>CM060382.1:186216431-187471431 GCA_030545235.1 Helianthus tuberosus | reverse complement strand
GTATTTGGAATGGCCGCTAAAGGTGGTCCATTCTTGTAGTGTGAAATAAATCCCTAATAGTATTTGGAATGGCGGGTATACCTTCGATCTCAAGTATGATGAGTCTATAAAGGGTGTTTGTAACATCGGGAAAGATTAACTGTTCTTCACAAGGAATTTGACAACATGTACCGCCAATGCGTGTTAGATGCTTTGTCTAATTGTCTATACATAAGAAGAAAATTTCACAGTTAAGTGTGTTTAGTGGGTGTAGCATATTTGAGTGATTTCCTTGGAATTCTCTAGTTGAGTGACCAAAAATATAGTCGTGAGCTTTCAGTGGGATATCGGGTCATCAGGATAATAATGCTTGGTATGAAGGGTTTGTGTTACAAAAATGGAATCAGAGGGTAAATCATTTGGTTGTGACAAGAGATAAACCCCAACAGATAAGCGTACTTAGATAGATGTGTTATAAGCAATGGCGGACCTATGATTTTTTTTTTCATTGGTGTCCATTTTTTTGTATAAAAAATTTTCACAAACAAACATTAAAATTTTCAGGTTGGTCATCGTAGTCAGGTCGGGGCTAGGAAATAATGTAAAAGCCTTTAGTGGACATGAAACCACTACATTATTAAGAACAATTTTTAAGCATCAAGTTAGCAAATAGTGATAGTGGTGATTAATAAGTTGCTTGGAACCAATAGCTACCTAAACAACACAATTACTTCACATAACTTCAAAATTTTGTTTAAGGTTTTTTTTTTTTTTTTTTTTTTTTTTTTGTTTAAGCTTTTTTTATGAACGCCACCATATGTTGGAAGTCTTATTTGGTAATCAAATGTGAAATAAAATCATTCGGAGATATTAAATTTATCTAATTAGAGGGTTAATGGATGGTTGTTTTGTTTTAAATCACTAGTTTAATTTTGATGAAAAAAATAAACTAAAAAGAGGAGATGAGAGACTTGAACTTCAGATCTATTTGTTGGAACACAAAACAATTTACCATCACACCATCTTTGTTTTTAATACTATGGGGTTCAACTAATTTGTTTTATAGGGTCCTTAAAAAATTTAACATACCGGTTCTACTATTTTTTTTTTTTTTAAACATTGGGGTTCGTGGACCCCGACCCGTACCATGTAGGTCCGCCCCTAGTTATAAGTCATGTGAAGTCTTTCTCCTTGATGAAAAGTGGTAATATAGGTTGATACGATAGGTCATATTTTACCATAAGTCTCCTAACAGATATCATGTTTCCTCATATATATTTAATTTCTTTTTTAACTCTTTTTCTTATTAAACATGCCATATTTATATATTTTTTTATATTGAAGGCTTCCGCTTATAACCCTATAACCTTGTTGCTTCGGTTCTAATGTCGCTTTCTTATCCACATAATAATCATAATGGGATATAAACAAAACTAGAGCCACACGAGTCTAAGTTTCATTGTTATGCTCCTCACTATCGGTTTTTCTTTATCATGTGCACAACAGAAGGTCAATGGTTTTTTTTTTTTTTTTTGGTTAAAAAGGCAATATGTTTTGTAGCATATGACCTAACAGTCACTCAAGCCACATTAGAAAAAGGGAAAGATAACTAAACTAAAAAAAATTGATTTATTCTTATAGTTGTAACCAACGTAGAGTAAGACACTTGTTGGAGAGATACATACCCTATTAACTCCTTTAGGTTAATGTTGCTCACATAGACATCTAAAACATTAATACGTATAAAAACGACATAAATAAATACTTATAAAATAGTATTATGATCGAGAATCAAAACGCCCTTTGTGATACCCTTGAGTTTATAAACTTGATCTGTCATGGGTATCTTCCTCCGCCGCCACCCGGTCTCCCCTTCCTCTCATGCTTAGGATTTGCTCCTGCGTAATCGTAGTCTAACATCGCATCAAGCATTGAAAGCTTTCTCGCGTGCATCCTAAACTGACCCTACATGGAAGGAAAGAAACCAAACCTTACACATACAAACATATGTTATACGAAAACAAACAAATCACAATAGAAACCTTGGCATATAAAAACATAATGTTGTTATGTATTACCATTACAAATATTTTTACTTAAGTTAACTATCATTTTCGTCCTTGTGGTTTGTCCAATTATGTCAGTTCAGACCAAATTTCAAATCTGTACCATTTTCGTCCCTGACATTCTTAAAACATGTCAGTTCCATCCAAAAAAACTAAGGTTGAATCGAATAATTGGACAAACCACAGGGACGGCAGTTAACTCATGTTTTTTTTGGCGGAGTTGACATGTTTCAAGAATGTCAGGGACGGAAATGGTACAAATTTGAAATTTGATCTAAACTGATATAATTGGACAAACTATAGGAACGAAAATGACAATTAACTCTCCTTACTTTTACGTGATAAAATATAATTTAATATAAAATAGTTTTAGATATGCACGTGCATATATACCCTAAACCCATGGTCCTAGTGGATTTCACCTGTCCTACCTCCGTTAAAGTTTCAACCCCTATTGTTTCAAAAATCAGTAGTGGATCCAATATTTTCAACCATATATATATGATATGCACTGTCATAACAGTGCTGCTGGTTTTGAAATAGATGCATTGCAATATTAGCAATTATTTTTGATAGTTTTCATAGGAATTGCTTCATTGAATTCAAAAGGGTTTAGGGTTTATATAGTATAGATTTACAATTACATACTCTAGTATCTTTTAAGTTTTAAGAACGTTTTGAAATGTTAAATAAAAAATGTGGATCCGTCACTCGTTGGCTTTCATGTAATAAAACAGTAGACGAATCGAACAAACAATACCCATGCTCTACTCATGTTCGTTCATTTTTTCGTTCTTTTGAACTTTAACCTACAAATGAACCATCACAAACATATTTTCTTATTTGTGTTTGTTCAGAAAACGAAGCTTCCTCCGTACTCTAATTATGAAGTTGTATGTCCCGTTTGTTAATATGCTAAAAAAAACACCAAAACACACACACACACTCACATATTCATACACACATACATACACACATGTGGGTGTGAACATTCATAAAAATACGAGACATTACATGTGTGTTTATGTTCTTTCGTTTAACTAACTAAATGAAAAGTTATGTTATTCATGTTTGTATGTTTACCAGATAAATGAACTTTTTGTCGGACGGTTTAGTGAATCTATGCACATTGATTGACTGATATTTAAGATCAAGATAAAATCCTTTTAATTAGAAGCATGTTGGATTCCTAGTGAAACCTCTAGCTTATCATTTATGTCAATCGGAATACAAACCCCGGCAAAGTTGAAGGATTTAGTTTGGGAGAGGTGGAAGGATTTCAATATAAGAGATATAATAATGTAATGTTGTAATTTTACTTTTTAGTTTTTCCTCTATTTTGTTTTTCCATGTAATTTTGGGTTTTACAGCTTTACTGGCCTTTGTTCTATAATCATAGAATCCTCGCGGTTCAAAAAAAATATAAAAACATAATGCGGTTAATTCAAGTATTAATTTTTGTATATTTACAAACCCTTACAAAGATTTTTCTATTTTTACACTACAAAATGTATATAAAAAAAGGTTTAATTTAGATATATATATCACGTGTGTCATAGTGGATTTCACGTACGTGTCTACCCTCCTTTCAAGTTTCAACCCCTAATGTTTAAGATCAGTAGTGGATACAATATTTTCAACCATAATATTGCCATAACAGTGTTACTGGTTTTGAAAGACATGCATCGCTGCAATAACATTTTTCTTGAATAGTTTTTATAGTTTGACATTTTCAGTGAATAAAAATATGTTTGAGTTATACAAACCCTAAAATTATAATTTTTTTTTATTAAAGTTTCATAATTTATATACTATTAATTTACAACAATTCTTAGCAATGAAGTTGGTACATTCTCCATAGAGTGTTGTACTAGCTTTATGGGTTTGTTTATACATATTATGGTGCTAAAGTAAAGTAGAGATACTACCCTTCATTTTAAGTTTAATTACAACAATACTATTACATTTTTTAATGAGAATATGTTAAAAAGGGTAGACATGTCATGAAAGAGAATGAGGTTCACTTCTATTTTGTCTTCCTTTTCTATTTTGTTCTTTTTTCATTTACTTTTATTACCTTTTTTTTTTAATTTATAAAAGTGATAGTTATAAATGAATTAAAATAGAAGAGAAAATAAATAAAAGCGAAATTCTAGAAAAGCGGTATGAAAAATATTGGTTTTGTATAAACCAACGTACAGACCGAAAGAGTAAAATGGCACAACATGTTTTATGATAGTAATAATTGTTATATAATGAAAAAATATAAGTTTTCAAATAAATATAGAAATAATTATTATTAACAACATTAACTAAAATAGTTTCCTGCACTATTTGCATTTTTTATTTTTATAAGTTATCTAAAATCAGATGTTTTAAACAGGTCATTGTTAACTAGAACAAATTGGTTTTTAATATATATGTGTGTATATATATAATTGCTTAAAAACAAGCATAATTGTTTGGTTAGTATACGGATTCTTTATATTCTAGTTCATATCTCATTTATACATCCTGTCAAATCCCAATACCAATATAAGTGTTTTCTATAACATGCCATTAATATATCATATTGTCTATTAAAAGGCTTCAGCTTGTATATAGTGGGATCTAAGCGAAACTAGGGATGAGCATGGTACCCATTCGGTACCAAAAGTACCGGTACCGAAAAACGCGAAAAGTGGGTACCGAAAAACAGGGAAAGTGGGTACCGGTACCGAATATACCCGGTACCGATATCCGGTACCAAATGCTCATCCCTAAGCAAAACCAGTGCTAGTCCTCTAAGAGCATCTCCAATAAGGGTGTACGGGGCACAAGCGGGGAGGGGGATCGGTGACCCCAGTCCCCGATCGGGATCACCGCCGCCGTCACCGCGGGGACCCAAATCGGGGAGGGGTTTCGGTATTGTTTCACCGCATGAAGGAGAGAGGAGATGGTGGGCCACCCTCATTTTCAACCAATCAATTATTTTCCTTTTTTTTTTAATAAAAAAACAAGTCCCCTAAGAGGGGAGTGCCGCCATCAAATTGGGGTGTGAGGGGAGTTGACGTGGCATAACCTGATTGGGTGTGCGTAAGAGAGGGGAGTGCCCCTCTCACCCTAAGGTGTATTTGAGTGTTTTTAAGGAGAGAGAGTGTGAGGTGGAGGAGAGAAGGTATGGTGATGTGTGTAGTGAAAAACATGTATTTAAGGAGAGAGAGTAAGGTGTTGTGAGAGGGAGGGAGGAGAGAGGAGAGAGAGTGTTGTTTTTAGGTGATGGGAATGAGGCGAGAGATGGAATGTTTGTGATTGGTGGGGCAATGCCACATTGACATCATAAAAACATCAAAAAAACACTTGGGATGCCTTAAGTTTCATTGTCATATACACATAAACATACACACATACACATACACATATAAACAAAGATTCACGAACATATGAGACATGTGTTTATATTATTTCATTTAATTTAATGAACATATACAAAATGTTCATGTTTGTTCCCTTATTATATAAGGTACTTCCTGTCATACGGTTCAATGAATGTCCGGTTTGTTTACAGACCTACATATATGTTTACTTATATGTAAGAATTAAGATCAAGATAGTCTTATTAATCATAATCATATAGGTTCACTTATATGTAAGAATTAAGATCACTCATGTCAAGATAGGTATAAAGTTCATGATAAAACAATTCCTACTTATACCTTAAAAAACACTTTTCTATATATATACGCGCTTAATTAGCAAATATATTTTTATGTATAACGACAATACACATTCGAGTTACCTTGTGAGAAGAGCAAGCATGGTCTGCATCACTAGTGCTGCCAATCACTATTCACAAAGAAGAAATAAGATTAGTGAATTGAAGGAGTCACAAAATTAGCATGCTTGAACTACTAATACTAGTTAGAAAAAAAATGCAAGCAGATGGTGACCTGGAAATATGTAAACAATCAATATAAGTGAAATGAGAAGAGTGGTTTTGGTAGAAAGAGCCATGGGTACTGGTTTTGGTTCAAGATGGAACAAAAAGGGGAGATGGGAAGCTACTTATATATTGAGGAAGAGATTAGAGATAGTGGCTTTCATGAGATGATACCAACCCAATAGCTATACAAGGATATGATCATGATGAGTGCATGTAGCAATATACAAAAGATGAGGCCACAATTGTGAAGTCAACTTAATTAATTTATGTTACATCAATGTATAAGCAACAATACACTATAGATAATGCATGCATGTGGACATCTTGCAATAGGTAATGTTTGCATTTGCATGGCTATCATATTTTGCCTTTTTTGCAAGTCAAAACCTGGTTTATGGTCACAATATGATCAGATCATGCTTGCATTTGGTCATCTTGGGTGTCATCAGTTTTTTTAAGAAAGTTTGGAAGGGGTATGAACAAGCCTTGATGGGCCGGATGTTGTAACATCCCATGACTCCCATCGTTGCGCTCAAATCCTTTGTTGAGGGTCTGAATTCAACGCTTAGAAAATTTTCTTAAAATTAAGGTTGATTTATTTTAGAGTTAATTATGGTTTTTGTACATGTGGTTTGGTGAAAATCTTGGTTTCATTCCCTGATTTTTTTTTCCTACAACCCTCTTTGGTTTCTGTCTCTTGCCATTTCACTCAATGAGGGTAACATCCTCTATTTTTCAGTTAACTTTCTATGAATCGACCAAAATACTCTCCATTTTTAAGACGCCTAAGACAATTTTTGGGGCGTAGGGTGGAAGTGCTCAATGCAATAGTTCCTAATTGTCTCCACTTCTTCTAATTAATACATTATTTAATAAACTTCTCCTAATTAATGCATTATTTAATACATTATATATGTATGTAATAATTTCTATGAGAGGTTATTTAATACATTATTTATGTATATAATAATTTCTACCATATAAGATTTATATTAGGGAAATTTACGAAAATGTGCGTTGACCGACCATGTTTTCAAATTTGTCACGCTCATGCGTCCTTGGATGGACCTCTGAGCATGGGATGCGTCGACGTATCATATTGAAGAGTCCATGTATCAAGCATCTGACACGTGTCCGACAGACCACTCCCGTGCGTCGGCGGACCACTCCCGTGCGTCGGCAGACCACTCCCATTTTGGATGACTCTTCGGACAGACCGACAGACCACTCCCGTGCGTCGCGGACCACTCCCGTGCGTCGCGGACCACTCCCGTGCGTCCGCGGACCACTCCCATTTTTTGCTGACTCTTCGGACAGACCGACAGACCACTCCCGTGCGTCGCAGACCACTCCCGTGCGTCGCAGACCACTCCCGTGCTCAGAGGTCCTTCCAAGGACGCATGGGAGTGACAAAATTGAAAACCATGTTGGTCAAAAGACAATTTCGTAATTTTCCCTTTATATTATGGTGTCTGTCTGTGTGTGTGTGAGGTGTGGGTGTTTGCAGGCGTGTGATATGTGTGTAGCTGCACCAAACACTTAACAGAAGGGTGAAGGGTGTGTATGTGTATAGATAGTGTTCTCATTTAATTGTTTCATAAGGGGGTTGACATAGTGAGGATGAAAACATGAGTTGACCACGAAGGCACCTACGTTTTATTGTTTCATCTATTGAAAGGAACAAGTGATGAGCCCGGGTTGTATTGAAGCCACCTTTGTAATAGGCTTTCATCCGTTTTGTTGTCATTTAGGTTGTACTGGATTTGTTATCTAATGACAACGAATTGACCACGAAGGCACCTACGTTTTTTTGTTTCATCTATTGAAAGGAACAAGCGATGAGCCCGGGTTGTACTGAAGCCACCTTTGTAATAGGCTTTCATCCGTTTTGTTGTCATTTAGGTTGTACTGGATTTGTTATCTAATGACAACGAATTGACCACGAAGGCAACTACGTTTTTTTGTTTCATCTATTGAAAGGAACAAGCGATGAGCCCGGGTTGTACTGAAGCCACCTTTGTAATAGGCTTTCATCCGTTTTGTTGTCATTTAGGTTGTACTGGATTTGTTATCTAATAACAACGAATTGACCACGAAGGCACCTACGTTTTTTTGTTTCATCTATTGAAAGGAACAAGCGATGAGCCCGGGTTATACTGAAGCCACCTTTGTAATAGGCTTTCATCCGTTTTGTTGTCATTTAGGTTGTACTGGATTTGTTATCTAATGACAACGAATTGACCACGAAGGCACCTACGTTTTTTTGTTTCATCTATTGAAAGGAACAAGCGATGAGCCCGGGTTGTACTAAAGCCACCTTTGTAATAGGCTTTCATCCGTTTTGTTGTCATTTAGGTTGTACTGGATTTGTTATCTAATAACTACGAATTGACCACGAAGGCACCTACGTTTTTTTGTTTCATCTATTGAAAGGAACAAGCGATGAGCCCGGGTTGTACTGAAGCCACCTTTGTAATAGGCTTTCATCCGTTTTGTTGTCATTTAGGTTGTACTGGATTTGTTATCTAATGACAACGAATTGACCACGAAGGCACCTACGTTTTTTTGTTTCATCTATTGAAAGGAACAAGCGATGAGCCCGAGTTGTACTGAAGCCACCTTTGTAATAGGCTTTCATCCGTTTTGTTGTCATTTAGGTTGTGCTGGATTTGTTATCTAATAACAACGAATTGACCACGAAGGCACCTACGTTTTTTTGTTTCATCTATTGAAAGGAACAAGCGATGAGCCCGGGTTGTACTGAAGCCACCTTTGTAATAGGCTTTCATCCGTTTTGTTGTCATTTAGGTTGTATTGGATTTGTTATCTAATGACAACGAATTGACCACGAAGGCACCTACGTTTTTCTGTTTCATCTATTGAAAGGAATAAGCAATGAGCCCGGGTTGTACTGAAGCCACCTTTGTAATAGGCTTTCATCCGTTTTCTTGTCATTTAGGTTGTACTGGATTTGTTATCTAATGACAACGAATTGACCATGAAGGCACCTACGTTTTTTTGTTTCATCTATTGAAAGGAACAAGTGATGAGCCCGGGTTGTACTGAAGCTACCTTTGTAATAGGCTCTCATCCGTCCTTTCAAGCGATGAGCCCGGGTTGTACCGAAGCTACCTTTGTAATAGGCTCTCATCCGTTTTGTTTTAACATGGTGTATACAGGCTGTGTAACCTTATATGGCTCGTATACACAATGTTAAAACAAGATTTTACCATGTGTTATTATTAACACCCATGAGATATAAGTATGAAATATTGGGTTAAAATTTTATTGGGAAGAAATTCGCTGTAAAAAAAGGCTCATTCTATACACACCCCCTCCCTTCCTGATTATACCCCCCCCCCCCCTTGTGAGAGGAAAACTGTCTGGCCCACGCAGGCCCCACCTGTAAGTATGTGAGGGGAGGAGGGTGAAAAAAGTAAATAGGGGGTGTAGAAAGTAGCACCCTAAAAAAATTGATAGGCATTAGGCATCATACCAACTTTTTTGTACTTTTGCATGCAACAAATATCAATTATGTTTTGTTGTTTTCTTTGTTTTTTCTCTACTTTGTTTCAAACCGCAAGAAAACAATGTTTACCGGTATAATATATACGGTAATGTTTTCTATAATAATGTTTTTTGTCTAGTTAACGTACTTATATACTTGATATTAATTTATATATCTTTCTTGAAACTTTTGTAGTATTATATTTAGAGTATAAAATAATATAATTTAAATTATTAGATTCCTACATTTTCTTTAAAGTGTAAGGTGTATAAAACTTTTGCCATTTTTTTGCTTTTGTTTCTCAACGAAAAGTTCTGATAGAGAGATGTTTACTTATCAAAATTCAACATCAAATATTCATTAAATTGATTTTTTTATATAATAATAAAAACAAACTTTTTATTATGATTGATGGGAAACACTCAAGTAGTAGAAGCACTAGCACTACGGAAAGAATGGCAGAACAAGTGCACAGCACAAGCACTATTATTGAATGTTATGAAAACTAAACCTAATTTTCCTTAAATGTTACAATTAATTAAATTGTGTAACTCATAGACTCCAAAAGGGGAGACAAGGAGTATCATCATGCCACGAGTGGAACCACCTGATCATATTCATCTCCACTAGGTATAATGGCTATACACAATGTTGTAAGAATCGCTAGGCGCTAGTCGGGCGGTGGGGTACCGTCTAGGGATTAATCGGGATTAATAGGGATTAATCGGAATTAATCGGATTGAGATTTTTATATGTAATTTTTAGTTACATATACACACACATTTTTATATGTAGTTTTTTAAAGTAGACATGTTTTAACCCCTCATTAACCCATTTTTTAAGTAATTGGAAGGAATTTATATGGTTTGGTTAAAAATTGGCTGGCATCTTGCCAAAATTTGGCCAGAATAGGACCGTTATTGACTGCCTAGCTATTAATCGGCCATTAATCGGTGAACCACCGATTAGTGATTAATCGGCGACTAATCGAAGACTAGTCGGGATTTTTACAACCATGGCTATACACCAATTCAGAAGGAAACCCAATAAATTAGAGTATCTTATGAACTTAAACATTACCACCAAGGAAAAAACGAGATTATCAATTTTAGATATACCTAAAATTATTTTGTACTATATATCATCACATCACAATATCTCATAACATACAAACATGACCAACCTTATACTTTTTTTTAATCTATACTTGTTTTGTATTTCGTGTGTAATCTTCTATGTATCTATTTTTTTCTTATGAATAGGAAATCCAAAACTATTTATGATGCAATAAAAACATATAGTCAAGTCACTCTATAAAGGATATTTTTTCTAATAATTGTGGGAAGTCCACGTATACATCATGTTTTGAACTTAGAAATGATGTTTTGATAAAATATTAAAAAAAAGTCAAATATAACAATTTAAAACACAATGCAATGTATTATAGGCATGAAATTTAAAACCTAGCTAAAACACACTGATTGACACTTAAAACACACTGTCTATTTTCAGCATGATGTTTTAAGTCTAGAATACATTGCATTGTGTTTTTCATTGTTACACTTAGTGTTTTTCTATATGATATCATGCCGAAATAATTCAAAACATCATGACTAATTTCAAAACATGATACATACATGTTAATTCCTATGCCTTTTTAGTTTTCTTAGGATTTTCATCATTTGTAGAGAAACCATTACCAGTAGAAATATACAATAAATTTTGTTTACCAATTGAAATATACCATAAATTTTATTCACGCATTTCATAATCTTAATGGTGTAACTTATTCTAGCATGCTTGCTAATTTATATTGGAGGAAGATAAAATATACAAAATTGTTCAATTATATGTTTCGACCTAAGTTTTAAACCAAAATTACAAATATATCTTTTTAGGATGTCAACCTCTCATCTTTATAAGTCTAGGGAGCAGATTTTGAGGATTGGGGTAAAACCAACATGGTTTTAAAATTTGACAGTTGTATGGATTGTTATGGTTGTTTTAAAATCAATGTATTTCTTAAGGACAAACAATGCTTAAGCGTGGGGATATTTGATATAGCCGTAGGATACGTAATATTCTATTGTTAAAAGACCCGTTTTTAATGGTGATAATTATAAATCTGGTAAGAATGAATAGTATTTGATGTTTTGTTGAGATTTGCAGGTAAATACTTAAAAGAGGTAATTTGGACGTGAAAGAATGGAAATGAAGCAGTAGGAAAAAGATAGAGAACAACTGTGAAGAGTCAAAAAGTTACGACACATACCCGACCCATTGGATACGAATCATAACCGCCGTCAAATGAAAAGAGTACGAAATCTAAGTTGGGATATGAGCCAGAGTGGGCTAATCAGAAGTTACGAGTCATACCCATGTCCATAAGTATGGCTCGTATGAAAATCGAAGTTTAGGTTTGGTTCATGGTATAAAAGGAATACGATGGAAACCCTAAAAAACAACTGGAGTTCGAAGAAACACGAAAAAGGGCTATAGAAAGTGAGTTGAGGCATTTCGGAAGAGAAAGAGGACGAGACTTGAAGGTATGGGGAAGCAAGAATCTATTCCACGAGTTAATCTTTACGGTTTTCTAGTCTTTAAACTTATGCTCATGATGATGAATTTGACTTTTGTTTTGAATTTTTTTTTGTCATGTCCGGCTAAACTCCTGTATAACCGTTCGGATGAGATAATTAGTTGACTTTGTTTATAATTGATGATGGATTCTTATTTGTATGATTTTAATAGTATAGTGTGATTAGTTCTTATGATGCATATGCGTGTATGTTCATGTTGATTATGATGTTAGTTATGTGGTGATATAGGTCTTTCTATGAGGTTATGCATGTTAGATTCAATATTTGCTATCTCTAGGGTATATTGACGTCCATTAGCCTAGGGCATGACACTTTAATCGGTAATAGATAACTAATCGTCATAACTGGATAAACATATGTCCTGCTTAAGGGAAGGATATGATTATAAGGCTCTAGAAACAAATTAATGTTTTCTACATTGTCTTACTTTGTTAGTTCGTAAATCGCTATGTTCGTTATTCACCTTGGCACTACTAAGCTAGAATCATTGAGTCACAAGAATCCATATTGTTACTAGCTTTATTGAAGTAAGTCTAAAGGTGTGTCTATAGCCTTAACCCTAGTTTGATAGGAATAACCTTAGTCGATATTAGTCCATTTTAGC
The DNA here is from genome assembly GCA_030545235.1 of Helianthus tuberosus. Taxonomy (NCBI): domain Eukaryota; kingdom Viridiplantae; phylum Streptophyta; class Magnoliopsida; order Asterales; family Asteraceae; genus Helianthus; species Helianthus tuberosus. The sequence goes on along the minus strand of CM060382.1, from coordinate 187,458,752 downwards.
ACTATATACGTTGTAGTCAAGTTAAGTATTGGGTTGGTTTAATAAGTCAGTCTATCATTAATCTAAACAGTCTTCGTTGAGTCGAGTCTAGGATGTTTATATTCACTTAACCTTGGGTAACATTTTTAATAATTCAAGTTTGATAGTTCTTAAGTTTATATTACGATTATTCAGTAGATTGCATATTAAGTAATAGGTTCATTACTAGTAGATTTTGTGTCCTTGTATTGATACTTGGGTACTTACCTTAGTTATACCATATTCTGATATGTACGCTTGCCTACAATGTGTATAGATGGTATTTGTGTGTTTTACCTTAAAACTCGTATGTGTTTGCGTTCAATTTATTTGTTATTTGATAAGCACGTCATATACCATATGCGTTTATTCAACATACTTATTTGATTCGTTGTGTTTCATGTTCAATATTTGTAATTAGTTTTAATCCGACACTTATTTTCCATACATACAACAATTATATTCGTTGTGCTCAATTTTTTTTTAAATTATTCAAGTTACCCTTGAGACATATGTTAGTTTGATTTGATAAGTTGGTATGATAGCCTTTGTTTTGTTAGCCTCTTATCGAAGTAAATCGTTTATTTTGACTTTTAAATATGACATAATGTTTATTTTGACTTTTAAATATGACATAGTTATGGGTGTAAAGTAGGCATCTCATTGTGTCAGTAATGGTGTAACAACATTCATGACTGTGTGATCAATCGACATTATATTCTATCTCTTTGTTTGGGGATGTCGTGTGATACCACCATGTGAATTAGGAAAACCGGGTACGGGCTAACACCGCCTCCTCTCCGCTAAGTATCAAAACTGAGTAGCATAACAGGGTTTCAATACATCTTCTTGTGTGTCTTGTAGTCGTTGTATAACGGCTATAAAGCCGTTATTTATAATTTTTTAACAACATATATATATATATATATATATATATATATAGTGTGAGGTTCATTGAGGAACACTAAAAAAATGGGGAACAGTGGGGAACCGACTTAAACGAACTCCGATTGGACTCAATCCATCGGTGTTGGAACCGGCTCGTCGAACCCTAACTAGGATCTCTTAACCCTAAACCCTAAATCATAACCCCTAAACCCTAAATATATTAGGGTTTGCCTTTTAGGGTTTAGAGTTTAGCTTTAGGGTTTAGCTTTTAGGGTTTATAATTTAGATTTTACAGTTTAGCTTAGGTTTTAACCTTATTTTTTAGCTTTAGTGTTTAGAGTTTAGGAGTTATGATTTAGGGTTTAGGGTTAAGAGATCTTAGTTAGGGTTCAACGAGCCGGTTCCAACGCCGCTGGAATAAGTCCAATCGGAGTTCGTTTGAGTTGGTTCCCCGCTGTTCCCCACTTTTTTAGTGTTCCCCAATGAACATTTCCCTATATATATATATATATATATATATATATATATAGGGCGGTGAAAATAAATACAAATAAAATACTGAGAATAACAAAAATTACCTTGAGGGAGATATGCACAACGGATGATATGGTTGATGAGAGTATGCACAGCGGAGTAGAAGGTTGCAGAAGATAAAGGGTTTTTTTTTTTTAACTTTTGGGTTGGAATATAATATGAAGAACTGGAGAAAATCTGGGATATTAAGGGAGTGGAGCTAAAGAGATATGGAGAGAGTTTAGTGTGCCATTGAAGTAATAATATTATTGCTAGTAATGGTTTTTCGTGCTACCAACGATTTACAATAGCCATATATATAGGCAAAGATAAGAAACAAGAATCTATTCTAAAACATAATAGTCAAAAAGCCTATTCTAAAAAGAAAAGCAAACGAATAAAAACAGAACTAAATTCCAAAATAGGTGTTGAAAATTTTTGCCTTCTGTCGACCACTTTCTGTATATAATTGAGCTTGTGAAACGTCACTGCTTACGCCATGATTTTTGTCTTCAATCTTCTGTCGTCATTTCTTACATCATCTACTAGAAGTCTCTGTGTGTGCTGTCTATCGACTGTGGACTTGAACAATCTTCTAAATTATTGCCTTCTTCGTCTTCTAGGTTTATGATGTGCTGTAACTGTAAGGTGTCTCCTTCCCCTGCAAAGGGTAGAAGCATTCTCCAATTTGGTTTTGTGTAGACTTGTATGTAGTGTCCTTCACCTATCAATTGATAATTCCTCCATGGAAAATAATCAGGAAGTTCTGGAGTTTCCTGATGATTTTTAATAAACTGTGTAAAACTGTCTGGAATTTTCTCACCTGAAATGCTTAACCAAGGTAGAGTTGAAAACTCTATGTTAGTTTTTGTCATTGCTGTCTGTAGATGATATTGATGACATATATTGTTTTTATGTTCAATGAAAATTCTTTTCCTTGCTGGTCTGTATGTGTATGCATCTGTATAAGGGACTGAGGAAATTATTTTGCAACCAATGATCGAAGTTGTTGATCTTGTTGCAATATTTCCTGCAACTAGAATAATCTTTTCTCCAAGCTGGTTGAGGAGATCTTCTGTTTTAGTGTTTAACTTGATTTCCAAATAATCAATCATACCATGATGATAAAATTGAATTATTTGTTCATCTGTTAATTTTGTAGGGTGGTATATTTGAAGCAATAGAAGACCAAAACCGTCTCCTGTTTCATTCGTTCTTTCCACCACTTTGAATCATTGCTGTTCACTGTCAAATTTGAATGCAATGTCTACCAGCTGTTGTTGCAAATTGTACAGAATTAGAGGAAACTCTGCACATAACTTTTGTGAAACAAGATTCTCAAATTCTGGGAATCTTTCTGTGACTGGCTTTAGGCATTGATGCCAAGGTGTATCAAGAATCCTTGTCCTAAAACATTCAAAAGTCCTGTGTACATCTGTTTTATCTTTGTTTTCTTTTTTCTCAAGCCTCTGTAATAACTGTGTATTTTTTGCTTCTAGTAAACTCATTTTTTTGTTTTAACAGGCTATTTTCAATTTTTAATTGTATATCTTGTGCATTTCTTGTTTTTTCTTCGAGCTGTGTTTTTAATGTAGAAATAATTTCTTGCTGAGCTTTAATATAATGCTTAGGATCTGTTTTAGCTAAATAAGCAAAACTCTTAACCTCTTCAGGTTCTATGTAAAAACTTTGTATTCCAAATTGTTTCTTGCTGCTTGAAGAGCTTCAGCAAAACTTGTGTAATCTTTCCAAAGTGCTCCCCCTACACAAGTTATGTGTTGTAGAACTGTTTACAATTTATTAAAAATTCCAATTTTTGTACCCCTGAATATAACATAATGTGTGTAATTTGGTTTTTGTTTGAACTGTCTTTCAGGTGTTTTTGAATGATGAAGCTTGTGGCATGGTTTGAATATGCCATAACTTCAAACACACCTGAAAGACAGTTCAAACAAAAACCAAATTACACACATTATGTTATATTCAGGGGTACACAAATTGGAATTTTTAATAAATGGGAAACAGTTGCACAACACATAACTTGTGTAGGGGGAGCACTTTGGAAAGGTTACACAAGTTTTGCTGAAGCTCTTCAAGCTGCAAGAAACAATTTTGGAATACAAAGTTTTTACATAGAACCCAAAGAGGTTAAGAGTTTTGCTGATTTAGCTAAAACAGATCCTGAGCATTATATTAAAGCTCAGCAAGAAATTATTTCTACATTAAAAACACAGCTCGAAGAAAAAACAAGAAATGCACAAGATATACAATTAAAAATTGAAAATAGCCTGTTAAAACAAAAAATGAGTTTACTAGAAGCAAAAAATACACAGTTATTACAGAGGCTTGAGAAAAAAGAAAACAAAGATAAAACAGATGTACACAGGACTTTTGAGTGTTTCAGGACAAGGATTCTTGATACACCTTGGCATCAATGCCTAAAGCCAGTCACAGAAAGATTCCCAGAATTTGAGAATCTTGTTTCACAAAAAGTATGTGCAGAGTTTCCTCTAATTCTGTACAATTTGCAACAACAGCTGGTAGACATTGCATTCAAATTTGACAGTGAACAACAAGGATTCAAAGTGGTGGAAAGAACGAATGAAACAGGAGACGGTATTGGTCTTCTATTGCTTCAAATATACCACCCTACAAAATTAACAGATGAACAAATAATTCAATTTTATCATCATGGTATGATTGATTATTTGGAAATCAAGTTAAACACTAAAACAGAAGATCTCCTCAACCAGCTTGGAGAAAAGATTATTCTAGTTGCAGGAAATATTGCAATAAGATCAACAACTTCGATCATTGGTTGCAAAATAATTTCCTCATTCCCTTATACAGATGCATACACATACAGACCAGCAAGGAAAACAACTTTCATTGAACATAAAAGCAATATATGTCATCAATATCATCTACAGACAGCAATGACAAAAACTAACATAGAGTTTTCAACTCTACCTTGGTTAAGCATTTCAGATGAGAAAATTCCAGACAGTTTTACACAGTTTATTAAAAATCATCAGGAAACTCCAGAACTTCCTGATTATTTTCCATGGAGGAATTATCAATTGATAGGTGAAGGACACTACATACAAGTCTACACAAAACCAAATTGGAGAATGCTTCTACCCTTTGCAGGGGAATGAGACACCTTACAGTTACAGCACATCATAAACCTAGAAGACGAAGAAGGCAATAATTTAGAAGATTGTTCAAGTCCACAGTCGATAGACAGCACACACAGAGACTTCTAGTAGATGACGTAAGAAATGACGACAGAAGATTGAAGACAAAAATCATGGCGTAAGCAGCGACGTTTCACAAGCTCAATTATATACAGAAAGTGGTCGATAGAAGGCAAAAATTTCAACACCTATTTTGGATTTTAGTACTATTTTTATTCGTTTGCTTTTCTTTTTAGAATAGGCTTTTTGACTATTATGTTTTAGAATAGATTCTTGTTTCTTATCTTTGCCTATATATATGGCTATTGTAAATCGTTGGTAGCACGAACAACCATTACTAGCAATAATATTATTACTTCAATGGCACACTAAACTCTCTCCATATCTCTTTAGCTCCACTCCCATAATATCCCAGATTTTCTCCAGTTCTTCATATTATATTCCAACCCAAAAGCTAAAAAAAAAAAAAAAAAAAAAAAAACCCTTTCTCTTCTGCAACCTTCTACTCCGTTGTGCATACTCTCATCAACCGTATCATCCGCTGTGCATATCTCCCTCAAGGTAATTTTTGTTATTCTTAGTATTTTATTTGTATTTATTTTCACCACCCTCTCTGATATATTGGTATCAGAGCAAAGGCTTTCTTAAAATCTAATAGACTAAGACAAGTTCCTTTTATGGCGTGTTATGCCAGTATTTTTGGAAAACTCTTTTAGGTGAAGATTGTGGGAAAGATAGTTGCTTTGATAACATTATAAAAGAAAGGGTTAAATATTATGACTAGTTTTTATCTTAGAAAACTTTTAAATAGATTAAAAAGATATGATAGAATTATTCTTGTTCTAGATTCAAGAGATTGGTTAGATTATATAGATGAATATCGTTTAAGGTATTATATATATGAACGAGCTAAGTTAAAAGAAAAAATATATAGATCGAATCGTTTAATAGACTAGTTGTAAATTATTGTTATTCTTTAATAGTTGGAATATGAGAAAATATTTAAGAGAAATTTGGAATAAGGGATAAAAGCTAAAGAGAGTTGGAATTTATTAATCATTGGTACTTCTCAAACAATCAAGCGTTTAGAATTCTTAAATCTAGAATTTTCTGATAAAGCTCACCGAAAACCTTTAATAACAGAAAATTTTACTGTTGTTTGTAATATTAAAGATCTTTGTGAACATACTTTGCATACAAATAACTCACAGTTAAACACTTTAGTAGATTTATTTATAAATCTAAGTATTATTTTACAACAAGAAGCTATAAATAATAAACAAACATTAGAAAATTTAACAGTAGAAATCAAAAAGTTATCACAAAACCTAGATTATATAAAAAACCAGTCTAATATATTAATAGGAAAAAATAAAATTGAAAATAATATACCTTTAGAAGTTGAAAAAATCACAGAAGCTTTACAAAAATTAAAAACAGAGAAAAAGCCTACACCATATACACACTGACAGCCAAGAAAATGAATAATAATAATAATAATAATAATAATAATAATAATAGTTTTTTTAGGAAGAAGTAGAACTATACAGGAAGCTAGGAATTCTACAAGTAATATAAATGATACTATAACATCAGACAGTTTTTTAAATAGAATAATTAGAAGAGGATCAGGATCTAATAGTAACAGACATATAATACAACTAGAAGAAGAAATAGATTTAGACAGAAATTTGGAATTATATAATCAACATCAATTAGATATATTAAACCCAAGAATATTATATCAAACAGGAAGATTAAACATAAACACAACTCTTATAAGAAGTAGTAGAGAAGAAAGTTTAAGGGTTGTAGATAATACAGTAACTCTAGATCTTTTTTCACTAGAAACTATTGAAAAAATTAAAAAAACAAAATAAACACTTTATTCACACAGGATTAATAATAATAGGAGTTAAAGCTCTAGGAAGAAAAAATTTAGGAACAAAATTATTAGCCTTAATACTTGATAAAAGTTGGAAAGCCGATATGAAAAAAGCTATAATTTCAGGTATGGAGGTAGATTTAAGTCAAAATATAGCAATATTTTATTGTACACCAGATATTTTAAAAGATGTTAAAGATTTACAAAATATTAAAATAGCTTTACAAACAAAAGGATATGAAGAATATGAAGGAAATAACCTAGTAGTAAGTATAGGAGTACTAGGAAAAGCCAGTAACAGTTCAGGAATGAAATACAAAGTAAACATAGAAGGGATAGTGAAAACAACAACAATTAAAGGCAGCTGGTAAACGCCCTTTGTACACCAATTTCTCACCCAAACCGGTAATTAAATTTGGAACATATGCTCTACAGATATGCAATGAAGTTGACAAAAAGTTTCGTCCTATTATGGTAATGAAACTAACAGATAAACAACAATGTTTATTAGACAACTTATGGCATATTCAAACCATGCCACAAGCTTCATCATTCAAAGTACAGGTTTTAAATGCTTTAAGCATTTACTTTCAGGAACAAAGTTCAAAAACACCTGAAAGACAGTTCAAACAAAAACCAAATTACACACATTATGTTATATTCAGGGGTACAAAAATTGGAATTTTTAATAAATGGGAAACAGTTGCACAACACATAACTTGTGTAGGGGGAGCACTTTGGAAAGGTTACACAAGTTTTGCTGAAGCTCTTCAAGCAGCAAGAAACAATTTTGGAATACAAAGTTTTTACATAGAACCTGAAGAGGTTAAGAGTTTTGCTGATTTAGCTAAAACAAATCCTGAGCATTATATTAAAGCTCAGCAAGAAATTATTTCTACATTAAAAACACAGCTCGAAGAAAAAACAAGAAATGCACAAGATATACAATTAAAAATTGAAAATAGCCTGTTAAAACAAAAAATGAGTTTACTAGAAGCAAAAAATACACAGTTATTACAGAGGCTTGAGAAAAAAGAAAACAAAGATAAAACAGATGTACACAGGACTTTTGAGTGTTTCAGGACAAGGATTCTTGATACACCTTGGCATCAATGCCTAAAGCCAGTCACAGAAAGATTCCCAGAATTTGAGAATCTTGTTTCACAAAAAGTATGTGCAGAGTTTCCTCTAATTCTGTACAATTTGCAACAACAGCTGGTAGACATGGCATTCAAATTTGTCAGTGAACAGCAAGGATTCAAAGTGGTGGAAAGAATGAATGAAACAAGAGACGGTATTGGTCTTCTATTGCTTCAAATATACCACCCTACAAAATTAACAGATGAACAAATAATTCAATTTTATCATCATGGTATGATTGATTATTTGGAAATCAAGTTAAACACTAAAACAGAAGATCTCCTCAACCAGCTTGGAGAAAAGATTATTCTAGTTGCAGGAAATATTGCAATAAGATCAATAACTTCGATCATTGGTTGCAAAATAATTTCCTCATTCCCTTATACAGATGCATACACATACAGACCAGCAAGGAAAAGAACTTTCATTGAACATAAAAGCAATATATGTCATCAATATCATCTACAGACAGCAATGAGACACCTTACAGTTACAGCACATCATAAACCTAGAAGACGAAGAAGGCAATAATTTAGAAGATTGTTCAAGTCCACAGTCGATAGACAGCACACACAGAGACTTCTAGTAGATGACGTAAGAAATGACGACAGAAGATTGAAGTCAAAAATCATGGCGTAAGCAGTGACGTTTCACAAGTTCAATTATATACAGAAAGTGGTCGACAGAAGGCAAAAATTTTCAACACCTATTTTGGAATTTAGTTCTATTTTTATTCGTTTGCTTTTCGTTTTAGAATAGGCTTTTTGACTATTATGTTTTAGAATAGATTCTTGTTCCTTATCTTTGCCTATATATATGGCTATTGTAAATCGTTGGTAGCACGAACAACCATTACTAGCAATAATATTATTACTTCAATGGCACACTAAACTCTCTCCATATCTCTTTAGCTCCACACCCTTAATATCCCAGATTTTCTCCAGTTCTTCATATTATATTCCAACCCAAAAGTAAAAAAAAAAAAAAATACCCTTTCTCTTCTGCAACCTTCTACTCCGCTGTGCATACTCTCATCAACCATATCATCCGCTGTGCATATCTCCCTCAAGGTAATTTTTGTTATTCTCAGTATTTTATTTGTATTTATTTTCACCACCCTCTCTGATATATTAGTGTATAGGTAGAGGATCCTGTAAAAAAAGCCTAAAGTGTGAGAAGGGTAAGAAAGAATCTCAGCCATTAGATTTTTTGATCTAATGGTTGAGATCAATAGGGACCAAATTGTAAAATATTTTCATTAATTTGGACTGATTTGAAATATCTAGAGGCAATATAGTCTTTTAAACCCACTAGAAATTAGGTAATGCACATGTAACTTCCCCCCGTCTTTTTTAAACGTCAATAACTTTTTATACGTAACTTTTAAAAAAAATTACACCATAATAACGAGCGTTTTTTATCTTTAATATGAGTACCATATTGCTATACTTATATTGAGAAAAAAAATATGTTTCGGTCAGATGTTTAGTCAATGAATGGTGTTATATACTTGCTGAATGGTGTTATATACTTGCTGAATGGTGTTATATACTTGCTGAATGGTTTATATACTTACTGAATGGTGTTATATACTTGCTGAATGGTGTTATATACTTCCTGAATGGTGTTATAAACTTACTGAATGGTGTTATATACTTGCTGAATGCTGAATGATGTTATATACTTGCTGAATGGTGTTATATACTTGCTGAATGGTGTTATATACTTACTGAATGGTGTTATATACTTGCTGAATGCTGAATGGTTTTATATACTTGCTGAATGGAGTTATATACTTGCTGAATGGTGTTATCTACTTACTGAATGGTGTTATATACTTGCTGAATGCTGAATGGTGTTATATACTTGCTGATTGGTGTTATTTACTTGCTGAATGGTGTTATATACTTGATGAATGGTGTTATATACTTTCTATAATTAAGGTGGCGGTTATGGGAAATTTTTAATTAATTGAATTAATGATTAAATTACTTGTTTACCCTTTTCAATTAATTTAGATCTAATGGCTGAGATTCTTTCTTACCTTTCTCACACTTTTGGTCTTTTTTACAATAACCTTACCCTTGGTGTATATATATATATATATATATATATATAGGGGAGAGTTTAAATGAGAACACCCATCTTTTGTGAGAACCATGAGAACAAATCTCAGCCACTCATTTAATTCTCTTGTGTTTTAATTAAAAGGGTAAAGTGGTAATTGATAATAGCTGAACCATTTACAACATTTCCCCTGTTCTTAAATCAATACTTGATCTTCAATTGATTCTGTTCCATATAACCTTCAACCATTCTTCAATCGATCCCAGATCCATATGATTTCCTGCATATTCAGGTATCTTCTTGCTAATCTTTTGTTTTCAAATCAATCTCAATCTTAATTTGACCTATTCTAGATCCGTACGACCTTTAACCATAGCGATTCTAGATCCATATGATTTATGTAGATTCACTTATGTTTAAGATAAACTTTTGTTTTTAAATCAATCTTAGTCTTAATTCGAAGTACTCTGTTGTGTTTTCATTACATATCTCAGTTAATTTACACTTGAAATCATTGATTTTAATTGTGGCGATGTTCTTCTTCTCCCCATTTGTTGTTTCAAATTGTTTTCAAATATGAATTGGATAATTAGTAGAGACTTTGCAACATTCTTTTCAGTTGAATATGCGTATGGTTTCAATATTTTGTCCAGTTGTTTATTGGAATTGGGGTTTTGTATTAACTTCATATCTCTCTTCCTTGTGTATAGTTTTTATTTCAATGTTGTATTTCATAGATGTTGGCTCTCTAACTTCGTATTAAATGGTGATGTGTATAATGTATTAAGGTGTACCTATTATGTGTTTTTCTGCATAAAGTTAAGCTTTTAGAGAGCACTATAGGTGTATGACTTGGAAGTGAATTGGTAAACTGCAATTTATAGTGAAGTTTAATCTTTGTAAACTTTTGTTGTTGGATTAAGACTTAGTTTAGTAAAAGTAATTAAGAGTAAGATAACTAAAGATTGGATTTTTCTATGACTGTAAGTAAAACAAAGCATAAAAATGAAGTTTTAAGTTCATTATGTTTACAAGTATTTTTAGCTCGATTTATCTATACCATATGATTATAAGTAATTGTTTAGTTTGAATAATTAAATATAAGGTATTAATGTTTATTTATCTTTATTTCATCTTTTTAAAAATTTTGCATTTATACATTGTGAATCTGTTCATGTAACTGATCTACTAGATACACTGGTGTTTATAGATTCATCCAATATGTTGTGATTATTCTATTCATTTGTTTTACACATGTGTAATGTTCGATTAATGTTCAGGATTGGTTGGTGTAGGCACTAGCTAGGGACGTATACTGTCAGTAGGCGACACGTGTTTATGACGTTGTGGCGAGCGACTAAAAGTGTAGAAAACTAGGACCAAATTTGAGATACCATTGGTGTTCTCGTTGTCTACATCTACGATAAAGAAATGAGAGAAGAGAAATCCAGCGGCTGTAGCATTAACACGAGCAATAAGGGTCATGTGGTGACTTCAGTGGGGGAACTATTTTGTATTACTCTTCCGATGGCGATAAGATTGAAGGTGAAGCCTATCAATACAACTAATCAAGCAATTGAATGTAACTATGTAGAAGTCGATTTGAATCTTGGTGGTCCTTTGAAAAATAGGAGAAAAATCTATATGTACACGTTATTAATTCAATGTAATTACTACTTACGCGTTATGTTTGTTATGTTGGTGGATTTTACATCTTTTTATATTTTTTATCATGTCACTGTTCCAATATTATTATATGTATAGTTTTTTATTTTTATTTTGTGTCATGTTATATTTACTTATGCGCAGTTGATTTACACATGTGAATTATTCACTATCATATATCTATGTATGTTTTACATATGTGCAGTTGAGTTACACATGTGTAAAGTGTTCCCCATCACATATTTGTGTCTGTTTTATATATTTGCAGCTAAATTACACGTGTAAAGTGTACATTGTCACATATTTGCAACTAAATTACACATGTGTAAAGTGCACATTGTCACATATTTGTATCTGTTTTATATTGCGAAGTTGATTTACACATATGTAAACTGATTTTTACACATTTTCAGCTTTATTACACATGTGTAAAATGTTCTCTGTCACTTATTTGGTTCTATTTTACACATTTTCAGCTCAATTACACAAGTGTAAATTGTTCTGTGGTCACTTAATTGTTTATGTTTTAAACATTTTTAGATCAATTACACATGTGTAAACAGTTCTGTGGTCACTTAATTACCTTATGTTTTACTCATTTTCAACTCATTTACACATGTGTAAAGTCTTCCCTATCAATTAATTGTTTCTATTTCACACATTTGTAGCTCATTTACACATGTGTAAATTGTGAATTAAACAAGATAGTATATTATGTAAAAGGGGATGGCAGCCCGGTAAATTTTGATGATAACAACATATATTTACAACTTACGGGCATTGGGCTTCCTGAGATATACCCCAAGGAAGACACCAACCCCAAACCATTAGCTATGGTCTAACAATTAGAACCTAACAAGGCCTCGACCATGAGCTAAACAAGAAAAAAAAACCTATTCTATACTTAAAGCCACACTCGGCCCAAGTCCAACATAAAAATAAATCTATACAATCAAGTTTCAAACAACCTAAACCTTCCAAAAAAACAAAAACAATCAAACAGGACCAAGACATTAAAACAAAATCCAAAGCATAACATCCAAGAGTCCATCTTGAGCTTCCCAAAAACCTTGAACTCAAAAAAGCAGCAACATCATCCTCATTTCTCAGCCTGACCAAACTCCAAACATCTATACACCAAAGAATATCACCAGCAAACACCAAAACCAACCTGATTTTCACATCCCCAAAGTCATTTGTTTTACATGTCATTATAAACAAATAAACATTCTGATTTACACATGTGTAAGCATCTTACTTACATATGTGTAAACATCTTTTTTGAATGAACTGACTTGCACCTGAGTTAAACCACAAAGCTTTAGATTTTCTCACCATGACTCTAAAAGCATTGGTTGTGCATTCGATCACTGTTTTGGTCAAAAATTACCTAAGCAATTAAGTGATCAAATTAGTTAAGTGAGATAGTGTGCTAAAATTATATGTGAAAAATGTGTTAACCAAATTAGTTGTGAAAAGGGTTTGAGGATATGGCTCAGGATATCGAGCTGTATCTACAATCAAACAATGAGCAAAAATGTAAAGGTTGACACGTGATGTACGAGGAAAGCCCTTGATCAATCTAGATCGCTGGCATAAAACCTCGGGAGCTGACAATCGCAGCTGCCTAGTTCTTCTATTGCTTCAAATATCAGGATACAGTGCAGGATGTGGTGCGGATCGACTATGTGTTACAATGTAATTCGAATACAAGTGTTGTGTGTAGTGTTTGCGATGAGATAGAGAGAAAGTGTTTGAAAGTGTGAAAGTTGAGTGCCTTAATCTGACCCGCCCCCATCTATTTATAGTAAAACAAATGTACCTAACTATCCTACATAACCGGGATCCAACGAATATTCCTTAGTCGAACGTTGTAGACCTGGTCTTTCGGGTTCAACGTCTCTCCTTTAACAAATACGCCCGAGTCTTGAGGAGATGGAGTCCACTTGACCGTTGGTAAGTCCCAGTCTTTAACCTGCACGTGATTAATTCGATATACCTCAGGATATCACCCAGGATGTTAGCAATATCCCCGTCCAGTATCCTGATCACAGATAAACAATTAAAAGCAGGATATAGTTCAAGATATGTATGCTTAGAAAATGAGCCATAACAATTGTCCCCAAATATATCGGTTGGTATACCAATCCAACGGATATATTTTAAAAGTCTTATCCCATAATTCAAGGCATTTAAAATGAAGCAACGATCAAGATCACATCATAACCTCCAACGCGCTTTTAGCTCAATGGAGATCCACAATGCTCCTATATCTTCTCTCTTCTTGTTTGAAAAGCAGATATCAAAAACAGAGCCTCCAGGTAATTCCCCATTTCTCAGTTACTTTCCGTCAATTTTTCTTATTCGTAATGGCTGCCGAGACCTTCACCCAGCAGAATCTCCTCAAAAATCCTGAAAAGGAGGTCTGTGCTTTTGACAACGCAGACATTGCGGCTTTGAGAGCTTCCGGTGCTTTCCCTGATAACACGGTCTTTAGACCGTTCGATCGGTCAATTCGATCGGATGCTTCTTCCGCTGATTGGGTTTGCTTCCCAGCATACCCTTTCTCGCTAGGTCTTCGATACCCTTTTCCCGAATTCATGATGCAATTCTTCCGAACCACCGGCATCTCTTTTGCTCAAACCATGCCCATGGTTTGGAGAGTATTAATCGTACTCAACCAAATCAAAAACCTTCATTGCCCCGACCTCTGCATCGAGGATCTGCCTATTGCTTATCGCCTCCGATCCCACGGCTCTAGCCAGTTCTTGTTTTTCTCGACCTCTAGCAAACCCCTTATTCTTAAAGCCACCAAAAACGAAGACGGATGGCAACGCAAATTTTTCTTTGTCAAACGAGACTCCATTGCTGAGGGTGCCAGCCTTCCGGTGGAGTGGTTAACCACCGGTAGGGTCATAAATATTCTCATGGACCGTTAGGTTTTTATCTCCTACTAATATCCTTCTTTTTGATCCTTATGCAGTGAATTTCAAGGAAGTAGCTCCCCCTACCGCTGAATCAGAGGAAAGAATCAACACTGTTTACCAATTACCTGCAATAGACAGGACTTTCACCACACACGTCCCGAGTTCCAGTCAATACTCGTCATCTGAAATGTCTGGTAAGGATTATTTTTAAAATAATTAGCCAACACAGTATAATAATAAAATAAAGAGTAATAATGATGTAAAACTTTTCCCTTTATGCAGCACCGGCCAAGATCCCTGAAGTCTTTGATCTCGACGAATTGGACAGTTATTCTGATCAGGTTCAGATCAAGAAGGAACCTAGTCCCAAGGCCACAGCCTCATCCAAACCCAGCAGTTCCAAAGCCATCATCATTCCCAAACCTTCACCGGCTACCAAGCCCCGGAGTTCAAGTTCCCGTAAATGGAAAGAACCTGATTCCCCTGTCATTTCTGACACATTTCCTTATGAGAAGCACGGGTTTATTGAAGCTAGCGGGTTTATGACTTCCTTTCTTAACCAGGTTAGTATTCTTATATTACATCCTGCAGCTTACATCATTTACAAAGATTTATCAATATTAATACATGTCCTCTTACCTTCGCAGGGTCTTGAGCGTCTGGTTCACCTATATCAAGAATCCTGCGGAAACAAGACGCTTGAATCCAAGCTAAAGGAAGCAGAAGTCACAATCTCCGATCAAGGCATGATAGCAGCCGCCAAATCTCGTCATTACGAGGAGAAATTCAAAGCTATGATTCAAGAACACCAAACTGCTCTCAACAAAGCTACTCTTCAAGCCCAGGCCGATCTTGAAGCTGCCCATGTGCAACATGAACGGGATATGGTCAGCTACCGGGAAAGCCTTAAGAGTTCCGTTGTCATTTCTCTCCTCAAAGCCAGGTTGAAGATGGCCCATGAAGCCAAAACATTAGGTTTTGAATGCCCTTCTTGGGACGTTGGTGCCTGGGAAACCAAGCTAAAGAACCTCGGCGGCACTTCTTCCAAACCAGCTGTCGAAGAATCTTCCAAAGCATTTGAAAAAGCAACCGATGCTGAGAAGGATGCTGAGGCGGATCCCAAGACGGATGCTGCTGAAATCATTATGGACGAAGAAGGCACTGCCCCCTAAAGCTTAATTCCTTTAAATTGTTTGAACAATTTTATGTCCTATGAACAATTTTTATTTCTGCATCAAAACAATTTGACAGCCGAAGGTGGATGGGTCCTGGGTTTCAGGATGAAACCTTCAGTTACCAACCAGTACCGATTGTTTCAAAAAATAATTTCATCTTTCATTTTTCTTGCTATTATTTTCCGCCTTTCTTAGCATAGATCTTAGCTTTGCAAAATTTCGTACAACTATCTTTCAAAAATATCCTGATCAATATGCTCAACGATATATTATAAAAACTGTTATTAGATAGGACTTCCAAATATTCGCTCAACTTTGTAGAAAGCTTTTAAAAGAGTGAAAAACAATCCACTTTTCCAAAACCTGTTTTGATAATACTTAAATGATCAAAGTTTCAAACTAGTATTAGTTTCAAATATTTTAATCAAATATTCTGAGAAGTATTTTGAAAATATATTTTGAGAATATATCAGGATATTTAACCTTTTACCAAACATAGTATTATCAAAAACTTAAACGATGTTTACAAAGGAAAGATCATACCAGGAATAGGGTATAACCCTATTATCAAACCTCAATCCCTTTGCAACTTTTCCAATGAAGATGTCCCCTGTCTGAGACACTTAGTGCATTAGTTCCGAGCCTTATCCTTTTAGCTTTACACCATTACTTTAGTCGGAATGTCCCATGTGTACAATGTCTTCAAATACTTAGAAATCTTCTGGATATCAGTTCCCATAGTATAGACAATTTTTCATGTTACAGGGGTAAAACCCAAGAATGTACTGGAGATAAATTCCTTGTATCCTGGGGAAAATCCCAAATTTTCGTGCGCTACAGGCGGGAGTGTATAAACTCCAAGACTTAGAAAGGTGAAAACCTTTAAACATTAGAGAGTATGAAAATACCCTTTCGTGAGAGAGGGTGATCAATCCTCATATACCTTTAGGATTCAGGATATAGCCAACAGTAACGAAATTCTCAGCCACTTTTACATGGACTGGTCCCGCCACCTTGAACTATCCCTGAATAACTTGCGCTCCAGGCGGAGTGTTTAAACCCAATTCGGAAGAAAGGTGAATACCTTTAAACCTGTGAAGGGATCGGAATCCCTTATACGTGAGAGAGGGGGCCAATCCTCTAATCTTCCGAAGTATCTTGAGTGAGCATCCTGGAGCTATATCCTGGAGCATATATTGCAAAACATCCTTAAACTAAGGTGGGTGTTAGCTTGGCTAACACCCCTCCGATGCTTAAGTTAGTATTGGGTTTCAAAGAATAAATTAAACCAAACATATTTAAAAAAGATAGAATTCATACCATCCTGAATTAGAAATTAAATTCTAAACTCACTTGAAATAAAGCTTAAGGTGTATAGCATTCCAAGATCTTGGTAGCATATCCCCTTCCATATTCTTGAGTCTATATGCTCCTTTCCCTGCTTCTGATTCAACTTCATGTGGTCCTTCCCATTTTGGAGCTAGCTTACCATCGGCAGGATTAGTAGTATTCTGAAAAGCCTTTCTTAACACCCAATCTCCAACCTTAAATCTTCTGGTCCTAATATTCTTGTTATATGCTCTGGATATTCTTTGTTGATATGCTGCCATCCTTAGCCTTGCTGGATCCCTTTTTTCATCTATAGTATCCAAATCCTGACTCAAGGCTTCAGGATTCTGAATACCTGCTACTTCTTTATCCCGAGGATTCGTTGCAGGATACAAGACATGTAATATTGGTATTTGGGTTCCTTCTGGTATCCTGATCGATGATCCCAGAATTGCTAAGGCATCTGCTTCAGCATTATCCTCTCTTGGTACATGTTCAAGTGTAAAAACATCGATATATCCTGCTAATTTTTTGAGAATATCGAGGTATTCGATTAATTTCTCACCCTTAACTGCATAGGATTCATTAAAATGGTTAGTAATTAATAAGGAGTCAACATATACTTGCAAATTCCTGATACTCATATTCTTAGCCAATTCTAATCCTGCAATTAAAGCTTCGTATTCTGCCTCATTATTAGTAGCAGGAAATTCACACCTAATAGCCTGGGGTAATATGTCCCCCTGTGGCGATTTTAGTAGTATACCTAAACCTACACCTCTTATATTGGATGCACCATCAGTATATAACGTCCAGGATCCTGAAGATTCTCCTAACTGTTGAACTTCTAGGTCCACCTCGTCCTGAATGTCACTACTGAAATCAGCCACAAAGTCAGCTAAAGCCTGAGACTTTATGGCATTTCTAGGTTCATATACTAAATCAAAAGCACTTAACTTTACTGACCACTTGGCCATCCTGCCTGACATCTCTGGTTTCCTAAGCACATTTTTGACAGGATAATTTGTTTTAACATGGATCCTATGTGTCTCAAAATAATGTCTAAGCTTTGTCGATGCCATGACTAGAGCTAATATCAATTTTTCTAAATGAGAATACCTAGTTTCAGCATCTAACAAACTTTTACTAACATAATAAACAGGATATTGCTGACCTTCATGGTCTTTTATAAGAACGGCACTTACAGCATTCCCTGATACAGCGAGGTATAGGTGTTTTGGTCAAAAATTACCTAAGCAATTAAGTGATCAAATTAGTAAAGTGAGGTAGTGTGCTAGAATTATGTGTAAAAAATATGTTAACTAAGTTAGATATGAAAACAGTTTCAGGATACAGCCCGGGATATAGAGTTGTATCAATGATCAAACAATGAGCAAAAAAAAAAAGTAAAGGTTGACGCGTGATGTACGAGGAAAGCCCTTGATCAATCTAGATCGCCGGCATAAAACCTCGGGAGCTGACAATCGCAGCTGCCTTGTTCTTCTTATTGCTTCAAATATCAGGATACAGTGCAGGATGTGGTGCGGATCAACTATGTGTTACAATGTAATTTGAATACAAGTGTTTGAGTGTGGTGTTTGCGGTGAACTAGAGAGTATAAAGTGTTCGAGAGTGTAAGTGTGAAATTGCGTGTCTTAAACTGATCCGCCCCCATCTATTTATAGTAAAGATAATGTAACAAACTATCCTAAACTTCCGGGATCCAGCGAATATTCCCACTCGAACGTTGAGGACCAAGTCTTTCGGGTTCAACGGCTTCCTTATAACAAATACGCCCGAGTCTTAAGGAGAAGAAGTCCTGATGACCGTTAGTAACTTACAGCCATTAACCTGCACGTGTTTAATTCACTCAACCTTAGGATATTGCCCAGGATGTTAGCAATATCCCCGTCCAGTATCCTGGTCACAAATAAACAATTAAAAGCGGGATATTAGTCAGGATATGTATACTCAGAAAATGACCCATAACAATTG
Organism: Helianthus tuberosus; assembly: GCA_030545235.1. Lineage (NCBI taxonomy): Eukaryota > Viridiplantae > Streptophyta > Magnoliopsida > Asterales > Asteraceae > Helianthus > Helianthus tuberosus. The sequence continues at coordinate 187,439,953 of CM060382.1, read as the reverse complement.
TCCCCAAATATATCGGTTGGTATACCAATCCAACGGATATATTTCAAAAGTCTTATCCCATAACTCAAGGCATTTAAAACGAAGCGACGGTCGAGATCACATCGTAACTTCCAACGCGCTTTTTGCTCAATGGAGATCCATAATGCCCCTATATCTTCTCTCTTCTTGTTTAAAAAGCAGATATCTTCAACAGAGCTTTCAGGTAATTCTTCATTTCTTATTTACTTTCTATCAATTTTCCTTGCCTTCTTCGTAATGGATGCCGAGACCTTCACCCAGCAGAATCTCCTCAAAAATCCCGAAAAGGAGATCTGTGCCTTTGACAACGTAGACATTGCGGCTTTGAGAGCTTCCGGCGCTTTCCCTGATAACACGGTCTTTAGACCGTTCGATCGGTCAATTCGATCGGATGTTTCTTCCGCTGAATGGGTTTGCTTCCCAGCATATCCTTTTTCGCTAGGTCTTCGATACCCTTTTCCTGAATTCATGATGCAATTCTTTCGAACCACCGGTATCTCTTTCACTCAAACCATGCCCATGATTTGGAGAGTATTAATTGTACTTAACCAAATCAAAAACCTTCATTGCCCCGACCTCTGCATCGAGGATTTGCCTTTTGCTTATCGCCTCCGATCTCACGGCTCTAGCCGGTTCTTGCTTTTCTCGACCTCTAGCAAACCCCTTATTCTTAAAGCCACCAAAAACGAAGACGGATGGCAACGCAAGTTTTTCTTTGTCAAACGAGACTCCATTGCTGAGGGCGCCAATCTTCCGGTGGAGTGGTTAACCACCGGTAGGGTTATAAATATTCTCATGGACCGTTTGGTTTTTATCTTCTACTAATATCCTTCTTTTTTTTATCCCTATGCAGTGAATTTCAAGGAAGTAGCTCCCCCTACCGCTGAATCAGAAGAAAGAATCAACACTGTTTACCGATTACCTGCAATAGACAGGACCTTTACCACACACGTCCCGAGTTCCAGTCAATACTCGTCATCTGAAATGTCTGGTAAGGATTACTTTTAAAATAATTAGCTAACACAGTATAATAATAAAATGAAGAGTAATAATGATGTAAAACTTTTCCCTTTATGCAGCACCGGCCAAGATCCCTGAAGTCTTTGATCTCGACGAATTGGACAGTTATTCTGATCAGGTTCAGATCAAGAAGGAACCTAGTCCCAAGGCCACAGCCTCATCCAAACCCAGCAGTTCCAAAGCCATCATCATTCCCAAACCTTCACCGGCTACCAAGCCCCGGAGTTCAAGTTCCCGTAAAAGGAAAGAACCTGATTCCCCTGTCATTTCTGACACATTTCCTTATGAGAAGCACGGGTTCATTGAAGCTAGCGGGTTTATGACTTCCTTTCTTAACCAGGTTAGTATTCTCATATCATATCCTGCGGTTCACATCATTTACAAAGATTTATCAATATTAATACCTGTCCTCTTACCTTCGCAGGGTCTTGAGTGTCTGGTTCACCTATATCAAGAATCATGCGGGCTTAACAAGACGCTTGAATCTAAGCTAAAGGAAGCAGAAATCACAATCTCCGATCAAGGCATGATTGCAGCCGCCAAATCTCGTCATTACGAGGAAAAATTCAAAACTATGATTCAAGAACACCAAACTGCTCTCCACAAAGCTGCTCTTCAATCCCAGGCCGATCTTGAAGCTGCCCATGTGCAACATGAACGGGATATGGTCAGCTACCGAGAAATTCTCAAGAGCTCCGTCGTCATTTCTCTCCTCCAAGCCAGGTTGAAGATGGCCCATGAAGCCAAAGCATTAGGTTTTGAATGCCCTTCTTGGGATGTCGGTGCCTGGGAGACCAAGCTAAAGAACCTTGGCGGCACTTCTTCTAAACCAGCTGTCGTTGAATCTTCCAAAGCAGTTGAAAAAGCAACCCATATTGAGAAGGATACTGAGGAGGGTCCCAAGACGGATGCTGCTGAAATCGTTATGGACGAAGAAGATACTGCCCCCTAAAGTTTATTTCCTTTAAATCATTTGAACTATTTTATGTTTTTATGAACAATTTTTATTTCTGCATCAAAACAATTTGATAGCCGAAGGTGGATGGGTCCTGGGTTTCAGGATGAAACCTTCGGTTATCAACCAGTACTGATTGTTTCAAGAATAATTTCATCTTTCATTTTTCTTGCTATTATCTTCCGTCTGTCTTAGTATAGATCTTAGCTTTATAAAAATTTGGTATTGTTATCTTACGAAAATATCCTGATCAATATGCTTAGCAATACATTATAAAAACTGTTATTAGATAATTCCTTCAACTTTGTAGAAAGCTTTTTAAAGAGTGAAAAACAATTTACTTTCCAAAACCCTTTTTGATAATTCCTGGGTGATCAAAGTTTCAAACTAGTATTAGCTTCAAATATTTTAAGAAGTATTTTGAAAATATATTTTGAGAATATATCCCGAGAATTGATCCTAATCAGGATGTTTAACCTTTTACCCAACCTAGTATTACCAAAAACTCACACGACGTTTACAAAGGAAAGATCATACCAGGAATATGATATAACCCTATTATCAAACTTCAATCCCTTTGCAACTATTCCAATAAAGATGTCCTCTGTGTGAGATACTTAGTGCATTAGTTCCGAGCCTCATCCTTTGAGCTTTACACCATTGCTTTGGTGGGAATGTCCCCTGTGTACAATGTCTCCAAATACTTAGAAATCTTCTGGATATCAGTTCCCATCGTATAGACAATTTTTCATGTTACAGGGGTAAAACCCAAGAATGTTCTGGAGATAAATTCCTTGTATCCTGGGGAAAATCCCAAATTTTCATGCGCTACAGGCGGGAGTGTATAAACTCCAAGACTTAGAAAGGTGAAAACCTTTAAACCTTAGAGAGTATGAAAATACCCTTTCGTGAGAGAGGGTGATCAATCCTCATATACCTTTAGGATTCAGGATATAGCCAACAGTAACGAAATTGTCAGCCACTTTTACATGGACTGGTCCCGCCACCTTGAACTATCCCTGAATAACTTGCGCTCCAGGCGGGGTGTTTAAACCCAATTCGGAAGAAAGGTGAATACCTTTAAACCTGTGAAGGGATCAGGATCCCTTGTACGTGAGAGAGGGGGCAATCCTCTAATCTTCTGAAGTATCTTGAGTGAGCATCCTGGAGCTATATCCTGGAGCATATACTGCAAAACATCCTCAAACTAAGGTGGGTGTTAGCCGATGCTTAAGTTAGTATTGTGTTACAAAGAACAAATTAAACCAAACATATTTAAAAAAGATAGAATTCATACCATCCTGAGTCAGAAATTAAATTCTAAACTCACTTGAAATAAAGCTTAAGGTGTATAGCATTCCAAGATCTCGGTAGCATATCCCCTTCCATGTTCTTGAGTCTATATGCTCCTTTCCCTGCTTCTGATTCAACTTCATATGGTTCTTCCCATTTTGGAGCTAGCTTGCCATCGGCAGGACTAGTAGTATTCTGAAAAGCCTTTCTTAACACCCAATCTCCAACCTTAAATCTTCTGGTCCTAATATTCTTGTTATATGCTCTGGATATTCTTTGTTGATATGCTGCCATCCTTAGCCTTGCTGCATCCCTTTTTTCATCTATAGTGTCCAAATCCTGACTCAAGGCTTCAAGATTCTGTTCAGGATCCCGTAGGGTAGATCTTGCAGTAGGTATTGTCATTTCCGTTGGAATCATTGCTTCTGCTCCAAATACCAAGGATAATGGGGTTTGGCCTGTTGCGTTCTTGACCGTTGTCCTATCAGCCCACAAAACAAAGGGTAATTCTTCTGCCCATCTTCCTTTTTTGGTTCCAAGCCTCTTCTTCAAGTTATTGACAATTATCTTGTTTGAGGATTCTGCTTGTCCATTCGCTTGAGGATGTACTGGAGTAGATGTTATCATTTTGATTCCCCAGCTCTTGCAAAAGTCAGTAGTTCTTTTGCTTATAAACTGAGAACCATTGTCACAAATTATCTCAGCCGGTACTCCGAATCTGGTCAGGATATTTCTCTTTATGAAGGATACTACTTCTTGGTCTCTAACTTGAACAAATGCTTCTGCTTCAACCCACTTGGAGAAATAATCTGTCATTGCCAACATGAAAACCTTTCCTCCTGGAGCTTTTGGAAGCTTTCCCACTATATCCATACCCCACTTCATAAACGGCCAAGGGGAAACAATAGGATACAGCGGTTCAGCAGGCTGATGTAATATGTTACTATGTCTTTGACATGCGTCGCATCTTCGAGTATATTCTGCGGCATCTTTTCTCATTGTTGGCCAATAATATCATGTCCTTAATACTTTTGAGAATAATGACCTGCCTCCAGTATGGTTACCACAATCCCCTTCATGTATATCCTGAAGTACTTCTTTGGCTTCAGGATCCTCCAAGCACCTCAAATACGGTCCTGCAAGAGATTTCTTGTATAAAACATTATTTATAATAGTGAATCGTGATACCTTCATCCTAATTTCCTTAGGATTTTCACTTTCGGGGATGTGTCCTTCCTTGAGATATCTCATTATTGGAGCCGTCCAAGATCTAGGATCCTCTTCAGGATACTCTGCTCCAGGATCCTGAATACCCGCTACTTCTTTATCCCGAGAATTCGTTGCAGGATACAAGACATGTATTATTGGTATTTGGGTTCCTTCTGGTATCCTGATCGATGATCCCAGATTTGCTAAGGCATCCGCTTCAACATTATCCTCCCTTGGTACATGTTCAACTGTAAAAACATCGAAATATCCTGCAAATTTTTTGAGAATATCGAGATATTCGATTAATCTCTCACCCTTAACTGCATAGGATCCATTAAAATGGTTAGTAATTAACAAGGAGTCAACATATACTTGCAAATTCTTGATACTCATATTCTTAGCCAATTCTAATCCTGCAATTAAAGCTTCATATTCTGCCTCATTATTAGTAGCAGGAAATTCACACCTAATAGCCTGGGGTAATATGTCCCCCTGTGGCGATTTTAGTAGTATACCTAAACCTACACCTCTTATATTGGATGCACCATCAGTATACAACGTCCATGATCCTGAAGATTCTACCAACTGTTGAACTTCTAGGTCTGCCTCGTCCTGAATGTCACTACTGAAATCAGCCACAAAGTCAGCTAAAGCCTGAGACTTTATGGCATTTCTAGGTTCATATACTAAATCATAAGCACTTAACTTTACTGACCACTTGGCCATCCTGCCTGACATCTCTGGTTTCCTAAGCACATTTTTGACAGGATAATTCGTTTTAACATGGATCCTATGTGTTTCAAAATAATGTCTAAGCTTTGTCGATGCCATGACTAGAGCTAATATCAATTTTTCTAAATGAGAATACCTAGTTTCAGCATCTAACAAACTTTTACTAACATAATAAACAGGATATTGCTGACCTTCATGGTCTTTTATAAGAACAGCACTTACAGCATTCCCTGATACAGCAAGGTATAGGGATAGTGGTTCACCATTTTCAGGCTTCATCAATAGAGGTGCAGTTGAGAGATATTGCTTCAAATACTGCAAGGCTGCTTCATGCTTTGCTCCCCATTCAAATTTCTTATTCTTCTTGAGGATATCATAGAATTCCTTGCATTTTTCCGAGGATCTAGAAATAAATCTGTTCAAAGCTGCTACTCGGCCTGTTAACCGTTGTACGTCCTTCATATTCGAGGGTGTTTTATATCCAGGATAGCTTTAATCTGCTCCGGGCTTGCCTCTATCCCTCTTTTCGTCACCATATACCCAAGAAACTTTCCTGCCCCCTCTCCGAAATGGCACTTAGCAGGATTCAGCTTCATGTTATACTGATCCAGGATATCAAATGCTCCCTTGATATCCTGGAGGTGATCCTCAGGCTTTTTAGATTTCACCGCCATATCATCGATATATACCTCCATGGTGTCCCCTAGCTTATCTTTGAACATCATGTTTACTAATCTCTGGTATGTTGCACCTGCATTTTTCAAACCGAAAGGCATAGCAGTATAGCAATATATACCTGTTGGTGTCATGAAAGCAGTATCCTCCTGGTCCGAAGGCTCCATTTGAATCTGCTGAAATCCTGAGGATGCGTCCATGAACGTTAACATTTCATGTCCAGCAGTAGCATCCACCATTGCATCGATATGAGGGAGAGGAAATGGGTCTTTAGGACAAGCCTTGTTCAAGTCCGTGTAGTCTACACAGACTCTCCATTTCCCGTTTTTCTTCTGTACCACAACTACGTTTGCTAGCCATCTTGGAAACTTGACTTCTCTGATCATCCTGGACTTCAACAATCTTTCAACTTCCTCTTGGATAATCTTCAGGAGCAAATTTTCTTCTTTTTTGCTGAACAGGCTTGAATGATTTGTCAATTCCAAGCTTGTGAGTGATAATGTCTTTGGATATGCCTGTCATATCCTCATGCTTCCATGCAAATGTTGACATCCTGCATTTCAAAAAGTTAGTTAACTGCTCTTCAATATCCTGAGGGATATTGGTTCCTACGAGCACCGAGATATCAGGATTATCCTGATCCAGGATAATTTTCTTCACATCCTGCTTCGAATCCTCCACGATATCCTGGGCCCGCATCTTTAATTGCTATGCTGCACTAGGCTTAGTTGAGGATTTCATTGAGGATGAGTAGCATTCTTTCGCTTCCTGCTGATCGCTTTCAACCTTGACAACTCCCCAAGGGGTAGGGATCTTGATGCATTGGTGATATGTTGATGGCACAACCTTCATATCGTGAATCCATGGTCTTCCCAGTATAATGTTATAGCAGGATAAGGAGTCCATCACGCAAAAGCGTTGTATCAAGTTGACCCCTTCAACATATACCGGTAACTTTATCTCCCCTACGGTATTCCTAGCTTCTCCACTGAAACCAACGAGCACAGTGGACTTCGAAGTAATGTCCATCGGAGATACATTCATCCTCTTCAATGTTTCCAGCTGAATTATATTGACAGAACTACCGTTATCTACCAGTATCCTGCGTACAAAATGGTTAGCCACATATAATGTTATTACCAAAGCATCATGGTGAGGATCCTGAACAGTATCCCTGTCATCACTATCGAAAGTGATCACTTTATCAGTTGTGAGGGTAGTCATCCTGACTGGTCTGTCTCCCCTCTCACTCTTAGCTTCCTTTGCATGTCTCTTGGCCGCCGAATACGAAGTCCCACAAATGTCGGATCCTCCTGAAATAAAGTTAATTATCTTGGCATCTGCTGGGGGTGATGCTGCTCGTTCAGGATCCTTCTCGGGATCCTGCCCTTTATTCACGCTTAACAGGTAACTTATTTCTTTCCTTAAAGCAATGCAATCCTCGGTCATATGTCCGAAGTCTTCGTGGAAGGCACACCATTTGGATTTATCCTTCCAATCAGCTTTCTGCTGGTTCTTTCGAGGCCACCTAGCTTTGTCCCCTAAGCCCTGCATAGCATACATTAATTCAGGTATATTAACAGAAAAGCAGTATTCAGATAAATCAGGATATTCTTCAGGATCCTCGTCTTCAACAGCGTTCACTTTCTTGTTATCATTTCTGCCATATGGCCTGGAGCGATATGGCTTATAGGAGGTCTCTGATTTCCTGTTAGTTGATTCATAGGTTGAGGTAGAATTCATCCTCTCCTGCATCTTCTTGTCATCTTCCAGACGGATATATCTCAAAGCCCTGTTACGAGCTTCGTCGAGATTCCTGCAGTGATTCATTACAAGATCCTGATAAAACTGAGAATCCTTTTGCAATCCCATCTTAAAAGCTTGCACAGCTGTTGCAACATCAAGATGTGGGATATCCAAGGATTCTCGACTAAATTTGTTCACATAATCCCTCAAGGATTCCTGAGGCCCTTGAGTTATCCTGTAAAGATCACTGGTTAGTTTCTCAAAACTCCGACTACAAGAAAATTGACTGTTAAATAAATTAACCAAATGAGCAAACGAAGTAATTGAGTGAGGATGAACGTTTAACAGCCATTTTAAGGCTGATCCTATCAGAGTAGAACCAAATCCCTTGCATAAGCATGCTTCCTTGAGCTCCGGAGGGATAGGGTTAATCTCCATTCTTTCCCTATACTGGGCAATATGCTCTTCAGGATCCGTAGTCCCATCATACAGCTTCATGTTGGGAGTTTGAAATCTTTTTGGGATTTCAGCATCACAGATAGGATATGCAAAGCGGGATATCCTGTGGCTGTCTTGGGATACTTCCGGAATTGGCTGGATCACTCCAGGTACACTGGATATCATGTCCTTCAATTTATGGAGCTCCCTGGTAAATGTTGACGTCATACCTGCATCCTGTAAAGAGCCATTGTTGTTAGTAGCAAGAATATTATTGTTTGACACATTACCGTTCTGAGGATTTTGGCCATATCCTGAAGTATATCCTGAACTCCTCACAGTCGACATCCTGACCGAAGAGGGTATCTCAGGGGTATGATTCTGAGAATGGCTTGGGACGATATTCCCCCTATTATCCTCAGTATAAACTACGGAACTGAAGTTCAAAGCCCTGGGCTGTATAGGAGTGACAGTTTCTTCAGCGGGTCTACTCGAGCCAGCTTTTAAGAGTTGTATCTCTCTTAACAGCATTTGGTTAGTCTCCTGTTGCTGCCTCATTTGTTCCTGCATACTTCCAAATAAAGTCAAAATTTCATCATTAGAGGCTAAAACGGGAGCAGATCCCTGGACACTCTGAGTAGGGATAACATCTTGAGATTGTGAAGAAAATGGCATCCTTGGAGGAGGTGGTGGAAGCACCGAACTGGTAGTAGCAGAGGTTGCAGCAGACATAGTGGAAGGGCTCATGTTTGATCTTGAGGCCATTGTAAACAATGTGGCAAAAAGTTTTGAAAATAGAAAACCGATTAACGATTTTACAAAGATTTTTAGTAAAAGTAGCACCACTTGCCCCACGGTGGGCGCCAAATTGTTTTGGTAAAAAATTACCTAAGCAATTAAGTGATCAAATTAGTAAAGTGAGGTAGTGTGCTAGAATTATGTGTAAAAAATATGTTAACTAAGTTAGATATGAAAACAGTTTCAGGATACAGCCCGGGATATAGAGTTGTATCAATGATCAAACAATGAGCAAAAAAAAAAGTAAAGGTTGACACGTGATGTACGAGGAAAGCCCTTGATCAATCTAGATCGCCGGCATAAAACCTCGGGAGCTGACAATCGCAGCTGCCTTGTTCTTCTTATTGCTTCAAATATCAGGATACAGTGCAGGATGTGGTGCGGATCAACTATGTGTTACAATGTAATTTGAATACAAGTGTTTGAGTGTGGTGTTTGCGGTGAACTAGAGAGTATAAAGTGTTCGAGAGTGTAAGTGTGAAATTGCGTGTCTTAAACTGATCCGCCCCCATCTATTTATAGTAAAGATAATGTAACAAACTATCCTAAACTTCCGGGATCCAGCGAATATTCCCACTCGAACGTTGAGGACCAAGTCTTTCGGGTTCAACGGCTTCCTTATAACAAATACGCCCGAGTCTTAAGGAGAAGAAGTCCTGATGACCGTTAGTAACTTACAGCCATTAACCTGCACGTGTTTAATTAACTCAACCTTAGGATATCGCCCAGGATGTTAGCAATATCCCCGTCCAGTATCCTGGTCACAAATAAACAATTAAAAGCGGGATATTAGTCAGGATATGTATACTCAGAAAATGACCCATAACAATAGGGATAGTGGTTCACCATTTTCAGGCTTCATCAATAGAGGTGCAGTTGAGAGATATCGCTTTAAATCCTGCAAGGCTGCTTCATGCTTTGCTCCCCATTCAAATTTCTTATTCTTCTTGAGGATCATAGAATTCCTTGCATTTTTCCGAGGATCTTGAAATAAATCTATTCAAAGCTGCTACTCGGCCTGTTAACCGTTGTACGTCCTTCATATTCGAGGGTGATTTTATATCCATGATAGCTTTGATCTGCTCTGGGCTTGCTTCTATCCCCCTTTTCGTCACCATATATCCCAGAAACTTTCCTGCCCCCACTCCGAAATGGCACTTAGCAGGATTCAGCTTCATGTTGTACTGATCCAGGATATCAAATGCTCCCTTGATATCCTGGAGGTGATCCTCAGCTTTTTTAGATTTTACCACCATATCGTCAATATATACCTCCATGGTGTCCCCCAGCTTATCTTTGAACATCATGTTTACTAATCTCTGGTATGTTGCACCTGCATTTTCAAACCGAAAGGCATGGCAGTATAGCAATATATACCTGTTGGTGTCATGAAAGCAGTATCCTCCTGGTCCGAAGGCTCCATTTGAATCTGCTGAAATCCTGAGGATGCGTCCATGAATGTTAACATTTCATGTCCAGCAGTAGCATCTACCATTGCATCGATATGAGGGAGAGGAAATGGGTCTTTAGGACAAGCCTTGTTCAAGTCCGTGTAGTCCACACAGACTCTCTATTTCCCGTTTTTCTTCTGTACCACAACTACGTTTGCTAGCCATCTTGGAAACTTGACTTCTCTGATCATCCTGGACTTCAACAATCTTTCAACTTCCTCTTGGATAATCGCATTCCGCTCAGGAGCAAATTTTCTTCTTTTTTGCTGAACAGGCTTGAATGATTTGTCAATTCCAAGCTTGTGAGTGATAATGTGTTTGGATATGCCTGTCATATCCTCATGCTTCCATGCAAACGTTGACATCCTACATTTCAAAAAGTTAGTTAACTGTTCTTCAATATCCTGGGGGATATTGGTTCCTACGAGCACCGAGATATCAGGATTATCCTGATCCAGGATAATTTTCTTCACATCCTGCTCCAAATCCTCCACGATATCCTGGGCCCGCATCTTTAATTGCTATGCTTGATTAGGCTTGGTTGAAGATTTCATCGAGGACGAGTAGCATTCTTTCGCTTCCTGCTAATCACTTTCAACCTTGACAACTCCCCAAGGGGTAGGGATCTTGATGCATTGGTGATATGTTGATGGCACAGCCTTCATATCGTGAATCCATGGTCTTCCCAGTACGATGTTATAGCAGGATAAGGAGTCCATCACACAGAAGCGTTGTATCGAGTTGACCCCCTCAACATATACTGGTAACTTTATCTCCCCTACGGTATTCCTAGCTTCTCTACTGAAACCGACGAGCACAGTGGACTTCGAAGTAATGTCCATCGGAGATACATTCATCCTCTTCAATGTTTCCAGCTGAATTATATTGACAAAACTACCGTTCTCTACCAGTATCCTGCGTACAAAATGGTTAGCCACATATAATGTTATTACCAAAGCATCATGGTGAGGATCCTGCACAGTATCCCTGTCATCACTATCGAAAGTGATCACTTTATCAGTTGTGAGGGTAGTCATCCTGACTGGTCTATCTCCCCTCTCACTCTTAGCTTCCTTTGCATGTCTCTTGGCCGCCGAATACGAAGTTCCACAAATATCGGATCCTCCTGAAATAAAGTTAATTATCTTGGCATCTGCTGGGGGTGATGCTGCTCGTTCAGGATCCTTCTCGGGATCCTGACCTTTATTTTTCTTTTTTCCCAGTAAGTCCTTCAGATACCCTTTGCTTAACAGGTAACTTATTTCTTTCCTTAAAGCAATGCAATCCTCGGTCATATGTTCGAAGTCTTCGTGGAAGGCACACCATTTGGATTTATCCTTCCAATCAGCTTTCTGCTGGTTCTTTCGAGGCCACCTAGCTTTGTCCCCTAAACCCTGCATAGCATACATTAACTCAGGTATATTAACTGAAAAGCAGTATTCAGATAAGTCAGGATATTCTTCAGGATCCTCGTCTTCAACAACATTCACTTTCTTGTTATCATTTCTTCCATATGGCTTGGAGCGATATGGCTTATATGAGGATTCTGATTTCCTGTTAGTTGATTCATAGGTTGAGGTAGAATTCATCCTCTCCTGCATCTTCTTGTCATCTTCCAAACAGATATATCTCAAAGCCCTGTTACGAGCTTCGTCGAGATTCCTGCAGGGATTCATTACAAGATCCTGATAAAACTGAGAATCCTTTTGTAACCCCATCTTAAAAGCTTGCACAGCTGTTGCAACATCAAGATGCGGGATATCCAAGGATTCTCGACTGAATTTGTTCACATAATCCCTCAAGGATTCCTGAGGCCCTTGAGTTATCCTATAAAGATCACTGGTTAGTTTCTTAAAACTCCGACTACAAGAAAATTGACTGTTAAATAAATTAACCAAATGAGCAAACGAAGTAATTGAGTGAAGAGGGATGTTTAACAGCCATTTCAAGGCTGATCCTGTCAGGGTAGAACCGAATCCCTTGCATAAGCATGCTTCCTTGAGATCTGGAGGGATTGGATTGATTTCCATCCGTTCCTTATACTGGGCAATATGTTCCTCAGGATCCGTAGTCCCGTCATACAGTTTCATGTTGGGAGTCTGGAATCTTTTTGGGATTTCAGCATCACAGATAGGATACGCAAAGCGGGATATCCTGTGGCTGTCTTGGGATACTTCCGGAATTGGCTGGACCACTCCAGGTACACTAGATATCATGTCCTTCAATTTTTGGAGCTCCCGGGTAAATGTTGACGTCATACCTGCATCCTGCAAAGAGCCATTGTTGTTAGTAGCAAGAATATTATTATTTGACACATTACCGGTCTGAGGATTTTGGCCATATCCTGAAGCATATCCTGAACTCCTCACAGTCGACATCCTGACCGAAGAGGGTATCTCAGGGTATGATTCTGAGAATGGCTTGGGACGATATTCCCCCTGTTATCCTCAGTGTAAACTGCGGAACTGAAGTTCAAAGCCCTGGGCTGTATAGGAGTGACAGTTTCTTCAGCAGGTCTGCTCGAGCTAGCTTTTAAGAGTTGTATTTCTCTTAACAGCATTTGGTTAGTCTCCTGTTGCTGCCTCATTTGTTCCTGCACACTTCCAAATAAAGTCAGAATTTCATCATTAGAGGCTAAAACGGGAGCAGATCCCTGAACACTCCGAGTAGGGATAACATCTTGAGGTTGTGAAGAAACTGGCATCCTTGGAGGAGGTGGTGGAAGCACCGAACCGGTAGTAGCAGAGGTTGCAGCAGACATAGTAGAGGAGCTCATGTTTGATCTTGAGGCCATTGTAAACAATGTGGCGAAAAGTTTTGAAAATAGAAAACTGATTAACGATTTCACAAAGATTTTTAGTAAAAGTAGCACCACTTGCCCCACGGTGGGCGCCAAATTGTTTTGGTCAAAAATTACCTAAGCAATTAAGTGATCAAATTAGTTAAGTGAGGTAGTGTGCTAAAATTATATGTGAAAATTGTGTTAACCAAATTAGTTGTGAAAACGGTTTGAGGATACGGCTCAGGATATCGAGCTATATCTACAATCAAACAATGAGCAAAAATGTAAAGGTTGACACGTGATGTACGAGGAAAGCCTTTGATCAATCTAGATCGCCGGCATAAAACCTCGGGAGCTGACAATCGCAACTGTCTTGTTCTTCTATTGCTTCAAATATCAGGATACAGTGCAGGATGTGGTGCGGATCAGATTAAGGATGTAAATGGTTCTTAGTGTTCTCACAAAAAATTATGTTCTCAAGATAACCATCCCCTATATATATATACTAGGTTATAACCCGGAAACTTTCCGGGTAGGAAAATTTAAGTTACAATAAATAAAAGTATAAAAATAACATTTTTAACCTCTAAAGTATCATCTTTCCCTTATAGGTTCCGATATAGGTTCCGATTATAACAATACCGATAGTGATGTCAGTATCGATTTAACTTGGTTCATCACGCTATTATCTTGAATAAAACTATTTTTTTAACAAAGTTTATACAGAACCATGGGTTAAACATTTAAATTTTATTAAACACAACTATATATATATTATAAAAAAATGCAAAATGTGTGACGAATAAGGTATATTAATTAGGAATATTGGATTTTAATAGTCCTAACTATTCGCCATGTGTGAAAAGTTTCATTATTTGGGCATACATTTTTTTTTGAAAGGCCAAATTTTATACACAACCAAAAAGCTTACAATATAAACAAAGGAACCCCTGTTACATATTAGGGCCTATATAACTAAATATGTTTTCACCATAACCTGGCTTGTATATACATAAAAGTACTAATAAGAAGTGGTATAATCACCACAATTACAAATCCAAATCACATAATCATTTGCTATAGTGCAGGAGAGTTTCTCTAAGGTGAAGACAATTGTCTTCCTATTGTATCTCTTAAATAAGATGCACGATATTCCTGCCTCCCTGCAAAATGTGAAAATAATATTTTAAGTAGTTGAAAAACATCCCTTTTTAATAATATTTTCAGTAGGCTGAAAACCAACTCTCATTAAAGTCATTTAAGCAGAAAACACAAATTCTAAAGACAATCACACTCGTCTCTTCAGAAGAGATAATAAGAAATAAAAGAGGGGTTGAAGTCAGGTCCATCATGTGCAGAATGTGCAGCAATGAACCAGGCGGGACATCTATTCATTCAATGCAAGGTGGAAAACACCAAATGGCCGACAATATCACATTAGCGTGGAATACTTGCAATCTATGCTTTTTCCTTCAAGAACCTCATTAAAATACATAAATACGGAGTGGAGAACAAACAAAAAAGAAAGGCCTTGTATGCAGTCATATTCACGAGCTGTTGGATAATATGGAGAGCGATATATAAAATACCTTTGAAATGGGTATTGACATCAACATCAAACTTTCCATGATCTATATCCTACAAAACAACATAAAAAAATAAATATTTATAATTTTATAATATACAAAAATTAACACTTTAACAATAAGTATATACCATTAGGAGAGAATAATCTGGTAGATCCAACTTATCAACAGCACCATGAAACCCAACTCCTTCTTCAACATCACTCTCATTAGTTTTCACTTGTGTTTAGACTACAAAACAATAATACTTATTGGTATGATGGAAAAAAATAATAATACATGACAAAACGAAAGCAATACAATGCATGTCTACATAACGTAAAATAAATACAATATGTTATCAATGAAAAAGAACCAAATTCCAAAACAAACAGTTATAAAAAAGTCCTTAATAATCCAATATGTGGTTATTAATATATTAGCATCCTCATCAATAGACCATACTAAACCCCATCATCTTCATACTCAGTTTTGCAACATTCTCCATGAGTGTAATTATCACTAAGCCCTTCATGATACTGATACAATACACAACACAGAGAGGATCAAGTGTAAACAACAAAATTATGCAATTCATCAATATTCTACGGAGCCGAAATATATGTTAATCAACAATATTGTAAAAACATTACAAACAATTCATCTTTTAAGGTCTCAGATAATCAAAACTTGAACCAAATGATATCGATAGAGTTTAGATAGGTACCTATCTCTTCAAAACCAGCTTAATTCTACCAATAGCAGCAGCCACCACCATCGATTGAGGGCCCTCCACCGCCTTATGAAGTGCTCTCATTTCGGCTGCATAGTATTCCTAGGCTGCAGCCATCCAAAAAGCGTTTTTTTTGTGTGATTGTTCTTCACGTTCATCTGGTTAAGGAAAGAAACTCACAACTGTTATGCATTTTTCTTCTGTACGTGTTGCAGTGCATTACTTGCCTGGGTATTAACCAATCAAGAACACCCGTAGGTGGTTCTATTAACCATGCCTCTACAAAATCACTTTCATTGTCTATCAGTTAAGTAAATCAAACAAATATTATTAGGGTACCTTACTACCTTAATCAAGGTTGCTAAACAACGGAACATCTATCCAATGTGGGACAAACCCTTTGTTAAGTTCATCACACGCCGATACAACTCTAAATCCCATGAATTCTTTTTAAGCAATTGGAACTGCAATTTACGAAGCAACGAATAAGTAGATAAATCTTCTCTAACCTGAGCACATTGTTGCCCGACCATTCACGACAGAGTGTTGTGAAGAAAACGGACAGAAGAGTCCTTTTTAGAACTTTTTCATTTCATTGCTGAAGATTTCGAGCTGTGCCGGAGGCCAGTTGGGGAGTTCTGGGACAGTTGTATCGGATTCAATATCGATTGCAAGAGTGCCCATCTGGTCCTTGAATTATCAACATATTCAAGTGGAAAATCAAAAGAAATAAGCAGATACAAACTAAGAATATAAAGGTTAGATGGAATGCTTAACAAACACTTAGAAAACCCATAGGCACCTGAAATAGAACAAATTAAATGTTAACTTAAAAAGCACATCCATACTTATAATTTTCATCTATATAAATGAACCTTCTGACCCTAAAGATGCCATCTTGCATTTAAAACACAAAGCAAACAAAACACAGAACCAATTACGGGATGGGTCAAATCATCTCACCTGCACTATTGATGATATCCAACTATAACCATGCTATTTTAAAAATTATAGACCGGACCTCTAACTACTACGCTTACTACAAATAGCAAACCAAACCGGGGGGGTTGGTTGGGTCAGCCAGGACATCGAAAAAGGTTCGGTGTGGCGGTTTAAACCGGTCTTCCTAAATCAAAATACTTAGTTTGTAACTTGTATTATGTTTTTTAGATGATAAAGATGGTTTTCATGAACATTACAGATACTTATAAACAAATATTCCAAAAACGGTCGGTTCATTTTACATATCCGGGGCAAAGTTTCAAAACACTGAGAACATTCCTCCCTTGAGGTCTAAATCTACCAAGAACACTAATGGCTTGAGGGGCCAACCCTACATGCCCCATAACTGCAATCCCACCTTCAACAATGTGTTTTGCAGCTGAAATCCTTGATGGTGCACCCCCTTCCAGCTTGATTGCATCCATTCCACCTTCTTGCAGGCCTAAATATTGTATAAACGGCCTGCTCGTAAGAAAAATTGCAATATTAACTAATTTTCTTACAAAATATAACAGAAAAACACTCAAACTTTAATGAATATGCGATTCCATATTGGTTGACAAAATACAAATGCATTAACGATACCATGATTTTGACTCCAAAAAACTCACACCAAGATTATTGCGCCCCCTTTGAATGATTTGCAATAAGGCATTGCACCAAATCCTTCGTAAGCAACGGCCAACATCAAACACAAACCCTAATCAATGATTTGCAATACAACAGCAACCAAATAGACGCAATAAAGAAAATCCACGAAAAATGGAACATCCCCAAACCTGGGTAAAAGTACTCATCGGCAAAACCGGCAATAATCATCAGCTTTGGTTTCCGTTTAATCTGCAAAACAACATGTCTCCAGCATTAAACCAAGTTTAATCCCTGTAAACAAACCAAGGCGTTGTACATGTTCGTTCATTAA
The DNA here is from genome assembly GCA_030545235.1 of Helianthus tuberosus. Lineage (NCBI taxonomy): Eukaryota > Viridiplantae > Streptophyta > Magnoliopsida > Asterales > Asteraceae > Helianthus > Helianthus tuberosus. Next base: position 187,422,614 of record CM060382.1, on the reverse strand, counting down.
GCATTTACTCAGATATTTATTGACAAAGTACTCTATATATCCAAAAAAATATTTTATAAAGAGGTTGAAGAATATATATAAAAAAGCCAAAATATGAACAACACATTAGAAAAGTATAAGATATAGGTCAACCAAACTCCAAGCAACTCAGTTTCAACACTATCCATTTTGACCTCTTATCAACCCATCCGCATAACTCATTACCTATGGACCCAAAAAATGTGAGATGTTCTACCTGGATGTCACCAGCAACTAACAACGTACCAGCAAGACCTCCACCAAACTTGTTTAGGAGCTACCAAAGTAAAGCTCATCTCACCAGACATACTTTTTGCTCCAGCATTGTTATTTGACATAAATGCGCCCAACATATAAAGAATTTCAAATAAACCCTGCAACAGTTTCACACAAATAATCCTATAAACAATCAACAATCCACAAAAACCCTAAGTCCTAACTCAATAAGCAAGAACACCAAAAATTACATAAGGTGACTTAAGAAACCTTTAAACCCATTCAATTTATACTACTGAGATACTCAATCGGTTATCCAAAGAAACATTTAGAAACATTACCTGGAAATGGTGTACTTCAAAAACCTATCGATTCAATTTTTGAATATGAATCGTCCAGAGCTCCAAGGGTATGGCTACAGAATATCATGTTGCTTCTGAAACAATCAGAATTAACAACTTCTGACACGGGGGCATGACTTAGCTCAGGTGTGCGTTCCACAACTCCATCTTTGACCAGCTTATCTGTCCTGGTCACTTCAAGATTTGATTCAGAAGAATCACATATATCAGATTCTTCAATTTTCTCAAAATGGGGATTTGTCTATCAGAAACATCAATATTAGTATCAACTTTGCTAATCTCTACTGGAGGAACGTTTAACACCTCATTATTACATATATATGAGAAATAAAACTGGCATTAGAAAATATAAATGTAAAAATGGTTTGTTTTCTAGTTTTATTATGTAACAATCAGAATCATATAACTAATTGTAACTGAATGACCATGGAAGATAGTGTTGAAGCATGATTCTTAATATTGTGACAATCAACTGACCCGTTGTTTAAGCGATTGACATTTTGGGATTTCTTATTATTGCGGGATTAAAAAATATATATAAAAATCTGGATATAAAAACTGTTTTTAAGTAGAGCCATGGCATATAACTATATGTTTCGACTCGTAACCCAACAAAATGACCAAATTTAACAACTTTAGCATCAAAGATATTACCTCAAACATGATAACTCTGTAAAGTTGTCACTTCCCCGCATTCGCATCAAGCCCAAGCAAAAGCTGCCATTAACAACTTGATTTAATATGCGATGGGTCTTCAAGTTCCTCTTCAAGATAACTGAACTTCATTTAAAGAGGCCAGAGAGGTCAACTTCTTGGACATATTTACCCCATATTTCTCCAAATTTTGAGCTTCAGCCTATGATTCAGAACCCCAAAACCCTACACATTAGTCGCAATATTACAATAATAAAAAACAAACATAAAATTCAATGTTACAAAGATAAAATTCGATTCGCGAGAAACATAACTTACATTGATGAGAAATAAGGTGCAAGATCCAAAATTGATGTATCAAATTTTGAGGACGGTATGCTCAGTATATCACAGACTGCCATCACCGATGCTCGAAGCACCACCACCAGATCATGAAACAAAAAATAAAAGTTGCATCAAAAGAGCCAGAGAATGATTGGAGATCAACTTCGAAGGTGGCGAAGATTTTATCAACAATTCTCAATTTGATTGCTGATTTTAATAACTATCCTACCCTTTGGCCATTGATATGAGCAGGTAAACCAGTTGAACCAGAGATAGCTTTTTTGCCATGTATGCTCTTTCCAACCTTAAAATGAGCAAAAGAACAAATTTCCACAAATATTACTAACTGGTCACTTATCTTTTGATTGCAATCCAAGTCAACAAACCTACTCCCTTAATTCCTTAAGTGTGCACGTCAAATTAAAAAATAAAGATGACAAAACGGGTGAAAGGGGTTTCACTAAAACCCTATATGATAACAAAATTATATTATTTAACTCTTTTAAAATAAAGAAAATAATGGTGGTCACATGAAGGTAGTTCCTACTTCCCTAACCTGATGATATCCACTGGCCCAATTGTTTCCTGCACCCCCCTCCTTATTTTGTATTAAATATATTCCCGTGACTATAAAGATTTCTGTATTCGCCGGTTTGGATTCCATTAATCACCTTGGGATCCAAATACATTAGCAATGCCCTTGGTATGTAGTGTTGATCATCAGCTTGGTACACATAAATACATAATATTAACTCAAATCATGTAATAAATTAGGGCAAGTAACTTGACTTTGAATAAACAAACTGAATTTAAAATTTGATAAAATAGAGTTAAATCAGTGAGTATTCAACTGTAACTATCGAACTCAAATTCAAGTTCTCAAACACTATAATCGACCAGAACCATGGTAAGGATTATCGGAGGTCCTCTATTGACAGCTTGTGATGGACTCAAAACACACAACTGAGACTTAAACTCCTAATATCCTTATTATACCTACAATAAATCACACCAAAAATGTCAAAACAGATTACAACTATAAAGATATAAACTAATACAGATAACTCAAAAATCAAATCCTAAAAACTTATATACCTGCTGAGAGGTTAGATTCTTCATTGATATGGTGAAATCTTCACCAATCGACTTGAATCGCCTTCGTCTTTTTTAATCGCTAGGGAGAAAGAGAGAGAAAGCAGATGAGATCGAAATTTTTTTTGAGTTTGTGATGAGACCAAGAAACCCTAATTAGATATCCAAATAAAATGGATGGTGTCACGAAGAAGGAGCATGTTTCTCCAATCCGGTTCACACATTGATGGTGTCACCAAGAAGAATCCTGAAATTTCTTGATGAAGAAGATGAAGTTAGTGACATTATTTGAAGAATTGTTACCTGTTTGTTGAATCGTTTGGAGAAGACAGTGATGGATCCAAGTTTAATTTGAAGAGGATGTAGAGTGAAGACAACGGCTGAAAGAATGATTTAGGGTTTCGAATGAAGCGTGAGAAAGAAGATGGGAGTCAGAAGCAATATAAAGGATCCAAAATTAAAAGCCCGGCCCAATCCGTAGTCTTCCGGATCCCGCGTCCAACATAGGTTTTAGTTTGTGTTTTGTGAAAGTTCTTTTGTTTACAGAGAGATTCCATCATTTCCCTCTCAAAATCAAAGACCACTAAACAAATAGATGCCACATCATTAAATTGGCTTCACCATCTAAGGACACATAGCCCACATCATCTCATTTATTAATATACTAGGTTATGGCCCCGTGTGTTACACGGGTTGATTAATGAAAACGATATAATTTATTATTTGTAAATACGTATTATTTTTAATCTACTACTCTTGATAGTTTTAATTGAACATACATGATAAATTCATAAGTTGTCATTAATAACATTGAATTTCATGGGACAAACTTCTAATAACAATGAATTTCATGAGATAAACATCCTAAAATTAAAAATAAAAAAATAAAGTCATCAAAATTCACACCAACAAAACTTGGGAAAAGTTAATTAAAGAAAGGAACATTAGATTTTAATAATCTCAACTATTCGCCGTTGGCCGCTATCAGTTCCAATTTCAAAAATAACCATTGGTCGTCCCAACTATTAACATATTAGCTTCCAATAGAACCTGACTAACAGAACCGTAACGTTGTTAGTATTCGATCGCCGGAAAAACGTTTTTAGCCAGAAAAAGGTTCTTAAAGGTCCGATATAAGGTTACAAAAAGGTTTGAGACAAAAAGCAGTTTTCTAGCGATGAAAGAATTTACGGCGACCTCAATAATTGGGGCTTTTAGTAGAAAAATGTTCCTAAAATAAGTAATAAGGTTACAAAGAGGTTTGAGACAAAAAAAAATCGAGTTTTCCGACCAAAAACGCTTTTTCGGCGACCGGAGACTAACGACGTTAGAGTTCTGTTAGTCAGGGTCCATTGGAGGCCAATATGTTAATAGTTGGGACTGTTAGTGGTTACTTTTTAAGTTTGGACTATTGGCGGCCAACGACGAATAGTTGTTATTATTGAAATCCAATATTCCCTAAAGAAACATGCAACTATTTTGATTTTTTTACTCACTTTTACTATTTTGTGTGTGTTACTTATTGAAAAGAAAAGTCTTGGTATCAATACATGCATCTCAACCCAATGGAAAATGTTCCCATTTTATTTCTTTTATTATATAACCTTGTGTAGTGTACGAGTTGAATAAATGTAATTTTATATACCAAATAATAAAAAAGTTATATCTTTAAAAACCCTATGTATTATATAAGTTGAATAAATGTAATTTTCTATATTATTAAAATTCCCCTGTGTATTGTACATGTTGAATAAATCTAATTTTATATACCAAATAATAAAAATGTCATATCTTTAAAAACAACGTGTATTACAGGGATTGAATAAATGTAATTTTGTACAACAAATAATAATAAAAACTGTATCTTTAAAAGTGTATTACATGGGTTGAATAAATGTAATTTTATATATTAAATAATAAAAAATTATTCTTTATTTGAATCTTATGAAAAATACCCAATTCATTTTTCGTTCTTAATAGAATAAATTGATTAAAATAATAAAAATTACAAAAAGTATATTAAACTGTTTTATTATTATAGTTTGTTTTATGCGATTAATAGAATAAATTGATTAAAATAATAAAAACTACAAAAAGTATATTAAACCGTTTTATTATTATAAGTTTGTTTTATGCAACCAATATATTTATTTAGGGTAAATGATAAAAAGATAAAATTTAGGGATTAAAATAATATATTTTTTATTTAACTCTTATTAACAAATGTTATCTATATCTATTTATTTAAGTGGGAAAAAATTATTGAGATCACCTTATAGAGTGTCATGTGTCCCCCATATGATTTACTTTATTATATGTATAGATATAGATATATATCACCAATAGATGATTGTGAGCGAGCCATTATGAAAACTTTGTGAGACTGCCGTTTTCGTAAGTGTTGTTTTTTTTTTTGCGTTTATGCAAGTTGTAATCAACCAAACACACCTAGTAATGAAGTGGGAGGGCGAAATCATGTTGTTTTTTTTTTTTTTTTTTTGGGGGGGGGGGGGGGGGGGGGGCAAATCTTTTAACGGTCAAATTGATGCCAATGGTAAAAACCAGTTTGGGTAAGAAATCGCATCTCGTCGGTTTTGGAGTCAAGGGAGTGAAACCGATCCGGATTCGCTAGTTTTTATTGGGTTGGGACCGGTTTGGATACCGGGTCGGGTCGATTTCCGGTTCCGATTTGGAAACCGGTATTTTTGGCAAACTCTATATAGTGTATTATGATTTTGGTCCATAAGCTCTATCGTTTACATCTTTGGGCTAGTTGTTGCTTGAACGTGACATGGGTAGCCTTGGTGTAGATGTCTATTAAATTTATCTCAACTTTTTATATATAAATTTATCATCTCAATTTTTTATATATTACCAGAGTAACCTTAATATTAAAAATTTTAAGATCTAAAATTAAAACGAGTGACCCGCTTCCTACCCCCCCCCCCCCCCCCGCGTTTTTATTGGGTTGGGACCGGTTTGGATATCAGGTCGGGTCAATTTCCGGTTCCGATTTGAAAACCGGTTTTTTGGGCAAACTCTATATGACTGTATTATGATTTTGGTCCATAAGCTCTATTGTTTACATCTTTGGGCTAGTTGTTACTTGAACGTGACATGGGTAGCCTTGGTGTAGATGTCTATTAAATTTATCTCAATTTTTTATATATAAATTTATCTCAATTTTTTATATATTACCAAAGTAACCTTAATATTAAAACTTTTAAGATCTAAAATTAAAATGAGAGTCCCGCTTTCTAGTCCTCCCCCCCCCCCCCCCCCCCCCCCCCCCCCCCCCCACCCCCTCACACACACACACCATACGACCATATCATAAGAACCATCCGTGGGGTATATTCAACATGTACAAAATAACAAATGTATTATTAAAGTTCTGATGATTTGTAAGATGCATTTTATTTACTAAAAATGTTTGCTTAGTCCAATTTCAGATTTTATTCAAGTATACTGTATGCACGCTTTAACATGATACGGATGATGCAAACTAAGTACGTCCAGTAATTTGATAATTAACTTCAAAATTCACCTAATAAAAAGTGTTAACCATGTGTCCCCCCCTCCCCCTCATTAGCGCAAAGTGCAAGTATGCCCAGCGCAGTGGCGGAAACAGTAACTTCTTTCAGTGGGTTCGTTTTGGTAGATTCTCACTATTTTTTCCAAATCATACAAAGTTCTTACTATTTTTTTCCAAACCGAGTGGGTTCATGTGAACCCACAAAACAGGACTGGATCCGCCACTGACCCAGCGTATGGGTTGTTCCATAGCACTTGTATTTTTATATTTTAATGAAAAGGATGATATGAACTGTTCATACCAGCTCAACAACATATGTCACTTTTTCTTTAATCACTGATAACAACAAAACAAGTTTATATGTGATGAGAGTTGAAATCCTAGAAAAAGAAGGCGTAAATCTGTAATTTAAACTTAGAGCAAATTACACTTTTCGTCATTTATGTTTGTATTGGATTGCAATGGATAACAACTTCAATAATTACAGTTTTCGTCCTTTGTGTTTGTATAAAGGACAAAAGATGTACTAAGTTTTTCAAACAACATATCACTTTTTTTTACCCTTAAACTTACAACAAGCTCCTCAATACTTCAAACTTACAACAAGCTCCTCAACTAATTCTTTGACTATATGGTGAAGACAAATGGAGCCACGTAGACGCCACATAAGTAATCATCTTTCACGTTCTTTAAATCACAACCCCTTTCACATGCAATGGGCGTCTCTTTTTCTACTTGCTCACGCCCATAGCAGTGTTCACGAGCGGCGCCACAGCGATGTGCCACCCTAGTCACGCCCCATAACAACTTAATGAAGTATCATTTTTAAATATAACTAAGATTTATTATTAGAGAACAATTAAAAAAATATTTAAATACAAGTAAAATATGTCATGTGACACAAAACTTGTTTGAAAACGATATTGTCATATCTTATATAATAACTAATAACATAGAATGTTGAGACCATTTCAACACATAATATGATTTAATTCTTTATAATCTGACAGTTTTTTAAACACAAACACAAAAACTGAAATCAACCGTGTTTGATTTCTGAATTTCAACGATAATCAAGAAGACATGCAAATTTAGAATACAAAAAGAAGGATCATCCATCAAAGAGAGGGGGGCTGGGGTTGAATCCAGGGCCATTTTGAATCACAAAGATCGGCAGGATAGTTTCCGTCATCGTCTTTTATATCTGTTGACGCGTTTTTCTTCACAAGCAGCTCGGCTATGTGTTCTCTCTCACAAACAGCAGCATAATGCAATGGTGTCTGGCCCTCGTTATCCTTCATCAACAAATATATTAGTCCGTGCCGATGACAAAATGGACAGGTTAAATAACAAGTTGAACAGTTGACTTTTTGTTATGGCTCGTGTAGTTGTTTTGACCTAAATCACTTTTTTGTCTAAAACCTGTCTATAACTCTAATGTCAATTAGTAAATGATTACCTTTAAGTTCACATCGGCATTCCGGCTCAAAAGCAATTCTGCAGTTTCGATATGGCCACGATCAACAGCCCAATGCAACGGGGCCCGACCCTCACTATCTGCAGATTTTAGATGACAGTGAGAATATCAAAAAGGAATTGTAAATATATTTAAGAGTAAAGTACCATAGGATTGGCCAGTTTTGCCACTTTCGTCCAAAGGTTTGTTTTTTTGCACATCTGGATCCAAAAGATTTGAAATCTTGCCATTTTCTTCCAGCTCGTTAACTCTTTCCATTTTTCTCCGTTAAGTCAAGGGTATTTCCGTCTTTTTTGTTAACTTAAAAGGTTTTGAATATTTGTACATTATGCTAAATGCTTGTACCAGTGAAAAAGACCGAATTGCCCTTTAAGTTAACAAAAAAGACATAAATACCCCTAACTTAACGGAGAAAAATGGATGGAATTAACGAGCCTAATGAAAATGGCAAGATTTCAAACATTTTTGGATCCAGATGCAGAAAAAACAAACCTTTGAAAAAAAGTTGCAAAACTGGCCAAACCTCAAGGACAAAAATGGCATTTTACTCTATATTTAATTACTCAAGGACGTAAATGGCATTTTACTCTATATTTAATTAAAATGCACATGAAGTTATAAGCAAGCATCACTCCACTATGCTCACAACTTCACACTACACAACCGCTTGTATGGCCAATTGAAAACATGTTTCTAGATCCCTTACATATTATCTTAAAGTTTAAGGTGCCACCACCGACATTAAAAAAATTAAAAGAAAAATTAAAGGAAAATAAAGTTGACTATTTGACTTCAAGGAAAAAGAATATGTAATAAACCCTTTATATCCACAGGAATGCCAGCCTCGACACACTTGATCAAGTTCTCTGTATCGCCTTCTCTTGCAAAGGCATGTATAGCATCTAATTTTCTGAGAAAAAAGGTGATAAACATTACTAATTACTCATTTACCCTTTCATGAATTGTGAATTAATCCTAGTGTAAAGCGTAAACAATTACCATCGGTGGTGTTTAGTATCGATGCTAGTAAACTTTTATAATTCACAAGCACAATAATTAATATAAAGAGTTAAAAAATATCATAAAGAGTCGCAAGTAACATGTAACAACAAGAGAACCAAAAAGCTTTCTTAGCAGTAACCTCAAACATAAAAAGTTTAAAGAACCTTACAACTCGTCAGACTCCTCTTCATGGATAAAGGAGCTGAAAACAGGTCCCATTGGTCTGTTCTCGTTACTTGATCGTTCATTAGCATTTTCATCTCTTTTCTTCTGTGATTTATTACATCAAGGAACAGAGTCAAAATATGGTGAAAGCCATCAAAGTGAGTTTAGATGCACAAACCTCCTAGATCGTTTCATTCAAAAGGAGAATATTACTTGAATAGTATATTATTTGAGTCATTTTTGACACACCAAATGTCAATAAAAAAGTTCAAATCTTTGTAAGCAAATGTTTCGGGTACCCGTTTCAACCTGCCCCAAAATTAGCTGTCTTGACCTGCTACAGACCAGCCCAACCGGCCCGTTTAGCTACTTCTAGAGAATACAATAAAATAGATACTACTTAAGAATAGAAAGAGAGAGAATCATCTTACAGAAGTTGAACCAGCAAGCCAAGTAGGATACAGTTCTGTAATAATCTCAATATACTTTTGCATTGCTTCCTCCGGAGGCATTGCACCTAGTTTCTGCCATGCATTCCTATAGCAAGCACACACCAGATATAAATAAAAGAATATTACCAACGAGCAGCGGTATACATGAACATTATGCACATCCCAGAAAAATTAATTAGAAACAGAGTTGCAGGTTCGAAAAGATTCATGGGATGCTTCAATGGTTAAAAAACTATTTTCAACATTTTGTTTAAAGTAAAAAATAACAATGCCAAAGTCAGTATATGTATACCACAACTGAATAGAAATTGAAAAATATTACATTCATCAAATCAAGTTAGGGAAATATTAAACATTCACAGGAAAAGAAATATACTTAATATGGGATAATGTTTAGAATACTTCAAGCAACTGAATGGAAGTAAAATAAAACTTAAGTCTATTTTTTCTTAAGCTAAGAAACAAATTACATTTCATGCAGATATAATACTAATTTATGCTAATTGGAGAAAATGGTCTCATAATGATAACATTGGCAAAAGGTTTTCATAGTTCGGAATTTACAAAGATTAAAGGTTCTAAATGAGCATTATGAATAAAAGATCCATGCCAACATTTGAGAATTTACAAACAAATAGTTAGGATAAAGAAAATCATGGATTGAGCTAAACATAGTTATTAGGTCTAGTTGCATGAAAACGTAACATACTTCACTTTTTACATTAAGTAGTAAAGAAGTTATATCGCAATTTGCTGCAAATATTTTAAATACAATAGCACAAAAATCTAAGTGTATTAATATGTTACAGTAGAAAAATGTGAAAACATGCTACATTTTTTGTGTAAATAAAGTTATAAAACCCTACTTATTAAGCTAGACTAAATGCATACGAGGAAATTTGGTGTTGCAATTCAAGCATTCAACAATATGTATATGTAATTTACCTTTGGTTTCCTATTTTCTTTTCCATATGTTTGTTTCGAACTAGCTTCTTGCTAGGTCTTTACATTTTACATAATATCATCGCCGTTCAAAATAAACATAATACGCACTAAATGAGACATCGATAGAATTTTCTAAGATCTACCAAATGCAGCCAGCAATTAAATAGTACCAACATACTAGCATCAACATATCATACAACAATAAAACAATCATATTCATTGCAATCCAGCAACTACACCAAACACATAACAAATATACCATTTCGCTCGAGCGGTCATTTTAAGCGCGGACGGCTGCGGAACACTACAAGGCCCTTCCGTCGCAATCTTATACAATCCATAAAGCTGCAACTGCAAATCACTAGAAACCTTCTGCGCAGACCGATCCGCCGCAGTCGCTGCCACAAACGCAGTCGCCGCACTAAACGCCTCATCCAATTCCGTACTCTCCACACCTTCCCAATCATCATCACTATCCTCCTCATCACTATAAACCTCTCCACTCTCCTTTTCCCTATCAATCAGCGGCTGTTTCTCTTTATTAAAATCGTAATCATTATGAATCTCCGATACCTCAACCGATTCATCTTCATCATCATCGTTAGCATCGCTAGCACGAGTGATACGGAGATTTTGATCTCGAAACGAGAAGATAATTGAGAAAAGCTTTGCTAACAGAAACGAGAATATTAAGCCGAATAGTATTGATTGAGTATACTGTTGCCAGTCGGACATTGTGCTGTGAGTTGTAAACCCTAGAAATGGAAACTGTAAGAAGAAGTTGAAGTGTTTAAACCTTAATTAAGTGAGTAGAGAGGATAACTGAGGGTTCCGGCACCGGAGAAACGGTGGAATAGGCCGCCGGTGATTGATTAGTGGTGAATCTGCAGCGGATTTTGAGATTTATAGTTCGGTTGCTGAACCCTAATTTACAGTGGAATTGAGTACAATGAGGGTGGTGGTTCATTAGATACTCCGTCCAGCAAAATGGTTAGAAAGTTGTGTTTTATATCGATCCGGAAATGATAAAAACGAATACCAGTACCGGTACTGATTTTGTTCGATCGGTTTTGATTATCATAGTATTGGTACCGATGAAATTTATTGTTGTGGATAGAATTATATAAATGAAAAACTATTGAAACCGGAAACCATAAATTCGAATACAAGTACTGGTACCAATGTTGTTCGGTACGGTACCGTAACGATACGGTGTGAGTTTATCGAAAGCAAAAAAAATAAAAGTAAATTCCGATGTTTGGTCGGTTTGGTTCACTACGTTAGCGTCACGGTATCCGTTATCAAACAAGAAACCATAAAAATGAATATATGTAGTGATACCGATGTTGTTCAGTCTTGTTTGGTACGGTATGGTAACGATACGATTTCAGTTAATCGAAAGCAAAAACAATAAATATAAATATTTATACGATACAAATATTGTTTGATCTATTTTGGTTCGGTTTAGTACGATAGTGACACGGTATCCGCTTCAATAAAATTTATATCGCAATGTTAAAAAAATAAACATAGAATTAAGTTATTAGAAAAAAAATCAAGGTAAATTACATGATTAATAAAATATAAAAAAATAAATACTTATAATAATAAATTACTATTCATAGTCGATTTCGGTTCGCTTTAGTACAATAACGACATAGTATCGCAATGTTGAAAAGAATAAACATAGAATTTAAGTTATTAGAAAAAAAAAATCAAGGTAAATTACATGATGAATAAAATATTAAAAAAAAATACTTATAATAATAAATTACTATTCATAGTGGATTTCGGTTCGCTTTGGTACAATAACGACACAGTATAAGCAAGCACTTGTGGTTAACTAAAGAGTGGTCGGATGATGAAGATGGAGAAGTAGAACCATAAAGCCATGGACCGACATACAATTTTACAAAATGTTTGTAACAGTTCAAGGATTTACGTGACAATGAAACTTATCATACGTTTCGACACAGCTTGGTCGAGCACATGTGCTTAACTAAAGAATGAACTTAGGTTACATATGTTTTTTTATAATTTTTTTTATGTATCTTTTTATTAACAAGTTTTTAGGACCCGGCGTTGCGGCAGTACCTAGGGGTGTTCATCGAATAGAATAACAAATTTTCGAATCAATTTTTTTGAATTTTTTTTTTTATTTTTGATTGATTTCGTATTCGAACAAAAACTCCGATTTGAATTCAATTAAAAATTCGAATCGAATTCGAATAAATTCGTTTTGATTCTTTCATTTAATATATGTAAAAAACTACCAAAATCAAAATTGTAACACCAGGTATAAATTTTAAAGTAGGCACAAATCACAATATCACATTAAAAAGTTTAAAACTGGTGCAGTGATGCGTGATGGTGGCTGGTGCGACGATGGTGTAACAACCCTCATTAAAAGTCCTATTTATATTATTATTTTATTCAATAGGAAACCTTAATTGAGACACTCAAGTGATTCTGCACAAATCCTACAAATTTCAGAACAATCAGAATCAGGATCAGGGCCCCTAAAACTCAGGGGGGCATTCCCTACTCAATGATTATCTTTATAAGTTATTATAAAAATCGAATTTAATCGAAACGTCGACTCACCTGCACTTCAAACTCACGTGGCAACAATATAGGAAAATGTGACCCTTACGGACCGTAAGGGTTTATGCTTACGGTTCGTAAGCATCTCCAAATTTCGGGTATAAATAGCAGGCTTTGGGACTGGCTTCTGTGCGTTCGTTCGACGATAAAATTCGACTCTGGCACGGAGTTATCGTCTGATTACTACCAAAAATACAAATTAGTATAGCGGGGTGCTGCCGCAAACAGGGTATTAACTTGATCGCTATTACGATTCAATGTCCGATTGATTGAAACTATCCGACTGGATGTTTAAGCGCTATCCTTTGTCATTAGTCGTGATTTCGACAGGATGTTTGAGTACCACCCGAAATTGGGGAATACTCTGTCATTCGTTGTGAATCCGATAGATGTTTAAGTGATTGCACTTTGTCATTCGTTGTGAGGGTTTTTATCTCGTGAGTTAGCGTAAATGCTGTATTAGTTACTTACCTAGTTTGTATGCACTAGGTTACAAGGCTAATCAGTAGGTTAGGCTCTGCTCAAATTAAATCTACAATATATCAAGGATTATTTGTAGACTAAGCTTTGGCCGTAGAAATCTGCAATGTGAGTTCATTTCTCTTTTCTCACCGTTTGTGAGTCTATTCTATTTTCTCACAGTTTTATCACCTTTTTGTGATACAATTATATTTACAAAAGTTTTCCAAAAATCTTAATTGTTTACCAGTTATACTTACAGTGATTAAGTTTTTATATTCTATAATAACTGCCGGTATGGAAGGTTTTATACATTATTTGATCCTCGTTACTATTATCCAGAAAGTTAGCTAATAATAGCATGATCACAATTACAGTGAGAAATATGCCTCAGTAACCATAGCCTATATTATTTTAACATTAAATTGTTACTAAAATTAATGTATGTTTGAAATAAATCTAAATGGTGTATATCATAATAAAATAGTCAAGTATAATATATTATACTAAGACTATAATTTAGTCTTAGTCACGTTAATATATTAAATAATGATATTACAATTATTTAATTAACATATTATATTTGATAAAGTTATTGTAGTTTGATATAAAATGATATATGTCATTCTCTAGGTTAAATGGTTTTGTGCCATAAGTAATATAGTTGACAAAGTAATGTCACGGGACACAATTAAGTCCAGAGTCAGAATGATCAACAGTGACATGTCCAAAGACACTGGTTGAGAGAATGATCAACAGTGTTATGATTAGAATCACTAGTTGAAAGAATGATCAACAGTGATATGACCAGAATTACTAGTTGAAAGAATGATCAACAGTGATATGACCAGAATTACTAGTTGAAAGAATGATCAACAGTGATATGACCAGAATTACTAGTTGAAAGAATGATCAACAGTGATTTGACCATAGTCACAGGAATCGCCTAGTGACCAATAAAATAATAAGATATATTATATATCTATTAATTGATAAATTCACTATTGGATAGAAATAAGCCAATGAGTGATATGACACTGTCACATCGGAACTGCCATCATTTGACAAATACTGATTGAGTTGGGTAAATATAAATGAATATAAAAACCTTAATACTGTAAGGTATAACAATAGATTTTATAAAAATAGAATGAACTCACTCAGTATTTTCGCTGACAAAACCTTTTTCAAACATTTTCAGGTAATTACAGTAGATTGGAATAAGAGCTGGATACGACACTGAAATGCTTCAAGAAGTGGCTTATTTTATTAATTAAATCAAATTAAGAAATATTGTTTTATGTAAACAAATTTATCTTATTAAAACTACCTTTATAAAACATGGGTTTATTCCATCTATTTAATAAATAAAATCCGGTGTTTCTAAACTCTGATATTTTTCCTAACTCACGGTCCTGATGAAATTTCCGCTGCAATATTTTATAAAATTAATCACCGGTACCACTGGGCTGTTCACGGCTCCCGATTCCGTCCAGGGTGAGTCGGGGGTCGTGACAGAAGGTGGTATCAGAGCCACTTGTTTAAGCTATTTAGGTGTTCTTTTAATACCTAAACAATAAAGTTAGGAAACTGATACAAATTAACATATGTGTTATATATGAATATATATATATGTCGATATGCACATATAATATCCTGGAAGTATTGTTTTGTTCTAATTATTCTGTGATATTAATAAGTAAAAATGTTTGCAATTCAGATGTCGAATGAAGTACCACATAATCCAGAAGTTCATGCTAATAATGAAAATCATTTGGATAAAAATGCTATAGAAAATCTAATAGCTCAAGGAATAGCTAATACTTTACCTTTAATAATTAAAGCTGTTAAAAATCCCGTAGAACCTACCAAAGTTGTGAGTAGCAAGCATACTCGTAACGATGGTTTTAGCCATAGTGTCAATGGAGGTAATGATGATATTATCAAAACCCCATTTCCCAAGAAAAAGAAGGCGATGACTCTCGGGTGTACCTACAAAGAATTTCTAGCCTGTAAACCAACTAAGTTCGCAGGCAGTGAAGGAGCCACGGCTGCTCTGCGATGGTTAGAAAAGACAGAAGTTGTTCTTACAATCAGCAAATGTGCCGAAGAAGATAAGGTGATGTATGCATCTAACCTCTTTAAGGAATAAGCCTTAGAATGGTGGAATACAATTCTTCAGGCAAAAGGAAGTGACATGGCTTATGCCATGAACTGGGAAAAATTCAAGGAAATGATAGAAAGGAAATTTTGTCCTCCTTATGAAAAGGAACGAATGGCTAACAAGTTCCTAAATCATAAAATGATAGATGTGAATTGTCGTGAATATACGACAATGTTCTTCGAATATGCAAGAATGGTACCAACTCTGGCTTCGCCAGAACCTGTACTAATTTCTCGTTATATTTGGGGATTAGTTAGCGAAATCCGAGACATAGTTAAGGCCACTAGACCACAGACTATTGAAGAAGCAGTCGAACTAGCTAACATGCTGACAGATGGACTAATCCGCACAAGAGAAGAAAATAAGAAGAAAGAGTTAGCCCAGAAAATTTCCCAAGAATTCTACAAGAAGACAGGAACTGAACCGTCATTGGAGCAACCTATCTGCAGAAGCTGTAACAATAAGCATTCAGGAAGATGTCGTTTTAGGAAAACAACCTACTGTGACTTCTGCAAGATGACCAGGCATATAGAGGAAGAGTGTAGAAGGAAAACTAATGTTTGTTTCAATTGCGGAGAAACAGGACACATCAAACCATATTGCCCTAAACTAACCAAAGCACTCGACAACAAGGCCAGAACAACAGACGGAGTTAAGAAGAACGCGCGAGCATTCGTACTTACTACGCAAGAAGCAGAAATGATTCCAGACGTAATCGCTGATATATAATATCTAAGTTAAGTTATTATTTGACCCTAGTACAAATACAAATTTATAAATAAATACATTCTGTCAAGTACTTCATCTATTCAAACCCATAACAGACTTGTTTGGTCTTCACTTTCACTGAATCATTTATTTGGTCACGATCACCTTGTGGTGACGTTTTCACAAAATTTGAAGCTTGTGCTAATCTCGTTGCATACCTTATATACGGGTTTAATTATTTATATTGAATCCGTTTTGTTGGTTTATTCCATAAAATCAATCTTAACACAATCATGTGCTAAGATAATGATACACAAATTCATTTCATATTTCAGTGTATCTCTTAATGATTTTTATATCAACAATCGAGCGTTTCGTAATCTTTATTGCTTTATCATCTTTGATCGAAAAACATTATTCAATTATTTCAATTTCAATCCTACTAGATTTATTTGAAACATTCGGACTTACTTCATTTGATTTAAAGCATGGTGAAACTCATTTCACTCACCGCTACTATTTTCAATTACTATGACACCTTGTGGTGGCATTTTCTTTAATTTGAATCTTGAGATAATCTCATTTTTCACTCCTGATGAACGAATTTTAAATTCTGTTGGTTCATTATCTTAAACAGTCTTAATACAATTATGTGTTAAGATAAGAGTACACAAATTCATATCATATTCCGGTGTACCTCTTAATGTTTCTTTCATCATTTATCGAAAATTCTATAATATTCATTTGGTCTTTTCATTATCAATTGAAAATCTTATTCGAACTGAATATCCAAAATTACTTCATTAAAGCTTTCAGTTGATTATACGGTGAAATTGTTCAGTCACCGTAATTATTGAAATATTTCAATCATTACGACACCTTGCGGAGTCGTTATAAACTTATAGCTTGGGCTAATCAAAAGCGTACGAATCATTCAAAACCACGTATGTCTTTCGTTTGACTCATCATTTGAAAATAGTCTTGATGCAATTATGTATTAAGACAATGATACACTAAACTCTATTGTATTTCGGTGTATCCTTGCAAATTCAATAATGTCATCACACTGATTTTTTTTTCTTCTTTTGTTATGATTCGATAGTTAACAATCATTTTCGTGCTTCTATTTCATTTTGAACTTGTTGATTCTGAGTCTTCCTCAGTTGCCAATCAAAGTAAGCTTTCTTTTGACAAAGAATTTTTATTGATTCTAAAAGTTCTTCATATCCATTCTAAATATCTATTTGATCATATATCTTTTGGCTTGAAAATAGTCACATTGGAAATTATATCATTTCATCTCATCCGTTTGACATCGATTTCTTGAATAAAACCTTTGAATTCTACTTATGATACAACTAGTATTCACAAAATTTGATATTTCAATTCTGTGTCATCTACCATAATATTGTTTTTATTGACTAGAATATGACATAAGTCTAAAAGAAATATCGTAACCCAAATCTCGAGGACGAGATTTTTATTAAGGTGGGGAGAATGTAACAACCCTCATTAAAAGTCCTATTTATATTATTATTTTATTCAATAGGAAACCTTAATTGAGACACTCAAGTGATTCTGCACAAACCCTACAAATTTCAGAACAATCAGGATCAGGGCCCCTAAAACTCAGGGGGGGCATTCCCTACTCAATGATTATCTTTATAAGTTATTATAAAAATAGAATTTAATCGAAACGTCGACTCACCTGCACTTCAAACACACGTGGCAACAATATAGGAAAATGTGACCCTTACGGACCGTAAGGGTTTATGCTTACGGTCCGTAAGCATCTCCAAATTTAAGGGGGTGAGGATGTAACACCTCGAAAATTTCGGGTTCAATATAATAACGACACGTGTCACATACGCGTTGTAAACCCGAATTTTATAAAATGTTTTGGTAGGATTTAAAGATGGCGTCATGTAAATGTTACCTCTGAACGATCTCATATAAATCCCAAGACCCAAAAAAATTTATAAATTTAAAGCATCTGGTATATATTTTAAATCCCCTAAATGCTAGAATATTTGATTCATAATTCATTGGGTGGACTCCTACGAAGATAAAGCAATGGAAAACCTTTATTTTCGGATCTTGTATATGTATTCAAATGAAACGATTTCAATTGGTGGGGTTTGTTACTGTATAAGACACATTTGAAAGGTCCCAAAGTGATAATATAATGCCCCAAAGTCAGAATTAAAGGTTGCCCTTTCGAAACTTCAACAAACAAAACAGTTCGGTCCCTGATGCATGCTTACGGACCGTAAGCATACATGCTTACGGTGCGCAAGCACCTTGCCAGCGACCAGCAACCTTTTGTTGCCTGTTGTGCGCATTTTTGACCTGTTCCACCGGTTTTTATCAACTATAAACGACCCCTAGGCACCTCCTATATACTAGACACATGTGTTGAACAATTGTGGAGAGTTGTAGACTTTGTTGTCATCAATTCATGGTGCCATGAACACTATAAAACCCACATAAGTTGCAACTCCATGATCATTCCTTTCACAATTCAAGTCTGATCAAATTGAGGAGCTTTCAAGCTGATTACAAGACATCCCTAATTATCATTAAACACTTTGTAAGTTGCCTAACCTTTTTAAATTAATTATAGCTTAGTATTTTAGCTAAAAGTCAAACCGACGTAACTACGGTTTGACTTCGTAATTAATTAATGATAGCTCAGTCGTATGTCGAATTAAGAGTACCGTTAAGTAGGTAATTATATGATTATTAAACCCTTATAAAGGCACGTACCGATTCCAGACCTAACCAGGTCGTTTGTCGGGTCAAACGTTGACCGAAAAAGTCAACAGAAATATAAAATATGATTTAATGCACAATTAGCAATACGTAATGCGTGTAAACTGTTTTAGACTTAATATAACCTGGTAATAAGTGTACGGACATGTCTAAACTCGTTCGACTCGACAACTCTCAGTTTTGAACCGGTTCGGAACCGAAAGTCCCGAAACTTTGACTTTCACGTTGACTTCAGTTCTGGCCCGAGTTAGATGGAATTAGAAATGCCTTAATGCTTCATTAGGGTTAGGTTACATGATAGTATAAGTCTCTGTACTTGTTTCGTTGATTATCCAATTAATATGCAAGTTTCCGTTAATCGCTCATATGTTGACCGTTATGCCCTTATTACCTTAAAACATGAATTATGAAAATGTAAAAGTGTAGGAACCTTAAATACTGATATATAAACTTGTATGCAAAATTTGACATCAGTTTGACTTGTAGATTAAGAGTTATGCTCATTAGCGTAATTACGGTGCTTTATGTTAATAAAATGGCGTAATTAGCGTATAGCCTAATTAAACATACTTTTTGGTATCAAACGAATTACCCACTGATGTAATATATTATTTTGGGAATTTTAAAGATTTTTAATTAATTTTAGGCTGAGCATAACTCATAGTCGTAGGCTTAATTCGGTAGTTGTCGGTTTTGCCCTTACGGGCCATAAAATGAGTTTTACACATCTAAACGACTCCAAACCTTTTGCTACTGATTAGTTATGATAAATAAATTATTTTAAGCCTTCTGGAAATATAAAAATGTCAGATTTAAGTATCGAACCCGGTAATGGCCTTTAATCGCCTTAATTAGCGTTTTTAACGCATAATATGTTTTCAAATCATATTGGACATACCAGGGTTGATACCTACTGATATAAGAGGAAAATTATGATATTTTAACAGTAAACAAAGGTTGATAAACTCAGACTTCAGTTTTGAGCTTTTCGGCTTATGTGAAATTACCAAAATACCCCTACGGGGCCTAGTTTGGTTAAAAATGATAAGTTTCACATACATGCTTTAGCCTACTGTTAAAACTCATCAAATTGAGTATGTTTGCTGTTTACATCAGACCTTTAACTCAGTTAGACATTTAAACTCTTTTACAAACTTTAAAATGACCAAACTACCCCTACGGGGCATAGTTTGTGTTTAAATTAGTTTCGGGCATAACGAAAGACACCTTACTGATGTCACAACATATTTGAGACATAATTAACTTAGGAAACCTGTATATAGCTCTCATGACTACCTGTCACGCTTATTACGCGTACGGTTCGGTTTATGTAACAAGTTTACATAAACTAGCCGAAACGGGTCAAACCTTAACGGTTTTATCTCAAAATCCAGAATGTGAATAATAAACCCATATTAAACAAGTCTCCAAACTTGTCGGGTCTGAATCACATTCTATCCGGTCTTCGCTTAATCGTGCGTACGAACCGTATCTTGAAACTAGCCGGTCTAAGCTTAAGCTTAATAAAAGACCCGTTAGAATTCTAATAGGTTATATTAAACCTTCGTTCCAGATTAGGAGAAACAGTAAAAGCTACGTGCATTCTGCTTATTGTGATTTATACTTGCATCAGGTAAATACTTTTAACTTATTTTCCCTATACGGGCTTGGGTTACGGTACATAGCGTACCGCTTGATCGGGCATCAAATCTCCACGCTTAGTGGGTAGTTGAATAATTTGATCGGCTCGTTTAAACAGTCTTGTTTACTTTACAGCCTTTGGGGGGTTAATGACCATGTCCCGGATATCCCTGGCATCATCTTACGAGATGGCCACGACCTGAGCACGGGGTGTAGGCGTACTCCCGTGTATAACTCACTTAAAGTGGTGTGTCTATTGATCTTTAACCCGGATTGGATTCGGGCTACTGAACGCATAAGTAACATGTAATTCGTTCACAAGATTATAATATTAAATAATTCTCCCAAGTTAAATAAAAATGTTTATGCCATGTGCATCCAAACCAATTTTCAATCATTTTCCAAAATGAGTCAGTTGAATGTATTTACCAGTGTAAACTGACGTATTTTCCCAAAAAGACTGAATGCAGGTACTAAACGAAATTTGGCTGGATTGTCTCCTAAGCATCAATAAAAGTCTCGCAAGCTTAGGATGCCAGAAGTCTGTTGAACCATAAATGTTATTTTGTTTCGATCCGTTCTGTGGATAAACACCGGATATTGTGACTTTGATTACAATAAATAAATTCGGTTGTATCTTATTTTAAATTGTTTCCGCTGTGCATTATTATATTGTGTTGTTTGACTATTACGTTGCCAACCACGTCACGATACTCCCCCACCGGGCCCACCGGTGACACGTGGAAATCGGGGTGTGACAACAATTAAGTCCAGAGTCAGAATGATCAACAGTGACATGTCCAAAGACACTAGTTGAGAGAATGATCAACAGTGTTATGATTAGAATCACTAGTTGAAAGAATGATCAACAGTGATATGACCAGAATTACTAGTTGAAAGAATGATCAACAGTGATATGACCAGAATTACTAGTTGAAAGAATGATCAACAGTGATTTGACCATAGTCACAGGAATCGCCTAGTGACCAATAAAATAATAAGATATATTATATATCTATTAATTGATAAATTCACTATTGGATAGAAATAAGCCAATGAGTGATATGACACTGTCACATCGGAACTGCCATCATTTGACAAATACTGATTGAGTTGGGTAAATATAAATGAATATAAAAACCTTAATACTGTAAGGTATAACAATAGATTTTATAAAAATAGAATGAACTCACTCAGTATTTTCGCTGACAAAACCTTTTTCAAACATTTTCAGGTAATTACAGTAGATTGGAATAAGAGCTGGATACGACACTGAAATGCTTCAAGAAGTGGCTTATTTTATTAATTAAATCAAATTAAGAAATATTGTTTTATGTAAACAAATTTATCTTATTAAAACTACCTTTATAAAACATGGGTTTATTCCATCTATTTAATAAATAAAATCCGGTGTTTCTAAACTCTGATATTTTTCCTAACTCACGGTCCTGATGAAATTTCCGCTGCAATATTTTATAAAATTAATCACCGGTACCACTGGGCTGTTCACGGCTCCCGATTCCGTCCAGGGTGAGTCGGGGGTCGTGACAGATGGGGTTGGGGGATGATGGCTGGTGCAGCGATGGGGGATGCAGAATGGTGGCTAGTGTGGTGATCGGGGATGGGGAATGGTGATTAGGCATCGGTGCAATGGCCGATGGGTGATGGTGGCGTCGTTGTCTCAATAATTAAGTTATGGTCGTGGCTGATGCAAATAAGTTAGGTTAGAATTGATATATTGGAATAAGTTTAGCTACGGTTAATTTGGGCTTGGTAATAGGCTATTTTAACACTTAGAATAAATTTATAAATTAATTTATAACATAGCCCAAATTAAAGTTATATGTGTGTATTATTTATAAATAAATATAATAAATATAATAAATAAATATGTATAATTTGAATTCGAATTTCGAATCGAATTTAAGATTATAAATCCGTATTCGATTTACTAGACTCGAATTGAGTCGAATTTGAATTTTTGATAACCGAAACGAATTCTTGATAATCAAATCGAATTAAGTCGAATTTCAATTTTTTGAATCCGAATCAAAATGTGAACTCCCTAGTGGTACTGTCAAACCAAACCAAAATTAGACGTAAAGACATTGAGCCACACGCGCTGCGTGATGTTAACTCGTAAATTTAGACCGAAACATAAAACATTGTCATAGAAAAGAATAACTAAGTTGAAATGATAACAATACCGTTAGTTATCGGAACCGAAATCAAACGAAAACTGAATTAACCAACAATATAATTAACTTAAAATCGGTTATCTGTTTTTTTTGTACCCTTAGTTAACCGAAAGTAACCAAACCGAATCTGAACCATTCATACATCCATGTATTTTTAGCTTTTATACATCATGTATTTATACATCTATTTCATGTACTTCCAAGCAAAAATTTTAGCAAAAGTTTGGACTTGGTTATTAACCAAAATTGACTTGACCGAATTGAAAACCGATAATCTAACCAAAACCAAACCAGTTAACAGATTGGTTAATAAGACCGATTAACCGATGACTTTTGTTCCGATTTCAGTTGAGGTTAATAATCAAACCGATCTGAACCATACACACCAGGCTCGGCCGTGAGAATTCGTGTGCCCTATTCGAGCTCGAAAAAACGTGCCCCTTGACCTTAACGAAATTGGGTATTGGGCTCACTAAAGGTCTAAACATATTGCCAATGGGCTAATAACTAATATAAACCATAAGAATAGTTTTGTTAATTGGCCTATGTTGGTGTTTCTATAGGTATACCCTATTAATTTTCTTTTACATATAGATGCCATACCGTTTTTTTTTTCAAATAACGTGTCTTTCAAAATATTGAGCATTGGTCGGTGGTCCTCAGAGCCGCCCTTGATACACACCCTTGAAAGTGTTTCTATTCTCGTCGCATCGCATCGCATACTCTTCTAGTACTATTAATTAGGTTTGACTAAAAGCAATTAAAAAACAAACTAATTAAATTGCAGGCGTATTTAATCATCTTTGACCAAAAGACGGTGTAAAAAACTAAAAAATAAAAAAACAATTAAATTTATGTTACATATATTAATGAGAAAACGTAAAAAGTTTAATGGTAGCTCTCTTGATTTTAATACAAACATTTAAATTTAAGTTGTATATATCAATGAGAAAACGTAAAAAATTAATGGCAACGCTCTTGATTTCAATATACAAAATAAAGAAAGAACAAAAAGATTAAAACAACAAATATGTAATAACATTAATTTTGCAACCTTTATGACAATAGTATTTTTTTTTTTTTTTTTTTGATTTAATGGTTTACATTATATATTCGACAAAATGCACTTTACATCAATATCGCAGGTAAGCGAGCAACAAGCTGCGCCGCTACCCCTTTCTGGATAGCAAACCCTAGCCTATTAAAAACAAACCTCTGCCCCCTGTTGATAAGCCACTGCTGTGGACAACCTGTTGGACCCTAGTCAGCAAACGTATATCTTCTAGAGCCAGGGATCCAAAGGTGTCGAAGGCGAAGGGGACAAATGCATGTTGGTTATCAGCACATGCTTTAGCGTGTTTGTCCACCTTTTTAGATTCTGCTTTCTTTACCGCTTGTCCTGCTACAAACCCATTTTCCCTTAACCCAGCTAAGGGAGAGACTCCTGTGAGATCTACACAAGCATGTTTCCCTCCCGCCCAGCCAAAGACGAGCAGGTCCGCTGGTCTCAATGTAGATCTCCCTTCCATGGGGTATGTAAGGAAATTCACAGGGGCCTCATTCTTGGCAGAAATCCCCGCTTTCCTCAAGATGTCCCTCAAAACATCCCTCACCCAGTCATGCCGGTATTTGAAACCAGGGAACTCCTTGCAATGAACATCATGCTCCCCGTATTTATCCATGTAGGCTTTACGGCAGATTGGGCAGGTTTCGTCTTCTGGATACATAGGGATCATCAGCCGATATTTGACAATAGTATGAAAAGAAAACGAGTTAATTACATAGTTAGTCTCTGCGGTTTGCACAAAATAACATACTTAAGTACTAATAGTTTAAAATCACATTTTAGGGTATTAACTTTTCATTTTGTAACGTTTGGAGGTATTAACTTCTAGGGTATTAGTCCCTGTGGTTTGCACAAAATAACATACTTAGGTATTAATAGAATGTGATTTTAAACCTACAAATAATGTTAATACCTCCAAATGTTACAAAATAAAAAGTTAATACCCTAGAATGTGATTTTAAACTATTAGTACTTAAGTATGTTACTTTGTACAAAATAAAAAGTTAATACCCTAGAATGTCAATAATAACCGAAGCTGCAAATAAAAGTTTAGTTGATTAAAAATAAAATGCCTTGGAAAATATGTTCTAGGTACAGAGTGGAGATATAATAGGAAGTTAATTTGGCTAGGAAGACTAGAAAGTGATATTGACCATTCATTTAGTTAATCAAGAGCTAAGATTAAATCAGGGAAATTGAAAAGAAGAAAAGAGGCGCGTGAGTTTGTTTAGGGGCATTATAGTCAATCCAAGCCAATAGTTTCTCTCTCCTCCAATTCCCCCCCATTTTTTTAAACGTTAATAACTCTTTCATACGACATTATTTTTTTTATAAAAATTGCACCAAAAAAACGAGCGTTTTTTTATCTTTAAAACGAGTATACTATTGCTATATTTAAAAAAAAAATTAAAACCCAGTTGCGTAAAACGCAATAGAAAAACCCCCAGTTACGTAAAACGCAATGAAAAAAAAAACCTAAAAAATGACATTTTTCTAAAACGCAATGCACAAAAAACACAAATAAATGACTTATTTGTAAAACGCAATGACCAGAAAACACAAAGAAATGTCTTATTTCTAAAACGCAATAGACTAAAAACTCAAAAGAAAATGTACTTTCTAAAACGCAATGGACTAAAAATACATAAAAATGTGTTTTACCTAAAACGCAATGCACCAAAAACACAAAGAAATGTCTTATTTGTAAAACGCAATTGCCAGAAAACACTTAAAATGTCTGTTTTCTAAAACGCAATGGACTGAAAACACATAAAAAAGTGTTTTACCTAAAACGCAATGCACAAAAAACACAAAGAAATGTCTTATTTGTAAAATGCAATGGCCAGAAAACACTTAAAAATGACTCATTCTAAAACGCAATTGCCTAAAACACAAAAGAAAGTGTTCTCTGTAAAACGCAATGGACTGAAAACACCTAAAAAAGTGTTTTATCTAAAACGCAATGCACCAAAAACACTTCAAGAATGTGTTTTTCTAAAACGCAATGGCCAGAAAACACCAAAGAAAGTGAATTGTCTGTGCTGTGAACTGTCTGGACCAAGCCAGGGGCTCTGCCCCTTGGACCCCGCCAGGGGCTGCCGCCCCTGGGACCCCGCTACCAGGGGCGCTGCCCCCGGACCCCCGCCAAGATCGTCAAACGCAATGACTAAATCAAAAACCCATATCGTAAAAATGAAATTAAAGAATTTCTTACATGGATCGAAGTGATTTCTTCAACAATTGACGATTTTTGAATGATTGAAACACTTATCAGCCCTCGAATCGAACGGATCGAGTGATTATCTTCAAAATCACCGGAAAAAACGAGATTTTGTATGAAATTAAACTGGGTTTTCTTCAAAAAAGCTGAAGAACACGTTGATCGGGTGTTTGAATCATTGATTGGTGATGAAAATCGCAATATAATGTAGTGATTATTGAGATAGAAAGTGAAGAAATGGTTGAAGATGGTGGGTTTTGAAAATGGTGGGTTTTGAAAAGGAAGAAGAAAAGGGTTGGATTGACTAAAATACCCTTTTTCTTTATTTTAAATGTTGCCACATGTCCTAATTCTATTGCTTCCTAGACTTCCTAGGCAAAATAAACTTCCTATTTGATATTTTCCCTCTAGGTACAAACATTTTAAAAACAAATTAATACCAAATAAAAAATGCAAAATATCTTTTTGAAAACTGACTGGATGTATGCTTTTATACAAGCGATAAAAATATAAAATAATTTTTTTGTGTGTGCGTTTAATACGCTTTTATATATAATTACTAGAGTAGGGTGTAGATAAAAACACTTTATTTTATCAAATATCTATAATTGCTGGTTTTGTTCTATTTTTATAAATCCGTAGTTAAAAAAAAAAAACTCCTTTGAAATTTACACCTTGCACCTTTGCCCCACACACCTGTATCGTCCTAGTAACACACTTATAATTTATAAAAGAAAATGTTTAGTAATAATATTCCATTAAATTAAGCATTGTATGTTACATCAATTGATAAAAATATAATACGTTACCAAAACAAAAGCATCTGGACAAGATTAAGGATTATTCGATATTCATTTATTCATCTCAGTAATAGTTTCATATAACTACTTAAATATATAAACAGTTATTTAAGAAACTATTACTCACGACCAATCATGTAACTTGGTCGGCCCACCTCCAGGAAACTGATCAGGATGCCTTGTCACATAAAACCCGTCTTCCGTGACCATCCAATAACACGTTTGTTCTTTAATAAACTCCTTTCCATTTGTGCAATAGGACTCACCTAGACCATAGGTATATACATCGAAAAAAACTGTCTTTGAATTCCAATAGAAATGAGCATAGAACCGAGTCTTTAATGTGATATGAAGGCAGAAGTCCCAATTTGTATTCTGACGATATGCAAGCGTACGGTTTCCAAGATCGTCATCAGCGGATTGTGGATGAACAGTGAACGGATCATGCATCAAGTTGATGATTTCAACACTCCAATATGGCATCCAACACCACTTAAACTTTTCTGTACCATTTGATGGAGTTGGAGATGCATCTATTGTCATGAGAATGAAAAAGAGCAAGAAAAATAAACTCTTCATGGTGCCTAGGATATGTAATGAGTATACCAGGATAAAGAGGACAAACCTTTACTATATATTTGAAAGAGTTAAATGCCATTTTAGTTTATGTGGTTTGGGCTATTTTGCCAGTTTAGTCCAAAGGTTTTAAACGTTGCCATTTTAGTCCAAATAGTTTCAAGCGTTGCCATCTTAATCCACTAGGTTAACTCCGTCCATTTTTTATGTTAACTAGAAGGGTAATTCGATCATTTTATATGGTCGAATTGGCCTTCTAGTTAACAGAATTACATTTAACATGACCGAAATGCCCTTTCTAGTTAACAAAATAAAGGGATGAAGTTAACCTAGTGGACTAAAATAACAACGTTTAAAACTATTTTGACTAAAATGACAACATTTCAAACCTTTGACTAAACTGACAAAATAGTCCAAACTACAAGGACTAAAATAACATTTAACTCTATTTGATAAATTGGTTAATGCGTCCAATAAATATTAATATTGCAATAATGGTTAAGAGGACAAGTTTTAAAATCAAGGTTCTCCATAAGTTAAGAAAAAAAACTTTTAAGTACATATTATAATATTTTATTATATCATATTGTATCTATGACATTGTATTACATCGTATCATATTTATTACATTTCATTATATTATATTACATCCGGTGTGATGCTCACGGATGCTAATTTGGTGGTGAGGGAGGAGCTCACCACCCCTAACTTTGTTTGCATGTGTTGTATAAGGGTGCATGTTAGTTAGGGCTGTAAACGAACCAAACGAATACGAACAAGACCTTGTTCGTGTTCGTTTGTTAAAAAATATATGTGTTCATGAACCGTTCACGAACACTTATCGAACGAGATTTTATGTTTGTGTTCGTTTGTTAAGGAAATGAACTTGTTCGTGTTTGTTTGTTAATTTTAGGCAACGAATGTTGACGAACACAAATAAGCACAAATTAATGTTAATGAACACAAATGGAAACAAACGAATACAAATAATAGTTCATGAACAGAATATATAATACACTCACACTTATTAGATATTTAATTTGTCAGAATTTTGAAATATTTAAATAAATATAAAAACTAAAAACACTAATGAACTATCGAACACAAGTGAACACGTTACCGAACGTTCACAAACATAAACGAACGAACCCGACCTCTGTTCATGTTTGTTCATTTAACTAAACGAACGAAATTTCTTGTTCATGTTCGTTTGTTTAATAAACGAACAAACACAAACGAACTTCCCGCCAAACGGTTCACGAACTGTTCGCCGAACGTTTGGTTTGTTTACAGCCCTAATGTTAGTATTTATATGGGCCAGTTTTTGTTTATGCCTTTAAGCTTTTTTGAAACTTATAAATGTAGGTTTGGGTCTATTATTGGGTAACTTATAATCTCATATTAATTTGTTTTTCAGTTTCATGTTTGTTATATATATGGACCAGTTTTTGTTTATGTGGCCTTTAAGTTTTTTTTCAAACTTATAAATGCAGGTTTGTGTCTATTATTGCACTTTGGGTAACTTATAGTCTCATATTAATTTGTTTTTCAGTTTCATGTTTGTTATAATGTGTACAAGTTTTTTTCTTCAAATTTATGTTTGCTTCTAAAATGCATTTCAAGTGTGTATGTATATATGCTTGTAGGAAACCCGTGTAATACTGTTGGGACGACAATTTATAACGCGGTATTCGTTTTTATTTGAATGGTAAAAAAACATTATTTGTTTTAAAAAGGAACTAAAATGTGTGAAATATTTATCAACAAGGTTCAAAATGTGTGAAATGTTTTATCTAGCATTATACCCGTTCGATTGGACCAGGGTGGTGCAATGTTTTAAGTAACCATATGTCTGAAAGACAACATAGTTTTTAATGTCTAAAACCCTCCATTTGAGTAGTTGTTTAGTGCAAATTTCACCTTGAATTGGTTAAATGTTTATTTATTGGTGTTTTGCAGGTTTTTAGTTAAAAGATGGATTTCCAGGTCAAATTATGAGCTTTACTGTTGAAGTCAAAATATTTGTTGGATCGAGTATGGTACGAGCTGTATGGTTAAAAAGAGTACGGGCCGTAAGATGTGATTTGGGCTCCACCGCCTTAGAAGTTTAAAACACTAGGGGGGCCCAATTGATGACGTGGAGAGTATGGGTTGTACCCATATAGAGGTACAAGTCGTACCCGACGCGAAACATAGTTGGACCCTATAAATAGAATAAGTCGTCCATTATCCAGTAGAGTTGCGATTTAAGAAGTCAATGGAGCGAAAAAAGGGATGTTCAAGGTTTTTAATCAATCAAGAAGATTCAAGGAAGAGAGTTCGAGAAGATCTAGCATACAGGAGATCAATCTTGATTCTTACTGAGTTAGAACCTTTATATCTCTATTTTACTTGGTCTTTATCATGTATTCGATTAAATCTTGTGTTTTAGTTATTTGTATGGATAGCTAACCGCCTTATAGCCGGTTAGGTTGGATGAATCTAAGTACTTTATGAAGTTGGATGATTTTATTTATAAAAGTGTAATTTTAGATAAATGTTTACTATTGAACTTGTGATATGTAATCTATATGTTGGGCATTGATCTTTGAATGAGTTTGTGTGGGTAAACATGATCTTTCTATGAAGTTATGCATGTTTGATTTGTCTTATCTATATTTAAACTACATATTGATCGTTAGTCTAGGGCTTGATACTTAGTAGGTAATAGATAAACTTGTTCATGGGTTGGTAATGCATATGGGCCATCTGGGAAGAACTTGATTAAAAGAGTTTGGAAATTAGTTAGGGTTTGCTTCAAATTGAGTAACATAGATTGTAAATCCTTAGTTCGTGAATCTATGGGACTAAATGTCCACCCCAACCGATGGCGGAAACATCGGGGCATGGCACTGAGCGAAACAGATTGTCCAGAAGTTTCCACAACAATTATCATTACCATTCAATTTAAATAATACGTCCCATACCGTATCTCAAACAATAAAATAAATTATTACAGACAAAAATCCAGGCAAATATTCTGTTCGACAACTCAGATTTAAATAATCAGCAATTGTTTATCTGCTTCTAGAGACCCTTAGTTTGACCACTACAGACAACTATTTGTTGGGCTCTAAAGCTTTATTCTAGCTTCAGATTCCTACCAAGTGTGCATCCTAAGCACCTGTCACATACGTTAAAATAAAGTCAATACATATAATGTAAAGGTGAGCATACAAGTTTGATAATAGCATATAAAGTTCGAATTCGTTTACGCATAACCAGCACGTACACATAGTGAAATGAAGCACGTTAGATATCGACATAGATCCATCGATACCAATGACTGCGGGTTGACTGCCCGAGGCAGTTCACAATACATGATTACCACCGTAATCCATGCAAGTAATTGTCCTTAACAACCCCCGTGTAAACGGGTGCTGAGTCCAAACTATAGTACTATCGTTGCTAAGGCAGGTAGACAACATTCCATGTGTAAACATAACAAACAAGCATTCATAAGCCACGTATAACATGCATTAACAGTTAGCGTTCAAATAGTATTGAATAGTGTGTTTGATGTGATTTGAATAGTTGTAATGTATGTAACACCCAAAAGAGCTTAAAGCAAAAAGGGATCGAGTATACTCACAGCGGTTGATGGATTGAAGGGAGCACTTAGCGAGTAAGGTTAGCCTGAATAGTTTGATAGCATATCGATAAGTGACGCATAAAACGAAAAGCAAGTGCTGGAGAGTCGGACAACTGGTCGATCGGATGGTAGTTCGATCGGACGGCTGGCCGTTCGGTTGACAGTCCGCTCGGACCACTGTCCGGTCGGTCGGTAGGCCGATCGGATGGCTGTTCGAGTGGATTGTTTCTTCCTTTGAGAAGGATGTGTTTGTGTATAATGGTTTGACTTTTGAAGTTTTCATTGTAGCATTTGAAAACATTGAAGTAACTTTACCCTTCAGGTCGATCGATCGGACGGTAGTTCGATCGGCCGGCAACCCGATCGGTTAGGTATCTTAATGGATCGGACAGGTGTTCGATCGGACAGGTCAACAAGTCAAAACTTAATGAATTGTAAAGTGACACAATGATACGGCTTGCTGACCGATCGGTTGGCAAGGCAACAATAGTCAACAACTTTAAGTGAATGCAAAGTATGGTGCGGTGGATCGGTTAGTTGATCGATCGGATAGCACTAATGCTGTTCGATCGGACAACATGCATGATCAACCATGATGAGTTCTTAGCAGGGTGTCACCTGATCGGACGGCTGTTCGATCGGGTGGCACTTCCAGTGCATCAAACATGTTGAAAAATCGATTAAGTGTTGAAGTATAGTATCTCAGGATCAGAAGAGTAATCCGATCAGACAGTAGTCCGATCGAACGACAATTCATTCAATACTAGCCCTCAAAATAAATTGATTGTGTGGGACCATGTGTTAACCGATCGGCTGGCCAGTCGATCGGCTGACTGTCCGATCGGCTGGCTGTCCGTTCGGACAGCAGTCCGATCGGTCAGCACCCTGACCTGATCTGCCTGTTCATTTAACACTTGGCTGTTCTATTTGTTTGTCGTTTTATTGAGGTATTTCGACAACGAGTCGAACCATAGACCCCTCGTCCTTACTCGGTTCCCCTGGTCGGACAGGAATCACCCAAATCCGGCTAGTGAACTGTTCGGAATGGGGTTTTATCGTTTAACCTGAAATCGATTAACCTTGTGGATAGAATCCGGATCTTGAGCCATGCAATCACCGGAGTGATCTGTATGTCGGCACGGGCTCCGTTTCTATCGGTTTGAAGGCATTGCGTGAAAAAGAGTTGAAAGAAAGTTGGAATATCCATCTTTCAATCCTTTTCACCGGTTATGTGTTTAGATCTATGTAAGATCTTTGTTTGTTTATGTGGAAATCGGCTAGATCCAAGTTATTCTTGGTGGATTGAGGCCAAAACATGAGATTCTTCAAGAACCCATGATGACATAATCCTAAAACACTTGAATCTTGATGATTTCACGGTTAAAAGTTAAGATTTGAAAGGTAGAAAGGTGTAGGAGTGCGTGTAGATCAAGAAAGTACAAGATTTAGGACGAAATCTTACCGGAATCGAGAGAAATCTGAGAAAAGGTTGAGTTAAGCGTGCTGGTCGAACAGAGGTTTCCAAAAGTAGAAAGGATGACAATGACAGGGGTATTTATAGGATGACAAAAGAGGAAAGTGCTGGCCGATCGGCCAGGCAGCTCGATCGGACAGCCTGTCCGATCGGACAGCAGTCCGTTCGGCTGGCTGTTCGATCGGCTGGTAGCCTGATCGATGGGTTGCACCTTTCGAGTGTTTGGTGCGACGATTTTTGATATTTCGATTACGGTTGCGAGCGGTTCGATACGATAGGGTTTCCTAGTCAAATTACTTTCAGTCCCAACCACTCATATCTTGCACTGTCTCTTCTCCACTAATTATCGTAGTTCGATTTCGATTGAGTTCGATTGCGTTTCGAGTTTCGATTGCGTTTCGATTGACTTCCACACATAACATAAATAAACATGCACAAGTAACATATAAGGCACACACACACGTATAACAATAATTAAGGTACGTAGCTCGAGTTCCGAATCGATTCGATGTCGATTTGTTTAGCATAGTCTGATCATTGTTTCGTTAACTTTATCGCATTGTTACTTCCTACAGTTCACAGTCGTAAGTCGATTAAATGGCGATTGAAATACGTCGATTCTTGTAATTATCAACACTTACTCTACATAATACAGCTAAATTAAACATATAAAAGAAATTCACTACAAGTCAAGTTGCGCGAAATCGGTCGTTGACTTTGACCTTGACTTTGACTTCTCGAAAACACGGGGTGTTACAGCCTCCCCTTGTTTAGGGAATTTCATCCCGAAATTAAGCTGGAAGTTGTACAACACCGTGAATCACGTTTGAGAACTTTCTCTCTCTAGACTTTCTCCTTAAACAGCTGCGGGTACTTTGCTTTCATGTCGCTTTCGAGTTCCCAAGTGAACTCTGTGCCTCGTTTGCCTTCCCATCGAACTTTCACAATAGGAATGCGAGAGCGTCTGAGTTGCTTGGTTTGGCGGTCCATGATTTCGACGGGCTTTTCCACGAAGTGTAATGTTTCGTTCACTTGCAGATCATCGAGAGAAACATGTAAGTCATGGTCGGCTAGGCACTTTCGGAGGTTTGACACGTGGAAAGTCGGGTGGACGTTACTAAGTTCCTCCGGTAGTTCGAGTCTATAGGCGACTTTTCCGATCCTTTCCAGAATCTTAAAAGGTCCAACATATCGAGGCGCGAGCTTTCCTTTCTTGCCGAATCGGACCACACCCTTCCAAGGTGATACCTTTAGGAGTACGTAGTCACCTACGTCAAATTCAAGGGGCTTGCGTCGTCTATCGGCGTAACTTTTCTGTCGATTCCGAGCTTTAACCAGGTTGTCTCAAATTTGGAAAATTCTGTCTGTCGTTTCTTGTAATAGCTCAGGACCGGTTAATTGCGAATGACCGATCTCGTGCCACACAATAGGCGATCGACATCTTCTTCCATATAAAGCCTCTAATGGTGCCATTTGGATGCTAGAATGATAGCTGTTGTTATACGAGAATTCGACTAATGGCAGGTATTTATCCCAATTACCGCCAAAGTCTATGACACACGAACGGAGCATGTCTTAAAGAGTACGAATTGTTCTTTCAGTCTGACCGTCGGTTTGAGGGTGGAAAGCGGTACTTAGATTTAGCGATGTACCGAGTGCCATTTGAAATGTTTCCCATAGTCGCGAAGTAAACCGAGCATCACAATCAGAGATGATGTCACGAGGCGTCCCATGATTACAAATGATCTCGTCGGTGTAGATTCGGGTTAATCGTTCTACCTTGTAGTCTTCCCGTATTGGCAAAAAGTGAGCTGATTTAGTCAATCGGTCAACCACAACCCAAATGATGTCGTGACCTGATGACGTGTGTGGTAGCTTTGTTATAAAGTCCATGGCTATACTCTCCCACTTCCACATAGGGATCGGTGGTTGTTCGAGTAAGCCAGAGGGTCTTTGATGTTCAGCCTTGACTCTTGCACAAGTTAGGCATTTTCCAACGTAGAGAGCGATATCCCTTTTCATGCCGGGCCACCAGTACTTGTAGCGAAGATCCTGGTACATTTTGTCGGCACCGGGATTTGTGGGCTTCGTCTATCAAGATCTGTCGCAAATTGGTTCATTTGGGAATCCAAATTCGGTCCAGAAAGTGGAATATCCCATTCGATTTGCTCACAAGCTGGGCTCCATCGTGGTAGATTCTTTCCTTCTTTAGAGTGCGTTCGTTAAAACACGCATGCTGAGCTTCGCGGATGAGGGTTTCGAGGTCGTACAGGGCTTGGACATTACGAGTGCTAAGCAGATAGCTCCGTCTGCTAAGTGCGTCGGCAACAACATTTTCCTTGCCTAGGTGATAACGAATCTCACAGTCATAATCGTTGAGAAGTTCTACCCATCGGCGTTCGTTGACGCATATTAAGTTCCTTCTGATTAAAGATATGTTGCAGGCTCCTATGATCAGTGAAGATCGTACACTTGGTACCATACAGGTAGTGTCGCCAGATCTTTAACGCAAAAACAACTGCGCCTAGCTCGAGATCATGGGTTGTATAGTTCTTCTCGTGGATTTTGAGCTGACGAGATGCGTAAGCTATAACCTTGTCTCGTTGCATGAGGACACAACCAAGACCAAGTTTGGAAGCATCACAGTAGACAATGAAATCGTTGTTTCCGTCGGGTAATGTGAGAACAGGAGCATTGCAAAGCATGTGCTTGAGGGTTCGAAAGGCAGACTCTTGTTCGGTTTTCCAAACAAAAGGCTTGTCATTATGCGTGAGAGCGGTAAGCGGCACAACGATCTTTGAGAATCCTTCGATAAATCGTCGATAATAGCCCACTGGTCCGAGAAAAGAACGAATTTCAGACGGGTTCTTAGGCGTAATTCAACTCTTGACAGCTTCAATCTTCGCAGGATCGACGTGAATACCTTGACTATTGACAATGTGACCCAGAAACTAAACTTCCTCTAACCAGAATTCACACTTGGAGAACTTGGCATAGAGTTGGTTCCCCTGGAGTAGCTCGAGAACCAAACGTAGATGTTGTGCGTGTTCGGCTTTCGATTTGGAATAGATCAAGACGTCGTCGATGAATACGATGAAGAAACGGTCGAGATATGGTTTACACACGCGATTCATTAGATCCATGAAAACCGCAGGTGCGTTGGTTAAACCAAAGGGCATAACAACGAATTCGTAGTGGCCGTAACGAGTGCGGAACGCGGTTTTGGGTATACCCTACTCTTGAATACGTAGCTGGTGATATCCTGAACGTAGATCGATCTTCGAGAAGCACGTAGCACCTTGTAGTTGATCAAACAAATCATCGATACGGGGTAGGGGATAGCGGTTCTTGATAGTTAACTTATTCAATTCCCGATAGTCGATGCACATCCTGAACGACCCGTCCTTCTTTTTGACGAAAAGGACTGGCGCGCCCCAAGGAGAGGTGCTCGGGCGAATGAAGCCTTTTTCAAGTAATTCCTGGAGTTGGTTTGAGAGTTCGCGCATTTCGGACGGCACAATTCGGTAGGGAGCTTTGGCAATAGGGTTGGCTCCAGGAATGAGGTCGATACGAAAGTCGATATCACGACTTGGCGGTAGTCCGGGAAGATCCTCTGGAAAAACATGAGGAAATTCTCGAACCACTGGAACGTCCTTCACTTCCTTCTTCTCTTTCTTTTCCTTCTCCGCTACTACAATGTTAGCCAAGAAAGCTCTGTATTCCTTGCGGAGATACTTGCTAGCTTGGACACATGACATGAGCTTGAGACCTTTCGAAGTTGTATCACCGTAAACACACAATAAATCACCATTCGCGAGAATCGAATCATCTTGTCGAAGCACACAACTTCAGCATGGTTTTCAAGAAAAAAGTCCATGCCTACTATGACATCAAAACTTCCGAGTTGCATCGGAATAAGGTCGATTGGGAAGATGTGATTGTTGAGCTCAAGAGTACAATCAAGAAGAACAGAATTAACGGCGACGGTTCTTCCGGTAGCAACTTCAACATCGAATGTCGAGGAGAGTTGGGAGCGTTTACGACTAAGGAGTTTCTCGAATTCGAATGACACAAAGCAATTATCGGCTCCAGTATCAAATAAACACGAAGCATAAATACCATTCACAAGGAACGTACCATTGACCACGTTGTTGTCGGCTTGGGCTTGACGCACGTTGATGTTGAAACTTCGCGCGCGTGCTGCTTCTTGCTGTTGGTGTTGCTGCTGCTGAGGCTGCTGCTGCTGGGGCTCTTGTTTCACAACCCTGTTTGGGCACATGTTGGCGAAATGGTTAGGATCGCCACATGCAAAGCAGGCTCTGGCTTTGACCGCGGGTGCCGGAGGAGCTTGTTGACCCTGAGGGGCGGTGAGTAGAGCTTGATGAGCAGGGGCTTGTTGAATACGGCAGTTGGTAGTAAAATGGCCGTATATATTGCAATGAGCACAAAAACGGCAAGCAATGGCAGTCGGGTGGTGGTAGGTACAAGTAGGGCAGAGCGGGTGTGGCCTAGTGTATGCACGCTTTGCAGGCGGTGCATTAGCCACAGGCGCTGCTACTTGACGCTGTTGGGCTGGTACAACTTTAATCTGGTGATCGCACAGTTCTTGTTGCTGGAGCTGTTCTTTCCCTTGTTCTTTCTCTTGTTGCTCGATGAGGTGGTGGTTTCAACAGTTGGTGCGGTAGTGGTAGCTTGATGCAGGGGCTTTGAAGTTTTATCCCAGACACCGGCCTTGACCCGCTTGTCATTGATTTCAGTGGCCAGTAGATAAGTTTCTTCGATCGTTGTAGTCTTAGCCGCTTGCACGAAATCAGCTACACAGTCAGGCAGGGCTCGGATGTACTTCTTGATTGCCATGTCTGGAGTCTTGACTTGGTCGGGACAGATAATGCTGAGCTGTTTGAAACGAGCAGTGAGCGCAACATTGTCACCATCCCTTTGCAGTATGTGCCAAAATTCATCCTCTAGCTTTTGACGTTCATGAGGAGGGCAGAATTCCTCCAGCATAACTTCCTTGAGCTCGTCCCACGACAGACCGTAGGCTGCATCGTTCCCCCGCTTGTTCCTTTCGGCCGTCCACCAGTCTAGTGCACGGGACTGGAAAACGCTGGTAGTATTCAGAGTTCGGAGGTCATCGGGGCAACCACTCTGCCGTAGAGTGACCTCAATGGAATCAAACCATTGGAATAGTGCAGTAGGACCTCCCTCGCCAGTGAATTCTTTTGGCCCACACGA
Organism: Helianthus tuberosus; assembly: GCA_030545235.1. NCBI lineage: Eukaryota > Viridiplantae > Streptophyta > Magnoliopsida > Asterales > Asteraceae > Helianthus > Helianthus tuberosus. The sequence goes on along the minus strand of CM060382.1, from coordinate 187,384,823 downwards.
CTTGAATTGCTTGAAATTGAAGGTCTTAGCGGTAGCTTTAGGAGCTTTGGTCCTCGATTCCTCAGATGATTTGCTGGCATTCTCGTAAACATCACTCACGGCCTTTGCCACACTTTTAGCGATGATGGCAGCAAGGAGTTTGTCTCTCTTTTCTTGACGAGAAAGTAGGGGATGACGGGATCCAGATGACATTGTCTGCAACAGACATCGTCACAGGACTCAACACATTGTATTCGAATCTCACCTCACACATCTAACGTTTTCTAAAGCTTAGGAACACGCAATGTAACACGTATCACATAAACACGTAGGCACAAAATCACAGATTTACATAGACACAGAAGCACACAGTCACTAAGCATATAGAGCACAGAGTCACAGAAACACCCAATCATGTAGTCACAAGGGGCAGTCAGAATACAGAAACCTATTATTCAAAGTCCGTGATTGTTCGAGAATAGCTTAGTATAAGCATATATTGTAGCATAAAGTCGTCCATAATTCAGCGATTTGTTAACGTTTTGAGATAGAAATGCAGTGCGAGTCGTGCGTGTCAATCGAAGTGAAAGCAAAAATCGAGTAAATCTCCAAAATTTAAACACATAAACACGTATACAAGCACATAAAATCGACGAAACATCATAATCGGCAGTTGCGGGCTCCGAATCGAAACATATAAAGATCGAGAAATAGATTGTCTGCGGCTAGTAGACTTCGACTACCTAAAGTGATTCAACTATTCACAAGGACTTGTCGTTCACGTTTGACCTTCAGGACTACGCCTTTGCCTCGATCCTTGGGCGTTTGGCACGCATCCCGTTAGTCATTTTGTGACTTCAGGTCGTTGGAGTCCGTCGAGACTTTGGTGAGAGTTTTGTATAAAAGCGGAACAAGTCGTCAAGGTTAAGGTTTCACCCCTAGCTTAACAACTTCGTTCCTGTTTTTAATAAAATAGAGGAGATTATTCATCAAAATACGGATTTCACTCCTGATTTGGCATAATTCTCCTTGTTTGTAGATAAAATACGGGTTGATCAAGCAACTTTAGTCGAGAGTTTGCGGTTTTCACACCTAATCTCAGCTTAATTGCTCATTCATATCTGAAAAATTCGAGTGCAGTGATAGTGTAGCATAAGCGAGAATAGTGAGAAATAAGCTCGTACTTAATCCCTACTGGATGTACTCAAGTTAGTCTGCTGGTTCCTAACTATAGACTAGGTATCTAAGACATCGTCCCGGACTAGGTCGTGTCTTGCCTAATTCCCTATAGTTATGGCTCTGATACCAATCTGTCACACCCCAACTGATGGCGGAAACATCGGGGCATAGCACTGAGCGAAACAGATTGTCCAGAAGTTTCCACAACAATTATCATTACCATTCAATTTAAATAATACGTCCCATACCGTATCTCAAACAGTAAAATAAATTATTACAGACAAAAATCCATGCAAATATTCTGTTCCGACAACTCATATTTAAATAATCAGCAATTGTTTATCTGCTTCTCGAGACCCTTAGTTTGACCACTACAGACAACTATTTGTTGGGCTCTAAAGCTTTATTCTAGCTTCAGATTCCTACCAAGTGTGCATCCTAAGCACCTGTCACATACGTTAAAATAAAGTCAATACATATAATGTAAAGGTGAGCATACAAGTTTGATAATAGCATATAAAGTTTGAATTCGTTTACGCATAACCAGCACGTACACATAGTGAAATGAAGCACGTTAGTTATCGACATAGATCCATCGATACCAATGACTGCGGGTTGACTGCCCGAGGCAGTTCACAATACATGATTACCACCGTAATCCATGCAAGTAATTGTCCTTAACAACCCCCGTGTGAACGGGTGCTGAGTCCAAACTATAGTACTATCGTTGCTAAGGCAGGCAGACAACATTCCATGTGTAAACATAACAAACAAGCATTCATAAGTCACGTATAACATGCATTAATGGTTAGCGTTCAAATAGTATGGAGTAGTGTGTTTGATGTGATTTGAATAGTTGTAACGTATATAACACCCAAAAGTGCTTAAAGCAAAAAGGGATCGAGTATACTCATAGCGGTTGATGGATTGAAGGGAGCGCTTAGCAAGTAAGGTTAGCCTGAATAGTTTGATAGCATATCGATAAGTGACGCGTAAAACGAAAAGCAAGTGCTGGAGAGTCGGACAGCTGGTCGATCGGACGGTAGTTCGATCGGACAGCTGGCCGTTCTGTTGACAGTCCGCTCGGACCGCTGTCCGGTCGGTCGGTAGGCCGATCGGATGGCTGTTCGAGTGGATTGTTTCTTCCTTTGAGAAGGATGTGTTTGTGTATGATGGTTTGACTTTTGAAGTTTTCATTGTAGCATTTGAAAACATTGAAGTACCTTTACCCTTCAGGTCGATCGATCGGACGGTAGTTCGATCGGCCGGCAACCCAATCGGTTAGGTATCTTAATGGATCGGACAGGTGTTCGATCGGACAGGTGTTCCATCGGACAGGTGTTCGATCGGACAGGTCAACAAGTCAAAACTTAATGAATTGTAAAGTGACGCAATGATACGGCTTGCTGACCGATCGGTTGGCAAGTCAACAATAGTTAACAACTTTAAGTGAATGCAAAGTATGGTGCGGTGGATCGGTTAGTTGATCGATCGGATAGCACTAATGCTGTTCGATTAGACAACATGCATGATCAACCATGATGAGTTCTTAGCAGGGTGTCACCTGATCGGACGACTGTTCGATAGGGTGGCACTTCCAATGCATCGAACATGTTGAAAAATTGATTAAGTGTTGAAGTATAGTATCTCCGGATCAGAAGAGTAATCCAATCGGACAGTAGTCCGATTGAACGACAATTCGTTCAATACTAACCCTCAAAATAAATTGATTGTGTGGGACCATGTGTTAACCGATCGGCTGGCCAGTCGATCGGCTGACTGTCCGATCGGCTGGCTGTCCGTTCGGACATCAGTCCGATCGGTCAGCACCCTGACCTGATCAGCCTGTTCGTTTAACACTTGGCTGTTCTGTTTGTTTGTCGTATTATTAAGGTATTTCGACAACGAGTCAAACCATAGACCCCTCGTCCTTACTCGGTTCCCCTGGTCGGACAGGAATCACCCAAATCCGGCTAGTGAACTGTTCGGAACGGGGTTTTATCGTTTAACCCAAAATCGATTAACCTTGTGGATAGAATCCAGATCTTGAGCCATGCAACCACCGGAGTGATCTGTATGTCGGCACAGTCTCCGTTTCTATCGGTTTGAAGGCATTGAGTGAAAAAGAGTTGAAAGAAAGTTGGAATATCCATCTTTCAATCCTTTTCACCGGTTATGTGTTTAGATCTATGTAAGATCTTTGTTTGTTTATGTGGAAATCGGCTAGATCCAAGTTATTCTTGGTGGATTGAGGCCAAAACATGAGGTTCTTCAAGAACCCATGATGACATCATCCTAAAACACTTGAATCTTGATGATTTCACGGTTAAAAGTTAAGATTTGAAAGGTAGAAAGGTGTAGGAGTGCGTGTAGATCAAGAAAGTACAAGATTTAGGACGAAATCTTTCCGGAATCGAGAGAAATCTGAGAAAAGGTTGAGTTAAGCGTGCTGGTCGAACAGAGGTTTCCAAAAGTAGAAAGGATGACAATGACAGGGGTATTTATAGGATGACAAAAGAGGAAAGTGCTGGCCGATCGGCCAGGCAGCTCGATCGGACAGCCTGTCCGATCGGACAGCAGTCCGTTCGGCTGGCTGTTCGATCGGCTAGTAGCCTGATCGATGGGTTGCACCTTTCAAGTGTTTGGTGCGACGATTTTTGATATTTCGATTACGGTTGCGAGCGGTTCGATACGATAGGGTTTCCTAGTCAAATTACTTTCAGTCCCAACCACTCATATCTTGCACTGTCTCTTCTCCACTAATTATCGTAGTTCAATTTCGATTAAGTTCAATTGCGTTTCGACTTTCGATTGCGTTTCGATTGACTTCCACACATAACATAAATAAACATGCACAAGTAACATTTAAGGCACACACATACGTATAACAATAATTAAGGTACGTAGCTCGAGTTGCGATTCGATTCGATGTCGATTTGTTTAGCATAGTCTGATCATTGTTTCGTTAACTTTATCGCATTGTTACTTCCTACAGTTCACAGTCGTAAGTCGATTAAATGGCGATTGAAATACGTCGATTATTGTAATTATCAACACTTACTCCACATAATACAGCTAAATTAAACATATAAAAGAAATTCACTACAAGTCAAGTTGCGCGAAATCGGTCGTTGACTTTGACCTTGACTTTGACTTCTCGGAAACACAGGGTGTTACACTAAACAACAAAAAAACTCTAAATCAAAAGGGATAGGTAAATTACTTAGTTACTTAAAATCGGATAGTTAGGTGTGTCTATTGCTTGAGTATTCGGGGTTATGTGGTCAGCCTGTTAGGGCAAGGACTTTGAACACTTCACACCTCATTAATAGCTTTTACTATGATGAGCTTTTCATAAATCCAAAATCAAAAGACTTTATAAAGGTATTAGGAGAATTCTGATCCTAATTGGTTATTCTTTCTTAAATTTGATTTCTAAAACTTATGTCTTAGTATTTCATTTCCTCACAGTCTCAGTATTTTAAAGTTATATAAGTTAGATATTATTCAAACGGTTAAGTTAATAGATTTCGTGTCCTAGGATTAATACTCGGTAACCTATCTTAACTATACTATATTTTTTATAGGTACGTTTGCCTGTTACGTGTGTAGTTTAGTAGTTATTTGGTTTTTTACCTCAAAGCTCGTCTGTGTTTTGTTTCAATTTATTTGTTACTATCAAACCATATCAACTATGTATTGAATCTAACTTATAAAACAATCATCGAACATACTTCAACCACATATAACGTAGGTTTACCACAGGCATCAACACTAACACCAATAATCCTTCCCCATAATTTTTTTTAACAAAGACTTGAACTTTGTGAAATACGCTTGATATGGATCATCAACTTCAAATTATGTAACGAATTAAAATCACTTACATCATCTTCTAATTAGGCATAACGCATACACAAGCACATGAGACTACTACAACAATGGCATCATTGGTATCAGATACGGCTTTGTAACCAATAAGAAAACCAATGTATGCATTTCAATGTTACTACATTACAACGTCAATAATACCGACTGAAGCTTGTTTAGATTAACTTTCGTACATTACAACGTCAGTAATACTGCCACCACCCATGGCCACCATAGCTCGAGTAGAACAACTGTCATACAAATAGTCAATCACATTTTGCAATGTAACAAACAATTTAACAATTTTGAGATCACTAAACATCTTTGATATAGCGTTTGGCTCCAAAAGGCTTCTAACAGCCTGATAATCTTTAAAAAATATTCTACTTAACAACGGATTCAATAATTAGTTTTTCTATGTTCTTTTGGTTCTTATTCTAGTTGTAGTTGAACCATGACTTGCAATTAAATATGGACAAAAAAAAAGAGGTTAGCTGATGTTCATTTTTATATTCACAAACGGTATAAATGCATACTATATGAATAAGTATGTAAATGCATGCGAAGATAATAGAGTTATGATGGGTCTGCAAGGAGAGTAGAAGAAGAGGAAACTGTGATTCGAAACCAACATTGAAAAACAATAAGAAAAATATTTATAGTTCTGAAGCGTCTGCAATGTAACTATGCAGGCAGTGGCGTCTCTGAGAATTCATGTACCCTGTTCGAACTCGAAAAATGTGCCCTTATGCCTTAATGATAAACAACGCAATTGCGAAAATGACAAAATCGTAGTATTCCATAAACAATGTAGTTACGAAAAATGAGAAAATTATAGTATTCATATGAGTTACATTACATACCGTAATAACTAATAAACTAATAGCTAACCAATGATTCGTGCAGCACTCCTTGCATTATTCATAGCAAATTGGTGGATCAACTCTTCACAATTTATATTATCTAAGACTTCGTTTTCAATTAGTAATGAGCTCAATTAACCTAGTGGGCTAAATTCTAAAGTCTAAACCATAAAAAAAAAGATTTGTAAATGAGCCTTACTTGAAATTGGTATGGATTTACTATTTTAAAAAAATAACATATATATCGGATTTTTTTAAAACCATATATCCTGCGAAATCACGAGCCCTGTGCGGAAGTCCTCCCTACACATCATCTAAGCCTCCCCTGTATGCAGGTGGCGGTCAATTATAGTTTATCATGTTAATCATTTCTTCGTTGTGCTTTACATCCTTAAGGATGATTACATGTTGTGTTGGTAGACAAAGAGTTCAAGTAAGCTCTTTTTTGTTTAAGGCAAGACTGCGTCACAATACGATGTTATTAGAACCAGGGGCATGATTGCCAACCTTGGTACATGTTAATGTACGCCACAACTCATCGCTGCAAGACCTCTTTTTTACTCTAAATACATTGGGTATAGAGGAATCTGCGGCAGATGCACATGAATCTGACAAACCTCAGGTTCTAAAAGATTGAACAACGTCCATCAGGGGCAGCCCAACCATTTTGAGGCCAAAGCGAAGTAAAGATTCGGGGCCTGTTTCCTATGTTTTTTCTTGGGTCCTACTTTCAATTTCTGCTACTAAGAACTAAGAAGAAACTTATATTAAGAACTTATATAGCAATTAATCAATTTATGAATATGTGTTTTTTTCTGGCCAGATAAAGTTGATTATCTAAAATAAGAATACTCAAAGGAATTATCAGAAATCTGTTCAACAAACTTGTGCAACAAATGAATCAACAAACATGTTCAACATATTTGTAAATTCATGGTAATACATGATGTTCAACAAGCTACACATAAAGTTGAATCAACAAACCTGTTCAACAAAAGTATGAATCATGGATAATGAAACCTCAAAAAATAAAAGAACATAGAACAATGCATTATGAAAGCAGGCTCAAGAAAAAGGCTACAAAAATACACTCAAGAATCTTAACTTTAATGGGTTGACCATAAGAACATAAGGTCTGAAACAACTATCAGTTTATATATTATTATGTATAGGAGCATCACTCAAATATTGAAAAAAAAATACAACTTTTCTCTATTCTAGATCAATTACATTAACTAAAAAACATATATAATACGGATGAGTAAATGGTACCCTGTAAGGAAACCAAACCGGTAGCGTACCAACACTGAACCGTCATGTACCGAGCATTTCATGAGTTTACATAATTAAAACATGGCCCAAATATCAGTTTTACTATTTATAACAAACTCTGTTAAAAAAATTTAGGAGGCCCAAAGCCCTAGCGTTACATAACAAGCTTATTTGGCCGGCACTGGCCGTATTCTAAGTTCTTAGAAAAATACTAATTTTTTTTTCACATGAGTAAATTCTGATACTAAATAATTTTTGTCACATTAATTCTAATACAAATATTTAAAGATAAAGGTAATTTTATACAAAATTTTATAAAGTTATAAACCCCACAAGAATTATAATAATAATCCTAGCATATATATATTTTTTTTTGAAAGAGGCGATTTTCATTAAAAAAGAAAGGACCCCAAGCCAGTGGCTCAGGAATAGATAGTACAGTACAATAAGTAAATTACATATGAAGTCTCCATACCATTACATCCAAAACTTAGAAAAGAAGGAACATACTCTTATGCCTAGCCCACCTTGAATTCACTCCAAGACTTCCATTTCAGCTGCAGATTTTTTGCCCTTGAGTTGATCCATAAAAATGATAATGCCTTGATCTCACTGATTAACTTCTGTAATTGCTTGGGTCTGCCGTTAAAAATCAAATCATTTCGCGTCCTCCATAACGACCAACACGCAGTTGCGAGGATCGTATAAATCGCCTTCTTTTTATTGCCCAAAAGCTGCAAGCTTTGTGCATATTCAAGTAACTCCACAACGCTCAATAGATACCTAGGCAGGGGCATTTTCGTCCATAATGAGATCGCTACCCACACCTGTTGCGCGAACTGACACGTGACTAGTAGATGATCTGCGGATTCTTGTACCATGTCGCATAACACACATGACTATGAAGGTAAAGTAACATTGCGTCTAGCAAGAGCCTCCCTTGTTGGTATACGGTTTAGAACGACCCGCCACATAAAACAATTGATTTTCTTTGGTAATCAGCATAACCATTTTAGTACTTTTGTTTCAGGTATCACTTGCATTGTATCCAGCTCATCCCTCAATCTGCCCACCCGAAATGATTCGGCTGAAACTCCTGTGTGCCACAGCCATACGTCTAAATGTGGCCTCATGTTTTGACCCTCTAATAGCTATAAACAATCCATCCATTCTAAGACTCCCCCCGGCTCCACTAACACGTTTGCATTGCCCCAGACCCATGTGATGTTTCCATTTACACGGTTATATCTTTGTTGCACACTGCAGTGTTTTTCGGCCTCCAAGGCGAAGAGATTAGGAAACCGAAACCGTAAGGTAGTATCTCCAATCCACTTATCCAACCAGAAGTAGGTGTTATCCCCGCAACCCAACTTAAGTTTCAGCCTGTTTTGAACATCGATTTGTTGATTGCGCGATGCCCTTCCCATTTGAACTATATTTTTCCATACACCACTTATTGAGCTTCCCATTTGAACTATATTTTCCCATAAATATATATGCTGTCCTAGCATATATCTATACTATCTATAATAAGAGATTATTGGCTGATGTAAATCTGCCTATGTGTCAATTCCTAAGGTATGCCACTTGTCAATGATGATGTCATAATTTCGATTTACAATTTACAAAGACAAATAATCTATAAATCTGATATTTATTTTTATTAGAATTAATTAGTGGTTTTTTTAGGCGGGACAATTTAAATTTTAAAATTTAAACAACTGACCCATAAAAACCTCTCTCTAAAATTCAAAATTAGAGCTTCACTTTCATAAATCAATCCATTTATCTCTCAACTCTCTCTCTCTCTCTAAAATTGAAAATCTGGGCTCCGATTAATCCACCGTCCCCTGCCACCACCGTCACTCCTTCATCCGTTTTGGCTCATTCAGGTTTCTTTTGATATTCACTTATTGTTATTTTCACGATTCTAATTCAAATCACAACTTTTTTCTTCATCTTCTTTTTATTTCTCTGTGATTAGATTTTAATTTTGCTATGAATATCGCCTCATTCAACACTGCTACTATTCTGCAAAATCATTGATTCGTATCAACCAGGTTTTCTTCTAAGATTTATTGATTGTTATTTCTGCTCATGATTTCAGGCGTTTCGTCTCTCCCACATTCATCTCACGATGTCTATTTGAGAAACCCTAAATCACAACCAGAAAGGGATGTTTTTTATTCTTTCATTTGAACCATCTCACCACCACCATTAATATCTAGTACTTCTGGCTGAATGTTTGTAAATCTACACTTTCTAGGTAATTTTTTATTTCCCAGATCTTTTATTCTTTGATTTTTTTGATTTCTTTAATATCTTGTTAAAATTAGGGTTTTGAACGGATAAAATGACATTTAGTGATCATATTGTTCAGTGATTTGTCAAACAGTTAATACAAAAGTTCTGTTCGAATACTGTTAAAAGATTTTAGTTTCGGATTGATTCAGACGAATTTTTGATTTGTGTTAGTGATTTTTGATTGATTTCGAACTGATTCGGTTGATTTAGTTGTGATTACAGTTTATTTCGGATCATTTCAAAGTTAAAATATTAATGGAAATTGCTGAAGGTTAGTTTACTGTGCAGGAAGAATGATGATGATGGAATTGATGAGAAAAAGATTATGAATTGCAAAAGGGTTTTGAATAAGAAAAGAAAGTATGCACAATTTCATCTGGATTTGGGTCAGTCTGACTTTATGTTTAGAAATTGTAAGATTTGTGGGATGAAGTTTGTGCCTGGAGATGAAGATGATGAGAGGCTGCATAAAGAGTTTCATAAGAGTTATACTCATGGTGTTGGCTTGAAGGTATTTGATTTGTAGCAGCATTATTCATGTATATAGAAAAGTTGCCAGGAATGATAATTTGTTCCTTTCAAACATGAGGTTCTGTTTGTTGACGGTCTCCTTTGCTAGATGAAACATGTAATTGTCTTCTCCGATTTAGTTCCGATGAGTTGTTGGTTGATTGTGTTCTTCCTTTGATGCTTTTAGTTTTCGTGTTTTGTTTTTTTATAGGTTAGATATTGATTATTTTTAAGGCTGAGACGAACACAGGCGACCTGATCTAGGGTTATGGTAACTCCAATGAAGGTTTTCCTGTCCCCAAACTGGTAAGCTATTTATATTGTCTGTTCTTGAGTTGTGGTTAACCTGTTCAAATATCTGTTTCGATAGGGCAACACACTTAATTAGTGGCTTTTTCCCCAATTTGGGAGAGATGACAACTATCAATTGTTGGACTTTTAGAAGTTTTACATCCTTTTATTATACTAACTTTTGGTGGAGCTTTCGTATACAGCCTAGATAACAACGTGTTACTTGAAATGAGCAATTACTACAGCCTAGATGATGATTGTTCTAAGATATATATATCGTATAGTTTACTTAGCAGCAGCCTAAATGTTGTTCCTGGCAGTTGCTATGTAAATAGATATACTAGAACATAGGGATGCATTATTGTAAACCATTTTTATGAGATTATTCTCAGGGAACTACTGTTCGAGTAGAATATGGTGATGCAACTACTGTGGTAGATTCCGCTGGTGCCCACGCTATCAGCCAATCATTCCCTCACACATATGGTCTGCGTTTGGTTCATTTTCTTAGGGCAACAGCCAAAGTCCATGGTGCTCAGATCATTAGCGACCTTCCTGCAATGAGGTATCACTTTCTCCTTTTCAATTCTTTTATTTCTGCAATATACAGTACATGTTAAGTTCAGAAGGACCGCTTTTATTGTTATTTACGTCTTTTACAAATTTTCATTTCAGGGTTGGTTTCGTATTCTGTGGCAGACAGTCTCCTGGAGGCCACAATGTTGTTTGGGGTCTTCATGAAGCTCTCAAAATTCACAACCCTAAAAGTATTTTACTCGGTTTTCTAGGTAAATTACCTTACACCAACATGTTTTTTTTCCTTCATATTAAGGTAACAACGCTGCAAAAACTCAAACGTAACACATGTTATTTTCCTTTATTTGTCTTTTTCTTTTAACATGGTACATGCCTAGAAAGTATGTGTTATGCACGTGACATGCAAGTTAAATCGGTGTTTGAAACCACTGTTGGATTAAAACAGTGTTTGAAACCACTGTTGGATTAAAACGGTGGTTTGAAACCACTGTTGGGTTAAATCGGTGGTTTGAAACCACTGTTAGGTTAAAACAGTGTTTTGTGAAGAAAACAGATGTTTGAAACCACTGTTGTGTTAAAACAGTGGTTTCACCTTGGATAGAGCAAAAGAACTATAGGTCAGTTGTTAGATAAAATGTGATTTGAGATATAGATCAGTTGTTAAAACAGTGGTTTGACCTTGGATAGAGCAACTGAACAATTTCTGGGTTTTTATTCTCAGGTTGTGTGTGTTATTGAATTCGAATCGAAAAGGGTATAAAGATTCCACATTTGAATTGTTGTTGAAAGCAAGGAGGTAAAGGAAACCACCAAAGACCAGATGCAAAAGGCAAAAGGGCAATTATGGATGTTATTGGAACACATAAAAAATGCAAGGCTTATGGGAAGACATCTTACCAAGTGAAGAATTTGCCTGTTGATGATGTAGATTATGATAATACTTATTTTAAGTGGGGGCATTGGAAAGGTAGACTTAAGGTATGATAATGGTTCTCCTTTGTGATATATATCATTCGGTTTATAAATAATATATTGGGGTTAATTTTTTATTAAGTATGAGATAATTAGTTTCAGAATTGATGTGAATATTGTTGTTCACAGGTAATAAAGCAGTTCTGTTAGTTTGTAGCCAATAACACTTTTTGTAAAAAAATGAAAATGGACAAGGAGCTATTGGTATGTCAACTTACCTTGACCTGGTCCATTGTTCACTAATATTATTGATTTGTCGTGATCATTGACCTGGTCCATTCTTTTCTTATATGCTCAGGCATGATTTTTCTTTCAACAACTTATATCATGAGTTAGTTACTGTCATTCAATGGTATACTATCTTTTCGTTCAGTTTACCATTCTACCCTTTCTTTGTTCATAACAATATCGCCTCTAGCTCTATTTTGGACTGATTATTGTGTTGCAGGAAATTTGTCACGGATATCTTAAGCTTGAAAATACACTGTTGGAAGCGCAGCTCCTCGTGTTAAAAATACTTAAAATATGTGATTTTGGGTATTTAAAGGTAATGAATTTACAAAGTTTTCATATTTATTTTATGGGTCCTCATACCAGAATTCAATGATTGGATAATAAGTGGCTGTTAATATTCATATTATATATATATATATATATATATAATTTTTGAATTACCATACTTGACTCATCCTAACACACCATTGTTCTTGTGAAAAACGATATTAAATCGTTAAAAAATTAAAAGTTAAATTTTCGACATATTTTGATACTGCTTGTGTTGGATAAACCTTATGGACTTTAGTTGACCTTATGGTTAAGTCTTTTTATTTATACATTTAAGTAGCATTAGTCATAAATAGTTTATAATATTTGGATTTATCTAAATATTTATTTCTTTTGAACATATTATTTTCTATTAAATATATTTTTTGTGTTAATTTAGTAAATAGAAAACGTGGTTTATCAATTTTCATGAACACAAGCTATTATATTCATACAAAGAGACTAGATGAGTTGGATCTAGATTTTGTAATTGTTGTACGCATTGATCACTGATTGTACATTTGTTTACCAGACCCAAAGATCTTATAGCATGTAAATAGCTGATAGCTTAAGCTTGCTTCGGTGTGGGAGCTCCGGCAATTTTCCAGTGACCAGAAGATAAATCAAGTGATGGCAAATCAGCGTCTGAGTTAAGGGTGTGGTTATAGGTAAATAAAAGCATGGAGTATGCTAAACCATGGGAGATATGAGGCATGGAGCTGGGGTTATAGGTAAATATAAAGGTCATATTTTCATAAAAAGTTGTTCCAAGTCTGTCGAAAAAAGGTGTATGTGTTGAACGCCACACTTGCCAAGGAATCGTGCTCGGGAGATTGGGAAAGGGGATGAGGTGGCATGGTTTGCTGATGGAGATTATTCCATTCAGAATGAGTTTAATCCCGCTTTTGCTTATGGTTTCGGTTAGTTTAATTTATAGTTGTACTACTGTTTTGTAGGTTTTTTTAATTATGTTTGTTAGCTAATTGTGGTGGTTTTTGTTAGAAAGTTGGGAGCTTTTTGGTTAACGAACAACAGAAGATAACGAGCAGCAGATAACGAACAACAGAAGATAACGAGCAGCAGATAAAGAGCAGCAGTTAACGAACAACAGCAGATAACGAGCAGCGGTTAACGAGCAGCAGTTAACCAACAGTGGACAATATGTACGACCTTCAGTTAACGAGCACTTAACAGCAGTTAACGAGCAGCAGTTAACAGCAGTTAACGAACATCGTTAACTGTATCTCGACCATTTGTGCAGCGTTAATATATGAAATGAAACCTACAATGACAACGTTAACTGTATAATGAAACCAAAAAAATATACAATGACAACGTTAAATTAAAACCTATAAGGGCATTTAATAACCTTGTAAAAAAGGGGGTAAATTAAAAGAATGACTAAATTACCCCTCTTCAATTTAATATTCTTAGTCTTAGTCATTTTTGGATGTATCTAGCAACTTTTTAAAAACCTCAGTGGTCTCTATGAGAAAAAAAAAACTTTTTGGGATGGATTTAGCAAATGTGAACAAACGTCAGGGACGATTTTAGCAATTTACTCTTCTTTTTCGGACATCTATGTTTCTCATTTTTTATTTGGTTTCTTAACAAATTTTGTGGTTTCGCTTTTTGTTTGTTGTAGGAAGTTTGCTTCTTACAGGAGGTTAACCGGATTCTAGCGTCGAATTGTCTGGAGCCATTCTCAAGGCTGGCAAGTGGAAAGTTCACCTACTTCTCAAAGGATTGCTTACAACCCTTCCAAGAAAGGTATAATTTCCATAATACAACTTATCGTCATTGTTTACACATCTAATATTGTGGTATTGTATCATGTAGGGTTTTATTTTGGTTGTAAGTTTGATTTACCATCACTTTCAACACTCACACTATTTGCATAGACAGTTATGCTGGTAATATTTGTTACCAGAATCTGAAGGATTTATTTGCTGGATGAGAACTACTTTTTTTTGCTAGAATGTGCTTCGAGGGTTTAGATTCTTTCTAGAACGATTTTGGGATGTATTTTTGTTTAAAGTAACACGCGAAGATGTTTGTTTAATAAAAAAATGTGTTCTTCGGTTTAGTTATTGTGTGTAATGAGCTGCTAACAACTATCGCTTACGGTTGAGTTGTAATAAAATTATGTAATATACTAAATTTGAGTAAAATGGTTTAAAATATCGACGGTTAAAATTTTTCCATATGTAAGTGTGTTACAAATGAAGTGTGTTAAAAGCTTTATTCCTTAGTAATATAACAAATCTTTCCATATGTAAGTGTGTTACAAAATCCTTAGTAATATATTCCTTAGTAATATAACAAATCTTTTCTAAGATTACTTTATAAAGATATAGAACTAAAGACTAAAATTTAAATGATATATTATAATCTGTTTTTTAGTATTTGATTTCGATCATTACTAAACCTACCCGTGTGGTTACACGGGTCCTACACCTAGTATTTATGATAGAAAAAAAACTTAAGGACTAAGCTACCAAACCAAAATAAAACTCTAGTAATTATGAAAGAAAAATAAAGACTCAAATCCTAACAAAAAAATAAAAGATTACACAAGTGCAACATTTTACAAAACTCAAGACTTAACACGAATTTTTTTTCTAGATCGAGCTAGTGGGTATTTTTAGCTAAAAAGGGTTATGATACCTTCCTACATTCAATCGTCAGTTTGTGAATCTGTTGAGCTATATTGGCGGATTCAGAAATTATTTTCTGGGGTGCGAATAACGGGTTCAACCATATTTTCAAAGGGTGTGATCGGGATTTTTGCCTATAAAACACATTTTTTTCATGGGGTGCGCCTATCCACCCATCCATATACATGGGTCCGCCCCTGATTGTAGCCGGCTCCTCTCTCTCTATCTCTCTTGGTACTAGCTAGGTCGACATCTCACAGATGTCCTACATGTTTTCATCGATACTAGAGTTTGGTCCTCAAGGCTACAACCTCAGGGGCCATTCTAATGCGCGGTATGTGATCTTTGTAGTCTAACTTCATGCTCAAAACGACAAGAATCAACTCAATGAAACCTTGAAATCATCATGGCATATTTCAACAAAAGCAATTGTTTAAACATTCATAACAAATAAAAATTGTATGATATGGTACTCATTAAGAGCAATAGCATTTGTGAGCACTAGTCACTTCTCTATACAGGAAATAAGCCATATTTCTTACAAAGGAACATACAAGAGTGATATTGGTTCGACTCATCGGTTGTTTTAATTATAACTAAAGTCGATAAGCCGAAGCAATATCACATCATGTCTATTTCTTCGTGGGTTGACATGGAGTGATGGCTCTTGCTCCTTTTTATAGACAGGAAAATGGACATAAATACAAAGATGTGACTCCATATTATTATCATCAATGATGAAAAGGAAGATGCTAAAAACAGATAATATTATTATTTGGTATTATTATATCTATTTACACAAAATTAGTAAGCATTAAACAAGCAATGACTGTGGTTCAAGATCTGCGAATCCATTATACTATATTCAAAACTTAAAATATTCCTAATTTTATAAATGTTTATAGTAAATTTTAAAATTTGTTCCTCATGTATTATTAATGGGAATTTTAGTTCAAAAGTTTAATTTGCTTCAATGCGTATCCTAACTAATAATTCTATCATGATAAGGCTAGAGGGTGTGGTTTAAAGCCCTAGGAGCTTTATTACGCCACGTAAGCGTCACGTAGACGACACATAAGCATGAGGCCTTATCGCTAACTTACACGGTGTGGAATAACACCCCTTTTAACTATATTAAAAAAAATATAAAAAACAACTGATTGGTTAACTTTTCGTGGGGCCCCTTCATTTGTTTCTCTCGCGCTCGCTAACCCTTTGGCGGAACTCAAGGATGTCGCCCCCTTTAACGGAGGCGGGTGGCAAAGGGCGCAAAAAGGCGTTATAATGGTTGAGGTTACGGGTGGCGCGAGGTCACACCCCCTCGCCTAACCACAAATGAGTTAAAATTAATGTTCCTTTTGTCTTTTTATCCCATTTTCATCGCATCTTTATCTATTTTATATATGCATTTCCAATAAAATAAATCAACATTTTGAGATTTTACGTTACTAATATTAAAAAAAAACAAGGCTTAGCGACCATTAGGTTCTGGGTTCGATTCTTACAAGGGTTTTTTTTCCTAGATTTATTGTTACCTCCTGAATTGGTGTATAGGTATTATTGTCTAGTGGAGATGGATATGAACTGGTGGTTCCGCCGTTGGCACGATGATACTCTAGTGCTCCGTCAGTGATCCAAATTTGCCGTTCAAAAAACAATATGAGTATATTACAAAAAATGTCCTTTATGTTGACATTAGATTGCAAACTATATCCTTTATATTCATAAAGTACAAAAAACGTACTCAATGTTTGCAAACCCTTACACGTTACGTCATTTGACCCTTACTCAGTTAGTTTTCATGGTTAAATCTGACCATATGGATCCCATGTAAGAGCAAATTAGTCTTTCTACCCAATTATTTAAAGTATCTTAACAAATAAACTCCTCCACCAACCTAATTCTAACTGAAACATTGGCTGGGGCGGGTGCACCCTCCCCCCTCCCTGTCCCTTAAAAGCTACGCCACTGCACGGTCACCTCACCATATATGATACCCTGAGCTCGACAACAGACTCAAAAGCTTTCGAAACACTACCTTCGACATGCATATGAACAGAAAGTGTAAACCCCTCGATGTAGCACATGATCCTCCTCTCCTCGGTGTTGACCATGTGGGGGATTAGCATGGCCATTTAGTCGAATCCCAAGCGATATTGGCAATGAGTCACAATGCTTGCCTGGGTCATAATGGTTATAATCTAACGGGATCAAAGAGGTCCGCTGGTCGTTTTAGTGGAGTTTGGCGAGCTAGTTTGGGGCCTGAATCATGCGGAATGGAACTATGACTCTATGAGGACCCCCTGTCGGCCAGGGGTGTGCGACGGCATAGAGTAGGCGACGAGGAAAGGGACACGATGAGTTGGAGTTCGGTTCTTGGTCTCCATTCGATTTTCAGGTAAGCTACAGTTTGTTTTAACATTAATCTTACTTGAGAGAAGTGCAAGCATAACATTTTATATAATAGTGGAAGCTGAAAACAATATAAGCAATGAATGAACTAAAAAACATGAGAGCTCTCTTATTATATATATTATGTTTTCCTATACACACAAGAACTAAAGCATACATCTATAATCTATACTGATAGAGATGTTTACAACTGAAGTCTTACATGTTATTATTATTTTTCTTTTTTGATGCCTGATATATATGATCAATCACATGCCAGCAGCATGATACATTTTGTCGGATAAACGAGGAGCAAGAAGAACCTCCAGTGGCTTAGCTTTGAAGGCAGTCAGTGCCGGGCGTTCACTCATATCAATCGGTTCATTTGATGGTTTGTTTATCACAAACTGTTGAATCACATTGGCTAATGCTAAAGGCATAACATGTAAGGTAAAGATAATACCAGGGCATATTCTTCTACCACTGCCGAACGGAAGTAGTTTAAAATTCTTTCCTTTAGGGTCAACATCCTTTTGACTCGTCAAAAATCTTTCTGGCTTAAACTCATTTGGATTTGTCCATATATTTGGATCACGATGTATTTTCGAAAGATTTACCAACAAACGTGTGCCTTTCGGGATGTTGTAGCCACCCACAACGCAATCTTCCATGGACTCGTGAGGTACGTCGAGAGGTCCAGCTGGGTATAAACGCATCGTTTCTTTGATAATAGCATCGAGGTAAACCAAGTTCTTTATGTCTGACTCCTCTACTAATCTGTCTCTTCCAACATGTTCATCAAGTTCATCTTGGGCAGTTTTTAATGCGTTTGGGTTATTGAGTAGCAAAGATAAAGCCCAAGTTAATGTTATAGATGTTGTGTCCGAGCCAGCAGTTATTAATGTCTGCAGATTGAAATAACCATAAATGTTGTTGGATTTGATTATAACCAACATCATCATACTAGTTTGTCAGGCTTAGGAACCATGAATATATAATATGGTCAAATCATCATCATCATCATCATACTCATACTCAGTAAATCCCACCAATAGCAAAGCAAAGGTAGGATTTAAGGAGGGTAAGATGTAAACAGCCTTACCTCTATCCCGTAGAAATAGAGAGCCTGCTTCCAGTGAGACCCCTGGCTTGATAGTAGTTTTGCATCAAGCCTTGGACATAAGGCACATAACACTCAGCAATCGGGACAAAGACCGATTAGTGCATGTACCCTTTTGTCTTTCAGCTATCAACGCCACCACATGATGCATGATTAACCGTCCTCAGCTTTTAACGTTATTTTCACGAAATTAGTAAAATAACGTTAAAATGAGTGCACTTTCACTTTTGCCCCCCGATGGCCTACACATATATACATTATATGCGCATACCGCAAGCGAGGCGTAATATAATATGGTCAAATGATTTTTTTAAAATCTGATCAAGATGTATAAATCAACAAGTAATGATGCAGTAATTGTAACGTTAAAGAAGGTAAAATAAGATTACCAGACATGTAGCTTTGATCACTGTGTCATGATCTTTACCCTGGAAATCCTCTTGAGAAGCATCTTGGAGAACAGAAAGCAGCACATCCATGAAGAGTTTTTCGCCTTCTTGTCGCTGCTGCCTAGAGTCCGTCGCTCTCTTTCGCTCGTTCAACCATCCTTGAAGGATGTTGTCCATTTCTTTACCCGCCATCTTCATTTCTTTCTCATGTCCTCCAACGTCGAAACGATTCATAAAAGGAACAAAATCCGACACCACAAAAGCGCCTAATAACTGAAAGAACTTCTTCACCACTTTCTGAAACCGCTCGCCTTCTTCATCGTTGACCCGAAACCTCTTCCCTGAAATAATCCTAACCAAGATATTAAATATCAAGTTCCCAAACCATTGTTGCATGTCCACCTTTACCATATCCGAACCTTCACTCTCTTTGTTCGCTATCCACGCCTCGTATATATCTCTTGTGGATTCTCTAACTTCTGAAACTCGATCATGCGCGAGCATCTCAACTCTTTTTTGAGAGAGAACCTCGAGCGTAATGATCTTCCGAACTTGTCGCCAGTAATCCCCATACGGAGCAAGCCCAAACGAGGCGTAGTTATACGTCATGATCTCTGCTGCCTTTGATTTCGGTCGGCTTGCAAACACCTTATCGTTTGTGGTAAAGCACTCTTTAGCTATCTCCCCACTACTCACAATCAAAGCTTGGTGAACACCAAGCTTGATGGTAAATATAGGACCATATTTGTCTGCCATATCACCTAAAACATGATGAGCGGGTCGCGATCCGCCTAGAAGGTGCAGGTGTCCCATTATTGGCCATGAACCCTTTGCTTGAGGTGCATGTTGGTTGTTCACTATGTTTAACTTCTTTCTCCTCAAGATCTGCAGCAGGAAAGCTACTGAAAAAACGACTAAAAAGGATGTTATAGTTGTTGAAAATGAGAGATGAAACTCCATGACTTCTTGTTCGATATATCACACAAAATTTGGGTGTGATCATATAGCCAAAAATGGATATATTTATAGGGAAATTTACGAAAATGTCTCTTGACCAAGTGCATTTGCAAAATTGTCACCTTCCTGCGTCCTTGGAAGGTCCTCCCAGCCTCGGAAGCGTCCGCCATTCACGTTGAAGCGTCCGCCTTTCACTTGAAGCGTCCGTTTCCTTTCGAGCGACACGTGTCAGATGTTGAAGCGTCCGCCTCAGGCGCAATGCGTCCGCGAAGCTTCTTAAGCGTCGGCCAACGACGCATGTTCCGTATCTTTGTCCAATTTTTTTTTTTTTTTTTATAACTTATAAACAGTTTTCTAACATGGGATCATGTGCATGCTCTTTATAAAAATTAAACTATATGTATGTTAACGGAGCAAATTTTAAACGATATAAAACATGTTATTTTTTAGTTAAAAATTTTTATATTAAAAAAATTTGCCCTGATGATTGAAATGAAATTTTACTATTGAAAAAAAAAAAAAAATTAAACATTAAAAACATAACATAATAAAAAACAAAAAAAAACCAAACAACACATAATATTATTATCTAAAACCACATCCTAATAGCTTCCCACTCCGAGACATGTTTGAAATCATGTCTCTCTTCATGGCGGTAGTTGATGAGGGCCACCTCCTTCTGATCGTCCTCACCAAGGTCCGGCATTTCTGTCTCCACTTTCTTGAAATATCGATCAAATCTCTCACATTCCAACCGCAGCACACGGAACCTGGAGGATAGTGCATCAACGGTCCGGTTGTGTTCCGGACCACGTAGTTGGGCGAAAATTCGTTGAACACGGACCCAGAGCCCACCGTGTCCTCGAGGTGGAGGATCGATCATTGCCTGCTCCCATGCTTCGCACAGAGCAATGTCTTCAACGTCAGTCCAGGAGGTGGCCATTGTCGAGTCGTTGACGGCGTCGGATTTTTCTAGTGAAACGGCTGCTGATTTTTTTTGTTTGCAAATTTTTTTGAAAACGGCGGGTGTTTTGATAAGTGATAAGTGAACGGGTTATATAGTGGGGTAAATGTGTGCAACGGTAAATGTTAAACGGCTTTTGAGTTTCCATTTTTTTTTTACGGAAGCGTCGGGAAGCGTCGGTCAAGCATCGGGGAGCGTCGGGGTCAAGCCTCGGAAGCGTCGTCCATGCCTCGGAAGCGTCGTCCAGGCCTCGGAAGCGTCGGCCAAGCTTCGGAAACGTCGGCCAGGCCTCGGAAACGTACACATGGTCAGTTCATGCGTCGGTGACTGACGCAATTTCGATGCCTGGCCGACGCTTGAAAGGGAATGGACGCTTCAACACGTGTCGCTTGAAAGGGAATGGACGCTTCAACGGACTGGCGGACGCTTAAACGCGAAAGGCGGACGCTTCCGATGCTGGGAGGACCTTCCAAGGACGCAGGACGGTGCCAATTTTGAAAATACACTTTGTCAAGAGACATTTTCGTAATTTTCCCTTATACGTTTGATTGATGTCAGTCAACTTTATACGTAAAATGTCAAATATGGCGTCTTCAAATTGTCGCCTTGTTATTGGTTGGCCGGTTAGTATTTGACTGTAAACTTCATACGTAATGTCAAATATGACCGATGATACTCTTTTTATGTTTATGTTTATGTTTATTAATAATACTATTGGGGTGCTCATGTGAGATGCGGCGGAGAACACAACATTTAGGTTAGTGATTTTATGGATGTGTAGGGTGCGATTCGGTTTAGTTTTGAGCCATAAGCAAGACCAACTCAGATTGAGTCGAGTAACGGGTGACATATATAACTTCCAACAACATGAATAAAAGCTTAAAGATGTCAAAACATGTGTGTCAAGTAACAGATCAAAATGTTTATACTTTTTTAATAAGCAATGTGTTAAAAATGATTACAAATAAAAAAATCTTGTAAATATTACCTTGAAGCTGTCAAGAAAGAAAATCAATGGATTTTTATTATTAAAAACCGTCTTAATTGCCAATGAGGTAGTGGTGGAGTGGTTGGGGAAAGACTTGTTGTTCCTTGTGACCCAGGTTCGACTCCCACTCTCTTCATTATTTTCTGCGGCATCCAGGTGAAGGGAGAATACGGGTTTCGCCGGTTCGTCTTGGATGGGAGGCGAAGTTTTACCGATTATTCCACTGTCGTGCCTTCGGGCGGGTGGAGGTCGGGTTTCCGCACATTTGGGAGAGTCACGGGGCTGGCGGCGGTCGAGTAGTTGGCCTTGGCCACAACGCCCGGTGTCACGGTGGTTGGCAGGTCATTCCTTGCCGTTCAAAAAAAATAGTCTTAATTAAGAGAAATTTATTAAATGGCGTCTTAATTAATTAGGAGAAGTGCGAACAAACGCATAGCCAAGTCTGACTACACCCAGCGCGGGCCCGGTTAAGACAACATAGTCTGGGTCAGATCTTATCTTGGTTAGGGTCCCCGACTTGAGGATGTAAATACCTAAAAAAAGAAGTTCACCTGTCAAAAAAAATGAAAATGAATATTTTGTGTCTTAAAATAGAGAGTAAATTACAATTATATCCTTCTCAAGTCTTTTTATATAATACTGTAACTATCAGTAGGAAGATGATCATATGGTGGTGTTTGTCTTGGTTGTTGTTGGCGAAGCAGTTCATGGAATATTTGCTTATTGCTTTACTCCATGACATATGAATATCTTAAATATACCGTGTACGTATGCATCGTGCAAATGTGAATGGTTTGTGCTAGTCATGTATTGTTAAGTCATTTTTAAATACTTGTGACAAATTCTTGGATGATTAGGTCTCTAAACGAATTGAATGAATATGAATATAGGCATGTCTATGTTTGTTCATTTAACTTTAACCGAACACGAACATATAATCGAACACATTTTTTTGTTCGTCTTCGTTCCTTAAGAAATCGGTATGTACGTGTTCGTTTAAAGTGTAAACGAACTGTTCACACGAACATAAACAAAAAAAATTAACTGAACATATTTGAATAAACTTAAAGAAGCATAAATTAACATGATTGAACAAATATAAATGAACACAAATTAACGTAATTAAACAAATATAAACAAACACAATTTAAAATTAGTGAACACAAACAAGTCTAATAGGGAAAATTACTTCTTGAGTCCCTGTGTTATAGTGGTTTTAACCACCTGAGTCCAAAATCAAAATGTTTAACGTCTTGAGTCACTAAGCGCTTTTTTTCTAACATTTTGAGTCCAATTTTTTAACTCCGTTTGAGTATTCTGTCAGTTTCTAATAAAAAGACTAAAATGACCCTATATTTAAAAAAAATAAAAATATAAATAAGTAACAAACCTTATCTCATTTTTACAAACACTCAAACCCACTCATCAGTCTCTCTCTCTCTATCTTCCCCTCTCTCTCTCTCTCTCTAAACACCACCAAGAACCATCATACACCACCGTACAACACCTCCTCCTAGCAACCACAACCACCTCACCTGCAGGCTGCAACCATACACCACCATCACCACAATAAACCATCTCCTGCCCACCTCCGATAGCACCATCAGCACAATAAACCACCGCCTTCAGCCTCACCTCCGACACCACCATCACCACAATAAACAATCACCATACACCACGCATGGCCTTACCTCCGACAGCACCATTAGCACAATAAACCACCACCACTTCCCTACCTCCGACAACACCATCAAAACCGCCACCACTGAAACCCTAAACCGACATCACTGTCGTCACCATCAAAGCCGCCACCACTGAAACCCTAAAACCGCCACCACTAAAACCCTAAACCGACATCACCGTCGTCACCTCTCCGACTAGATCTGGTGGTGGTCTCGATTGTTTATGTTTCTGTTTCTATCATGTTAGGTGAGTTTGGTGGTAGTCTTGACTGTTTATAGTGATCTCGACAGTGGTGGTTGACGGTGTGGAAGGTGGTGATAATGGTGGAGGTGTTGTTTGCATGTGGTTGGCGGTCAACGGAAGGTGGTGATATTGGTGGAGGTGCGGTGAGGATGGTGGTGGTGCAGTGGTGTTAACGGTGGTGGTAGGGGTCTAAATAAGAGAAAGAAGGGAGGGATGGATAGGCGTGTGTGTGTGAAATATTTGTGTTCAGGTGTGTATAATAATATATGTAATTTATTTTATATATAATATTAAAATCTTTATGCATTAAACACTTGTTTCTTATACTTATGTGCATATAAGAGTTGTACTTTGTGTATAAATGACTAAATTACCCTCCTAGTTGACAGACTTGGTGGATGGAGTTAAAAATTTGAACTTAAAGGGTTACAAAATAAACGTTTATGGACTTAGGGCGTTAAACATTTTGATTTTGGACTTAAGTGGTTAAAATCACTATGACACAGGGACTCAAAAAGTAATTTTCCCAGTCTAATATATTACAAATCATCCGAAAATACATCTAAATTAGGGTTCATAGATACTAAAATTAAGTAGTTTTTATATAAATATTAAGTAAGTGATCAGTTGCGATCTAAGAAAAAATTTAAAATTTCATTATTTATTACTAGAACACTCAATTACTAATTAGTTATATTTATATAAATAGTTAGAAAACCTAATATTTATATAAATATAACTATTTATGTATTGACTAAAATTTAAACGAACATAAACGAACGTTCATGAACATAAATGAACGAACACAAATAAATAAACGAACGCAAGGTGTGTTCAAGTTCATTTATTTTCTTAAACGAATAAATTTTTTTGTTCATGTTCGTTCGTTTATTAAATAAATGAACTTCCCGACGAACAAGTTCATGAACGTTCGATTCGTATATATGTCTTACATTATAATATAATTGAATACAAGTTGGACAATGCGGACTAATATGTGATTTTCAATTTAAATAGATGTGAAGTTTGAATTTCATATCTAACTAGATTGTTTCCTCGCGCATTGCGGCGGTACGTTATCGCAGACATTTGATTAGTGTCGTTTAGGTTCGTTATAGTACTAGTACGATACATGCACTCGGTATATAAATCAATACATGTTTTACGTCTACCGAAAACGAAAAAATGAACACTGGTACCGGCAACGATGTTGTCCGCACGATATCAATCACTTCAGATCGTCACGGTATTGGCAATGATATCCGTTTATAATCGCAAACAGAGTTGTATAAATAAAAATATAAGAACCGGGAACCATAAAAATGAATATAGGTACATATACCAATCTTGTTCGGTAGGATACGTCAGTTTATCGAAAGCAAAACCAATAAAAATAAGTACCGGTACCGATACCGATGTTGTTTGGTCGGTTTAGATTTGGTTAACTACAGTAGCGGCATAAAACTCATTACCAAACAGAAATCATACAAATGAGTACATGTACAGGTACCGATGTTGTTCAGTACGATGTGGTAACGATACGATGTCAATTTATCAAAAGCAAAAACAATATAAATAAATATTGGTTTATCGGAAGCAAACATAATATAAATAAATATTAGTACCAATACATATAGGGGCACAATATCCGTTTCAATAAAATTTATACTGCAAAAAACAATAAGTTTTGCTTCGATTTTGTACGATAGTGGCACATTATCCATTTTCAATAGATTTATACTGCAATGTTAAAAAATAAACATAGAACTCAAGTTGTTAGAAAAATAATAAAATTATAAGATAAATAAAATATTATTAAGAAAATTAAAATAATTACTTAAAAATTTAAAAATCACTATTCATGGCAAGTTTATTTTGATATGTATACTAGTTATAAAAACTGTCGCCGCGTTGCGGCAAACTTATTTTGTTATTTAGCATGTGTTTATATGTGTTTGAAATCAATACAAGCGCATTGCACACGGAACCGCTGACAAGAATAAAAAGAAAATGTATAAAAAAAACACTACAAAATAACCGAAAGAAAATCAACTAAAAAGTTGTATGGTAATGATGTTGTTCGGTAGAACCCGTAGTCAGAGATGAGCAAATAGTAATAGGTACCGGTACCGAATTTTCTGAACCAAAAGATCCTAAGTACCAGTTCGGTACTAACGTTTGGCGTTCCTGGTACCGGTTCGCTACCAGTTTTTACATTCATATACCGATACCGTAACCGGGGTATTAGTTGGCACCGAGCTCATCCCTACCCCTGAAACTAAAAAAAAGGTGTACGATACCGTTGTTGTTCGTACGGTACCCGTGATCAGGGATGAGGAAATGGTACTGGGTAGCAATACCAAATTTCTCGAACTAAAAGACTATCAAACTCAATCCGGTACCGACTTTTAGCGTTGAACCGATATTTTATTTTCGATACAAATACCGGTTGACACCAAACTTATCAAACATAAAAAGTAAAGAGAATAACAATTATTATAATATTTTATTATAATATAATATATAAAAAATACTGTTCATTTCGTTCTGATTTTAATATATAAATAATAATAATATATAGATAATTAGTGGTCTATATTTGTTCGGTCTCGTTTCACATTAAAGTTTCATTTCAATAAATCCTTTCTCATACCATATAAATATATAATACCACTTTACTACAAGGTAATGGTGTGAAAAATATACTAAACTCTGGCCGTTTTTTTGGTGATTCTAAAACAGTAATCCAATCCCGATTCTAAACACTTATCATAATTTTGAAGAAAATAACATTTTTATAATACGAACTAGTGAGATTCTCCCGTGCTTCGCGACGGGTGCTGCTATCATACCAAACCATACCGAAACCGACTGAACAACATCTATATCGGTATCTGCGTTTATTTTTGTTGCTTTTGATTTTGATAAACTGACACCGTATCACTACCGTACTAAACAACACACATACCAGTATTTGTATTCATTTTTATGGTTTCCAAAATTAAGAAAAAAATCGTTTATACAACTTTGTTTGCAACATAAATGAATATCAGTACAAGTATCGTGATAATCTAAATCGATTGATTCATCGGTGTTGGGGCCGATGTTCGCCTTTATTATTTTCAGCTGAAATAAATCATGTGTTGATTTCTATATCGAGTGCATGTATCGTTTCGGTACTATAGCGAACCGAATCGATACAATGCTCGCGATAACTTACCGTCACAATGCGTAGCCAAATAATTTGGAATGTAAAAAAATAAATAAAAATAGATACGGATTTAGAGTTTTTTAAAAATATAAGAAACGCAGGTTATTACTAAAATATCAAATTGAATAATAAATAACAAAAGTTAAAAAGCAAATTCTTATATATTGTCAACTACCATTTATCATTTAAAACAAATTATATAATCCCTTCCCTGTGGCCCAGTGGTATCCCCACTTGGGTTATGTTGGCCGGCTCCTCCTTGGGAGGTCACCGGTTCGACTCCCACTGTGGTCTTTGGGGGGACGTCCTAATGATGAATCGTATCCTACCGAGGCAAGGTGCGGTTTTGAGGGCAACCCGGTTTTACCCAGCTGTTACCCCAGCGAGTCTCTCGTGTGGGGGCAGTATGGTTTCCGGGGCCCGATCGAACATCGCGTCCGAGAGTGCGGGGCTGACGGGGGAATGTCTTCGACATGATCCCGGTGACCAATAGGTCCAGTACATAGAAAATCACCTTCCAAAAAAAAATACTGAGTTCAATGGATGTAAACCAGTAAACCACCATAATGTTGTCTTGATTTATTGAGTTATATCAAGACAATACTTCTAGATTACTATGAATAAGTCTTTTTTTTTTTGAAAGGTATGAATAAGTCTTAAGTTCTTAAATATCACACAAATTAGTCACGAGTATTATTCAGCCACATTAAAAGTCACTGGGTCCAATTTCTTCATCACATAGCCCAACTTTTAAAGCATGAAATACTATCTCTTGTGAAACTATTAAAAACTAGGTTTATCACCCTAGCCGCGTTGCGTCGAACTTCTTTTGTTATTTAGTCTGTGTTTACATGTGTTTTAAAATCACTACGAGCGCGTTGCACATGAAACCACTAACAAGAATAAAAAGAAAATGTAAAAAACTGTAAAAAATAATAGAAAGAAAATCAACCAAAAAAAGTTGTATGTTAATGATGTTCGTATGAAACCCGTGGTCAGAGATGAGCAAATAATATTGGGTACCGTTACCGAATTTCCCGAACAGAAGGATCCTAAGTACCAACTCGGTACCGACTTTTGGCGTTTCTAGTCCGGTTCGCTACCGATTTTACCTTCATATACCGGTACCGTAACCGGTATTTTCGGTATTGGTTGCCACGGAGCTCTGATCAGGGATGAGCAAATGGTACCGTGTAGCAGTACCGAATTTCCCGAACTAAAAGATTTTTAAACTCAATCCGGTACCGCCTTTTGGCGTTTTTTGTATCAGGCAGGTACCGATTTTTACCTTTATGTACCGATAATGAACCGGACCGTACCGATATTTTCGGTACCAGTATTGATTGACACCAAGCTTATCCATCTTAGAAATTATAGAAAATAATAGGAATTATTAATATGTTAATATATGATTATAATATATTATAATTACTCTTCATTTCATTTCATTTGCTTTTTTAATTAAAACTCAAAATCCCTAATATACCTATCACTGTTCATTCAGTTTGTTTTTTATCATATATATATATATAAATGTAAAAAATATGTGATTTTCAATTCAAATACATGAGAAGTTTGAATTTCATATCTAATCTCAAAAATATGTGATTTTCAATTTAAATAGATGTGAAGTTTGAATTTCATATCTAATCTCAAAAATATGTGATTTTCAATTTAAATAGATGTGAAGTTTGAATTTCATATCTAATGTCAAAAATATGTGATTTTCAATTTCGCATAAAAATCAAACTAAATGAATAGTGAATTTAGGGTATATTATTAGAATATAAAAATCAAACTAAATGAACAGTGAATTTAGAGTATATTAGAATATGGGGTATGGGGCAAAAATCAAACTAAATGAACAGTGAATTTAGGGTATATTAGAATATGGGGTATGGGGCGGGGTTGTGGTGTGGGTTGGGTACAAACGTCCAAGTCACCATCCCGGGTGGGCTTGGGTTTCGGCATGGCCCCTTGGGCGGGGGGTTTCAGCCCGGGGGAGCCCGGGGGCGGGGGTTGTGGCGTGGGTTGGGTACAAACGCCCAAGTCACCACCCCGGGTGGGCTTGGGTTTCGGCGTAGTCCCTTGGGCGGGGGTTTCAGCCCGGGCGTTGGACGGGACTATCAAGATGACATGGCGGGATCTCATTGGCCAAGACCGTTTGGGCTAGCCGTTGGCCAACGACTACGTGTTTAAAAAAAAATTATTCACTATAAATACTCACACTTCTATTCATTTTTTTTACCACAAGTACTCCACCTCTTCTATAATTATCTCTATCTTATTTAAAAAAAAAATTCTCATCCAACCACAATACGAAAAATTAATCCTCATAATCGTGGTTTTGACCCGAACAATCTGTGGGCATTCCAAGAAACATCTAGCCCAGCATCCAATCGTCCAATTGCTCCCTTTTTAATACACTCCACGATGCCGGATATGGCTGGTTACGCATCGTTTATCTCGAATCGTTTGAAGAATGATGTCGGTCGAAAACACCAATGCCTTTCGCGCAACGCGCGTCATTGAAAAACACTAGTTATGTAAACAAATAACTAATAACGCTAATTGTCACACTTAAAAAAATAAAGTATACAAGTTTTTATATCGTTCTAGGAGTTGTATACTTATAACAATTAGTTTTGTATTAAATAAAAGAAGTCACCAACTATATTTTTAGAATATGATAATATAAAAATGACAAGTAGAAAGAAAATAAACTTCAGTATCACTTGTGATCAAGTGTTACAATAATGTACATTATTAGTTGCATGGATAAACCATCATCGATGATGCATACATTACAACTTCATTAACGCATAGATCGATGAACTCGAGAAAACAAGGCCGAGACAATGTTCGAAAAGCATGGAAAAAAAACGATATGCTTGCATAACGGTTTATAGACTTTAATGTGAAATTGTATTAATCAAAAGGTAATTTACAAAGAGCCTTTACAACATAATATATAGAGAGCAAATGAAATAGGAAAGATTACA
Source organism: Helianthus tuberosus (assembly GCA_030545235.1). Taxonomy (NCBI): domain Eukaryota; kingdom Viridiplantae; phylum Streptophyta; class Magnoliopsida; order Asterales; family Asteraceae; genus Helianthus; species Helianthus tuberosus. Next base: position 187,354,898 of record CM060382.1, on the reverse strand, counting down.
CAATAATGTACAGTGCATAATTGATGGTCTTGATGATCGATGGAGCATGATTGGCGGCCCATATGATGGATAGTCAATCTCCTTAACTAGTTTCTATATATCTTTGATTGACCACATAAATGGAGAATAATAGGAATTTAATAAGGACTTATTTAGTGGTGTTGATACGCCCCCGCAAGATGGAGGATCCATTGGAGACTCCAATCTTGGAGCGAAAATTCAGGAACGGTATTCGTGAAAGCGGTTTTGTGAGAACATCCGCCAGTTGATCTTTGGAGCTGACATGAAATACTTTAAGTTGCCCGGAGTTAACCTATTCCCGTACAAAGTGGTAGTCGAGTGCAATGTGCTTCATGCGCGAGTGGTAGACGGGATTGGCACATACATAAGTAGCCCCTGTGTTATCACAGTAGACAGATGGAGTGTCCACGGGTGGTAAGCCGAGCTCACCGAGCAAGTTTTTGACCCATGAAAGTTCGGCTGCTGCATTGGCAAGAGCTTTATACTCAGCCTCTGTAGATGATCTCGAGACCGTTTTTTGTTTTGTAGATTTCCAGGAGATGATGTTTGACCCGAGATATAAGATATAAGTTGTAGTGGACCGTCCCCCATCATTAATACCGCCCCAGTCTGAGTCCGAAAAAGCCTGCAAGTTAAGGTTAGTATTGCGTTTCAAGAACAACCCATGATGGACCGTTCCTTTCAAATAGCGGAGTACCCGTTTGAGAGCTTGCCAGTGTGATTGTTTAGGAGAGTGCATAAACTGAGACAATTTATTTACTGCAAAGGATATGTCGGGACGAGTGAAGGCAAGGTATTGCAAAGTACCCACCAGTTGGCGGTAGGGAGTAGGATCGACTGGGGGAGTGGAGTCAAAAGGGGAAAGAGGTTCGGAGGTACTTAGAGGGGTGAGGACCTCTTTGGCGCCATCCATTTTGAAGTTGGTTAGGATGTCTTGAATATGGCGGTGTTGGGAAAGGAAGAGACCGTGGGGCGTAGGAACGAATTCAATTCCTAGAAAGTGATGGAGAGGGCCTAGGTCTTTGATAGAGAATCTTTGACTTAGGGCTTGAACAAAGGAATCCATAAAGGGATTGTTATTGCCGGTGAGAACAATGTCATCAACATAGACGAGTAGGTAGCTAGTGACACCGTTTGAGTTATAGACAAAAAGAGAGGTGTCAGATAGGCATTTTTTGAAGCCAAAACCAATGAGAAAAGTGGTGAGCTCAATGTACCAAGCACGCGGTGCTTGTTTAAGACCATAGAGAGATTTTTTAAGTTTGCAAATGTGATGCGGGAACTCGGAATTTGTGAAACCGAGAGGTTGAATCATAAACACGTCTTCATGTAGCGTCCCATGAAGGAAGGCATTGTTTACATCAAGTTGACGTAAGGCCCATCCTTTTGAGAGAGCAATGGAGAGGACGATGCGAATAGTGACCGGTTTAGTAACGGGACTAAAAGTGTCATGATAGTCTTTCCCAAATTGTTGGTAAAAACCCTTGGCAACAAGACGGGCTTTGTATTTGTCAATAGTGCCGTCGGGATTGCGTTTGACACGAAACACCCATTTACAACCAATGGGGTGTTGGGTTGTGCGGGGAACAAGTTCCCATGTGTGATTTTGGATAAGTGTATTGTACTCAAGGTCCATAGCATGACGCCACTTCGGATCTTTCATAGCTTGGGTATGGGTTGAAGGTTCAAGGGAAATTGGTAGAGGGTGAAGTGTTGTAGAGTTAATAAAGTTCGGGTTGTAGTATTTAGGATTGGGTTTGGATTGCCGACGAGAAGGTTGCGAGGGATTGGTGGGTGAGGTGGTAGAAGGACCTGTTGGTGGTTGGACGTCAGTTTGAATGGTTTCAGTGGGGGTTTGCTGGATTGGGCCCGGAGGCGAGGTGGGCTCAGTGACTGCAGGAGATTGTGGGCCGAGGGGTGTAGAGAGAGGAGTATCGGGCTGTGGGCCGGGTGATTGGGCTTCGGCTGTGGGTGGGCCAGTGAGTGATGAGGGAGGAATCGGGTTTGGCTGTGAAGGTGGAGTGGGAGATTTGGTGAATAAAGGTGGGGTCGTGGAGGGTGACTGTTTTGTAGGTGGAATGTTTAGGAAGGTGTCAAAGAGAATGTTGAGGGGTGTGGGGTTAGTGGCTTGAGATGGGAAGATGTGGGTAATGAATTGGACATGTCTTGAGTGGTAGAGTTTGTTATTTAGTGGGTCATAACATTTGAATGCGGATTTGGAGGATGAGGATAATTTTGAGGTGGCATATGGTCGCAACCAAGGGTAGCAAAGACATCCAAACGGTTTGAGTTTGGAGTAATTTGGGGTTGAATTGAACAACATATCATAGGGTGATTTGTTGTTGAGATTGGGTGTAGGCATCCGGTTGATGAGGTCGGTGGCGGTTTGAAAGACGTGAGACCAAAAATGTTGTGGTAGGTGAGAATGATGAAGTAATGCAAGACCCGTTTCAACAACGTGTCGATGGCGTCGTTCGGCCACACCATTTTGTTCCGGTGTGTGCGGCGGTGTTGTGTAATGTGAGATGCCTTGAGAGGCGAGATAGGAGGAAAGGCCAATATATTCACCGCCATTGTCGGTGAATAACGCGATTATATTGGTTTTAAAAAATTTCTCAACAAGGGATTTGAATTGTGGAAAGAGGGTTTTGACATCGGATTTTCTTTTTAATGGGTATAACCAAATATATTTAGAATAATAGTCAACAAAAATTATGTAGTAGTTAAAGCCATCAACAGATGTTTTGACGGGTCCCCAAACGTCCGAATATATAAGTTGTAGGGGTTGAGTTGCAACGAAAGAATTTTGGCCAAAAAGTTGTTTGTGGCTTTTATTTAACGAGCACGAAGTACAATGAAAAGACTCATTGGTCACCTTATTACAACGAAGTCCTAATCTAGAAATTAAAGACTTGAATACTTGAAGCGATGGATGTCCAAGTATGTGGTGCCACATTAGAAGAGAGTTTGTTTGAGTGGTGTTGACTTGAGGGAATGTGGAGATTGGTCAGTAGTAGACATCATTAACGTTCACCCCCCGCATGAGACCTGCTCCCGTGCGTAGATTCTTGACAAAAAATGATATGGAAAAAATTCAACAGAAACATGATTAGTACGACAAATTTTGGCAACTGAGATAAGATTATTTCGAAGATTAGGAACAATTAAGATGTTGTTTAAAAGAAGGGGACGAGAGTTTGTAGGAATAGTTGTTTGAGCAATGTGAGTTATAGGACGAGTTTTACCATCACCTAGCACGATCTCATCAGGTCCTCCGTATTCGGAAAGAACGGGAAACTGTTGATTGTTGTTCGCGGTGGTATTGGATGCACCACTGTCCCACATCCATGGTGGGGTTGTAGCCGTTGGGTGAGGAGTAGTGTGGTTGACCACTGGACCGTTACTGTTTTGAGAGGGTACATTGTTGTAACAACTCTCATCAAAAGTCATAATTATTAAATTAATTTGACCAATAGGAAACCCTAATTAAGACACCCAAGTGATTCTGCGCAAACCCTAAAATTTTCAGAACAATCGGAATCAGGATCAGGGCCCCTAAAACTCAGGGGGGGGGGGGGTAAACCCTAGTTAATGATTATCAACAATTACTCGTTGTAAAATTCAGAATTTACGAAACTACTGACTCAGCTAGGCTAGTCCCAAACGTGGCTACCCTATAACCTATTTTTAATCCTTACGCACCGTAACAATTTAATTATTACGGTCCGTAAGCATCCTTACGCACCGCAACAATTTATTTGTTACGGTCCGTAAGGGGTGGCAAATTTTGACTATAAATAGCAGACATTGGGACTTGAAATTTGGCATATGTTCGACGAAGAATTTAGTTTCAGACATCGAATTTCTTTCTGTTTACCACAAATTAACACACACAAGCCCTAAATCGACGCCGCAACCAGGGTATTAGCACAATCGCTGCTACGATTCATTTTCCGATGATCAATATATCCAATGGATGTTTAAGTGCCGCCCACATTAGGGTTATACTTTGTCGTTCGTCGTTAATTCGATGGATGAAGTATCGCACTTTGTCGTTCGTTGTGAGAATTTGATCTCGTGAGTTATCGTAAATGCTGGATTAATTACTAACCCCGAATTGTGTGCCTGTTATTAAATTTAGGATAAAAGGCTAAATCAGTAGGCCAAACACTGCCCGTATAAATCTGCAATGTGAGTCATTCTCCTTTTCTCACAGTTTGTGAGTCATTCTCCTTTTCTCACAGTTTGTGAGTCATTCTCCTTTTCTCACAGTTTGTGAGTCATTCTCTTTTTATCAACTATTTTACAATACCTCAAATTATTTTTCAAGGTTATAATTACAGGGACTAAGTCGTGGATATCTTGAATTACTGGTTAGTGGGGTATTGTGCACATTACTAATTTTCTCCCAGTTAGGTTCATTGACCTACTCGGGATAATCACTGTTAGGTTCATTGACCTACAGGGATAATCGTCACTATTTAGGTTCATTGATCTAAATAGTGGTATGACCATCGTCACCATTGTGACATGTCACCATTGTGACATAGAGCCAGATAAAGATAAAATAGAAGCCATTGTAATCGCTCTTATGCTATAATTGATAACTATGCATCATTATGCAAAAATTAGAATGATTCACTCAGTATTTTTCGCTAACAAAACCTTTTTCAAACATGTTTCAGGTGACCTGTTATGAATCAGGAAAAGTGCCATATAGCACTACAAGCTCAAGGAAGTGGCTCAGTATAAAATAAAGAAACATGTTTTGTAAAAGTAAAAGATTTCTTCGTGAAATCAAATGATTGTAAATTACCAGGTTTTACCCCGAATTGTGAAATAAAATAATCGGGAAATATTTACATCTTAAAAGATCCTGATGAAAATTTCCGCTGTCAAAACTCAATTAATTAAATACCGCAGGATTTCTGTCCCGCGGCTCCTGAAACGGGTCAAACCGGGTCGGGGGCCGTGACAGAAAAAGGTGGTATCAGAGCCACTTATCGAGCCACTGATTTAAGCCAATTAAGTATTTAGAAAATACTTAATTTATATTAATTGCTATCTTGTGATTATATGTTTTATTATCTGACTAATTTTAAACAGTATGGGCAGATTTTTATATGTTAGCTACTGTAGTAGTAAATATAAATCTTTAAATATTCTGACTCAAAGTTTTAGCACCTCTATTATCTACAGTCTATAAACCGTATTCAGTAAATAAATTTTACAAATAAAACCTAGTGTGTTTTAATTTTCAGTTATTTTGGTAGTTACCCAGTATAAAATACTATTTAAAAAGTTGTTCTATAAAATTTTGTTATGACTTAGTAATTGTGTGTATTTTGCTAAACAGCATGAGTGACTTGTCTGACGCCCTTCAGAATTTAAATCTCTATCCAGTAAGAATCGAAGTTTCCAGAGATTTCAATAGGTATATTCCAGACATAGAAAAACCTATAGAATTCAACGCTTTACCTCTTGAGAAACCTAAGCCTAAGAAAATGGAAATTGGGGAAAGCTCTAGGCAAATTGAGGGATTACCATCTCAAGAAGAACTAGATTCTATAATGGCAACCGATGATACTATTGAGCCTATTAATGAAAATGATTTTATTCATTCTCTTGAAACACAACTACCAATGAATTTAGAACCAGCTATTTCAAACCTTTCAATCCACTCGCAAATAGACGAATGGGTGACTAATGAAATACTGTTACAAAACCATCCCTATAGGCTTTTTCCTAAGTTCAATCCAGAACCTTTACCAAATTCACCAATGAATAACGAGAATATGACTGAATTCCGTCATTTTAACGAAATGGATGCTGGGAATAGGATCCAAGAGATTTTGGGACAGATCTCCTGGAAATACGATGAGAAGGAACGCCGTTACTAGAACATCACCTGACAAAGGATAGGGGATTATGAAACTATGATTGTGTAATAGTAAAATCAGTTTGTGTAAAGTAAATAATAAAACGGTTGTATATAGAAGTATGATATAATCTATACAACAAACGAAATATTAGAAAAAAATTACAATTCTGGTTGTATATTTGTTTACATGATTCTGTGCAAATAATTATAACATTGGATTATTTCTTTTATACTAATTATTTATCTATAAATTAGATATCAGATGGAAAACGCTAATAATGAACCAGTTAATGAGGTTAATCAATCTGAGCAACAACCGGGGGATCAATATGTAACTAGGCAAGATATAGAAAATATCGTTGCTCAAGGGATAGCCAACGCTATTCCAGGAATAGTTGCTCAAGGGATAGCCAATGCTATTCCAGCAATCATTGCCGCTGTTAAAAATCCAATCGAACCGCAACAAGTTGTTCCTAGTAAACGTATTTTTGAAGATAACTTCAGTAATAGCGTAAATGGAGGCAATAATCATGTTAATCATGATAATGAACCACGGCAAGCTCCGCTCCCTAAGAAAAGGAAAGTTGCAACACCTGGTTGCACTTACAAAGAATTTCTTGCTTGTAAACCCACTGAGTTTGCAGGCAATGAAGGAGCGACTGCAGCATTGCGTTGGTTAGAGAAAACCGAGGCAGTAATTGCCATAAGTAAATGTGCTCAGGATGATCAGGTCATGTATGCGTCAAATCTTTTCAAAGAAGGGGCGCTAGAATGGTGGAACACAGTGTTACAGGCTAAAGGAAGAAATAGGGCTTATGCCATGAAATGGGAAAAATTTAAGAGTCTTGTAGAAAAAAAATTCTGTCCTGAATATGAAAAAGATCAAATGGCAAATAAGTTTCTAACCCATCGGATGGTGGATGTAGACTGTCGAGGGTATACTACGACATTCTTCGAATATGCTCGAGTGGTACCAACCCTGGCTTCGCCAGAGCCGGTACTTATTTCCCGTTATATTTGGGGATTGATTTCCGAAATCCGTAATATCGTCAAGGCTGCGAAACCTCGCACGATTGATGATGCAGTAGAATTAGCCAAAACTCTGACTGACGAGCTAGTACGGACAAGAGAAGAAAATAGAAGAAAGGAAGTAGCCCAAAAGATTACCCAAGAATTCCGTTCGGGTAACCATAACAATTTCAAGAAAGGAGGGAATGGGCAATCTTCTACTAGTCCATTTTGCAATTCTTGCAAAAAAAAGCATTTTGGAAGATGCAAAGGATATTGCAATTTTTGCAAGATTCCAGGGCATCAAGAAGAAGACTGTAGGAGGAAGAAATTTTCAGTTTGCTACAACTGTGGAGAAGCTGGACATCTTAGGCCAGATTGTCCAAAACTGAACAAAACATCTGACAATAAAGCCAAACCTGCAGAAGGAGCAAAAAGGAATGTAAGAGCCTTCCAACTGACTGCTAAGGAAGCAGAACTCATTCCAGATGTGATAGCCGGTACGTTCTTAGTTCACAACGTGTACACAAAAGTATTATTTGACTCTGGTGTAAACCAAAGTTTTATAAATACTTTATTCTTCCAAACTTTTAACTTACCTTTAACCAGCAGTAAGCAAATTTTTACAATAGAAACGACAGATGGGAATTCAGTTAAAATAAATAAGGTTCTGCAACACGTAGAAATAGAACTTTTAAGTCATAAATTTTCTACAACCCTATTATTTATGAAATTAGTTGAAATCAAGGTTGTGCTAAGAATGGATTGATTAGTAAAACAATTATGCTCGAATTATCTGTGATAAGAATTCTATAGAAGTTTGAGCAATCACTGGAGAAGTAATAATGATTACAGGAGATAAGCTATGTAGACCCATAAAGTTCATATCAGTAAAGAAAGTTCCTAATTATGAACGAAAACAAGGAATAGTATATATGATTTTAGTAATCATTAATACTAAAGATAAAGAATTTAAGGAAATTTCTGTAGTTTCAGAATACCCAGATGTATTTCCAGAAGATTTACCTGGATTACCACCAGATAGGAAGATAGAATTTAGGATTCATCTAATTCCAGGAATTTTACGATAAGCCAGAGAACCTTATCGGTTAGCACAATATTGGTTGTTAAGAAAAAGTATGGTTCGATGAGAAAGTGTATTGATTATAAGGAATTGAATAAGGTTACAATTAAGAATCAATACCTAGAATTGATGATCTATTTAATCAAATTCCAGGGAAATAGATATTTTCCTAAGATCGACTTATGTTCCAGATATCATCAATTGAAAGTACAAGAGGAAGACATACCTAAAAATGCTTACAGAACTAGGTATGGTCATTACGAAATTACAATCATGCCCTTTGGGTTAACAAATGCACCTGCAGTATTCATGGACATGATAAATAGGATCTGTACACCATATTTGGATAAATTGGTAATAATCTTCATCGACGATATACTTATGTATTCCAAAAGTTAGGAAGAACATTATCAGCACTTGCATGTACTCTTAACTTTGTTAAGAAAAGAAAAGCTTTACGCCAAATTTTCGAAGAATGAATTTTGGCTGCTAGAAGTGCAATTTTAGGTCATATGGTGAATCCCGAAGGTATTCACGTAAATCCTGATAAGATATTACCAAATGAAAGGTTCCCTAATCCGCAATGGAAATTAGAAGTTTAGTCGGATATTACAGACAATTTATTAAGGATTTTTCTAAGATAGTTATACCATTAACTAAGTTAACCTGTAAAATAGCTAAGTTTGAATGAGGATCTTAAAGCAGAAATTAACCAAACTGCTCCAATCTTAGCCTTATGAACTGAAGATTTTGAAGTATAAGGTAATGCTTCAAAGTTAGGATTTGAATGCGTGTTAATGCAACGCAAAAAGGTAATTGCATATGCATCAAGGTAATTGAAAAAGAACGAAGGAACTATACCACGCATAACTTATAATTTGGAGCCATAATTTTTGCCTTAAGATTTGGAGACATTATCTGTATGGAAGTAAGTTTACTGTCTATACGGATCATAAGAATTTAAGATATATAGTTGGGCAAAAAGAATTAAACATGAGGCAAAGGAGATGTATGAAAATCTTAAGTGACTACGACTGTGATATTTAGTATCACGAAGAAAAGGCTGAAGACGACTAAGGATCGTCAGAAGAATTATACAGATAATAGATGAAAGCCGTTGGAGTTCGAGTTGGAGACAAAATGTAATTGGAAGTATCTCCTTGGAAAGGAGTTGTTAGATTCGGTAAGAAAGGAAAAGTTAAGTCCAAGTTACGTAGGACCATTTCCAGTGATCCAACGTATAGGAACAGTTACTTATCGTTTACAACTACCAGGAAGAGTTAGCTGGAGTACATGATATATTTCATATATCCAATCTCAAGAGATGCCTATTAAACGAATCTTTGGTAGTACCTTTTCAAGATATAAAGGTAAACAAATAGTGTTAGTTTAAGTAAAGTGGGATTCAAAGATAGGACCCTAATATACTTGGGAACTGGAATCCAAAATGAAGAGAAAATATCCTCAATTATTCAAGTAAATCTCGAGGACGAGATTTTTATTAAGGTGGGGAGAATGTAACAACTCTCATCAAAAGTCATAATTATTAAATTAATTTGACCAATAGGAAACCCTAATTAAGACACCCAAGTGATTCTGCGCAAACCCTAAAATTTTCAGAACAATCGGAATCAGGATCAGGGCCCCTAAAACTCAGGGGGTGTAAACCCTAGTTAATGATTATCAACAATTACTCGTTGTAAAATTCAGAATTTACGAAACTACTGACTCAGCTAGGCTAGTCCCAAACGTGGCTACCCTATAACCTATTTTTAATCCTTACGCACCGTAACAATTTAATTATTACGGTCCGTAAGCATCCTTACGCACCGCAACAATTTATTTGTTACGGTCCGTAAGGGGTGGCAAATTTTGACTATAAATAGCAGACATTGGGACTTGAAATTTGGCATATGTTCGACGAAGAATTTAGTTTCAGACATCGAATTTCTTTCTGTTTACCACAAATTAACACACACAAGCCCTAAATCGACGCCGCAACCAGGGTATTAGCACAATCGCTGCTACGATTCATTTTCCGATGATCAATATATCCAATGGATGTTTAAGTGCCGCCCACATTAGGGTTATACTTTGTCGTTCGTCGTTAATTCGATGGATGAAGTATCGCACTTTGTCGTTCGTTGTGAGAATTTGATCTCGTGAGTTATCGTAAATGCTGGATTAATTACTAACCCCGAATTGTGTGCCTGTTATTAAATTTAGGATAAAAGGCTAAATCAGTAGGCCAAACTCTGCCCGTATAAATCTGCAATGTGAGTCATTCTCCTTTTCTCACAGTTTGTGAGTCATTCTCCTTTTCTCACAGTTTGTGAGTCATTCTCTTTTTTATCAACTATTTTACAATACCTCAAATTATTTTTCAAGGTTATAATTACAGGGACTAAGTCGTGGATATCTTGAATTACTGGTTAGTGGGGTATTGTGCACATTACTAATTTTCTCCCAGTTAGGTTCATTGACCTACTCGGGATAATCACTGTTAGGTTCATTGACCTACAGGGATAATCGTCACTATTTAGGTTCATTGATCTAAATAGTGGTATGACCATCGTCACCATTGTGACATGTCACCATTGTGACATAGAGCCAGATAAAGATAAGATAGAAGCCATTGTAATCGCTCTTATGCTGTAATTGATAACTATGCATCATTATGCAAAAATTAGAATGATTCACTCAGTATTTCCCGCTGACAAAACCTTTTTCAAACATGTTTCAGGTGACCTGTTATGAATCAGGAAAAGTGCCATATAGCACTACAAGCTCAAGGAAGTGGCTCAGTATAAAATAAAGAAACATGTTTTGTAAAAGTAAAAGATTTCTTCGTGAAATCAAATGATTGTAAATTACCAGGTTTTACCCCGAATTGTGAAATAAAATAATCAGGAAATATTTACATCTTAAAAGATCCTGATGAAAATTTCCGCTGTCAAAACTCAATTAATTAAATACCGCAGGATTTCTGTCCCGCGGCTCCTGAAACGGGTCAAACCGGGTCGGGGGCCGTGACAATTGTGCTCTCGTAGAAAACGGCTTAGTTTACGGCATTCTTTAGTGTCATGACCGGGTATGTTGCAATAGTGACAGTAGGCGTTGCTGTTGCGGGATGGGCGGTTGTTGGCAGAAGGAGTGCGAGCCGGGTATTGGTTGCGGGTTGGGGCTGAGTTTGAATGCCGAGTGAGTTGCTGCTCATAGTTATTGTTTTGCCGAGGCTGGTTGTTGCGGGGATTGGTTCGGTGAGTGTAATTCACGGTGGTGAGGAGGGGTTCAGTGACAGTCTCCTTTAGAGTTCTTTCATGGTCTAGTAGTTTTTCAAACAAGTCGGCAAAAGATATGGTAGTGTCACGGGTTCGAAAAGAAGCGACTAGATTGGAATAGTCATCTCCTAGTTGGTTCATAATGTGGACGACAAGGTCCTCTTCGGACATGGGGCTTTGGGCAATGGCAAGTTCATCAAATAGTGATTTCATCTCATGTAGGTAATCAGAGATAGAGCGGTTACCCCTTGGGTTTTTGGCGAGCCGAGATTTAAGAGATATTATCCGGGAACGGGAGCGACTAGCGTAGCTAGAGTTGAGTAGTTCCCAGGCGTTACGGGCTGTTTTGGCGGAGGAGACAATGGGTTGGATTTGTTCAGAGCAACTGCCAAGGAGGGCGCTAATTATCATTTAGTCCTGGCGATACCAACAAAGATAATCAGGATTTGCTTTGGTGGTTTGACCATTAGGGATGGTTTCGGCAGGGACTTGAGCGGTTCCAATGATGTGGTGGTCGAGTTCGAGGCCAATGAGGGTGGCGGTGACCTGTGTGCGCCATGTGGGGAAGTTGTGTGGTGTTAATTTGATGGGAAAATGTGTTGCAGCGGTAATATGGACTGTGGGTTTGGCCATTGGATGTGAGTAATGGTCGGCTGCAAGGAGGAGAGTTGCTGTTCGGAAAAAAAAGAAGGCCGAGGGAGGCGCTGCAATGGATCGGAGCTGCTCACAGGAGCGTTTTGGCTCTGGATACCATATAGACTTTAATGTGAAATTGTATTAATCAAAAGGTAATTTACAAACAGCCTTTACAACATAATATATAGAGAGCAAATGAAATAGGAAATATTACACAATAATGTACAGTGCATAATTGATGGTCTTGATGATCGATGGAGCATGATTGGCGGCCCATATGATGGATAGTCAATCTCCTTAACTAGTTTCTATATATCTTTGATTGACCACATACATGGAGAATAATAGGAATTTAATAAGGACTTATTTAGTGGTGTTGATACGGTTAACCTTAACCGGTGTTCTGCATTCCAGCAGCAATACCCTTCATGGTCAAGATGAGTGTGTCCTCCAGACCCAGGGCATACTCACTGGTGGGGTTCAAGTGGATCAGTTCATCAGCCGGTTTGCTTGGCTCAGCATATTCTTTCGAAATATGCGGCCTTAAGGTCACATGATAATTCGGGTCACGGGTCCGTTTTAGAGTATACGCTTGACAAACGTTTAAGGTTGTGATGTATGAATCACGCAACTTAAGTCTTTGTTTCAAGTAGGGATCGCCCTCGAGTAGCAATCTACAAACCCGAAAAAAGAATCAGATTAGTGGTGTCGGCCTGTTTAGTTATTAAATGAGCTTATTCAGGTCATTTATCTTAAACTGAAGAGTGTAGCTAAATGGGACAACGCAACAAATCGATTCTAAGTTGAAACTCTCAAGGAATGTCTATTACAGTCTACTTTTAATGCATACAACCTTCTGAATTATTTTATTTAGAAGATTTAGATTAAGTCAGGGGCGGAGACAGCATAGAACCAGGGGTATTTTATGAAAAAAAAGGTGTAAAAGAAATGGACAATGTGTATTAGCAAGCAGCCAGGGGCGGAGACAGCATAGAACCAGCCGTAGCACGGGCTACGGCTCAAAGTCGTGTTCGCAGTGTTAATTTTGTTTTTTTTTTCGATTTTATATAAAGGATACCCATAAAAAAATACGATGATACCCCTATAAAAGGATTTTATATGAATACACCGTATTTTTTTTTGGATACCCCTGGTGTTAAAGTCTAGCTCCGCCACTGCAAGCAGCCAACCTGAATCGACACGTACCAAAAGAAACCTGTTTGATTCGAAACCGTATTGACATGAAAGAGAGTGAGTTATAAACGTCGAAAAATGTACCTTGAGGAGATAATCTTTGGTTTCTTCATAGTTAGCTCTTAACAAAGGGCCATAAGTCTTCAGAAACAAGTAGCTTGTCGTTCAAGGCAGGCAGCAATGCCGGGGTCTCCTTTAGCAAACACCATTTCAACTAAATCGATGGTGACCCGAAAGAAAGGCCATGTTTTGTACATTTCTTGAAGCATCTGAAGATTCTTGCTGTCTTTTTGAATGCAGCACCGAACCCGAGCCAAACAGGGAGATGGAACCTGGTTTGGGTCCATGCAAAGATCCATGGAATGGCTCGAAGTGATTCTATGCCGCTACTCGGTTTTCGTTTCGACGATATTCATACGCCCATACTACATTTCTGGTGTGGCCTGTAGAATTACAAAAAAATGTGTCGGAGTTAACTTATTTTTATCTATGTTTCGAACCCGCTGCTGCAGAGTGTGGGTGGTAAGCCACTAGTTTAAATAGATGTGAAGTTTGAATTTCATATCTAATGTCAAAAATATGTAATTTTCAATTTAAATAGATGTGAAGTTTGAATTTCATCTCTAACTAGTTTTTTACCAACATCGCGCGTTGCGACGACAAAATAGCGTTTGTAACTTCGTGTCACACACTACAATGATGTCATTAACGTATGAATTTGTTACACACATGATATATGTGTAGACTCGTTAATCGTACTTTAGCCATTACTTCAACTTATAATAATGGATTTTTTACATTAACATTAAACGTTATATCAACAATTGTGTAGTTGCAAACAAATAAATATTTATTTGGTTTCACTTTTAAATCTTTCTCAAAATTGTCTCTCTTTGAATATTCCAAGTGACATCACCGCGTTTCTAAACCTCAAACCTTATTTCACTTTGATTTTCCTTCATTTGCATCCCCATGATAGCAAAGCTGTCAATACTAAACAACTTTATATAGAAACTTCGTAGTTAAAAAAAGGGGTAACTTTGTAGAAATATAACCAAGTTTGTTAAGTGTCCCGATTAAATCACTGAAACTTTTTTTGTCTCTCAAATGTCACTAAAGTTTAATTTAATGTTCTAATACTATGTAAATTTCAGGTTAACAGGTAACAATGATGATGTGTCAGGTTTCGTTATTATAATTAATTTTTTTTAGTTTGATTAGGAAAAAACCTATAAGAATCCATTCTCAAACACTAAAAATAAATGACATGATTAACTGGATTGTTTATCTAATCATAAACTTATTTAGTGTTCTTTTTAACAAGACTTTTTCTATTTGTTATGCTTCTTCTTCATCCTTTTATTATCCTTTTATTATGCTTCTTCTTCATCCTACCTACACAGTGGAGAACGTCATGGCTATACTATAAGTTCTCCCTCTTTTTATTTTATATTTTTGACATCAATTTCCCACCTTATTCATCGTTTATTAGTCCCCTACGTTACATTTTACAAAAATGAAAGAACTAGTCGTCGGCAAGCCGGTGCCACCATCAACCACCGTATTCCGCCGCCACCAGTGAGGGTTCTTCCACCACAAAGTTTAAAAAAATTATTTCTCTCCTTGACTGGACTTCCACCTATCACGCCTGATTCCCACAAGGACCTGTTTTAAAGCCGACGATGGCAGGCGACGGTAGCGGAGGGGATGGAGTATTCTGCCCCTACGGTTTAGAACTGGATTCCGGCAATTCCAGTGGCGGGGGATCTTTTGAATGGCGTCGAGTGGCGGGCGAAAGGCGTCGAATTGCCGGTGGTGTAGCGATCTTCAAGATCAAAGAACAAATCTCATTTGTTTGAAAAGAAACCTACGGCACACACATACAGATTTACATTATATTTTATATTATTAGTATTATATTCATCCCTAATTTCTAGGTGGTTAAAAAGAGGCAAAAAAAAAATTAAAAATAAATAGTAACCTGATGACCTGGTAATTACGCATCATTAGAACATTAAATTAAGGTTTAGTTAGTTTAGAGACACAAAAAAAGTTTGAATGACTTAATTGAAACACTTGACAAACTTGGTTACATTTATGTGACATTTTCCCTTAAAAAAATTATACTTCCCACAACTTTAATTTTGTGTCAGTAGAGGAGTAAACTGTAAAAGAGATAAACAAAAAAATCCACATGGCTAGTTCGATCTAGCCGTTGTGGGTAACCATTGCCAAACCAAAAAAAAAATCCACATGGCTAGCCATGCCAAGCTAAGTCATGCCACACCCTTAGTTTTTGAGTATTACCTCCTGGATCCCGCCCTCGCCACGTGTCGAGCAATGCCCCCAACCCAAGCCCCTCGACACCCCATAGTCTTAATTCAATGCTAAAGCCATCTCTAATTGTGAGACTCCGTTCAAATCCACAAACCTGAATAACCGTATCATAAAATATCCAAAGTTAATCATACAACCAGTTCTCGATTATGTTTTTTTTCATGGTTTCAGGTCTGGGGTCGGTTCGGGTTTAACCGGGGTCGAGTTAACTCATTTGCTCAGCATGGTCCTCACCACAACCACAAAAGCCATCATCACCAAACACTTGCGGATCAATTCCCAATCTGTTCTCTCTCTCTTTCTATACTACTTTACCAACTTCATCTCTTTCTATACTACTTTACAAACTTCAAAACTAAACACGTAAGCAAATAGATATATAAACATTTTCAAAAAAATCTTTAAAAGATTAGGCTCAGATCAGTAAATGTATCAGAACAAAGAGGAATTAAACCGCCATGGCTGCATCCTTGTTGGCAGAAACCAAAATATCCGTTCAATTTCCAACGGAAAATGCCACGCCAAGATGCGGTAAATCTCAACTTTGAATGATTTACTCAGACAACAAAAAAATAATCATCACCGCCTTCATCTTGCCACGAAGAACAACCACCAGCATCAATAAAAAATAGAAATAACTAAACCAATAGACTCAGATTTAATAGATCGTCATCGTCTTGACGGCTCAGTGTCGCCAATAGGCAGGCCACGATCATCGTCGGCGGTGAAACGACAACAATACCAGTGTAACACCCTAGTTATTATTTTACTGGTTTTCGTATAATTAACGAAAATAAACATGTAATTACGATTACATATGCATTTGAAATTACGGGTTTATTAAAACTTTTACAATTTAAAAGGTTACAACATATCATGTGTATGTTCGTCGTTTAACATAATAACGATACTTAGTGCGGAAGCTTATTTCGTAATCGTGTTCGGTTCTTGCTCATCGCTTGATCTTCATCCGGGCACTCTTGGCGATCACCTATAATCAAAACCAACTTAAAAGTTAGTTTTGATAGTCAAATATGAAGTTCAAACAAGTACAGGGGTTAAAATGACAAGTTTTTAAGAATTTTCGGAGTTAGGGGCGTCGCGTGACGCTAAGGGGCGTCGCGTCACGCTAGGCCCTTGTTTTCACAGAATGTGCCTTCAGCTGTTGCTGTACATTCCCAGCTCAACCCGATTTCACGGAAACGGCCATAACTTCTTCGTTATTGATCCGTTTTACCCGATTCTTTTTCCTACGCGTCCGTAATTTAATCCTCCATCTTATGGAGTTAAAATCCTACATCCAACATAAGAAATTTTGAGACTTCTAAGCCTTCGACTCGCTACCTTTTTACCAAATTTTAACCCGTTTATGCATTTTATCAAACAAACGTATTTATTTGATTCCTATATCTCATACACTTCTTCAAATTAATGTTACCCACTAAATTAGGTTCTATTCATAGGTTTATTACACAATTTAAACCCGTTTTCGCTCGTATGCTTATTTTGACCCGTTAAGGGTATTTAAGCACTTTCGAGTCTAAAATCGCTTTCATTTGTATCTAACTTTATATTTCCACATTTCTTACCAAGTAGTCTTCCGCCACAACTATATTTGTGGTGGATTTAATATGGAGATATATATATTCCAAGTTTTATCCCTCGGACTATCATTTTACGGCAAAGACCCATATTGAGTCTTTTGACCCAAGATTTACCCTTTTCATTCTCTATACCTATTCAAAGTATTTGCTTGATCATATAACTTGTTTTTAAACGACTCTTAAGGTTCATTTACTCGATTTTGCTTACGAGGGCGTTTTGGTCATCTTAAACCCTTTCTTTACAACAAAGGACTTTTCATGTCGTAATTGACCAAAATTCCATTTTTTAGTCTAGGATCTTGTTTAAATAGTCATTATGTTTTTAAAACACAATGACAATAACTTAAATCATTCGGTTTACTTGAAAGATAACCCAATGTCCATTTTAACTTGTTTAGCCCTCATTGAACTTCAAGTTCTAATGATGATTTGACCAATTATACATACCTGGCTCGAATCAATATATTGATTCGTTTTGATACCTTGCCTTAGTAGCCGCTAAGCGATAGCGATGTACATATCCATCCGATATTTATTTCTATGATCACATAGCTCAACAAACTATTAGTCGATATTGTCAAAGGGTGATAATTTCACCTTTTGACCCGTTTGGTCTAAAGGACCATGAAACTCTATGAGATGGTATTTATTATCATCTTATCTATATGACTAACTTCGGTTTACACCGTATAGTCGTTCTACTTGTAAATCATCTATTGATTTCTTTGACCCATTATAACCCAAGCTATAATGTGTCTTTTCCCCAATTTAACGGTTATTGTCAACAAGTGACCAAAGTACCATTTTACCCTTATTATTTGCAATGGTTTACCTTATAAGGTAACCATTTAAAAAAACTCATTATCTTTTAGTCATTTCCTGACTAATTAACCGCATTAGATCCTTTTTATCTATTAAACAAGATTTATGACCATTGTCTTTTGTTCCGGACCGCACTTGCCGTGTCGGAACATCATAATTTAAAACAAGACTTACTATTCACGACCTATCAAACCAATAGGTATCAAATAACTAGAGTGTAAGCTTTACTTACCTTGCATCCGAATTATGCTTTTCCGTCATTCTTGCTTCGTTTGACCCGCTTCCTTCCCCAAGCCTTCACCTAGCTTGCCAAGCGTCAAACTATCATTGTAATTGTAAGATGGTTAGGTTAGTCATAATCATTTACGACTATTCCATCCTACTCTTCTTATATCGAATTTACCATCCGATCATACACTTGGTCGATTTGACTTTTTAAGGTCAATCGACTTATCAACTTATTCATTGCACATTTTCACTCTAATTTCAACACTTTAGTTTTCATTTAGGCATTTTAACAAACACCTAATGTGCATACATTGTTTTTACACATTTTACAACTAGGTAACATGATTTCAAGCATCTATATCACGATCTTAAGATCAATTCTTTTATATCATATAACAACCCATTTCATGGTAAATATGATTTATGTACCCAAACACCTAAATTGTTCAAGTACTTTGTCTTACTAACTAATATGATGATTCTAATCACAAGTTTGACACTAACATCATCATATCATAAAAACCCATCTCAAGTCATGTATGTTCAACACTCAAACTTGCAAATTGTTCAAGTATCTTGTTTCTACTAGCAACTATGATGATTTTAAACATGTGTAAACCATCATCTTCACTACATAATCAAAACCCACTTAGCACATAATAGGTTAATTATCAAATCCCTAGTTTTAACACCAATTCTCCAAGTTTTCAACTAGGGTTTGTTTCTAAACAAAGATTTCAACACAATAGCACTCATAGATTCAATATTCATTCCAGAATTTCGATCATGATTGTTCATCATAATCTCAAAGTATCACCAAATCTTAAAATTCGACATACCTTGTGATCCCCACGACTAGGTGATCATTTATATGTGTTCATGCATCGATTTGGGTCTTGATTCGAGCTCCAATTTGGTGAATTTGTTGATTCTAGGGTTTGAGCTCTCTAGGAGCTTCTCCTGGCCATTCTCACACACGCACACACACTCTTGTGTGTGTGTTGTGTTTTATTTTTAAGTTTATAATTCCTGTTTCAAGTTACCCGGCTTTGGTCCCTCGTGTTTGGTTAGTTATTAATTAGGTCACAACCTAATTATTTTCAATAATATTCCCACTTATTAACTAGGTTTAATATTCCTAGTTAACTTAGCGGGTTCGGGAATATTTATGACTAAGTTTATTTTAGGTCCCGTTAACTCGGGCCTTTTATCCATTTTATTACCTTAAAAGCTTTTATTCACTTTTTATTTAATATTAGGATTAATTATTTAAATCCTAATATTTACCGGGTAAATTTTACCACTAACGGTACTTTACCCGTCTTTTAGTGCTAATGTGGTTTGATCACCAAACCCATTTTCGGGGTGTTACAACAAGTGGCGCTAACAACAATACCACAGACTAACCCAACATTAAACCACATAATGCAAAGAAAACTAAAAACCAAAACACCGACTTGAACCCGGAACCTCCTGCAACGGTGGTGCAATACCCATTACCCCATTTCTCTCTCTAACATCACACATTCCCCTTTCTATCATTGATAACAACAGATATGCGCCATACGTATCGGGCAGCGATGTACAGTTGCCAAGCAATTTAGAGAGAAAAAGAGAGGTGAGAGGCCAAACGTTTTAGAGAGAGAGGGGTTTGCAATTTGGTAAAACAGAGTGAGAATATAGGGTTTTACACCACAACGTGGAGATGGTGACCGTGGTGGTGGCGCGACGGCGATGGTGACCGTGGTGGTGATGCAACGGCAGTGACCCTCCGGTCACCGCACCTCTCTCTTCTCTCTCCCTTTTTCCTTCTTCCAGACCACAACGTGGAGATGGTGACTGTGGTGGTGGCGCGACGACGATGGTGACCGTGGTGGTGGTGCGACGGCGGTGACCCTCCGGTCACCGCACCTCTCTCTTCTCTCTCCCTTTTTCCCTCTTCCAGTTCATACGAAGTGAAACCATAAAGAGGAGTAAGTTGTTACCTCAATTCTTAATTTAATCATTGGCACCAAACCCTAAATTGGCCAAAAAATACTGATGTGAAGAGTTTGAAGGAGGCAAGATTCATACCTCTGTCGGTTCTTAAATCACTTGTACCAGAGAAAAGAGAAGAAAGTCTGAACCAAGTCGACCAAAGCTAGTCTGAGGTGGGTGGTCAGTGACACTCCATTCGCTGTTAAACGTGACAACGATACACAGAGCGGCCACCATCGCCACTATCCATCGTCGTCTGAACCAGAGACCTTCATCACTGACCGACGGCCGGAACGTCAGGACAGCGGCGGCGGCGGGCGGCGGATCGATACACAGGGCGGCCACCATCGCCACCATCCATCGTCGTCTGAACCAGAGACCTTCATCACTGACCGACGGCCGGAACGTCAGGACAGCGGTGGCGGCGGGCGGCGGATCGATGTTCATCGGCATTCCATCACAGAGACGATCGCCACTGGCCGACGGCCGTGACGACAGGACACAGGCGGCGGCGGGGCGGTGGATTTCGTCGACGTTCCTGTTCTTTCTGTTTTGCCAAATGAAGGAGATAAAAGGGGTGTGCTGGTATTTTATTGCCCTCATCTCATTCACTGTTCATTGCGTTTCTTTTTTTATCATATAGTAATGTCAAAAATATGTGATTTTCAATGAAAATAGATGTGAAGTTTGAATTTCATATCTAATGTTAAAAATATGTGATTTTCAATTTAGAGTTAAATGCCATTTTAGTCCCTGTAATTTGGGTCATTTTGCCAGTTTAGTCCAAAGGTTTCAATTTTAACCTGTGGGTCCAAAAAGGTTTCACAGTTGCCATTTTAGTCCACTTGGTTAACTTCATCCATTTTTTCTGTTAACGAGAAGACAAATTTGGTCATTTTGTATGTAATTCTGTTAACTAAAAGGACAATTCAGCCATCTAAAATGACCGAATTGGCCTTCTCATTAACAGAAAAAATGGATGAAGTTAACCCAGTGGACTAAAATGGCAACTGTGAAACCTTTTTGGACCAACAGGTTAAAAATGAAACATTTGGACTAAACTGGCAAAATGACCCAAACCACAGGGACTAAAATGGCATTTAACTCTTCAATTTAAATACATGTGAAGTTTGAATTTCATATCTAACTAGAAATGTAACCCGTCGCGATGCGACGGGGGCTAGATTTATATTTATATTCAGCCAGTTGTCATTGAGTCACGTCGATATAGTTAATTACATAACCCTGAAAATGCTCACCAACAGTCGGTGTAGGAGCAGGTGAGTCGTCTACGGGCATTGCGGTCCAACACTTGTCAAGGTTTCCAGTGCAATCTTCACCGCAGACATCCGGTTTGAACTTTGGTTGCAAGTCCCTGGACTCCAGTTTTTATCCAGTTTATTGTTTATTGTTCGAAACCATTTGTGTTTTTTTATATCATCACCGCCACGGGGCCCACTTCCTAGTGTTAACGAAGGGTCCTTTTGTAGCAGCTGAAAAGAAAATATGAACTTGAATTAGTATTAGTGATTTAGTGGTTAAAGGGCACCATGATTAGCTAAACTTACTCCTTTCAGCAGAGAGTGAGGTTCACTGCTTAACCGTGGTAACAACTTCACTTTTTCATTGATCATCTTCTCTTGTAGTTTCTTTCTGTTGGAATGTGTGAATGGTGGCTGAACAAAAGATGATAAAAGCGCACAACATTAGAATCTAAGAGCGTAAAATGAACAGATCCGATTGAGTAACGGGTCAAAACATATAACTTTTTATACCCGTCAAACGGCTTGGGTTGGGTTGGGTTGACCCAAAACACTTCCCGTCCAATTTTTTTTATTTTATTTATATAAATAATCAGTATTACAAGAAATAAATCATTTCAGTAACAATATATATTTTTTATATATACAAATCAATCTTTTACCCATTTAGCCTCTTAGACATATAACGTAGCACGAACAAACACATATAGAAAGATATAAAGAAAGCTACTAGTTCAAGATAACCGCATAGATTTTGTACCTTCCCGGTTAACATTTCATACAAGAGTATCCCAACACTCCACCAATCCGCATTTTTATTATGGCCTTTAGCCAGTAATATTTCAGGAGCCATGTATTCAGTTGTTCCGCACATCGAGTTTGATCGGCTCGACTCATCAATCTCCTTCGCCAGACCAAAATCGGTTAGCATAACCTGGCGAATAAGCAATCAAGCACCGAGTTCAATCAACATAAAAAAAAATTAAACAATTATTTCTAATGAAGTATTACATGCCCATCCGCATCCATGAGTATGTTTTCAGGTTTAAGATCTCGATGCACGATCCCTCTCTCATGAAGATGCGACACAGCCGACACTATCTCAGCAGTATAAACCCTTGCTTGATCCTCACTACCCAAAACCAAATATCAAAAATAATTTATAAATCATCACATGAAGTATAATTGTATAAACATGTACCTAAATATCCCCTGTCTATATAAATGAAAGAAAAGATGGCCTCCATTGATAAAATCCAGGATCAAATACAGCTTTGTTTTTGTCTGCAACCATACAAACCCCATAACAATAGTAACTAAAAGTACTAAAACAATTAACCGAAAGCAAGTACCTGAAAAGAATAACGAAGCTGCACAACAAATGGATGAACAACTTTTGAAAGTATATCCCTTTCAGCTTTCATATAATCCACATGATTATTTTTAATAATAGTATCCTTTCTCATCACTTTTATCGCGAATATCCCGTCCCCAATCGCACCCTCACCCTCGCCATTAACGATTCCTCGCCCGCCAACATCCGCCATCGCCGACGCCACGAATGGTGGTCGACACCAAAATTGCGTCGCCTGTTTCCTCATCACCGCTTTCTTTGTAACCCTAGCAATTCACCGCCAACATCGCCTGAATGTTTAATGGTGTTTCGAACGACCACCACAATACACCATCCTCACCGCCACATGCGGCGAAAGCCTGATCCTATCGTTAGCCACTCCGGACATCGGCAACATCGCCGCCATGAAACACCGACCAAAAAGAGGAGAGACTTGTGTGATAGATGAGATCTGTACCGTGGTTTTTGTAAACTAAAAAGTAAAGCTTCTAAAAGAAGCTTTACAGTACAATCAATATAAGCAAATGTACAAGTTATCTATGCACATAAAACCAATAAAGCCAAAGTTACAACTACCTATTGCACAAAGTTGTTGCAAATTAGAAGTATATATAATGTCAAAAATAGCATATAATACTATTGAAATTTGCTGCTTTCAATTGATTGCAAATTCAGAATCAACTGCTGTTAGCCTGTTATGTATTGAATCAACCAGAAGAAGGCAAATAGACTAAATTAAAAAAGAAAAACAAACAAATAAACTTAATAAATCAAAAAAACAACAAATTTCGAGTTATGTAGTAAAAATCATTAGCACATCTCGTTCTAAATCCAGAGATCCACCGATTAGATCGTTCGAAGAAACTTGTCTTCCTTCTCTGGCAAAATCTTATTTGCACTTTATACCTAACTACAAGCGGGGGCTTGAAAATTTTTCAGCTATTGCATCGGGGTGTTAAAATATATTAAGGAATATTTTTTTTCCTGGCAAGTTATACAAATAATTACACCATAAACCATTCTTGCTCATTTACCTTTGACGATACCATGAGTTCATTTGCCCATGTAACTTCACAATTTTTAGATATATGCAACTATGTTTAAATTTTTATTTCCATGGTAGATCAAAACCATCAAAATCATCACAACAATAGCCACCACAACCGCCAACACCACAACTGTCAAAACCAAAGTTGGAAAAAGTAAAAAAGAGGCTCAGATTCAAACATCCTCATCGCCATAATCAACAAAGCACGGCTCAGTGCCGCTACGGTTGCAACCGGAGTTGCCATGTCAAAACCCGCCGCACCCCGCGATACGACGGGGATTCATTTCATCTATATCATAGTTAATAAAGCCCAGCCCAACTGTTTGCACCATTAAATTTTTTTTGAAAATGTTTGTGTTTGTACACTTGTATCCCCAGTTTGCAAATTTTTCCTTGGCTAGTTATATTATTTCGTGTTTTTCTTAACCAAAATTTAATAACTTTAACAATAGATAAGTACAAACCAACTATTAGGACAAAAACGACTTAGCTTACCACTAACCATTTTTTTAATTACTCGGCGACGGTTTCTTTGTATTTATGCCACCAAGTTTATCAATTACAAAATCAAAACGAAGTACTGAACAATAAAAATTTAGGTGAAACTAAAATATATAATGAGTTAAATGCTTGGTTGGTCCCTGTGGTTTTAAAAAATTACAGACTTGGTCCCAGTGCTTTACTAATTACACGCGTGGTACCAAAACTTGTCAAAAATGAACTCGCTTGGTCCCCTGCCCTAACATCAGTTAGATTTCTCAGTTAACACACCCCATGTACATGTCACATGACCCCTCACGGACCTATGGCCTCTTCCCCGGCCACGCCCAAAGCCATCTCGGTTCGAGCTTCCCACGCCACAATGCTTGCACCCGTGCGGTTTTTCATGACTAGCCAACAACAACCCACCTTGAATGTCCTCCATTTTCTTCGTGGCTTTCAAGCACTCCTCATACACTTTCAACCTACCAACAGCTTCATCGAATAACATAGACTCTAAGCCGAAACATTTTTCAATAAACGCAACAATTTGGAAAAAAACGGTTTGGGCATTGAATCAAGCAATCATTTCACCAAGTTGACTTCTTCGAGTTCATAGCCAAGACTTCTTACCTTCGAGGCTAACCCGCTCAGTTTCACCATGAACTCATCAACTGTTTCGCCTTCCTTCATTCACGAACTCTCAAGCTCCCTTCTTAATGTTGCAAGTCGAGCCGCTCTTACCCGATCTACTCCCAAGTACCTTTTCTTTAGACCGTCCCACACTTGCTTGGGATCGGTGTAGCGAGCCATTTGCAAAACCAACTCCTCTGGGATAACTTGAAAAAAGAAGGCCAACGCTTGTTTCAATTTTTTCTGATCTAGCTCTTTACCTAAATTCCTTGCTTCGACGGTCTCCCATAAACCGTGAGCATCCGTTATCGCCTTCACTTTGACCACCCATATCGTGAGCATCCATTATCCCTTCCGTGGTTAGGGGTATCGTGCATCTACCATTTTTTTGACCGCCCATACCAGATAGTTTGTTGTGGTCAAAACCGGATATTGGTACATCATCGAACTACCTTCTTACACTGGTACTAACGCCATTTTCCTTTGTTTGACAGCTTCGACTCCTTTTCCGATCAAACCCATTCAAGAGCTCTATTCACCCGATCAAGAAAACAAGCAACCGTTTTTACCATTTTCTTTATCCCGCTAAACGAACAAAATCCAAAACCATCTGTTTTGACGAATCTTTCACGTTGGTTTTTCACGCACCTCCGTCGGTTAGACTCTTATCACGAACAGGATGATCAAGAGTGGAAGCTGCTTTCGTGACACTTTAGCTTTTGATCAGATTCATAATCACAACCCCTTCAAAACGAACCAAGCTCTGATACCAAGCAGCTTTTGATCAGATTCAAAATCACAACCCCTTCAAAACGAACCAAGCTCTGATACCAAGTTTTGGTTTAGGTCAGGCCCTCACTACACACAACTCTCGTATAATAGTTTATATATAATAACAATTACTGTAACTTCACGAATATTTGATTGTTGTATACTTTGAAAGTGAGAAACAATTAATAAAAGTGAAAGAAAAACTGCAAAACAGAATACAATTTATTGATTAAAGGTTGAGGCTATTTATAGCCAGTACAAAAAGAAACGGGAAACAATTCCAACCAATGAAAATACTAATACTCCTAGAGAACCGGTACACCCAATGACCCACTCCTCAACGGTCACCTCCATAAGATCCGGTCAAATGAGAATACCAATTCTGACTTAACAGACTATCAAATATAACATAAAATAAAACCACAAATAAAATGCTTTTGTCTTCAAGTCTACCCATGCAACATCCACGTGAAACATTGAAGCCAAGCTTATTCCATGCAAATTAAACAAAGACTTAGGAACTATAACCAATTAATCCAACAATCACCTCCTTAATTGGTTTGTCCATACTACTCACAATAATGTCGGCTCCTCCTCAATCAAATTCGCTTCTTCATTTTTCGGACACTCGTTGTTATAGTGACCATACTCTCCACACTTATAACATTTCACGTGACTTTTATCTCGGAACCGCTTGTTACCATCTCGATCCCTCACGGACCCACGGCCTCTTCCCCGGCCACGCCCAAAGCCATCTCGGTTCGAGCTTCCAATGCCACAATGCTTGCACCAGTGTGGTTTTTCATGACTAGCCAACAACAACCCACCTTGAATGTCCTCCGTTTTCTCTGTGGCTTTCAAGCGCTCCGTATACGCTTTCAACCTATCAACAACTTCATCGAATAATATAGACTCTAAGTCAAAACATTGTTCAATAGACGCAACAATTTGGAAAAAACGGTTTGGGCATTGAACCAAGCAATCGTTTCACCAAGTCGACTTTTTCAAGTTCATAGCCAAGACTTCTTACCTTCGAGGCTAACTCGCTCAGTTTCACCACGAACTCATCAACCGTTTCGCTTTCCTTCATTCGCGAACTCTCAAGCTCCCTTCTTAATGTTGCTAGTCGAGCTGCTCTTACCCGATCTACACCCAAGTACCGTGTCTTCAGTCCATCCCACACTTGCCTGGGATCGGTGGTGCTAGCCATTTGCAAAACCATCTCCTCCGGGATAACTTGAAATAAGAAGGCCAACGCTTGTTTCGATTTTTTCTGATCTGGCGCTTCACCTAAATTCATTGCTTCGACGGTCTCGGATAAACCGTGAGCATCCATTATCGCCTTCACTTTGACCTCCCTTACCGGATAGTTTGTTGCGGTCAAAACCGGATATTGGTACGTCATCGTACCACCTTCTTTCGCTGGTACTAACGCCATTTTCCTTTCTTTGACAGCTTCGACTCCTTTTCCAATCAAACCCCGTTCAAGAGCTCTATTCACCCGATCAAGAAAACAAGCAACCGCTTTACCGTTTTCTTTAACCTGCTAAACGAACAAAATCCAAAACCAACTGTTTTGACGGATCTTTCACGTTCGTTTTTCACGCACCTCCATCGGTTAGACTCTTATCACGAACAGGATGATCAGGAGTGGAAGTTGCTTTCGTGACACTTCAGCTTTTGATCAGATTCAAAATCACAACCCCTTCAAAACGAACCAAGCTCTGATACCAAGTGTTGGTTTGGATCAGGCCCTCACTATACACAACTCTCGTATAATAGTTTATATATAATAACACTTGCTGTAACTTCACGAATATATGATTGTTGTATACTTTGAAAGTGAGAAACAGTTAATAAAAATGAAAGAAAGGCTGCAAAACAGAATACACTTTATTGAATAAAGGCTGAGGCTATTTATAGCCCGTACAAAAAGAAACGTGGAACTATTCCAACCAATGAAAATACTAATACTCCTAGAGAACCGGTACACCCAATGACCCACTCCTCAACGTTCACCTCCATAAGATCCGGTCAAATGAGAATATCAATTCTGACTTAACAGACTATTAAATATAACATAAAATAAAACCATAAATAAAATGTGTTTGTCTTCAAGTCTACCCTTGCAACATCCACGTGAAACATTGAAACCACGCTTATTCCATGCAAATTAAACAAAGACTTAGGAACTAAAACCAATTAATCCAACACTTACATGTTATTATTTTTTTATTTTTTGATGCCTGATATATATCAATCACATGCCAGCATGATACATTTTGTCGGATAAACGAGGAGCAAGAAGAACCTCCAGTGGCTTAGCTTTGAAGGCAGTCAGTGCCGCGCCTTCACTCATATCAATCGGTTCATTTGATGGTTTGTTCATCACAAACTGTTGAATGACATTGGCTAATGCTAAAGGCATAACATGTAAGGAAAAGATAACACCAGGGCATATTCTTCTACCACTGCCGAACGGAAGTAGTTTAAAATTCTTTCCTTTAGGATCAACATCCTTTTCACTCGTCAAAAATCTTTCTGGCTTAAACTCATGTGGATTTGTCCATATATTTGGATCACGTTGTATTTTCGAAAGATTTACCAACAAACGTGTGCCTTTCGGGATGTTGTAGCCACCCACAACGCAATCTTCCATGGACTCGTGAGGTACGTCGAGAGGTCCAGCTGGGTATAAACGCAACGTTTCTTTGATAATAGCATCGAGGTAAACCAAGTTCTTTATGTCTGACTCCTCTACTAATCTGTCTCTTCCAACATGTTCATCAAGTTCATCTTGGGCAGTTTTTAACGCGTTTGGGTTATTAAGTAGCAAAGACAAAGCCCAAATTAATGTTACAGATGTTGTGTCCGACCCAGCAGTTATTAATGCCTGCAGATTGAAATAACCATAAATGTTGTTGGATTTGATTATAAATCAACAAGTAATGAAGCAGTAATTGTAACGTTAAAAGGTAAAATAAGATTACCAGACATGTAGCTTTGATCACTGTGTCATGATCTTTACCCTGGAAATCCTCTTGAGAAGCATCTTGGAGAACAGAAAGCAGCACATCCATGAAGAGTTTTTCGCCTTCTTGTCGCTGCTGCCTAGAGTCCGCCGCAATCTTTCGCTCATTCAACCATCCTTGAAGGATGTTGTCCATTTCCTTACCGGCCATCTTCATTTCTTTCTCATGTCCTCCCACGTCGAAACGATTCATAAAAGGAACAAAATCCGACACCACAAAAGAGCCTAATAACTTAAAGAACTTCTTCATCACTTTCCGAAACCGCTCGCCTTCTTCATCCTTGACCCGAAACCTCTTCCCTGAAATAATCCTAACCAAGACATTAAATATCAAGTTCCCAAACCATTGTTGCATGTCCACCTTTACCATATCCGAACCTTCACTCTCTTTGTTCGCTATCCACGCCTCGTATATATCTCTTGTGGATTCTCTAACTTCTGAAACTCGATCATGCGCGAGCATCTCAACTCTTTTTTGAGAGAGAACCTCGAGTGTAATGATCTTGCGAACTTGTCGCCAGTAATCCCCATACGGAGCAAGCCCAAACGAGGCGTAGTTATACGCCATGATATCTGCTGCCTTTGATTTCGGTCGGCTTGCAAACACCTTATCGTTTGTGGTAAAGCACTCTTTAGCTATCTCCCCACTACTCACAATCAAAGCTTGGTGAGCACCAAGCTTGATGGTAAATATAGGACCATATTTGTCTGCCATGTCACCTAAAACATGATGAGCGGTCGCGATCCGCCTAGAAGGTGCAGGTGTCCCATTATTGGCCATGAACCCTTTGCTTGAGGTGCATGTTGGTTGTTCACTATGTTTAACTTCTTTCTCCTCAAGATCTGCAGCAGGAAAGCTACTGAAAAAACAACTAAAAAGGATGTTATAGTTGTTGAAAATGAGAGATGAAACTCCATGACTTCTTGTTCGATATATCACACAAAATTTTGGGTGTGATTATATAGCCAAAAATGGATATATTTATACGTTTGATGTCAGTCAACTTTATACGTAATGTCAAATATGGCCGATGATAGTATAATACTATAGTCTTCAAAATTGTTGCCTTGTTATTGGTTGGTTAGTATTTGACTGTAAACTTCATACGTAATGTCAAATATGGCCGATGATACTATTGGGGTGCTCATGTGCGCTGCGGCGGAGAACACAACATTTAGGTTAGTGATTTTATGGATGTGTAGAGTGCGATTCGGTTCAGTTTTGAGCCATAAGCAAGGCCAACTTAGATATTGGGTCGAGTAACGGGTGACATATATAACTTCCAAAAACATGAAAAAAAAACTTAAAGATGTCAAAACATGTGTGTCAAGTAACGGATCAAAATGTTTAAACTTTTTAATAAACAATGTGTTAAAAATGATTACAAATAAAAAAATCTTGTAAATATTACCTTTGAACACAACATTTAGGTTAGTGATTTTATGGATGTGTAGGGTGCGATTCGGTTCAGTTTTGAGCCATAAGCAAGACCAACTCAGATTGGGTCGAGTAACGGGTGACATATATAACTTCCAAAAACATGAAAAAAAAGCTTAAAGATGTCAAAACATGCGTGTCAAGTAACGGATCAAAATGTTTAAACTTTTTTAATAAGCAATGTGTTAAAAATGATTACAAATAATAAAATCTTGTAAATATTACCTTTGAAGTTGTGAAGAAAGAAAATCAATGGATTTTTATTATTAAACACCGTCTTAATTGCCAATGAGGTAGTGGTGGAGTGGTTGGGGAAAGACTTGTGACCCAGGTTCGACTACCACTCTCCCCGTTATTTTCTGCGGCATCCAGGTGGAAGGGAGAATGCGGGTGGTGCCGGTTCGTCTTGGATGGGAGGCGAGATTTTACCGATTATTTCACTGTCGTGCCTTCGGGCGGGTCATTTCTTGCCATTAAAAAAAATACCGTCTTAATTAAGAGAAATTTATTAAATGGCGTCTTAATTAATTAGGAGAAGTGCAAACAAATTAGGAACTATTGCTTGAAGCACTTATACTTTACGCATTAAAATGAATATTATGCGTCTTAAAATAGAGAGTAAATTACAATTGTATCCTTCTTAAGTCTTTTTATATAATACTGTAATAACAAGAAACTATCTAGATAAGTAGAAAGATGATCATGTGGTGGTTTTTGTCTTGTTTGTTGGCGAAGCAGTTCATGGAATATTGCTTATTGCTTTACTCCATGACATATGAATATCTTAAATATACAGTGTACGTATGCATCGTGCAAATGTGAATGGTTTGGGCTAGTCATGTGTTAAGTCATTTTAAATACTTGTGACAATTAGGTCTGTAAACGAATCGAACGAATACGAACATAGACATGTCTATGTTTGTTCATTTAACTTTAACCGAACACAAACATATAATCGAACACATTTTTTTTGTTCGTGTCCGTTCCTTAAGAAATCGGGTATGTACGTGTTCGTTTAAAGTCTAAACGAACAGTTCACGAACATAAACAAAAAAATTAACCGAACATATTTGAATAACCATAAATAAACATAAATTAACATGATTGAACAAATATAAATGAACACAAATTAACGTAATTGAACAAATATAAACAAACATAATTTAAAATTAGTGAACACAAACAAAAAGTCTAATAGGGAAAATTACTTTTTGAGTCACTGTGTTATAGTGATTTTAACTACCTGAGTCCAAAATCAAAATGTTTAACGTCCTGAGTCTCTAAACACTTTTTTTCTAACATTTTGAGTCCAATTTTTTAACTTTGTTTGAATATTCTGTTAGTTTCTAACAAAAAGACTAAAATGACCCTATATTTAAAAAAAATAAAAATATAAATAAGTAACAAACCTTATCTCACTTTTACAAACACTCAAACCCACTCATCAGTCTATCTCTCTCTCTCTAAACACCACTAAGAACCATCATACACCACCTCCTCCTAGCAACCACAACCACCTCACCTGCAGGTTGCAACCATACACCACCATCACCAAAATAAACCACCTCCTGCCCACCTCTGATAGCACCATCACCATAATAAACCACCGCCATACACCGCCTTCAGCCCCACCTCCGACACCACCATCACCACAATAAACCATCACCATACACCATGTACGACCCCACCTCCGACAACATCATTAGCACAATAAACCACCACCACTGTCCTACCTCCGACAACACCCTCATCACCATCAAAGCCGCCACCATTGAAACCCTAAACCGAAATCACCGTCGTCACCTCTCCGACTAGATCTGATGGTGGTCTCGATTGTTTATGTTTTTGTTTCTATCATGTTAGGTGAGTTTTGGTGGTGGTCTTGACTGTTTATAGTGATCTCGACAGTGGTGGTTGATGGTGTGGAAGGTGGTGATAATGGTGGAGGTGTTGTTTGTAGGTGGTTGGAGGTCAACAGAAGATGGTGACAGTGGTGGAGGTGCGGTGGGGATGGTGGTGGTGCAGTGGTGTTAACGGTGGTGGTAGGGGTCTAGATAAGAGAGAGAGAGAGAGAGAGGGGGGGTGGACATGTGTGTGTGTTTGTGTGTGAAATGTTTGTGTTCAGGTGTGTATAATAGTATATGTAATTTATTTTACATATAATATTAGAATCTTTATGCATTAGACACTTGTTCTTTATACTTATGTGCATATAAGAGTTGTATTTTGTGTATAAATAACTAAATTGCCCTTCTAGTTGACCTTAGTGGATGGTGTTAAAAAATTGAACTTAGATGGTTACAAAATAAGCGTTTAGGGACTCAGGGCGTTAAACATTTTGATTTTGGACTCAAGTGATTAAAACCACTAATAACACAGGGACTCAAAAAGTAATTTGTCCAGTCTAATAACACAGGGACTCATCCGAACATACATCTAAATTAGGGTTTATAGATACTAAAATTAAGTAGTTTTTTTATATAAATATTAAGTAAGTGATCAGTTGTGATCTAAGAAAAATTTTAAAATTTCATTATTTATTATTAGAAAACTCAAGTACTAATTAGTTATATTTATATAAGTAGTTAGAAAACCTAATATTTATATAAATATAACTATTTATTTATTGACTAAAATTTAAACGAACATAAACAAACGTTCACGAACATAAATGAACGTTCACGAACACAAATAAATGAACGAACGCAAGGTGTGTTCAAGTTCATTTATTTTCTTAAAATGAACAAAATTTTGTTTATGTTCGTTCGTTTATTAAATAAATGAACCTTCCGACGAACAAGTTTATGAACGTTCGATTCATTTACATGCGTAACGATGATATATATGTCTTACATTATAATATAATTGAATACAAGTTGGACAATACGGACTAATATGTGATTTTCAATTTAAATATATGTGAAGTTTGAATTTCATATCTAAAATAATGGAAAAAATATGTGATTTTCAATTTAAATATATGTGAAGTTTGAATTTCATATTTAATGTCAAAAATAGCATATCATACTATTAAAATTTGCTGCTTTCAATTGATTGCAAATTCAGAATCAACTGCTGTTATGTATTGAATCAACCAGAAGAAGGCAAATAGACTAAATTAAAAAAGAAAAACAAACAAACGAACTTAATAAATAAAAAAACAACAAATTTCGAGTTATGTAGTAAAAATCATTTGCACATCTCGTTCTAAATCCAGAGATCCACCGATTAGGTCGTTCGAAGAAACTTGTCTTCCGTTTTCTCTAACATAAATAATGTGCAAGAGGAATTCCTCATACGAAGGATATGTGACATTTATAGCTATTGATCTTCCAAGATCAATGGATTATAACTACACGGTGGTATTTTTGGTAGCATTTTCATAAATATAGGGTTCAAACAATTGAATAAACAAATAGAGAAGGAGTATTATGGTCTTTTCTTACTTTAACTCTTCCCCTGATTTTGAAACGGCTATAAGTTTTTCATACGTTAATAATTTTTTTTTTTTTTTTGAAAAATTACGCAGTATTAACGAGCATTTCATTCTTTCTAATTTAAGTAGCCTATTGCTATAGTTTTCTTAAAACAATTTTACATGATTTTGAATATACATTACGTGATTTTGAAAACCCAACATGACTACGTAATTTTGAATACCCATTACTTTTTTTTTTTTTTGAATGGCTAACATTACTCTCCCAAACTCCTATATATTTACAAATAACTCACCCTTGCTTGGGATTGAACCCAAGACCTCCCACTAAGAGGCAAGAGCCTCTACCAAGTGAGCTAGCCCCACTTGGCAAATACCCATTACTTGATTACGTGATTTCATTATAGTAGTGAAACCCCACTTAGTGATTACGTAATTACGTAACAATAGTTGACTATGTATTATTACGTGACTACGTGATTTTGAATACCAAATATTTCAGGTCTATTCACGTATTAATGATAAATCATTATATCTCTTATACAAAAAGCAACAAAAAGGTTTGACAAGAAATGAAAAGACGTGTCTATTCCAAACAAAATACTAACTTGAGACACAACCATAAATTAATAAACGCACCTTTTCAAAATTAACCACTATCTCTTATACAAAACCAAAAGGCGTGACTATTCCAAACAAAATACTAACTTGAGACACGAACTTAAAATTAATAGACGCACTTTTTCAAAATTAACCACTATTTTCTTATACAAAAAGCAACGAAAAGATTTGACAAGAAACGAAAAGGCGTGTTTAATCGAAACAAAATACTAACTTGAGACACGACCATAAAATTAATAGACGCACTTTTTCGAAATTAATCACAAAATTAATAGACCCGACACATATCATTGATTAAATACAAAATTATAAACGACAAACCCGCCGGAATCACCACCATTCTAACTGTTCTATAAGGCTGCACGGTATGGTCCCGTCCCCCACCCCGTCTCAGTCCGGCGACGCCAGCAACACCAACCCGCCCCCCGTCCCCGTCCTCAGCGTCCCTTCCTGGACGTTGGCGACGAACCAAAATGTGGGCCCCCTTTTTGAAAGTTACCGTTAGATAAAAATTTTTTTCCATTTTCAAAAAAAAAAAAAAAAAAAACAAACGGTCAAAAATCTCAAATATATATAATTCAAATCCTTTTTCACCTCCATTCACAAATTTAACCCCAAAATTTCATCCCTCTCACTTAATTTTTATAAATCTTCTTCCACTTTTATAAACCTTATACTCTATCATGGATCCCTTCAACAACCCGAACAATCCGAACAACCCGACCCAACCTAGTGTTTTCTCGGTTCCGGGATATTATCCGACGCTAGAACCGAACCAATTCTCGCAATATTCATCAAATGCGTTTGCATCATTCCAACACTCGCCGAACCAATTCGCTCAATTCTCTCAAAATCAAGCCCTTTAACAAATGATGATGCGGGGTGCTTATAATTTCCCACCGAACCCAACACCACCCATTCAACCCCAACCGATCCCGACGCAACCCTTTCAACAATCCGAACCCGACGACGATGTGGAGGTTGTTCCCGAAACCCAACCGCCTAAAGGAAAAGGAAAACGAAACAAAGGCAAGCAAGTGGTGAGTGACCAATCGTCCAAACTGAAGTCGACTAAGTGGACGCCAATCGAAGAAGAAGCCTTAGCCAAGGCTTACATAGGCACGTCTACACACCTGACAAAAGGTTCGTATTTTTTTAAGGTTTATCTTTTTTTTAAAGTTTATATATTTTTTTAAAGTTTATACATTTTTTTAAAGTTTGTTTTTCTAATTTTTTTGTTAACAGTTTTGTTTGTTTTAAAGTTTAAAGTTTGTTTACTTTTTTAAATTTTAAATTTTTGTTAACAGTTTGTTTATTTTGTTTAAAGTTTTTTTTTTTTTTTTGTTAACGGTTTATATATTTTGTTTGTTTATTTTGTTTAACTTTATATATTTTGTTTGTTTTTTTATAGGTAATAACCAAACGGGTGACGGGGTTTGGTCGAAGGTTTTGGCGAAGTTCCTCGACCTTATGGACCAAGGCCCGTATCGAGATATCGACTCGGTGTCATCAAAGTGGCGGAAAATGAACGCGTCCGTCAATAAGTTTTGCGAGGAATATAATAAAATATATACAAGTGGGCGCGTAGCGGCATGAGCGACGCCGATGTGTTCAAACAAGCGTTGGAGAAGTATAAGGCGAACAATGGTAATACCAACTTTGCTCACGTTCGCGCGTGGGAAATTTTGAAAACGGAACCAAAATGGGCGCCGATTCCCAACGAGGTGGAGATGGTGAAACGCCAAAAAACATCGGAAACGGGTAGTTTTAGCGCCGGTGGATCAGACACGAGGTGTCACATAAACTTAAATGATGACGCCGAGTTTGACGAAGAGGAGTACGCCGTACATGAAGCGGAGCGTCTACCGGGCCGAGACAAATCAAAGAAGGAGCGGGCCAAGGGGAAAGAAAATGAAAAGGTGGATCCGAAGATGGAAGACTTTATGGAACACTTAAAAATGTACAACGACGTCTCGGCCCAAAAGACGAAGGCAAAGGAGCGGGCCGTCGAAGAAAAAATTCGTGTAGCGGAAGAAAAGTTACGCAAGAAGGTCCGATTGTCGAATGAGAAAATCCGAATTTCCGATGAAAAAATTCGGCTCAAAGAATGAGAAATAATATCGATGGATGTCGATGAGTATCCCGAGCCGAAACGTTCGATGTTGAAAAAACTACAAACCGACATCATGAAAAAACATCAAATTATTTAACTCTATGTTTTTTTATTAAGTTTATGTTTTTTTATTAAGTGTATGTTTTTTTAATGTTTATGTAATGTCTTTTAATGGACCCGCCTCCTAGCTCAGTTGGTTTTCGGCCGGGGGTTTGCCAATGGCCACCCCGGTTCGAATCCCGGCGTCTACGGCTTGTGGGGCGGGTTGTCCCAATGATGGATCGTATCCTACCGAGGCATGGTGCGGTCTTGAGGGCAACCCGGTTTTACCCAGTTGTTACCCCAGCGAGTCTCTCGTGTGGGGGCTGTATGGTTTCCGGGCAGAAGTCAGCTTGCACGGCGGCCGGGGCCCGATCGAACATCGCGTCCGTAAGTGCGGGGCTGACGGGGGATTGTCTTCGACATGAACCCGGTGACCACTGGTCCAGTACATAGAAAGTCACCTTCCAAAAAAAATGTAATGTCTTTTAATATTAATGATAATTTTTTTGTTAGTTTATTTGTTAAATGTTAAAAAAGGTAGAAGATTAAAAAAAAGTAGAAGATTAAAAAAAAACATAAAAGTGGTGGGAAAGACTATGACTAGGACCATCCTCCCATTCCCTCTAATTTTGTGGGATGAACCATCCTTGGGAGGACTATGACGTGACGCCTACGTGACGGATCATTCTCCCTTGAAGGACCATCACCATACCCTCTAGCCTAACTTCCATCCACAAACCAACGTGACCATTAAAAACAAAAATATCCAAACCACATTCTAACCATATAGCGTACACCAATCCGACAAAAAAAAAAACACTGTTTTTAATCTCATATTCTTTCGGTGGTGTACGCACCGTAACACGGAACCAACAACAACATTCATATAACTTCATAACTTTATGGCTGATATATAATCAAATCGACATACATGTCGTTCGACAAAAATAACCAAACCAATGCGTCTCTTCCGACCAACGATTCTCCCGTCGTTTGCCACCCTTTCACACCCTATATAAACTCCACCGGCCACCGCCACCAAATATCTCCCGCCATGTTAGGCTAGAGTGTATGGTGATGGTCCTCCAAGGGAGGATGATCCGCCACGTAGGCGCCACATCATAGTCCTTCCAATGATGGTCCATCCCACAAAACTAGAGGGTATGGAGGATGGTCCTAGATGATCCTACCCCACCACTTTTTTTTTTTTATTTTAACGGTAACTTTTGAAGAGGGGGCCCACCAAAATTGGATCGTCGCCAACGTCTTAAGGACGACGGAGAGGACGGGACCGGGGGGAAGGGGGATGGTGTGCCGGCGTCGCCGGTCCTCGACGGGGGTGGGACGAACCCCATACCCACTAGCCTTATCACTTATCACCGAACATATTCAAAACTAATGGCATGTTTGGCTAAGCTTTTTGAAAACAATTTATTGACTTATTGGCTTTTTGGAAAATGCAGTATGGAGTGACTTTTTAGAAAAGTCACTTTTCCCCTCACATACAACATCATTACCAAACATCATTTTAGAGCGTATAACTTTTCAAAAAACCAATAAGTCAATAAGTTGTTTCAAAAAGCTTAGCCAAACATGCCCTAATTCTCCGCCACCAAATGCGCCAACGCGGGACAAGAACAAGATGAGTTTAGAGTTTAAAGAGAGATTTGTTACAAAAATTGGGCGTCGTTGGTGGTGGTGGTGTTGTGGTGATGGCAACAAGGTGGTTGTTGTGGCATTGGAGTGTTACCGATTTTTCGTCTGATACCTTTGGTGTCATTTTTTAGGCGTCTGTGTTTTGAGTATATAGAAGAAAGAGGAACCACCGCCATGTAAGTTTTCAATCTGAATGATGGTATATGTTTGGTTTGCTACCATCCTTTTATAAAATATTATATACATACATTTTGAATAGCCGCTAAAATATTATATACATTTTTTTCTTCACCCACCAAGTTAATTGAGTGTGTATAAAACAAAAATGTTTTACCAGGGGAAGGATCCACTAAAAAGTGGATTTTGCCTAAGTAGCCTAAGAAGGATTGTGATGATGACATGTGGCACTCCTAATAAGTAGCAATGGAGGGCATTTTGGTCCTTATAAATATGAGTGAAAATGACATGTGGCATCCCTTTTGTTTTTTTTAAATACAAAAAAAATATAGTACAAAAAAATCTAGCACAAAAAAACTAGTACAAAAAAATCTAGCACAAAAAAACTAGTACAAAAAAATCTAGCACAAAAATCTAGTACAAAAAATATAGCACAAAAAATATAGCAAAAAAAATATAGCACAAAAAAATCTAGCACAAAAAAATATAGCACGAAAAAATTTAGCAAAAAAATGTAGTACAAAAAAATCCAGCACAAAAAAAATTGAGGAAAAAAAATTTAAGACAAAAAAATTTAGCACAAAAATATAGTACAAAAATTCAGTACAAAAAATGTTATACAATATAGAAATACAACACATTTAAGTGGGTTTTTTTAGTCTTCATATTTTATATAGCAATATGGTACTCAAATTAAAGATAAAAAGACGCTTGATTTTACGGTGAAATTTTATGAAAAAATAATGTCGTATAAAAAAGTTATGAACGTTTAAAAAATGGGGGTGAAATATGCATGTGTCTTGCATTTGGAGAGAGAAAGTCCATAAATAGGATTTTCCCAATATACCCTTGCACTCCTCTTTTCTCCTACCCTTTCATCTTAACCATTGATTTGAAAAATGAATGGTTAAGATTCCTTCTCATCCTACTTAGGGAAAATTGACTTTTTATTTGATCTTACCCCTGTTTTACCATCTATACATTTTTTTCTTCACCCGCCAGTTTAATTGAGTGTGTATAAAATAAAAATGTTTTACCATCAAAAGAAATATTTAATAGTTGCTATTTTTTATATATTTATATTTATACTAGAATAACTTCAGGAAACATAAATATTTATATAAACTTCAAATATTTTTTATAATATGAGAGAAAAAACAATTGGTAATACCATTAATCTTTATTGTTCTCGATCAATGTAAACTGTTTTGAACATATAATTATAGCGAGTGTCCGTAGCATAATGAACCAATGTTATCGATTCAACTTAGTTATCTTTTTAATAAA
This sequence comes from Helianthus tuberosus, assembly GCA_030545235.1. Lineage (NCBI taxonomy): Eukaryota > Viridiplantae > Streptophyta > Magnoliopsida > Asterales > Asteraceae > Helianthus > Helianthus tuberosus. The sequence continues at coordinate 187,315,476 of CM060382.1, read as the reverse complement.
AAAAACTTTACATAACGGTCCACAACGCACGTGCGTGGTTAGTGTTTTAACATTTATATTTTGATTGGTTTAACACTCACGCCGCAACGCGCGGGTTCGCGTCAACTTGTATATAAACATTAGCTAAATCAAGCTATAATAACCACATAATGCCGAATATTAGAGATTTAATCACGTAAGAAATCATAAACAATCAAGTTCTTATTATTTGAATGTGTAATTACGTAATAAGCATAATTCTAATAACATTAGTATAACAAATCATATTGAATGTGTAATCACATAATGGATTTTTATTGAATGTGTAATCACGTAATAGTTTATATTGAATGTGTAATTACGTAATGGGTATTCAAAATCACGTAGTAATGTGCTGAGTATTCAAAATCACGTAATGATTTAATAGGTATTCAAAATCCTGTAATTTTTTTAAGAAAACTTTAGCAATATGTTGCTCGAATTAAAGGAATGAAATACTCATTAATACACTGTAATTTAAAAATATATATTAACGTATGAAAAAATTATAGTTGTTTGAAATTTAAGGAGGAAAGTGTTTAAGTGAGAAAGAACTAAATTACCTTTCAAGCAAGGACATTTGTCCTCCTCTGAAACTCTATTGTCATGTATAGGATCCATTCTCAACATAAAAAATGTTACATTTCTAGCTTGAGGTTCTTGAGGTTTTTTTTTTTTCTTTCTTTCTCTTTTTTTTTATTTTTTTTATTTTTGCGTGAATTTGTCTTGAAATGGCTTTGCATAAATTAATCTTAGGAAAAAAAAAAAAGAAGATTTGGTCATGCATCAAAAAATAGGAGATCACCTCTCGAGTTCTCGTTGTAGGTTTGGTTAAAATATGATATTTTAAATACCAATTAATTACATTTCTTTTTAATGGTTTCATTAAAAAACACCCCCGGTACCTACGGAAAAAGATCGTAGGCTCTCCGACAGGAACAAAACACTTACACCAATCTCTCCACACGAGAGCCTTATGCTTAGACCTATATTTCAGCGACAAAAGACTTTATTGATCTCTATCGCATTTCGAATAATGTTGGAAAAAACCTTATCATTCCGTGTCTTCTAAATACACCAACATGCGACAGCTGTGAATGACCTACACTTACTCCTGATTCAGCCCCACATAATTATGTAGCTCCGTAAGATCTTTAAAAGAGAACATAAATTGGGGGAATTTTACACCAATTCCAAAACCTAAGCCATACCTCTTGCAGGCCGCAAACAAGTGTAACACAATTTCATCATAATCCTCACAGAAAAACACGCTTCTAACGGAATAGGGATGTTTCTCTTAACCAAAGCTGGTCGGGTAGGGAGCTGATCAAGCTCATCTCTCCACGCAAGGATGTCACACTTAGCCGGGCAATTAATTATATAAACATGATTTAAGCATTATCTCACTAGGGGAAAGTTCATTTGAGAAGAAAATTTAATTGAGAAGAAAAAGAACAAAGTGTAATTTTGTAATACATTAAATATTTTTTTCACTTATCTCATTTATTATCATTTTTTACTAATTAATTAGTCATAAAGACTATTATCCTCCACAGTAACTTCTTTTGCCTGGCTTCTAAACGACAAATGTTTCAAAAGCAAGGTGGGTAAGTCAGCCCTTTGAGGAATTTTTTCAAAAGCAAGGTGGGTAATGGGAACAATACTGCTTTCTGGCTGGATCCCTGGCTTCTAAACGAGCCGCTCAAAACTAAACTGCCGGAATTGTTCAAGCTTGAAAAGAACAAGAGGTGTAAGGTGTCGGACCGGGTTAAAACTGACTTGGCCAGGAGTGCCCCTGGCTCTGCTTATGAGTGGGACTGGAGCAGGAATTTATCATCGGAAGCTGAGGTGACCGAAATGGTGGATTTATGCAGCAGGTTGTATAGCGTGAAGCTGGGGGATATTTCGGACTCTTGGGACTGGATAGGGGCTGAAGACAAATGTTTCAGCGTGGGGGCTGTCAAAAGAGTTCTGAATAGCAGTGGGCAGCAGGCTCCTTCATCTGCGGTTATCCTTGAGGAGTGCAAATGGCTGCCAGGGAAGATAAACATCTTTTTTTGGAGAGCTGCTATGAATAAGATTGCGACAGTGGAAGCTCTCATTCACAGGAATATCCATGTGCAACAAGACAGGTGTGTCTTCTGTAATGTCGGAGAAGACTCGGTATCTCATATTTTCTCCGGTTGTTATGTGGCGTCTGTCGTGTGGAACCAAATCAGCAGATGGTGCAACACGCAAAATCTGTTTTTCTTTGGGTTTAAAGACATTCTGGAGATTCATGAGTGTGTCGGGCTATCCGGTATCAAAAAGGAAGCTTTTAAAGGTATAATCAGGATTGCGGTTTGGTGTATATGGAAAGCTAGAAACAAGATAAGGTTTGAAAATAAAGAGCTTCGGATTGGGGATATAGTTAGCGAGGTTAAAGCTTTAGGTTTCTTATGGTTTAAATATAGAAGTAAAGGTAAAGCTATCGAATGGGTCGATTGGTGTAAATTTGTAATTAAGTAGGTTCGGTGTTGTTGTTTGGGCCCCTCGATTTGAGGGTGTCGTTTGGTTGGTTTTTTAATGAAGTCCTCCTTTCAAAAAAAAACTTCTTTTGCCTACACACATCAAAAGTTATCCTACATATTTCGAAATTCATCCTACACGTTGAAATTTATCCTACACAACTCGTAATTTATCCTACACAATTCGTAATTTATCATACACTTTAAATTATTTTACTTTGTTTTTTTTTTTTTTGAAAAAATATATATTTTGAAGATAAGTTACAAAAAATTTAATGTAGCTAGCTATTAAAGAGGAAGACTACAAATTAATGACCTATGTAGATTTACCAATGTACCCTTATACTAACATTAAATACTTATATTAAATGAAATAAAATAAAGCATTCTTATTGGTTGAAATTTCTTCTTTTTTCTTCTTACAAAAAAATTCTTCTCATTTAAACTCTCCACTATCCCACTAATTGTATTATCCGAAACTAAATGTGGAGTGGATTGGATTGGATTGAGGATCACGGGATAATATATCTTATGATTTATTCCAAGCCTGCCCAATCATTTTAAAGGCCCTATGTGAGAACAAAATATATTGAAGCCCTTTTCCACATGTCAATTTAATTAACTTCGTTTGACACCGATAAAAAATTAATTGATGGGTGACATTACTACAAAACGGAGCATTAAACGGGATGATTTGGCCTTTAAGACGCGGTTTCAAACCCAGTCATAAAACTGTGCGTCTTAAATATGATGAACTCCGTCTATTAATCCAAAATACATTTTCAAAGAATTAATTAGTTAAATTAATATAATAAACCATGCCCGATAAATGTTAGTTGTAAAAAAATATTTTTGTAGTTTCGTGTTAATTCCAAACCAGTCCAAATCAAGCTAATATATATACACCAATTCAAAGATTTTCGAATCAACCCAATACATATTCAATTCAGAAATAAACCATCAAATTACAATTCTTTGCTAAATGTATAACAAACCAATGTGGAGGTCATGGGTTCGAGTTCCACTTTGTGCAATTTGCTCTAGTTAAGTCAAGGGTTTTACCACAGTAGGCCTTAGGGCTGTAGGTTTCCCTTGGAATAGTGGGTGGGCCAGGTCATCAACGTTGTTTGTGTTTACAGAGTGTGGGTGGCCTTTCACCAATGGGTTTACTCGGTTGATCGGGTTTGTTAGAATTCCTTGGCCGTTCAAAAAAAATGTATAACAAACTACATTATATTTCATAAATAAACTATATACGATTCCAAAATCTATATATAAAGCTAAACTAATAAGATACCCAACTCACGAAATAAATTGGCATCAATGTCTTCAACAAAATATCTATATCATTATTGTATCATCGTATCGTGCAACATCTAGAATAAAAGTACATAAAAAAGTTATTACAAATATCATCGACAAATACTAAAAGCAAATAGAAAAAAAAAGTTCGGCATCAACATCTTCAATAAAGTTATGTATATATTTATATATATTATATACGTCTAAAACAAGTATAAATCTACTAAACCCTTTAAGTTTTAAAAATCAAACAATTAAGAAATATAAGTTACTTGTTCGAGAAATCGGTTTTGATACAAATTGACAAAGTCGAACTTACGTTGGAGAACCATGTATCCGGATTCCCATCCACCCTTTTGTTGCTTACACTACAATAAATTAACAAACTATTATATAAAAGTTAAGAAAATCAAACAACTAAGAAATAGCAAACACACATACCTCAACCATTGTATATCTAAAATCAAATCCTAAGGCAGCATGAATTAGACTTAAGGTGATAGTTAGAAGAACTCTTTTTGCCTTTTACCGTTGTTGAATCCAAAATATATACATGTCGTATGTTTGGGGCAATGATGAACAAAGACCAATGGTTACTACAAAATTATCGCTAAAGAACAGTTAGGTAAATTATAGTGATAACAGAAAAGAACGTTAATTAAAATAGACTTACTCGACCAAATGTGGTGCGAGAATTAAATCTTTATCGACATGGCGAGTCCCTAAACTAGGGATGTGATCTAGAACCTCTCTAGGATTTCTTTTACGCATATCACTTGTAATTGCGTTCACAATTAAGAAGATGCATCGATTGAGTTTTTTAGCCTTTGTTTCCTTATGACAGTACTTTAAATCAAGAAAAAGATATATGATAAACTTAATAAATTCAGTTATATCTATATAGTGTTATTGTGATAACAACTTACAATATTCAACCTCAACATAGGTACCATTCTTGGTAGGAAACATAGTTTCATGAGTTGCAAACGACAACGTAGTAGCCCAATCATTCCCTAGATATCCACCTAGTTGATGAACCATGCTCTTATAGTTTGTCTTAGTTTTATTTGACTGCAAATGTAACTTTACCTTTTCCACCTGCTTTTCTTTATTTGTCATTTTAGCTTCGGCCTATTTTTATTTGCCTTTGGACTTGCTTTGTGTTTCCATAGTTCTTTTTAGGCTTTGGTTGTTTAGTTTGGGACTTTTGAACTACATGCCTCATAACCTAAAATATCAAACAATTTGTTATATTAGCTTAAATTTTAATATATATACACACATGCACACAACTAAGATTAAATGATTAATTAACATATGTTGTTCAACATGTTGATTTTGAGGGCATTTAGATGCATTCATTCTTGTGCCGAAAATTTTATCGGTTTGTAAACATTCATCAACCAAATAATATTCCTAACTGAATAGGAACTTCTGGCTAAAGTTGCTTCTAAAATAATAAACAAATTGTTATAATATTAAAAAATAAACTAAAGTAATATAAACTGCCTCTGGTATATAAGGTTCAACTGTCGGTATGATATCATACGTGCGTGTTTAGGATAGGGTTTGAAATTCCCTAGATGCACGATGAGTTGGTCTATCCAAAATCTACAATTAATACAAATATTATAGGAAATAGTAATATAATAAAAATAGACTAATTTATAATTATTATATCAACCAAATATATTTTATTTGTTAAAGTTTATTCACATGATCAACCTATGAATAAGTCAAGCATTGCATTGCTAATTATATGCAACAAAACTAATATACTATAAATGTTGTGATATCATTACTTGTGAAGAACTCTTTCACTTCTTTGGAAGTATATCATTCAACAATATTTCCCTTAGACCGACTACACTTTTTTACATAACCTTTTAAGAAACCCATGTATCTTTCAAAAGGGCACATCTAGCGTAGAAATACAGGACCACAAGCCTGAATTTCTCTTACAATATGGATTACCAGTTGAACCATCACATTAAAAAAGGACGGCGGAAAATACATCTCAAGTTCACAGGGTGTGACGATAATTTCTTTTTTCACACTTTCAACTGTCTATGGATTAATTACTTTCAAATGAATCGTGTTGAAAAATAAACAAAGTTTTGTGATTATATGTCAGATAAAATCTAGTAACGATCCATGGATTCCAATAGGAATCATATGTGTCATCAAAACATGACAAACATGATACTTCATACCAAGAAATTTACAGTCTTTCAACGACACCAGCCTTTTAATGGTTGCAGAATAGCTTGATGGAACAATAATACCATGTAAACATTTAACAAATGAAAGTTTATGTCTTTAATATCATGGTTTTTGGAAATTTCTACATGATGCACAAGGAAAAGATATCAATCGATCTATTGTATTCACCCGATGAGCTTCGACACTCTTAAGAAAACTTTAAATACCATGATATATAGTCCATCAATACAACTTCGCTTGTACATCCATTTGTCACGATCCGTCCGAAAATTAAAAAAAATATTGACATGAGCGTATGCGTATGATGAAAATCATTGCTCTATGGCAGTGAATCCAAACCCACTTTTTAAATATTCTATCTCACATGTATGCATTTTAACGAGACAACATTTAAGAAGAACCGGAAACATTTCCCCTTAACTCCCCAAGCATGCGTGAAACTATACTCGTGTGAATAAAGGAAATACCAACCGATTTTTTTCTTAAATGTTATCTCGTTAAATGTATACATATCCTAAATGAGATACAATTTTCAAAAAGCAGATCCGAACGGGGGACGATCCAAAATAAATTTTGGACGGGTAAATTCTAAAGGTTTAACCTAAATGTATATTTATATACATCTATGTAAATGTAAATATATAACATTTATATACGTTTAATAAATACATATTAATATACATTTAATATATATCACATATGTATACATTTATTAAATAAAATATATAAAACTAAGTTTTATATAAAATACTAAAAGTCAAATTTGAATTTTTAATAAAAAAATGTAACTAAACACATTTAAAGTTGCATAAGTATTTTTTTAACTAAAAAAGACATTAAGCATCAGTAAAAAAATAATAAAAACTAACCTTGAATTTTTAAAGCTTGTTATGGTTAAATTAAATGAAGAAGATGAGATGATTTGGTGTTGTTGAGTTGCTGCAATATACATAAAGAGCTAGGGTTTTTTTTTCTTTTTAAGAAAATGTGTATATACTAGAGGATATATAGATGCGGTTTAATGATTACCGTGTCTAAAGGTTGCTTAAATTTATATAAGACGCGGCTTAAGTATAAGACTAGGTTATTTTGAATTTTCTTCAATATTTTAATCAATTCTGTCCAATGGTTATGTAGTTATTGATTATATGTAACACCTTGTAAAATCACGACCAATATAATGAAGAAACGTGTCATGGACTTTAAACGTGTAACGAATTGAATATGAGGGACTAAAGTTGACAAACGAAGAAAATATATGTATATAAGGATTCAAAGTGTCAACATTTGATAATTATGCCTTTTAACAACCCTACACGATGTTTATACCCTTAAACGAATGAATCATGAAGCGTATGAAACCGTTTGTGGAAGAAAGTGAAAGTTTACAAGACGCGAGGGTTAAATGTGTCAACATGTTTAAGTTATACCTCTGAGTGACCTTTTAGCGAACCCGGAGCCTTGTAACGATTAATTATACTCCCAAGAATAAGTGATAAAAATTTCACATGGTTTCGGTATCGTATGAGGAAGATACTTTAATTTTCGTAATTAAGGGGTTAAAAGCGTCAACCAGGCAAAACTTGTGTTTTCGGTTATCGTTTAACGAAACCGGACCTAACGATGTTTGGTTATATCTCATGGATCATAGAAATATAAGTTATATGGGTTAAATGTGCTTAAAATGAAAGAAATTACATTTTAGATGGTCCAGGGGGTAAAATGTCATTGTTTAAAAGATGCTGATCAGGTAAGCCACCTGGTGGCGCTGCGCCACCACTGAAGTCTTCTGCCGTCGTGCGACGCGACGGCCTGAGCCGGACAGATTTCATGCACAGATGCGAGTTCAACAGGTTGCACCGCCTTAGAAGCCTTGTATTCGATTCTAGGGGCTTGTTTGATGGTTTTTCATGCATAGGGACACTTGTTAATGATCAGGGAACATCTATAGAATTGTTTGGCATGATCTTGTAAGATTAAATCCCCTATATAAGAACATCTTGTTGCAACATTTTGGGCACTCACTTGAAAACATTCATAACTTAACTTCAGGAGTCTCTTGGAGCTCAAGATCATTTCCTAAGGGTCATTAGTCGTGCTTAGTACTTCAGTAAGCCTCCTTGACCTTTCTGTAAGTGCAGTATCCGGTGACTGAAGATATTAGTGTCAGACAGAACTGATAGCAACAGTTAAGGGGGAGTCTGTAAGTGCAGTTCCTGCCGGGTAACTGTGCTTTATCAGTTCTGGTCTACGGTCAACAAAGTCAAAGCCAAGTCAATAATTCGGAAGCTTTATCAGCTTCGAGTTTATGATATTAAACTCGGAATATGTTGATTATTATTGTTGTCCAAATTATTTGTTATGTATCCCGGACAATATGTTTTGTCCGGGTTTAGTCCCTAGTCTATATATATGTGTTGTATAGGGTAGATTAGGGAAACCCTAGAGATAGCTTTGTGCACCTCTCCTAACTTCTTGTTCCTCCTGGTGTGCACATCCTAGAGAGAGAGTGAGACTATGTGTTAGTGAGAGAAAACTAGGTTTAGATCTTTGTGATCTAAACCAGCTTGTAGATGATGTATACTCCTTTGGTTTGTGTAATCTGTGATGACTGATTCAATAATAAAGGGTTCATCTTCTACATCTTGTTCATCTTATGATTGTTCTTCATGTCTTGAATCAAGTGCAATGTTTGATGTTCGTCATCGACCAGGGTGCTTTCACAGTGGTATCAGAGCATGGTTACCGATTCGGAATGGTCTAACCACCTTCTGAATCACCATTGCTCTTGATTTGATGTTTGTTTCCGCCAAACATCTTGAAGACTTGAAGATTCTACATAAAACTTGAAGAAAATGAAGCTGTTCGTCGGCTGTGATGGTTTTTCTTGTTGCAGTTCTAGGGTTTTGATCTGAAAAAGGCCATGTCCGGATTTATGTAAGTGTTATACCTGTCCGAGTTAGTCTATCAACATCAAGTCAGGGTTTTCCTTCAGTTTTTTCCTTCAGAGTTTTTCCTTCAGGGTTTTTCCATTCAGTGTTTTTTGCTTCAGGATTATTGATGAACTAGTGTGAAGTCACACTTGTGAGATATCCTGAAGCAATTTCCTCTTTGAGAGGTCAGGACTTTGTGGTCAGGGCTTTGGAGGTCAGGGTTTTCCTTCAACTTCAAGTTTTACTCAGAGTTTCTTTTAAAAGAATAGTAATCCGAGTTTACCTCTTATTCCATCAGAGTTTACACTTTAAAGTTGTCCATCCGAGTTTCTCCAAAGTAGGCTATCAGAGTTTGTTACTTCCAAAGGAATTTTCAGAGTTTAAAAGCTATTCCGAGTTTATTGTTGTTTTCAGCGAGTCAGAGTTTACAAATTAATTCCATCAGAGTTTATTATCAGAGTTTGTTTTAAAATCATTGTTTCCGAGTTCCGGATAAACTGGTTCTGGGTTTTCTTAGTCATTGTCCGGGTTTTTAGTTTCAATTAGTTCCAGTGTTCAGAGCTTCAATTAGTCACCGTCCGAGTTTCAATTAGTACAGTGTCCGAGTTTCAATTAGTCTCCGTCCGAGTTTTAATTAGTCCGTGTTTCTGGTTTCATTTAGTTCAGGGTTTTGAACGTTACGATCAGGGTTTCTTTTTGTTTTAAAAGGTCCGCTGATTTCTTTATAACTCTGACTTCAGCAATTCTTCAAAGTATCCAGGTGACTGTCCGGGTTTGAACAAAGTCCGGTTTTCGATAAACTGTTCAGAGTTTCCGGGTTTCGAAACATCAACTCGAAACATCTGCAGTTTCCGGGTTTCGAAACATCAACTTGAAAAATTTATGTTCAGATTATGTTCGGGGTTTCCATTTATGTTCAAGGTTTCCGGGTTTTCGTGTTTAAAACTGTTGGTTCCGGGTTTTTCACTCGGTTACTGGTTAATGTTTGCTCCGGGTTCTGTTAATTTATATGGTCTGGGATTTTAACAATCTGTTTTGTCTGGGGTTTCGTGCTTCCGGGACAATCATGCAGTTTGTTTGCAGTATTACTCCGGATTAAGTGAGGATGAGCCAAAAAATGCATAAAAGTGTCAAAATTCCATTTTTCGTAAATGATGGATTTTGATAAGTTCGATAAGTAGAGTGTTGGGAAAATTTTGGTGATGAAAATTCTTTCACCAAATTTTGTTCGGTAATGGCGGTCCATGGTTATTTACAAGATTCTTGGTGTTGGAATGTGGTTCTTACTAGAGATTCGTGTAACAAATTGAGACTATTATCGAACATTAGAGGTGAATAAAACAAGATTTGATTGGACGTTGACAGTTTACGAAGAAAAAGGGGGAGTTAAAAATTTCCTATTTTCTTCGTAAATCTAAAGCTTGTGCGTGAAAAGGCTCGTGTATGATGGAGTTTTGTCAAGTGTGTTCGTGTTTTTGATCAAGTATTGACGTGATGAAGTTGATTTCTCGGTTGACGACTAGTTGAAGATTGAGCCTTATTAAGTTGCTGTTTAGAGTAGAGAAGATTAGTTCTGGTCTCGAAATAATGTGATGCTTCTTGTTAAGGGGTAGATCGGAGATGAAAGCCATCGAGGATTCAGCGGATTTGTGAAGATAGGAGTTTGACTCATGAGGATACGTGGCGAGATGAGATCATACATTAAGGGTTGAAGACTTTTGATTAAGATGGCGGATGTACTTTTACGGAGTTCAGTTTGTTATTAAGTTCTCAAACTGAACTTCATGTCTTAGTGAAGTTTGAAGTGTTCAAGGTTGGACATTGGAAATCCAATGTTTCTTTCTGGTGCCGATTAGGTTTGAAGATTAATGTATCGAGCGATATTCTTACATGTGGTTGTAGGTCGGTTCGCATTAACTTGATTAGGGAGTAGTTTGAGGGGGAGGATCTACAATGTTTGATGTTGGATTCTTCGGATTTCTCAAAGCGGCCTTAAGTGATCGTCAGCAAGTCTTTTATTAGAAGAGTTGAAGATCGCTGTGCTCTGCCAGAAAGATCAAGTCTCAGCCAAAGTAGAACGCAACCATGATATCATCAGTCAAGGGGGAGTCTGTAAGTGCAGTATCCGGTGACCGAAGATGTCAATGTCAGACAGAACTGATAGCAACAGTTAAGGGGGAGTCTGTAAGTGCAGTTCCTGCCGGGTAACTGTGCTTTATCAGTTCTGGTCAACGGTCAACAAAGTCCAAGCCAAGTCAAGAATTCGGACGCTTTATCAGTTCCAAGTTTATGATGTTAAACTCGGATTATTTGATTATTATTGTTGTCTGAATTATTTGTTTTGTATCCCGGACAATATATTTGTCCGGGTTTAGTCCCTAGTCTATATATATGTGTTGTATATGGTAGATTAGGGCAACCCTAGAGATAGCTTTGTGCACCTCTCCTAACTTCTTGTTCCTCCTGGTGTGCACATCCTAGAGAGAGAGTGAGACTATGTGTTAGTGAGAGAAAGCTAGGTTTAGATCTTTGTGATCTAAACCAGCTTGTAGATGATGTATACTCCTTTGGTTTGTGTAATATGTGATGACTGATTCAATAATAAAGGGTTCATCTTCTACATCTTGTTCATCTTATGATTGTTCTTCATGTCTTGAATCAAGTGCAATGTTTGATGTTCGTCATCGATCCGGTGCTTTAACACTTTCTTAATTCAGTTTTATCAGTTTAATGGCCTAAAGTCAAACCCGTCGTAACTATGGTTTGACTTAGTGATTAATCACTAATGGTCCAGTCAATTCTCGAATTGAAAGTAGCTTTGAGTTGGTAATTATGTGGGTAATAAACTCTTAAAAGGGCACCCTCTAATTCCCACTCTAACTAGGTCAATTGTCAGGTCAAATTTAATTATAAAAAGTCAACAGAAAGTAAATTTTCGCATAAAAAAATAATTAACAATGCAGAAGTTATGAAACCTGTTTATCACTTATATAACTTAATAATTAATGTAAGAAAATGTCTAAGCATGTTCAACCCGACAATTTTCAGTTTAAGCTCGGTTCGGAACCGAAAGTCGCAAAAATAGACTTTTGCTTTGACTTTCAGTTCTGACCCAATGTAGCATATTTTAGAAATGCCTTAGAGCTCTATTAGGACCAGGTTATAGATTAGTGTAATGTAACACCTCGAAAATTCACGTCCTATAATGTGTTGACACGTGTCATATGATTGAACGTGTGAAAGAATGTTCTGAAAGGACTAAAGTTGACAATCATGAAAAGTATGTGAATATACGAGTTCTAAATGTCAACAGTGAACAAATATGTTGTACATTAACCCTACAAGATGCTCATACCTTCAAACGAATAAATCATGGATCATACGAAGCTAAATATGAAAGAAAGTGAGAGATTACAAACTACAGGGGTTAAATGTGTCAACATGTTTAAGTTATACCTCTGAGTGACCTTTTGACAAACCCGAAGCCTTGTAACGGTTAATTATGCTCACTAGAATGCACGATATAAATTTCATAAAGTTTCGTTATCGTATGAGAAAGTTATGATCAAATTCGTATGCGAGGGGTTAAAGCGTCAACGTTGAAAGTTAGGACCTTTCGGGTAACAATAAAGTTAACCGAGGACTAAACAAAGTGGGTAAATATCTTGAAGCCCTTATATGTCAAATTAGAGGGTTCAAATTGCAATATATAAAGGTTAGTTGACCTTTCGAAAGGCCAAGGGACAATATGCAAAAACTAGAAAATGCATAATCTGATTTCAAGACTAAGGCGGGCCGCGTAAAGGTTAACCTGACTTTACGCGGGCCGCGTCAGACCATCAGATGCAGAAAGTGTAGACAGCAGCCTGTATTCGAGCATAACCGACCCAAAACAGATATTTTCACATTGTGGGTGACCCCTAAACAATTCCTAGAGCACTAGGGACACTTGTGGGTAAGTTATGGTCAGTTTTAGACTTAGATGTCAACAATCTATGGTGATTTAAACACTATAAAAGGCCACTAAGTTGCAACAAGTTCTTCACACCTTCCATCTGCACATTGGAGCATTTCTGGAGCTAAAGACTTCTCTCTAAGCTTCACATTTCGTGCATAGGACTTCAGTAAGTTTGCTTATCCTTCCTTAGTTAAGTTTTTGCTTAGTTTTAGCTTAAAAGTCAAACCGTCGTAATTAACGGTTGACTTCAAGATTAATCACTAATGGTCCAGTGATTAGTCGAATTGAAAATAGTTATAAGTTGGTAATTATGTGGGTAATAAACCCTTAAAAGGGTTCCCCTGATTCCCACTCTAACTAGGTCAAATGTCGGGTCAAACTTGTTATTAAAAAGTCAACAGGATACTTAATTTCTAATTTATGCATGATTAGCAATGAAGAACACATACAACCTGTTTGATCATTAATATAACTTGGTAATTAGTATAAGAACATGTCTAAACATGTTCAACCCGACAATTTACTGTTTAGACCCGGTTCGGAACCGAAAGTCGCAAAGCTTTGACTTTTGGTTTGACTTCAGTTCTGACCCGTTTTGGTATGATTTAGAAATACCTTAGAGCTCTATTTGGACCAGGTTACATGCTAGTATAACCCTCTGTGATTATACACCATGGTTCATTAGTTAACCAATTAATACGCATGATTCTGTTAATTGCCTATATGTTGACCATTATGCCCTTTTCACCTTAAAACGTGATTTTTAAAAATGTAAAAGAGTAGAAACCTTAGCTACTGATATATAAACTTGCACCCAAAATTTGACATCAGTTTGAGGTGTAGTTTGAGAGTTATGCTCAATAGCGTAAATTGAAAGCTTTATGTTAATTAAACGGCGTAATTAGCGTATAGCCTAGTTAAGCCTACTTTTTGATATCAAATTTATTACCCACTGATGTAATATATTATTTTGGGATTTTTGAAGATTTTTAATTAATTTTAGGCTGAGCATAACTTATAGTCATAGGCTTAATCCGGTAATTGTCGGTTTTGCCCTTACGGGCCATAAAATGAGTTTTACATATCTAATCGACTCCAAACCTTTTGCTACTGATCTTAAATGATAAATAAATTATTTTAAGCCTTCTGGAATAATAAAAATATCAGCTTTATGTATCGAACCCGGAAATGGCTTATAATCGCCTTTTTAAGCGTTTTTAACGCATAGTATGTGCTATAACTATATTAAACATACAAGGGTTGATACCTACTGATATTTTAGGTAATTTATAATATTTTAACAGTAAGCAAAGGTTGTTTAACTCAGACTTCAGTTTTGAGCTTTACGGTTTATGTGAAATTACCAAAATGCCCCTACGGTGCATAGTTTGGTTATATTTGATAAATTTCACATATCTACTTTACCCTACTGTTATAACTTATCAAAATAAGTATTTTTTCTGATTATATCAGACCTGTAACTCATGTAAATACTTAAACTCTTTTATAACCTTGTAAATGACCAAACTACCCTTACGGGGCATAGTTTGTGTTTAAATTCGTTTCGGGCATAATAAAAGACATCTTACTAATGTCACAACATATTTGAAGCATATTAACTTAGGAAACCTGTATATGGCTCTTATGAATACCCGTTACGCTTATTACGCGTTCGGTTCGGTTTATGTAACTAGTTTACATAAATTAGCCGAAACGGGTCAAACCTTATCGGTTTTATCTCAAAATCCAGAATGTGTATAATAAACCCATATTAAGCAAGTCTTCAAACTTGTCGGGTCTAAATCACATTCTATCCGGTCTTCGCTTAATCGTGCGTACGAACCGTATCTTTGAAACTAACCGGTCTAAGCTTAAGCTTAACTAAAGACCCGTTAGGATTCTAATAGGTTATTATAAACCTTCGTTCCAGATTAGGAGGACCAGTAAAAGCTACTTGCATTTGCTTATTGTGATTATTACTTTGCTCAGGTAAATACTTTTAACTTATTTTCCCTATACGGGCTTGGGTTACGGTATATAAAATAACGCTTGGTCGGGCATTAAATCTTCCATCGTTTGGTGGTTAATTGAATAATTTAATCGGCTCGTTTAAATATGTTTTGTTTACTTAAAGCCTTTGGGGGGTTAATGACCATGTCCCGGATATCCCTGGCATCATTTTACGAAATGGCCACGACTTAAGCGCGGGGTGTAGGCGTACACCCGTAAGTGCACAAAAGAATAATGTGGTGTGTCTATTGATCTTTAACCCGGACACGATCCGGGCTACTGAACGCATAAGGAACATGTAATTCTTTTACAAGATTGTATATTTAAGTAATTATCCCAAGTTATAAAATGTTTATGCCACGTGCATCCAAATCAATTTTTAATCATTTTTAAAATGAGTTTGTTGATTGTATTTACCAGTGTAAACTGACGTATTTTCCCAAAAAGATTAAATGCAGGTACTAAGCGTAATAGGCTGGATTCTCTCCTTAGCATCAATAAAGAGTCTCGCAAGCTTAAGATGCCTATCGTCTGTTGAACTACTGTTTCCTATTTTATTTCGATCCGTCTGTGGATAAACTTTCAACTGTTTGTGATACACGATATTACAATATTTTATTCGGTTGAAAGATATATTACCATTGCTTCCGCTGTGCATATTAAATATTGTGTTGTTTGACTATTATGTTGCCAACCACGTCACGATACTCCCCTACCGGGCCCACCGGTGACACGTGGAAATCGGGGTGTGATAGGTTGGTATCAGAGCCAACATTGAGTGAATTAAACACTAGCCTTTTTGTGTTTAATCTCAGTTACACAATTGCACATTTCAAAAACTTTCGAGTCTAGACATATAACATAGGACAAATTCTATTTTGTTTTGATATGTTTTGTCCTTTATTTTATATATATTCTTGTCGTTATCTTATGTTATATTGACAGGATTAAAAATGCCGCCAAGATTCTTCCGAAGAAGAGGACGAGGAAAGGGGCCAATCACCGCCCCCAATAACAATGAGGCTGGACCTTCGCATATGCGAGCTCCTTCTACTACCGAGAGTAACGATCCTCGACAGAACCGGAGGAACCTTTTCGAGCCGGCTAGACGGTCGGTTTCGCACAGTTCGACACCTCCCGTACATAACTCTTATGGGCCACATTCGGAAAATGAGCCCAATAACCCTCAACCTTCCTACATACCTCTACAGCGATCCTTATCGCATAATTCCTTTGGTGACCCTACACCTGTTTTTAGGGGCCGGTTTAACCCAACGAATTATATACAAGAACCAGTGGGTTTTAACCCATTGGGACCGGAGGACCACTTCTCGGGAGACAACGCTATGGATGTGGACGAGGACACGGATCTCAGATGGTTCATCTTTTCACGGATCACCCTACCATGGTCCGGACAGTTACCTGGCGCGATTTAACCAGCACGAGTGGTACTTCACACCCTCGCATCATTCGTCGCCTCACCAGCAGCAGCAGCAGCAATAGCAGCATGATCCCTCTGTGGATTCTCGATTCGTGGCAGTCACGCCACCGCCTCCACCGCCACCAGTTCAGCCGGCGCCTCCACAACCACCGAGGCGTAGGAGAACCGGAGCGCGGATGTCCGCGCAAGGAGGAGATTTTCATTTCAGCTCTCCTCGACAATCAAGTGGCAGTCATTATCCGCCACTTCCAGAAGATCCACAAATGGGTGGACCTTCACACCCAATTGCACCGCAACCACCACCGATGGGTTTTGATAACCCGAGACCAGCATACACGGGTTCTATGATGTACAACCCGTTTGAGCAACCGGCTCACACCAACTACGGTTACGCTGAAGCCGACCCATACATGGTAGCGACCAATTACAACGCCTTTAACCCTGAAGGACCGTATGGAGCTCCTTGGGGAACAGGGTACCCAACTCATGGGGTACCAGATACCTGCCAGACCTATCATACGGACGCAATCGCAGCCGCCACGGTTTTCTCCCCCAGAACGGGAGGAAATTCTTGAGATACTGGACCAGATCGAGCGAGACTTTCACCGCGATCGCAGGGGGCGACAGACTTTCTTCCAAGGATTGACAAGCCTAATAAAAGGGAAGTGCAAGAAGGACCATTGAATCCTTCCACTGTTGTTGTAATTTCCTTGTATCATTTGAGCCCCTGCGTGGGCCTGTCTTGCTGTATTAGCCCCTGTGCGGGTATGTTTGTTTGTTTTGACCCCTGCGTGGGTCTATCTTTCTGTTAACCCCTACGAGGGTATGATGTTTGTTAAGTCCCTACGTGGACTAGTATGTTGTTTGACCCCTGCGTAGGTAACTTGTTTGTTGAAAAGACCCGTTTAGGGCAGTATGTAATATTTTAATAATTAATGGAATGTTATGTTTATAAATTTCATTTTTTGCTACTATATGCATGAATATATGACATGAAATAAATAAATCAAAATCATTCCTTTTAATAAAAATCTGCCTAATAATTATTTAATAAGAATCTTAAGAGTGAAACCTAGCCTGAGTGTCATTATGAAGACCTGGCCATGATGGTAAGACCTGTTTAAAAGATTCAAATCCCGGTTAACATCTGTAAACATGTTAATGCTCCTGGCAGACGTGATTCATTAAAATCACACACGTCATTCTTATATAAGGATTCTTCAAAAGATTCCTAACCCAATTTAATGATCTCTGAATCATGGGTTTAGGTCATCACTTAAGATGATCATATTTTGACCATACGTGGTAATATAGCGCCTACGGGCCCTGCTCATTTCCATATGAGCCAAAAGACAGTGGTAGCGATGACTCCCTGTCAGATAAAGGTAATGAACTAGGTTCAAACTTTCATGCTTTGATTCTCTGAAATCATAGCTTATAATTTATAAATGTCCTTGTGACTAGGCCTGTTGTGCCAGTAAACCTTCATGCTTTGATTCTCTGAAATCATAGCTTATAATTTATAAATGTCCTTGTGACTAGGCCTGTTGTGCCAGTATACCTTCATGCTTTGATTCTCTGAAATCATAGCTTATAATTTAAAAATGTCCTTGTGACTAGGCCTTTTGTGCTACAAATAAAACCGTTATTGTTTTATAATTAGGATAAATTATTTTAAAATCCTAAATAAATTTGATTAATAAATTAACCAAATATGGTCTCCGTTACCATGGTTAATGAATTGCCATAAAAGACAATTCCATAATAAACTATTGTCCTTGTTTTATGTAACAGTTCAATTAAAATGGCTGACTCAGATGAGATAAATAGTCACCCACTGGAGAAAAATGATAACGCCCGAATTAATTTAACGGGTGCTGAATTGAAAGCGTTGGTAGACGACGCAGTTACAAAAGCCTTAGAGCGGCAGTACGAAGAGTATAGTGGGACTCGAAGTAGGACCCTCTCTACGCCGCATTCGAAGCCACCTTCCAAAAAGGAAGAACCCAAGAAAGATGATGATAGACTCCCCTCAAACCACCACAGTGCCCCATCTCAACAGGTTGTACTTAATCAAGAACCCCGTACTAAGGGTTGCTCCTATAAATACTTTGTCTCGTGCAAGCCCATGGATTTCACTGGGGAAAAGGGAGCCATTGACTGCATGACGTGGTTAGACGAGATGGACACAGTTGTGGATATCAGCGGATGCGCTGAGAGGGATGTGGTCAAGTTTGTGTCGCAATCATTTAAGGGTGAAGCTTTAGCCTGGTGGAGATCACTGATTCAAGCCACTGGGAAAATCCCATTGTACAACATGTCTTGGGAACAATTCGTTGCCCTCATCAGGGAAAATTACTGCCCCCAGCATGAGGTTGAGAAGATAGAGTCTGATTTTCTATCATTGGTAATGACAAACCTTGACTGTCAAGCTTACCTCACGAGCTTCAACACAATGTCCCGGTTGGTTCCGTATCTGGTGACCCTGGAACCAAAGAGAATAGCTCGTTTTATCGGTGGTTTAGCCCCCGAGATAAAGGCAAGCGTGAAGGCCTCTCGGCCAGCTACTTTTAGATCTGTAGCTGACATATCTTTGTCCCTCACTCTGGATGCGGTCAGGCAAAGATCGCTGAGGAACAAAGATGCTGAGAAGAGAAAACGTGAAGATGATCATTCACGGAGGTCGAACAAGAAGCACCGAGGAAACAGTGACAACAAGAAGGGATCTGAGACAAGGAAAGATGGGCATCAGTCTGGTGAGAAGCCCAAGTGCAAGATTTGCAAGAAACAGCACTTTGGAAAGTGCAGACTCGAATCGAACTCGCATACTCAGTCAAGAACTTTTGCTTGCGGGATATGCAAGTCCAAGGAACACAAGACCTTGGATTGCAAAAAGCTGAAAGATGCAACTTGCTACAGCTGTAATGAGAAAGGGCACATTAAAACCAACTGCCCTAAATACGCCAAGAAGCCTAAGAAGGCCAAGAAGACCAATGCTAGGGTCTTTAGAATGGATGCAAGGGAAGCGGTTCTAGACGACAACGTGATTACAGGTACTTTCCTTGTAAATGATGTCTATGCAAGAGTACTTTTTGATTCAGGTGCTGATAAGTCTTTCGTTGATAATAAGTTTTGTGAATTGCTGAAATTACCTGTCAAAACCTTAAGTGTGAATTATGAGGTGGAGTTAGCAGATGGCACCCTAGAAACCGTCTCTACTGTGTTAGATGGATGTGTTATATCCATTAAGAACCACTCTTTTCCTCTGTCCCTACTTCCATTTAAGTTAGCCGGTTTTGACATAGTTTTGGGTATGGACTGGTTATCTCATAACCAGGCCCAAATTGTCTGCAACAAGAAACAGGTGGTAATAAAGACTCCGTCTGGTGAATCACTTACCATTCGGGGAGATACCCAGTATGGACTGCCTGAGCAAGTGACTATGCTCAAGGCCTCCAAGTGCTTAAAGAAGGGTTGTGTCATCTACATGGCACAAGTGATTATTGATGAGCCTAAACCGAAGATTGAAGACATCCCCGTCATTTCTGAATACCCTGAAGTTTTTCCGGAAGAACTACCTGGTTTGCCACCAGATAGGCAAGTGGAATTCAGGATTGATATCATCCCTGGAGCAGCACCTGTTGCTAGAGCACCTTAGAGGTTAGCACCAACGGAGATGAAGGAATTAAGAACGCAACTAGATGAATTGCTAGCTAAAGGTTTCATTAAACCTAGTTCGTCTCCTTGGGGAGCACCGATATTGTTTGTCAAAAAGAAGGACGGATCGATGCGGTTGTGCATCGATTACCGTGAACTTAATAAGGTCACAATAAAGAATAGGTATCCTTTGCCCAGGATCGACGATTTGTTCGATCAATTGCAAGGGGCAAGTTACTTCTCGAAGATTGACTTGAGGTCAGGCTACCACCAACTGAAGGTTAGAGATGAAGACGTACACAAAACTGCATTTAGGACTCGTTATGGTCATTACGAGTTCCTAGTGATGCCTTTTGGGCTCACTAATGCACCTGCCGCGTTCATGGATCTCATGAATCGCGTTTGCAAGCCATACTTAGACAAATTCGTCATCGTTTTCATCGACGACATTCTCATCTACTCAAAGAACCAAGCTGACCACGAGAAACACCTTCGTTGTATTCTTAAACTTCTACATCATGAGAAGCTCTATGCTAAATTCTCCAAGTGTGAATTCTGGCTTCGAGAAGTCCAATTTCTTGGACATGTGGTTAGCGAACGCGGAATCCAAGTGGATCCCGCTAAGGTGGAAGCAGTTATGAACTGGCAAGAGCCAAAGACGCCTACAGAGATTCGTAGCTTCCTGGGATTGGCAGGATATTACAGGCGTTTCATTGAAAATTTTTCAAGGATTGCTGCACCCCTAACTTCCTTGACTAAGAAGAAAGTAAAATTCGTTTGGGGCCCTAAGCAGCAAGAGTCCTTTGATATTCTGAAGCAAAAGTTGAGCAACGCTCCTGTACTGACACTGCCTGAGGGTACCGAAGAATTCGTAGTTTACTGCGATGCATCGCACACTGGCATGGGGTGTGTGCTTATGCAGAAAGGCAAAGTTATTGCCTATGCATCACGACAGTTAAAGGTGCACGAAAGGAATTACACCACCCATGACTTGGAGTTGGGTGCCGTTGTATTCGCACTAAAACTGTGGAGGCATTATTTGTATGGTATCAAGTGTGTGATCTATTCTGATCACAAGAGCCTCCAGCACCTGTTTAACCAGAAGGAATTGAACATGAGGTAGCGCCATTGGATGGAGACTTTAAATGATTATGATTGTGAAATCAGATATCATCCCGGCAAGGCGAATGTAGTCGCTGATGCCTTGAGTCGAAAGGAAAGGGTGAAACCCATCCGAATCAATGCCAAGAGCATTGAAATAAAGAACAGTTTGAATGAAAGGTTGTTAGCTGCACAGAAGGAAGCTGTGTTGGAAGCTAACTATCCTAATGAAAAGCTAGGGGTAACTGAGGAGCAGTTATCACTTGGCAAGGACAGAATTCTTAGATTGAATGGACGAATATGGGTTCCAATCTATGGAGGACTGATGTGCACAAAAGTGGTTTAACTAAATTAAACCCTAAACTAGACTCTCTAAGTTTTAAATTTATAAAACTAAGACTCTCTAAACCCTAAACCACACGACCGGCAAGTGTACCGATCGATGCAGTATAGCCTAAGGAAGTCCGAGTATCGAACCCAAGAGACTCTACTGATTACGCTAACGACTCTATCTAGACTTAGACTGACACGACATAACTAAATTGTTTATTAATTTGGGGGGGTTTTCTAAAAATCCTAAAAATGCAAATAATGATTAACTAGATTAGCTAAGGAACTAACACGAACTCACACGAAGGCTGAACTCAAGAATGATGAAAGAACTACCTAGACAGGAATCCTGATTGCTTTTAGTTATGATTATAATTGGAAGTTGTCTGCTATGGAACCGGGATCTTATAATTCTCACCTATCGGGAAATCTAAGGACCCCTAAACCCTCTCAAGAGCACGCTAAGATCCCCTAAAGGTTGTTAATTTACCGGTTATTAGACTCCCTTACGAGACATCTAATTGGGTTTATAAAAGTATCCTACAAGGCTCACTCCCTTACGAGACCTAAACCTAGGATAGGTTTGTTTTTTCAGTTAGACTTGCTAGATAGCAGCAAATAGGTTAACTTTCTAAGAAGGACCCACCTTGCGGTTTAATCACTTAGACCTAGCAATAATCTTGCACCTTACAGCTATTGACGATTAGTAGAACACTTGATTTTATAAAATTACCAACTATTACTTCTAAAGTTACTTACTAGATTTTCACCCTAAAGGATAAAAGGTTTATTATGTGATATAGACACTCACCAAAACCTAAAACCCTAGCCCGACTCTATTCCGTGATAAAGACCGTCACCAAGATTCAAGCGAAGCAATAATCAATAATAAAATAACATCAAGCACGCAAACACATCTAACTGATAGAACAAACCGTTTACAATTTATAAACTATCCATAGCTTCCATAAATCCAAAAATAATCAAAACCTAAGCAATCATTCAATCATGTCTAGGTAGTAATAGAAATTTAGCCAATAATCATATTCAAAAACAAGTTCATAATCTTAATCAAATCTGAATTCATCTTTAAACTAACAAAAATAAACGAAAAACGAAGAAACAAGATTGTATAACCCGTGAACTTCGATCCCGTGTACTCCTGAACGTTTCCCGATGATTCCTTCTAGGCTGACTTCGTTCGACTGATGATGTCGCCTCTGTTTCGTCTGATTTCCTCTCCAAATTAAATAGGACAGTCCTCTCCAAGAAATATATTAGCAGCCCAAATATTAGAATCCACCTAAATAAACATGTTGGGCTTGAACCTCTTCTGTTTCGCTGGGCTTTCTTGTCTTTTGCGGCCCGCACTGAGTTCGAAAATAATAGCAATCTCCTCCACTGTTATCTTTCGTATATTGCCGTCAAAACTTGCGCCCAAAGTTCACTTCCTTGATTCCCAAAAATATTAGGTATATATGGGTTTTAGATAATATAAAATAAAATTCAAAAGCCTAAATCCACCCAAAAGTCACGTAGTAGACTGTTGACATGAATTCTTGCAAAGCCCACATCTCAAAATTTGTCTAATATGGTCTCTTTTCCTATATAACCGCCTCCACAATATTAATAATTGCCAGCTTCCTTTATTTTTTATATATAAAGATAAGTGGGTTCGGTACACTCATAGAAAATAGCGGTGAATTTCCTTCGGTCTCTGGCACCCCACTCTGCCCAACTGACTGGTTATTTCCATATTACTCGTTTTCGCTCCATTTGCACCAAGACCTGCCAAAACACAATATAATATAATATCACACTAAACTAAATAAAAACAAATAAAAACTATACAATAATTATACAATTTACATGGGACAAATATGTGTATTTTACCACTTATCAAGGACTTCGAGATATTATCCTCCAGGAAGCCCATAGTTCCAAATATTCTGTTCATCCTGGAGCTGATAAGATGTACCAGGATCTAAGGGCAAACTATTGGTGGATAGGCTTGAAAAAGTCTGTAGCCGCTTATGTAGCTAAGTGCTTGACCTGTGCGCAAGTCAAAGCAGAACATCAAAAGCCGTCAGGCTTGCTACAACAGACTGAACTTCCTACGTGGAAGTGGGAAATGGTAACTATGGATTTTATCACCAAGTTACCAAAGACAAGGAAAGGAAATGATACGATATGGGTTATAGTTGATAGACTGACTAAGTCAGCACACTTCTTACCCATCAAGGAGACTTATAGCTCCGACATGTTAGCCCAACTGTATGTAGATAAGATTGTAGCTTTACATGGCATACCTGTGTCTATTATCTCTGACAGAGATACTAGATACACGTCACATTTTTGGAAAAGTTTCCAGCAATCTTTGGGCACGCGTTTGAATTTTAGTACGGCTTACCACCCTCAGACTGACGGACAGAGTGAGCGTACCATCCAAACATTGGAAGACATGCTACGTGCGTGTGTAATTGATTTAGGTGGGAGTTGGGATAACCACCTACCATTGATTGAATTCTCCTACAACAATAGCTACCATACCAGCATTAAGGCTGCGCCTTTCGAGGCCTTATACGGTAGAAAGTGTAGAACGCCTGTTTGTTGGGCGGAAGTTGGAGATGTCCAATTATCAGGACCAGAGATAGTCTTTGAAACGACGGACAAGATTGTCCAGATTCGTGACCGTCTCAAAGCTGCCCGAGATAGGCAGAAAAGCTACGCAGATCCAAAGCGTAAATCTTTTCACTTCGAAGTGTTGCTCAAAGTATCACCCTGGAAGGGAGTGATGCGATTTGGTAAGAAAGGCAAGCTAAGCCCGGGATACATAGGACCCTTCGAGGTTATAGAACGTTTCGGATCAGTTGCCTATAAATTAAACTTACCTGAAGAGCTCAGTGAAATTCACAATGTGTTCCACATCTGCAATCTGAAGAAGTGTTTCGCTGACGAATCACTGGTCATACCACATACAGATGTGCATATAGATGAGAGCTTGAAATTTGTGATAAAACCATTGTCGATTGAAGATCGACATGTTAAGAAGCTTCGAAGGAAGCATGCGCCTATTGTAAAGGTAAAATAGGATGCCCGTAGAGGACCCGAATATACGTGGGAGGTTGAGTCCACAATGAAAGAAAAGTACCCTTATTTATTTCAGTAAATCACGAGGTTGAGATTTCTTTTAAGGGGGTGAGGATGTAACACCTCGAAAATTCACGTCCTATAATGTGTTGACACGTGTCATATGATTGAACGTGTGAAAGAATGTTCTGAAAGGACTAAATTTAACAATCATGAAAAGTATGTGAATATACGAGTTCTAAATGTCAACAGTGAATAAATATATTGTACATTAACCCTACAAGATGCTCATACCTTCAAACGAATAAATCATGGATCATACGAAGCTAAATATGAAAGAAAGTGAGAGATTACAAACTACAGGGGTTAAATGTGTCAACATGTTTAAGTTATACCTCTGAGTGACCTTTTGACAAACCCGAAGCCTTGTAACGGTTAATTATGCTCACTAGAATGCACGATATAAATTTCATAAAGTTTCGTTATCGTATGAGAAAGTTATGATCAAATTCGTATGCGAGGGGTTAAAGCGTCAACGTTGAAAGTTAGGACCTTTCGGGTAACAATAAAGTTAACCGAGGACTAAACAAAGTGGGTAAATATCTTGAAGCCCTTATATGTCAAATTAGAGGGTTCAAATTGCAATATATAAAGGTTAGTTGACCTTTCGAAAGGCCAAGGGACAATATGCAAAAACTAGAAAATGCATAATCTGATTTCAAGACTAAGGCGGGCCGCGTAAAGGTTAACCTGAGTTTACGCGGGCCGCGTCAGACCATCAGATGCAGAAAGTGTAGACAACGGCCTGTATTCGCGCATAACCGACCCAAAACAGATATTTTCACATTGTGGGCGACCCCTAAACAGTTCCTAGAGCACTAGGGACACTTGTGGGTAAGTTATGGTCAGTTGTAGACTTAGATGTCAACAATCTATAGTGATTTAAACACTATAAAAGGTCACTAAGTTGCAACAAGTTCTTCACACCTTCCATCTGCACATTGGAGGATTTCTGGAGCTAAAGACTTCTCTCTAAGCTTCACATTTCATGCATAGGACTTTAGTAAGTTTGCTTATCCTTCCTTTGTTAAGTTTTTGCTTAGTTTTAGCTTAAAAATCAAACCGTCGTAATTAACGGTTGACTTCAAGATTAATCACTAATGGTCCAGTGATTAGTCGAATTGAAAGTAGTTATAAGTTGGTAATTATGTGGGTAATAAACCCTTAAAAGGGTTCCCCCTGATTCCCACTCTAACTAGGTCAAATGTCGGGTCAAACTTGTTATTAAAAAGTCAACAGGATACTTAATTTCTAGTTTATGCATGATTAGCAATGAAGAAAACATACAACCTGTTTGATCATTAATATAACTTGGTAATTAGTATAAGACATGTCTAAACATGTTCAACCCGACAATTTACTGTTTAGACCCGGTTCGGAACCGAACGTCGCAAAGCTTTGACTTCAGTTCTTACCCGTTTTGGTATGATTTAGAAATACCTTAGAGCTCTATTTGGACCAGGTTACATGCTAGTATAACCCTCTGTGATTATACACCATGGTTCATTAGTTAACCAATTAATACGCATGATTCCGTTAATTGCATATATGTTGACCATTATGCCCTTTTCACCTTAAAACGTGATTTTTAAAAATGTAAATTAGTAGAAACCTTAGCTACTGATATATAAACTTGCACCCAAAATTTGACATCAGTTTGAGGTGTAGTTTGAGAGTTATGCTCATTAGCGTAAATTGAAAGCTTTATGTTAATTAAACGGCGTAATTAGCGTATAGCCTAGTTAAGCCTACTTTTTGATATCAAATTTATTACCCACTGATGTAATATATTATTTTGGGATTTTTGAAGATTTTTAATTAATTTTAGGCTGAGCATAACTTATAGTCATAGGCTTAATCCGGTAATTGTCGGTTTTGCCCTTACGGGCCATAAAATGAGTTTACATATCTAATCGACTCCAAACCTTTTGCTACTGATCTTAAATGATAAATAAATTATTTTAAGCCTTCTGGAATAATAAAAATATCAGCTTTATGTATCGAACCCGGAAATGGCTTATAATCGCCTTTTTAAGCGTTTTTAACGCATAGTATGTGCTATAACTATATTAAACATACAAGGGTTGATACCTACTGATATTTTAGGTAATTTATAATATTTTAACAGTAAGCAAAGGTTGTTTAACTCAGACTTCAGTTTTGAGCTTTACGGCTTATGTGAAATTACCAAAATGCCCCTACGGTGCATAGTTTGGTTATATTTGATAAATTTCACATATCTACTTTACCCTACTGTTATAACTTATCAAAATAAGTATTTTTTCTGATTATATCAGACCTGTAACTCATGTAAATACTTAAACTCTTTTATAACCTTGTAAATGACCAAACTACCCTTACGGGGCATAGTTTGTGTTTAAATTCGTTTCGGGCATAATAAAAGACATCTTACTGATGTCACAACATATTTGAAGCATATTAACTTAGGAAACCTGTATATGGCTCTTATGAATACCCGTTACGCTTATTACGCGTTCGGTTCGGTTTATGTAACTAGTTTACATAAATTAGCCGAAACGGGTCAAACCTTATCGGTTTTATCTCAAAATCCAGAATGTGTATAATAAACCCATATTAAGCAAGTCTTCAAACTTGTCGGGTCTAAATCACATTCTATCCGGTCTTCGCTTAATCGTGCGTACGAACCGTATCTTTGAAACTAACCGGTCTAAGCTTAAGCTTAACTAAAGACCCGTTAGGATTCTAATAGGTTATTATAAACCTTCGTTCCAGATTAGGAGGACCAGTAAAAGCTACTTGCATTTGCTTATTGTGATTATTACTTTGCTCAGGTAAATACTTTTAACTTATTTTCCTTATACGGGCTTGGATTACGGTATATAAAATACCGCTTGGTCGGGCATTAAATCTTCCATCGTTTGGTGGTTAATTGAATAATTTAATCGGCCCGTTTAAATATGTTTTGTTTACTTAAAGCCTTTGGGGGGTTAATGGCCATGTCCCGGATATCCCTGGCATCATTTTACGAAATGGCCACGACTTAAGCGCGGGGTGTAGGCGTACACCCGTCAGTGCACAAAAGAATAATGTGGTGTGTCTATTGATCTTTAACCCGGACACGATCCGGGCTACTGAATGCATAAGGAACATGTAATTCTTTTACAAGATTATATATTTAAATAATTATCCGAAGTTATAAAATGTTTATGCCACGTGCATCCAAATCAAATTTTAATCATTTTTAAAGTGAGTCAGTTGATTGTATTTACCAGTGTAAACTGACGTATTTTCTCAAAAAGATTAAATGCAGGTACTAAGCGTAATAGGCTGGATTCTCTCCTTAGCATCAATAAAGAGTCTCGCAAGCTTAAGATGCCTATCGTCTGTTGAACTACTGTTTCCTATTTTATTTCGATCCGTCTGTGGATAAACTTTTAACTATTTGTGATACACGATATTACAATATTTTATTCGGTTGAAAGATATATTTCAATTGCTTCCGCTGTGCATATTAAATATTGTGTTGTTTGACTATTATGTTGCCAACCACGTCACGATACTCCCCTACCGGCCCACCGGTGACACGTGGAAATCGGGGTGTGACATGTAACCCTCTGAGGTTATACAACTTGGTTTATTAGTTATTCGATTCATGTGCATGTTTCCGTTATATGCCTAAATGTTGACCATAATGCCCTTTTGACCTTAAAATGAGATTTTTGAAAATGTGAGAGGACAAAAACCTTTATTACTGATTTATAAACTTGTCCTAAAAATTCGACATCATTTTGAGGTCTAGATTAAGAGTTATGCTCAATAGCGTAATTAGAAAGCTTTTTTATTAATTAAACGGCGTAACTAGCATAAAGCCTATCTAAACCTAAATTTTGACACCAAACATTTTACCCACTGATGTAATATAATATTTTGGGATTTTTGAAGATTTTTATTTATTTTTAAACTAATCATGGCATAGGGTTCATGCCTTGATTCGGTAATTGTCGGTTTTGCCCTTTTGCTAATAAAATGAGTTTTACATAACTTTTTGATACCAAACTTTTTGCCACTGATTTTATATGGTAAATAAAATATTTTGAACTTTATAAACTGATCAAAAACTCAAATTTCCTATTTTAACCCAGAAATCGCTTAAAAGCGACTTTTACGCGTTTTAAACGCATAGTATGAGTTAAAACTATTTTTGGCATATAAGACTTAATACCTACTGATGTTTTAAATAAATTTTTATACATTAACAATAAGAAAAGTTTTTGTGTCACACCCCGATATTTCCACGTATTACCGGTGGGCTCGGTGGGGAGTATCGTGACGTAGTTGATATCATCATAGTCAAACAACACAATTTTAAATGCACAGCGGAAGCAAAAGATGAATCACATTACAAACCGAATAATTAGTAATATCAAAGTATCACAACGGACTGTAATGGATCCACAGGCGGATCGAAAGGTAAAAAGATTGTGGTTCAACAGACTTTAACATCTAGTGCTTGCAAGGCTTGATTAGTGATGCCAGGAGTAGCCAGCCTATTTCGTCTAGTACCTGCACTTAGCCTTTTAGAAAATACATCAGTTTACACTGGTAAATACAATTAACTGACTCATTTTTAAAACATTTAAGAAAATTGATTTGAATGCACAAGGCACAAAACATCTTTTATAACTTGGGATAATTATTTATATATAAACTTGTAAAAAAATTACATGTTTGTTATACGTTCAGTAGCCCAGGCTGGATACCGGGTTAAAGATTAATAGACACACCACATGATATAGTCCCGCGGTGAGTTATTCTCGAAACCGGCGGTTATACCTTTTTATTTATATATGCACTGGCAGGTGTATGCCTACACCCCGTGCTTATGTCGTGGCCATTTCAATGAATGATGCCAAGGATATCCGGGACATGGCCATTAACCCCCCAAAGGCTTTAAGCAAACAAAACAATTTAAACGGGTCATTTCAATAAATTAACCTTCATACGATTAAAAATTCAATGCCCGACCAAGCGGTATTTTATATACTGTACCCCAAGCCCGTATAAGGGAAAATAAGTTAAAAGTATTTACCTGAGCAAGTATAATTCACAAAGAGCGAGTGCAAGTAGCTTTTACCGGGCTCCTAATCTGGAACGAAGGTTTTAATAACCTATTAGATTCCTAACGGGTCTTAAATAAGTCTAAACTTAGACCGGTTAGTTTTAAAGGAATATATACGATTCAAAACGCACGATTTAAGCGATGACCGGATTAGAGTGTGGTTTAGACCCGACAAGTTTGTATACTTGTATAATATGGGTAAACTAAACACATTCTGGATTTTTAGATAAAAACGATAAGGTTTGACCCGTTTCGGCTAATTTATGCAAACTAGTTACATAAACCGCACCGAACGCGAAAGATGCGTAACGGGTAACCAAAAGAGTCATGAATAGGTTTCCTAAGTTAATATGCCTTAAATATGTTGTGATATCATTAGGATACCTTCCATTATGCCCAAAACGAATTTAAATCAAAACTTTGCCCCGTAGGGGCATTTTGGTTATTTTAAAGCTTATAAAAGAGTTTAAATATAAATCTGAGTTTCAGGTCTGATATAATCAGTAAAATATTTATTTTTATAAGTCATAACAGTAGGGTATGACATATATGTGAAATTTATTATTTATAACCAAACTATGCACCGAAGGGGCATTTTGGTAATTTCACATAGGCTTAAAGGTCAAAACTGGAAATCTGAGTTTAAACTTTTGTTTACTGTTAAAATATAAAAATTTACTAAAAAATATCAGTAGGTATCAAGTCATATATATTTAAAATAGTTTTAATACATACTATGCGTTTAAAACGCGTAAAAAGGCGGTTTTAAGCGATTTCCGAGTTTTATAAGAAAAGCTGATATTTTTATTATTCCAGTAGGCTTATAATATTTTACTTATCATATAAAATCAGTAGAAAAAGGTTTGGTATCAAAATGATTTGTAAAACTCATTTTATAGCCTAAAAGGGCAAAACCGACAATTACCGAATTAAAGCTAGAACCCTATGTTATGCTCAGCCTAAAAATAAATAAAAATCTTCAAAAATCCCAAAATATTATTTTACATCAGTGGGTAAAAAGTTTGGTATAAAAATTCGGGTTTAAATAGGCTATATGCTAATTACGCCGTTTAATTAATAAAAAGCTTTCTAATTACGCTAATGAGCATAACTCCTAATCTAGACCTCAAACTGATGTCAAATTTTTAGGGCATGTTTATAAATCAGTAATAAAGGTTTCTCTTCTTTTACATTTTCAAAAATCTCATTTTAAGGTTAAAAGGGCATAACAGTCAACATTTAGGCATATAACGGAAACATGCATATGAATCGGGTAACTAATGAACCAAGTTGTATAATCATAGAGGGTTATACTAACATGTAACCTGGTCCTAATAAAGCTCTAAGGCATTTCTAAACTATGCTCTAATGGGTCAGAACTGAAAGTCAAAACAAAAGTCTACTTTTGCGACTTTCGGCTCCGAACCGAGCCTAAACTAAAAATTGTCGGGTTGAACATGTTTAGACATGTTCTTACATTAATTACCAAGTTATATTAGTGATAAAACAGGTTGCATGGCTTCTACATTGTTAATTATGTGTTTATTTGAAAATTAGCTTTCTATTGACTTTTTATGATTAAGTTTGACCCGACAATTGACCTTGTTAGAGTGGGAATCAGAGAGTGCCCTTTTAAGGGTTTATTACCCACATAATTACCAACCCATAGGTACTTTCAATTTGAGATTTTACTGGATAAATTATGATTAATTACGAAGTCAAACCTTAATTACGACGGTTTGACTTTAGGCTAATAAACAAAGTAAAACTGAGTTAAGAAAGGTTAAGGACACTTACTGAAGTCCTATGCACGACTAATGACCTCTAGGAAGTGGCCTTGAGCTCCAGCAATCTCCAGAAAAGAAGTTGTGAGAGTTTTGAAAGTGCAAGTTCAATGTTGCAACTTAGAATTTCTTATATAGGAACCCAAATGGCTCAAGATCATCACACACAAGTCTACAAAAGTTCCCTGATCATCCCATGTTTTCCTATGCATGTAAAACTATGGGCCATGCTCCTGAATTTCGAAAACCATGCAAGAGAGGCGGTGTAACAGGCTGAACAGGCATCTGTCCATTTTCTGCTACCAGCGACAGCCTTACGGACCGTAAGCAATATCCTTTGCGGTCCGTAAGCACCTCTTACGGACCGTAAGTTAAAAACTATACGGTCCGTAACCGACCTTGATCTAAGATGCCCAGTTACAACCTTGCGGACTGTAAGCCCTTGGCTTTGCGGTCCGTATCCGCTTTTTATTTATTTTCGCCCAGCTTGTTAGTGCACTATGTCTATTGACTTCGTCTTGTATCGAGTTTAGGATTTGAATTGTTAGATTAGATCTTGTTATACGAGAGTATAGGAGGTTTTAGAGTATGTTTAAGGTAATTTAGCTTGAAAGTGGTGATTTACCTTGAAAGTGGCATGTGTCATTTCAAGCTAAATCAACATCACTATAAATAGCATTCAAGCTAAATCATTTGTAAGTTTCAGAAAGTTTGGAGCTTGGTGCTTAGAGAGAGAAAGTAGAGAGAGAAAGTACTCTAGGTGATTCACGGTTCTTGTACGATTTCAGATTTATCAAAGAATCACGTTTATACTACGTCACATGTGTTAGGTCGCGTTCGTGTACGGTTTCCGCACGTTTCACGTTCGTTTCGCAATCGTTTCGGAGTCAAAACCGGTCCTACACAGCTCCGCCACCTTACGGACCGTAAGGTGGTCTTCTTGCTGTCCGTAAGCCCTCATCAGAAGATAAAACTTTGTAATCTCTTAGGCTTTAAGCATGCATTCTTTACAACTTCGAATCTTATGCCTTTATTAGCAGGAGGGGACCATGAACCAGACCTTTGCATGCTCTTGAAAGTGTTGCCATGCACTTACACATCCTTGGATTTTATTGATGAATGCTTTTGAAGGGAATTTGTCGTATGAAACATAGGATCCATTTCTTGTGCCAATTTGAATTATACATTATCAAAATAACCGAATTTGAATATATCAGATGTTTACAAAATATTTTAAGGTTTGGGATTTATAATTAGGTCGCTCAGAGGTATTAATTAACATGGCGACACTTTTAAATCCTACCATACATCGTTTGACTTGATCCGGGTTTATAACACGTTTGCCTTACATGACACGTGTCTTTATTTTATTGGGTATAAATTTACGAGGTGTTACATCCTAACCCCCTTAAAAGAAATCTCGACCTCGAGATTTACTGAAATAAATGAGGGTACTTTTCTTTCATTGTGGACCCTACCTCCCACATATACTCGGGACCTCTTCGGGCATCCCATTTGACCTTCACAATCGGTACCTGCTTCTTTCGAAGCTTCTTAACCTGTCGATCCTCGATCGACAAAGGTTTTTCAACAAATTTTAAGCTCTCATCTATGTGCACATCCGTATGGGGTATGACTAGCGATTCATCAGCTAGACATTTCTTCATATTGCAGATGGGAAATACATTATGAATACCACTGAGCTCTTCAGGCAATTTTAACTTGTAAGCCACTGTTCCGACACATTCGATGATCTCGAATGGTCCTATGTATCTTGGGCTTAACTTTCCTTTCTTACCAAATCGCATCACCCCTTTCCAGGGTGATACTTTAAGTAGAACCTTGTCACCTACCTCGAACTTTAGAGGTTTACGCCTTTTATCTGCGTAGCTTTTCTGCTTATCTCTGGCAGCTTTGAGACGATATCGTATCTGTACAATCTTATCTGTCGTCTCCAGGACTGTATCAGGTCCTGTAAGTTGGACATCTCCAACTTCTGCCCAACAAACGGGCGTTCTGCACTTTCTTCCATACAAAGCTTCAAATGGTGCAGCTTGAATACTGGAATGATAACTATTATTGTATGAAAATTCGATTAATGGAAGGTGATCATCCCAACTTCCACCTAGATAAATAGCATAAGCCCTTAACATATCTTCCAGTGTTTGAATAGTACGCTCGCTTTGACCATCCGTCTGAGGATGATATGCTGTGCTGAAATTC
This sequence comes from Helianthus tuberosus, assembly GCA_030545235.1. Taxonomy (NCBI): domain Eukaryota; kingdom Viridiplantae; phylum Streptophyta; class Magnoliopsida; order Asterales; family Asteraceae; genus Helianthus; species Helianthus tuberosus. Next base: position 187,281,738 of record CM060382.1, on the reverse strand, counting down.
AATCGAGTGCCTAGGGATTGCTGAAAGCTTTTCTAGAAATGCGATGTATACCTCGTGTCCCTATCAGAGATGATAGACACTGGCACTCCATGGTGAGATACAATCTCATCCACGTACAGTTGAGCTAACTTATCTGAGCTGTGTGTTTCCTTAATAGGTAAGAAGTGGGCTGACTTAGTCAGTCTATCCACTATACCCCAAATAGTATCATTTCCTCTCTTCGTCTTTGGTAATGATGTGTTCAAAATGCAACATATAAATTACATCAATTGTGGCATAAAACTAACCCTTTTTTAGTACTAATGTTGGAAAAAGTGTGCTTTTGTCTTCCTTTTGTATTTTCAGGATTAAATGAGCTCAAATTAACAAAAGAAGCAAAAAGACATCAAAATCTGACATAAATACAAGAAAAGGAACAAGAAGTGACATGCCCGACCCCATGACAGCATCTTCCCAAGCAAAACAAGAAGACAAAAGACTGAACACGCCCCGTGCTCAGCCAGCACGGGGGCATGCCCAAGTGTCAGCAGAAAAGACAAAGTGGTAGAAGCTTCTATTGCCCACCACGGGGCCGTGATCAGCGGACACGGGGCCGTGGTCAACTATAAGATTCGCACAATCCAGGAAAATATTCATAGTACAAAGATTCTTCTGCACATGGGGTCGTGCTCAGCGGACACGGGGGCATGGTCAACTAATAAGACAAGCTGCATTAAATGAAGAAAGAGAAGGATGTGGACACGGGGTCGTGCCCACTGGACACGGGGCCGTGCCCGAGCTTCTGTTCAGCCTATAAATAGGAGTGCTTGGCTCAAGCTCAAACCATCCCTTGGCACACCACCTCTCTCACACTTCACCCACCACCCACCACCACCATAACACCATCATCCACCACCATCATCCATTGTCCATCATAGAGTGTGTGAGTCGTCTCGGGATCCAAGATTGATCGTAAGAGTTCTTGACAATCAAGGCCATGTTTGCCTAAGTCTCTTACATCACTTGGTGAAGACAAGTGTGTAGTGTAATACTTTTTATTTCTAATCTTTTCGCACTTTTTACTTGGTTTTGTATTAATGACTTTAATAACTAGTTTCTTATGTTGAAGGTGATTCTTCCTTATCGTTTGTCCGTGGTGTCTTGACATTATTTTACTGTCTATATAAAATAAAAGATTTTCACCATTCATATCTCCACGGTCTATATGGAGGTATGTTGGCTACCTGGTCAGGGGTTAAGGGAACGGTTTGGTAAGAGTCTTGCCATTGTTCAGCGTTTAGAGGTCCTGCAATGGACCTGGGTCAAATTTAGTAGGATCTCCTTCAATACTTAACGGTATTGGATGGCGGGGGTCCAAACTCTTTAATCCCCTCATAAGTTAACTACTACTAATACTATAACCCGGCTATGTAGGACTGTATCCCTGCTGACTCAGACTACTTAGTCAAGGGTAACGTCACCTCCAAAAGAGGGGCCTACCATAATTTGCATTAATAACTTAATTAATTATCTTTCAATAATCCGACCCTTTAGGATTGTATCCTTGCTGACTCAAACTACTGGGTTGAGGGTAACGTCACCTTCAAAAGAGGGGCCTACTACAATAACTAAGATAATCTCTTAAATAAGTGCAAAAGTGCGGAAATAATCAAAGGTTACACTATACACGAGTCGGAACCAAGTGATTCATCTAGTCTATCTGTTTTTCTTTTATTTTTATTTTCAGCATTTTAGTTAGTTTTTTTTTCTTAGCTTAAAACATTTTTTTCTAAACTTTTTGATTTGATTAGACGTTGAGGAGAAACCGGTACTAAAAGCTCTTGTGTCCTTGGACGACCTCGGTATCTTACCAACACTATACTACGCTCACGATGGGTGCACTTGCCCATATGTGTGTCTAGTGTTAGTAAATATCGTGTTTTATAAATTTAAAACTTGACTAAAAAAGTGTTAAAGGGGCTTAAAATATACAACTAATATATATAACACTTCACACGCATCAAGTTTTTGGCGCCGCTGCCGGGGACACAAGGATTTTAAGAAAGTTAGGAATCAACGGCCTAATCGTTTTTCTTATTTTTCATTTTTTTTAGGATTTTATTTTTAGTTTTTCAGCTTCTACAGAACTCAGCATGGGCAGTGCCCGCTGAACACGCCCCGTGCCCAATCATTGGAACTGGCAATCCTGTTTTAAGTCAGACAGTAGCTGAACACGGGGCCGTGCCCACTCAACACGCCCCCGTGCCCAAGTTTCAGTTGCTGAAAACAGAACCGTAAGATCCCGACGGTTGGTAATTTCTGACACAAACATGAGTGATACTGATACTTTTTACTTTCGGCACTCTTATGGTACTATGTGGTGTCAATTTTGTGGTGGTAACCATAAGGAATTAGAATGCTATTTTCTAAATTATAAACCCCACTATATAGACCCATCGTTTCCTAGTATCCTTAAGAGGGGCGAAAGTAAAAATAATCCCTATCTCTCCCTCGAATGCTCCCAACCGGATTTTCTAGGAGAAATGCTTCTCGATGAATTATTTCAACTAGAAGATCTAATTATTGATTGGTTAAAAGAACTTAGGAAAGATTTCAATGATCTTTTCCAAGACAATAGCCAAGAAGAAGGGTTGGAACCGCATTCAAACAACTTCGTTGTTTCTGACGATACTTCTAACTCTAGTGAGGACTTGAGCGATAGTCGTCCCTGTGTCGATTGTGCCGTGAAGGACTCCCCATCAACTTCGTTTGATGCATACATAGACCTGAGCGATTCGACATACACCTTCTTTAACGAGAGCCCGGAAAAGGGTTGGACTTGTCTACCTACATATAGCATAGGAATCACCCTCACCGACAACCTCTTGCGTTCTCGTCTCAATCTAGAACAATTTAGGTATCTTAGGCACTTTGGGGTTGTTCCATCCAGTAAGGAACCGCCCGATCCGGAAAAGTTCCTTAAAAATAGACATACTTCATAAAACAGCCTTCCGACATGGGGCCGTGCCCAGGTCAACACGCCCCCGTGTCCATCGAAAGATTCCCTTCTGACTTTTGTCAGAATACGGACAAAAAGTGTCAGGATCTTGCCTGCACACGGAGCCGTGTCCAGCCGACACGTGGCCGTGTCCAGCATGCTGTCGTTTTCTATAAATGCAGCCAAGAATCCTGCACATTTGGACCATCCAGGGACAGAGATTTGAAAGGATTTTCTAACATTCCATCCTAGGTATGTTCTAAAAGAAGATTCTAACAAACATCTTGTCCTTTCCTCTTTTATCCATTACCTTCTTCTTCATCTTTCTTGCACCAACAACTCCATTAAAGCTTGATTTCAAGCTTTATTGTGATGTTTATTGAATTTTTGTTCAAGGAATCTTGTTAAAAATAAGTTACACAACATTGTTTTAAGTTATTTCTGCTCAAAAAAGCTTCATACGCTAAGAAAATAATTTAAAACCCCAAGATTCCTTTTTCTAAAAATCTGCAGAAAGTTGAACACGGGGCCGTGCTCATTGAGCACGGGGTCGTGTTCGTTGTACTGTTTCATTAAAACAAACTATTTTTGGTATGTTTTCGTAGAATGTCTAGCCAAAACAGTGGAACCTCTTCTGCGCACTCAAGGAACAGTCGACGGGAAAGGAGGCCATCGATTGAAGCAACTCTCGTAAGGTACGTAATGGCGCTACGTGAAGCCCTTGACGAGATGACTTCGGTGGAGGAGATCCTCATAGACCGTATAAATTATCTCTCGGTGGGGTTGGAAAACAGTTTTCAAGAAATAAACCTCTTGCACCAGAGGTTGAACATTCTTGTAACACCTCCCATGGAACCAATCCTCCCTCAAGAGGATTGGAACCTAGCACTTGGAATCCAAAATCCTACCGGTTGGGACGACATTCCGGCGGAACCTCCTCTTGAAGAACTCCAAGAAATCCCGGTGGAAGTTGCACCCCCTCAAACCAATGCTCATGAGCCCGCTTTTCTTCTCCCTAGGGAGATCGAAGATTGGCTCGCCGACGTATGAGAAACCCATACCCGGAGAAAGAAGTTTGTCAAGCCACTTTTAACCGAGAGATCTATCTTTTCGGAAATTTTGCTAGTAGAATAAATAGTAGGCTAAAACTTCTTGGATTGAGATTTCTTGTGTTTCTTTGACCTAATTATCTAATATTTTAATTTTAGGACTATTATGTAATTCTCTAAGATTCAATGAATGATGGTTTTAGTTAAATTTGGAGTTTGGATGGTGATGAAATGAATAAAACACACATGAGATGGCAAAGGATGCAAGGGAAACTTGAACCAGCACCCCATGCAGGAAAACAGGACCGTCCGACAAATTCCTTCGTTTACAGTAAGTTCGGCACGGGCCGTGTCCGCCCAACACGGCCCCGTGCTGCACAGTCTGCAGAAAAGACCCAGTCTAGGTAACTGGACACGGGTCGTGTTCACCCAACACGCCCCCGTGTCCAGGCTTCTATTTCTCTTGACTTAATTTTGTTACTGGCACTTGAACACGGGGCCGTGTTCAGCGCCCAGTAACACAAAATTTTTGCTTTTTACACCTTTTTACACAATCAATCAACCTAAAAACTTATTTTTGGGACACATTGAGGACAATGTGTAATTTAAGTGTGGGGGGATGCTAAAACCTTGAATCTTGCAAGTCCTAAATACAAGCCTTACACAAAACTCTATTGGAACCGCTAATCACCCCAATTTTTTTCAAATTTTTTTTTTCATTTTTTACTTGTCTAGGTTTAACTCGGGAAATTCAAGTTCTCAAAAAGGTTATATTTTTACGAATTTACAACCGATAGCGTCGTGATAAAAAGAACCAACATAAGAAAATTATGAAAAGGTATGACAAGCTTAGTTAAAAGTTAATTATATATACTTGATCACATAAAAACCCATTCCCACAAAAGTGAGTTTTGAGCCTTTATTGAGCATACAATTACATATCTTTAAACTAAATGCTCATTTTTCGTTTCTTGTGTGAATAGCCGCTTGATTCTTAGGACTCTAGAACTTGCCACGACGATACTTTCCCGGTCCTTACCAACTTAAACCCGAGTAAGTAAATGATGGAGACATTAGGACTAACCCTTTTTATTTCTACACCATTATTTTTTTTACCACCTACCCAAAACCCCCCTAGTTAGCCCCTTTGAGCCTAAACCTTTTCATTTCATAACCCAAACAAAACACCCTTTTACCCACCAAAACCTTTTTCATTTTTAACCTTTTGTTTTAGTAACTAGCTCGGTTTCTCATATGACTTTCAAAAAAAAAATGTGTGTTGATGATGAAGCAAAAGAAAATAAACAAACAAGTTCATCAAAAATAACTTTGTTTGAAGAATAGCTTCATCAAAATAAAAGTGAAAAAATATAAAGTCTTACGAAAACCGAAGCTTGTTACGCTTTTCGCCCTTTTTCTACTAACCACTAACCCAATCACCTACCTTTAACCCAAGCCTAACCCTTCACCCACAAAGTCCTCTTGATGATTACACAGGTATATAAGTTAAAAAGGAGGAGGATTGATTGCTTGGCAAGCCTATGGTAGGAGTAAGTTCCATGCCGCTCTCGAGCGATCCACAAAAATACATTTTCGGCCGAGTGTTGAGTGATCCCCGTGAGGTATGTGAACTTGTATATAAATAAAATTTTACAAAGGCATGCTATGCCCTAATAAATAATTTATCTTATGAAAAGTTTTAAATAAATCATGGCGAATAGAATTGTAAATAAATAAAAATAAAACTAAATAAAGAATCTTGGAAAATCCCGACACTCTATGACAAGCCCAAAACCTTCTTTTCTACCCATTCCATTTGGGAGTGTAATAGCCACATATTAAAGAGTTTTGCTTGAGGACAAGCAAAGATTCAAGTGTGGGGGTATTTGATGTGTTCAAAATGCAACATATAAATTACATCAATTGTGGCATAAAACTAACCCTTTTTTAGTACTAATGTTGGAAAAAGTGTGCTTTTGTCTTCCTTTTGTATTTTCAGGATTAAATGAGCTCAAATTAATAAAAGAAGCAAAAAGACATCAAAATCTGACATAAATACAAGAAAAGGAACAAGACGTGACATGCCCGACCCCACGACAGCATCTTCCCAAGCAAAACAAGAAGACAGAAGACTGAACACGCCCCGTGCTCAGCCAGCACGGGGGCGTGCCCAAGTGTCAGCAGAAAAGACAAAGTGGTAGAAGCTTCTATTGCCCACCACGGGGCCGTGCTCAGCGGACATGGGGCCGTGGTCAACTATAAGATTCGCACAATCCAGGCAAATCTTCATAGTACAAAGATTCTTCTGCACACGGGGTCATGCTCAGCGGACACGGGGGCGTGGTCAACTAATAAGACAGGCTGCATTAAATGAAGAAAGAGAAGGATGTGGACACGGGGTCGTGCCCGAGCTTCTGTTCAGCCTATAAATAGGAGTGCTTGGCTCAAGCTCAAACCATCCCTTGGCATACCACCTCTCTCACACTTCACCCACCACCCACCACCACCATAACACCATCATCCACCACCATCATCCATTGTCCATTGTCCATCATAGAGTGTGTGAGTCGTCTCGGGATCCAAGATTGATCGTAAGAGTTCTTGACAATCAAGGCCATGTTTACCTAAGTCTCTTACATCACTTGGTGAAGACAAGTGTCTAGTGTAATACTTTTTATTTCTAATCTTTTCGCACTTTTTACTTGGTTTTGTATTAATGACTTTAATAACTAGTTTTTTATGTTGAAGGTGATTCTTCCTTATCGTTTGTCCGTGGTGTCTTGACATTATTTTACTGTCTATATAAAATAAAAGATTTTCACCATTCATATCTCCACGGTCTATATGGAGGTATGTTGGCTACCTGGTCGGGGGTTAAGGGAACGGTTTGGTAAGAGTCTTGCCATTGTTCAGCGTTTAGAGGTCCTGCAATGGACCTGGGTCAAATTTAGTAGGATCTCCTTCAATACTTAACGGTATTGGATGGCGGGGGTCCAAACTCTTTGATCCCCTCATAAGTTAACTACTATTAATACCATAACCCGGCTATTTAGGACTGTATCCCTGCTAACTCAGACTACTTAGTCGAGGGTAACGTCACCTCCAAAAGAGGGGCCTACCATAATTTGCATTAATAACTTAATTAATTATCTTTCAATAATCCGACCCTTTAGGATTGTATCCTTGCTGACTCAAACTACTGGGTTGAGGGTAACGTCACCTTCAAAAGAGGGGCCTACTACAATAACTAAGATAATCTCTTAAATAAGTGCAAAAGTGCGGAAATAATCAAAGGTTACACTATACACGAGTCGGAACCAAGTGATTCATCTTGTCTATCTGTTTTTCTTTTATTTTTATTTTCAGCATTTTAGTTAGTTTTTATTTTTCTTAGCTTAAAACATTTTTTTCTAAACTTTTTGATTTGATTAGACGTTGAGGAGAAACCGGTACTAAAAGCTCTTGTGTCCTTGGACGACCTCGGTATCTTACCAACACTATACTACGCTCACGATGGGTGCACTTGCCCATATGTGTGTCTAGTGTTAGTAAATATCGTGTTTTATAAATTTAAAACTTGACTAAAAAAGTGTTAAAGGGGCTTAAAATATACACCTAATATATATAACACTTCACACGCATCAGTAACTTGGTAATGAAATCCATAGTTACCATTTCCCATTTCCAGGTGGGAAGTTCAGGCTGTTGTAGCAGACCTGACGGCTTTTGGTGTTTTGCTTTAACTTGCGCACACGTCAAACATTTGGCTACATAGGTAGCTATGGACTTCTTCAAACCTATCCACCAAAAATTTGCCTTCAAATCCTGGTACATCTTGTCACTTCCAGGATGAACGGAATACTTAGAACTGTGGGCTTCTTGGAGGATAACATCCCGTAATCATCCATAGATCGGAACCCATATTCGTCCATTCAATCTTAGGATTCCATCCTTGCCATATGATAACTGTTCAGCAGTGACTCCCAGCTTTTCATTTGGATAGTTAGCTTCTAATATGGCTTCCTTCTGAGCGGCTAACAATCTTTCATTTAAACTGTTCTTTAATTCAATGCTCTTGGCATTGATTCTAATGGGTTTAACCCTTTCCTTTCTGTTTAAAGCATCGGCGACCACATTCGCCTTACCTGGATGGTATCGGATTTCACAATCATAATCATTCATTGTCTCCATCCATCGTCGCTGCCTCATGTTTAGATCCTTCTGATTAAATAGATGTTGAAGGCTCTTGTGATCAGAATAGATCACACACTTGGTACCATATAAATAATGTCTCCAAAGTTTCAGTGCAAACACAACGGCACCCAACTCCAAATCATGGGTGGTGTAATTTTTCTCGTGTACTTTCAGTTGTCGAGAAGCATATGCAATAACTTTACCTTTCTGCATTAGCACACATCCCATGCCAGTGTATGATGCGTCTCAATAAACCACAAATTCTTCAATCCCTTCAGGCAATGTCAACACAGGAGCATTGCTTAGCTTCTGTTTAAGGATATCGAAGGATTCTTGTTGCTTAGGACCCCAATCAAACTTAATATTCTTCCTGGTCAACAAAGTTAGGGGTGCTGCAATCCTTGAGAAATTCTCAATGAAACGCCTATAGTATCCTGCCAGGCCTAAAAAGCTGCGAATCTCTGTGGGCATCTTTGGCTCTTGCCAATTCATGATAGCTTCAATCTTAGCGGGATCCACCTGGATACCACGCTCACTAACCATATGTCCAAGGAATTGGACTTCACAAAGCCAAAATTCACACTTTGAAAACTTGGCATAAAGCTTTTCTTGTTGAAGAAGTTTAAGAATACAATGGAGATGCTTCTCATGTTCAGCTTGATTCTTTGAATAAATAAGAATGTCATTAATGAAGACAATGACAAACTTGTCCAAGTAGGGTTTGCAAACGCGATTCATGAGGTCCATGAATGATGCTGGTGCATTAGTGAGCCCGAACGGCATCACTAGGAACTCGTAGTGACCATAGCGAGTTCTAAATGCAGTCTTGTGCACACCTCCATCTCTAACCTTCAGTTGATGGTAACCCAACCTCAAGTCAACCTTGGAGAAGTAACTTGCTCCTTGGAGCTGATCGAACAGATCGTCGATCCTGGGCAATGGATATATGTTCTTGATTGTAACCTTGTTTAGCTCATGATAATCAATGCACAACCGCATTGATCCATCTTTCTTCTTAACAAACAGAATAGGCGCTCCCCAGGGAGATGAGCTAGGTCTAATAAATCCTTTTGCCAACAAATCATCTAACTGAGTTCTCAACTCCTTCATCTCAGTTGGGGCTAACCGATAAGGTGCTCTTGCAACAGGTGCTGCCCCATGTATAATGTCAATTCTAAACTCCACTTGCCTATCTGGGGGTAAACCAGGTAGTTCTTTAGGAAATACATTAGGGTATTCAGAAATGACAGGGATGTCTTCAATCTTGGGTTTTGGCTCATCAATAGTCACTTGTGCCATATAAATGACATAACCTTTCTTCATATACCTTGACGCCTTAAGCACAGACACTTGCTTAGGCAATCCATACTGAGTATCTCCCTGTATGGTAAGTGGCTCACCATAAGGAGTCTTGATCACCACTTGTTTCTTGTTACACATTATCTGAGCTTGGTTATGAGATAACCAGTCCATGCCTATAACTATGTCAAACCCAGCTAACTTTAAAGGAAGTAAGGATAGTGGAAAATAGTGGTTCCTAATGGATATGAAACATCCATCTAACACGGTTGATGCGTTTTCTATGGTACCATCAGCGAATTCAACCTCATACTTTATGCCTAGGGTTCTAACAGGCAGATTTAACAACTTACAAAACTTATTGTCTACAAATGACTTATCCGCACCCGAATCAAATAACACCCTTGCATAAATGTCATTAATAAGGAAGGTACCTGTTATCACGTTATCATCCTGCACTGCTTCCCGTGCATCCATTCGAAAGACCCTAGCATTGGTCATTTTGGCTTCTTCAGGCTTTTTGGCATACTTAGGGCAGTTGGACTTGATGTGCCCCTTCTCGTTACAGTTATAGCACGTTGCATCCTTTATCTTCTTGCACTCTATCGTCTTGTGCTCAGAAGACTTACAAATCCCAGAAGCCCTTGGCTGTGATTGGGATTTTGATTCATACCTGCATTTGCCCAGATGACGCTTCTTACAGATCTTACATTTGGGCTTCTCGCCCGCCTGTTGGTCATCTTTCTTGAACCCTGAACTCTTTATGTGATCAGAGTTTCCCGTGTGCTTCTTGTCCGAACGGTGTGAGTTATTATCCTCACGTTTTCTCTTCTCAGCATCGGAATGCCTAAGCGATCTCTGCCTGATCGCATCCAAGGTAAGAGATAATGATAAATCAGCTGCTGACCTGAAAGTAGCAGGTCGGGATGCCTTTACACTAGCTTTGATTTATGGGGCTAAACCTCCAATGAAACGGGCTATACGTTTTGGTTCCGGGGTAACCAGGTATGGAACCAAACGTGACATGGTATTGAAGCTAGTAAGGTAAGCCTGACAATCTGGGTTTTTCATCAGCAAAGATAAGAAGTCGGTCTCAATCTTTTCAACCTCATGTTGAGGGCAGTAATTCTCCTTGATGAGAACAACAAACTGATCCCATGACAGATTGTACAACGGGATCTTCCCAGTAGCCTAGATTAGTGACCTCCACCAGGCTAGTGCTTCTCCTTTAAACGACTGAGATGCATACTTCACAACATCCCTATCAGCGCAACCACTGATATCAACTACAGTGTCCATTTCATCGAGCCAGGTCATACAATCGACGACTCCTTTTTCCCCCGTGAAGTCTCTAGGCTTGCAGGAGACGAAATACTTATATGTACAGGATTTACCACGTGGTTCCTGTTTGAGCTCAATCTTCCTCGATGGAACACTATGCTGATTTGAGGAGTGATGGTCGTCATCATCTTTCTTTGACCCCTTAGGTTTAAGAGGTGGCTTACTATGAGCTTCAGAGTGAGTCTTAGGTTTAGAGTGGGGTATAGATAGGGACCTGCTTCGAGTACCACTAGATTCGTTAAACTGCCTATCCAAGGCCTTGGTAACAGCATTATCAATCAATGCTTGAAGTTCCGCACCAGTTACATTGATTCTGGTAGTATCACGATTCTCCCTTGGATGACTGTTGACTTCTTCAGACTCAGCCATGTAGCTTGATTGCTACATAACAGGATGACAATAGTTTTCTTAGAGGTATATAATAGATTTGTCATCTTATTAATTTATTAACCATGATATTAAAGAACCATTTTGGTTAATTTCGTTAAGTATTTTATTCAGGATTTTTCATTAATAATCCGTAGTTATAATATAATATTGGCACAAAAGGCCAAGTCACAAGGACACATTTAAATTATAAGTCAAGATCTTATAGGATCGAGGTACTAAGGTTTGAATCATATTTCATTACCTTTTATTAACAGGGAGTTGTAGGCTACGACTGTCTTTTGTCTTATATGACAATAATTATGACCCGTAGGCCCTACATCATAAATGGATGTTTAAACAATAAAGAAGGATTTGGAATAATCCAATGTAAGGATAACACGTGTGACTTTTACGAATCACATCAGCCAGGAGTGTTAACATGTTCTCAGATGTTAACAAGGATTTGAATCTCTTTTTAAACAGGTTTTACCATCATGGCCAGGTCTTATAGTGACATGCAGTCTAGGTTATACCCTTTAAGGTTCTTATTTAATATTTAACGCAGAACAATCCTAAATTGAGATGTTAATAAGGATCTGAATCTAATTGAGGAATTACCATCTTGGCCCTGTCTTAAAATGACACCTGGCTAGGTTTTGCCCTTTTTAGATTTTGCCATTTTATTATAATGGTAGATCTTATAAAGGAAAGTTATTTTTCATTTATTTCATATCTTGTGTTTAGGCATATAATTTAAAAATGAAAATTTAAATTTAATCATTCCATGACAAAAATTAAAAGTACATGTTTGCCCTAAACGGGACTTAAAGAGAACTAACTTGCCCGCGCAGGGGCTAAACAACATAACATACCCACGCAGGGGTTAAACAGGAAGACATGCCCACACAGGGGCTGATAAAAAAAAAACAAGTCCTCGCAGGGACTGATTACAGAAACAGATGTCCACGCAGGGACTGATTAAACATTAAAGAAATAAAAATAAACAAATAAAGGATTTAATGATCCTTTTTGGTCTTCCCCTTGATTAAGTTCGCCAGACCCATGAAAATTCCTCGGTTTTGCCTACGCTCTTCCCGAAACTCCTGCTCCACCTGACTCAACCTTTGAAGAATCTCTGGTTGCTGCGGTGGTGATATCACTGGCGGCTGCGGGGGCTGCTGATACTGCGGAGGTTGAGGAGGTGGCAGTTGTTGATACCCATAGGGTGGGTACCCATAGGGTGGATATCCAGCTTGCTATGGGACTCCAAAGGGCCCTTCGGGATGAAGAGCATTGTAGTTTGCTGCCGTAAGGTATGGGTCAACACTGGGGGCATTGTAGTAGTTATACCCCGGGTAAGCAGGCTGCTCAAAGGGGTTGTATGCCGCTGCACTGGTATATGCAGGGATTGGGTTATCAAAACCCACTGGTGGCGGTGCGACCGGCGCAGACTGCACCTCAGAAACAGGGTTCGAAGGCCCACCCATTTGTGGGTCTTCATATAGTTGCGGGTAATGGCTGCCACTTGAATGTTGAGGGGTGCTGATACGGACACCCCCTCGCATGGACATCCATGCGGTTGATCTTCTACGCCTCGGTGGCACCGGAGGCTGTTGCTGCACTGGTGGTGGTGGCGGAGTAACCGCTACAAAGCGCGAATCCTCCGAGGGATCCTGCTGCTGCTGCGGTGAGTTGTGGTAACTAGGAGTAAACGCCCAGTCGATTTGGTTAAACCTCACCTCGTAGCTATCGGGACCATTATAAGGTGATCCCAGAAAGGGTGACCCATCCGAAATCTCGATGGGGTGAGTAGGCGTTCCGGACGGCGGTTGGGCAGGTTCCGGATCTTCGTCCATATCCATGGAGAAATGATCCTCTGGTCCCAATGGGTTATAACCCAGTGGTTCATTAATTAGGTTTGCCGGGTTGAACCGGCTTTAGAAGTACGGTGTCGGGTCGTTGAAGGGTGAGTTATGACCTTGGAAGGGTATATAAGAATGGTGCGAGTTGTGGGGCTCATTTTCTGATTGAGGCCCGTAAGAGTTTAGGTAAGATGGTGAGGAGCTCAGGGAGACTGAATGCCTCGCAAGTTCTAATGAGGTCCTCCAGTTTTCCTGAGGGCTTTTGCTCAATGAATCAGATGGGGTTCGCCGGTGTGATGGCCCGGCCTCATGATCGTTTGAGGCGACGAGTGGCCCCTTTCCTCTACCCCTTCCTCGTATTCTTGGTGGCATCTTTTTGAACCTGTCAAAACAATTAAGGACACAACAAAGAAAAATAAAGGACAAAATTAAAGTAAAACAAATTGGATTTGTCCTAAGTTCTTTGTCTAGACTCGAAAGTCGAGGAATGTGCATACTGTGTCATTGAGATTAAACACAAAAGGCTAGTGTTTAATTCACTCAACATTGGCTCTGAAACCAACCTGTCACACCCCGATATTTCCACGTATTACCGGTGGGCCCGGTGGGGAGTATCGTGACGTAGTTGATATCATCATAGTCAAACAACACAATTTTAAATACACAGCGGAAGCAAAAGATGAATCACATTACAAACCGAATTATTAGTAATATCAAAGTATCACAACGGACTGTAATGGATCCACAGGCGGATCGAAAGGTAAAAAGATTATGGTTCAACAGACTTTAACATCTAGAGCTTGCAAGGCTTGATTAATGATGCCATGAGTAGCCAGCCTATGTCGTCTAGTACCTGCACTTAGCCTTTTTGGAAAATACGTCAGTTTACACTGTTAAATACAATTAACTGACTCATTTTGAAAACATTTAAGAAAATTGATTTGAATGCACAAGGCACAAAACATCTTTAATAACTTGGGATAATTATTTATATATAAACTTGTAAAAGAATTACATGTTCGTTATACGTTCAGTAGCCCAGGCTGAATACCAGGTTAAAGATTAATAGACACACCACATGATATAGTCCCGCGGCGAGTTATTCTCGAAACCGGCGGTTATACCTTTTTATTTATATATGCACTGGCAGGTGTAGGCCTACACCCCGTGCTTAGGTCGTGGCCATTTCAATGAATGAATCCAAGGATATCTGGGACATGGTCATTAACCCCCCAAAGGCTTTAAGCAAACAAAACAATTTAAACGGGTCATTTCAATAAATTAACCTTCATACGATTAAAAATTCAATGCCCGACCAAGCGGCATTTTATATACCGTACCCCAAGCCCGTATAAGGGAAAATAAGTTAAAAGTATTTACTTGAGCAAGTATAATTCACAAAGAGCGAGTGCAAGTAGCTTTTACCGGGCTCCTAATCTGGAACGAAGGTTTTAATAACCTATTAGATTCCTAACGGGTCTTAAATAAGTCTAAACTTAGACCGGTTAGTTTTAAAGGAAGATATACGGTTCAAATCGCATGATTTAAGCGATGACCGGATTAGAGTGTGGTTTAGACCCGACAAGTTTATATACTTGTATAATATGGGTAAACTAAACACATTCTGGATTTTGAGATAAAAACGATAAGGTTTGACATGTTTCGGTTAATTTATGCAAACTAGTTACATAAACCGCACCGAACGCGAAAGATGCGTAACGGGTAACCAAAAGAGTCATGAATAGGTTTCCTAAGTTAATATGCCTTAAATATGTTGGGATATCATTAGGATACCTTCCATTATGCCCAAAAGGAATTTAAATCCAAACTATGCCTCGTAGGGGCATTTTGGTTATTTTAAAGCTTATAAAAGAGTTTAAATATAAATCTGAGTTTCAGGTCTGATATAATCAGTAAAAATATTTATTTTTATAAGTCATAACAGTAGGATATGAAATATATGTGAAATTTATTATTTATAACCAAACTATGCACCGAATGGGCATTTTGGTAATTTCACATAGGCTTAAAAGGTCAAAACTGGAAATCTGAGTTTAAAATTTTGCTTACTGTTAAAATATAAAAATTTACTAAAAATATCAGTAGGTATCAAGTCATATATATTTAAAATAGTTTTAATACATACTATGCGTTTAAAACGCGTAAAAAGGCGGTTTTAAGCGATTTCCGGGTTTTATAAGAAAAGCTGATATTTTTATTATTCCAGCAGGCTTAGAATATATTACTTATCATATAAAATCAGTAGAAAAAGGTTTGGTATCAAAATGATTTGTAAAACTCATTTTATAGCCTAAAAGGGCAAAACCGACAATTACCGAATTAAAGCTAGAACCCTATATTATGCTCAGTCTAAAAATAAATAAAAATCTTCAAAAATCCCAAAATATTATTTTCATCAGTGGGTAAAAAGTTTGGTATAAAAATTCGGGTTTAAATAGGCTATATGCTAATTACGCCGTTTAATTAATAAAAAGCTTTATAATTACGCTAATGAGCATAACTCCTAATCTAGACCTCAAACTGATGTCAAATTTTTAGGGCAAGTTTATAAATCAGTAATAAAGGTTTCTCTTCTTTTACATTTTCAAAAATCTCGTTTTAAGGTTAAAAGAGCATAATAGTCAACATTTAGGTATATAACGGAAACATGCATATGAATCGGGTAACTAATGAACCAAGTTGTATAATCACAGAGGGTTATACTAACATGTAACCTGGTCCTAATAAAGCTCTAAGGCATTTCTAAACTATGCTCTAATGGGTCAGAACTGAAAGTCAAAGCAAAAGTCTACTTTTGCGACTTTCGGCTCCGAACCGAGCCTAAACTGAAAATTGTTGGGTTGAACATGTTTAGACATGTTCTTACATTAATTACCAAGTTATATTAGTGATAAAACAGGTTGCATGGCTTCTACATTGTTAATTATGTGTTTATTTGAACATTAGCTTTCTGTTGACTTTTTATGATTAATTTTGACCCAACAATTGACCTAGTTAGAGTGGGAATCAGAGAGTGCCCTTTTAAGGGTTTATTACCCACATAATCACCAACCCATAGGTACTTTCAATTTGAGATTTGACTGGACAAATTATGATTAATTACGAAGTCAAACCTTAATTACGACGGTTTGACTTTAGGCTAATAAACTAAGTAAAACTGAGTTAAGAAAGGTTAAGGACACTTACTGAAGTCCTATGCACGACTAATGACCTCTAGGAAGTGGCCTTGAGCTCCAGCAATCTCCAGAAAAGAAGTTGTGAGAGTTTTGAAAGTGCAAGTTCAATGTTGCAACTTAGAATTTCTTATATAGGAACCCAAATGGCTTAAGATCATCACACACAAGTCTACAAAAGTTCCCTGATCATCCCATGTGTCCCTATGCATGTAAAACTATGGGCCATGCTCCTGAATTTCGAAAACCATGCAAGGGAAGCGGTGTAACAGGCTGAACAGGCATCTGTCCATTTTCTGCTGCCAGCGACAGCCTTACGAACCGGAAGCAATATCCTTTGCGGTCCGTAAGCATCTCTTACGGACCGTAAGTTAAAAACTATACGGTCCGCAACCGACCTTGATCTAAGATGCCCAGTTACAACCTTGCGGACCTTAAGCCCTTGGCTTTGCGGTCCGTATCCGCTTTTTATTTATTTTCGCCCAGCTCCGCCACCTTACGGACCGTAAGGTGGTCTTCTTGCGGTCCGTAAGCCCTCATCAGAAGACAAAACTTTGTAATCTCTTAGGCTTTGAGCATGCATTCTTTACAACTTTGAAACTTATGCCTTTATCAGCAGGAGGGGACCATGAACCAGACCTTTGCATGCTCTTGAAAGTGTTGCCATGCACTTACACATCCTTGGATTTTATTGATGAATGCTTTTGAAGGGAATTTGTCGTATGAAACATAGGATCCATTTCTTGTGCCAATTTGAATTACACATTATCAAAATAACCGGATTTGAATATATCAGATGTTTACAAAATATTTTAAGGTTTGAGATTTATAATTAGGTCGCTCAGAGGTATTAATTAACATGTCGACACTTTTAAATCCTACCATACATCTTTTGACCTGATCCGGGTTTATAACACGTTTGCCTTACATGACACGTGTCTTTATTTTATTGGGTATGAATTTACGATGTGTTACATTTTGAACCCAGATTTCCAGTTTTGACCTTTAAAGCTTATGTGAAATTACCAAAATGCCCCTGCGGTGCATAGTTTGGTTATAAATGATAAATTTCACATATATGTAATACCCTACTGATATAACTTATTAAATTAAATATTTTTGCTGATTATTTCAGACCTGAACCTCATATTAATATTAAATCTCTTTTATAACCTTTAAAAGGACCAAAATACCCATACGGGGCTTATTTTGAGTTTAAATTCGTTTTGGGCATAATGGAAGGTATCCTACTGATATTACAACATATTTAAGACATATTAACTTAGAAAACTTGTTCATGACTCATTTGGTTACCCGTTATGCATTCATTGCGTTCGGTACGGTTTATGTAACTAGTTTGCATAAATTAACCGAAACGGGTCAAACCTTATCATTTTCACTTCAAAATCCAGAATGTGTTTAGTTTACCCATATTATACAAGTGTTCATACTTGTCGGGTCTAAACCACAGTCTAATCCGGTCTTCGCTTAATCTTGCGTTTGAACCATATACCTTTCTTTAAAACTAACCGGTCTAAAGTAAGACCCGTTAGGAATCTAATAGGTTAATTAAAACCTTTGTTCCAGATTTAGGAGACCAGTAAAAGATACTTGCACTTGCTTATTTGTACGGCTGAGATAAATTTATATAATTGCTCAGGTAAATACTTTTAACTTATTTTCCCTTATACGGGCTTGGGGTACGGTATATAAAATACCGCTTGGTCGGGCATTGAATTGTTAATCGTATGAAGGTTAATTTATTGAGATGACCCGTTTAGTCTGTTTTGTTTGCTTAAAGCCTTTGGGGGGTTAATGACCATGTCCCGGATATCCTTGGCATCATTCATTGAAATGGCCATGACCTAAGCACGGGGTGTAGGCATACATCTGCCAGTGCATATATATATATATAAAGGTATAACCGACGGTTTGAGAATAACTCGCCGCGGGATTATATCATGTGGTGTGTCTATTAATCTTTAACCCGGTATTCAGCCCGGGCTACTGAACGTATAACGAACATGTAATTCTTTTACAAGTTTATATATAAATAATTATCCCAAGTTATAAAAGATTATTTTGTGCCATGTGCATTCAAATCAATTTTCTTAAACATTTTCAAAATGAGTCAGTTAATTGTATTTACCAGTGTAAACTGACGTATTTTCCAAAAAAGGCCAAGTGCAGGTACTAAACGGAATAGGCTGGCTACTCCTAGCATCAATAAAGAGTCTTACAAGCTTAGATGTTATTAAATCTGTTGAACAATGATCTTTTGAACTTTGATCCGCCTGTGGATCCTTACAACCATTTTGTAATACACTTGATATTACTTTTTATTCGGTTTGTAATGATTTTATCTTTCGACTTCCGCTGTGTATTAAACTGTGATTATATAAATTGTCTATAATATCAACTACGTCACAATACTCCCCACCGGGCCCACCGGTAATACGTTGAAATATCGGGTTGTGACAGGTTGGTATCAGAGCCAACGTTGAGTGAATTAAACACTAGTCTTTTGTGTTTAATCTCAATAACACAGTTTGCACATTAATCGACTTCCGAGTCTAGACTTGAACTAGGAATAATCTCATCCTTAATAGGTATATATTATTTTCGATATTTGTGCCTTTCAGGAACATGTCACCGAGTAAAGCTGCCATTGGTGGAAGTTCTTCAAACCCGAAATTTAAGAGTGGTAAGCTCCGTACCACAGCTCGAATAATCGTACGCCCAGTATGGAGGAAGGATCTTTTTGGACCCATTCCCAAAATCAAACTAATTGAAACCATTAACCATGTTCCAACCTCCTTACCTGAGACTTTTGAAACTTCAATTGAGAAGCCGACGTCAGAGGAGCCCATACTAGCAGTCCCTGAGGCTCCCACTCCGAAAATGATACCTATGGACCCAAATGATCCATATTTCTTACCTCCAAGTCTTGGAATCCAAAACTTGGATAATACCTGTCCAGACCCTATCCGTGATCCATATTATTTGCTAACCATAAAATCCTTAGATTCCACTTCTGTTAAGGTCCCTAGCGTGGAGGATTTCGACTACCTGCCAAAACCTTCAGTAACCATACCGCATACAGTAAACCAAGGAGGAGACTTTCAGGACTAAGATGAAGAAGAAACTCTCTTGTTGTATTATTTTCCCTAATAGTCCTTATAAGGACATAATTATCTTTTAGTCCCTTCTTGGACAATGTTATTTCCTTCAAGTCCCGTTGAGGGCAATTATGTACTCCTTTTAAAATTTATTGGAGTGATTTGTTTAAATTTCATTTTTATCATTATATACGAACATAATATATGAAATAAATCAAAATATCATTCCTTTTTTTGTAATTGATCTGCCAATATATATTAAAAAGAATCTTAAAGGGTATAACCTAGCTTGCATGTCATTAAGGACCTAGCTTTGATGGTAAAACCTGTTTAAAAGAGATTCAGATCCTTGTTAACATCTGAAAACATGTTAACACTCCTGGAAACAGTGATGCGATAAAATCACACTTATCATCCTTAAAGTGGGAATTTCCAACCCCCTTATCTAGCCTAGTGATTTAGAAATCATGGCTTAAATCATTAAATAAAGATGATCACATTATAAACATCCATTAGTGATGAAGTGCCTACGGGCTAAACTTGTTGTCCAATAAGACAACGACAGTGGTGGTCTTTGACCCCCTGTCTAAAGATGTCGGACTACGTCCAAGCATAATAGATCGTATAATAAACATCCATTTGTGATGTAATGCCTACGGGTCATAATCATTGTCATATAAGACAAAAGACAGTCGTAGCCTATAACTCCCTGTCAAGAAAGGTAATGAACTATGATTCAAGCCTTAGTACCTCGATCCTATAAGATCTTGACTTATAATTTGAATGTGTCCATGTGACTTGGCCTTTTGTGCCATTATTATATTTAATTATAACTAAGGATTATTGATAAAAAATCCTGAATAAAATACTTAATAAGTTAACCAATATGGTTCTTTAATACCATGGTTAATAAGTTAATAAGATGACAAATCTATTATAAACCTCTAAGAAATCATTGTCATCATTTTATGTAGCGATCAAGCTACATGGCAGAGTCTGAAGAAGTCAACAGTCATCCAAGGGAGAATCATGATACTACTAGGATCAACGTAACTGGTGCAGAACTTCAAGCATTGATTGATAATGTTGTTACCAAGGCCATAGATAGGCAGTTTAATGAGTCAAGTGGTACTCGAAGCAAGACCTCATCTGTACCCCATTCTAAACCTAAGACTCACTCTGAGGCTCATAGTAAGCCACCTCCTAAACATAATGGATCAAGGAGGGATGACGATCATCACTCCTCAAATCAGCATAGTGTCCCGTCGAAGAAGATTGAGCTCAAACGAGAACCACGTGGTAAGTCCTGCACATATAAGTATTTCATCTCCTGCAAGCCTAGAGACTTCACAGGGGAGAAAGGAGCCATCGATTGTATGACTTGGCTCGATGAAATGGACACTGTGGTTGATATCAGTGGTTGCGCTGATAGGGACGTTGTGAAGTTTGTATCTCAGTCATTTAAAGGAGAAGTGCTAGCTTGGTGGAGGTCTCTGATCCAAGCTACTGGAAAAGTCCATTTGTATGGTATGTCTTGGGAGCAGTTCGTTACTCTCATCAAAGAAAATTACTGCCCTCAACATGAGGTTGAGAAGATTGAGACCGACTTCCTGACATTAGTTATGAAGAATTTAGCCTGTCAGGCGTACCTTACGAGTATTAATACAATGTCTCGATTGGTTCCATATTTGGTGACACCGGAACCAAAACGGATAGCCCGTTTCATTGGGGGGTTTAGCCCCGGAGATCAAAGACAATGTGAAGGCATCTCGACCGACTACCTTTAGATCTGTAGCCGATCTGGCACTATCGCTTACCCTCGATGCCGTCAGGCAGAGATCGCTGAGAAATTCTGATATTGTGAAGAGGAAACGTGAGGATGAAATCTCACACCGATCAGACAAGAAACACAAAGGGAACTCTGACCACAGGAAGAGTTCAAGGTTCAAGAAAGATGACCAACAGTCGGGCGAGAAGCTCAAATGCAAAATCTGTAAGAAGCGCCATTTGGGGAGGTGCATATACGAGTCAAAATCCCAATCACAGCCGAGGGCTTGTGGGATTTGTAAGTCAAGTGAGCACAAGACGATAGAGTGCAAGAAGATAAAGGATGCAACGTTCTATAACTGTAACGAGAAGGGGCACATCAAGTCCAACTGCCCTAAGTATGCCAAAAAGCCTGAAGAAGCCAAAAAGACCAATGCTAGGGTCTTTCGAATGGATGCACGAGAATCCGTTCATGATGATAATGTGATAACAGGTACCTTCCTTATAAATGATGTTTATGCAAGGGTGTTATTTGATTCGGGTGCGGATAAGTCATTTGTAGATGATAAGTTTTGTAAGTTGTTGAATTTACCTGTTAAAACCCTAAGCGTGAAATATGAAGTAGAGTTGGCCGATGGTACATTAGAAACTGCCTCAACAATGCTAGATGGATGTTTTATATCCATTAGGAACCACTCCTTTCCGTTATCCTTGCTTCCTTTGAAATTAGCTGGTTTCGACATAGTAATAGGCATGGATTGGTTATCTCATAACCCAGCCCAGATTGTTTGTGACAAGAAACAAGTAGTGATTAAGACTCCGTATGGTGAGCCACTTACCATACAAGGAGATACTCAGTATGGGTTGCCTAAGCAAGTGTCTATGCTTAAGGCATCAAAGTGTTTGAGGAAAGGTTGTGTCATCTACATGGCACAAGTAACTATCGATGAACCAAAACCCAAGGTTGAAGACATCCCTGTCATCTCTGAATATCCAGAAGTATTTCCTGAAGAACTACCTGGTTTACCCCCAGATAGGCAAGTGGAGTTCAGAATCGACATTATACCTGGAGCAGCACCTATCGCTAGAGTACCTTACAGGTTAGCACCAACAGAGATGAAAGAGTTGAGAACTCAACTGGATGATTTGTTGGCAAAAGGATTTATTAGACCTAGCTCATCTCCTTGGGGAGCACCAATTCTGTTTGTTAAGAAGAAAGATGGATCAATGCGGTTGTGCATTGATTATCGTGAGCTAAACAAGGTTACATTCAAGAACAGATATCCTTTTCCCAGGATCGACGATCTGTTCAATCAATTGCAAGGGGCAAGTTACTTCTCCAAGATTGATTTAAGGTCAGGTTACCATCAACTGAAGGTTAGAAATGAAGATGTGCACAAGACTGCATTTAGAACTCGTTATGGTCACTACGAGTTGTTGGTGATGCCTTTCGGGCTCACTAATGCACCAGTAGCGTTCATGGACCTCATGAATCGCGTTTGCAAACCCTACTTGGATAATTTTGTCATTCTCTTCATCGATGACATTCTTATTTACTCAAAGAATCAAGATGACCATGAGAAGCATCTTCGTTGTATTCTTATACTTCTTCAGCATGAGAAGCTCTACGCCAAGTTTTCAAAGTGTGAATTTTGGCTTCGTGAAGTCCAGATCCTTGGACATGTGGTTAGTGAGCGTGGTATCCAGGTGGATCCCGCTAAGATTGAAGCTATCATGAATTGGCAAGAGCCGAAGACGCCCACAGAGATTCGTAGCTTTTTGGGTCTGGCAGGATATTATAGGCGTTTTATTGAAAACTTTTCAAGGATTGCTGCACCCCTAACTTCTTTAACTCGTAAGAATATTAAGTTTGATTGGGGTCCTAAGCAACAAGAATCCTTCGATAT
Source organism: Helianthus tuberosus (assembly GCA_030545235.1). Taxonomy (NCBI): domain Eukaryota; kingdom Viridiplantae; phylum Streptophyta; class Magnoliopsida; order Asterales; family Asteraceae; genus Helianthus; species Helianthus tuberosus. Next base: position 187,258,660 of record CM060382.1, on the reverse strand, counting down.
TCTTAAACAGAAGTTAAGCAATGCTCCTGTGTTGACATTGCCTGAAGGAATAGAAGAATTTGTGGTTTACTGCGACGCATCGCACACTGGCATGGGATGTGTGCTAATGCAGAAAGCTAAAGTTATTGCATACGCTTCCCGACAATTAAAAGTGCACGAGAAGAATTACACCACCCACGATTTGGATTTGGGTGCCGTTGTGTTTACATTGAAACTTTGGAGGCATTATTTATATGGTACCAAGTGTGTGATGTATTCTGATCACAAGAGCCTTCATCATCTGTTTAATCAGAAGGATATGAACATGAGGCAGCGACGATGGATGGAGACACTGAATGACTATGATTGTGAAATACGATACCATCCAGGCAAGGCGAATGTAGTCACCGATGCTTTGAGCAGCTTGAATGAAAGATTGCAGAGCAGCTTGAATGAAAGATTGCTAGCCGCTCAGAAGGAAGCCGTGTTAGAAGCCAACTATCCGAATGAAAAATTGGGGGTAACTGCTGAAAAGTTATCATATGGCAAGGACGGAATCCTAAGATTGAATGGACGGATATGGGTTCCAATCTATGGAGGACTTCGGAATGTTATCCTTCAAGAATCCCACAGTTCCAAGTATTCTGTTAATCCTGGAAGTGATAAGATGTACCAGAATTTAAAGGCAAATTATTGGTGGATAGGTTTGAAGAAGTCTATAGCCACCTATGTGGCCAAATGTCTGACATGTGCTCAAGTTAAAGCAGAACACCAGAAGCCGTCAGGTTTGCTACAACAGCTTGAACTTCCCACCTGGAAATGGGAAATGGTGACTATGGATTTTATCACCAAGTTGCCAAAAACAAAGCGAGGAAATGATACTATTTGGGTTATAGTGGATAGACTGACTAAGTCAGCCCACTTCTTACCTATTAAGGAAACACACAACTCAGATAAGTTAGCTCAGCTGTATGTGGATGAGATTGTATCTCTCCACGGAGTGCCAGTGTCTATCATCTCTGATAGAGATACGAGGTATACATCGCATTTCTGGAAAAGTTTTCATTAATCCCTAGGCACTCGATTGAACTTCAGCACAGCATATCATCCTCAGACGGATGGTCAAAGCGAGCGAACAATTCAAACACTAGAAGATATGTTAAAGGCTTGTGTTATTGATCTAAGCGGAAGTTGGGATGATCATCTTCCATTGATTGAATTCTCATATAATAATAGCTATCATTCCAGCATTCAAGCTGCACCATTTGAAGCTTTATATGGAAGGAAGTGCAGGACGCCCGTTTGCTGGGCAGAAGTTGGAGATGTCCAACTAACAGGACCTGATATAGTCCTGGAGACGAGAGATAAAATTGTACAGATACGAGATCATCTTAAAGCTGTCAGGGATAAGTAGAAAAGCTACGCATATAAAAGGCGTAAACCTCTAAAGTTTGAGGTTGGTGACAAAGTGTTACTTAAAGTATATCCCTGGAAAGGGGTAATGCGATTTGGTAAGAAAGGCAAGTTAAGCCCGAGGTACACAGGACCATTTGATATCACCGAATGTGTCGGAACAGTGGCTTATAAGTTAAACCTGCCTGAAGAGCTCAGTGGTATTCATAATGTATTCCGCATATGCAATCTGAAGAAATGCCTAGCTGATGAATCACTAGTCATACCACATACGGATGTGCACATTGATGAGAGCTTAAAGTTTATCGAAAAACCTTTGTCGATTGAAGATCGACAGGTTAAGAAGCTTCGAAATAAGCATGTACCGATTGTAAAGGTTAAATGGGATGCCCGTAGAGGTCCCGAGTACACGTGGGAGGTAGAATCCACAATGAAAGAGAAGTACCCTCATTTATTTCAGTAAATCTCGAGGTCGAGATTTCTTTTAAGGGGGTGAGGATGTAACACCTCGTAAAATCACGACCAATATAATGAAGACACGTGTCATGGACTTTAAACGTGTAACGAATTGAATATGAGGGACTAAAGTTGACAAACGAAGAAAATATATGTATATAAGGATTCAAAGTGTCAACATTTGATAATTATGCCTTTTAACAACCCTACACGATGTTTATACCCATAAACGAATGAATCATGAAGCGTATGAAACCGTTTGTGGAAGAAAGTGAAAGTTTACAAGACGCGAGGGTTAAATGTGTCAACATGTTTAAGTTATACCTCTGAGTGACCTTTTAGCGAACCCGGAGCCTTGTAACGATTAATTATACTCCCAAGAATAAGTGATAAAAATTTCACAAGGTTTCGATACCGTATAAGGAAGATACTTTAATTTTCGTAATTAAGGGGTTAAAAGCGTCAACGAGGCAAAACTTGTGTTTTCGGTTATCGTTTAACGAAACCGGACCTAACAATGTTTGGTTATATCTCATGGATCATAGAAATATAAGTTATATGGGTTAAATGTGCTTAAAATGAAAGAAATTACGTTTTAGAAGGTCCAGGGGGTAAAATGTCATTGTTTGAAAGATGCTGATCAGGTAAGCCACCTGGTGGCGCTGCGCCACCACTGAAGTCTTATGCCGTCGTGCGACGCGACAGCCTGAGCTGGACAGATTTCATGCACAGATGCGAGTTCAACAGGTTGCACCGCCTTAGAAGCCTTGTATTCGATTCTAGGGGCTTGTTTGATGGTTTTTCATGCATAGGGACACTTGTTAATGATCAGGGAGCATCTATAGACTTGTTTGGCATGATCTTGTAAGATTAAATCCCCTATATAAGAACATCTTGTTGCAAAATTTTGGGCACTCACTTGAAAACATTCATAACTTAACTTTTGGAGTCTCCTGGAGCTCAAGATCATTTCCTAAGGGTCATTAGTCGTGCTTAGTACTTCAGTAAGCCTCCTTGACCTTTCTTAATTCAGTTTTATTAGTTTAATGGCCTAAAGTCAAACCCGTCATAACTAAGGTTTGACTTAGTGATTAATCACTAATGGTCCAGTCAATTCTCGAATTGAAAGTAGCTTTGAGTTGGTAATTATGTGGGTAATAAACCCTTAAAAGGGCACCCTCTAATTCCCACTCTAACTAGGTCAATTGTCGGGTCAAAGTTAATTATAAAAAGTCAACAAAAAGTAAATTTTCGCATAAACACATAATTAACAATGCAGAAGCTATGAAACCTGTTTTATCACTTATATAACTTAATAATTAATGTAAGAACATGTCTAAGCATGTTCAACCCGACAATTTTCAGTTTAAGCTCGGTTCGGAACCGAAAGTCGCAAAAATAGACTTTTGCTTTGACTTTCAGTTCTGACCCAATGTAGCATATTTTATAAATTCCTTAGAGATCTATTAGGACCAGGTTATAGATTAGTGTAACCCTCTGAGGTTATACAACTTGGTTCATTAGTTATTCGATTCATGTGCATGTTTCCGTTATATGCCTAAATGTTGACCATAATGCCCTTTTGACCTTAAAACGATATTTTTAAAAATGTAAGAGGAAAAAAACCTTTATTACTGATTTATAAACTTGTCCTAAAAATTCGACATCAGTTTGAGGTCTAGATTAAGAGTTATGCTCAATAGCGTAATTAGAAAGCTTTTTATTAATTAAACGGCGTAATTAGCATAAAGCCTATCTAAACCCAAATTTTGACACCAAACTTTTTACCCACTGATGTAATATAATATTTTGGGATTTTTGAAGATTTTTATTTATTTTTAAACTAATCATGGCATAGGGTTCATGCCTTGATTCGGTAATTGTCGGTTTTGCCCTTTTGCTAATAAAATGAGTTTTACATAACTTTTTGATGCCAAACTTTTTGCCACTGGTTTTATATGGTAAATAAAATATTTTGAACTTTATAAACTGATCAAAAACTCAGATTTCCTATTTTAACACGGAAATCGCTTAAAAGCGACTTTTACGCGTTTTAAACGCATAGTATGAGTTAAAACTATTTTTGGCATATAAGACTTAATACATACTGATTTTTAAATAAATTTGTATACCTTAACAATAAGAAAAGTTTTTGAACCCATATTTCCAGTTTTGACCTTTAAAGCTTATGTGAAATTACCAAAATGCCCCTACGGTGCATAGTTTGGTTATAAATGATAAATTTCACATATATGTAATACCATACTGATATAACTTATTAAATTAAATATTTTTACTGATTATTTCAGGCCTGAACCTCAGATTAATATTAAATCTCTTTTATAACCTTTAAAAGGACCAAAATACCCATACGGGGCTTATTTTGAGTTTAAATTCGTTTTGGGAATAATGGAAGGTATCCTACTGATATCACAATATATTTAAGTCATATTAACTTAGAAAACTTGTTCATGACTCATTTGGTTATCCGTTATGCATTTATTGCGTTCGGTACGGTTTATGTAACTAGTTTGCATAAATTAACCGAAACGGGTCAAACCTTATCATTTTCACTTCAAAATCCAGAATGTGTTTAGTTTACCCATATTATACAAGTCTTCATACTTGCCGGGTCTAAACCACAGTCTAATCCGGTCTTCGCTTAATCTTGCGTTTGAACCGTATACCTTTCTTTAAAACTAACCGGTCTAAAGTAAGACCCGTTAGGAATCTAATAGGTTAATTAAAACCTTCGTTCCAGATTTAGGAGACCAGTAAAAGATACTTGCACTTGCTGATTTGTACGGCTGGGATAAATTTATATAATTGCTCAGGTAAATACTTTTAACTTATTTTTCCTTATACGGGTTTGGGGTACGGTATATAAAATAACGTTTGGTCGGGCATTGAATTGTTAATCGTATGAAGGTTAATTTATTGAGATGACCCGTTTAATCTGTTTTGTTTGCTTAAAGCCTTTGGGGGGTTAATGACCATGTCCCGGATATCCTTGGCATCATTCATTGAAATGGCCACGACCTAAGCACGGGGTGTAGGCATACACCTGCCAGTGCATATATATATATATATATAAAAAGGCATAACCGACGGTTTGAGAATAACTCGCCGCGGGATTATATCCTGTGGTGTGTCTATTAATCTTTAACCCGGTATTCAGCCCGGGCTACTGAACGTATAACGAACATGTAATTCTTTTACAAGTTTATATATAAATAATTATCCCAAGTTATAAAATATTATTTTGTGCCATGTGCATTCAAATCAATTTTCTTAAACATTTTCAAAATGAGTTTGTTAATTGTATTTACCAGTGTAAACTGACGTATTTTCCAAAAAGGCTAAGTGCAGGTACTAAACGGAATAGGCTGGCTACTCCTAGCATCAATAAAGAGTCTTGCAAGCTTAGATGTTATTAAATCTGTTGAACAATGATCTTTTGAACTTTGATCCTCCTGTGGATCCTTACAACCGTTTTGTAATACACTTGATATTACTTTTTATTCGGTTTGTAATGATTTTATCTTTCGACTTCTGCAGTGTATTAAACTGTGATAATATAAATTGTCTATGATATCAACTACGTCACAATACTCCCTACCGGGCCCACCGGTAATACGCGAAAATATCGGGATGTGACATTATAAGACACGTTTATTACCTTGAATCCCATCTATGGTGTTATTACCTTCAACCTCGTCTAAAGAAAATATTCAACCTCGTTTATTCTTCATGTTTAGACTGCCTATTTACATTTGAATCTTCTGTGTATCTTCCTAGATTCAATTGTCACAAACTCGTGTGAGGAGTTCAAAAACAAACTTTACTTTATATATATTTGAAAGATGAGTGTATTCACAAAATATACTTAGGTAAATAAGATGGGTTTTCTTTTGGGCTTTTCACCCTAGCTCACCATTGGATTAACGTTCTCGACCCATACATATAGCCTCACAGCCTCACAGCCTCACCAGGCTTATACGTAAACCCTCCCGTTTTAAGGGAGGGCACACTATACGTAAATCCTCACGTTTTAAGGAAGGACACAAAAAATGGCTGATCCCATCTCTCTCCCTCTCTCTCTCCCTCCCTCTCTCTCTCTCTCTCTCTTTACTAGGTCGACGTCTCACAATTGTTCTTATTTAGCCTAACTTCAAGCACAAACAAAGGAACAACTATGAATCCTCGAGTCCATCATGCCGGATTTACGATTCACCAAAATTTGTAGTTTAAAATATCACGATAAATAGAAAGTGGTATAATATGACGATATGAGTATGTGACTCACTAAGAGAAATAGCATCTGTGATCACTAGTCACTTCTGTATACAAGAAACAACCCGTGTGTTTTTCAAAGGAACATACAAGAGTGATACTGGTTCAGCTCACCGGTTACCCTAAACGGATACAGACCTTAGAGTCGATGAGCCGAAACAATATCACGGCATGTCTATTTCTTCGCTGATAAGGATAGATTTTTTTTTTTGATTTTGAATGATGGTTGCTTGCTCCTTTTTATAGACAAGATAATGGAATTAATTAAGCATGTAAGTTATATTGCTATTTTTATTATATCATTATTTTAAAAACCAAATTATATTTGCTATTTTTTAACTTATGAAAAAATTATAACCTATGAAAGAAAAGGAAGATGCTAAAATTATATTGCTATTTTTATTATATCATTAAAAACCAAATTAGTAAGAATTTAAAAACCAATGATCGTGCTTCAAGATCTGCGAATCCATTATACCAATTATGTTCAGATTATAGACTAACACTAAATTATAAAATATAAATTATAAAACACGTTAATGGTAAATTATAAATTTAGCCTTTCAAGTGAATTTAATTAGTATTTAAGTTCAAAAGTGTCAGGGGCTGTTTGGCGACTTCTGAATGGTTAGGTGCTGAACCAGTAAGACGTCTGAACCATTAAGTGGTGAATCAGTAAGAGGTCTGAACCATTAAAAGCTTATTAAGAGGTAAACAAACAGCCCCTCAATTGCTTTAATGTATGCCCTAAAATGAATGTTATATTAGTCTTTTTAGACATTTAGTATAATTATCTTTTTCGTACTTACATTTCAAATATAATAAATCAAGTTTTGGTATCCTACATTACTAGTTGAGGATTGTACGAATTTGTTTCCAGCCTTTCATCTACCGTAATATGTTAATTGGTCGTTATTGTTACAGGTGTTAAAATTATGAAACACATGTCAAATATCCACCGTATCTTTTTTTTAACCCGTAATATGAGTGGTTTCATTCATATTTGTCAAGGTACATCAAAACAGAAGGTAGACGGCCAACAAGCTACGCCGCCACCTTTTTTTGAATTGCAAAACATCTTAATACATGGAAAAACAAAACATCTAAAATATATAAAACTCCCAACGCCTTCCCATATTCATTTGATATTCATCACCCCCTCCCACTAAATCATATGGAAGCAACCATCAATAGGTAACAGGACCGTCCCCGAGAATCCCTGAAACATTGAGAGCAAAAAGCGAGTAGTATGTTGAAGAAGGTGATCACTACCTTATACTAACGAGACGTTGTGAGTAGTGATGGACATAGGAATTATTTCTGGAGATGCAAACAAGGGGTTCAACCAAACTTTCAAGAGTGCAATCGGGGTTTTTACTTATAAAATATACAAAAAAAGATAATTAAGGGGGATCCCGCCCACCCAAGGCTTCACTTGGGTACGCCCCTGGTTGTGAGGTGATCACTACCTTGATTTGTGAAGCGCTTGTACCAGTAATCTCTTCTGTTTAAGAGAAAAGATTAGTGGAGGAACTCCAAATGAAGAATTGGGGAAGAGGATTTAGAGTGAATTAGTTAACATCCACTTGAACCTCTATAAACCATTTTTTGTCATTCCTTCCTAGATTAGAGTTTTAATTAGCACATTAAAGAAAAAAAAAACTACTTAACTCTTCTCATGCATTGCCAATCAACAAATAAAATGATTTAATTAAAAAAAAACAATTTAGGTTCACAAAAGGTGAAACAAGGTGATGGTTTGTTTAATGAACTTTTATGGTCTTATGAATGACAATAACATGTTAATCTAATTCTTTCATAGTTGTTTTCATACAATTGATCTGTATAATCAAACTATACAACAAAGGTATATTCGTTTCCAAAAATGTCATGTTGGAAAGAAAGAGATACTAGCCTCTTCCATCGTAAAATATTAGACGAATGAAAAGGAAGTGAGCGTGAAATCTTTTGTTTGTATACAAGATGCGTCTTGTTGCAATTTCGCTCCACCATCTGATACAGCTGCAACATTGAAGGGCGGTATGGTTGATCTCAGCGGGGTGGTTTGAACTTTGAAGGAGATCTAAAGTCTAAGGATTAATAGTTTAAATTTAGTTTATTTATGTAGTTTTATTTAAACACAAACTTAAACAGGATTATGTTTCCTAGTTTAAATGTTTTTTATGTTCTCCAATTAGTTCAGCTATAGGCTTGTTAAGAGTTATTTTACATGATAATTTTTTGATATACTTGTAATCTTTTTAAACCTCATCATGTTATGTATGCTTATGTAGACATAAAATCATGACACTGATGACCTAATTCTAAAGATGGATAATTCACGAACTGTTGAATCTTATGCAAATCTTTCTGGATTTAATCATCACAATCTCATGTTAGGCGTTCAAAGCAAACTTTGCACGATAAATGCACATGTGCAAGTTATGATATCTATTGAGGTAAATAAGAGATGGGTTTTCTTTAGGTTATCTCAATGGGCTCTTGGCCATGGTTCGCCGTTAGACTAACGTTCTTGACCCATACATATAGCCTCGCCAAGCTTATACATAACCCCTCCCTCTTTACGGGAGGGCACACCAATTAAGAAAAAAGGAATTGCGTGGCATTTCTCTCTCTACTAGGTCGACATCTCACAGTTGTCCTATATACTTCTTCTATGGATACTAACTTGACCATTAAAGGTTGTTCTTTAAGGGTACATCCACATGAGCCCATCTAAGTGCTATGGGATGATTGCAGCCAAACTTCAAGCTCGTCACGACATGGAACAACGTAATGAATCGTCAAGACCATCCTGCTGGATATGATTCAACAAAGTTAGTTTTTTTATAAAACGAAAGGTTTTAGTAACGATAGAAAAATCACATGAGAATGACATGTAAACGGGCAACAAGCTGCACTGCAACGCCCTTTTGAGTAGCAAATACAATTCTACCGAAAACAAAACTCTGGTTCCTTGCCGTTGAGAAATAGTTATGCACGATCCTTTGCACTCTGTCCAGAAAACCAACAGCTTCAGGAGCAAGGGAACCAACAGTATCAAAAGCAAGAGAATGAATACACATTGATTATCAGCATAAACTTTTTCATGCTTAGCAACTTTCCCTGATTTTGCCTTCAACATAGTCTGAACAACCACTAAAAGATTTTCCATGAGCCCAACAAGGGGATACTCCTGTGAGGTCCACACAAGTGTATTTCCCTCCTGTCCAACCAAAAATAAGAAGATCCGTCGGACACGTAGTAGACCTCCCTTCAAAACTAGTTGTTTGAAAAATCACAAGCAACAAAAAAATTATGATGTGCACTCGGTAAGAGATTTGTGAACGCTAGTTGCTTCTCTATTCAAGAAACATTCACATTTTTCAAAGGAACATACAAGAGTGATATTGGTTCGGCTCATCAGTTTTACCAGACGCATATAGACCTTAAATTTGATAAGCCGAAGCAATATCACGCCATGTCTATTTCTTCGGGGTTGACAAGAATCAAATTTTGATGATTTCGAGTGGTGGTTATTGCCCCTTTTATAGACAAGATAATCGACTTAAATCAAGCATGTGACTCCATAAACCGATGGAGAAAAAGAAGATGCTAAAGTTATAGAATACTACTATTGGTAGTATTATTATATCTATAATAAAGTTATAGAATATTACTATTGGTAGTATTATATTATCTATAAAAACAAAATTAGTAAGAATTAAACAATCAATGACCGTGCTTCAATTGGTAGTATTATATTATCTATAAAAACAAAATTAGTAAGAATTAAACAATCAATGACCGTGCTTCAAGATTGAATCCACCATGCGATTTATGTTCAAATTATTTTTTATTAATAGCAACTTACAAATTTTGTCTCTCAAGTATTTTGAATGGCCAATGGCTATTGGTTCAAATGGCTATCCTAAGTAATAATTTTATCATGTGAACCACGAATGAGTTATTCCATGAATGTTGCTTTTGTCTTTTTATTCCATATAGATTCGTTGTTGTATTTCCAATATAAATATATAATACATCAAAAATTTTTAAGATTTCACATAATGGATATACAAAAACAACAATCAATGAAGCAAAGTTGCTGATCAAAGAACAATTTAGACACATAATGGATAGGGTTATTGGAATTTATCATTTCCTACTATTGGGTATTGTCCGTTGTCACTCTCAACTATCATTTTGACACCCATCACTCCCAACTTAATACTTTGTATGCTTTGTCACTCCAGTTGAGTAGTTTTTGGCTCCCCTTTTGTCTTTTAGGAGTAGATTCACCTGCAATCATTAGTAATTCACAAAGTGTTAGCCTAATATCACCAATAATACAAGTCAAACACTAAGAAATGTTCACATGCGGGGTGACACAACACACAAAGTATTAAGTTGGGAGTGGTGGGAGTCAAAGCGATAGTTGGGAGTGGCAGCAGCTAATACCCAATAATTGGGAGTGATATAATCCAATAACCCTAATGGATATACAAAAACAACAATCAATGTAGCAAAGTTGTTGATCACAGAACAATTTAGACACATAATGGATATACAAAAACAACAATCAATGAAGCAAAGTTGCTGATCAAAGAACAATTTAGAGATAGGTTTATAAGTTTTTTTACGCATATGAGCTAATTACACGAATAGTATAAGTGGTAACACAAGATGAATTTGATTCTGAAGGGGTATGGTCCCAAATCTCGCACCAGATTTGGCCACGAGAGACCATCACCTACTTTGTTACCCCTGTTAACAAGGATCAAATTGCCTTCGTGCGGGCAACACGCGAACCCAGTTTGATTTCCCACGTTAACAATACGAATTTGATTATGAAGGGGTATGGTCCCAAATCTCGCACCAGTCTTGGCCGCGAGAGACCATCACCTACTTTGTTACCCCTGTTAACAATGATCAACTTGCGCTCGTGCGGGCAACATGCGAACCCAGTTTGATATCCCACTTGGGAAATAAGGAGAATTCTTACCTTGTGTATGAAAATGGGTTTTCGTCACCACAAGGGATGTGGTAACCGCTGCGACTACCGCACATAGCAATGCGGCTCAAAACCGCATCCTGTAGTCCCACAAGTGGCACTGCCACTTTTGACTTCAGTGACAAAGCCAGCAAGTGGTCTGTCCGGGCATTGACGGCGGTTAGCTGCCCAACCCACATGCATGAAAAGCTGGCAGACGGACTGACAGCCGCAGCAGGACGTGGCATCACCTCAGGAAGCGTCCAACACTTCCGTGACCTACGCTTCTGACACACCTGGAAAAGGCTACGCATTGTCGATCTAGCCACTCAATTACCCTCATTCGCTCTTTAGCTATAAATACCCATCCCGGACCAAGTTTGAGGTAACGCTGATCTGCTCTCTCTCACATACTACTCAAACACACACTTTGCTCTCAAGAAAATAATGATTCTCACGCTAGAGAGTGGTAACAAGGAGCACCCCCACCCCCATCCTCCTTGTTACGAGTCACGGTGTGTTTCCTTGTGCAGGAGACAGGTGATGTGTACAAAATGCAACATATAAATTACATCAATAGAGGCATAAAACCAACCCGTTTTTAGTACTAATGTTGGAAAAGCGTGTTTCTTTCTTCCTTTTGAATTTACAGGACCAAACGAGCTTAAAAGAACAAAAGGAACAAGCAGCCAAAAACCAACATAAATACAAGAAGAAGGAATAACGTGACATGCCCGACCCCTCGGCAGTATCTCCCAAGATAAAAACAAGAAAACAAAAACTGGCCACGAGGCCGTGCCCAGCCAGGCGTGGGCCATGGTCATCCCTGACACAAGAAGACAAAGCCTGCAGAAGCTTCTATGCCCACCACGGGGCCGTGCCCAGCTCACCATGTGGTGTGGTCAACTCTTAGAATTGTAGAATCTTGATAGTACAACAAAGAGTTGACCACGGGGCCATGTCCAGAAGCCACGGGGTCATGTGGGGCCCTCTACTGACAGATGCAATAAATGAAGGAAGAGAAGAAGATGGTCACGGGCCGTGCCCAATGGACACGGGGCCGTGGCCGGGGCTCTGTTCTGACTATACAGAGGAGTGCTTGGTTCATTTCAAAGACATCCCTTGGCAAACCACTTCTCTCCCACTTTACCACCACTCCACCACCACTACAACACCAACACCCACCACCATCATCCATCTTTCATCTTTAGAATGTGTAGTAATCTCGGGATCCAAGATTGATTGTAAGAGTTCTTGTCAATCAAAGGCCATGCTTGGCTAATCTCTTACATCACTTGGTGAAGAAAAGTCTTTAATGTATTACTTTTGAGTTTTAATCTTTTGGCACTTTTTAATTGGGTATGTATTAATAACTTTAATAACTAGTTTCTTATGTTGAAAGCGAATTTTCCTAACCATTTCTTCATGATGTCATTGATTTGCTCATTCGTGTCTTTACGGTCTATATAAAGCGCGTTAACTACCTGGAAGGGGGTTAGGGGGTGGTTTGGTAAAGTTCTTGTCTCGTTCAGTGTATAGATCCTGCGAGGACTTGGTTCAAGCTTACTAGGACCTCCTTCAATGCCCCAAAGGTATTGGATGGCGGGGGTGCGAATAGCTTGAACCCCTCATATGTAAACTACTATTAAAACATTAAACCGGCTACTTAGGATTGTATCCTTGCTGACTCAAACCACTTAGTCAAGGGTAACGTCACCTTCAAAAGAGGGGCCTACCACTTTTCACATTAATAACTTATTTAATTGTCTTTCAATATTCCGACCCTTTGGGATTGTATCCCTGCTGACTCAAACCACTGGGTTGAGGGTAACGTTACCTTCAAAAGTGGGGCCTACTACTATAACTAAGATGATCTCTTAAAAAGTCTGAAAGTGCGAAAATCATCAAAGGGTACATTAAAGATGAGTTGGATCCAAGTGATTCTATCTTGTCTATTTATTTTTCATTTATTTATCTTTTAATTTTTAGATTTATTTTCATGTTTAAAAACTTTTCTCAAAAAATTAGATTGATTAGACGTTGACGATAAAACGGTATTAAAAGCCCTTGTGTCCTTGGACGACCTCGGTATCTTACCAACACAAAACTACGCTCGCGATAGGTGCACTTACCCTTGTGTGTGTTTAGTGTTAGTACAATATCGTGTTTTATAAATTTAAAACTTGACTAATGCGTAAAACGAACTTAAAATATTAATAAAATCATATCACGCTTCACGCACACCAAGTTTTTGGCGCCGTTGCCGGGGACAGAAGGATTTTGAGAAAGTTTAAAATCGACGGCCTAATTATATTTTTAGCATTTTTTTAATTTTTTTAGGATTTTTCTCATATTTTAGCAAATTCTGCACTTTCTGTAGAACGCAGCACGAGCCGTGCCCGGTCAGACACGGGGCCGTGTCCATCAACCTTACTGGCCATTTTTGTTTTCTGAGTTACAGAAGAGTGACCACGGGCCGTGGAGGTGCACCACGGAGCCATGCCGGCATCCCAAGTAACTGGGATCCAGAAAACAAGCAACTGTAACACGACCACGGGCCGTGGCCATTGACCACGGGGCCGTGGTAAAGGATTTGACCAACTTTTCTTTTTGTTTTGATAGCAGGACTTAGAACTCAATTGTTGGGCCTGAAATCTCTACGTAGTGCATGAGCTCCAGTTCCGATAAAGCCATAAAAGAACCTCTAGATGAACCCGAACGCTTTCTAAGAAAAAGACTAAAAGCCAAGAATCAAGATAAGGCTTCGGAGGATCGAATCCCGATGGCGGATCAACGTACCCTAATGGATTACCTACGACCTACGGTCGGTAACCTCGGAGCCGCCATCAATGCACTGAATGTCGATGCCAACAACTTCGAACTTCGGCCGCATTTGATCCAAATGCTCCAAAATTCCACAACATTCCATGGCCTACTCGATGAAGATCCCCATTTACATATTACCAACTTCTTGGAAATATGTGACACTTTCCGGATCAACGGAGCATCAAACGACGCCGCTCGCCTTCGAATGTTCCCATTTTCACTAAAAGACCGAGCCAAAGCTTGGCTCAACACCCTCCCAAGTGGATCGGTAAGCACTTGGGATGAACTTGCCAAAAATTTCTGTATAAGTATTTCCCACCCTCTAAAACCGCTAAATTAATGACTGAAATTAATACATCTTCACAAGAGGATGAGGAATCCTTACTTGAAACTTGAGAAAGATTCAAGGAGCTATTGAGAAAATGCCCTCATCATGGCCTCGCAGTGTGGCAACAAGTATCCACTTTCTATAATGGATTATTGCCACACATGAGACAAACACTCGACTCAAGCTTCGGGGGACTTCTAGATAATAAGCGCCCAAATGAAATCTATAATCAAATTGAGGAAATTGCTCTGAACAATTTTCAATGGCACACCCCCCGAGGTTCAAAATCTATTACCCCGGGCGCCCATAAAGTAGATGAGAACACTTCCTTACAAGCCCAAATCGAGGTCCTATCCTTAGAAATTTTAAAAATAGAAATGGCAAAAATGGCCTCGGTTATGGCTTGGGAGTGGTGTGGTGGGCCACATGAAAATTGGAGTTGTATGAAAGAAATGGAAACCCAAACGGAAGTGGTAAACTACATTGATAATCGACCTAGACCGTCAGGTCCCCCAACGGGTACCTACAACCAAGGTTGGCGTAACCACCCTAACCTTGTGTAACACCTCGCAAAATCATGTCCAATATAATAAAGACACGTGTCATAAACTTTAAACGTGTAACGAATTGTTTTCGAGGGACTAAAGTGGACAAACAAAGAAAGTATGTGTATAGAGGGATCAAATGTGTCATCATACCAAGCTCATGCCTTTGAATGACCTCATAAGATGTTCGTATTCATGAATGAATAAATTGACGGACATTGGAAGCCATTTGTGCTTAAACTGAAAAGTTACAAAGCTTAGGGGTTAAACGTGTCAACATGTTAAATTCTTACCTCTGAGTGACCTATTAACATTCCCGAGACTTTGTAATACTTCATTATGCTTCCGTATATAACAAATAATGATTCCTTGGAGTTTTTACGCACTTAAGGTACATTTCGGGTGATCTCATAGCTAACCGGGAGCTTAACGGAGTTAATGTGTGACCCAAGACTCTTAAAAGTTAACTATGGGGGTCATAAGTGCAATAAAAGAAATTTAAATAAACTTAAAATGGACCAGGGACTGAAAATTCAAAGTTTGCAAACTTTTAACCGGAGCAGCCCATTGTCGCGGGCCGCGTAAGAGTACCAGCCACAGAAAAATAGGACAGCTGCATGTTGCAACCTGTCCACCGCCTTTGCATGAGTTCTGAGCAATACCTAAGGCTTGCAAATGGTTTTTACTACCCTAGGGACACTTGGGAACATCTGGTAACAACATAGGGACAAATGCAAAGATCTTAGAGCATCAAATTTCCTATATAAAGGACTTGGTTTCATTTGTCCATGCACACCTTGAATCTTTCACTTCAAAGCTCACTCTCTGAATCTTCCTGGAGCTAAAGGAAGTTTTCTTCTGTTCTAAATTCGTGCTAAGGACTCTAGTAAGTGTTCTTAGCTTCCTTAGTCAAAGTTTTATTAGCTTAATGACCGAAAGTCAAAGTTAGCATAATTAAGCTTTGACTTAGTGATTAATCACTAACGATCCAACCATTATTCGAATTAAAAAATGTCTATGTGTTGGTAATTATGTAGGTATTAAACCCTTAAAAGGGCACCTTCAAATTATCGCGTTATCTCAGTCAATTGTCGGGTCAAACTTATTAACAAAAAGTCAAACGGGTCAGTTTTTGCAAAATAATTCATAACTGATAATGCTGAAGTTATGGATCATGTTTTAACACTTAAATAACTTGGTAAATAATATAAGAACATGTCTAGGCATGTTTAACCCGATAATTCTGAGTTTAGGCTCGGTTCGTAACCGAAAGTCGCAAAAGTAGACTTTTGCTTTGACTTTCAGTTCTGACCCGATTTAGCTTAGTTTAGTTATGCCTTAGGGATCCTTTAGGATCATATTACATGTTAGTATAACCCTCTGAGATTATACTACATGGTTCCTTTGAAATCTGAATCATTTGCATGTTTCCGTTAAATGCTTAAAAGTTGACCATTATGCCCTTTTGATATAAAAACAAGATTTTTGAAAATGTGAGAGGACAAAACCTTTATTACTGATTTATAAGCATGTCCTAAAAATTTGACATCAGTTCATGGTCTAAAATAGAAGTTATGCAAGATATCGTAAAATGAAAGGTTTTTATTAATTAAATGACATTTTTGGCCTAAATCATATTTAAACCCAAATTTTGACACCAAACTTTCTACCCACTGATGTAATATAATATTTAGGGATTTTTGGAAATTTTTGTCAAATTTTATACTGATTATATTATAGAGTTCTAGTGTTAATTCGGTATTGACGAAATTGCCCTTTTCTTTGATAAAATAAGTTTTACATAACATTTTGATACCAAACCTTTTTTCCTACTGATTTCATATATTAAATAAAATATTTTAAGCTTTAGAGACTGATCAAAACCTTAAAATTTTATAAACATTTTAAATATCGTTAAATACCGACTTTTACGCTTATTAAGCGCATAGTATGGTTTAAAACCATATTTAATGCCTAAGACTTATTACCTACTGATCTTATAAGAAAATTTTTATACTTTAACAGTAAGTAAAAGTTTTGAATTCAGATTTCCAAATTTGACCCTTATAGCATATGTGAAATGACCAAAATGCCCCTACGGTGCATAGTTTGGCCATAAATGATAAATTTCACATATATATGATATATTACTGATGTAACTTGTTAAAATAAATATTTTTACTGATTATTTTAGACCAGAACCTCAGATTGCTATTTAACCTCTTTTATAAACCTTAAAATGACCAAAATACCCTTACGGGGCTTAAATTGGTTTTAAATTCGTTTTGGGCATAATGGAAGGTATCCTACTGATATCACAGCATATTTAAAGCATATTAACTTGTGGAACCTGTACATGACTCTTTTGGTTACCCGTTATGCGTATTCGTGTTCGGTATGGTTTATGTAACTAAGTTTGCATAAATTAACCGAAACGGGTCAAACCTTATCATTTTTTACTTCAAAATCCAGAATGTGTTTAGTTTACCCATTTTATACAAGTCTTCATACTTGTCGGGTCTAAATCACATTCTAATCCGGTATTCGCTTAATCTTGCGTTTTGAACCATAAACCTTTCTTTAAAACTAACCGGTCTAAGTTATAACTTAAATAAGACCTGTTAGAAATCTAATAGGTTATTAAAAACCTTCGTTCCAGATTAGGAGCCCAGTAAAATCTACTTGTGCTTGCTGATTGATATACGGCTGAGAATAAAATTATATTTTAGCTCTGGTAAATACTTTTAACTTATTTTCCCTTATACGGGCTTGGGATACGGTAAATTGTTGCACCTTGGTCGAGTATCGAATATTTAATCGATTAGTGGTTAAATTATTGAGAGAACCCGTTTTAATCTGTCTTGTTTGATGCAATGCCTTTGGGGGGTTAATGACCGTGTCCTGGATATCCTCGGCTCATTCATTAGAAATGGCCACGGCTTAAGCACGGGGTGTAGGCATACACCTGACAGTTGCGTATGTATAAACGGTATCTCACTCTCTTGTGGGCCTATACTTGTGGTGTGTCTATTAATCTAATCCGGCTCTTCTAATCGGGTCCTAAACGGACGACAAACATGTAAATCTGTATACAAGATTATTTTAAATAATTGTCCCAAGTTATAAAAGATTTTATGCCTTGTGCATCCAAACTAATTTTATAAATGTTTTCAAAAGAGTCAGTTAATTGTATTTACCAGTGTAAACTGACGTATTTTTCAAAAAAGATTAAGTGCAGGTACTACGCGTAATGGGCTGGCTACTCCTAGTATCAAATAAAGAGTCTTGCAAGCTTTTGATGCTTAGAATCTATTGAACAATATTTCTTTCTGTTTTAGATCCGCCTATGGATCCACTTACAATCCGTTATATAATATTTTATTGTACTTTCAACTTGGTTTGTATAATTACTTTTAGACTTCCGCTGTGCACTATACTGTGATTAATTGACTATGATGATATCAACTACGTCACGATACTCCCCACCGGGCCCACTGGTAATACGTGGAAATATCGAGGTGTGACAGGTTGGTATCAGAGCCAACATTGAGTGAATTAAGCACTAGCCTTTTTGTGTTTAATCTAAATGACACATTTTGCACATTCCTTGACTTCCGAGTCTAGCCAAATGACTTTGGACTAATCCTAATCTTATTGTTTTCTTTTTGTTGGATTCTTTTGTTTGTTTTGGCAGGAACAAAGACAATGCCGCCACGTTTTAGAGGTAGAGGTGGAAGAGGCAAGGCACCAATAACTGCTAGAAATGACCACGAGGCCGTGCCATCACCCCGGCGTACTCCTTCAGCGACCTTTAGCCCTAGTCCCCAGGAGGATTAGAGAACTTATCTAGAGCCAGCGAACCGCTCAGTCTCCCTCAGTTCTTCCCCGTCTTACCATCACTCTTTCGGATCTCATCAAGACGAGGAGCATAGCGATTCGCACCATTCCTTCATACCGTTGTAGCGGTCGAGTTCACACCGTGCTTTCCAGGACCTGACCCCATACTTCCAGAGCCGGTTCAATCCAATGAACTAGATTCAAGAACCAGAGGGTCCAAACCCTTTAGGGCCAGCTGACCACTATCCTGAGATGCAGGATATGGAGATGGACGAGGATCCAGATCCCCAGCTACCACCAACAGGGACGCCGACGCATCCCATCGAGATATCCAACAGATCATTATTTCATAATTCGCCTTATAGGGGCCCAGACAGTTTTGCTGAAAGATGGGCCACATACCACTGGGAGTTCACTCCCCCTTTCAACCCACCTCCACAACAGAGCAGGATCCCTCAGAGGATTTGCGTTTCCAGGCGGTCACACCACCGCCACCGCCAGAACAACAACTGCCTCCATAACCACCGGGGCGAAGAAGAACAGGTGCACGGATGTCCGTGCGTGGGGGATTTCATTTCAGCACCCCCAACACTCCAGCGGCAGCCACTACCCGCCACTGTATGAAGACCCGCAAATGGGTGGGCCTTCAAACCCAGCTTCTGAAGTTGACTTTGCTCCAGTCGCATCACCACCGCCCATTGGTTATGATAACCCAATTCCTTCCCACCCCGGTGCAGCAACATATAACCTGTTTGAGCATCAGGCTTATTCGGGTTACAATTACTACAATGCCCCTGCCATCGACCCGTACCTCAAAGTGGCAAACTACAATGCTCTCCACCCTGAAGGACCCTTCGCTGCTTCATACCAAACCGAGTACCCAACATATGGGTATTACCCACCACCTCCTCAACCGCTGTGACAACTGGCACCAAACCGGTAATTTTTGTACAAATTAATTATTATTTAATATCTGCAATTATGTGCTTAAATGTCAACATTGTCTGATTTCATGCTATACTTGTGAATTCATGCATGTTTTATACTTCAAATATGGCTTTATGCATTACTATTAGCGTTGCGTCAGAAATACTAGTAAACTCACCGGTAAGACACACTGTGTCAGCAACTCTGCAGAAAGCAGTCAGATAATGAAATTAGGGCCAAGGAGTAGGTCCAACGTCTACGATACATTAAAACCCAAGTATGGATACAAGGGTTAACATATAGACCTTCCGGAAGCTAGAATATGCACTAAAAAGCACCCGAAACGCACCTTAAATGCAGAATTCTGCACAAATCAGCAATAAATTAGCTATAATCAGCTTTTTTAACACATAAATATCATGCAGAATTCATGTTTTATTATCCAAAATACCTTCCTAAGTGTCGGGAATTAAAAGTGTCACAAAAGGGTACATGAGGAACACTAAATGGCATAATTTAACACTTTAATGAACCGGTATCTAACCGAACAACCGGACACTACCCGAAACACCAAAATTATACTAGAAGCATTGTTTTAATGTCTCTGAGCTAGTTATGATCCCCGAACACCCTAACACACTATATAACACATCATACACTTAAACACTAAGTAAATCTCTTGAAATCTAATTAGATTACTTAACTATCCATCAAACTTACACAATACCCCCCCCCCCCCCATGTAAGTGGACGGTCACCAAGGGTGGCCCACCATCAAGATTTTGCTTGATACTACTAGATTTCCTTGATCTTCCTTTGATTTGCTAGAGATCATGTTGTGTACTTGTGAAGCATAATACCCAAGGGATAAACATTAAACATGGTTATAAGAAGCACTTCATCATCCACATCTTTCACACACTTCACCTTCACCTCTCTCTCCCTCCCTTGCTCCCCTTTCGGCCGAGATCAACCCACAACACCACCACCATCTTCATCCAATTCTCATACAATCCCAAGTTATCACAAGGTGCTAGAAGGTGTCTAAGGAGGTTTGGAGCTTGTGGATCTTGAAGGACCTCTCCCATTTGCTTTTATCCATCACATTTGCCATCATCAACTTCTTGTGTTCATCCCTAGCCATAAAGCTAGTAGTAAGACCCTTATGATCTCTTGTTACTTCATATTTTGATGGTTAACAGATAATGAACATTGTTAATCTTGAAGAACACTAAAGAACATGATCATGATACTTTAACATAAGCTTAAAAACATAAGAATACATGTTGATTATGTTGATTTGCTTCTTGATGATTGATGATTTGTGTTAGTGATGTTAGACATCATATGAAACCTACTAGATTGTGATTAACTCATGATCTAGTAAGTTAAGGTGATGATCTTGTGAAAGACCAAGATCATCATACTTTATGTTTTGCATGAACTTGAAAATAAGAATGATTTAGAGTATGATGATGGTTGATACATGTCAAAAGTCTTGTAAATAGATGATTGCAAAATAATTTTCTCAAGAAACCAAGTTTATTTTCAAGATTTACAAAGTCATGGTTTCTAAGTAAACCAATCATATTTTCAGTATTTAAACAAGTCTAGAAACATGTTTGTAACAAGAAAAATACAAAAGAAATATTTTTAGAAAAATCGTCTTACAAGTTGTAAATGACTAAAACATTCAAGAATGTGATTTGGAAACAAATAAATATGTTTTTAAGGGTAACTAAACCTACTAAATAGCATGGTAAGCTACTACAAGTTTTTACAAAAACTTCAAGTTCATGATGTAGAGTAATTTACTTGATTTTGGCACTCGGTAAGTGTTGAATGAGTTGTTGATTGTCGTTAATTGGTTTTAATGATTGAAAAGAAAATAAACAGTTGTTTTGAAAACATGGGAAACCTCCACTTTTAGGGGAAACTATGTCAAAATTTCTATAAAATTTTGACACTTAGAAAATATAAGTTTTGGTGAAACTTATTCCCTAAAAATTCACCTAAAAATATTTACCAAGGTTTCCCTAATTTTTGTGTAAATTTCAAGCTAAGAAATGATGATTTCTTCAAGATAAAAATTGATATTAAGTATGTATATTTTTGAGGAAAATATATATATATATTGGTCACCAAATTTTGTGCTAAGTGTATGTAATGTGTATTATATGTAATAGTGTATTAGGACTTGAAAATACACTAAATACTCCTAAGGAGTAAAAATACAAAAATACACATACAACATGCATAAACGAATACAAGAGAATATACTTATGAAAATATATTTCTTAATAGATTATGTAACTTGGACAAGTTATGGACTTAAAATGTATTTTTGGACAAGTTGCCAGACGATTAACGATATTTTACCCTTCCAGTTAGTACATGTCCCTAATTTGATTGAAAATACGAAATTTGGCGAGATTAAAAAAAATCGTAGAGCGGGACCAGTCACCAAGGTGTGGATATAAATCCTAGCTTGACAATTTCGTCCCAAAGATGTGGTTTATTGAACGAAACAAGATAAAATCTCGACTCGTCAATAAGGAACCACTAGAGTTTGAAATGGAAATTCCCATCAAGATACGGATATCACTCCTGACTTGATGGTGAAATTTCGTGCAAATTAACATGTAAGGTGGATTGAAATTCGTCACCAAAGGTGGGAATCACCCCTATTCTAGTGAGTCGTTTCGATTGTGGAATATGAGTATCTTCAAGTATGTATTGTGTGAAATGTTTTAGAAAACACACATTGAATATTTAGACAAAAGAAGAGGTAGAAGCAATCGGAATAATTACATATTAAGCAAGAATCAGGAATGGTCAAGTTTTGGTACTTAGACTATAGACTAGGTCGAACATGGAAATTCTACCTAATTCCCTATAGTTATGGCTCTGATACCAATCTGTCACACCCCAAACGATGGCGGAAACATCGGGATGAGACGAAGTGTGTAGATTGCAAGAGACTTCACAACGTTATTTGTGTCAAGTATTTAATAATTACCCTTTTTTTTACATTGCTTGAACTAGAATATAACAAATTTGAGTAATGACAAGCATAAAAGAACTAAAGTTTCATTTCATTAATAACAGTTTCATACAAGGTTTGGAAAACAAAATACAACATGCTTGAAAATAAATACGATACAACAGGTTTTAAAGTTTAAATGCGTTTCTAGGAAATCCTACTAGATTGCTTGTATCATCAGAATCCGAACGAGTGCAGCTCGTTCCTTTCCGAGCTCCGGTGGTCGGTTTTCCTCCCGCAACGTTTTTTTGTCAAAAACGAAGTCAAACAGTTCTGTCGCGAACTCCGTATGCCTCCGGACCTGAACCAGAACAGCTGAAACCAAAGCCGAGTTGACAGAACCCGAACCAAGACTGAACCACCCGAACTGTTCACCACTACTGCCACTGTCGCCGGTCGCCGGAAACACGATGACCCGACCCGATCTTGAACCGAACTAGAATCGAGACACACCCAAACCAAAACCTGAACCGACAACACCTCCTTCGCCGTCGACTGTCACCTCCTTCATCATCATCATCCTCAACCGGGAAGTTTGTCGAAAGAAAACAGAGACCGCCGCCCTCAGCAGCGGCGCCGCCGTGTTCTCCATCTCTGGTCGAGGGCTCATGTTCGCAGCTCTCTCTCTCTCGTCCTGTTCTCTCTCTCTTTACCGATCTTGTGGGTGTGGGTGTTGGGTGAGAGGAATGGGAATATCAAGTAAGCGGGTTGTGGGTGTTTCGATGAGGGTGAGTGACCGGAGAAGACAGCCGGAATCGACCGGCGGCCGACTCCCCTTGTGTTGTCAGAAGTGAAACGAGAGGGAAGGTGGGAGCATAGTGTTGAGTTGAGAAGATGGCTTCATCTATTTGTTTGTGATGAGCAGAAGAACAAAAGA
This sequence comes from Helianthus tuberosus, assembly GCA_030545235.1. Classification (NCBI taxonomy): domain Eukaryota; kingdom Viridiplantae; phylum Streptophyta; class Magnoliopsida; order Asterales; family Asteraceae; genus Helianthus; species Helianthus tuberosus. The sequence continues at coordinate 187,235,143 of CM060382.1, read as the reverse complement.
AAACAGGAGGGAACTTCTCATGTGCGGCTGAACAAAAATGAGGATTTAGGGTTAGAGTTTCTCTTATATAGTTAGGTTTACTATAGTGGCTGGGGCTTGGGCCCAAGGCCCACAAGCCCAATCCCCTTGTTTTAAGTGGCCCAATCGAATTTACGAGCCCAAACTTTGTAAAGTGTCGTATAATATTGTTTTAGTTTCGAAACCAGTAAAATAGTGTCGGGAGCCAGTTTTAGTCGCGTACATTTGTCGGTTGTGTAAAACGCGTAAAATAAATGCTTCGGTTCGTCGTTTCTTGTTCCGTTCTTCGAGTGAGATTCTAAAAATAGGGAAACGGCACGTATTTCCTAAAAATATGAATTTACGGAAATACGAGGCGTTACAACACTAGTCATCCATGTATTGGATTTTTTTTTTCCAATTCCCTATTCTCATCAAATTTAAAATATCCATTAGTGATAAAGTGCCTGCGGGCCATATTCATTGTCTATTAAGACAAAAGACAGTTGTAGTCTACGACTCCCTGTAAAGAAAGGGTGAAGAACTATGTTCAAATCTTAATGCCTCGATCTTATAAGATCATGGCTTAAAATTTTAAAACTGTCCTTGTGACTAGGCCTTTTGTGCCACTCTAATATCTTTAATGATTTATAACTAGGGATAAATTATAATAAAAATCCTAAATAAATTAACCAATATGGTTTATAGTTACCATGGTTAATGAACCATCAAAATGATGATTCCATAGTAACCTCTGAATAAAATATTGTCAATTGTTTTATAGCATTCAAGCCTCAGCATGTCTGAATCAGAAGAGGTTAACAGTCATCCTAGGGAAAGGAATGATACCACCAAAATTAATGTAGCTGGTGCAGATTTACAAGAAGTGATAGATAATGCTGTCACTCGAGCCATGGACAGACAGTTCAAAGAATCTAGTGGTACTCGTAGCGGGAACCCTATATGTACCTCATACAAAACCACCTTCCAAGTCACACGCATCACATAAGGACGATTCTCATCATTCGTCAAATCAGAGAAGTGTTCCATCCAAGCGAATTGTGCTCAATCAAGAGCCACGTGTTAAGACCTGCTCCTATAAATACTTCGTCTCTTGTAAGCCAAGGGACTTCACAGGAGAGAAAGGAGCCATTGATTGCATGACATGGCTAGATGAGATGGATACTGTGGTTGATATCAGTGGTTGTGCAGAACAAGATATTGTGAAGTTTGTTTCACAATCATTTAAGGGTGAAGCTTTAGCTTGGTGGAGGTCACTAATCCAAGCTATAGGGAAGATTCCGTTGTATAATTTGACTTGGGATCAGTTTGTTGCATTGATCAGGGAAAATTTATGTCCTCAGCATGAGGTGGAAATGATTGAAACCGACTTCTTGACTCTGGTCATGAAGAACTTGGACTGTCAGGCATACCTTACAAGTTTCAACACCATGTCCCGATTGGTTCCTTATTTAGTCACACCGGAACCAAAGCGCATAGCTTGTTTTATTAGAGGTCTAGCTCCAGAAATCAAGGCAAATGTGACAGCATCCAGACCTACCACCTTTAGGTCAGTGGTTGATCTGTCTTTATCTCTTACTATCGATGCGGTTAGGCAGAGATCGCTTAAGAATGTTGATGAAGGAAAGAGGAAACGTTTGGATGAGAACTCGTGCCATTCTGATAAGAAACGTATGGGGAACTCAGAGCATAAGAAGGGTTCGGGATTTAAAAAGGACAACCAACAGTCGGGTGAGAAACCCAAATGTAAAACCTGCCAGAAACATCATTTTGGGAAATGTATATTCGAGTCAAGATCGCAATCGCAGTCAAAGCCTAATGGGTGTGGGATCTGCAAGTCCAAAGAGCTTAAGACTTTGGATTGCAAAAAGATGAAGGATGCAACCTGTTACGGTTGCAACGAAAAGGGGCACATTAAGACCAACTGCCCTAAAAATCCGAAGAAGCCTGAAGAGGTTAAGAAGAACAATGCTCGGGTCTTCCAAATGAATGCCCAGGAGACTGTGCAGAATGACAACGTGATAACAGGTACCTTTCTTATCAATGATGTTTATGCTAGAGTATTGTTTGATTCTGGTGCATACAAGTCTTTTGTAGACAATAAATTTTGTAAATTGTTAAATCTGCCTGTTCAAACTCTAAGCATAAAATATGAAGTAGAATTGGCCGATGGTACTATAGAGACTGCCTCAACAGTTCTAGATGGATATTTTATATCCATTAGGAATCTCTCTTTTCCGCTATCCTTGCTTCCATTAAAATTGGCAGGATTCGACATAGTGATAGGCATAGATTGGTTATCTCATAACCAAGCCCAAATTGTATGTGATAAGAAGCAATTGGTTATTGACGTGCTGTCGTAGTACACGCAAATTTAATCCAAATAACAACTATAGATAGTGGTAAATGGGTATCGAACTCAGGGAGTATGTGGAAAATGCGTTGATTTTATAGCCTTGCACTTTAACTAATTAAACTAAAATTGCAGAAATTAAAATTCAAGAGTTGATTGTTTTGGTTGTACGAACTAATATTAACTAATTAAATTGCAAATCAAAGATTGGTTTTGTAAACAGATTAGGAACAAGCGACCATCCTAGATTTCAGGTTTTAATCCACACTAATGTTTATGCTTAACTAGAAAGAACCACATAGACATGGCTCGTGTTTGATTATCTGTTTGTGATGAAAGAGAACTAAGTACTCGGATTATAAAATGCGAGGTTGTTACTCGATGATCAATTGACAATTATCCAACCCTAACCCCTCCCATGATATCTCGATTGCCAACGGCACCAAGAACGTATGGTTTAGATTAACATCAAACAATAATCAACAATTTACAAACAAATATCCAAACACCATAATAACTCAAACAAACATTCAAAGTTATTATTCTAGAAATTCAAGCACAAACATAGTGTTTCAAAAGCAAACCTTACATCTAGGATGATCACCAAAAGTTTAGCCACTCATGACTTGGTACATCATCATCACACAATGATTAATGTTCATACGAATAAAAAATACAAACCAATTGTTTAGAAATGTTTGGAACCAAGCAAAAACCAGCCAAAATCGCCCCTAAGATGCCAAGAAAACGTCCAATGATGAGATAATGTGAAAAGACACCCAAAAACGGTTTTAATCAAGCAGTTACGAATCTGTCCGTCACCTCCACCGTAATTTACGGTCTCCACCGTAAATTACGGTGGACTCCAACTTGTTACGGTGGGATAAGCCTGAGTTATGGTGAGCATTAGGCATGTTTCAGGGCCACCGTAAATTACGGTGGCCACCGTAATTTACGGTGGAGCCCTGAATGTTGGGTTTTGTTTCTTCTTTCATTCCACGCATGACCCGATCCTCTCCAAACCGTCCAAAGCTGCGTTTTAGCCCTTTTTAGCTCTCGAACCGCACCTGAAACATAAGCAACCGTAGTTATCTAATTCAAGATAATTACACGATCAAGTGAAGGATAAATTTGTCTTTTAACCTCATTAAGTTTTGTCCAATGGACCACCCGTCACATCCCCACACTTAACCGTTGCTTGTCCCAAGCAACTCATGAAAACGTTTTCAAAACAAGCGATCACATAAACCAAGCATAAACATGTAGTCCTTTTACTAACCCCTTTTTAACACCCAAAATAACGCACCCCTCGCTATGTCTCTCCTCTCGACAACAAGTAAGCACTAGCAACTATGAGCTAGACACACAAAGGCAAACGGGCGGTTGCACAACTATAGGCTTGTACCTAAATCGATCCTTCTCCTAAAAAGCGCCAAACATGAATGCAAATCAAAGGGACTTTTAAGGTTGTAACGTGGCTAGGTGTATGGGTAGGAAATGGAATATATATGAAGAAGCGAAACTTAACCCGGTATGTTATTACACAAAGAAACAAACGAACAACTACCAAACTTAACTACTATATACAAGGTAACTAAACATCACTTCTTTTTCATTTTTCATTGCTTTTTCTCTTCTTTTTTTCTTTTCTTTTCTTTTTCTTTTTTTTTTCTATTTTTTTTCAAACAACTTAAAGCAAACATACAATAAAGCATCAAACATATCTACATCATACTACTAAAACTACTACTACTAACACTATAAGACCGGGTCAAGTCGGGTAAAATTTTTTTAAGAACTAGCTAAGGGGTAACAAATGATAGGCTTTTAGGCACAAAATTGGGCAATTAAATGTCCAAACCCCCGCCCCTCTCGCAACCATGCTCATATATATAATTAATGAGGTCCAACCCCCCAAATCCCACACTCACACACACAAAAGACGAGGCTACCTAAATGCCCTTTGTCACACCCCAACCAATGGCGGAAACATCGGGATGAGACGAAGTGTGAAGATTGCTCGAGACATCATAACGCTAATTGTGACAATAGAATTAAAGATAAATTGACTTCTTTCATAAATAAATGTTACAATACATGAAATTTGGAATACTACATGTTAAGTACAAGAAAAACAATACGACAACAAATATGACAATTATACAATGTATTTGACCTAAACGTCTATAAGTGTATCTAGGTATCAACGCTACTTCATTTCATGGCATCACCATCCTCAACCTGTAACATGTTTAAAATAAAGTTCAATGCAAAAGCAAAGGCGAGTATACAAGTTTGGTACATACATAGCAAAAGATAAGTTTCAAACAATTCCTCATAGCAAGCATGTGATTCAAGATAAACATAAAAACAAGGCATGTGTCTAACATATCAAACCAAGGAAACGCAACAGGCTCATGACATAACCTCAAGTTTACGGGCGGGTCGTTAATCCTATAGCGCTACATATGTCACGGTTTGGCTCGTACGAAGTTAATGATAAGTTCAACACATAAGAATCACCCAAGTTTAAAGTATCAAGCCATCACGTATACAAGCATGTTATAGGAATGTTCATGTGTTTAAGCAAAATGTTCATGTGTAAGTTTCTGATAAGCAAACATGTTACACCCCAAAAGTGGTAAAAGTAAAAGCGGAAATACGAGTATACTCACAAAGTTTGCATATGCTTTCCAATTATCCAATTATTGACGAGTTGATGAGGTTAGAAGATTGAATGTGTAAGGGTTAAAGTTCAAGTATGCTTAGAGTCGAGATTCGGTGTTTAAAATAACATAAAAATAAGATATGAGAATAACATGTGAAAATAATCATCTTCAATACCTAACACTTGTATGACACTTGGTAACCACAAGGGTTATGATAATGTTTTCATGAGTTGAACACCCATAAGAATCACAACAAGGTTTAGGTCTTAGATAATGTTCTACTACTTTAACATATAAACACAAGTTCACATTAAAGGTTCGAATGAGTGTATATTTATATATCTAGGTTAATTATTACATATTATTTAGTCCAATAATTCAAGTAGGAGGTAGAAGATTAGGATCTTCATTTAGGCACCTCGAGTTATCATAGATGTCATGTATGAGGTAGGAAGAACATGCTTCCTTTTAGGAACCCCTTGAATGTTCACCACTTCACTTGATGTAAGAACAACCAAGGAGGGTCACGAACTAGGATTAACACAATAATATAAACAACCTAACTAAAGAGAAATCATCAAATCATGTGAGGATTGTATGTAGGACAACCCAAGTTGTTCCATAATCACTCATTCATCAAGATCTAAGCTTGACATGATTTGTGGGTTAAATACCCTAACAAAACAGAAAGTATTTGAGGTTTTAACCTCTGATTTATAGTGTCTCAACCTTGTTTTTAAGCTTAACCAACCATAAGAGAGGTTGTAAGCATTGGGACATAGGTATGAGATGTGTTAGACACAAGTTGGATGAGTTTAAACAAGCTTTTGAAGAACATGTAACAAAACAGAAAGTTTATGGACAATTTCGGAGCAATTCCAGGTCTGATTTCTCCATGGAGAAACCAAGGAATCAAACCCCATGATTACCCAAGCAAATAGGAAGAAGAATCAAGTGATTTCATTAAGAAATGGGCAAGTTATGCTCTCTTTTGTAAAGGTGTATGAATATGTCCGAAAATGCAGCTTCTTGCAAGAACTTGAGAGTGTTTAGGAGAGGTTTGAGAGTGTTGAAAGTGTTCAAGTGCTTGGAGGACCTTGGGTACTTATAGGGGAGTGATTAGGGTTGTTTTGGGGGGATAATTAAGGCTAAAACCCGGTTTAAACAAGAAAATCCCGCTCAAACATGAATCTGGTCGCGACTGCACAAAGTTTCTGATCTGGGCACCCTCAGGCGGCCCGCTTGAGGTATCAAGGTAAGTTGAGGCGGGCCGCCCGGGCTTTCTTATCCGGACATAAGTTTCAAAAATTACAATTTAGCCCCTGAAGTTATTATTTTAGTGTTTTTAGGTCTTTTAAGGACTATAAGTGCCACAAAAACATAGTTTAAGATAAATCCAAGTATGGGGAGTATAACCCAAGTATAATTAAGCGTATGAGTATCAAAATCAAGTGTCGTTCTCGTTCAAAACACGTTTTATGCATATGTTTAGATTAATTACAAGTTTAGCGCATAGTTTCCAAGAATAACGAATAAGTATCAATTGATTCACCGTTTCGAACATACGAGCATATATAAAGTACGTATATTATGTAATTAACCAAATACGACTTTTATTCATGATCCAAGTCTCGGATTTTACATCGCTTTTTAATGAAAGAACGATTACAAGACCACGAAGTTTCCAAAAATAGTTTTTACAAACGATGGTTTCTAAATATAGAAGGTATGAAAACGCGGGGCGTTACACCCTTATCCTTTTCGCATTCATATCCAACTAAGGACTCAAACCGTATTAAGGCACAATTTTAATGCACCCCCACCCGTTGCCACTCTCATCAAAGACAAGTATTATTTATTTACATGTGTGGCTTCAACTCTCACCAAGAATAAAAGGGTATTAAGGGTTGCCGGTGCATCAATTGGGGTTAATCTAGGGTGTTCAAATTCTCACCTTGTTTCGCTTGAATTAATTTTTTTTTCAAAAAACTCAAAAAATTTCCCCCCATTCCCACACTTGGGATACATTGACCCCAATGTATGGTTTTAGGAGGATTTGATCGCTAAACATCTTTCACATCATCCAAAAGCTCAACACTCAAACCACAAATTTCTTTTTGGATTTTTCATTTTATATTTTTTTTCTTCTTTTAAAACATCACGCCGCCAACTTCCACCACCCCAAACATAACATCACAAACTAACACCACCCAACCGCCCAACCATAAACATATCAAACTAAATAAATATTCACAAAATATACAAGGAAGGAACACGACCTGACTAGTAATAGCGTGGCTGCGGAGGCCCAAAAATGGAATACATCATGTCATTCCATTCTCCAAATGCAAATGTACCGCTACTACTCCCACCTTGTTGCGGAGCTCCTTCTTGTTGGCGCGGGTCGATCCATTGCAAATGATGAAGCGGCGGAGTCGGATACGATACACTACCATCATAAGGTGGTAGAGACGCATAATCCACATGTTGTGGATCCACAACCACCGGCCGCCCGGCGTCCCAATCTGCATGCATTCTTCTTGCTTGATCATCATTGTATCGACTATTCATTTCTAACTCATGGGAATACGCGTGTGTGCGATTCCACGCCTCTTGATGATCGAAGTTATGCTTCAAAGACCGCTCCATGCTTGCACTCATCATCGTGTTTTGATCAAATAACGTCCGCTCCGAACCCGACCATGACTCAAAAACGGGTGTCGGAGGACGTTGATTCTCGATAAACTCTTGCATAGTGCCATTGTAAGCCCAATTCGGCTCATAAGAACGCTCCGTATAATCATAAAAGGCACCACCATAACCCCTACCTAGGCCCCCTTGGCCTACATTCACATTCTCACCACCATGCGGTTCATCAGCATAATCATCATCACCACTCGGAACTTCCGCATCACTTTCCGGCTCATCCGCTTCACCCGGTAGAAGATCCCTTGCACCCACCTTCAACGCTCTCCATCTCTGCCCCTCCGACTTGAGCTTATGATACCGTTCCGATTGCGTGTAAGTCCAACCAATCCCCAACTTGTCTAAAGTAAAAGGTTGATTCCTTTTTACTGCTCCTTTATCCTCTGACGTGATTGCCTTTTGCTGCTTCATCAATCCTGTGATAATTCGGCAATACGGGACAATATCTCTCCCCAACTTGTTTCGGCAAATCCAGAGGTGGTTCATGATCAAATATCGGATTGGGAAACGCGGAGACCCATTGAGTAACGAATAGAGGACGGGTACTTCCGGGTACCTCACTTGCTCCTTATCCCCTCTTCTTGGAATGACGTTCAAAATACAAATCGCTAGCAACAACTTTGCTTCTATCTTCAAATTCCTCCGGTACAAAATTCCACTGTAAGTACCGGGCAAAAACAACGCCGCTAACATATCATTCCAACGAGGATGCTTCTCCGGTTTAAGCAAAAGGTCATCAAGACTAGGTATCATGTAATCGCGAGCCGGTAGACTGTCATATTTCCCCAATTTCTTTAGTGTGTCAAACGACATCTCTACCTTAATCCCATTCACTTCACCTATCAACTTCATTTGCGATGGCCTGTCGTATGTGTTGCACTTGAGGGTTGCCATCCATTCTTGAATTTCAGTCATGAACAAATTCTTGCTATCCTTGTCATAACAACTAAGTGTCGATTCCCATCCTAGAGCACGGAATTTGGCAAACAACCCAAACGGGCTAAATTCAACCTCACGAACTTCTCTCTCGCAAATAAATGCGGCCGCCCTGTTTTTCAATCGATTCATACTGTCATGAAAGAGTGTCGGTTGCCAATGTTCCGATTGGTCATCCAATGGACCCGACTCCCATCTTGGCTTTTCAGCCGGGTCCAACTCCATTTCTTCATCCTCGCTTTCACTTTATAGTCTATTGTGATGCCTCGAACCTTGGTCTTGGTTGTGTCCTCATGCAACGGGACAAGGTTATTGTTTACGCATCTCGTCAGCTCAAAATCCACGAGAAGAACTATACAACCCATGTTCTCGAGCTAGGCGCAGTTGTTTTTGCGTTAAAGATTTGGCGACATTACCTGTATGGTACCAAGTGTACGATCTTCACCGATCATAGGATCCTACAACATATCTTTGACCAGAAGGAACTTAATATGCGTCAACGCCGATGGGTGGAATTTCTCAACGATTATGACTGTGAGATTCGTTATCATCCTGGCAAAGCAAATGTCGTTGCCGACGCTCTCAGCAGACAGAGTTATTTGCTCAGCATTCGTAATATCCAAGCCCAGTACGATCTCGAAACCCTCATCCGCGAAGCTCAACATGCCTGTTTTAATGAGCACACTTTGAAGAAGGAAAGGATCTACCACGATGGAACCCAGCTTGTGAATAAGTCGAATGGGATATTCCACTTTCTGGACCGAATTTAGATCCCTAAGCGGACCAATTTACGACAGATTTTGATGGACGAAGCCCACAAATCCCAATATTCTAGTCATCCCGGTGCCGACAAGATGTACCAGGACCTTCGCTACAAGTACCGGTGGCTGGGAATGAAGAGAGATATCGCTCTCTATGTTGGAAAGTGCCTGACTTGCTCAAAGGTCAAGGCTGAACACCAAAGACCCTCTGGCTTACTTGAGCATGATTTAATTGTACCCCTAGAAGATCTTCAAGTAAACGAAACACTACACTTCGCGGAGAAGCCTGTCGAAATCATGGAGCGCCAAACCAAGCAGCTCAGACGCTCGCGCATTCCCATTGTGAAGGTTCGATGGGAAGGCAAACGAGGCTCAGAGTTCACTTGGGAACTCGAAAGCAACATGAAGGCGAAGTACCCGCAGTTGTTTGTTACGGCTTCGGCCTAATTTCGGGACGAAATTCCCTCAACTAGGGGAGGCTGTAACACCCCATGTTTTGAAAGTCAAAGTCAAGATTGAAGTCAAAGGGAGACAAGATTGCTAATTGCGATCTGTCACTCCTTGCCCCATTCCTGTTCTGACTTCTTTGACTTGTAATTAGTCTAATTTTGTTATCGCATTAGTTGTATTATGTGGAGTATCTATTAATAATCGCATATTAATTGCATGTCTAATCGATTTATCGCTTATCGCTATCGCATTCGCAACCCGAAGTTATGTGTCTATAATGTTGTTTTGTGTGTGTGTGTGTGTTATTTATATGTTACTTGTGCTTGTTTATTTATGATTGTTGTTGTGGTGATTAATCGAAACGCAATCGCAATCGAATAGCAAACTCTAAACAAACATTAAGTAAGGATGCTTGTATGTTGATATAGTAGTTGGGATTAAAAGTAATTTGATAAGTAAATCTACCGCATCGCTCGCTCGAACCGCATCGCTACGCTCAATACTCGAATCGAAATCGCAAAAACTCATTGCGCCGTGCACTCGAACCGAGTGGCCAGTCGACCGAGTTGCCACCCGGTCGGACTGCCATCCGGTCGGAGTGACACTCTACAGAGCTGCCACCCACCCAGGTGCCACCCGGTCGGATTGCCAGTCGACCGAGCTGCCATCCGGACGGGCTGCCACTCGATCGACCAGCCACTTACTCCCCCTTTCCATTTTTGAAAACCCTATAAATACCCCTCATTTGTCACATCCTTGATGTTGACAGCCCTCTTTCTCTCCTACTCGTTCCAGCCACTATTTCTTCGGATTTCTCGCGATTCTTGTATGTTTTCCACCTAATTCTTGTACTTTCTTAATCTACACGCACTCCTACACATTTCTATCTTTTGAATCTTTACTTTTAACTGTGAAATCACTAGATTTGAGGTGTTCTAGGATGATGTCATCATGGTGTTCTTATGAACTTCATGTTTTGGCTTCAATCCACCAAGAACAACTCAGATCTGACTGATTTCCACATAAATAAACAAAGATCTTTCATAGATCTGAACATATTTATGGTGAAAAGGATTGAAAGATGGTTTTCAAGCTTTCTTTCAACTCTTTTACACTCAACGCACTCAAACCGATAGAATCGGAGCTTGTTCTAATATTCTACTCTTTCTTGTTGATGTGTTGGTTCAAGGTCTGGATTCTATCCACGAGAACACTGATTTCGGGTTAAACATGAAACACCGTCTCGAACAGTTAGCTGGTCGGACTAGGGTGGTTCCTGTCCGACCGGGTCACTAAGTCTTGACGAGGGTTCTGTTGTTTAGCATGTTGTCAAACAGTCTTGAGAAAATGACAAACTACCAAAAGAACCAAGGAAGAAGACGACCAGGTCATCTGGGATGGATTGCCGTCCGATCGGATTGCCACCCGACCGGACAGCCACCCGGTCGGATTGCACCTTGGGTCCCACACTTAACTTTCATTTCAATTAAGGAAGTTTAAACATCGAACGGATTGTCGTCCGATAGGATTGCCATACGAACATGTAATGTTTGACTTCAACACTTAATAAATTTTTCAACATGTTCAAACCGAGCGGATTGCCACCCGATCGGATAACCATCCGACCGAATGACCGTCCTGCTGTGAACTTTTTCTCAAACAAGAGAAGTCTTGACCAATCGGATTGCTGTCCGATCGAACGACCGTTCGATCGACCGACCTGAAATGTAGAGATACTTCTCTATTTTTAAAATTCTACAACAAAAACTTCAAAGGACAAGCCATCATACACAAACAAATCCATCCCAAACAAGGTAACAATCCACTCGTATGGTCACCCGATCGGATGACCGTCCGAACGGATTGTCACCCGAGCGACCGGCCACCCGATCGGATTGCCACCCGACCGGATTACCGTTCGACCCACTGACACTTCACACCATCTTACACACCGACTTTCGCTTATGTTATCGATAACTGTTCAGGCTAATTTCCGTTCTAGCGCTCCCTTCAATCCATCAACCGCTATGAGTATACTTGAACCCTTTTTGCTTTACGCACTTTTGGGTGTTACATACGTTACTTATACTAAAATCACATCGAACACACAACGCAATACTTTAACGCTAACCGTTACTGCATGTTATACGTGACTTAATGAATGCTTGTTTGTTATGTTTACACATGAAATGTTGTCTACCTGCCTTAGCAACGATAGTACTATAGTTTGGACTCAGCACCTGTTCACTCAGGGATTGTTAAGAACAATTTTTTTACATGGCTCACAGTGGTGAAAGTGTATTACGAACTGCCTTGGGCAGTCAACCCGCGGTCATTGGTATTGATAGGTTCATGTCGATAACTTACGTGCTTCATTTCACACTGTGTACGTGTTAGTTATGCGTAAACGATTTCGAACTCTATTATATCTATCAAACTTGTATGCTCACCTTTACACTATGTGTATTGACTTTTAGTTTAACGTATGTGGCAGGTGCTTAGGATGTCTTTATGCTTGACTTGCTGTCAAATCGAGGCTATGAAAGGTCTTGAAATAAATAAATGAATTGTCTGTATTTGAAATCTGAGTTGTCGGAACAGAACCATTTGACTGGATCTTGTCTGTAATAACTATGTTATCTTTTATGTCGTGGTATAGGACATGATGCTTTAAATAAATGGTAATTATAGTTGTTATGGAAACTTCTGTACAATCTGTTTCGCTCAGTGTCGCGCCCCAATGATTCCGCCATCGGTTGGGGTGTGACAGTTTGAAAGGTGAGACAGTGAGGCAAATGATAGAGAGATTTTGTCATTTAAAAATTGAGCTTAACAGGTTTGGGATTGTTAAAACATGAGAGGAAATTATGGATAAAATCATCGAAGCGTTACCACGAGCTGATCAGTGGCAAACGTTCGTGTTTATTCTAAAAAATGATATGTTATATGATACAATTTCTCTTGATGTCTTAATAGAAAAAATTGAAAGTCATGAACTGGAACTGCAAAAGCAAAGCAAGATGAGCAATTCTTCACATCATCAGAATGTTGGTCTTTATTACAAAGGTAGCACACCTTCGGTGACTGTAAGTGAATCACCAAAGACAGGATTCAGTGCTGAAAAGTCAAAAGAACCACAGAAAAGCTCATCAAGCTACAATCCGGGATATCATTCATCTTCTTCAAAAGCAAACCCTGAAGAATCTGAAGAAGTTCTCTGCAACATCGCTTTGAAATTGAAGAATTCTCCGGCTATGAGCATCAATACAGCAAAACAACAAATGAGTTTTCTGGCATCTGTGTTAGAGTCATATGAAGGTCTAGTATCTGGAAAAATTGGAAACTCAGAGCTGACAAAGGAAGACTACGATCAGATCGACCCAGCAAAAATGGAACTCATTGACATACGCTGGTGTTTAGCAAGTTGCATTCGAAGAGCTCAGAGGTATATGGAGATTACTAGGAAATAATCAATAGGTGGTCCGTCAACAAAGCTGGGATTCGATAAATCCAATGTGACCTGCTTTAAATGTAAGCAAAAAGGTCATTTCAAAAGAGAATGCAAAAATTCTGAAGTTGATGAAACTGAGAAACCTTTCAATGATGATTATTACCGAAAGGCAATTTACCACCGGAGCAAAGAAGAGCCAAAATTGATTAAAAATAATACCAAAGAAAAATCAAGAGCATGTGCAGTAATTCATGAAGATGAAGGATTTGACTGGAGCGAGTTTCTTCTAGAAGAAGATCGTGTTGATTATCGATTCAAAGTTAGAACAAAGGAAGATGCTGAAATTCCTTACAAAAAACATGATCATCATGCTTTTGTTGCTGAAATCAAAGAGAAAACAAGAGAAGAAATTCTAAAAGAGAAAACCTATAGAGAAAGATGCATTGTGGGATACAGAATCGAAGATATGGAAAAAGAGTATGGAGAAGCAATAAGCAACAAAAGATGGGATAAGAAGAGAGAGTGTTATGTGAACAGGGATGGTGAACCGGTTGTTCATCCAAGTGAAATAGTTTTTGATGAAGTTCTTGCAGTAATCCCTCTATCTGGGGAGTATTATTCTAATGCTGAAAAAGACAAACACTATAAGAAAAGGCTAGATAAAATTATAAGAGATGCGATGACATCAAGTCTGAGGAAAAGGGATGAAGAAAGGATGAAGAAAAACGTTGAGTGTATGGTGGATGAGTTGAAGAAAGTGGCTGAAAAAGTAAAAGAAAAGGAAGAGAAGGTTGAAGAAAAAGTTGTTGTGAATGAAGAAGTTGTGAAAGAAGCTGCTACTGAAAAACAGCAGGCTGTTGAGGAAGACAAGAAGAAGGAGAAGTGAAGGATGAGAGTTTGGAAGCTGGTGATGATGTTGGTGTTGGTGAAGGAAATGAAAAAGATGTTGATTAGACAGATGCAACAGAGAACACCGAAGTGCCAATCACTGAGGTAAATTCTGATTCTGAGATCACAGTGCAAGAAATGCATGGAACCATGCAGTGCTTGTACTGAAAAAGACGAAAAGTTTAAAACAAGAGATCTAGAATTTAATAAAATCGAAGAAGTTTTCAAAAATAAATGCAAAGAAATGTTAGAAAATGAAAAAGTTTTGAAAAATAATGACGAAAAGCTCACACAAAAATGTAAGATTTTAGAAAAAGAAAATGAAAGTTTGAAAGAAAATGTTTTGAAAATGACAGAAGAGTGTTTACAAAAAGAAAATGCATGTCAAGAAATGAAAAAAGAATATGATTCAATAAAATTGGCTTACCACATTACAAAACAGTCATATGAAGATGTGAAGAGTCAAATGAAACTTGTTCAATCTAGATTGAGATACTGTTCTGAAACAACTGATACGCTTAAGCGACAGTATGAAATAAAGCAACAAGGTGTAAATTCTTACATTGAAGATGTTGCTAAGCTAAAGCGTAAAATAGCTAATTTAGAACAGGATAACAACAAGTTACATAGTTATCATGCGTCATCATATGTGCTTGAACGTATTTTCAACATAAAATCGAGTGATGATGATTCTGAGAAAAACAAAAAGGGTATTGATTCTGAGTATCAGCAAGTTCCTCCACCGGAAAAGTTTGCATTTTATGATGATGAGAAAGTCGAAAAAGCTTTCAACATGGTCGATCAATTGCCAGATAACATTGACGTAACCTATTCCAAATCTGATGATTCAAGTGATTCAAATGTGGTAGGTAAGGTCGTTGAAAGTGTGTTGAAAGAAGAGTCGGTTGAAACAGGTAAATCTGAATCACAGGATGAAAATGAAGGTAGTTTTCATGAAGAATATCTGAAAAAATCAAAATCTGAGAAAAAATTGAATGATGATTCAAAAGGATTGGTTTATACCATGATTGGATCAGACAAATTATTCTTAGATATTGTATTCCCGATTCAGAATGTGATTTCAGAAAAGATTGACAAAGTTTTCAAAATGGTTAAAATTGAAAAATCTGAAATTCCAAAGTTTGCTGGAAAAGGTCACAAAACTTTTTATAACAAACCTGGTTTCAAGAAGAAAAACATGAAGGCTGGGTTGGGTTATAAGAAGAAACAAAATTGGAAGAAAAATGAAATGCCTAATTATCAGACAAAGATGAATTTTGTTCACGGAACAAGTTCCGAAGAAGAGAAAGAACTCCAATTTAGACGACAATCTAATGAAGAGTTCTATGCTCAGAAAAAGCAACAACAGGTCAAAGATGTCTCAAAGAGAACATGTTTTAAATGTGATCAAACTGGATATCTTGCACGCAAGTGTCCAAATCTTAAACCTGTTGATGTTGAGACGAAAAAGAAGTCTAATGATGTTGAAAAACAGAAATCTGAGGATGTGAAACAAAGGTCAACCAGATTTGATTCAAAACAAACTTGGAGGTACAATACAAACAAGTTTGCTTCGAATCAAACTTGGAAATCAAACCCGAATAGGTTCGATTCAAGACAAACCTGGAATTCTCACACACCCAGATTTAGAACAACACAAAGTTAGAGAACAAATGTCGATGCAACAAAACCACAACAGTTTTGGAAATCAACTATTGTTCAAAAAGAGTCACATTTTTACAAAAGAGGTACTCCAAAAGGTCAAACATGGACAGTTAAGAAACAAGTGACTTCTATGAATGACGAAAAAATTGAAGTCAAAAATGAAAAAGTTTGTTATCAAAATGACAAAGAATTTCCAAGATTGAATGAAAATTATTGTGTCAAAATGCTTAAGGTCAAACAGACTTGGGCTAACTTGTTCAAGTGATTGAATTAAGTTGAATGTGCAGGTGCTTCCGAAGAAAACTGAATGTTATCAAGAGAAGTGTCGGAGCAGCCTGGCACGAGAAGAGAAGGCTGCTGAACCCTGCGATTATTGAACAGGGAGTTTGTTTGATTTCTGTACATAAATAAACAATATTTCTAAAACCCCTAAAAACTGAAAAAATTTAAAAACCAAAAATATGTTTTATTTTGTCAAAACTTGAAAAATTAAAAATATGTTTGTTTTTAAATTTTGTCAAAAAAAATATGTTACTTGAATATGCCGAAACCCTCACGGCGGAACAAACATGATTAATTCCACAAGATTGAAAAACGGTTTTCAAACTGTAAAAAATCATTGTGTTGTAAATCATAGGGGTATAGTATATTTTCTGCAAAACAGACCATGAAATGCAGAAAATGGATGGCGAGACAAAGCTATCAGTATCAGGTTGTCAAATTTTCTTTAAATGGTTTTGCATTTTAGGGGGAGTAAGAAAATGTAAGAAAATCCAAAAACATTTGAAAATTTGAAAAAGCCAAAAACATGATAAAATTCAAAAATGAGTTTTTGAGTAAAAAGAGGAAATGATAGTACATCAGTAGACAATCACAGTACGCTAAAGAAATGGAATGTTAAAATGTGATAAACAGTCTCACTGATGATATGCCAGTAGGTTTTTACACGCTTAGTAGATTGTTTTCGAGATATAAACCTAAATATCAAATACTTACTTATCTCGTGGGGAACATCTCTCGGATATATGGGTAACCCCCGAAATCTTGTTTGAGAGATTGCCTAATTCTGAGATACTAGGTCTTTATACTGTTTGATATCTGGGGTATTATACCTGGTCTTCTGATATTGCAGAAGCAATGGCCTAGACCTCGTATAATACTTTACGCGCTGTAAAAGCTTACCCTCTGCATAAAAATTGAGTAAATATTGAAAGATATGAATCAATTGCAGTTGAAGAAAAGATTCCCTAAAGGGAACACACCTAAAGTCGAGCCTTCATCTCATTGACTGAACGGAAGTTCATACCTGAGCTCTCAAGGCCTCGCACTAACCCAGAATACAGATATCAAATTGGTATACTCGCCTGTAAGACTGAATCTAGGGAATTTTGATACGGGAGTATATTCTGAGGTAGGACACGCGAATAAGTTTAAGTTTGTGTGAAAATTTAAGTGGATCAATATACTGACAATCTAAGTGAATCGTTTAGAACTTAAAGTGATCAAAAGCTCAACGGTACTAGTGATTTTTCATAAACTGATATGATCCTCTGACGCGAACTCAAACAAAAATATTGTTTGTAAATATTTCTTTACTGCTTTATGTTTCAGAAAAATACAAAAAGATTTTGATTTCTGCTTTATTTTCGACAACCGATGTCTGAGAACTGAGTTTCAAAATCTAAGTATGTTGATTGTGTTTCTGAAAATAAACAAGTTCATTAATTTGAAACTTGAAGTTTTTAATTAAAAATCAAAAATAGTTTGTGATATCTCCAAGGTCATTAATTTGGACTTGGATGATTAACTGTGGGGGATTTGGATGCTTATGTTGTTAAAATATAATTGAATAGAGCCAGTTTCCGATCATGTTCCCTAAAATTGCCAAATCTACGAAGATTGTTGATAGAGGGAGAGAATCAAGTATTTCTGGATATATTCATATTATTATATTTTAGAACCAAGATCTTGATTTAGAAAGTTTAATAGAGCCAGGTTACGATTCCTGAACAACTGAAAATCTTTCACTGTCGAAATATTTTAACTTATGCTGAGAGCCAGGTAATCAATCCTGGATGTTCAAAATGTTTTACTTATAAATGTTTGAGATTTGCAGATGTTATTCCAGACTACGATCCCGATAGCCGAGTCTAAGGGGGAGTCTGAAGACGAGCTCAACTCAAAGGGAAGCGTGTATTCAAGGAGCCAGCTAACTATCTTGGAAGAGCTTGTATCCGGAAAGCCAGGTGTCGATCCCAAAAAGCACGGAAGCTTGATGAAAGGGGGAGCCTGAAGAGTCTACTGAAAGGGGGAGCTGAAGCTGAAGACAGATCCACCGGGATTCTGTTCGAGCAAGAGGGAGTCTACGTTGATGAAAACGTGTTAAAGCTTCAAGAAGACTCAGAGAGAGAGAAAGACAAGACGCCACGAGATTGACTGCGGAAATATCCAAGGGGAGTCTGTTGGTGCATTCATGTCTATCGCCTCCGTCAAGACAGATCGTAGCAGAAACAGCTTAATACTAGACTTTATATTGTAATAATTAGATAGAAATAGCAAGGTGGCATTTTGGTAATTAATGAGAAGTCTCATTAATTCCAAGGCCTATAAATAGAACTCTTAGGGTTAGACTTAGAGACTTTTGCCATTTTGGAGCTTTGGAGATCTAGAGCTAGAGAGAGAAAGTCTAGAGAGAGAAAGTGACATCGTGATTCAGGTGCTTGTACGTTTTCAGATTCATCAATAGAATCACCTATTATATTACGTCTTGTGTGTTCGGTCACGTTCGTGTACAGATTCTGCACGTTACACGAGTCGGTTCGCAATCGTTACGGAGTCAAAACCGGTCCTACACTTTTCTTATGTCATCGGGATTTCTCCTTTTATAGAAAGTATAGATAAGAGAAGGGCATTTTAAGATTAAAAAAAACAAGATCTTTTTTTATTTAATCCATAATGTACAACCCAAAATTTAGGGTAAATTAGTCTTTCAAACACTAATTACATTTTAATTCTATCATCTTTAACCAAGTTATGGATAATTAGTTAATATTTGCATTTTATCCCCCTTGTAAAAAACCTAACTACCCTTACGATTTTTATACGGCCATAACTTCTTCGTATTTTAACATTATTTTTAGAGCAAACTTCCGTTTTGCTCCCTGTGGTTTGATCACTTTAACGGTTTTGCCCCAAACATTTAAAAATAGCCATTTTCCTCCCTGATGTTTTCATTTTATTGCCAATTTGCTCCCTGTGGTTTGGTCACTTTAACGGCTTTGCTACAAACCTTTAAAAATAGTCATTTTCCTCTCTGATGTTTTCATTTTATTCCTAATTTGCTCCATGACTATAACTCAGTTAAAGATTCAGTTAAAAGTAAGGGTATTTCGGTAACTTTAGATTTAAGTATATAATTTTATTCATTATTAACTCTAAAAATCCATTAAAGAGATTACTATTATATAAATAAGAAAAACCATTTCTCTCAGATAATCACCTCTTTTCCTCTCTCTCTACCTCTCAGAAAAAACATTTCTCTCACCATCAGACACCACCACCGGACACTGCCACCACCACCAGACACCGCCACCACCACCGCCATCTGACACCCCACCACCACTACCGGGTTTCATCGATCAGATCTAAAAGGAGGAAGCGACTAGGGTTTCAAACCTGAAAGAAAAAGGGCTAGGATTTATGCTCAGATGTTTACCGGGTTCCTAACCTGATTATCGTAAGTCTAACATTAATACTGAAAATGATTTGAAGATCTGCAGATCTTACAGTTTTAGTATGAACTCTGATGATCTTATTGATATTGCTTTTAGATTTTAAAGAACTGAATTGGGGGTTTTAAATAGTGGAGTAACGGCTTTGAATATGGAAGGCATGGGAAATAATGGTGAGGAGAAAGTGGAAGAAATCGACTACAGAGGAGTCAAAGCCATGCCCTTTGTTATAGGTAACACACATCCTTGTTTTAAAACCGGTTTAACAACGGACTAACCACCGGTTTAAGGGGTCTGCGACTGGTGGTATGGGATGTGGCCGGCGGTTGTGACCAACCAAACGAGAGTTGATTATCTTCATATCGATCATCAACACAAGCTGCCGGAGCAAACGTCGTCGCAGCCTCCGTTTTGCTTCGTTTTCGGCATGTTGTGTACTTGTTTGGGTTAAATTTGGGGGTGAAATGAGATGAAATTTTAAATGAATTGTGGAAATGAGTGATGGGTTTATGATCATCGAGAAGGGTTTGATTTTGAAGGTGGTTTGAAATTGGTTTGAGATTGATTTTTGAAGGGTTTGATTCTGATGAACTTACATGTAGTTTGAAAGAGGAATGGTGTAGAGAGAGAAAGAAAGTGTGTTAAAATTAAAAAAAAAAGGAAATTAATAAGTTTGAGTGGAAAAGACTAAAATGCCCCTCATATGAGGGGCATGTGACCAGTATTTAACAGTTGAATTGGATGGAGTTAGAGGCGGGGAGTGAAATCATGAAAGGCTTCAAAGATCAGGGAGTAAAATGGCTATCTTTAAATGTTTGGGGCAAAACCGTTAAAGTTACCAAACCACAGGGAGCAAAAGGGAAGTTTGCTCTTATTTTTAAAAAATTACGCCAAAAAAACAAGCATTTTATTCTCTTTAATTTGAATATAGTATAACTATAGTTTTTTTAATTATTTAATAATTGATATATTACATGATTAACAATTTCTAAGAATGAGCAATAACTGAATCGTTAACCCAAAGCAGACGAAACAAACCGAAATCAACCAGAAAATGAGTTAACCAAAAACTGATTAGTCAAAAACCAAATTAACCAAAAACCGGTTATCAGATTTTTGTAGCCTCGTTTAACCAAAATTAACCGAACTTAAGAATTGACTATTCGTATTTTTTTATATTTCTAGCTTTTATACCTACAATTCATTTATTTCTTATTTTATACCTCTTTTTCATGTATTTACACCTCAATTTCATGTATTATTAAGGAAAAGTGTTGGTCCAAGTTTGGTTTTGGTTATTAAATAAACCGAATAAAAAACCGTCAATCTAACCGAATAAACTTAACTGATTAACCCGAAAATCGATTGGTTAATAAAATAGAATAACCAGTGACTTCAGATCGGGATAATAACTGAACCAAACGAACCATGCACACCACAATGAAATGGAGTAACCCATGACTTCGCTTATGACATATATCTACCACAATAATGCTACAAAAAACGTTACACAAAATTACGAATAAGAATACTATCAGAGGCGAGTATCACAATGCAAATTGTCATCCCACCACATCGTGTGAGCACCCGCCTAATTTTAAATAAAGAGTTAATAGCCAAAATGGTCCCTGAGGTTTGCTCACTTTTGCCACTTTAGTCCAAAATCCAAAATTTTTAAATCTGAGTCCCTGAGGTTTGCATTTTGTTGCCATTTTAGTCTAAATTTCAAAAACCCCTTTTTTTATTGTTGCAACCAGCCTATTTTGTCCTTTTGTACAGGGGTATTTTGGTTATTTTTATGAGTTATTATAACAAACCCAGATCATCTCTCTCAAAGCAGATCATCAAACAACTGAATCATCATCATCTTCTCAAACAACTGAACATCAACACCTGCAACTATGACGAATCAACAACACTAATTAACCCCGAAAATATCAAGTCAAAACCCTTGATAAAAATAAAAACGAAAATATGAAAACGAAGAATTAAAAGAGGCTCAGATCTGTTAATAATAATCAAAACAAAGAGGAACCAACCGCCATGGCTGCAAACATTGCAGCTGCTTCAACAGCCGGATATTACCCTGCTAAGATACGGTAAGTCTCAAGCTTCACTCGATTCACTCAGACAATGAAAACATCATCATCGCCTCTTTATGAGTTATTATAACAAACAGCTAATTACAAACCCAGATCAAGAACCCAGATCATCTCTCTCAAAGCAGATCATCAAACAACTGAATCATCATCATCTTCTCAAACAACTGAACATCAACACCTGCAACTATGACGAATCAACAACACTAATTAACCCCTCTCTTTCTCCCTCTCTCCTCTCTGACGCCAATGCACTCTGACAACCAAAAAATCATCATCGCCTCTGATCGTTGCTGTTGTACCTCATATCAAGTCAAAACCCTCTACTTGTGGTTGTTGTATCATCATCGCCTCAGGCGAGGTTTAGAGAGAGAAAGAGAGGGTAAAAGCTATAGAGAGAGAAAAGAGAGAGTCAGGTGTGTTTAGAGAGAGAAAGAGGAGGTGCAGAGAGTTGTTGTATCATCATCGCCTCCGGAGAGGTTTAGAGAGAGAAAGAGAGGGTAAAAGCTAGGGTTTTAGAGAGAGGGGGAGAACGGGGGTGGTTGTGCTCTGAAGAAGTGGTGCTTGTGGGGTGGGTGTTGATGGTGGCGGTGGCGGTGGTGAGAAGGGGGAGGAGGTGGCGGTGGTGGTGGTGGTGGCGGTGCTATAGAGAGAGGGAAGGGAGATAGTTGATCTGGGTTCTTGATCTGCTTTGAAAGAGATGATCTGGGTTCTTGATCTAGGTTTGTTATAATAACTTATAAAAATGACCAAAATACCCCTGCGCAAAAGGACAAAATAGGCTGGTTGCAACAGTCAAAAAAGGGGTTTTTGAAATTTGGACTAAAATGGCAACTTGCAAACCTCAGAGACCCAGATTTAAAAATTTTGAATTTTGGATTAAAGTGACAAAAGTGAGCAAAAATCAGGGACCATTTTGGCTATTAACTCTTAAATAAATAAAGAACCTTAACAATATAAAACATGGCGGCTTTTGTATTCAACCATGTTGACCACTTTGCAAATTGCAACCGGAAAATGACAGTCCACGAGAAGATCGAATCCCCACTCTAGATGTTTTATTTTATCCACAATGTATGGTAGATTCTTGACCTAAACAATTTACGAGAAAATTACAAAAATAGATTCTTCATCTTTTTCCTGATTAGGCGTATTTAATATTGCTCCACTTGTTCAAAAAGTATTTTATTTATTATTTTATTGTTTTAAAAACCGATTTTGTAATTTTTAAATAACCAGGTTTGTTCCTTTTAATTTATTTTATTTTAATCTAGAATAGAATTAGGTTATGTTTGGCAAAAGTAACTGGTGGCTGGTAGCTGTAACATTTTAGGTATATTTGGTGTTTGGCAAAGTAGCTGGAGCTGTTAATAAAATGTATAAAATGACTAAAATGGACATAGCTAAAAATTTAAAAGTGTGTGCATTAAAAAGTTCATTATCTTTAGAGGTTAAAATACTTATTTTTTTTCCCTAAAAGCTTGTAGCTCCTTCTAAACGCTGATAGTATGAGCGTTTAACCAAAAGATTCAAGCTTCTAACCTAAAAGCTTGAAGCTCCTTCAACCAAACAAGACTTTTTATTGAGTATGAGCTTTTTCTTAAAAACTTAAAGCTAGAAGCTCCTAAAAGCTCCATGCCAAACATATAGGGTATGTTTGGCAAAAGTAGCTGGAAGCTGGTGGCTGGAAGCTGTTAGCTAGTAGCTGTAGCTTTTTAGATATATTTGGTGTTTGGTAGAGTAGCTGAAGCTTTTAATAAAATGTATAAAATGACCAAAATGGACATAACTAAAAATTTAGAAAGTTGGTGCATTAAAAAGTTCCTTATTTTTAGTGGTTAAAATAGTTATTTTTCCCTGAAAGCTTGTAGCTCCTTCTAAACACTACTAGTAGTAGCGTTCAACCAAAAGCTTCAAGCTTCTAACCTAAAAGCTTAAAGCTCCTTCAACCAAACAAGACTTTTTATTGAGTATGAGCTTTTTCTTAAAAGCTTAAAGCTAGAAGCTCCTAAAACCTCCTAAAAGCTCCATGTCAAACATACCCTATGGGTATATGTTTGGTAAAAGTAGCTGGTGGCTGGTAGCTGGAAGCTGGTGGCTGTAAGCTGATAGCTAGTAGCTGTAGCTTTTTAGATATATTTGGTGTTTGGTAGTGTAGCTGAAACTTTTAATAAAATGTATAAAGTGACCAAAATGGACATAACTAAAAATTTAGAAAGTTGGTGCATTAAAAAGTTCCTTATTTTTAGTGGTTAAAATAGTTATTTTTCCCTGAAAGCTTGCAGCTCCTTCTAAACGCTACTAGTAGTAGCGTTCAACCAAAAGCTTCAAGCTTCTAACCTAAAAGCTTAAAGCTCCTTTAACCAAACAAGACTTTTTATTGAGTATGAGCTTTTTCTTAAAAGCTTAAAGCTAAAAGCTCCTAAAACCTCCTAAACGCTCCATGTCAAACATACCCATAGTGTTTGGATTTCCATTTTGAATCTACAAACCCCATTTCCGAATTTGGAGCGTTCAATTATATTTCGTAGTTTATGTTTGGTTGAATTTGAAGAACTCCAAGTCGAAGATTTAACCTAAAACCAAACACAATATTTGATTTTAGATCCAAACCGAATTCAAATTTGGAAACTCGATACAAATAACTTTTTCGATCACAAAATTTACGATTGGAAATCCGATACCCATAACTTTTTCAATCACAAAATTTACGATTTTTTTATCTAATTAAAAATATTATCGGAAATGCTTATATAAAGCTGAATATTGTTATCTAAATTCGATTGTCTTCTTTCATATTAGCTCCAATAGCTCGGGTTGAAAATCAATTTTGGTTTCCAGCTTATATTCTATACCAACATAAGCGACATCAAATCGTATAGAGAAAGTTTTGTCTTTACCTAATTTGATTTCATTTATATTAGATTCGTTGTGATTTAAATTTTTAGATTTGGACTTGATTTCATTTATACTAGATTCGTTGTGATTTAAATTTTGGATTTGGCCGAATAGGATCGGTTTTATACTTTTATATTTAATTATGCGAGTGGACCCTAGCTATCTACTTTAAAGTCATGTGAATTATTGTACGATTTTTTGATACTTTATAATGTTTATTTAATGTGAATTATTGTACGACTTTTTAATACTTTATAATGTTTATTTAAGATAAAAGGTCTTAATTCGTCTTGGTCTACTCTACATACATAATTGATTACTTTATAATGTTTATTTAAGATAAAAGGTCTTAATACTTTGAAAGTTGACCATCTTTGTAACCATCCTTTGAATTGGGGAAAGTAAAGGTTTGTTTAGAAGTCATTTGTATAATATGAATTTTTAATATATAATTTCTAACAATCAATTCTCACTTGTATCACTTTGGTGGATAAGACAATGATAGATAGAGTCTAGGCTCTTTGCAGAGGTGTCAGGCTCTATCCTGAGCCCACCCGGGTTTTCGTCCCACTGTTTGTTACGCCAGAGAGTTATGATCTTGTGGTGGGTACAACGACTGTCAAGTGACAGCCGGCGGTATAGTTTCCTAGGGGAACGCCCAAGCCAAACTCTGAAGCCAGCATGAGCCCGGTTAAGACAACATAGTCTGGCCGGAGTCGGACAACAGAGTTCTCTAATTTAGGGAATGCGGTAGCCTAATACAAGAAAGTTGCCGTTCTAAAAAAGATGGTTAATAATAGTGGTATATGATTATTACTCTTCTAAAAAAACAATTAAAACCTAGGTTCAATGAAGAGTGGCTATGTAAATGAAAAGTATATGCATACCTTTAATGATGGTGTTTTGTGCATCCTATGACAATGGCACCGATGATATAGGTAAGATGCTTATGATGCAACAACCGTTCGAATTGTTGAAGAAAGCATAAGAACAATAATCAAAAGGTGATAAGAACAATTATGAAAAGGTGAATGAGACTAAATCCTGCCCCTCTATCCATAAGTATTTTTTTTTATTTCAACTTTATTCTCGCTTTGCCAATGATCTCTAGATCAAGTGGTAGAGGGCTTGCATTTCTCTTGAGAGATGCAAGTTCGACTCCCTCTTGGTGCAGAGTGAGGAAACGGTGGGCAATGATAGGAGACACAGGGAAACCTGGGTTGGATCCTTGAGTCAAACGGGTTTTACCGGTAATTTCACCGTCGTGCCTACGGGCGGGTGGGTTACCGGGTTCGCCCCGGAATTGGTGGTGGACTCGGGTTACTCTAGGAGTACCCCGTTTGTCCAGTGGGTGCCCCGAGAATGCTTGTGATTGAGTTTGTTGGCCGTTCAAAAAAAATATTATTATGATTTCAAGTTCGATTAGAGAGATTTGATCATATATTTTACTTTAAAGATTCGAGATTTAGATCAATAATAGAGATTTGATTACCATATGGTGTGATGATGAAGATTGTGAACATCTCCACATGTTGGAAAACCTTTTTTACAACATTAAATTAGTATATCTTTAACAAACTCCCTTTTTTGTTGGCCACCTTTCATCCCTCGAACACCTACATCTTTTTTAAGCCAAACAAAATGGTGAATCTCTTTCTAAATACTATGAAGAATTACTATATTTAGTTAGGATAAGATAGAACAGGTAGAATCTATTATTTAAGATTTAAAAATATTGGATTTTAATAATCTTATTTATTTGTCGCCGTTGGCTGTTAACAGTATCAACTTCAAAAATAACCATTGTTAGTCCTAAATATTGACATATTAGCCAACAATGGACCCTGACTGACAGAACCTTAACGACGCTATTCTCCGGTCACCGGAAAACCGTTTTTGTCCAGAAAAAGGTTTCTAAAGGTCCGATCTAAGGTTACAAATAGGTTTGAGACGAAAATGTTGTGTTTTCCGGCCAAAAAAAAGTTTTCCGGCAAAAAAAGAGTTTTTCGGCGACTTCAATAATTGGGGATTTACTAGAAAAAGGTTCCTAAAGGTGCGTAATAAGATTAAAAAGAGGTTTGTGACAGAAATGTTGAGTTTTCCGGCCTAAAACGAGTTTTCCGGCCAAAAACGTTTTTCCGGCGACCGGAGACTAACGGCCTTAGTATTTTGTTAGTCAGGGTCCATTGGAGGCCAATATGTTAATAGTTAGGTTGCCAATGTTTATTTTTAAAGTTGTGACTGTTGGCGGCCAACGACGAATAGTTGGGATTATTAAAATCCAATATTCCTAAGATTTATGATGTAGATAAGATTTATTATAGTTATTTTTATGAATTCTGATTAGTATAGTTTGTCTTTGTTACAAAAAATGAATTCTGGTTTTTCTTTGTTACACAAAGAAAAACTATACTAATCTAATTCATAAAAACAATTGTAATAAATCTTATCTACAAAGGCTTTGTATATCTATAATTCTATGTGTACATGTATTGTGTATATTCATATGTGCAGTGCACATTTACAATTTAAATTTTAGAAGAACGTAAATAAATCAAAGAAAATAATGGTAAATAAGCTTTTTTTTTTATTTTACTCTTTTCATTTAAATGTTAAATACAAGTGTTTATTAGTTTATGTAGTTTTCATAAGGAATAATAGATTTTAATAATTCTAACTATTAGTTGTTGGCCGGCAATAGTTCCAACTTAAAAAATAACCAGTGGTGGTCCTACATTTTCATATATTGTAAATCAATGGACCTTTACTAAACCGAAAAGGATAAAGGGACTTAAAGAAATTAAGGTTCTTTAGTAAAAGTTCATCAGTCTACAATGTGTTAAAAGGTGGGACCACCACTGGTTATTTTTTAAGTTGGGACTATTGTCGACCAACGGCTAATAGTTTGGGTTATTAAAATCCATTATTCCTTTTCATAGTTGTCAACTGATCATAATTCTATATACACACATACATGTTGGTGAGATTAAACAAGAACTCTAAATATTGTGAGAATTGTAAGAACTCTTGAGAAATCAATCAAAATCATTATTTATTAGGAAAAATATATGAATGTAAGATATTATATGATGATCATATTTTTTTTTTCTTTCTTTCTCTACGTTACTCTTAAATAATTTTGTACTCATGTGTAAATAGTAAACCTATACATGTGTAAACTTTTATAATATATATATATATTATAAAAACAATTGATATACAGTGATGACAAAGAAAAAACAATTGATGTACAATGATGACAAAGAAATTCTAAAAAAAACGGATGGAATGTAATAAAATTCAAAAACTCTTTTTACATTTATCGTTTTTATTAGAAATTAAATTTACAGATTTAAATTCATATGTATTTGTAAATAATGAAAATTTACACTGTATTTACACATGTGTAAAAAAATTATTAAGAGTGATTTTGAGAGGAAAGGTGAATTATTTAAAGAGTAAATTATTTTTATGATGTTGTATTTAATCCAGTTATTGCTTTGATTGGTGTGTTTACTATTAACATGTCACAAAAGCAATTAGGAGCTGCCATCGCAAATAAAAAGAATAGATTTGGTTCAGGTTCATTTGTACACAGAAAAGAAATCCGAAGGCAAATCATGGCCGGTGATAAAGAAGAGCCTTCAGCAATGGTAAAAGAATCGACAAGTGGATTGTTTTTGCAGGCACTAAAGTTGACATCGACGAACTACACAACATGGTCGATGATGGTGAAGATCTTCTTGGGTGTAATGGTTTGCAAGATGCGATTGATAAGGAAAAGGCGCCAATAGTTGAAGAAAGAAAGAAGTTGATGGCCTTAGGTGTCATCTTCCAAAACTACTGAAAAATGTGATGCTTTAGATGGCCAAGTATTCATAACCGAAAGATGTTTTGAAAGCACTAAGAGTTCGTTCTCTTGGTGCAGAACGAACTTAGAAAGCTCGTCTGTAAATGCTATAAACAAGTTAGATGGGTTGAAGTTGGGTGATACAGAAGTATTGATGAATATGCAACGAAGTTGGGTGGAGTGCAATCAAAGTACAAGAAATTGGGAGCAACACTCGAAGAAGAGGTTGTGGTGAGAAATTATTGAACTCTATGCCTGATAAATATTTACCTATTGTTTCATTGACCGAGCAGTTCATAGAAATCAAAACAATTGCATTTGAAGATATGGTTAGACGTTAAAGGCATATGAAGAAAGAACCAAGTTCAAGAATATGACAAAAGTTCATCCCAAAGTCAGCTTGTGTTCACCTAGAATGAAAAGAAAGTTGAAAATTACCGAGAAAGAGGTAGAGGTCGTGGAAGATACAACTAACGAGAGAGATGGAATCTAAGATGGAAAGATGAACGTGAGAATAATCATGACATGTAGGGTGAATGCAAAGACCCTAGTAATGATAAAGAAGTGGCGAATTTGACAAAGACAGAATATGTAGCCATGTAGGTGATCTTAGTCCATCTCTATTCATGGCAGTTTGTTCGACAAAGAAATTAAGTTGAATGAAGAAAGAGTTATACCTGGTGTTTTTGAAAAGAATTGAGAGGAATGAGGAACGTGGTATTTAAACCATGGTATAAGTCATCACATGTCTGGAAAGAAGAGTTTTTTGCTACTTTGGATGAACAAGTTTCGGGTCAAGTAGAATTTGGTGATGGTTCTATGATTGAAATCAAAGGCAGAGGTAATGGGACCATGGTATGTACAAAGGGGCGAAAATAAAATTTTTTGTGATGTTTTCTACATGCCTTTGTTACAAACCAATCTTCTTGTTTCATGTTGTATGAAGAAGGTTGCAAGATTGAAATAGTCAACAAAATATTGAGGCTACCTAATCAGAAAGAAAGATTGTTGATGAAGGTTCGGAGAAACTGAATAGATAGTAGTCATAGTACAATATCAAGCTTCAGATATATTCTAATCCTAATAAGTTTAAAGATGAAGAGAAAGAAAGTCTCCGACGTGTGTCGAGCGTGGTATAATTTTTAGTATATTTTTAGCACTTTTTTACTCGTTTATCAAGCTTTAAATTTATAGAACATGATACAATACAATCACTCTCTACAACACGTTAAGGCAATTACACTCATCGCTCGCGTAGTATAGTGATGATAAGATACCGAGGTCATCCAAAGAAACAAGAGTTTTTAATACTGGAATATCGTCGACGTCTAATCTAACCAAAAATTGGAGAAAAGATGTTAATAAGTTTAGAAAGATAAAAGAAAGAAAGAAAAACAAAATAAAATGTTAGTAAAAGCAATAAAAATATAGTGAAGGTAAGATACCGAGGTCATCAAGGACACAAGAGTTTTTAATAGCATAGAACATCATCTAATCTGAACTTTTAGACCCACCAGGCTACATACTGGATACATGTTTTAAATTTTCTTATAAATAATCAAATTATATCTGAGAGCTAATATGAAACTTCCCCCGAAAAGTGTCATATCACAACTATTCGAAGAAATATAATACAAAACATGCCCAAAATACCCATTCCTTTTGACATGAGACTATTGCACATGATAGATAAAAACAGTAATAATATTAAGTATTCAAAAATGGGAGATAATATCATCAATGCTGTTGACTGTCTGATCTGATGTTGATAATCTGGGAAGCAACAATCTTGGACAGCTCATTAATGGCAGCTTGAACTTGAAAATCATCATCAGGATCAGGTGTTTCCCTTGGCACCGACCATACCTCGGATTGTGAGCCGTACTCCCCGGCTGCAACCTTCGTCTTTTTGGATGTCATCGCCACTTTCTCCAAATCTGCTTCTGATAATGCTCTTGGCAACTGCATATCCGAAATCACTTTTCCGTCAAATATCCATAAACAATATCAAAATGTTGACAAGCAAAGGTGGCAAAATAGGCTGGTTGACCCGACTTCTGAGGTTTTTTACCCGGACTGGTAAAAAAGTTTTTGTAAGTAATTAGTGTGAGTATCATTACAGAAAACATATTAAATAGACTACCCATAAAATCGTGATCTAAATCCTTAATTTTGTCCTCCAATTAACAAAGTTATTAACAGCGGAAGGTTGAAAAACGAGAGCGTTGGATAACATGTCATAACAGATTGATAAGAACCCCATATTCGTATTACAGTTATTACTAATCGTTTTTTTTTTTTTTTTTTATTATGAGACAAGTAGAATTCATAAGTATTGTCTTTTTTTATCCAATTAAAGAGCTATTTTCTCTATCGTATCACAGGCCCATTTGTGCAAATTTTATAACTTTTTATAAAGAATCTGCGTTAATATTGTTTTCCAAAAAAAAATATTATTTGGTTTATGCATTTGACCCGTTAGAAAAATAGAAGTAAAAGCCACCATCTATCCACTCATAAGTCATAACCAAGTGTGTGTGTGTGTGTGAGAGAGAGAGAGAGAGACGCACATCTGATGACGTCCCCTTCTTTTCATCTTCTAGAAGATCCTTGATGGGAAAATAAGCCGCTTGCTTACAGAGCTCTAAAAGATCCGAGCCAGTATAACCTTCACACAACGCAGCTATAGAGTCCAGATCGATATCATCCTCTACTCTCTCGCCCTTTAAGATCACCTTCAAAATTGCAGCCCTTTCTTTTCGGTCAGGTACCCCAATTTCAAACGCCTGTGGAAGTCGTCTTAGTATTGCCTCATCAAGCTCTGACGGCCGATTAGTTGCCGCAAGCACCATCACTCTAGCATTCTCTACATAAAGCAAAAATTCACAATTCAACCAAAAAACAGATACTGACGTTAATAAATTAAAAACTTACGATCGGTGGTAAAACCGTCCCATAAAGCCATAAACTCTGTCTTCATATTGGCTAATGCTTCGTGGTCCGTACTTCGGCGCTGACCGAGAAAACTATCGACCTCGTCAATGAAGATTATCGCAGGCTGGAGTTTGTATGCCAAACTAAATAGAGCAGCAACTGCCAAAAAATCAACCATTGACATGAGTGAACACTTTGTAAAAAAAAAAAAAAAAAAGCTTAAATATCTTGTGTGGAACCGAAAGTAACTAGCTGATTTAAACATACGCATGTAGTAACATCAGGTGAAATAAAATTAACTTCGATCCATTTATAGACATGGTTTTAAAAAACGCTTCGCCTCAAGGCGCGCCTCGAGGCGAAACGGCCAAAAAACGAGTCAGAGGCGCGCCTCATGGGGTTTTTACTGCATATGCGCCTCAGAGGGGCTGAGGCGCTAAGAAAGGCTGCGCCTCAGGTGCGCCTCATTGGATTTTCATAGTTGTTTTTGATGTTTTTGACTTTTTGTGTCGATTTCAAGCATTTCATGTCTTTTTTATGTATGTTTTTGATGAATCTGATGATGAAATTAGTTAGTATTATTATTTTTATAATATATATAACTTATAATTTTTATATTTATTTATTAATACCGCCTCGGCCTTACGCCTCGTTTCGCCTCGAGGCTTACGCCTCGTGAGGCGAAGGGAAAACGCCTCGAAACTCGTTTCCGTTCTTTTAAACTTTGTTTATAGATGCAGGGTCGAAACAGGTATTGCTTAGTTCGAGCCAAAATGGGTTCAATTCAAGACTTCAACTTCGGTTGACTTGTCCACTTTATATGACTGTTCTGAACAAAAGTAATGCCTTATAAACAATTACATACACTATATTAATATAATAACAATAATTTAGATCTTTACAGAAAGTGATATAGAAGGCTGAATGCAATAAAAAATATACTCATTGATGATTTTCACACTTATAACTCGTTCGACTCATTTGACCAACCTAGGGCTGCAAATGAACCGAATGAACACGAACAAAGGTTCGTGTTTGTTTGTTAAGAAATATACGTGTTCACGAACTGTTCAAGAACACTTACCGAACGAGATTTTATGTTTGTGTTCGTTTGTTAAGGAAATGAACGTGTTCGTGTTCATTTGTTAAGTATAGGAAACGTATGAAAACGAACGTTGACGAACACAAACTAAGGTTCATGAACATAAATGGAAACAGGCGAACACAAACAAGCATTCATTAACAGAATATATAATACACTAACACCTATTAAATATTTTATTTGTTAGAGTTTGAAGTATTTAAATAAAATATAAAAACTATAAACACTAATGAACTATCGAACATAAACGAACACGTTACCGAACATTCACGAACATAAATGAACGAACACGGCGTTTGTTCATGTTCGATCATTTAACTAAACGAATTATTCGTATTCGTTTGTTTAATAAACGAGCAAACACAAATGACCTCCCCGCTGAACGGTTCAAGAACTGTTCGCTGAACATTTGGTTCGTTTGCAGCCCTAGACCCACCCATTATTTTCTTAAATGTTTTGATAACCCATTTGAGAAAACATATAACCCGGGCCCATTTGTAAGAAAATGTGCCAAAACTGATTTGTCTTTGTAAATTTGTAACCACCAAAATCCCTACATAAATGGTCTTCACAGTTGAACGAACAATAAAATACAAACACTAACCGAGTTTTGATGCATCTCCAAACCATTTGCTCATCAAATCTGATATTCTGACATTGATAAAAACTGCCCCCGACTCTTTTGCAATAGCTTTTGCAAGCATAGTCTTCCCCGTACCAGGTGGGCCATACAACAAAACACCTTTTTGGGGCCCAAGTAGCTTCCCGTAAGAAAAAAGCTCAGGCCTACGTAAGGGTAATATGACCAATTCATATAGTGATTGCTTGATGGATTCCAGCCCTCCAATGGAGTTAAATTCCACATCAATATGATCAGGATTTATCACATTGCACGCAATCACATCCTGTTATGCATCAAATATAAGCAATCAACAATAAAACAAATGCCAAGGTACATTTTATATGCTTGGCATCTGTTGTAGCAATTAATAATTACTTTTTGATACAAGTTTTTGAAAAAAAAAAAACAATTTTCAAACTTTTAAATTGTTTTACATTGTTACTTTTTCCACATAAGCATTTTTTTTGCATATGTAACATCTGATGCGGCAGCTAACATGGCCTCAAGTCATCAACCTGTGCCACATTAGCAAGTAGTCGTCTGAAACCGACTGTTTTAACCATGCTACTTGTCTACTTGAATGATAATGCTGTGGCCATAGCACTAATGTAGTAATGTACAAGCCCTTCGCATACGTGCATAATTGAGAAAGGGTAGAGGGTCGAACCAACACAGAACCAAAACTTTTACACAAACGGGATCAGGACATGAACACAAAAAACATGTTGGACACATAAGCCCAAACACGACTCGCGTATTCGCAGGTTGACACTTGATTCACTCGACATAAACACTACTTGTTTAACCTGAAACTAATAAGAATGCATACCACTACTCTACAATTACAAATTTACACCCAGAGCCACTAATGTCTATAAACAATTGCACTTAAACTACGAAACCGAGCTCCCATTTCTGATAGCGGTAGTGACCACTAAACAAAACTCAACAGTTTATTTAAACTAACCGTTGAAGCTTCAATTCATGAACCCGGGTAGGTAGCGGAATTTGGGTCGACAACAAATAATACGTCAACACCCACATGGGTCAAAGCTGGTCAATTGGATGGAGGTTGAATCCATGCAGAATGAAACAACCCACGTTCCCCACCACCTATAGTTATTTCGATTTTTCAATTTCATGTTCTCTGGATTTTTAATGCAGTTTACCTTGCAATGCTTTTCCTACTCGTACTTTGAGCTTCCTAGAAAGTAATTTAATTCTAGTTTCTAAAGTTTAGGGCGTGGGATAGTAATTTAATTCTAGTTTTGTAAAGTTTAGGACGTGGGTAGTTTTGGAAACTCCTTTATGTAATTTACTCCAGTTTACGAATGTAGATGGTGTTTTATGTTTGAAAATTCTCTGTGTTTCTCTTCTTCGAACAAACTAGTTTTATTATCTTCCATTGCTAATCCACGGTAGCATCTTGGGTGGTGTTCTTTGGAACCTATACTCGGGTTTTAGGTGGTGAATTCTGTATCCTTCTACTCAGTTTATGAAGCTCCTGGGTTCAAATTGAGTGGTGTTTCTGTATCCCATTCGACCGTTGCTTGTTCGTTTTCGTTTGAATTCTACGATTACTAGCCGTGTGATATTTTGATATACATCAATTTCTCTTTTAACTTTTAAGTTGGACACGAAATACCCAATCAGTTTAACTTTTTACATAAAATACCCCTTCAAAAAGTTTATAAAAACAAACACATTAGGCCGAAAAGTCCAAAACTCATCCAAACCCGATTAGGCTACAAAACTAAACACATGAGTTTCATGTTAGCTTCATAGAAATTCACACCAACAATTTCATCTTATACCCTTGTAAGAAAGCACAAATAACTCATCCCCCCCTTCCTTTTACACACGAAGAATTTCATATTGCTTCTTTTACATTTTTTTTCTTTTGCATTTTTTGCCAGATTAACTGTTGAAAGTAACTATGTATATATTATCACTATTATTCGATTTTTTTTTCTTTTGAAAGTAACTATGTAAATAGTTAAACTGTCTAATTTATCATCAATATTCGTTTTTTTTTTCTTTTGCACTTTTTGCCAAATTAAGGGGTTGTTTGGCAACTTCTGAATGGTTAAGTGTTGAACCAGTAAGAGGTCTGAACCATTAAGAACCAGTATAATGCTTAACCGTTCAGAGGCAAATATCTAACCAATTCAAATTAGAGGTCTTAACCATTCAGACTCAGTATCATGCTTAACCATTCAGAAGCAAATGTCTGAACCATTCAGACACATATCTACTCGTGAAACAACCAGTCCGTACCATTAAGTGCTAAACCAGTAGGAGGTCTGAACCATTAGAGCTAGTATAATGCTTAACCGTTCAGAGGCAGATGTCTAACCAATTCAGATTAAAGGTCTTAACCATTCAGACCAAGTATAATGCTTAACCATTCAGACTAAGTATAATGCTTAAACATTCAGAGGCAAATGTCTGAACCATTCAGACATCTGCTCGCGAAAGATACAGTCTGAACCATTAAGTGCTGAACCAGTAAGAGGTCTGAACCATTAAGAGACTCATTAACAGGCAAACAAACAGCCCATAAGTATAATGTTTAACCGTTCAGAAGCAAATGTCGGAACCATTCAAACATCTGCTCGCGAGACAAACAGTCTAAACTTGAACCACTAAGAGGTTGAACCAATAAGAGCCCCAGCTAAACAATTGTCTCCTTGCAACCAAAACCCTAACATACTTGTAAATATCTACCATGAATTCAATATTTACTACTAGTTACACACATGAAACCAGTACAAAATAAAACCAAGTCTTCAAACGTTACAAAGACCTAAACACCTAAAATTGCATCTAAATCATAATCAAAATATAAAAAAAAAAAGTATGTTTATAACAATAATAATAATACCTCGTATGGATTGGTTTGAATAAGAGGACGACCTAAGCGCTTGGAGATTTCTTTTTTCTGTTCTAGGGCTTTTTTGGAAGCTTCTCGATTCGGATCGAGATGTTTGAGTCCGACGAAGAGGACGAGAGAACTGAGGGCTGCGCTTGCGGCGTATAATAGCAGTTCTTGCAAGAACGTCGTCTCCTTCGTTGATCCCCTCATCTGGTTCTGATGATTCTGATTATGTGTCTTTTCGTCCAAGTTAGTTATATAGTTGTATGTTTTTCTTTGTGTTGGATTTGGTGCGTGACGGTGGTGGATACGTTTTTTTTTTTTTTAACGACCAACATAATCAATTCTGATCACTTTTAGGACACCCACTGGACCAAACGGAGTACTCTGAGAGTAACCTGAGTCAACCACCAATTTCGGGGAAAACCCGGTAACCCATCCGCCCATAAGCACGGCGGTTTTTTGATATCAGGTATACATGTGTGTGAGATAGCGTCAAGGGTTGTGGGCAAACTAAAATAAACACGAAATAAGTCGATTTTAAATGAGCTTGAACTCAAGGTTGAGCCTAAAAACAAACTTATTTGGTAAATGAATCAGAACTTGGTTTATAAAGCTCAAGCTGACTCACAAGTCTAAACAAGACCACTGTTTATATAATTTTGAATTAATAGATTAAATATATATTTAAATAATGATAGATAATGCTTATAAAATTATGAAAAAATATAATGTTTTGTTGGTGAATGGAATAGAATCACATATTAAAGAAGAAGTCACATACTCTTTAAACACCTCAAATTCATTCCATCAATCACCATCACCACCACCACCCTGTTGGTTCAGTTCTGTTCTAAACATAAAGAAAACATGAAATCATACCTGTTACAGCAGACAGTGCGTTGGAGAATCCAGTAATGGAGTTCGACATGTTTGTCATCTTGATTTGGTTCCTCCTTAGGGTGCTGACTAATGATGGGGACTTAGAGAAAACCGAAAAGGGATATCGGTTTGGAGAGGAGGTTTCGTGATGATGTTATGGCTAATGGGGTGTGTGAATTGTGTAACTGAGTAACCCCTTAACCTCCACTTAATTCTCCTTATATAAGCACCCAGGAGGAAACCTAATTAGTTACTAAGGGCAATATGATCCATCAACAATTACCAACTAATTTAAATAATAGGTTCTAATATATTTTGATCTCTATAATGTAAATGATTAAGATGGCTATAGATTAAATATTAAACATAATATATTTAATCTTACATTCTCCCACTTAGCCGAGTAATCATTTACTATGAGTATTAGATAAGCCTGATCAGGAGTTAACACTCATTTTAGCCTTAAACAAGTACTATAGCAGAGAAATACAGCCGTTGAATCATTATGCGACTCAGGACCCCCATTAATCATACTATAGCCTTAATTTAAAACCTAATCGTTATGATCAAAATACACGTAAGCCCTTTGTTTGATTTGTAATTTTATTTGTCAATATGCCATTATACCGGTTGAACATATTCTAAGAGACATACAAAATCAAACTGAGGAAATTTCATTAACATAAAACATAAGCTAGTACAATATGCTCAAATAAGGTCTTTACAAAATCCCATATTACGAACATGTTCTTCATAAACCTTAGGAGGGAGACCTTTAGTCATCGGATCCGCAAGCATATCCTTAGTACTAATATACTCGATACAAAGATTATTTTCCTCAACACGTTCACGTACAAATAGATATTTCGTATCGAGATATAAACCAGCTCCAGTCGAACTGTTACTGTTCGAGAAACTAACGGCAGCTGAATTATCACAGTAAAGCTTCAATGGTCTAGAAATGGAATTTACGATTTTGAGTCCAGTGATCAGATTTCTAAGCAACATTCCATGACAGGTTGCGTTATAAACAGCAATGTACTCTGCCATCATTGTGGAAGTTGTGGTCAACTGTTGTTTATGACTCTTCCATGAGATAGGGCCGCCTGCTAACATAAAGATATAGCCCGAAGTGGATTTCTTGTCATCTTTGCACTTTGCAAAGTCAGAATCAGAATAGCCCACCACTTCTAAATGATCACTTCTTCTATAAGTCAGCTTATAGTCTTTCGTCCCTTGCAGATATCGAAGTACCTTCTTAGCTGCTTTCCAGTGATCTAGGCCAGGATTAGTCTGATAACGGCCTAGCATTCCAGCAATATAAGCAATATCTGGGCGAGTACAGACTTGAGCATACATCAAGCTCCCGACTACTGACGCATAAGGTATCTGGCTCATTTGCTCCTTCTCAACCTCTGTTGTCGGACACTGGAATAAACCGAAAACATCTCCCTTAACTACTGGAGCGACGGAGGGTTTGCACTGTTGCATGTTGTAACGCGTAAGGACACGATCTATGTAGGCCCTCTGGGACAATCCTAAGATCCCTTTGTGTCTATCTCGGTGAATTTCGATGCCAATGACGTAAGAAGCCTCTCCGAGATCCTTCATGTCGAAGTTATGCGAAAGTAACCGCTTCGACTCATGCAACATGTCTAAACTATTACTTGCCAATAGAATGTCATCAACGTAAAGGACAAGAATAGTAAAGTTGCTCCCACTCATCTTGAGGTAGGTGCATTGATCCACTTGATTCTTCATAAAACCTTGCTTCTTCATGACTTCATCAAACTTGAGGTACCATTGACGTGATGCTTGTTTTAACCCGTAAATGGATTTCTTCAACTTACAGACTAGATGCTCCTGACCTTCAGGTTTAAAGCCTTCAGGTTGTTTCATGTAAACATCTTCATCCAAATCTCCGTTAAGGAAAGCGGTTTTAACGTCCATCTGATGCAGCTCTAAATCAAAATGAGCTACTAGGGCCATGACGATCCTTAATGAATCTTTACGAGAGACAGGTGAAAACGTCTCTTGATAATCAATTCCCTCTTTCTGAGTGTAGCCCTTTGCAACCAATCTCGCTTTGTAGCGTTCAACGTTCCCATTCGGATCCAGTTTTGTTTTGAATACCCATTTACATCCTACGGGTTTGGCTCCGTTGGGTAATTCTACCAAATCCCAAACGTCATTTTTCTTCATGGATTCAAGCTCATCAATCATTGCTTTATTCCATTCCGAAGACTGATCACTGCTAATGGCTTCATTGTAAGAGATAGGATCATTGAGCTTTCCAGCATCCATTTCAGTCAGGTAGGTAACATAATCATCCCAATTAGTAGGCCTTCTTTGCCTAGATGACCTCCTGAGTGGATTATCGGGTTCAGCGTTGTCTTGGTTTTGAGCGTTTGATGTGCCTTCGTCATGAGGTATAATTGGTTCTGATTGTAGAGGTGAATTTGGAGTTGGTGCAGTAGCTTCAGGTACAGTAGTTGCATTGGGTACAAGAGGAGTAATCGGAGTAATGGTAAGCGACGAGTCTCTCCCCCCCGCGTCTTGTACTTCTTGCAATTCTTCGTAAGGGTTGGTACTGCTCCCACTGACCTTGAAATCCTCCAGGAACGCGGCACGCTTGGTTTCAACAATACGGGTGACATGGGAAGGACAAT
This sequence comes from Helianthus tuberosus, assembly GCA_030545235.1. Classification (NCBI taxonomy): domain Eukaryota; kingdom Viridiplantae; phylum Streptophyta; class Magnoliopsida; order Asterales; family Asteraceae; genus Helianthus; species Helianthus tuberosus. Next base: position 187,195,584 of record CM060382.1, on the reverse strand, counting down.
AGAAACGATAACCCTTAGAATTCTCAGTGTACCCGATAAAGAAACAGGTAACTGTTTTAGGGTCAAGTTTCCTTAGGAAAGGATTGTAAAGCTTCGCTTCAGCAATGCAGCCCCATACTTTCATATATTTAAGACTCGGTTTCCTTCCTGTCCAAAGTTCATAAGGAGTTTTAGGGACAGACTTAGAAGGAACTCTATTGAGTATATGAACAGCTGCTTTTAATGCTTCAGTCCAGAGGAATAATGGTAAGTTAGTGTTGGCTAACATACTGCGCACCATGTTCATAAGGGTACGGTTTCTTCTTTCAGCGACACCGTTCTGCTGAGGTGTACCAGGCATGGTGTATTGGTTCACAATCCCCTGGCCCTTACAAAACTCATAAAATGGACCAGGAGCTTGACCCACATCAGTATGTCTTCCATAATACTCACCGCCTCTATCTGATCTCACAACTTTAATCTGACGATCTAATTGCTTTTCAACTTCAGCCTTATAATCTTTAAAAGTTGTTAGAGATTCAGATTTCTCCTTAATAAGATACAAGTACATGTAACGAGAATAATCGTCAATAAAAGTGATAAATGAAGTATGTCCTGTTATGCCAGCGATTTGGTAGGGACCACTAATGTCAGTGTGAATGAGTTCTAATAAATTAGAACTCCTAGTGGCACCTTTCTTATTCGCTAATGTCATTTTACCTTTAAGACATTTGACACATGTTCCAAAATCAGAGAAATCGAGAGGAGGTAAGACTTCATCCTTTACAAGACGATTTAATCGTTCTTTTGAAATGTGGCCTAAACGCTGATGCCACAACATGGATGAAGTTTCTAAGTCTCGTTTCTCTTCCATCTTTGTGAGTGATTCATTAATATTATATGACAACAAAGATTTGGAAAAGTTATCTTCTAGTTCTAATCTATAGAGACCACCATCCAGAATACCAGTACCATAAAGAACAGAATCATAATGGATAGAGAGTTTGCGATGACCATGGGAAACAATAAAACCGTCCATGTCTAACTTTGGTCCTGATACAAGGTTCCGAGTTACCTCAGGAACATATAAGGTATCATAAAGTTTAATACATAAACCAGTTTTCATAACTAATTGTAATGTTCCAATGGCCTTCACTTCTAATTCTCGATCATCCCCAACCTTAAGCGTTCTTTGGTTTCTTTCCAGCTTCCGGATTGAAAGGAATCCCTGAGTAGAATTGGTAACATGAACCATAGAACCAGAATCAAACCACCAAGAATTAGCAGGAACACTTAAATTATAGGACTCAAGTATCATAAAATAATCGTTACCTTTCTTAGCCAGCCACTCCTTGAAATCAGGGCACTCCTTCTGCATGTGTCCTGTCTTTTTACAGAACTTGCAGCGGATACTGCCTAAGGAGTTCTTAGAGCTGGAGGGTGCACTTGTATTAGGATGAGGGTTAGGCCTTTGGACTTTTGAAGCATCCTTCCTCTGATAATTGTTCTTCCTCTTCTTAGAGTTGGAGGTAGTGAAGTTTGCAACATCAGTATGGCGATCCATCCTCATACGCTCTTCCTCCTGTACGCACATGGCGACCAGCTCACTCATCGTCCATTTGTCCTTTTGAGTGTTGTAATTGATCTTGAATGCTTCAAAGGACGAAGGAAGCGAAGTAATGATGAAATGAACAAGGAAACCATTACTGATTTCCATTTCCAGCCCCTTCAGCTTATTGGCCATGTCATTCATCATCATGATGTGCTCGCGAATGCCACTCCTCCCATCATACTTAGTTGTCACCAGCTTGAGAATAAGGGTACTAGCGTGTGCTTTAGACGTCCCCTTGAACTGAGCCTCCACAGAAGCCAAGTAGGTTTTAGCATCATCAGAATCAGGAATAGCTCCTCTAATAGAGTGATTAATGGACTGCTTCATGAACATGAGAGACATGCGGTTACTTCTAGTCCACTTATCATGAAGTATCTGCTGAGGAGCAGTACTCTGTGGAGTAAGGTCCGCTGGCTTATCCTCTCTTAGAGCATAATCAAAGTCCAGCACTCCAAGTGTAAGCATGAGGGCATCCTTCCATGCAGCAAAGTTTTCACCAGTTAAAGGTGGAATTCCGCAATTTGGTGCTGATAGTGGAAATAAGATAAGCAAGTTATGATACAAATGAAGAAGTCCTAATGTGATCTAAGGGCACGTTAAACTAAGGCAGGCATAAATAATGACCATTTTACATTATGAAGCTGTGATATTGTCTATTACTAACATCAAAATAATAGACTTAGCTAAAAGTTCTACTTAAACGAAAACAAAACAGCTTTGGCCAGAAGTGTAATCATTTAAGCATATGTGCAAAGTGGTTGTAACAAATCAGCTTTGGCCAGAAATCGAAACAATCACTTTAGTTATGCACTTGTTGAGTATGCCATCTATGAATGAATTAAATCAGCTTTGGCCAGAAATTAAGACATTCATGCTTATGATGCACACACAACATAGCTTTCATAATACTTGAACGATAAGTAGATGTATCAAGTCAGCTTTGGCCAGAAATGATATATCAAAAACTCATTCAAGTTAAGCTATTCTGGTTATGTAAAAACATTATCTGATTCTGATTAAATTAACTAAGTAAATTACAAAACCATTTATTTAATAGCAAACCACCCGTTAGCGCGGATCGAACTAATGAGATTGCGAGTCGCAACCACGATCTCGACTAATGACGTTATGGTTGCGAGTCGCAACCACGGTCTCGACTAATCACGTTATGGTTGCGAGTCGCAACTACGGTCTCGACTAATCACGTTATGGTTGCGAGTCGCAACTACGGTCTCGACTGATGACGTAATGGTTGCGAGTAGCAACCTCATGGTTGCGAGTGATGACGTTATGGTTGCGAGTAGCAACCTCATGGTTGCGAGTGATGACGTTATGGTTGCGAGTAGCAACCTCATGGTTGCGAGTAGCAACCTCGCTAACAGCTGTTAATTGTGATATCATAACCGAAAATTCGAAATCTAAGGGATTAAGAGATATTCTTTCCTGTTTCAAGCTGATCTAATTTTGTCAACAGATTTCGAAATTTCAATCTCTTTATCTTTTTAACAGTTTTCTAAAAACTTTAGAGGACAAAATAGATCAAAAACCAGGAAAAAACACTTAATAATCCGAATCATATTCCAAATCATAACAGAATACTTCGAATTTTCTCAAGAACATGATGAACCCTAAAACATAAAACATAAATTCTGGAACCCGAAACCTGAATTTTTAATCTTCTTCTAAACAGATTTCGGTTATAAGATTATCCAGTTGATTTCGACCAAACATATAAGTGATCTTTTATCCGAAAACAGGGATTTCGGTCCAAGATCCAAAACATCAGTTATGTTTACGAAATTAATTAAAAAAATTCTGTTTTCATGATTTCTATTCCAGAATGATGAATACAAAAACAGAACCGACTAATCAACATATGCTCTGATACCACATGTTGGTTCAGTTCTGTTCTAAACATAAAGAAAACATGAAATCATACCTGTTACAGCAGACAGTGCGTTGGAGAATCCAGTAATGGAGTTCGACATGTTTGTCATCTTGATTTGGTTCCTCCTTAGGGTGCTGACTAATGATGGGGACTTAGAGAAAACCGAAACGGGATATCGGTTTGGAGAGGAGGTTTCGTGATGATGTTATGGCTAATGGGGTGTGTGAATTGTGTAACTGAGTAACCCCTTAACCTCCACTTAATTCTCCTTATATAAGCACCCAGGAGGAAACCTAATTAGTTACTAAGGGCAATATGGTCCATCAACAATTACCAACTAATTTAAATAATAGGTTCTAATATATTTTGATCTCTATAATGTAAATGATTAAGATGGCTATAGATTAAATATTAAACATAATATATTTAATCTTACACACCCGCCACCGCCACTCACCACCGGTTTTATTCCTTGTCTTTTTCTGTCTACCAAGCAACATAAAGTAATGATTTATTTTATTCCCATATAGTAACCAAACAAGACAATAGAATGGTAATGATCCATTTCGTTACCACCTCTCCCAAATAAGATTTAGGAGTATTGTTCAACCTTTCCCAAAGAAGATTTAGGAGTAGCTAATGAACCCAAGCGATTCAACCCACTTGAGTATATGTGATCTTTAACACGTTTGACACATGAGCGTGTAATATCCTAAAATATTGAACACTTTCATGATTTTTCTTTATAGATTCGAGCTCAGACTCTTTAAAACTCAAAAGCTAGATTATAATCAAACTAGAATGGATTTGTAGTTTTGTACCATGTTGTCTCGATTTAATTTTTATTTTAAATTGAATTTTAGGCTTAGTCGGGTCTAATTATGATGGTCAATTAATACATTGTGTAAAGTGTGACAAGGACAACAAAACTACAAAGTGCTTTTAAGCTCAGACATGTTACATGTCTAATTGATTAGGAAAAAACTATATAAAAACTTTACCTCAATCAATACATTGTGTAAAGTGATACAAGGGTTATTGGATTTTAATAATCCTAAGTTTCACCTGTTGGCCGATAATAATCCCAACTTTAAAAATTCCCTCCAATAATCCAAACTTGTAAAAGTTTGGCCGTCGTTGATCCTTTTCTAACCATTCCATTGGGTCCTCTTGAAAGCGTGTTGATGATAATACTAAAATGTGTGTGACAGATTTCTTGAAGAACTATAACTAGATGAACAACAAATGATCATCCCAAAGGCTACAGAAATATATGAGATGATCAAGGCTAATGTTAGTAATATGACTTCGTTGTGGAATGTTGTAAACAAGTATCAGGTTAGAGGGAATTCATTAAAACAATGTGTTGTTAAATAGCAGTAAAAACATGCTCTTGCAGAAGTTGGGAACTACATGCAATGCAATGCCATGTAAGCATGTTGTGGCTGTGATATGGGATATTGGGATATGGCTTCACATGGGATAGAAGTTAGTTTACCAGAGACATGGGTTTCTAGTCTCTATTGGTTACACACTTGGAAGAAAGTGTATGCTAATACATTTGACCTAATTAATGGTAGGAATATGTGCATACCACCAAATCACCATAAACAGATTGAAAGACAAAGAAAGAAGAGGAAGAAGAGTGCAGGTGAATTGACTGAAGAAGCATCTAAGCAAGGGAAAAAGACAAGAGTTGGTCAATTGTTACACGTAAGAAGTGTGGTGGTAAGGTTCATAATCAGAGGTCATGCAAGGGTAATGAAGAAGGGCTACATGTCTCACAGGTGAATGATTCGGCTCATGATGTTTAGTGTCCACTTTGCCGTGTTTTTTATTTTAATTTAGTCAAGAACAATGACAATCTTTTGATAGTGTTTTGGTAATAGTATGTCTATGGTGTTATGTATGGTCATCATTTTGTAGTAGTTATATGTGTGGCCTTTTAGTGATGTTAATGTACTTGAACATCCATTTTTGTAATGACTTACGGTATGGTCATCATTTTGATTTTTCACCATAAATATACTAAAAATGGTTTGAATTATCACATTGCAAATTGGGATAACAATAATAACTGCTAATTTAATTACCAAAACCAAGATACAATAATAACGGGTAATTTCACTAACAAAGCCAACATGCATTGTTCCCTCACAAACTGACCGTTATCCATATTACAACTGAGAAAAGCCTACTAATGACCTTCACAACAAATTTAGGTCATTTTTCTTTAACAAAGTAGAAGATGCATAACAACAACGTAAACCCTAGCAGACATTTCAGTTTCCTAGTTTGATACACAACATCCCTAGCAATCACTTTATTCATGTTATACCTCTTCTAACAATCCATGTATAAATCTAAAGATCTTCGACACATGGTGGGGGTGCCACAACTTGAACCCTCTCTAGCATAGCAAAATAACCTTTGTCATGGATTAGCTTGAGTCCAAGATGTGCAATAGAGTTGGAGATCCACAAGCACACTGCACATTTGACCATGTTGCCTGGCATTGAGTATTTGTTTGAAGCTTCAAGTGGAATGATCGAAGGTTATATTTTCTATTAATTGTATTTTTATGGTTTTAAAAAGGTGGTGTTAGAAAGCTTAGAAGGGAAAAGACCTAAATGCCGCACGTTGATATAGATCTTATTCTAGTTGTTACTTAATAGTCTTTTGTGATTGTAGGAGGGAGTAAGTGTAATTTATATTTCTATAAATAAGGATCAATAGTCATTTTGGGAGGGAGGAGAGATATTGGATACTTTGTTAGGCTCATTGTATTAGCATGAGAAGGGCATAGCCCTGGATAGGGGTGGACCCAAATAGAGTGGGTCGGGGTCCCCGGACCCCAATGTTTTAAAAAAAAAATTAGTAGATTCGGTATATTAAATTGTATAACGACCCCATAAATACAATTAGGTGGACACCATAGAAAGAAAAGGAAAGCTGGTGTAGTGGTAAGTCCCTCTCTTTACCAACAAGAAGTCATGGGTTCAATCCTTGTATAACTTGTTTTTCCTGTTTTTTTTTTAAATCTAGTTCAAACCTCGCTATGACCCGACCCGAAAATTTTAACGTTTTGTTATGAAAATTTTGAACACCAAAAAAAATGGACCCCACTGAGAAAAAATCCTGGGTCCGCCACTGGCCCTGGGACCACTTCGGTGGTTGGTTTGTAGATCCTTGGGATCATCTTCGTCAATTCAATATAGTTTGCGTATTTGATTTCATCGTTTTTTTATTATCTAATTCAGTATCTATCATTGGCCCGAGCTGCCTCACCTCTGCTCTCTTTTCGATTTCAATTTCCAGCTTTGTGTTCACGTTCGGATCTCAAATCCAATCCAATTCAATTCCAGTTCTAATTATCGGATCTACATCCGGTTTCTACCTCCTAATTCCTCCATCTGTTTTGTTCCTTCAATTTTTGATTCAATCATGGTGAATCAGACTTCTCGTTTGGATACTCACGACCAACAAATTCAACAGCTTTCAATCTGATGTAGCTGACATTAGGGATTCTCTCTCTGTGTTAGAAGCGGATCGGGTGGAATCGGCTGAATTCCGTAAAGTAATGCTCACTTGGATGAACTCACAACATAAGAGGCCTATTGATGATTCTTTAGGATCGGGCTCTTTTGGTATGGTTTTCACTTCATCTAGTTTGCAATCTGATTCGATTAATGCTTCTTCTGGTTTACCATGGGGTGTGAAAAAAGGTGAAATTCCCTGAGTTCTCTGGTTTTGATCCTCAAGGTTGGATCCAGAAGGCTAACCTGTTTTTCGATCTCAATAACACTTCTGATGCTTCTCGGTTGCATCTTGCTCAACTAAGTATGATCGGTGTTGCCCAACTCTGGTTTACGATCATCCTTCAGGTTCGCCCTTTCTTGATTTGGATCAAATTTCAATCTGAATTATTACAACGCTTCAATGGTCTCGCAATTCAGAATCCTTGTGAACAATTACCGAATATTCAGCAATCGGATTCCGTCTGTGATTATATATATAATTTTGAGTACTTGTTGTCCTTGGCTCCTCGTTTACCGGAATCTCAAACTCTCGATTATTTTATCGCTGGACTGAAGGATGATGTCAAACCAAGGCTTCGTTTACATTGTCCAACTTTTTGCATTGATGTAATGTCTTTAGCTAAGGATGTCAAGTTGATGCTTTGGCCATTGGATTCCAGCGCGATGTTGTCTCGTTTTCGGTACTCTCCACATGCGGGGCTGCCATCGTTAAACTCCGGGATCGGGCATCGTTCGTTGGGCAATACAGTGTCCAAAACTGTTGGGATTTACAGACCTGCCAATGGGCAAGTAGGCTATCGTGATCGAGGCGTTTGTTTCTTATCTCGCACCGAGTGGGGGAAACGCATGAAGAAAAGACTCTGCTACAAGTGTGGACAACTCTAAAGTCCAGCTCATAAGTGCCTGGAGGGTAAACTCCGTTTGTTGTTGCTTGAGGATAGTGAATCCGATGGACTCGAGGGGCTGCATTTTCAGATGGAGCATATGGACAATTTATATGGACAATTTCCACTCGAATGGGTTTATTCCTCTGGTTGCGAGGTCTTCTATAAGCCTTGAGGACAAGTCTTGTGTTATGGGGGGAGTATTGATAGAGATCTTATTCTAGTTGTTACTTAATAGTCTTTTGTAATTGTGGGAGGGGGTAAGTGTAATTTCTATTTCTATAAATATGGATCAATAGTCATTTTTGGAGCGATGAGAGATATTGGATAGTTTGTTAGGCTCATTGCATTAGATTGGAAGGGCATAGCCCTGAGACCACTTCGATGGTTAGTTATCTATTGTAGATCCTTGAGATCATCTTCTTCAATTCAATATAGTTTGCATATTTGATTTCATCATTTCGATATTATCTAATTCAGAATCTATCACACGTGAGTGTCGTTTAACATCATAAGTAGACACTCTTTGGTGCAGGGAACAAAATGACGAAAACATGGTCAAGTAGTATTTTGTCCATTTTTAAACTAATAGGGAAAAAGCGTTAAAACTAACAAACCAAAAGGAGAAAAAATAAGTAAACTATTTTTTAACTAATCCAACCCAAAATTTTGAATTCTACATATCACTTTTTGCCATGTAATAAATAAATACATATACATATTTTATTTAGTATATATTATTTTATTAAATACTTATATCTCATTATTCAACTTGAGTTTAACAGGTTTTTCGAATTCTAATTCATATTTGGTTCACTTTCAAAAAAATCAAAATTCAAACCACACCAATAACTCATAAACCGATTCTGTATATATGATTATTTTGTGCAACATATTCCACACGATAACAAGACCAGAAGCATATATCCACCAATGAAAACAAAAGACGAAAAAATTGTTGCTGGTTGTCCACACGATAACAAGACCAGAAGCATATATCCACCAATGAAAACAAAAGACGAAAAAATTGTTGCTGGTTGTGGCCCAATAGATGTTCCATTTATCTTGGAACAACACAGCTTTCATAAGCCACTCATAATATGCTTGAAAGTGAGCTGAATTTTTCATTGACCCTCCATCACTAATAACTTATAATATGCTTAAAACTGAACTTAAAAAAAAAAACAAAGGGTTTGTAGTCTAGCGGTATCTAAAAAAGGGTAGTTGCACGGTACCCCTGACCGCGGAAGGGATCTCCCTTCCCAGTTCACCACCCGACAAGGATCCCTGGCGGCAAATACCCATAGCCATCAAAGAGGGGTAAGAAACATGTTTCAAACCCGAGACCTCGAGTGTCCTCGGTCCGGCTTTAAAGCGGGTGTCGGTGGCCACCAAAGTGGCACTAATGGGAATTGAACTTGGGTCTCCATTGGAGAACCCAAGTCACTCCACCACTAGGCCACTTGTGGTGGTTAGTCTAGCGGTATCTAGGTATGTTGAAATGTGTCCCTCCCTATAACTTATATAGTCCCCCATGGTAGACAAAGGTATTGATTTAGGAGTAGAATTAGAGGGCGTTTAGCCATTCAAAAAATTATTTACACTTTTTTAAATATAAGTAGATCAATTTCTAGTGCCATTGTCTAGAAGAATAATAGTGAAATAATGTTAGATTGACCCAAATAAAAGAACAAGATGGTACCTTCAAGCAGTAGAACATATACATGACTGCAACAGGTAAGAGTCATTTCTTTCTTTTAACAATCACAGCTAATAGCCAATGAGGTGGTGGTGGAGTGGTAAGCGAGAGTCTTGGTGTTTTAAGGGACCCAAGTTTGATTCATGCCCTCCCCATTATTTTCTACGGCACCTGGTGATGATGGGAGACTAGGCGAATAGGTGGGGATCGCTAGTTCGATCCTTGAACTGCGCAAGTTTTACCTCACCGCACTGTCGTGCCTTCGGGTAAGTGTTCACGGCCTTCGGCCCTAGGTGAGGGTTTTCCCCGGTTCGGAGGCGAGTGTATCCCGATGTGGTGAATTTTGCCAGTAGCCCATTTTGAGGATTCGTTGGCCATTAAAAAAAAACAATCACAAAACATGTCATATTTTAAAAATAAGCTTATAAAAAAGTCTACAAGATGGTAGCCTATCACTGAACATGTCATACTTTGGAAAGAAGCTTATAAACTACAAGTCTACAAGATGGTAGCCTATCACTTAACATTGCATACTTTGAAAAGAAGCTTATAAACTACAAACATCCGATCCCTCGTACCAACCAATATTGTTCATTTTTACGACAAGTAGTTCATGGAAATGTTTTTGGTTTCACTTATCCTAAATTGCCCTCACCCAAGCACAGTTAACTTCATCAATAAACAATGTGCCCAAAACATGCCAATGGCATTTGAGGCGCGCGTTCCTTATGACTCAATATCTCTCATGCGTTGAGATTGCTTAAGGTGTCACAAACGCTTGAGATTGCTTACTAGCATGATAAACTTACTATGTTTTACCACATCAATGTTTTGAGTGTTCTTGGTATCTCGAAAGGTATATGAATTCATTTCCAATCAAGTTAAACGCGAATAGAAAGACTTACCAATACTGCAATACATAATACTTGCACTTTCTAGTCACAAATCCATACTTCCACCTTCAATGAACTGCAATACATAATACTTGCACTTTCTAGTCACAAATCCATACTTCCACCTTCAATGATCACATTTCACCTCTCAATAGTTAACAAACTTGCAGCATATCAATCCGCCCAAAAACCATTGATCCTGCAGTTAGTATCATCTTCCACCCCAATCCCTAGGGGTGTAAACAAGCCTAGACTAGAGGCTTGAGAGCCACTCGTTATCAACTCGGTTAAAAGCTTGAACGAGCCGAGCTTTAACGAACCCCAGCCCGAGCTCAAGCCTGAAATAGAGCTCGTTTAGTTATCGAACCCGAGCTCGAGCCTGAAATACAAAACTCATCTAGACTCGCGAGCCTAAACGAGCCCAAACAAAATTTAGTTTTTATATATATAGTTGAATAATGATGATGATAACATCGGCAAGCTGAGCTCGAGCCGAGCTTTGGCTCATTTAAGCAATATTGAAGTGAGCTCAAGCTGAGCTTTTAGCTCGTTTGAGGTTGTTCTCAAAATAGCTTGAGCCGAGCCCAAGCTTTGAGTTTTACTCACAAGCCGAGCTCGAGCTCAAATAAGTAGGCTCGAACTAGCCGAACTCGAGCTTCACAAAAACATGACGAGCCGAGCTCGAGCCTAGTCGAGCTCCGGATCGGCACTTTACACCCCTACCAATCCCCAAGTAAGTATAACTTCAAATGACTCTTTTTCAACTTCTAGTTATAATTTCTGTATATGAATAGACACTCACAACAACACATCACTTTCATCATATCAAAACACAAAATTAGGGCACCAAATCTACAGATAACAACAAACAAATCGAACCGAAAATCGCAGTTTTCAATCGAGAAAACCTGTTTTCCGAAACACAGCGTTGCGAACACGACACATATCCCTGCCTTTGAGCGTACGGCCAGCACCTTCAAACACCGAAAATGTCACATACGATCTCGCCACAATCTCATGAGGCGGAACCATTTCATTATCATTATCATCTTCCTCCTCCGCCACGTCATCAATGACGTCATCAAACCCTAAGTAACCGCTCGATTTGTTCTTCAACCAAACCGGAACATTCACCGGCGCCGATTGGTGAAAACCGGGAGAATGCTCAGACGAACGCCGTACGGTCACCGGCGGAATCGTCCTTGCAGCGGTGGCGGCGGATTGCGACGGAGTTACGGCAGGTTTTCGGCGGACGGAGGGGAGCTGGTCGTCGGATAAGGCGGCGTAGAGGCCGGAGGTGTTGTGACGGTGAAGCGGCGGTGAAGTGGAGGCGTGTGATGGTGACGGTGACGGAAGTTCAGATGCGTCGTCGTCGGATGATGACCAAACGACGTCGCTTTCGTGGAATTCGAAAGCGTTTGTGTTGTTGTTGAGATCTGGTTGTTGTTGTTGTTGAGGAAGAGTGAGGTGAGAGAGGAGTCGGAAGGATGGAGAAGAGGATAGGGATGGTGAGGGTGAGTGAGAAACGGCGGAGACGGCGGTGGATTTAGTCATGGCGGAGAGTCGTCAGTGGTTGACCAACAGAGTTCTCTCTCTGTGGTGGGGGAACAGCAAGTCCACAAGTTCGTTAAAATGTAAACGGTTAATTTTGAAAATGGTATGATTTTATGGAACTTTTAATATAGAGATAAATGCACGTATAGTCTATGGTTTAACATTTTTTCACCATTACTAGAGCTTTCTAAAATTACACCTATAGTCTTCAACTTTTTCATTTTCGTTCTCTGATGGTCTCTAGAACGGATGAATAGGGCTGCAAACGAATCAAACGTTCGGCGAACAGTTCGTGAACTGTTCGGCGGGAAGTTTGTTTGTATTCGTTCGTTTATTAAACAAACGAACACAAACAAGAAATTTTGTTCGTTTAGTTAAATGAACAAACATGAATAGAGGTCGTGTTCGTTCATTTATGTTCGTGAACGTTCGGTAACGTGTTCGTTTGTGTTAGATAGTTCATTTGTGTTTTTAGTTTTTATATATATTTAAATACTTCAAAATTCCGACAAATTAAATATCTAATAAGTGTCAGTGTATTATATATTCTGTTCATGAACGATTGTTTGTGTTCGTCTGTTTCCATTTGTGTTCATGAACATTAGTTTGTGCTCATTTGCGTTCGTTAACGTTCATTGCCTAAAATTAACAAACAAACACAAACGAACACGAACAAGTTCATTTCCCTAACAAACGAACACGAACATAAAATCTCGTTCGATAAGTGTTCATGAACGGTTCGCGAACACGTATATTTCTTAACAAACGAACACGAACAAGGTTTTGTTCGTGTTCGTTCGGTTCGTTTGCAGCCCTACGGATGAAGGTTAGAGCATCACCAATAAAGTCATTTTTAGGCATTTTTAAAGAAAGAGAAAATGATGTGGATGAGAGAGATGATGAGTTGGAGGAGAGAGAGTGTGAATGTGTATATGAGGAAAAATGATAAAAAAAATGAGTTATGTGACTGGGGGTGAAGGGAGAGGAGAGATAAATGATATTTTTATTGTTTGTGAGTAGGTCATGAGAGAGAATGGTTTTTATTGGTTGGGCAAGTGCCTATGTGGCATCTAAAAACATCACCTAAATATTTATCTATTGGTGATTGTTTTGGTCAAAAATCAGACTAGGATAATGCAACCAAAACTTATTTGTGAGGTGTGATGCTTGAATGAATGAACGAATGTATGAACAACTTGTAAATGAAATGAACAAGAGACACAAGGATTTATACGAGGAAAAAGCCCTTGATCAATATATGATCTACGGCATAAAAAACCTCGGGTGATGGAAACTACCGATCACTAACTATATTAAACAAGTAAAGGTTACAAATCGGGATGATAACAAGCTTGTTACAAGGATTACTAGTGTGCAAAAAACGTGAAATCGCCAATATGTTGCAGAGAGTTATCGAGTGTGTGTGTTTGCTAACTTGTTCTAACTATCCAAGCTTGTTATCCCCTTATAAAAATGGAAATAATCTAAATAACAAACAATCCACAAATTGTGCTAGCTTCCCACGACTTCCATAACGGTCATACAAGCCATGCACGTGCAGAATAATAGAGCATATTCTCCTGGAATCTTGCCAAGACTAAGTCCCATGCGAATACCCCTGTAAAACAAGTTCAAACATAGTGGAAACAACCGTTAGTGTAAGGATAATAATGAGGATCCTGGATCCTTAAACCTGCAACGTATTCTGAGGATCCTTAATTCAAACGGAACTGAGGATCCGTGATCCTGGCTGCACTTGAGGATCCGTGATCCTTAGGTTTAGAAAATCCATCCCTAACAATTGCCCCCAAAATATGAGGAATAAAATACAACTTAATGAGTCATATTTTTCTGCCTTATCTCGAACGAACGAACGAACTAGCTAACGTAAATATAGCCGTTATATCCGAACTAGTCGTTGCAAATCTGACGTCAGCGACATGATTACCTGCAAATCATCATTATAAATTCAGAGTTAGAGATAAGGATCAAGAGGCATTTAAATTCGAGCATTCCATCCCTTTAAATCCTCATTCGGAGATCGAAACAGGTATCTCTCTTCTTCCTTCTCTCTACATTTTCTTATTCTGATTTTCTGTTTCTTCAAAATCTCAAAGCCAAAATGAAGCTACAATCCTCTCCTGCCAAGGATCCTAAGAAGGATAGTCCCTTGAAAAGCCAAGGCGTCATCAAAAATCCTTCGTCGGAACTCTGCCGCTTCACTGACCCAGAAATCGATCGAATCCGTCATTGCTTCCCGGCGAATGTTGTCTTCAAATCTTTCGACTCTTCTATGAAGAGTGACTGTATTTTCGACACCTGGGTTGCTTTTCCGGCTACCCCCTTCTTGATAGGGTTCTCTTATCCTTTCCCTGCTTTTACCCAATCCTTCTTTGCACTCACCGGCATGTGCTACATACAGGCCATGCCGATGATGTGGAGAGTTATGTATACCCTGGAAAACATCATTGAGCAGGAAGGTATAGAAATAGGAATGTCGGAGTTAGCTGAGTTATACAATCTTGTTAGCCATGGTTCACACTGTTTCTTGTTTAAGCATAAACCTGGTCAGCCCCATCCAATCCTTAAAACCACAAAAAATGATACCCACTGGAAAAACCGTTTCTTTTTTGTAAGGAGGGACTCTATTCCGGACGGTAAAGACCTTCCCAAAAAGTGGACCACCCATGGTAGGAGATAGGATCCTTATACAAGGATCATAGGAAGACTCTGTCTCTTTTAAGGATAACTGGTCCTTTTTTCTGTTTCTATTGTGCAACTATCTCAGTTTCTCATCTTCTAGATTCCCCTGCTACAAAAGAAAGACTCGCTGCCTTCTGGAGGCTTGACCCTGCTGTGAGGACATTTCAAGCTAAAACCAAGGATTCAGAAGAAGCATCCTCCGGTTCCTTCACAATGTCTAGTAAGTATTTAAGTATATGTGTGAATGAATGAATGTTAAAATGAATGAAAAATATGAACACTTATCTGTTGTTTGGCATTTGTAGGCGCTGGAAAATCTTCAAAATCAGCTTCCCGGTTCAGTGTCAGTGATCTTGACACATATGTTTCCTCCAAGTCTGCCAAGAAACAACCTGCTGCCAGTCCCAGCATCCCAAATCCTAAGGGTGCCAGCACAAAGGGCAAGGGTGGAAAGAAAAGGAAAATTGCTGAGACTCTTGAAGGCCTCCCTCTCATCCAACACCAGTTCGAGGAGTACGTCTCTGAGGTAAGGATCCCGGATCCTTAAGTCTTATTTTCACATACTGAGGATAACGGATTCTAACCATATGCTTGTTTATGCAGAAATTTGCTGAGATCCAGATGCTCCTGGATTCATATGCTGAAGAGGCTGAGCAAAAGAGCTTGGATTTCCAGAAGATCTTTCTGGCTAAGGACAAGACCATCCCCTCCCTCGAGAAGGACCTCACTCTGGTGAAGAAAGAGTTGGTTATGACCCAAATCACGGCTCAACAGGAGAAGGAGGAGGTGATGGAAGGAGCCAAACTCTCTGCCACAATAGTCATGCTCAAGATCAAACTTCAAATGGCAAAGGAGGCTGAGGATCCTTCTTTCGACATGTCTGCTTGGGATCAAGAAGGCTGGAAGGGTTTAACTTTTGATAAATAAATAAAACCTTAATCTTTTGGCTATTCTGTGTTGTTAATTTTGTGTATCTTTACCTTTCAACTGTTATGATATAATTTCTTTGAATTCACAAGTTAAGAATGAAAATATATATTAAATTATGTCAAATAGTTTAGGATATGATCAAGGATCAAATATCCTATAATCGAAAAGTTCAAAAAAGTGGTGTAATTTTAGGATCATGTATCCTGTTGTCAAAGAATAAGGGTAACTTAAATAAATCAAGAATAACATGAAGGTAAATAAGGATCATACCTGAGAATCCAAGTTAGGATCCTAAATCTTTGATACTTACAATCGAGATAACCAAAAGATGAATCCTAGATAACAGGTTAGGATGAAGGATCCTTAACTGTTTAGCTTTGGAAACCTGAAATGGAACATAACTTGGGACTAAGCCAATATAAGAGAAGAGTTAGTAACTGGGGACAAGCCAAACAATCTAGGGACAAGCCCAATAAACTGGGGACAAGCCCAAAAAAAACTGGGGACAAGCCTAAAAAAACTGGGGACAAGCCCAAAAAACTAGGGACAAGCCCAAAAAACTGGGGATAAGCCCAAAAACTGGGGACAAGCCCAAAGGATCTTGTGTAAACTAGAGTATGGCCCTCACTGGCGACTATCCAAACTTGGTGACATGAAAATGCCAAAACCTTAGCTAACGTGAAAACGTTAGAAACCTTAGGAACAGATGTATGGTACGTCTACCATTATACGTAGGATCCTAAATACAGCCAGTACAATAAAATTGTCAGCCCCTAAAGCGGGTACTAGTCCCATTGCCTTGAACTGCACCAGGATCATCGTGCGCTACTGGAGAAGGTAGTGGATACCTTAAACTGGGGACAAGCTCAAAACTGGGGATAAACCCAAAAACTGGGGACAAGCCCATAAAACTTATGAGACTTCTGTGGATACTTGATTCTCTGTCAAGGATACGTCAATCCTCTGCAAAACTCAGAATTTAGTGAAAAAAGGATAAAGGATCCAGGATCCTTCTCCTTATAATAAAATAAGTCAAAGAACTGGACAAATTAGAATCAGATCATTACCAGAATGAGGATCATTTATCCTCTAAGGATCCTTCTGGATATATGACGTAGGAGCGGCCAAGGATCCATGATCCTTCTTACATGAAGTATTTCTTCAAATGGACAGCATTCCAAGCCCTTGGTAGTAAATCACCTTCCATTGTCAATAAACGATATGCCCCCTTTCCTGCCTCAGCTTCAATAAGATAGAGGCCTTCCCACTTTGGTGCTAACTTGCCATCAGCAGGATTTGTGGTGTTTTGGAATGCTTTCCTCAACACCATGTCACCAACTTGGAACTTTCTGATCCTAACATTCTTGTTGTAAGCTCCAGCCATCCTTTGTTGATAGCTAGCCAATCTTATTCTTGCCAAATCCCTGAGTTCTTCTATGGTATCCAGGTCTTGAACCAAGTTTTCAACATTTCCTTCAGGATCACGGATGCTTGTTCTAGCAGTAGGAACCACCATCTCTGTAGGGATCACTGATTCTGCTCCAAACACTAGAGAGAATGGAGTTTGACCGGTGGCATTCTTGGGAGTTGTTCTATCAGCCCATAACACATAAGGTAGCTCTTCTGCCCACTTTCCTTTCTTGGATCCAAGCTTCTTCTTCAAGTTGTTGATGATGATCTTGTTGGATGATTCTGCTTGACCATTAGCTTGTGGATGGACTGGTGTTGATGTTATCATCTTAATCCCCCAGCTGTCACAAAAGTTAGTAGTTCTACTCCCAATAAATTGGGATCCATTATCACAAACAATTTCAGAAGGAATACCAAATCTGGTAATAATGTTTCTTTTAATAAAGGATATCACTTCTTTTTCTCTGACTTGAGCAAAGGCTTCAGCTTCTATCCACTTGGAAAAGTAATCAGTCATAGCAAGCATGAACACTTTTCCTCCAGGTGCTTTGGGAAGTTTACCAACTATATCCATTCCCCATCTCATGAATGGCCAAGAAGAGGATATAGGATGCAGGAGCTCTGTTTGTTGATGAAGGATATTGCTATGTCTCTGACAAGAATCACATCTCTTGGCATAATCCACAGCATCCTTCTTCATAGTAGGCCAATAGTATCCTGTCCTAAGGATCCTTGAGAACAGTGCTCTGCCCCCAGTGTGGTTTCCACAATCTCCTTCATGAAAATCCTTTAGCACTTCTTGAATTTCAGGATCCTCAATGCACCTTAGATATGGTCCTGCAAGAAATCGTTTATATAACATGTTATTTAATATTGAAAATTGAGATACCTTGACTTTAAAAGCTCTAGGATTTTCTCCTGTAGGAATCTCTCCATGTTGTATATATCTCATGATTGGAAGGATCCAGGATCCTGGATGTGATTGTGCAGCATCACTAGGTATAATTGCAGAATCCTCTACTATTTCCATAGTTGTATGATCCTCAATAGAAGGAGTTAAAATGTGGATGATGGGGATTTTAATATCTTCTGGAATCTTCAATGATGATCCAAGATTGGCCAATGCATCAGCTTCTGCATTTTCTTCTCTGGGTACCTGTGTCAAACTAAAAGAATCAAAAGAGTCTGCCAATTTCTTGACTATCTCTAAATATTTGATTAGGCTTTCACCTTTAACAGCATAAGATGCATTAAAGTGATTAGTAATTAACAATGAGTCTACATGTGCCTCAAGATACCTGATCCTCATGTGCTTGGCAATTTGCAAACCAGCTATCAAGGCCTCATATTCAGCCTCATTATTAGTAGTTTGAAACTCACAAGCTATTGAGTGGGGTATTATGTCCCCATGTGGCGATTTTAGTAGTATTCCTAGTCCAGTTCCCTTGATGTTTGAAGCCCCATCTGTGAAGAGTATCCAAGGATCCTTAGTCTCTTCAAGCTGTTGAACTTCTAATTCAGCTTCCCTTTGTAGATCACTACTGAAATCAGCCACAAAGTCAGCTAAGGCTTGGGATTTAATGGTAGTTCTTGGCTCGTATCTTATATCATAAGCACTATGCTTCACTGCCCATTTGGCCATCCTTCCTGACATTTCAGGTTTCCTGAGAACATTCTTAATTGGAAAATTAGTTTTAACAATAATAACATGTGTTTCAAAATAATGACGCAATTTAGTTGATGCCATAATCAAAGCAAGGATAAGTTTTTCTAGATGTCAGTACCTGGATTCAGCATCAAGCAAACTTTTACTTACATAATATACAGGATGTTGTGTGCCCTCGTGATCCTTAACAAGGACTGCACTTACTGCCTTGGAAGAAACTGCCAAATATAAGGATAATATATCCCTTTTTTCTGGTTTCATCAAGGCTGGAGCTGAGGATAGGTAATCCTTAAGGGCTTTGAGAGCATTCTCATGCTTTTCAGTTCATTCAAATTTCTTGTTCTTTCTCAGGATGTCATAGAATTCCTTGCATTTCTCTGATGACTTTGAGATGAATCTGTTCATGGCCGCGATCCTCCCTGTCAACCTTTGCACATCCTTGGCATTGGCAGGAGATTTAATATTCACGATTGCCTTGATTTGTTCTGGATTTGCCTCTATGCCTCTTTTAGTCACCATGTAACCTAGAAACTTGCCTGCTTTGACACCAAAATGACACTTAGAAGGATTCAATTTCATATTGAATTTATCAAGGATATCAAATGCTTCCTCCAAATCTCTTAGGTGATCCTCAGCTCTCTTGGACTTAACCACCATGTCATCTATATAGACTTCCATAGTGTGTCCAATTTTCTCTTTAAACATCATATTGACTAGCCTTTGGTAAATAGCACCTGCATCTCTTAGTCCAAATGGCATAGCAATATAACAATAGATACCTGTTGGGGTCATAAAGGTTGTATCCTCCTGATCGGATGATTCCATCTGAATTTGTTGAAATCCAGATGAAGCATCCATGAAAGTCAACAACTCATGACCCGTGGTAGCATCCACCATAGAGTCAATGTGGGGTAATGGGAAAGGATCCTTGGGACGTGCCTTGTTTAAATCAGTAAAATCGACACATACCCTCCACTTTCCGTTTTTTCTTTTGAACAACAACCACATTGGCTAACCACCTTGGATACTTAACCTCTCTGATAATACCTGCTCTGAGCAGCTTGTCTACCTCTTCCTGGATAATGGCATTCCTCTCAGGTGCAAACTTTCTCCTCTTTTGATGTATGGGCTTGAACGACCTGTCAATACCAAGCTTGTGAGTAATAATATCCTTAGAGATACCTGTCATATCTTCGTGCTTCCAGGCAAAGGTAGTTTTTCTCCTTTTGAGGAAGGATACTAGATCCTCTTCAATATTGCTGAGGATCCCGGATCCTATAAAAACTTTGGATTCAGGATCCTGAGGATCCATCAGGATATCCTTAACATCTTGTTCCCTAGCCTCCAGGACATCTCTTGGAGGATGCTTTAATTGCTATTGCTCCCTGGGTCTTGAGGCTGACTTCATGGATGAAGTATAGAAATTCTTAGCTTCTTGTTGGTCACTTTCAATCTTCACCACCCCCCATGGAGTTGGCAGTTTCACACATTGGTGGTACGTAGATGGAACCGCTTTCATGCCATGTATCCATGGCCTGCCAAGGATAACATTGCAACAGGATAAGCAATCTATAACACAAATTTTTGAAAAGAATTAACTCCCTCAATGTAGATGGGAAGTTTAATGTCCCCCAATGTGTTCTTGGTTTCCCCACTGAATCCCACTAGAACAGATGATTTTAGGATAATTTATGATTCAGGGATGTTCATCTTCTTGAGGACATCAAGTTGAATGATGTTTACTGAGCTTCCTCCGTCTATGAGAATCCTGCGAACAAAATGATTAGATATAAACAAAGTAATAACAAGACCGTCATGATGAGGATCCTGAACATCTACACGATCATCCTCATCGAAAGTTATGACGTTCTCCTGTGTAAGGGTCGAGGTTCGAATGGGTCTATCCCCATTATCCATCTTGGTTTCTTTGGCATGCCTCTTGGCTGCTGAAAAGGAAGTGCCACATATGTCTGATCCACCAGATATGAAGTTGATGATTTGTGCATCTGCAGGAGGAGCAGGAGCTCTTTCTGGAACCTTTTCAGGATCCTGGATCCTTGACTTTTTTCTTCCCAACAGCTCCTTCAAGTGCCCCTTGCTTAACAAATAACCAATTTCTTTTCTAAGTGCAATACATTCTTCAGTGAGATGACCGAAATCTTCATGATATGCACACCATTTGGATTTGTCTTTTGTTGCAGCTGGCTTATCACTCTTTCTGGGCCATCTTGCTTTTTCACCTAGATTCTGCATCGCAAGGATTAGTTCATTGTTATCAACAGAAAAACAATATTCAGAAATGGGAGGGTAATCCTCATCATCCTCTTCCTGTTCTACTGCATGCACGTTCTGGTTATCAGACTTGTTGTAAGATTTGGACTTGTTGTTCCTGAAGTAGGATCCTTGTTTTTCCTGCTTCGAGGATCCTGCCAGTCTTTCTTGGATCCTATTATCATCCTCTAATCGGATGAATCTAAGGGCCCTGGTTCTCACTTCATCAAGATTCCTGCAAGGGGTCATGACAAGATCATCATAGAATAATGAATCCTTAAGTAACCCCATTTTGAAGGCTTCTACAGCCGTAGCAATATCCAAATTAGGAATATCTAAGGATTCTTTACTGAATTTAGTGATATAATCTCTAAGTGATTCATTTTGACCTTGTGTTACCCTATACAGATCACTAGTTAAACGTTCAAATTTCCTACTGCATGAGAATTGGCTATTAAACAAGTTAACTAGATTAGCAAATGAAGTAATAGAGTAAGGGGGAAGACTTAGCAGCCATTTAAGAGCTGATCCTGTAAGTGTGGATCCGAAACCCTTGCATAGACATTGTGACGCCCTAACACATTCTTACCCTTAATTTGCAGCGGAAAGTACATACCTAAAATTTCTTTCATGATATTCTTTCTTTCACTTAAATACATTAATCCCTTTTTATAAATTAATCAAAAACTAACATACTTATATCAAATTAAGTGACCACATACACACCCACGTACAATCCATGTCTTGACTCGATCTTCAAACGCAAACACTTCTTGATGAAACATCCATAAACCTGTACAGCCTGCAGTCACCACATTGAATCACATCATTAGCAACCGGTGACATAATACAAAATCTTAACACATGCATAATAAGGCGTCAACATATCATGCTTTCTCTTATACTAGCCCCTTCATCCATCCATTCGATCACTCGCATCGGATTGCGGAGTCAACCTTCACTTCCATTGTTAACATGCCTATACTTCACATTAATTCTCAATAGAAAAACGGTTAGTATCATTAGCTTCCCTTCATATGAACATGTCCTCGAATACACATAACTCATCTTATTCATTCAAGCATATAATTAAATACTCACTCAAGCATGTATTCACTTTCTATTCATACACGTACTTACAATTTACATCCTACATGTATAACTCCTTAATTCATCTTTATGCATAATTCATTATGTAAGTTCCCTTTCTTACCCAAACTTAATCGAATCTCTTTCTTAACCACTTCCGACCCATTTCCACTAAAACTTAACTTAGTAATAACATCGATTCATATCTTCTTACATTACATTCAATAATTACCATATATCATAAATACATTACCAAACAAAAGGGTAAGTTCGGAGTTCACTTACCTCGTGCGTCCGAGTTCAAGCATAGCTTCCGTGTTTATCCTTGGCCTGTTGCCCTTCCATGCTTGTGTCCATGTTGACATAACTCCTATCCGTACATGTCATCACATTCATCATAACATGATTAGCATACATGAGCATACATACCTTTTAATGAAGGTTTCTTGCCATATCATCTTATCAAACTAATTTCTCACTTGTAATCCATTCAAAACACATTCCTTATACAAATCTATTATCTAATACATCTTCATCACATTCTACATACATTTATTCATTATTAGTATACAATCTCACTTACCATTTTCTCCTAAGCATTTCATCAAACACTTGGTGCGCATATCACTTTCTAAGCATAATGTACAAGTGCTTTAAGCATGTTCTTCCCTGTTTCATCTTATGAACCATCACATTCAAGCAAAATCTCATAATCATAAATTCCACATCAAGTTTATCTATCTCAGTCTATCATATAACACCTTATACATCACAAGATCACACTATAACATCTACAAGTTCATCATGATCATCATCTTCACACTCATGCAATGGGTTTCATTCTAAATCACCCAATTACTTGAAATTATTCATAACACAAGTTCTGTTTGGTGTTTCTAACACCTCTACATGCTTAATTTCATACAAATTCATGGATTAATCATAACCCACTTCAAACAAAATCATCAAATCTAAGTTTTAAGACATACCTTATGATCCCCTTGTGAAGGTGATCGTTAATTCATGTTCGGTTGTGAATTTGGGCTTCGTTTAGCCTTTCAATTTGGAGAATTTGATGAAATTTAGGGTTTTGGGTCCATGGGAGCCTTCCCTGCTCGTTGATGAACACACACACGAGGTGTGTGTATGTGTGTGTGTTGTTTTCTTTTAATAAAACAACTTTCAAGTTGTTCACTTTGGTCCCTCATGTTTCGTTTTAATTAAATAAGGCTACAACCCTTCGTTTAATACCCACGATACTAATATTCAACTAGGTTAATTATTCCGAGTTAATATTCATTTACGGGTTCACTTTTACCCCTAACGGTATTTTTACCCGTTCCTTTATATTAACCGGGTTTAAATTACCAAACCCATTTTTGGGGTGTTACAGACATGCTTCTTTTAACCTTTCCGGGATGGGATTGATCTCCATCCTTTCTCTATATTGAGCTACATGCTCTTTTGGATCCGTTGAGCCATCATATAGCTTCATGGTTGGTATTTGGAACCTCTTTGGAATTTCTGCATCACAAATAGGTTGTGCAAAACGAGATATCCTGTGGCTTTCATCTGCAATTTCTGGAATGGGCTTAACCACTCCTAGAACGCTGGATATCATATCCTTCAGTTTCTGTAATTCCCTAGCCATAGCTTGGTTGATACCCGTATCCTGCACGAAGCCATGGTTAGTATTATAAGAATTATTCAAAGTGTTACCTCCTGAAGGATTCAAGTTTGGAATTCCAGATGTGAATCCATATTGGCGGGATTCTGGTATAACTGAGGGACCAGATGAAGCAATAGTCTGCATAGGGATGTAGTCTCCTAGATGAACATCTGAACTTCCGGGTTTTACACTCCTTAAGAATCCATGATCCTGAAAGATGTTGGATCCTTGGAGTGCTGTGACTGGGGGTCTTGGAGGATACTCCATGGATCCGTAAACCTGAGATGAGGATCCCTGAACCTGAGAGGAGGATCCCTGACCCTGGGATGAGGATCCTTGACCCTAAGAGGATCCCTGGACTTGAGAGGAGGATCCTTGAACCTGGAAGGATCCCTGACCCTGGGATGAGGGTCCTTGACCCTGGAACGAGGATCCTTGAACCGTCTGCCCTCCCATATATCCTCTAGAACTGAAGAAGGATCCCTAATGCTGAAACGATGATCCTGAAGGCTGAAAGTAGGATCGTTGAGCTTGTGTCACTACCGATGATCCAAAACGCATTCCCAATGATCCACCTTGGTACTAGACATCAGATGTTGCAGAGTGTTGGGTAGTTATGACTGGAGTGTCGAAATTCAGTGATCTCAGCATCAAAGGAGAGTGATCCTCTGCTGGTCTTTTCAATTTCTTGATGTCATCGATTTCTCGAAGGATCCTGTCGTTAGTTTTGTCCTGCTGTTGCATGTAGTCCCTCATCTACAAAATCAAAGAATAAAGATCATTGTTAGTAGGACCAGAAGAAGTAGTAGAAGTTGGTTTTTGGAAAACGGAGGTTTGTTTCTTCACAGCATTTTCAGCATTCTTCTGGGATCCAAAAGGTGCTGGAGGCAAAGGCGGAATGCCCTATGAAGAAGTGACCGCCGGCATGGAGCTCGAAGTGTTCTTTTCTTGAGAAGCCATGCAGTTGAACCGAAACGAACAAAATGAACAAAATTTCTCAGAAATGAAGCACCAATTGCCCCACGGTGGGCGCCAAACTGTTTTGGTCAAAAATCAGACTAGGATAATGCAACCAAATCTTATTTTGTGAGGTGTGATGCTTGAATGAATGAACGAATGTATAAACAACTTGTAAATGAAATGAACAAGAGACACAAGGATTTATACGAGGAAAAAGCCCTTGATCAATATATGATCTCCGGCATAAAAAACCTCGGGTGATGGAAACTACCGATCACCAACTATATTAAACAAGTAAAGGTTACAAATCGGGATGATAACAAGCTTGTTACAAGGATCACTAGTGTGCAAAAAACGTGAAATCGCCAATATGTTGCAGAGAGTTATCGAGTGTGTGTGTTTGCTAACTTGTTCTAACTATCCAAGTTTGTTGTCCCCTTATAAAAATGGAAATAATCTAAATAACAAACAATCCGCAAATTGTGCTAGCTTCCCACGACTTCCATAACGGTCATACAAGCCATGCACGTGCAGAATAATAGAGCATATTCTCCTGGAATCTTGGCAAGACTAAGTCCCATGCGAATACCCCTGTAAAACAAGTTCAAACATAGTGGAAACAACCGTTAGTGTAAGGATAATAATGAGGATCCTGGATCCTTAAACCTGCAACGCCTTCTGAGGATCCTTAATTCAAACAGAACTGAGGATCCGTGATCCTGGCTGCACTTGAAGATCCTTGATCCTTAGGTTTAGAAAATCCATCCCTAACAGTGATGCTCTTAGTCTTTTCAGTTAAGTAGGTGTGAAATGACCTAAATACCTTTACTATTAAAAAAAACTTTAAATCAATAATTGTCTTCAATCCAAACACACCTCTTCTTTCTCATATTCAGATTCATCTTCAATCCAAACACACCTCTTCTTCCTCATTCTTCACCACCACCACATCTCCACCTTTCACCACCACCACCATCCACCTTTCACCGCCGTACCCCACCCTTCACTCTGAATTGCCGCTACCCGTTATTCTGGCGACCACTTCAAGTGTATAAGTGTATGTTGAGAGGTGCTTCTGACTTTCTGGTCAAACATGTTAGGAAGATCGAATTGAAGAACTTGTGGCAACATGTTTGGAGGCGACAATCTGTAAGAAGTCTAATGAATCATTGAATCTGAATCAATAATGTTATGATCCGATCTTGGTTTATTTTTACTTTTGATTTAGTCAACCACTGGGCCTAACCTGATCTCAACCAGGATGGATCCGAAAACATCATTTAGTCTAAGGTCTAGATGTGTTAGACTAGTTAAAGACGAAAAGGTGAAGTTTTGAAGTGTACCATTCAATCTTGAAGTAGAAATGTTGAGTTTTATTATGTCCCCGTGTTCATTGCAATGAACACCATACCAGGCGTAAGGTGCGATAATCATGGTTTGGATTGAAGATGAATCTGAATATGAGAAAGAATATGTGTGTTTGGATTGAAGGTGGTTATTGATTTAAAGTTTATTTTTTAATAGTAGGGTATTTAGGTCATTTCACACCACTTAACAGAAAAGACTTGTGACATTTGTGCTTATAATCATTGAATAAACTCTAATCAGTTCAATTATCAATAAAACAATGTGATTTGATCCCAATGTTTGTTTGTTTATGTTTGATATTTTACACGTTTTGATTTTTATTCAATTTCAAACTCTATTTCGCTTTCTGGAAAGTTATACGCAAACTGATGCGTAAACGTAATCAGTTTAACGCGACAAACACTCCGGAACATCAATATATGCTTAACATACCTTAAATAACCTTTACATAACTTAGAAATAAGTTTTAAAGGGTTTGGTATGGCAAAATCAAGTTTATTCGATCGTATGGACCATTTGCGTCAAACTGCGAAACTATACCGATTCGTATAGTAACGAACATTCTGGAACTTGATCATAAGTTAAACATACCATAAATATCCTTTACATAGTTTAGAAATAATCTTTGGGGAGTTCGGTGTGCAAAAATAAACTTTTTGGTCAATCAGGGACTAAAAGCGTCAAAAAGTGCATAAGTTTGCATTTTCGCGCATATCTTACGTCCTGAACATATCCGGACATCTAAAAATTTTTGTAATCATTAAAATATTTTATTTTAGTGATTGGCATGCTAAAATTCCATTCGTTGCGCAATTTTGATCGTTTTTCGCGTCCGTTCGTGTTTTGTCGTAATTAACCGAATAACGCAACCGTACGACCAAAAGAACCGACATCCGAGATATTTTCAAGCATTTTTCATGCCTCCTATAATTTGACATCATTATTGAGCCTTGAAAATGGGTTAACGGGGCTTAAACATGTCAAAAACCAAGTTTTACACATTAAGGGACTAAAACTGACATTTTGCCAAACATGGCTCTCGCGGGGCGCGTAAGATGAGTCCTCATCTTACGCGGGGCGCGACAGATGCCCAGATCAGCAAAACTGTTTTTCTGATTCAGCAGCTGGTTTTCTGGTTTTATACATGGTTTCCTTCAAACAATGAACTGGTTTTGGACACCTATAGCTTTGTAAATCAGTGGGTACACATGGAGGGCCAAGATTGAAGCTCAAAATCGAAGAACGATCCTAACGGTTTTGGAAAAACTATAAATACCCACCTTGATTCATTTGCATTCCCCACACTTGATCTGATTTATACTCTAAGTTGAAGCCTTAGCTTCATACCTGAGTATTTTAGATCAATTTCTTCCTTGCTTGGACCTCTTGTAAGCTTCTTTCATGCTTTTATGCGTTTTTAAGCACGAAAGTCAAACAGTGTTTGACTTTCTGCTTTGACCAGTCAATGGTCAACCCAAAGTTCGTTTGAACTTTGCAACGTGAGCGTAATCACGATGGTTATAGTCCCTTGTGACTATACCTACTGATTACCACGTTGATTAGGCGTAGTGACGAGTCATAGTTTCGGTCAAAATGCGTATTTTGCAACCAAACTATTCCTGGGTATCAAAACCCTTTGTTTTGATATCAAACTTGTTTTCTAACTTCGTTAAACATGTTTTAACATGTTTAACTCGTCACTTTTAGTTTAGTGCTTATATAGGGTCGTAAGATAAGCGGTCTAAACAACCGCTTAGACTTTCGAACCCGACCCGTTTGGTCGATCATTAGGATCTGACCAAACATATTTTGTGACCATAGATGTATAGGGAATAACCTTCCGAGGTTATACCTTATGGTCACTACGTTTAGTTAGTTGTATGATAGGTAGTTTATACGCCTTAGGAAAATGACCAAAATGCCCTTTTTGTGCATAAATTCATTCTAAGCATATGTAACTTAAATTTTGACATCTAAACTGATTAGGCAACATTATTAGACATGTTAAGGCATATAAAACTTGTCATAGGACTAGTTAGGCGGTCCGAACGCGTTTTACGCGAACGGGGCGTTAAAGTAGCGTAAGCTACCTAAACGGGTCGTATTCATAAGCACTTAGGATAGATTCCGATTTAGAATGTAGGCTTTGTTAAACCATACTACATGAGTTCCTATACTCATTTGGTTTACGAAACCACATTTTATCCGATCTTCTGATTTAGGTCCGGTTTATTAACGTAGTTACCTATATTAGGTGTCGATTGATTTCGTGTTCCCTCAAGCGTTGTTTGATTGTTGTTTCAAGATCTTTTAGCTATATCAGGTGAGTACATAGACCCCTCTTTTACTGTTTTCAAATATTTTTGGGTGAAACACATGTGCCTACTTGCTACTTTCGTGCTTTTCATGCTTTTATAACATATGCTTGCTATGTTCATGTAGTACACGTATAGTACATGATTTCATCCATGTTTTTGCTATGTATGTTTTAATTAACATGCTAGTACATTGATTTCATAAACACATTTGTTTCATATGTTTATTTTAGCATATGTAGACATTGATTTATATCACATTTTTTGCTACGTATGTTCATTTAGCATACTTAGTACATTGTTTTCACATAACATGCTTACATGTGGTATGACATTTGGTTTATATAACGAAACTGAAATACGTTCATTAACATTGATCACGCCGCTCGGTAGTAAGTAGTGGTACCATAGGACTTAACAACTCCCATTCCTGAAATCCTAGGTTTGTTTGGACGTAAGGAATGACTGAATCCAAAAACATTTTTGATAAGCCTTTGACTTGTTCTATGGTTTATCCTTCAGTCTCAAGGCTTGAATGTATACGTTTATCAATACCACATAAGTGTTTGTATCAGTAAAGCATGGATTTTGCAAAACATATATTTTGACTTAAACTATGATTTAAATCTAATACATTGTTTTGTACTTTTTTTTACTTATATGGTTGAGTAAATGCTTTTATTCACTATACATTACATCTGTTTACACATGAACATTTTGACAATTGTTTAAACAATACATTTTGGGTGGTTTATTTTGGTAAGTGATTTAAATATCGAAGCAACATGTAATATGATATAAGCATGGTAGATACGCCGCTGGTACTTCCTATATATAAATGCTTTTATGATATTACATATTGTAGCGTTATCTAAACCACTTTTATTTATACAAAAACATGATACATTTTACACAAATGCCATAATTTACGTTAATTCTTTTTACTTGGTTATTCATTTAACCTCACATCTTTCTTTTATAACATCTGATTTCCCAATCGATTTTCGTATGATTTATAAAAGAAAACATTTTTAATAAGATTCATGACTAATCTTTTGTTAAACATATCTTTCAACTACAAGTCATGAATCCTTCATCAATAAAACCTATGTATCTCACAGGCATTTTTATGCTGACGTACCTATTTTCACATGTGTTTTCAGGAGCTAATGCATAGGATTTGTCAAGATACACTTAGGCGGACTTGGGCCTTAGTGACATAAAATGAAGCATGACTAGTTTAAATTACGTTGTGTACTCTTTGTTTTCTTGTTTTAAGACAATGTAACCACTTTGTTAATAAATAAAACAAAACTTTAAATACCATGGTTGTGAAACAATAATTCTGCCACTCCACTCCCCGACGTTTCCGCCGCGGTTTGTTGTTTTATGCGGTCAGGGTGTGACAAGACTAACCTCCATCCGTGCCAGGGAGCATCCGAGAACGAAATTGAAAAAGTTGGGGACTATAGCTGTAATTTTAGAAAGTTAGAGACTAAAGGTGAAAAAAGACCAAACCACAGGGACTATCCGAGCATTTAACTCTTTAATTTAATTTTTAATAAGTTTAAATTGTTAGGAATACTGAATTAAATTTAATTTTTGTATAGTAAATTATGCATTAACAGGTACAAGTGTTTTTTGATTTACTTTTTTCTATTTAAATTTGGTTATTCTTATACAACAATAATCAAATAATAGTTGTGTAAGAGTGTTTATGTACCATACGTGATTACGTGTTGATGAACACAAAGTGCATCAAAATACATCTTTTAACAAGTTTAGTGCGCACATATTATATCAACTACAGAACAGATCTACAATTCAGAAAAGACTCCACACTTCTTTGTCAAAGTATTGCTTGTTGGAATAATGGCTGCTATGTTGAGAGCTAGTGGGTTTCTCGCGCTACATTGCGGAAGTTCGGTCTATTTTGTTTCGGCTTGTTATATCGACTGGTTCCGTTTCAGCGCGTGTTACGGTACATACATTCGTTATATCAACCGCATTGAGAAAACATAAAAATTATATGTTATATTAGAGTCAACTCGGTAACGCACTACACTTCGGGAATTTAGTTAAATGAGAGGAGCTTCTTCCGATGAGTGTGATCACCGGAATCCCGGCTGACGTTAAATGGATCTTCGCTGACGTCAAGACAGTCCGTTCCTTGAAGCTACAAAAGAATAAACCGTTAGCCTCGTCACGGAGGGCCCCGGGAGGGGGATCCGTGACCAAGCTCCGGCGTGAGAGTAAGTAAACTTGCCGGAGAATGAGAGGAGCTTCTTCCGATGAGTGTGATCACCGGAATGTTTCCTCTTTGGTGTGAATCCAATAAATACGTGTGTGTGTATTGAATGTACAGGAATGTTGGTCGGAATTAATGAGAGAAGAGTAAATGAGAGAATATTAAATGTGATACCTCCGATCTGCCTTGTGACCATCCTCTGTAGTTCTTATATAATCCATGGCCCTTTTTTCCACATGTGAGATATTTTATCAAGGTGATCCAACGGATTCTGCGGGCTCTCGAGGGGTTCAGACACGTGTCTGACCCCTAACGGTATGATGGTAACCTTATTTAATACTCTGGCCAGAGAAGTACGATTGCCCAGCCAAGATCCTCTGTTTATCAAACATTAAATGAGGCCTGCCCCTTCTGATTACGGTTTCCCGCCCATTATAAACGAAGGGAACCTTAATGGGCAAGGCAGCTTGTTATTTGGGCTTGTTTGTAGTTGGGCCTGCATGAGGGTAGCCCAAAGCGGGTAAAATGGGATTTCCCATTGGACCGTCGTCAAGTCATCTTTAGTCCCTGGTTCTGAGACCCGAGGCTCATGATCCGGGGCTGAATCATAACTGTTAAAAAACAAGGGTTTTTCTTTTCTTTGGGCTTCGAATGTGGGCCCACTCCTGATCAGTTATAATTAACTGCTCCCATCAGCCATCATGTCGCCGGACGCCTATAGCGGGAGTTAATCCCCTAGAGACACGTGCATTTTTTGAATTTTGAAGGGATTGATGACGGGGCGGTTTCTTGTGTGTCAGTTATCCTCCTTAAATACCCCATACCTTTTCAAATTTCTTATCTAGACCTTCTAGTTCCTTCTCTTTTTCCGTCATAATTCCTCCGATCATGGGTCGCTCCGGCCGTTCTGTAATCAAGTCTGTTTTGACGGCAAAGGACTTACAGTCTTTTGTTAAGACGTATAACATCCCTGAACAGTTTTCCCCCACCTTGCCGGGTCCTAACGAATCGGCAGTATTCACGCCGGATAGGATCCCTTTTTATACCTTGGCTTTTTCCTCCTGCGGAGTTCGATATCCCCTTTCCTCTTTCAAGGTTGCTCTGCTTCGTCATTTTGGGGTTCACTTTTCTCAGCTGCATCCCTTAGGGTTGATGAGAGTGGTGCACTTTGAGTTGTCCTGTGCGGCCATTTCTGGTGAACCTTCCATTCCCTTATTTTGTATGTTTTACAAACTGATCTCCGACGGAGATTGGTTTACCTTTGCCAAGAGACAGAACAACGTGTCAAACCCCTGTTACACCTTTATGCCAACTTCCACTTACCCGAAGGATTGGAAAAGTAGGTTTATTTTTGTCTCTGCTGCCATGATGTCAGAATCTCCTTTGCCTAGGGATGTTGATGCCCCCATTGAAGATATTGTCCCTACCCTATCGGCTAATGAGACTGTTCAATGGAAACGCATGTGTGAGAACCCTACCAGGGCTTTCACCTTTTCTGAGGGTATCTTGGCCATGGGAGGGTTGAGTCCCTCCTATTCTGTTCGACCCAAGGCTTTCTTTGGTAAAAAAGGTATCTTTTTGCCTCGGACCTACGTTTGTTTATTTTTGTTTCTTGGTATTTATGTAGTCAATTTTAGGGCCTTCCTTTCGCAGAGTTGACTTTGTGGAGGTTGCTCCAGGGAGACTCTAAGGATGTGAAGTTTGTGGTTGATGGTGAAGTTGTTCCGGGGCTGAACCGGAGTGGGGTAGTGCAAGTTACCGGGGGGTCTGCCCTGGTGGGGGGCTCTGTTGCTGTTGAGGGGGGTGAGGACACTTCCTCTGATGGGGAGGAGAGTTCCCCTGATCCTGCCCCTGTTAGGAGTGATGATGAAGATCTGGAAATTTGTTTAGTTCGCAAGAGGAAAGCTGCAAGTCCTCAGCCAGCCCCTGTTCCCCGTGATATCCGGCAAAGGCTCCGGAGTGCTAGTGGGCAGAAGCCCCCTCCTTCCTCAAAGACTACTTCTGATCTTCCCCTTGTTGGGGTCAAGGGTTCTTTGTCCAAGCACCTGAGGTCTTCAAGTCTTGTGAGCGCACCTTTGCTGGTGAGTTCTTTTTTCTTCCTGTTTGTCTGTCTCATCTCTGTTTTACTTCTGGTGTTCTTTTTTCTTTTGTGCAGGGGAGTTCTCGTGATCCCATAGAGATCCCCACTGGCCCCTCTTCTTCCCGTGCTCGGGACAAAACTCCGGAAGTAGGCCTGGCTCACTTTACCTCAGCCTTTGAACTCTCACCTCTTCATGCTACGGGGACCAGCAAACCCACTGAACCTGAGGGTCTTGCCCATCGGTCCCCTTTGGCTCCTTTGTTTGCTGATGCCATCCCCTTCACCTATGTCCCTAAATGGAAAGTAACTCAATCCTCGGTGATAGGGACTCCTGAGGCTGCTAGGGACTTCCTGAGTCATGTTGTTCCTCCCTCCCATAAATTCATAAATTCTGCTTTGAGGGATGATCTTTTCGAGGATCAATATAGCATGTCTCTTTGTGAAAGTTTTTTCAAGGGTGCTGGCATGCTGCAGTGGATCGATGATTTGAGGAGGGCAAACGAGGGTCTTAAGGGTGAGCTTAAAACCTCTCAGTCTGTTGCTGCCGGACTTAGGTGCCAAGTGGTCGAGGCTGAGAGAAGGCTGCAGGAGGAGAAGGTACATAGCCTCTCTCCCCCCTCCTCACTCTTTTTTTTTCAACTTGCTTTTTGGATTTCTTGTGGTGTTTCTTGTCCAGGGGGCTGGAGCCATGTTGGAGAGGAAAGAGCGAGCCTGGAAGCAGGAGATGGCGGTGTTGGTGGGAGAGAAGGAAGAATTGGCCGCTGAGTTGAAGTATCTGAAGGAAGTTGACTCCGTTTCTCAGGAGCAATTGAACACTATATATGCGGATTATGGGATAACTTCTGACGATAACCAGCGGTTAGCAAAGGAGAAACATTGGTTAATCACTGAGGGTTTTGGAGCCTTCCTTACCGCCGTTGCTCAGTCGGAGGATTTTAAGGGTAGCTTGGAGGAGGTGTATAGGGCGTATCGGGATGTTGGCTA
Organism: Helianthus tuberosus; assembly: GCA_030545235.1. Taxonomy (NCBI): domain Eukaryota; kingdom Viridiplantae; phylum Streptophyta; class Magnoliopsida; order Asterales; family Asteraceae; genus Helianthus; species Helianthus tuberosus. The sequence continues at coordinate 187,161,843 of CM060382.1, read as the reverse complement.
CCAGGGCGGATTGAAGGATGGTTATGCCTACTCTGCTCAGGGCCTGGGCAGAAAGGAAACTCCGCTCTACAACTCCAAAGCAAAGAAGAGACTATCTAAGCTGGATGAGGAGTTTGGGAGTAAAACCCCTGCCATTCTTCAGAAGATCCTGGAGCATCCCATGATATCAATTGACGAGTTGAAAGCCCTGTTTTCCTCCGCTGGTCCTTCGTCTCCACCGTCTTTGTCTGGGTGTGATCCCCAGTGATTTCTAGACATTAACATCTTTCGATATGGTTGTAATCTGGATAACTTACCTGCCCTAGGATACTTTAAACTTTTGTGGTTGTTTGGAAGGAGGTCCTTCGTGTTGGGGGCCTCCTAGGTGTCTAATCGTATGGCTTATGACTGTGTATCGCTTTCTTGTTTTTGCTTGTTTCCTGTTTTTGTTTTGTAGGGGCCTTTACCGAGGATCAAGTCGGTGCTTCCCTGAAGACTTTTGAGCTGTTTTGTAAGAGGCTGTATTTCGATCTTTGTTTGTTGTACTTGCTATTTCTTTGTATATTTATTTTTCATAAATAAAGAAAAAACTACTTTTTGTGGCTTGTTTATAGAAGTGTGTTGTATTTTTGGTTTGTTTGTCAAACCGCGATTGTCTGTTCGAGGCCAATCACTGGACAAGTTGATAATGTGATATTATGTTTTTGACTTGTTTTGTCCGCTTTCTTTGGGTTAGCTAGACCCTATTTTGCCCCACAGCCGGGCTTTTGGTATGTTTGATATACCTTATACACGTGTGTTCATTTATTGGTTAGGTTTATAGTATTCCTGGGCACGTCTGCCTAGTTATAACACCTGTTATTTTACCAAAAGAGGACAGGTTAGTTGTCCGTTTGTCATTTACTTCTTGGGGAGTTAAACTTCCCAGCATAATTTGTTACAAAAGATTTGTTCTTGGGGGAGCCCCAGACTAATAGTTAAATATTACAAAAGTGGCTCTTGGCCGTTTTTCGTGGGGATAAGCCCCTCATATGTAGTACTTCCTAAGTTGCATGAGATTCCACGTTCTGGGGACCTCCTTGCCTTGGAGAGTTTCCAATTTGCAGCTTCCTTTGTCGTTTGCCCATACTACCCGAAAGGGCCCTTCCCAATTGGGTCCTAACTTTCCAGTGCTCTCCTGCAAGCTGGCTTCATTTGCTCTCAGGACTAAATCTCCCGGGACGAGGTTAAGCTTCTTCATCTTGGCATTGTAATAGCTTTCCAGCTGTTTCTTATACTTAGCCTCCCGACCACTGCCACTTCTCTCCTTTCTTCCAGTAAGTTCAGGTTCATCCGGAGGTCTTGTTCGTTCTCCGCCTCCCTGAGCTTCATCCTTGCATTCGGGGAGCCTATCTCAGCTGGGATGACTGCCTCAGTCCCGTAAGTCAGGCTAAAAGGAGTTTCCCCGTTGCAGTTTTTGGGGGTGGTCCTGTATGCCCATAGTACAAACGGCAGCTCCTCCAGCCATCCTTTTTGTTTCCTCCCTAGTCTTCCCTTCATCCCTTTGATAATGCTCTGGTTGGCTCTTTCTACCAGTCTATTGCTTTGGGCATGAGTGATGGAGGTAAACACCTGCTGTATGTGCATCTGCTCGCACCATGGCTTGAAGGGTCTCCCATCAAATTGGACACCGTTATCACTTACCAGCTCTTTTGGGACCCCGTACCTGCAGATGATGTTATCTAGTACGAACCGCCTCATCTATTCCACGGTTATTTTTGCCAGGGGCTTTGCTTCGATCCACTTGGTGAAATAATCAATAGCGACAACCACATATTTGACTCCTCCTGGACCCTCCGGAAATGGCCCAATTATGTCGATGGCCCACTTTTGGAAGGGCCAGGATGTTGAAACTGGTATCATTGGGTGTTTGTGTCGATGGGTCATAGGTGCGTGCACCTGGCAATTATCACATTTTTTTATCTCTTCGGATGCTGTTTCGTACATTCGAGGCCAATAGAATCCCGCATTCATCTCCTTTGCTACTATCGTCCTTGGCCCCGAATGCATTCCACAAATTCCCTCATGTATCTCCCTAATCACGTACCCAGCTTCTTCCATGTCAACACACTTCAAGGATGGGCCTAGGTATGACCTCTGGTATAGTTCTCCATCGACCATCTCGTATTGCAAAGCTTTTACCCTTATCTTCCTAGCCGCCCAGTCTCCCTAGGGTAGTGTCCCGTCCTGGAAGAACTTTACGATTGGTGTCATCCAAGTTTCTTGTACATTCTCAACTGCAGCTACCTCCTTTATGCTGAGGGAAGGGGAAGTCAGGACTTCCACTTTGACTTCCCTTGCTAGATGGTCGAATGCTACCGAGGCCAGCTTACTGAGGGTGTCGGATTTTCTGTTTCTCCCTCGGGGGATGTATTCTAGCTTGAAGGTTTTGAATGCTTCAGTTGTTTCCTTTACTTTTGCCACGTATTGAGCCATGGTGTTGTCTTTGGCTTCATACTCTCCTTGGTACTGTTTGACTACCAGCTGCGAGTCAGTACTGGCTTCCACATGCTTTGCTTTCATTTTTTCTGCCAACCTCATCCTTGCTAGAAGGGCTTCATACTCTACAGTATTATTGGTGTTTTCAAAATCCAGTTTTATGGCATAGGTTAGCTCAACTCCTTCAGGGCTTGTCAAAGTAATGCCCGCTCCGTTCCCTTCTTCGCTGGAGGCTCCGTCTGTGAATAGCTTCCACACAGCCTCGTCTTCCCTTTCTTTTTCTTCTTTCTCCAAGGCCTCCCACTTTAGGAGTTCTTTTTCTTCATCCTCCGGGACTTCTGCTAAGAAATCGGCCAGTATTTGTCCTTTCATGGCTGTCCTGGGTTTGAACTCTAAAGAGTGTTCTCCCAGTTCTACGGCCCATTTAGCCAATCGTCCCGACAGCTCCGGCCTCTTGAGCACTTTTTGAAGGGGCTGATCTGTCATTAGGGTGATCTTGTGCCCTTGGAAATACCTCCTGAGTCTCCGGGACGCAAAAACAAGGGCCAATGCTAACTTCTCCAGAGGCATGTAGCGTTCCTCGGGGCCTTTAAGCGTTCTACTGATGAAGTATATTGGTATCTATTTTCCCTCCCGTTCCACCATCATGACCGCACTTATGGTTGTTTTTTAGGCGGACAGATATAAGAGCAATTGCTCTCCGGGCACTGGAGTGGCCAATGTTGGGAGTTTACAGATATAAGCTTTCATTTCTTGAAAGGCTGCCTCCGCCTCGGAGGTCCATTTAAACCTGTCTGTCTGGAGGCAGTCCTTCAGCACTTTCATGAAGGGGAGGGTCCTGTCAGCTACTTTTGATAAAAAACGGTTTAGTACGATTAACCTCCCGTTCAGCTGTTGGATGTCTTTCAGGGACCTGGGAGATCGCATTTCAGCCACAGCTTGAGTTTTTTCTGGGTTGGCCTTGATTCCGCCCTTGGTAACCACTACCCCCGGGAATTTCCCTTCTTCTACCCCAAAACAACACTTCCCGGGGTTTAGCTTCATGTTCACATCTTGCATGGTGCGGAGGGTCTCAGCTATATCATCTATCATGGCCATCTCGGTTAGGCTCTTGATAACGATGTCATCAACGTATACTTCCAAGTTCCTTCCCCGTTGTTCCCCGAAAAGGGTGTTCATAAATCTTTGATACGTGGCCCCAGCATTTTTGAGACCGAAGGGCATGTTGGTATAACAAAATGTCCCTTCATCTGTAATGAAGGCGGTTTTCTCCTCGTCTTCCACTGACATTTGAATCTGATGGTGTCCTTTGTAAGCATCCAAGAAACACTTCAGGGGATACTGGGATAAAGAGTCTACTTGGACGTCTATCTCAGGGAGAGGATAGCAGTCCTTGGGACATGCTTTGTTCAGGTCTTGAAAGTCTATACACATCCTCCATCCTCCGTCTTTCTTCTGGACCATAACCGGGTTAGCAACCCAGGATGGGTACCTCACTTCCCTTACTATTCCGGCTCTAAGCAGTTTCCTAGTTTCTTCACAGGCGGCCCTCCTTTTACTGGGGCCCATGCTTCGTTTTTTCTGTTTTACTGGTTTTGCCCAGGTGTACGTGTTGAGTCGATGTTCGGTTAGGCTTCTTGGGATCCCTGTCATATCCCCATGTTGAAATGCAAACACATCAATGTTGAGAAGGAGCAATTCCTTGAGAGCACTCTTGCACTTGTCACTCAGGTGGCTTCCTACTTTAACCGTCTGTTTCGGGAACCTGTCGTAGAGGACCCATTCTTCAACCCCCTCCTTCGGGGGCTTCTCGGATGCTTCCCCCTCAGACACGAAAGAGACTACTTCATATGCAGATTTTACCCAAGTCAAGCCCTTTGGCGTCTGGAACACTAAGGCTCCATGTGGGGTGGATGCTTGTGCTTGCAAATCCCCAATCCCAGGTCTTCCCAGGATTGCGTTGTACTTTGAGGGTGCTTGGAAAACTGTGAAAGTTAGGTTTATAGTTCGAACTCGATCTCTTACCCCAACTGTGAATGGGAGCCTGATCTTTCCCAAGGGGTGTGACACACTGTTGTTGAATCCTACTAGAGGGATGGAATCCTCCTCAAGCCTGTCTCTTACATCCCTGTCGAATCTGAGGAAACAGTGCTCGTATATAACTTCTACCCCAGATCCCTCGTCCACGTGTATCCTGGCCACCTTGTGGCCAGCTATTATGGATGAGATGTTTAGTGGAAGCCGCTGCACCTCACTTTCCTCCAGGTGTGGCATTAAGATGGGAGCTTTCATGCAGTCCGGGGAGCCCAGGATCCTAGCCTTTACACTTCTGGTGGTATCAAATTCATTCCTCCTTCTAATCATATCTACATCTGCCCTCCCAGGCTCCCTTGCATCTTTCCCTCTGCGATCCCCCCTCCTTCCTTAATTTCCTTAACCAAATGGGCCAGTTTTCCCGTTTTCACCGCGGCTTCTATTTCCCTCTTTAAGTACATGCAATCATCAGTTTTATGGCCAAATCCTTTGTGAAAGTCACAATATTCGCTTGGCTGTGCCTTTGGCCCGGGTTTTATGGGTGGTGGCCTCGGGAAGGAGCTCTTCACCCTCTCAGTGGCCAATATTTCACTTGGGGTCTTGGTGAGAGGGGTGAAGCTGTCAGAGTAGGGGGATGGGCCTCTCCCCCGAGGTCTATATGGGGAGTATGAGGGTGTTGCCCTATCATGCAACATTCTATCAAAAGCAGGTTTTCTGGAATAAGGTGTACCTTTATCAAGAGGTTTTGCGACTGGGGTAACCCTTCGGGGTAGGGTATCTGTCTCCTTAGCCTTGCTAACTGTGTCCTTGCCTCTGACAAAGGCTCTGACCCTGTCCATGAGGTTGTCAAATGAGTGTGGGAACTCTTCCCCCAGTTTCTCGCATAGCTGTGCATGCTTCAATCCGTTTATGAAACTGCTGATCTTCATGACCCCCGGGACGTCTTTGATATTCATGCTCTCCTTGACAAACCTTTCCATGTACTGGTCTATCCGCTCGTTGTCCCTCTGCCTTATGTGTAGGATTTCGTTTGGGTTCTTGACCACCTTTCTTTGCTGACCGAAGTTTCTCAGGAACTTTTCACTTAGTTCTTCGTAGCTGTCGATCCCTCCAGGAGGGAGGCTGTCGAACCAGAGCCGGGCCCCCTCCGTCAAGGTCTGTACGAACATATGGCACCAAACCGGCATGGGCCACCGCCCCAGTTGTCCCGCACCCCTGAAAGCATGGAGATGATCTTCAGGATTTTTTGTCCCATCATATCGGTCAAAGTTTGGGGGTAGCTTCGTCTTAGGGGGCATTGGTGCTTCTGCTATCCTCCGGGTGAACTTTGAGACTTCAGCTAAGTCCCGTGGGAGGTAGGGTTGATCCAGGCCATCGTTGCTTGGATTCTCCTTTTCCTTCTCTTTTCCTTTTGGTTTCTTTCCCGTGATGAGATCCTCCCTTTCTTCCGAGGACATTTGTCTAAGGGCTGTCATGAACGTTTCCAGTGGGTCGCTTCCACTGCCCTTGTTTTGAGGGTCTGCCTTTTCTTGATTAGAGGGTGTATCGAACGATAGTTTGGCCCTGATACTGTCGAGTTTCTCTTGTCTTTCTAGGTCTTTGAGACACTTCTTCAGTTTCTCTTTGTGCATGGCCACGAAGTCCGGGGTGATGGTCTCTTCTTTTTCCAGAATTTCTGCCTGATTCTCATTCTCTTCCTCATGAGTTATATCTTCCACCGTAACTTTTTCATGATCATTCTGCACTGTCTGAATGACCTGTGAACCGGGTGTGGTGTCCATGTTGCTTTTTCTGAAACGGGTTATCTATAACGTCGGAGTTCAGTGTGGAGATACCGGTGAAGCTGATGTCCCACGGATGGCGCCAATGTCGAATACCCAAATCCCGGCTGACGTTAAATGGATCTTCGCTGACGTCAAGACAGTCCGTTCCTTGAAGCTACAAAAGAATAAACCGTTAGCCTCGTCACGGAGGTCCCCGGGAGGGGGATCCGTGACCAAGCTCCGGCGTGAGAGTAAGTAAACTTGCCGGAGAATGAGAGGAGCTTCTTCCGATGAGTGTGATCACCGGAATGTTTCCTCTTTGGTGTGAATCCAATAAATATGTGTGTGTGTATTGAATGTACAGGAATGTTGGTCGGAATTAATGAGAGAAGAGTAAATGAGAGAATATTAAATGTGATACCTCCGATCTGCCTTGTGACCATCCTCTGTAGTTCTTATATAATCCCTGGCCCTTTTTTCCACATGTGAGATATTTTATCAAGGTGATCCAACGGATTCTGCGGGCTCTCGAGGGGTTCAGACACGTGTCTGACCCCTAACGGTATGATGGTAACCTTATTTAATACTCTGGCCAGAGAAGTACGATTGCCCAGCCAAGATCCTCTGTTTATCAAACATTAAATGAGGCCTGCCCCTTCTGATTACGGTTTCCCGCCCATTATAAACGAAGGGAACCTTAATGGGCAAGGCAGCTTGTTATTTGGGCTTGTTTGTAGTTGGGCCTGCATGAGGGTAGCCCAAAGCGGGTAAAATGGGATTTCCCATTGGCCCGTCATCACACATATTATATCAACTACTGAACAGATCTACAATTCAGAAAAGACTCCACACTTCTTTGTCAAAGTATTGCTTGTTGGAATAATGGCTGCTATGTTGAGAGCTAGTGGGTTTCTCGCGCTACATTGCGGAAGTTCGGTCTATTTTGTTTCGGCTTGTTATATCGACTGGTTCCGTTTCAGCGCGTGTTACGGTACATACATTCGTTATATCAACCGCATTGAGAAAACATAAAAATTATATGTTATATTAGAGTCAACTCGGTAACGCACTACACGTCGGGAATTTAGTTAGCTTTCGGCTTGTTAGGGTACTCACCATAGCAAACGAAAGAAAAACTCTAAGAAATATATTGTATTTGACCTGGCTCGGTTTCGAATAAAATTTATATCAAAGCATAGATAAAAATAAGCGTGTCGTGATGATATATTCATAATATTGTAAAATAATATATTTAAATTAATTATAATCTTAAAATAATAATAAAAAAAAAACTATTAAAAATCTGGGAAGTAAAACTATTCATAATAAATAGGAAGTCTGATTATATTAATTTAATACTAAAGTATCTTAAATTGCCTTTAAAAATGAAATATAACTATGGTTTTAAGGGAAAGGGTGGTCACATGACACCAGGTCAAATCTTAGTATAACCTACGCATCAACAAATCTTAATATAACCTACGCATCAACATGTATAAGTGGATCTCGCCGGACCCAAAGCTTCGTACCGGTCCTCGTTCAACCGATTTCGACCAAATTGTGTCCCGTCCTACTTAAAACTTTAAGACCATCACCGATGCAGAAGCTCACAGTCGTCTCTGTCATGACGCTCATCCGATGAAAAAACCAACACCACCCTTTTCACTTTATGCCTTGTCTTCTACCTCTCTCATTCCCTTTTCACAAGCCTTCACCCAAACCCCAAAACAACTAGTTATTAGAAGAAAAAAGAAACAAAGTTTTTCATAACAGAAAAACAAAAATAAAATAATATTGGTCGGTGTTAAAAACTTAAATGAGAAGTTTTCCACATTAGCAAATTGTAACGAAAGTCAAGGATAAGCATTGACTTTCAAACATGACCAATTAAACAACCCACCCCATTTCTTCCTGGAATCCATGTCAAACACCATCCTAGAATCAGCCTCCCTTAACCTAGTCAACAATATGAAATTACCCTTTTGTCCTTGCTCCCATATAACTATATATATCCACACTTTTTCTCAACAAAACATAACCAAAACAACCATTTTATATAATTACAATTCACACATGGTGAGATGAGCAACATCCCTAAATCTTTAACAAAATCTATTTTAGCACTCTTTCTATTTGCAATCTCATCTTCTGATCCTTGGCCTTTCTCTTTTCTCGAATCTTGATCACGCAATCATGGGTGTTGGAGAGCATTTCTTGACCTTTCACCATCATCTTCTTCACAATCATCATCATCATTATAAGATGAACATACCCAAAGGGTGTGTGGCAATCATGGTGGGACATGAAGATGAAGAGCCAAAAAGGTTCATCATACCAGTGATGTACATGAACCATCCGTTGTTCATGGAGCTATTGAAGGAAGCCGAAGATGAGTATGGCTTCCATCATCAAGGTCCCATTAACATCCCTTGTCATGTTCAAGACTTTTGTATTATTCAAGGAATGATTGATCAGGAGATTCAGGACCACCATCATCATCATCATTTCCATATTTCTTGCTTTAAAGACTGATCGTGGTTCAAGTCTTGTTGATCTTTATGATTCTTGGATCAATTCTTGAACTTTATAAATTGTGGGTGTGATTCATTATTGGTTTCTGGAGATGGGTTTGTTACATATGTAATTTTTATAATAGATTAATATGTAAAAAAACTTTTCTAGTTATATTTTCATGTTTTCTAGATGGGTTTGTATGTGTATTAAGATTGATCAACTGTAACACATGTAATTTGTATATATTATATAAATGTATAAAGTAATATTTGTTATATTTTATGCATTTTCTAGATTGGTGGCTTTTTTTAAACAATGTTTATTTCATTCATACCTGTTAAGTTACATCAAAACAGAAGGTAGACGGACAACAAGCTGCGCCGCCACCCCTTTGTGTTACTTGTAAATATAAATGTATAAAGTAATATTTGTTGTATTTTATGCATTTTCTAGATTGGTGGCTTGTGAATAACTGAATATATAAGTGTTTTTGCCATAATCCCATGAGTTGCTTGTAAATCTAAAATTAGGTTGTAATTTCAGACATTTAATATGAGGTGGAATATGGAAAATTCAAAGTCAAATCAAAGTTTTCGATCTTATCCCCGTTTGTTTGGATATAAAATCTAAGAATATTCGAGATCGAGAAATAGATTCTTTTTATATATTTTTTTATTGAATGAAACTATGTTCATGGCTCAAAAACGCAAAACCCGGTAACATTTTGGTTGAACATGAATATGAGTCGGAATTAATTTTATTACACTATTCCAGTTTTTTGGGCTAGCTTATCGATTTTGAGTTTGAGCTCAAGTATACAAAAGGAGCTTAGGATATATAACAAATCAATCTCGAGTTTTGTTGGACACGAACCAAGTTCTTGTTTCGTATGTGGTACCTTATGATGTAATATATGTATGTGTGGCGGTTCAAATCATAGGTCCTATTTATACATAGACTAACTACAACTTGATACCCTTTATAATAATCAACTTGTCTATCTAAACATTTAGTCTAACATTCTCCGGCAAGTTGAAGGCGGGAAACGACCTGCAACTTGGACCGTAGAAAGTAACTCAAATCTTTGTGAGGACAATGGTGTCGTAAAGACACCAGCGATTTGATCATTAGTTGAGATAAACTTGACATTCAACTTCCCTTGAGCGACTTATTCACAAACAAAGTAGAAATCTACTTTAACATGCTTTGTGTGTGCATGAAACACTGGGTTTGCAGAAAGATAGGTATCACCAAGATTATCACATCAAAGTGTTGGTGTCGTATTGACCAGGCCAAGCTATTGAAGAACAGACCGTAGCCAGATCAGTTATGCTACAATGTCAGCAATTGCCTTATATTCTGAGGTGGACTGTTATCAGGCAACAAGGTATGAGAAGTACTCATAGGAGACGAAACTGGTTAGCACTCTGAAGAACCCACCCGAAGAATAATGGCAATAATGTATTTATGTTGAGAAAAAGCAAATTTGAACCATGATGCACCACTTCAATTCCCAAAACTTAATGTAATTGTCCATGATCCTAAATTGCAAACATAGAACTGAGACATGTAATAATATAATTGACAACTTTAGGTTGATTACCCGTATTTATTGATGTATTCGACATACACAAGGACATAAACAAGTGTGACATACGAGTTAAAGATAAACACAACGACGGGTATGTTTTGGACCCATAAAATCCACGTTGGTGAAGTATCATAGACAACCTAGTAAACAAGGCCGAGGTGCTTCATCGAGCCCATTGATGTGTGTAAAATGCAACATATAAATTACATCAAATAAGGCATAAAACTACCCCTTTTTAAGTACTAATATTGGAAAAAGAGTGTTTTTGTCTTCCTTTTGTATTTTCAGGATTAAATGAGCTCAAAAACGCAAAAGAAGCAAAAAGACAGCTAAATCCAACATAAATACAAGAAAAGGAATATTAGTGGACTGCCCGACCCCTCAACGGCACCTTCCAAAGCAAAGTAGAGAAATCAGAAGACTGAACACGCCCCGTGCTCAGCCTGCACGGGGCCGTGCCCAAGAAGCAGCAGAAAAGACAAACCTATAGAAGCTTCTATTGCCCACCACGGGCCGTGCTCAGCGGACACGAGCAGGCGCATTTATTGTAATTGCGAATTACAATTAATGAGGAGAGAGATTGTCAGACGGACACGGGGCCGTGCCCAGCGGACACGGGGCCGTGCCCAGCTCTCTGTTCAGCCTATAAATAGGAGTGCTTGGATTCATTTCATCTCATCCCTTGGCACACCACCTCTCTCACACTTCATCCACCACCCACCACCATCACAACACCATCATCCACCACCATCATCCATTGTCCATCGTAGAGTGTGTGAGTCGTCTCGGGATCCAAGATTGATCGTAAGAGTTCTTGACAATCAAGGCCATGTTTGCCTAAGTCTCTTACATCACTTGGTGAAGACAAAGTGTCTAGTATAATACTTTTTATTTCTAATCTTTTGCACTTTTTATTTGGTTTTGTATTAATGACTTTAATAACTAGTTACTTATGTTGAAGGTGATCTTTCCTTATCGTTTGTCCGTGGTGTCTTGGCATTATTTTACTGTCTATATAAAATAAAGGATTTTCACCATTCATATCTCCACGGTCTATATGGAGATATGTTGGCTACCTGGTCGGGGGTTAAGGGAACGGTTTGGTAAAGGTCTTGCCATTGTTCAGCGTTTAGAGGTCCTGCAATGGACCTGGGTCAAATTTAGTAGGACCTCCTTCAATACTTCACGGTATTGGATGGCGGGGGTCCAAACTCTTTGATCCCCTCATAAGTTAACTACTATTAATACTATAACCCGGCTATTTAGGACTGTATCCCTGCTGACTCAGACTACTTAGCCGAGGGTAACGCCACCGCCAAAAGCGGGGCCTACCACAATACTGCATTAATAACTTAATTCATTATCTTCCAATAATCCACCCTTTTAGGATTGTATCCCTGCTGACTCAAACTACTGGGGTGAGGGTAACGTCACCTTCAAAAGAGGGGCCTACTACAATAACTAAGATAATCTCTTAATTATGTGCAAAAGTGCGGAAATAATCAAAGGTTATACTAGATACGAGTCGGAACCAAGTGATTCATCTTGTCTATCTGTTTTTCTTTTATTTTTATTTTCAGCATTTTAGTTAGTTTTTAATTTTCTTAGTTTAAAACATTTTTCTAAACTTTTATTTTGGTTAGACGTTGAGGATAAACCGGTACTAAAAGCTCTTGTGTCCTTGGACGACCTCGGTATCTTACCAACGCTATACTACACTCAACGATGGGTGCACTTGCCCATATGTGTGTTTAGTGTTAGTGAAATATCGTGTTTTATAAATTTAAAACTTGGCTAAAATAAGTGTTAAAAAGGGCTTAAAATACACACCTAAAATAAGTAACACTTCGCACGCATCACCCATATAAAGACTTATGCAATAAACACACATGATTTGTCTTGTCAGGATCAATAAAGCAGGAGGTTGCTTCATATAAACTATCTCTTAAAGATCACCATGCAAAAAGGCATTTTGTACATCCAACTGTTTCAGAACCGCTTATTTGTTACTGCAAGTGATAAGACAATGCGAATTGTATTGTTTTAAATACGAAGTTACTTATAAAATTAGAATAGAGTAAATTGTCAAAATGGTCCCTCATGTTTGTCATTTTCATCCAAAACAACTTTTTATACCATATAGTTAGGGATGAGCAAATGGTACCGGTACCAGTACCGAATTTACCGAACCGGGTACATTTTCTGTACCGGTCCGGTATGGTACCGGTATTTACCGGTTTTTACACTAAAGTACCGATATCGTACCGGTAACGAATTGTCACGGCCCCCGTCCCGGTGTTACCCGGTCCAGGAGCCGCGGGACAGAAACCCGTGGTATTTATTAGTTGATGCGACAACGGAAGTTTAACAGGATCTTTTAAAACTTGAAAATGCCCAATTATTTTATTTCACAATTTGGGACAAACCCCATATTTACAGTAAAGGGAATTTCACGAGGAAATCTCTTGTTTTACAAAACATGTTTATTTATTTTATTGAGCCACCACTTCAAGCTTGTTAGTGCTCCGTAGCACTTTTCCTTGATTCACAGTAAGTCACCTGAAACATGTTTTAAAAATATTTTATCAGCGGGGAAATACTGGCAAGTCATTCAGGTTAAAGAAAGCGACACATTAGTTATAGATTACAACATAAGAGTTATTACAATGGCTACTATCTTATTTTTATCTGGCGTCGTGTCACACCCTAGTGACGATGGTCATACCACTATTGGGTCCTTTCACCCAAATAGTGATGATTATCACTGTTAGGTTGGTGAACCTAACCGTGAGAAATTAGTAATGTGCACAATACCCCACTTGCCAATGATTCAAGATAACCAAGACTTAATCCCTGTAATTATAACTCTGAAAATAATTTGGGTATTGTAAAACATTGTTGACAAAAAGAGAATGACTCACATTGCAAGTTTAGACGGACAGAGTTTAGCCTACTGATTTAGTCGTGTAACCTAGTTAAAATAACAATGCATACGAAACTAGGTCAGTAACTTAATACAACATTTACGATAAACTTCACGAAATCAAAACCCTCACGACGAATGACAAAGTATAGCCCTAATTTGGGCAGCACTTAAACATCCATCAGATCGGTTTCAATCAATCGGACATTGTATCGTAGCAGTGATCGAGCTATTACCCTTGATCGTAGCAGCGTTTTGATATTGTGAATGTGAATTTCGAGCAGAAAGATGTGATTTTTGATAAATTTCTCGCACATAGACGATCTGCCCATGACTGACCCTTTTATAGCTGATTTTTGGGTTTTACGCGGCCCGCGTAAACCCTTGCTTAAATCTTACGCGGCCCGCGAGGGGCCCCTAGTCTACGTGTAGGGCTAGCGTGTCACAGGTAGGGTTGCCACGTGTGCGACACGTGGCTTGAATGCTTATCCGGAGACTTTTTAAGTTGACGCGGCCCGCGTAGCCTTACCTTATGGCTTACGCGGCCCGCGTGAAAACCAGATTTCATGTTTTCTTGGTTTTTCATGCGTATTAGGGTTTCAGGGGTCCGGGTTTTCACTTACGGGTCATTTTGGGACAATTTTGCAGGTCCTTACATCCTTCCCACCTTATTTAAAATCTCGTCCTCGAGATTTACTGAAATAAGTGAGGATACTTTCGCTTCATTTCCGATTCCAGCTCCCAGGTATACTCAGGTCCTCTTTTTGAATCCCCCTTGACCTTGACCAGTACCAATCTTTTGTGTTTGAGAAACTTGATCTTTCTGTCTTCTATTTGGAGTGGTTTCTCAACAAATTTTAGCTTTTCATTTACTTCTATGTCTTGAAGAGGTACTACCAGGGATTCATCAGATAAACATTTCTTGAGGTTGGACACATGAAATACGTCATGTACCCCGGCTAACTCTTCTGGTAGTTGTAAGCGATAGGCGGCCGGTCCTATTTGTTGGATTACTGAGAATGGTCCTACGTACCTTGGACTTAGCTTTCCTTTCTTTCCGAACCGAACTACTCATTTCCAAGGAGAAACTTTCAATAGTACCTTGTCTCCAATTTGAAATTCTAGCGGTTTGCGTCGATTGTCTGCATAACTTTTCTGACGATCTCGAGTCGTCTTCAGTCTTTCCTTGATTTGAGTTATCTTGTCGGTGGTTTCTTGTACAATTTCAGGACCTGATAATTGGCTTTCTCCTATTTCTGCCCAGTAAACTGGAGTTCTACACTTTCGTCCATACAGTGCTTCGAACGGGGCAGCTTCGATGCTTGAATGATAACTATTGTTATAGGATAATTCAATTAAAGGTAAATGGTTGTCCCAGTTTCCTCCAAAATCTATCACACATGCCCTGAGCATGTCTTCCAGGGTTTGGATTGTCCTTTCACTTTGTCCGTCTGTTTGGGGATGATATGCAGTGCTTAAGTTCAATCTAGTCCCCATGGCTTCTTGGAAACTTGTCCAAAAATGTGAAGTGAAACGACTATCCCTATCTGATACAATAGAGAGTGGGACTCCATGTAAGGATACTACCTCGTCTACGTATAACTTGGCTAATCTTTCCATGCTAAAGGTTTCCTTTATGGGTAGAAAATGAGCTGATTTGGTTAATCGATCCACAATTACCCAAATTACGTCGTTACCTTTTCTGGTTTTGGGTAACTTAGTAACGAAATCCATGGTTATTAGTTCTCATTTCCAAACAGGCATTTCTAATTGTTGGAGTAACCCTGAGGGTTTCTGGTGTTCTGCTTTAACTTGTGAACAAGTTAGACATTTGGATACATATTTAGCTATGTCCTTTTTCATTCCTATCCACCATAAATTATTTCTTAAATCTTGGTACATCTTATTATTACCAGGATGCATGGTATACCTAGATTTATGGGCCTCCTCTAAAATTTATTTCTTAAGTCTCCTTGCTTAGGTACCCAAACCATTTTCTTATGGAATCTCCAAATTCCATCAGCCCCTTGCTCCAAGTCTTTTATCCTTCCTTTCATTCCTTCAGCATCATCCTTGATTGCTGTTTTTTGAATGTTTTTCAGTTGTTCCATTAAATCTAACTGTAGATTTAATCTAAGAGCACGAACTCGCTTTTGCTTTTCATGATACTTACGACTTAAGGCATCTGCATCTACGTTTGCTTTTCCTTCGTGATATTGAATATCACAATCATAGTCACTTAGAATTTCCATCCATCTTCTTTGCCTCATGTTCAATTCTTTTTGCCCAAATATATATCTTAAACTCTTATGATCCGTATAAACCGTAAACTTACTTCCATACAGATGGTGTCTCCAAATCTTAAGGGCAAAAATTATTGCTCCTAATTCAAAGTCGTGAGTCGTATAATTCTCTTCGTGCTTCTTCAATTGTCTTGATGCATATACAATTACCTTTTTACGTTGCATTAGCACACATCCTAATCCTAGCTTAGAAGCATCACAGTAAACTTCAAAATCTTCTGTCCCTTCTGGTAAAGCAAGAATTGGGGCGTTCGTTAATCTTTGCTTTAAAATCTTAAAAACCTCTTCTTGTCTAGATCCCCATTCAAACTTCACTGCTTTACAGGTTAGCTTAGTTAATGGCACAGCTATCTTAGAAAAAACTTTAATAAACCGTCTATAGTATCCGGCTAACCCTAGAAAACTTCTAACTTTCATAGCTGATTGCGGGACCTTCCATTTAGTGACCGCTTCTATTTTGGAGGGATCTACGTGAATACCTTCGTGATTCACCATGTGTCCTAAAAATTGTACCTCTTGTAGCCAAAATTCACACTTCGAGAATTTAGCGTAAAGCCTCTCTTTTCTTAACAAAGTTAAGAGTGCACGTAGGTGCTCACAAAGCTCTTCCTGACTTTTGGAATAAATGAGTATGTCGTCAATAAAGACAATTACAAATTTATCAAAATACGGTTTACAGATCCTATTCATCATGTCCATGAATGTTGCATGAGCATTTGTTAATTCAAAGGGCATAACTGTAAACTCGTAATGACCATACCTAGTTCTGAAGGCAGTTTTAGGTATGTCTTCTTCTTGTACTTTCAACTGATGGTATCCGGAGCGTAAACCTATCTTAGAAAAATATCTAGCTCCCTGAAGTTGATCGAAAAGATCATCAATCCAAGGTATGGGTATCGATTCTTAATTGTAACCTTGTTCAATTCCCTGTAATCGATACACATTCGCATTGAACCATCCTTCTTTTTCACAAATAATACGGGGGCTCCCCACGGGGATGAACTAGGTTGTATGAATCCTTTGCTTAATAATTCATCTAACTGCTTTTTCAATTCTAGCATTTCGGTGGGTGTTAACCGATAAGGTGCCTTGGCTATCGGTGTAGTTCCGGGAATTAGATGAATTCTAAATTCTACTTCCCTATCGGGTGGTAATCCAGGTAGTTCTTCTGGGAATACATCGGGGTATTCTGATACTACTAGAATTTCCTTAAGTTCCTTACTTTTAGTGTTAATGATTACCGAAATCATATACACTATTCCCTATTTTCTTGAATAATTGGCCACTTTCATTACTAAAACGAATTTCATTGGCTTACGTGGCTTATCTCCTGTAATCATTACTACTTCTCCTGTGGGTGTATGAATTTCTATGGAATTCTTATCACAGAGGATTCGAGCATGGTTGGCTACTAACCAATCCATTACTAATACAACATCGAATCCGGCTAAATTCATAGGTAACAGGTTTGCGGAAAATTTATGGCCTAAGAGTTCTTTCTTTTCTTCTCGCAAGACCTTATTTATGTTAACAGAATTCTCATCTGCCATTTCGACAGTAAAAATTTGTTTAAGGTTGGTTAAGGGTAGTTGAAGAGCGTGGCAGAATGAAGTATTTATAAAACTTTGGTTTGCACCAGAGTCGAATAATACTTTTGAATAAACGTCAAGAACTAGGAACGTACCAGCTATCACATATGGGGTGAGTTCTGCTTCTTGGGTAGTCAACTGGAATGCTCTTGCATTCTTTTTGGTAGTTCCTTCTGCAGGTTTGGCTTTGTTGTCAGCTGGTTTGATCAATTTGGGGCAGTCTGGTCTAAAATGTCCAGCTTCTCCACAGTTGAAGCAAATTGTTGATTTCTTCCTCCTGCAATCTTCTTCTTGATGCCCTGGGATTTTACAGAAATTGCAACACCCTTTGCATCTTCCAAAATGCTTTCTTTTACAGGTACTGCAAAATGGAGCAGTCCCTTTTTCTTGAAATTATTACTATTACCCACACGAAATCCTTGGGTAATCTTTTGGGCCACTTCCTTTTTCCGATTTTCTTCTCTTGTGCGTACCAGTCCGTCGGTCAAGGTGTTGGCTAATTCCACCGCATCGTCAATCGTGCGGGGTCTTGCGACTTTGACAATGTCCCAAATCTCGCTAATTAAACCCCAAATATAGCAAGAAATAAGTACCGGTTCTGGCGAGACCATAGTTGGCACAATTCTGGCATATTCGAAGAATGTCGAAGTATACCCTCGACAATCAACATCCACCATCCGGTGGTTTAGGAACTTATTTGTCATTTGTTCCTTTTCATATTCGGGACATAATTTTCTTTCTACTAGTCTCTTAAATTCTTCCCAATTCATGGCATAAGCCACATCGCTTCCCTTGGCTTGTAGTACCGTGTTCCACCATTCTAGTGCCCCTTCTTTAAAAAGATGTGACGCGTACATGACCTTGTCTTCCTCGGCACATTTACTTATTTTAATTACTGCTTCGGTTTTCTCTAACCAACGCAGTGCAGCAGTTGCCCCTTCATTGCCTGCAAATTCGATTGGTTTACAGGAAAGAAATTCCTTGTAAGTGCAACCAGGCGTTGCAGCTTTCATTTTCTTAAGAAATGGGGCTTGCATCACATCATTATCATTATTATTATTATTATTGTTGCCGCCTCCATTTACACTATTACTGAAGTTGTCATCACGAGTACGTTTGCTGGGTGGAGGTTCAACTGGATTTCGGGCAACAGCAAGGATTGCTGGAATAGCATTGGCTATTCCTTGAGCAACAATATTTTCTATATCTTGTCTATTAAGAAAGTGATCCTCATTGTTTTGCTCAGATTGGGTTACCTCGTTAACCGGCTCATTGACGGCGGGTTCCATCTGATAATTTTCAATATACAAATGTATAAATTATTGGCATAGCATAAAATAAAATAATTAATGATCAGTCACAATAAAACAATCACACATAATCATGTCAACACGTATAGCCAAAATTGTCGACTTTGCGACGTTGATATTTTTATATATTAGTAGGCATCCATACACACTAGTTATATTACAAAAGTTTTATTTTAAGTTATTTTACCTGGTTATATTTTTTTTATTTATTATTATTTTATTACTATTAAACACGTAACCACACAACCGCATACGATCCCCGTCAACTGGCACTTCAGAAATGACGTTCCCTCTCGACGTATTTCCATGATATCCTCTCCCCCACTTCCCGGATTCTATTTCCATCGTCCACCAGCTCCTCGCCATAGTGGCGGAGTTCAGCCAAGTTCTCAGTACTCATAGGTGGGTTTAGTGCAGACTCAGGGTTAAACTGGGGGAACAAGGTGTTAGGGTTATTCAAGAGATTCTGAAATTGCCAGTCAGTTGTCCACCATTCTTCCAGCTCTCCTTGTAGGGGTTAGGGATTGATAATAGGATCTGGGATAGCAGGTTCCAAATTAACTGGAAGTTGTACTTCAGCTTGGTAATTGAAGAGGTTTTCATTGGCCGGTCCGATGAGGTCGCTATTTGCCAGTTTGCGGTCCAGCTCATCCCATGGTGGCATTTCCTGGGCTTGCCCTGAACTTTCCCCGATCTCTTTTCCTTTCCCTTTATCATTTGAGTCCGCAGTCTTTTTATTCCTCTGTGCGGCTGGCTTCTTCCTCCGTGCGCGTCTCCAGCCTATGATTCTCCTTCTCTTTTTCGACTTGGGTTTCTCCTGAGGTTGGGCTTGGAATTCCATAGGTTTCTCAGTGTCGGCCCAATAACCGGAAAAACCCCCGGAAACTTCAATGCCAGCAGAATAGATAGTGAGATTCTGAAGAGCTTCAGACAACTCATTCATGTTGTTAGCATATATGAAAAACACACACAAGCTTAGGTTAATATTTTATTTATCAAATTGAATTTTCACAGAATAATAATTTGAAAAATTAAGTATTTCTAAATACTTAATTAGCTTAAATCAGTGGCTCTGATACCACCTTTTTCTGTCACGGCCCCCGTCCCGGTGTTACCCGGTCCAGGAGCCGCGGGACAGAAACCCGTGGTATTTATTAGTTGATGCGACAGCGGAAGTTTAACAGGATCTTTTAAAACTTGAAAATGCCCAATTATTTTATTTCACAATTTGGGACAAACCCCATTATTTACAGTAAAGGGAATTTCATGAGGAAATCCCTTATTTTACAAAACATGTTTATTTATTTTATTGAGCCACCACTTCAAGCTTGTTAGTGCTCCGTAGCACTTTTCCTTGATTCACAGTAAGTCACTTGAAACATGTTTTAAAAATATTTTATCAGCGGGGAAATACTGGCGAGTCATTCAGGTTAAAGAAAATGACACATTAGTTATAGATTACAGCATAAGAGCGATTACAATGGCTACTATCTTATTTTTATCTGGCGCCGTGTCACACCCTGGTGATGATGGTCATACCACTATTGGGTCCTTTCACCCAAATAGTGATGATTATCACTGTTAGGTTGGTGAACCTAACTTTGAGAAATTAGTAATGTGCACAATACCCCACTTGCCAGTGATTCAAGATAACCAAGACTTAATCCCTGTAATTATAACTCTGAAAATAATTTGGGTATTGTAAAACATTGTTGACAAAAAGAGAATGACTCACATTGCAAGTTTAGACGGGCAGAGTTTAGCCTACTGATTTAGTCGTGTAACCTAGTTAAAATAACAATGCATACGAAACTAGGTCAGTAACTTAATACAACATTTACGATAAACTTCACGAAATCAAAACCCTCACGATGAATGACAAAGTATAGCCCTGATTTGGGCAACACTTAAACATCCATCGGATCGGTTTCAATCGATCGGACATTGTATCGTAGCAGTGATCGAGTTATTACCCTTGATCGTAGCAGCGTTTTGCTATTGTGAATGTGAATTTCGAGCAGAAAGATGTGATTTTTGATAAATTTCTCGCACACAGACGATCTGCCCATGACTGACCCTTTTATAGCTGATTTTTGGGTTTTACGCAGCCCGCGTAAACCCTTGCTTAAATCTTACGCGGCCCGCGAGGGCCCCCTCGTCTACGTGTAGGGCTAGCGTGTCACAGGTAGGGTTACCACGTGTGCGACACGTGGCTTGAATTATTATCCGGAGACTTTTTAAGTTGGCGCGGCCCGCGTAGCCTTACCTTATGGCTTACGCGGCTCGCGTGAAAACCAGATTTCATGTTTTCTTGGTTTTTCATGTGTATTAGGGTTTCAGGGGTCCGGGTTTTCACTTACGGGTCATTTTGGGACAATTTTGCAGGTCCTTACACGAACTGGTACCAGTACCAAACCGTACCGGGTATATTCGGTACCGGTACCCACTTTTGGGGATTTTCGGTACCGGTACTTTTGGTACCGGCACCGAACGGGTACCATGCTCATCCCTCCATATAGTCATTCATTTTTTGGATTTTTTGTTATTTTCATCCAAATGTCTGACTTTTTTACCAAAATCGTCCATGAGATTTGGGATTTTTTGCCATTTTCATCCAAATGTCTGATACGAAAAAATAAAGCAAATTAGATGTTTGGATGAAAATGACAAAAAATCCCAAAAGTGAAGGACTATACTCCACAAAAAAGTTGTTCTTGGCAAAAATAACAAAAATGCCCAAACCTTAGGGACGATTTTAGCAATTTACTCATTAGAATATAAAAAACTTTCTCGAGCCTGAGAAGCAGTCCATGGTGATAACCTATATATACATATACATACATATATATATATATATGAGTAATCAGTTTTTTAGTCCTTGAGTTTTACTGGCTATCATGAGTCCAAATGTTTGTATCGTAAAATGAATAACCAAATCAAAACAGTTTGGTTATAGTTTATAAACCTCGATGCCATGAATCTTAACCCAAAACATTTGTTTTCGTAAACCAAATCGTAAATCGTTTTCGTAATAAAACTCGTATGGTTTATATAGTTTTGTAAACATCGTTGTGTGACATCGTTTAACTCGTTCTCGTTATAGATCATCGTTCATTTGTTTAAATCATTCATAATCGTTCAAAAATCGTACAATCATTTAATATCGTTCTCGTTCCCAATCGTTCTCGTTTTAATTGTGAAAACTACTTTTGGTCGTCTCGCTAATAACATTCAAACCTTTGTGACTCGTTCATCGTTCAACTCGTTCTCGCATTAACAAACCTCCAAAGGGTAAGTTAACAATCATCAGATTCAGTCTTTACCCACTTAACCCACACATAACCATGGGTCTAGTTGATAACGGGATTTGTCGGATCCTATGGTACCACTTAACCCACACACACACACACACACACATATATATATATATATATATAATGTAAGTATCTATAGAAAACCCACTTTAATTTAGAAAACCCGGGAAACTCTAACCTCCTGATGTTTTTTTTTTTTAAATATACACATGTTATATACATGTTTTTAAGGTATTTGGGCAAAAAAAAATCAAAAAAGCGCCGAGTAGATATTTTTTAAAAAAATAAACAAGTTTTGGTGTAACACGTGTTACAAATATGTCAGATGAATGTAACACGTGTTACACCAAAACTTGTTTATTTTTTTTTTAAATATCTACTCGGCGCTTTTTTTATTTTTTTTTTGGCCCAAATACCTTAAAAACATGTATATAACATGTGTATATTTTTTTTTTTTTTTTAAAACATCAGGAGGTTAGAGTTTTCCGGGTTTTCTAAATTAAAGTGGGTTTTCTATACATCATTCCCTATATATATATATATATATATATATGAGTAATCACTTTTTGAGTCCTTGAGTTTTAGTGGCTATCATGAGTCCAAAATCAAAAAGTTTAACGCTCCAAGTCCCTAATTGCTCATTTTATAACGTTTTGAATCCATGTGTTTAACTGGTTTTAACCACTTGACTCCAAACTCAAAAGTACATGGGTTAAAAATTGGACTCAAAACGTTAAAAATAAACGGTTAGGGACTCAGGGCGTTAAACTTTTTGATTTTGGATTCAAATGGTTAAAAACACTAAAACACATGGACTCAAAAAGTAATTTACTCTATATATAAATAATATAATAAGAATTTATTATTATTATTATTATTATTTGTAGGTATATAGGAGTGCAGTTGGATATCTTTGGCATATTTGGGTGTTGCTTGTTGGATTTTTTGTGAAAATAGCATTTTTTCGCAAATATAGGAAATGCATTTTTTCCTAACTTGGGACTATAAAAATATATAAGAAGCTGAGGTGAATATATTTATATTTCTTTGTGGGTTTGCGTTCTATGTTGGAAGAGTTTCGCAACGAGCCACACCGCCTCCAAAGATGAATGAGATATTGATGCTTAAAGTTTGGTGTCTGAAACATTCAATTCTGAAATATTGAAGTGGAATGGGAAAGTGACACATTGTCCCACACAGGATGAGAGATGAAACTTAATGTGGTATTTATGTGGGGACACTACTTCCTTATTGTTTTATGGAAACACACACTAGTGTACTCGCGAAAGGTGCAGTGCACCCTAACCCGCACTCGCACACGTGCGTATGCGCGTGTGGCGTGGGTGATAGACGCAATGTGGCGCTTTAATGGCGCATGGGCTTGCACGCACAAGTGATTATAAACGGCGCGCGCATTGGTGTGTCAGTTCCTGTGCGCACGTGACTTGTAGAAGCTTCCCAGACTTCCGTAACATAGCAGTTTCGAAACAGACGAGTCAATGGGCCTTGACTAAGAATTAAATGAATAATTAAAGTGCATTGAAGACGTTTAATGCAGTTTAATTATCTCATTTAATTCGTTTTTTGTTGTTTCATCTCTGATGCAATATAAATACAAGAGCATATCTGCTGCAGAAGATACCAGAAAAATCACAACAACACATGAAAAGAATCCTTTGCTACAATCTGAACTTTTTCTTATTAGTCTCAAGGTATTCTTTAGGTCCACGAGCCACATCTGGCAGTACTGCTACTTCGGCTGTTGTACACTGGGAAACAGAACGAGTTCTCTTGGGAGACTCATAATTTGTTTTAAGGGCCCTGTGTTAAACAAAACTCTCAGCCAAACGACTTTCGGCTTCATCTTTCGTTCTTGTATTTTGTTTTATTTCAGTTGTAATAGTCTTATAATTTCCTTCTTTCTTTAACTTATGTATTGTAATCCTTTAATATAATTGTTTTATTTATTTATATGCAAACGGTTCCTACACTGCTTAAGATGCTAATGAACTTATATTGTATTTCGATGAAATTGGAAACGAAATTTGTATTCAGTTGAACTTTATTTTTGTCTAGTAATGTAGTAGGTTGAACTTATTTTTAATATGTTCTTTTGAAGTATTAAATAATTTGAGACCATTGGATTTTGAAAGCTATTAACCAAGCCAAGCTAACCTAGCTTAGTTAAAAATCAAGCCAAGCTCGAGCTTAGATATTCAACTCGGTTTCAAATCCAAGCCAAGTCGGTCAGAAACATGGACCGAATGGATCGCTCAGAAAACAACACACAACACAGGGATATCTTTAAACACTGGGTGCATCGTACGTTGACCACGTAGACACACCAAAACGGTCAATATTATATAGGATTTTGGTAGTTTGTTTGGATTAGGGAATGAAGGTGTTTATATCGATTCAAAGGGTTATTGTTTAGATCTCAAATGTTGTAACAATGATATGTGTATCATCAACACTTGTCAAGTTTATATAATCAACTTTTTGTTTGTCATGAAACAACCATGCTTTACGAGAAAGAATTGGTAGAAGAAACTGTTCCAATTTGAAACAAGATGGACACAACATCAATGTATGATTTAGCTACCAGTCATCTCAAGTTATAGAGGTCATACGTGAAGGCATAATAGTATGTCAATAAATTCAAGCAGTACAAGTTCAATAACCCATTATGCTTCATTGGTTCCACCTTTTGCTCAAAATCAAAATTTTAAAGGTATAGGATTGATACCTACAAGAACATGTAATCTCCACCATGTATTCTTCACTCAAGAACAACTATTTTAAGGCTTGCGTGTCACACCCCAACCACGTAAAACAACAAACCGTGGCGGAAACGTCGGAGAGTGTTGTAACAGGATTATTGTTTCAAACCATGGATACAAAGAGTTTCGTTTTATTGAATATTAAACATTGTCTTAAAGTTAAACAAGCAAGTCAAACACAGTCTATCATCGTTATTAAATCACTAAGGCCTCGTCCGGTCCTAAGTGAACATGCACCCTAGCAATCACATCAAGCAACTTCACCTGAAACATATGTAAAAACAAAGTCAGCAAAGAAATGCTGGCGAGCACAAAGGTTTTGTGAGAGTGTCAGATTCATGGCTCGTTTGCATGTCGAAATAACTCGTACAACTTCGTTAATCGACATAAAATGTTTGTATCGTAAAATGAATAACCAAATCAAAACAGTTTGGTTATAGTTTATAAACCTCGATGCCATGAATCTTAACCCAAAACATTTGTTTTCGTAAACCAAATCGTAAATCGTTTTCGTAATAAAACTCGTATGGTTTATATAGTTTTGTAAACATCGTTGTGTGACATCGTTTAGCTCGTTCTCGTTATAGATCATCGTTCATTTGTTTAAATCATTCATAATCGTTCAAAAATCGTACAATCGTTTAATATCGTTCTCATTCCCAATCGTTCTCGTTTTAATTGTGAAAACTACTTTTGGTCGTCTCGCTAATAACATTCAAACCTTTGTGACTCGTTCATCGTTCAACTCGTTCTCGCATTAACAAACCTCCAAAGGGGAAGTTAACAATCATCAGATTCAGTCGTTACCCACTTAACCCACACATAACCATGGGTCTAGTTGATAACGGGATTTGTCGGATCCTATGGTACCATAACCTAATACTGGTCGGTTTGGCCGAAATTAATGAATGTCATTCATTATGTAACTACAACCACAAGTTCGTTCACATCATTGAAATCGTTCTTAATTTTGTATAAACCATCTTACTCGTTTTGAAACCATCGTTAAAACATCGAAATCGTTTAGATACATATGAATCACCCCAAAACAATTGAAAATAGTAAAATAGGGGACTATGTACTCACCTTCGGGTGCGTTTTTAATTGTTAACACAATCCCTCAAATTGTTTATCCGCCCTAAATTAAATAAGAATGATTTTAATAATCAAAAACCACACTTTGACATGCAAAAATACTACTTATGTCATTTCTGTTTTAATATATATGAAACTGGACTGTTTTCGGACATTTACATAAAATGGTTAACTTATTCCAAAAATTCCCAAATTTTTACAGAACGTCTCACACGAACCAGATATTAATGTGTAAAAATATCGGGGTCCAATTCATTATCAGTATTTTATAGAAAATCGTTTACCGGACTGCAATCAGATTTGTTACTTTCTGATTGTAGTCTACGAAATAATTCGTTTAAAAATCATCGTAAGTCCGTTTGACGTAATTCCAGTTGGAGGATCACGGAGACAACAGTAACCATCTACAGTATAAATTTCGTGATCTAATCCTACACAGAATTCAAGTTATGACTGAAAACAGGACGCATATTTTCAGCAGCAAAAATGCAGCTCTAGCTGCTGTTACAAAATGACACTTTAAAAATAGTAAACGAAGTCCAAAAAATATGATTCCAGTGCCATTAGAACCGTATTTCATAATATATAAATCCAGACTTCAGAAAATACATTTTTCGTTAAGTTACGGTCTGGTTACAACCAGTTAAAGTCGGCTGAAAATGCAAATCAGCATGCTTTTTGTAGTATAAGTGTCATTAGAAAGTACACTTACGATTACCATTCATTCTAATAATGATTTATCTCATAACATAAGTTGTTTACAGCAGATTATTGCTTGTATTACTCAGATTTATCATGATTACTTCATTATTTTATCAATACTTCAACACTAGACTAGTTTATATTCAAGACTTGTTTATGTTCATTAGAGTTCTTAACCTTTCATCATTCTTTCAACTATTAACCACCAAAAATATGAACAAGATGAAGATCTAAGACACTTACTACTAGCACAAGGCTAGGGGAGTTCGAGTGTAGAAAAGTGGTGGATAAAAGAAAACGAGAGCGGTCCTTGAGCTTCCGAGTGCACCAAGCTTACTTGTTGAACCTCTTGCACCTTTGTATGTATGGAAAATGCCTAGAGAGAATGTTGATGATGGTGGATGGTGGTGGCTGCCGAAAGTAGCAAGAGAGGAAGGAGAGAGTTTGCTAAAGTGGTTGATTGTGAATGAGAATGATCAAGATCCTTGGTGCTTATTTATAAACCAATTTCAAGTTTATCCATCATGTATTATGCTCCCCACCCTCCAACATTACAAATAAAATAATGAAAGAAATGTGGGGGATGTCCCCACTCCACATAACCGTAGAAAGGGGGGGGTAAAGGGGGGTTGGGATGCAAGTGATCTAGTTACTAACTTAGTTAAGATTAAAGTGTCAAGTTAGTGTGTTAGAGGTGTATTATAATATAAGGTGGGTTAGGGTGTTTGGGGACCCTAACTAGCTCAGAAAGGTAAAAACAATATGTTTGACAATATTTTTATGTTCCGGGTAAAGTCCGGTTGTCTGGTTAAACATCGTTTCGTTAAAGTGTTTAATTATGTACCGGGTATTTTATCTACCGTTCAAATCCCGATTTATGGCGTTCAAAATTATTTTTATTATTCTATAAAAATAAACTCGCCAAAATATCACTGAAATAAATTTCAGTTGCCAAGACTGGCTACGTTGTCTGTGTTTCGCAGTAAAAGCGCCGTGTCGCGCAGAAACACACGGTACGCGCTTAAACTTGAAAAATAACGTTTTTAAGCGTTTTAATTTATTTTTCAACACGAACCTGATTAAAATAAGATTTTAATCATAACAGAATATTTGTGGGATTTAAATATTATCCGGGCGGTCACCAACGTTCGTTTCGCAGTTTTGTCGTAATTAGTTTTTTTTTTAGTTCAAATAAACATGTTTTCGCCATACCGAATCCTTCGAAACTTATTTCTAAGTTATGTAAGGGATATTTAGGGTATGTTTGGCTTACGTCACAGTTCCGGAGTGTACGTTGCGTAAAACTGATTGCGTTTAAGCACCAGTTTGCGTATAACCTTCCAGAAAGTGATTTAGAGCTTGAAATCGGAATCGAATCAAATCAAATTGTAAAATCATTAAACACAATTGCACATACAATAACACCAAAACACATATAATAACACCAAAGCACATTGTTTTATTGATAACTGACATTGTTTTACATAATACGATGATTACAGAACACAGTTGTCACATTGCGCGTCAAACCCTTCAAATTATTTAGGGAGCATCTGGTTCGCGGAACTGAAAGTAGAATTAGAATTTGCATACGAATTCAACTTTAATGTGTTCCTTTGAAAATCCATAATGTGTTTATGTGGTCCATTGTTAATAGAATTGGAATTTAAGTACACCTAAAAAGACAATATTACCCTAATATAAAGAAAACAAATATCCATAAACTAATTATGCTTACTCTTTACCTTTAATAACATAGGTATACACACAAAATACAATCTGAAATCTGATTCTGACTCATTACCAACAAAATATAATATGAGTAAACTTGTTCTTGTATATATACTAAGGTTGCAATCACCATAACTACCATCAATGATGCACAAATCAGTGATAGGTATCCACGAAAAAGAAAAAAAAACTTCAAAATTCATAATCTTCCAATCAATCTCCATCTCTTTCTCTTCCTTAATTGATTAGTACTACCCCAAATAACTACGCGATTTTGGGTACCCCATAAAGAGACAGAGATGATGGTTTACCCACTTTGGCTATTAGGTGTGGTGATGAGCCTCAACTCCATATCTATCCTCCACATCATCATCCCCTATATCGCCATCATTCACCACCGCCCTACTAGTTGTGGTGGTGATCATCAAATCCATAGCCATCCTCCACATCATCATCCCCTATATCACTATCCTCTGTCACCACCCTATGGGGTATGGTGATGATCCTTCACCCCTATCCATCGCCACCATTTATCATAATTAAATAAAGAGACAAAGAAAGGATCGTGACAGCCGTTGTCATGCCCACAGTCTTGACGAAGCAAGCCCATGGGGGAGGTGCCCACATCCATCCACTGCCCATTTGGCAGTCCCACGAACCTATCCACAAGCCTCATACCTAATAACCTCAGGGTACCTTGCCCTCAAACACTACCCACAACCAGGAGTTCAAAACTGGTTCGGATATTCAAATATCCATTTTTTTTACTTTAATCTTTATTTTATTTATTTAAAACCAGATATTTCGAATATCTAATAAAAAAATTTATAAATTATATCTAAGATATCCGAAAATTTTTAAAATCACCATCTGAATCCAAAAATTCAAATAGTTTAGATTCGGATATCGGATAGTTCAAATAGAATTTTCGGATACATATATTTTGAGTAGATTGACGAATAGTCCCAATGGTTTGTTAAAACAACACCTTTAGTCCTCAACATTTGAAATTACACCCTTGCTCCCTGTGTTTGCTCGGTTGTTACTCGGATAGTCACTAGAGTGGATAGCCGTTAGTTTGTTAAGCTAAGTCTATAAGAAATAAATAAACTACCCTAACTATAAAAAAATAATAGAAAGGGTGGAAGTTGTTGATGTTTATGGGTTTTAAGATAAACCTTCGTTTACATTTGTGGGTTTTAAAACTCGGGTGGTATATTGGGTTGATTGTAGTTTTTGATGTTAGTGTAAGGGAAGAGGTTGTTGATGGTAGTGGGTGACCTTAGAAGAAGATGAAGTTGGAATTAGGGTTTGCTGTAACTGAAGAAGATGAAGTGAGTGGTGGATCTCACTTTTTAATTAGTCTTATTTTCTTGTATATTAAGAGTATTTTTGTCATTTTACATGTACTTAACTAAGAAAACTAACAAGCATTCACTACAACGGCTATCCAAATAACAAATCGAGCAAACCACAAAGAGCAAAAGTGTAATTTTCAAACTTGGACACTAAAAGTGTTATTTTAAGATAGAGTAAACTTCGGTTTTGCTCCCTGTGGTTTGGTCGTTTTAACGGTTTTGCCCCAATCCTTTAAACATGGTTATTTTCCTCCAATAGTTTACTATGTTTTTCCCATTTTGCTCCCCGCCTCTAACTCCATCCAAGTTGTTTGTTGTCACACCGTCACAACCCCCGATCCCTGATCCCCGGGAACGGGCGGACGTGAACTCAGATGTTGGTGGTATCAGTTTTTTAAATCTCGCAGCGGAATTTACATCAGGACCGTAGTTAGGAAATGTTTATCAGAGTAAAACCACCTTCTTTTATATTAATAATAACATGGGCCAAACCCAAGTTTCTTATTACAATACATTTATAGGGACGAACCCTATTTTATTGAATTTAAAACATCGTTTATTAGGTAACTTTTATAGCCACATTTTCTCAAGCCTTCAGTGCTCTCCAGCTGGCTTTTCACTAATTGGCTGTTCACATTGTGTTACCTGTAACGCGTTTTAAAAACATTTGTCAGTCGGAAATACTGGTGAGTGAATCCCAGTTTAATCAAGAAACATTTTATCAATTAAAACAGTATTGAGAGCGATCACATTGTTTATTTCTACACAATTACTTATTCAGTATTTGCCACTCGACCGGATCTATGGCTATGGTCAAATTACCCATTGGCTAACTCGTTGTCCAATGATAATGTACTGTCGTTCCCGACTTACTACTCGCAAGTAGTAATAAATTTTGTATACAAAACCCCATAATACCGGCAGTAATTGAAGAACTACAAAGACTCAATCACCGCTTAATTTCATAGTAAAACATTTAAGGTTTGGTAAACAGTACCAAAAACATTAACAAAAAGAGGATAAACTCACATTGCTGTCTTAGGCTTTTCGTAGGGGTTTCCTGGATATAATCTATAATTTATACAAATGTACATTGGTTAGTATCATAACCCTTTGAAATTATTAATGATACCCTCCCCGAGACGGCATTCCAACAACTACGTCGGGCAGAACCACGACAGTTGTTACGGAACCCTAAATCAATCGGGCAGCGTAACTATTACGAAACTGGGGTTATAATACTTACAACGGAGCAGAACCTTGCTAATTTAGGGGTATAATACCCAAATATTATGCCTATGCTTTCAGAATTCGAGATTGAGAAAAAGAAATGAGCGACGGAAACTGTAATCTGATGCCATATATTTATAGTTGTGTAATCTGGTCCTCACGCGGCCCGCGTAAAAGATAAGGGACCCTTACGCGGCCCGCGTCAACATCGGTCAACACTATAGCTTAGCTGGGTCAGCTAGTAGACTCGACACAATGTCGACACGTGTCGTCCTCTGGTGTAATCGCGTTTGATGAGTCCGCGCGGCCCGCGTCCACTTAGACGAGGTTTTACTCGGCCCGCTTGAACTTAAGAATTCAGCGGAGTCCGGTCAACAATCCCATACGGCCCGCGTAAGATGTTGGGGTGGGTTTATGCGGCCCGCCTCAACTCATATTTCAGGTTTTTATTTTATTTTTATAAACTATAACATATTTCGGGCTTGATTTTAACATACGGGATATATTATAAGACATATTAGGACAATTTAAGATATAATAGAGGATCGGAAATATTATAAGGGTGTTGGTTTTACCGAGGGTTGTTACATTCTCCCACCTTGTTTTAGAGCTCGTCCACGAGATCTACTGAAATAAATGCGGATATTTCTTTTTCATTTCTGACTCAAGCTCCCATGTATATTCAGGTCCTCTTTTGGAGTCCCATTTCACTTTGACCAGAACTAATCTTTTATGTTTGAGATTCTTGACTTTCCTGTCTTCAATTTGTAGAGGTCTTTCTACAAACTTAAGTTGTTCATTTACCTCTATATCTTTAAGAGGCACTATCAATGATTCATCAGCTAAACACTTTTTAAGATTAGATACATGAAACACATCATGTATTCCTGCCATTTCCTCTGGCAATTCTAGCTGATAGGCTACAGGTCCTATTCTTCTAATAATCTTAAAAGGTCCAACATACCTGGGACTTAGCTTTCCCCGTTTGATGAATCTTACCACTCATTTCCAAGGAGAGACTTTCAACAATACTTTATCTCCTACTTGAAATTCCAATGGTTTACATCGGTTATCAGCATAACTCTTTTGTCGATCACGTGCGGTTTTCAGTCGTTCCTTGACTTGAATAATTTTATCAGTTGTTTCCTGTACTATTTCAGGTCCAGATAATTGCTTTTCCCCAATTTCTGCCCAACAGACTGGGGTTCAACACTTTCGTCCATAAAGTGCTTCAAATGGTGTAGCATTGATACTTGTGTGATAACTATTATTATAAGAAAATTCTATTAAAGGTAAGTGATCGTCCCAATTACCTCCAAAATCAATTACACAAGCTCTAAGCATGTCTTCCATTGTCTGAATTGTTCTTTCACTTTGTCCATCTGTTTGTGGGTGACAGGCTGTGCTTAATCTTAGCTTGGTTCCCATTGCTTTTTGGAAACTTGACAAAAAACGAGATGTAAAGCGGCTATCTCTATCAGAAACAATTGATAAAGGAATGCCATGTAAAGAAACAATTTCATTTACATACAACTTAGCTAATTGTTCCATACTAATTGTTTCTTTCATTGGTAGAAAATGAGCTGACTTGGTTAGTCTGTCTACAATCACCCAGATTGTATCATTTCCTTTCTTGGTTTTGGGTAATTTTGTAACAAAATCCATTGTTATTAATTCCTATTTCCAAATTGGCAGTTCTAATTGCTGTAACAAACCTGAGGGTTTCTGATGTTCAGCTTTAACTTGTGAACAAGTTAAACATTTAGAAACATAGGTTGCTATGTCTTTCTTCATTCCTATCCACCAGAAATTTTTCCTTAAATCCTGGTACATTTTATCATTTCCTGGGTGCATCGTGTATTTAGATTTATAGGCTTCTTCTAGTATACGATGGCGTAGATTTCCTAATTTAGGTATCAACATTCTCTTTTCATGGAATCTCCATATTCCATCTGTTCCTTGTTTTAATTCTTTTAACATACCTTTTAACTTTTCAGAATCATCCTTGATTACTGATTCTTGTGCTTCTCTTATTTGATCATTTAAATCTACTTGCAGATTCAATTTAAGAGAACGTACCCTTCTTGGCTTTTCATGATACTTTCGGCTTAAAGCATCTGCCACTACATTTGCTTTTCCTTCATGATACTGGATATCACAATCATAATCACTAAGAAATTCCATCCAACGTCTTTGTCTCATATTTAACTCTTTCTGTCCGAAAACATACCTTAAACTTTAGTAAATATGGTAAACTTACTACCATAAAGGTAATGTCTCCAAATCTTAAGAGCAAAAATTATAGCTCCTAATTCTAAATCATGGGTTGAATAATTCTCTTCATGATTATTAAGTTGTCTAGATGCGTAAGCTATAACCTTCTGACGTTGCATCAATACACATCCATAACCTAATTTAGAAGCATCACAGTAGACTACAAAGTCTTCAGTTCCTTCTGGTAATGCTAGTATAGGTGTATGGGTTAATCTTTGCTTAAGGATTCTAAAAGCTTCTTCTTGTTTTAATCCCCATTCAAACTTAACAGATTTACAGGTTAACTTAGTTAAAGGAATAGCTATTCTAGAAAAATCTTTAATAAATCTTCTATAATAACCGGCCAATCCTAAGAAACTTCTAACCTCAGTTGGTGATTCAGGGGTTTTCCATTTAGTAATTGCCTCGATCTTTGTTGGATCTACATGAATTCCTTCATGATTGACTAGGTGTCCAAGGAATTGTACCTGTTCTAACCAAAATTCGCACTTTGAAAACTTAGCATAAAGTTTTTCCTTTCTTAATAAACTTAAAAGTGCGTGCAAATGCCTTGCATGATCCTCTTTACTCTTAGAGTAAATTAGAAGATCATCTATGAATACAATTATGAATTTATCCAAATATGGCTTACATACTCGGTTCATCATGTCCATAAATGCAGCTGGGGCATTGGTTAAACCAAATGGCATGACAGTAAATTCATAATGACCATACCTTGTTCTAAATGCGGTTTTAGGAATGTCATCTTCCTGTACCTTTAATTGATGATATCCTGACCTTAAATCAATTTTAGAGAAAAATCGAGCTCCTTGCAGTTGATCAAACAGATCATCGATTCTTGGTAATGGATACCGATTCTTAATCGTGACCTTGTTTAATTCACGGTAGTCAATGCACATCCGCATTGATCCGTCTTTCTTTTTAACAAACAATATCGGCGCTCCCCATGGCGACGAACTTGGTTGTATAAATCCTTTTCCAACAATTCATCTAATTGTTTCTTCAATTCTTGCATTTCAGCAGGTGCCAAACGGTAAGGTGCTTTGGCAATTGGTGATGTTCCTGGTATTAAGTGAATTCTGAATTCAACTTCTCTATCCGGAGGTAGTCCTGGTAATTCTTCTGGAAATACATCTGAAAACTGAGATACTACTGGAATATCTTTTAGTTCTTTTCCTTTAGTGTTAGTGATTATAGAAATCAAATACACTATAGAACCTTTTCTTATACAACTTGCAGTTTTCATCACAAAGATGAATTTTGTGGATCTAGAAGACTTATTTCCTTTAATTGTGATCGTTTTACCTTTTGGTGAATTTACTTGGATTAACTTTTGATCACATAAAATACTAGCTTTATTGGCTATTAACCAATCAATTCCTAAAACAATATCAAATCCTGCCAGATTCATGGGATAAAGATTTGCTATAAATTTCTGATTTAAAATTTCTATTCTTGCTCCCTGCAAGATTTCAGAAATTCTAACGGTTTCTCCATTAGCTGTTTCTACTATGCATTCATGTGGTAGTTTAGTTAATGGCTGATTTAAAATTTTGCAAAACGATGTATTAATAAAACTTTGGTTTGCACCAGAGTCAAATAATACTTTAGCAAAAACATCATTAACTAAAAACGTACCAGCAATGACATCTGGAATCATCTTGGCTTCTTCTGCAGTCAGAACAAATGCTCTAGCATTTTTAGTATTCTTGTTGTTTGCAGCTGGGGCTAATTTTGGACAATTCATCTTAATATGGCCTTGTTCTCCGCAATTGTAACACACCTTGCTGTTAGCTTTCTTCCTGCAGTTTTCTTCTTTGTGTCCCGATATTTTGCAAAAGTTACAGTATATGGAGCATCTCCCTGGATGCTTTCTTTTGCAATACCTACAGTAGGGTGCAGAGGTAGAACCTACATTTCTCCCATGGTTAGAATTTCCAGAACGAAATTCTTGAGTTAATTTTTGGGTTAGGTTTTTCCTTTAATCCTCTTCTCGAGTACGGACTAATTCATCAGTCAAGGTATTGGCTATTTCTACAGCTTCTTCTATGGTTTGAGGTCTAGCTGCCTTGACTACATGTCTAATTTCTCTGATTAATCCCCAGATATAACGGGAAATTAACACTGGTTCTGGTGAAGCAAGAGTTGGCACTATTCTAGCATATTCAAAGAATAATTTAGTGTACCCCTTACTATCTACACCAGTCATCCTAAGATTTAGGAATTTGTTTGCTATCTGTTCTTTTTCGTTGGGTGGGCAGAATTTCCTTTCTACCTTGTCTTTAAACTCTTCCCATGTCATATTGTAAGTTCTATCACTTCCTTTTGTTTGAAGGATAGTGTTCCACCATTCTAGTGCTGCGTTCTTAAACAGATTAGAAGCAAACAATATTATATCTTCTTTAGCACACTTACTTATTGTCACGGCCCTTGACCCCGGTTTGACCCGGTCCAGAGTCGCGAGGCAGGAAATCTGATGGTATCTAATTTAGTGACAGCGGAAGTCTTTTTAAACAGGATCGATTAATATTAAAACTGCTCGTTTATATATATTATAGGGATAAATCCCATAATTTACAATAAAGTGATTTCACTGGGAAATCTTTATTTCTCAAAACATGTTTCTTTATTTATTTACATTTGAGCCACTTTTCTAAGCTTGTAGTGCTCCACTGCACTTTTCCTGTGCTCACAACAGATTACCTGAAACATGTTTGAAAAAGGTTT
Source organism: Helianthus tuberosus (assembly GCA_030545235.1). Classification (NCBI taxonomy): domain Eukaryota; kingdom Viridiplantae; phylum Streptophyta; class Magnoliopsida; order Asterales; family Asteraceae; genus Helianthus; species Helianthus tuberosus. The sequence goes on along the minus strand of CM060382.1, from coordinate 187,126,148 downwards.
TGTCAGCAGGGAAATACTGAGTGAATCATTCATTTTTACTAAAACGACTCGTTTGTTCTAATTCACAGTATTAAGAGAGATTACAATGTTTCTGATATCAAACCAACTACCCACAGTATTTGTCACTCGACTCATTTCGGTGACTGTAGTCATATCACCATTGGCTGCCCCAATGAATGATGAATATCACTAATTAGGTTCACCCACCTAAAGTGATAACAACAGTAGTAATGTGCACAATACCCCACATACCGGCTGTAATTTGGTGATTACATAACTTAATCCCTGTAATTATAACCTTGAAAATAAACATGATTTTGAAATCAAATTTTGATAAAAAGAGAATGACTCACATTGTAGATTTAACAAGCAGAATATAAGCCTACTGATTAGCCTTGATTAACCTAATTTAAATAACAATGCACACACAAACAGGTTAGTAACTAATACAGCAGTTACGACAATTCACGAGATTAAACCCTCACAACGATTTATTAGTGCAATACTTAACAATTCAGCGGATTCACAACGAATGACAGAGTATAGTCCGAGTTCGAACAGCACTCAAACATTCAAGTCGAAATCACGATGAATAACAAAGTATAAACTCAATTTGAGCGGTACTTAAACAATCGTTGGATAGTTATAATCGATCGGATGTTGAATCGTAATAGCGATCGAGTTATTACCCTGATTGCGGCGTCGATTAGTGAACTGTGTGTGTTAATTGTGGTAAACAGAACGTATCTCAATACATGCAGCGAAGTTTTACGTCGTTTCAAAGACAGAATTCAAGTCCCGATGTCTGCTATTTATACTCGAATTTTGCCCCCCCCCTTACGGACCGTAACAATTAACCCTTACGGTCCGTAAGGGTTACCTATATTTTATAGAGTAGCCACGTTGGGACTAGCTTGGCTGACTTGACAGATTCTTAATTCCAAATTTTGACAACGAGAAATTTAGATAATCGTTAACTAGGGTATACCCCCCCCCCCCCTGAGTTTTAGGGGCCCTGATCCTGATTCCGATTGTTCTGAAAATTTTAGGGTTTGTTCAGAATCACTTGGGTTTCTCAATTAGGGTTTCCTATTGGCCAAATTAAATAATAATTAGGACTTTTGATGAGAGTTGTTACATCATCCCCACCTTAATAAGAATCTCGTCCTCGAGATTTATTGGAATAAATGAGGATATTTTCTCTTCATTTCTGATTCCAGCTCCCAAGTGTATTCAGCTCCTCTTTTTGAATCCCATCTGACTTTGACTAAAACTAGTCGTTTATGTTTGAGAAACTTGATCTTTCGATCCTCAATTTGAAGAGGTTTCTCAACAAATTTCAGTTTTTCGTTTACCTCTATATCCTGAAGAGGTACTACCAGTAATTCATCTGATAAGCATTTCTTGAGACTGGATACATGAAATACATCATGTACTCCTGCTAATTCTTCTGGTAGTTGTAAACGATAAGCAACTAGTCCTATACGTTGGATTACTGAAAATGGTCCTACGTACCTGGGACTTAGCTTTCCTTTCTTACCGAATCGAACAATTCCTTTCCAAGGAGAAACTTTCAAGAGTACTTTATCTCCGACCTGAAATTCTAACGGTTTGCGGCAATTATCTGCATAACTCTTTTGACGATCTCTAGTTGTTTTCAGTCTTTCCTTGATCTGAGTTATTTTGTCAGTAGTTTCTTGTACAATTTCTGGTCCTGATAATTGACTTTCTCCTATTTCTACCCAACAAACTGGAGTTCTGCACTTACGTCCATATAGTGCTTCAAATGGAGCAGTTTCAATGCTTGAATGATAACTATTGTTATAGGAGAATTCAATTAATGGTAAATGATCGTCCCAATTTCTGCCAAAATCTATTACACATGCTCTAAGCATGTCTTTTAAAGTTTGGATCGTTCTTTCACTTTGTCCGTCTGTTTGTGGATGATATGATGTGCTTAGGTTTAGTCGAGTTCCCATTGGTTGCTGGAAACTTTTCCAAAAACGAGAAGTGAAACGACTATCCCTATCTGATACAATGGAGAGTGGGACTCCATGTAAAGATATCACTTCGTCTACGTACAATTTGGCTAGCCTTTCCATGCTAAAGGTTTCCTTCATTGGTAGAAAATGAGCTGATTTGGTTAATCGATCCACAATTACCCAAATCGCATCATTACCTTTTCTTGTTTTAGGCAACTTAGTAACAAAATCCATTGTTATAAGTTCCCATTTCCATACAGGCATTTCCAATTGTTGTAGTAGTCCTGAAGGTTTCTGATGTTCAGCCTTTACTTGTGAACAAGTAAGACATTTAGAAACATATCTTGCTATATCCTTCTTCATTCCTATCTACCAGAAATTCTTTCTTAAATCTTGGTACATCTTATTGTTTCCAGGGTGCATAGTATACCTAGATTTATGGGCTTCTTCTAAAATCTTATTTCTTAATTCTCCTTGCTTAGGTACCCAAATTCGTTTCTTGTGGAATCTCCAAATTCCATCATTTCCTTGCTCTAGTTCCTTTATATAACCTTTCATTCCTTTAGCATCGTCCTTGATTGCTGTTTCTTGAACTTCCTTTAATTGTTCCATTAAATCTACTTGTAGATTTAATCTAAGAGCACGAACTCGCTTTTGTTTTTCCTGATACTTACGACTTAAGGCATCTGCAACTACGTTTGCCTTTCCTTCGTGATATTGAATATCACAGTCGTAATCGCTTAGAACTTCCATCCATCTTCTTTGCCTCATATTCAATTCTTTCTGCCCAAATATATATCTTAAACTTTTATGATCTGTATAAACAGTAAACTTACTTCCATACAGATAATGTCTCCAAATTTTCAAGGCAAAAATTACGGCTCCTAATTCTAAGTCATGAGTCGTATGATTCTCCTCGTGCTTTTTCAACTGCCGGGAGGCATACGCAATTACTTTCTTGCGTTGCATCAACACACATCCGAATCCTAATTTTGAAGCATCACAATATACTTCAAAATCTTCTGTTCCTTCGGGTAATGCTAAAATTGGAGCATTTGTCAATCGGTGCTTTAAAATCTTAAAAGCTTCTTCTTGCCTATGTCCCCATTCAAATTTAGCGGCTTTACAAGTTAACTTAGTCAAAGGTACAGCTATCTTAGAGAAATCTTTAATAAATCGTCTATAGTATCCGGCTAAGCCTAGAAAACTTCTAATTTCCATAGCTGTTTGTGGGATTTTCCATTTGGTGATTGCTTCTATTTTAGCAGGATCTACGTGAATTCCTTCGTGATTTACCATATGCCCTAGGAATTGCACTTCCTTTAACCAAAATTCACACTTCGAGAATTTGGCATAAAGTTTTTCTTTTCTTAACAAAGTTAAGAGTGCATGCAAGTGTTTGCAATGTTCTTCCTGACTTTTGGAATAAATAAGTATATCGTCGATGAATACGATTACAAATTTATCCAAGTATGGTTTACAGATCCGATTCATCATGTCCATAAATGCTGCTGGGGCATTTGTTAGTCCAAAGGGCATGACTGTAAACTCATAATGGCCATACCTAGTTCTGAAAGCAGTTTTAGGTATGTCTTCTTCTTGTACTTTTAACTGATGATATCCGGATCTTAAGTCTATCTTAGAAAAATACCTAGCGCCTTGAAGTTGATCAAAAAGATCGTCAATCCTAGGTAATGGGTATCGATTCTTAATTGTAACTTTATTTAGTTCTCTATAATCGATACACATTCTCATCGATCCATCTTTCTTTTTTTTTCACAAACAACACTGGTGCTCCCCAAGGGGATGAACTAGGTTGTATGAAACCTTTACTTAGTAATTCATCTAACTGCTTTTTCAATTCTAGCATTTCTGTGGGTGCTAACCGATAAGGTGCCTTGGCTATTGGTGTAGTTCCTGGAATTAGATGAATCCTAAACTCTACTTCTCTATCAGGTGGTAACCCATGTAATTCTTCTGGAAATACATCTGGGTATTCTGAGACTATTGGTATTTCCTTAAGATCTTTTCCCTTAGTACTAATGATTACTGAAATCATATATACTATTCCTTGTTTTCGTTCATAATTAGCAACTTTCATTACTGATATGAACTTCATAGGCTTACGTGGTTTATCACCTGTAATCCTAATTACTTCTCCGGTAGGTGCCTGAATTTCTATGGAATTCTTATCACAGAGAATTCGAGCATGATTGGCTATCAACCAATCCATTCCTAACACTACCTCGAATCCGGCTAACTTCATAGGTAACAGGTTTGCAGAAAACTTATGGCCTAATAATTCTATCTTTCCTTCTTGCAAAACCTTATTGATGTTAACAGAATTTCCATCTGCCGTTTCGACTGTAAAAATTTGCCTAAGGGTGGTTAAGGGTAAGTTAAGGGCTTGGCAAAATGAAGTATTGATAAAACTTTGGTTTGCACCAGAGTCAAATAATACTTTTGCATAAACGTCGTGGACTAAGAACATACCAGCTATGACGTCAGGGATTAGTTCAGCTTCTTGAGTGGTTAGCTGGAATGCTCGGGCATTCTTCTTTGTTGTTCCATCAGCTGGTTTGCCTTTATTGTCTGCGGTTTTAATCAATTTAGGACATTCTGTTTTGTAATGTCCTGTTTCTCCAAAGTTATAGCAGACTATGGTTTTCTTTTTGCAATTTTCTTCACGATGTCCTGCCATTTTGCAGAAGTTGCAGATTACATTGCATTTTTCAAAATGATTCTTTTTGCAATTTCTGCAAAAAGGCGGTTGTGCAGATTGTCTCCTTCCTCTTTTCTTGAACCTATTATTATCATTACCCACACGAAATCCTTGGGTAATCTTTTGAGCCAATTCCTTCTTTCGATCTTCTTCTCTTGTGCGCACTAGTTCATCAGTTAGGGTATTAGCTAGTTCCACAGCATCGTCAATAGTGCGAGGTCTCGCAGCTTTAAAGATGTTACGAATTTCACTAATTAATCCCCAAATGTAACGGGAAATGAGTACCGGTTCTGGCGAAGCCAGTGTTGGTACCACTCTAGCATATTCAAAGAATGTCGAAGTATAACCGCGACACTCTACGCCTACCATACGATGATTTAGGAACTTATTTGCCATTTGTTCCTTTTCATATTCAGGACAATATTTTCTTTCTACAAGAATTTTAAATTCTTCCCAGTCCATAGCATAAGCTATCCTTCTTCCTTTTGCTTGTAATACGGTGTTCCACCATTCTAGTGCCCCTTCTTTGAATAAATTTGACGCATACATAACCTGATCTTCTTCGGAACACTTACTTATTGCAATTACTGCTTCGGTTTTCTCTAACCAACGCAGTACTGCAGTTGCTCCTTCGTTGCCTGCAAATTCAGCAGGTTTACAAGCAAGAAATTCTTTGAAAGTGCAACCAGGTGTTGCGGCTTTCATTTTCTTAGGAGGTGGAGCCTGTCGTGGATTATTATCGTCATGATTGCCGCCTCCATTTACACTATGACTAAAATTATCTTCCTGAGTACGTTTACTAGGAACGATTTGTTGCGGTTCTATTGGATTTTTAACAGCAGCAACGAATGCTGGAATAGCATTGGCTATCCCTTGAGCAACAATATTTTCTATATCCTGCCTAGTCATATATTGATCCCCCGCGTTTTGCTCAGATTGATTAATCTCATTAACTGGTTCATTATTCGCGTTTTCCATCTGATAATTATTAAAAATATAACTATTAGTATCAAATGATTGTAAATAAAACAATTACACAGAAGCATATAAAATCTTACAACACAGATATATATCCAAAATTGTCGATGTTTCGACTTCTATTTTGCTTTATATATTATATAGGCATCCATACACACTGTTTATCTTACAATGTTTTATTTCCCATTTTACAGATTTATATTTAACTATTATTATTATTATTATTATTATACAGACATTCTTCCCAACCCCACTATTCTTTGGTCAACTAGCAGTTTAGTAGCGACGCTCCCTTTCGTCGTACTTCCAGGAAATTTGTTCCCTCATTTCCTGGATCCTATTCCCTGTACCTATCAGCTCTTCACCGAACTGACGGGGTTCGGCTAAGTTTTCATTGCTCATTGGAGGATTGGGGATAGGTTCTGGATCCCACTGTGGAAGGAAGGAATAAGGACTGTTGATAATATTTTCGAATTGCCAGTCATTTGTCCACCATTCTTCCATTTGACCTAAAGGTCGAGTGTGGATTAGTGGATCTGGAATAGCTGGTTCCAGATTTACAGGAAGTTGGGTTTCTATGTAAGGATATAGATTATTATGGATAGGGCTAATGACATCACAATTTGCCAGTAGACGGTCTATTTCATCTTGAAATGTGATTTCTTCAGTTTGTCTAGAACTCTCTCCAATTTCTATTCCTTTTTGTTTAGAATCTTTCCTGATTTCTATCTCTGCTGGATTAGAACTTTCTCCGATTTCGATTCCTTTTCCTTTGTCTATAGGGTTTTCTATTTTGGGGAGTTTTCTAGTAACTGGCTTTCTCCTGCGCACTTTCCTCCATCCTACATATCTTCTTTTCTTTTTAAGTTTTGTTTTTTCCAGCGGTGGAGCTTGGAATTCCAGGGGTTCCTCTATGTCAGCAATATAACCAGTAAAGTCGTGGAAGACTTCAATTGGTACTGGGTAGAGGTTGAGATTCTGAAATGCTTCCGATATCTCACTCATGCTGGATAGCATATATGCAAAATGCACAAAAATGCTAAGTTAAAACTTTGGAACAAAGTTTTACAAATAAACATTAAAGTTTTATTGCATACTGATTGGTACAAAAGACTATAGGAAAGAGAACACACTATACTTTATTTATTTACTGGAGATTAATTTTCTACTAGACCAGGCTTATTGTTATTTTAGAGGTTTGCATTTTCTGCTACTGTAGCTAGCATATAAAGATTTGCCCATTTTTCATCTAATGTGTCTTCCCAAGGTGACCTATTGCCAAATTCCTGGATTTTTGGATTAAACCTCACTTTCTTAACTTGGGGTTTCTTTATTTTCTCCTGTCCCCTTCTAAGAATCAAATTTCTTTTATCTTGGGTGAGAGGATTTTCATAATTTGCTTTACGGACAAAAATCCCTTCTTCCAGATCTGCTGGTTGTTTGGAGGAAGAGGTTCCTTTTTCTGTGGGTGCAGTATCTAATTTGTGGTAGATAGCAGAAATCTTTTGTTTACCCATACTGTAACTCAACAATTAATCAGTTAATAAAACATATTTTCACAGAATAGCAATTAAATTTCCTAATTATTTTAATAGGCTAAAATCAATAGTAAGCTTAAATCAGTGGCTCTGATACCACCTTTTCCTGTCACGGCCCTTGACCCCGGTTTGACCCGGTCCAGAGTCGCGAGGCAGGAAATCTGATGGTATCTAATTTAGTGACAGCGGAAGTCTTTTTAAACAGGATCGATTAATATTAAAATTGCTCGTTTATATATATTATAGGGATAAATCCCATAATTTACAATAAAGTGATTTCACTGGGAAATCTTTATTTCTCAAAACATGTTTCTTTATTTATTTACATTTGAGCCACTTTTCTAAGCTTGTAGTGCTCCACTGCACTTTTCCTGTGCTCACAACAGATTACCTGAAACATGTTTGAAAAAGGTTTTGTCAGCAGGGAAATACTGAGTGAATCATTCATTTTTACTAAAATGACTCGTTTGTTATAATTCACAGTATTAAAAGAGATTACAATGTTTCTGATATCAAACCAACTACCCACAGTATTTGTCACTCGACTCATTTCGGTGACTGTGGTCATATCACCATTGGCTGCCCCAATGAATGACGAATATCACTAATTAGGTTCGCCCACCTAAAGTGATAACAACAGTAGTAATGTGCACAATACCCCACATACCGGCTGTAATTTGGTGATTACATAACTTAATCCCTGTAATTATAACCTTGAAAATAAACATGATTTTGAAATCAAATTTTGATAAAAAGAGAATGACTCACATTGTAGATTTAACGAGCAGAATATAAGCCTACTGATTAGCCTTGATTAACCTAATTTAAATAACAATGCACACACAAACAGGTTAGTAACTAATACAGCAGTTACGACAATTCACGAGATTAAACCCTCACAACGATTTATTAGTGCAATACTTAACAATTCAGCGGATTCACAACGAATGACAGAGTATAGTCCGAGTTCGAACAGCACTCAAACATTCAAGTCGAAATCACGATGAATAACAAAGTATAAACTCAATTTGAGCGGTACTTAAACAATCGTTGGATAGTTATAATCGATCGGACGTTGAATCGTAATAGCGATCGAGTTATTACCCTGATTGCGGCGTCGATTAGTGAACTGTGTGTGTTAATTGTGGTAAACAGAACGTATCTCAATACATGCAGCGAAGTTTTACGTCGTTTCAAAGACAGAATTCAAGTCCCGATGTCTGCTATTTATACTCGAATTTTGCCCCCCCCCCCTTACGGACCGTAACAATTAACCCTTACGGTCCGTAAGGGTTACCTATATTTTATAGAGTAGCCACGTTGGGACTAGCTTGGCTGACTTGACAGATTCTTAATTCCAAATTTTGACAACGAGAAATTTAGATAATCGTTAACTAGGGTATACCCCCCCCCCCTGAGTTTTAGGGGCCCTGATCCTGATTCCGATTGTTCTGAAAATTTTAGGGTTTGTTCAAAATCACTTGGGTTTCTCAATTAGGGTTTCCTATTGGCCAGATTAAATAATAATTAGGACTTTTGATGAGAGTTGTTACACTTATCCTTAAGACTGCCTCAGTCTTTTCTATCCAGCGTAAGGTTGCAATGGCCCCTTCATTGCCTGAGAAATCCATTGGTTTACAAGACCAGAATTCTTTATAAGAACAACCATAAGGCATGGTTCTTCTTCTTTTAGGAATAGGCATTTGAAATACCGGTCCATTGTTTACACTATTTTCTGGTTCAATGGGTCGCTTACTGCTATACTTACTTTTATTATCAGCATCTTTAACAGTTTGTAGTATAAATGGCATAGCATCTATAATTCTCTGTGCTACTATGTGTTGGATAGCACTATTGTCCACTTGATTTCCATTGTTAGTGATACTCGGATTATCATTAACCACGTTAATGTTACTCTGGTTATAGTTATTCAGATTTCCTTGATTTCCTTCGTTGGCCATCTGAATTTTTAAACATTTATCCCATATCAATATCACAATTAATATTTTAATATAGTTACTCACATAATGTCACACCCCCAAAATCCACCTGCGGAGTATCACCGCTTGGAGGCGTGACTGACCAGGATCAAGCCACCAATCATATAGAACAATGTATAAAGTAAAAGTAATTGCAATTTAATCAAACCATTCCATATGAAAGGTGTTCCAAAACATAAGTATGTTATCACTGAATAGCGGAAGCGTATAATTAAACCCAACATAATAAAGTATGAAATGTCATAAAGTCTAAACAAGTATTCAAGATCCTTGCCCACAACGACTACGCCTCCCGTGCAAGCTCCATAAGTACCTAAGGTCCTGCAAGGCATGTAACAGAGGATCAACAACTAGTTGAGCGAGTTCACAGAAAGTAAATGCGTAATGGTAAGTTCGTATGTAACATGTGGCTCTACTGGGCCGATAGTACGTTCTATTGGTGGGGGCTTCCCATGTTATATATTCCCTAGACTATTCGTAATCATAAGTATCCTTCCCAATCCGAGGATAGTAGTCAGTATAGGTTTACGCAGGTTTTATGTAAGTGCCCTTCCCAACCGAGGACAGTACGTAGCGGGTACGTAGGTTTAGCGCTGGCGTCCTTCCCAATCCGAGGACGGTAGTACGTAGGTTTAGCACTGGCGTCCTTCCCAATCCGAGGACAGTAGTACGTAGGTTTTACGTAGGTTTAGTGCTGGTGTCCTTCCCAATCCGAGGACAGTACGTAGGCTTTATATAGAATTTGACACAGGCATCCTTCCCAATCCGAGGACCGTGGTAAGTAGTCTAGTGGTAATGTAAGTACAAGTAGTCATTCAATCCCATTCCCAACCCAACTGGGGAATCCCATGCCTTGGTAAGAGTGTGAACTCACCTTGGTTTGCTCGGTATGCTAAGTATGTGCTCGCAAATAATCAATCACGTCCTATAGTATGCACGTATGTGAAATCAGTTTGTGTTTACGTATAGACACACAGTTGGTAAGCAAGTAGCACGTTGCATGTATTTGAGTTCATACACAAGATGGTTTCACTTAACAGCAGTTAACTAACCAGGTTAACACTTAACGTAAAAGTAAACAGGTTACTGTGCAGAAGACACAGTCGACGAAACACAGATTGACGAAACATACTCTGTTTCGTCGACTACCCTTTGGCGAAACAAGATTCTGTCTCGTCGACTGCTCTTGACGAAACACTATCCTGTTTCGTCAATTACCCCTTGGCGAAACACAACCTTCTTTTTCGCCAGCAGCAGTTCCGTCAATACTCAGATACAGTTTCAACAGTTACGCAATAACACAAGAAACCCTAATTGCCGTCAATCATCAAACCGTAATCATACAGAAGTCATTCATCATACCATCATCATCTAATCATTCATTATACAAATCAACTTAAAATTCATTGCTTTATCATAACAGAATCATGGGGATTCTACTCAGTATCATATGATCACATATCCATCAATATTAATCCCAACATAACTTGTACTACACTAAAATATAATTTAGCACTCATGGCCGACAACAAGGAAGTGAGGTTTATCCAAATGGCTGCCTTTTCTAATAACTCACATGCTTGCAATTTCCAATGTAATAATTAGACTCTACCAATACACAAAGCATTTACTCATCATCATCGTATTCAACATCTAGCATGCACCCTATTTTGTATGTCCATCAAATCGATTCATAAATCATGACACATATTCAAACACTTCTTTACTTGACAATCACATGCATCTATGAAAACAGTGACCGTCAAAAGATGTTATCTTACATGGGATTGGACCAAATACAAGAACTCACATGGCACATAAGACAAACATAAATTAAATCACATGTCTACTGTCATATGTAACCACCTAATCATGCACTATCCCCTTTATAATTGGTTCAATAGTAAACATTCAGAAATATTTTCCATTCATTCAATATTAATTAAAAGGATTCACATGTAACTAGAATTGTCAATAGATCACATGCTAGACAATTATATCACATATGAATAATATCCCACAAGTATAAATGTCAATAGATAAGAACTACTCACCAAGAACTTGACCGAACAGGTGTTATCTCGAGAGGGGGGGAGGGTGTCTCACTGCCGTCACAAGTAGGGGAGTTAGGGTTGTTGTGTTGAAATTGTGGGGCAAGAAGAAGGGTTACGTGCAATTATATTTAGTATCCATTTCCTATAAGTGGGCCGAGATCAATCTAGATGTGAAGTGGGATCGTGGCCCATGTTGTTTTTCGAGTGGAGTAGGTAATCGGCCCAGGTTGTATTATTAAATATAAAACATAGTTTAACACTAGTCACATTATTATCATACTCACAATTACAATAAACATTATGCACCCCAAAAATAAGAAATACACTTTGTAAATAAGTACAAGGTTAAATCAAATAGAGACCTTGAAAACTCGGGTTGTCACATTATCCCCAACTTGAAAGAAATTTCGTCCCGAAATTTAGCATGCGATTACTGAGGAAGCTAGGTAAGTTGTATCGTTTACGGGTTTTCCTGGGGTGTCACATCATCCCCCCGTTGATTTGGAATTTCGTCCCGAAATTCTGTTGTAGCTTCAGCCTCAGTAGTAGTTGCACTGTTTTCGAATAACCGGGGATACTTGAGTTTCATTTGATCTTCTCGTTCCCAGGTGAACTCTGGGCCACGACGGGAGTTCCAACGAACTCGAACAAGAGGTATTCTAGTGTGCTTGAGGACCTTAACATCCCGGTCCGTGATTTCAACAGGTTCCTCGACGAAGTGCAACCGTTCGTCGATAGTGAGTTCCTTCAAGGGAACTATGTGGGTCTCATCTGACGTACACTTCTTCAGATTCGACACGTGAAAGACGTTGTGAACTGCACTGAGTTCAGGTGGTAAGTTCAGTCTGTAGGCCACTTTGCCTATTTTCTCTGTAACTTCGAAAGGTCCGACATAACGCGGATTGAGCTTGCCTCGTTTGCCAAAACGAACCACACCCTTCCAGGGTGAAACTTTGAGTAGCGCTCGATCCCCAACTTGGAATTCGAGTAGTTTTCTATCTTTATCGGCGTATGCTTTCTGACGGTCACGAGCCGCCGCCATGCGTTGTCGTATTTGAGCAATCTTTTCTGTAGTATCAACTACCATTTCTGGACCTGTGATTTAACTATCTCCCACCTCTGCCCAACAGAGAGGTGACCGGCATTTACGCCCGTACAATGCCTCGAATGGAGCAGCTTTAATGCTGGTGTGGTAGCTGTTATTGTAAGAAAATTCCACAAGTGGCAGATGTTTCTCCCAACCATTGCCAAAGTCAATTACTCATGCCCGAAGCATGTCTTTTAGAGTTTGAATAGTGCGCTCAGACTGCCCATCGGTCTGAGGATGATACGCCGTGCTCATGTCTAATCGAGAGCCAAAAGATTTGTGCATTGCTTGCCATAGTTCTGAAGTAAAACGAGCGTCGCGATCAGAGATAATAGAGGTGGGCACACCGTGCCTCGAAACAACTTCCCTAAGATATACGTCTGCTAGTGTGGAGAACTTATCCGTTTCTTTGATTGCCAGGAAGTGAGCAGACTTTGTGAGTCGATCCACGATCACCCAAATAGTATCATTTCCGCGCTGAGATCTAGGTAAACCGGTAACAAAATCCATGGAAATTTGTTCCCATTTCCATTGTGGTATCTCAGGTTGTTGGAGCGGACCTGACGGTTTCTGGTATTCTGCCTTGACTCTCGCACAAGTCAAGCATTTGCTAACGTATGTGGCTATGTGGGCCTTCATGCTGGGCCACCAGTATGTAGTTCTGATATCGTGGTACATTTTATCCGCACCTGGATGTACCGAGTAACGAGATTTATGAGCTTCATCCATTACAAGCTCGCGTAAGTTACCATAGAGTGGAACCCAAATGCGTCCTGTTACGTAATAAGCACCATCTTCCTTTTGTTCTAAACGTTGCCTTGAGCCACGTAGGGCTTCAGCCCTGACGTTTTCTGGTTTCAATGCTTCTACCTGAGCATTTCGTATCTGGGAAGGAAGACTAGACTGTATAGTGAGTTGTAAGGCTCGTACGCGCTTAGGCGCGGTGTCCTTCCGACTGAGGGCGTCAGCCACAACATTGGCTTTGCCTGGGTGGTACCTGATTGAGCATTCGTAGTCGTTTAGCAGTTCGACCCATCGTCGTTGTCGCATATTCAGTTCCTTCTGTTTGAAGATATGTTCGAGGCTTCTGTGATCAGTGTAGATTGCGCACTTGGTACCATACAAATAGTGTCGCCATATCTTAAGTGCAAAAACAACCGCTCCCAGCTCTAATCATGCGTAGTGTAGTTTCGTTCGTGAATCTTAAGTTGGCGCGAAGCATAAGCAATAACTTTATCCCGCTGCATCAACACACATCCAAGACCCTGGATAGATGCGTCGCAGTAGACTACAAAATCGTCCGTGCCTTCAGGCAATGAGAGAATAGGTGCACTACAGAGTCTATCCTTTAAGTGTTGGAACGCTGTATCCTGTGCATTACCCCAACGGTAGACAACACCCTTCTGCGTCAGTAGTGTAAGTGGCTGAGCAATCTTTGAGAAGTCTTTGATGAACCTTCTGTAATAACCCGCCAAACCCAAGAATTGGCGTATTTCTGTTGGTGTGCGAGGCGCAGGCCAGTTCTTGATCGAATCCACCTTGGATGGATCGACATGAATCCCATCCTTGTTTACCACGTGGCCTAAGAAGTGGACTTCACGAAGCCAGAAGTCACATTTGGAAAACTTAGCGTATAGCCGTTCCGTTCGAAGAAGTTCCAAAATAAGTCGTAAGTGCTGCTCGTGTTCCTCCTGACTCTTCGAATAAATCAGGATGTCGTCGATGAAAACAATGACGAACTTGTCGAGATAGGGTTTGCACACCCTGTTCATAAGATCCATGAAGACCGCAGGCACGTTCGTTAGCCCGAATGGCATGACCAAAAACTCGTAGTGGCCGTAGCGAGTTCTAAATGCTGTTTTAGAGACGTCCTCATCCCGGACTCTCAGCTGATGATATATCCTGACCTTAAGTCTATCTTGGAGTAGTAGCTCGACCCTTGCAGCTGGTCGAATAAATCATCTATGCGCGGTAAAGGATAACGATTCTTGATCGTCACCTTGTTGAGTTCACGGTAGTCTATACACATCCTGAACGTACCGTCTTTCTTCTTCACGAATAACACTGGAGCTCCCCAAGGCGAAGAGCTAGGACGTATAAAACCCTTTTCCAAGAGTTCTTGTAGCTGCTTTGACAGTTCTTCCAATTCAGTTGGAGCCAAACGATAAGGCGTTCGAGCTATGGGTGCTGCTCCTGGAGCGAGCTCGATCTGAAATTCAACCTGATGATGAGGCGGTAACCCAGGTAATTCCTCAGGAAACACTTGAGGAAAGTCACGTACTACCGGAATATCTTCAATCTTTTTCTCTTTCTTCGAGCTATCTGTAATTTGTGCTAATATAGCAGTGTGACCCTTACGTAAACACTTCTGAGCCCTCAAGAAAGAAATGATGCCACTCACGACACCACTCTTGTCGCCTTGAACTTCGAGAGGTTCTTCACTAGTTCTCGTTTCCTTGGTTGTGGTTCTAGCTCTGGTTCTGGTTCAACCGTGGGCAGTGTACTTCGATGTGACCTTCAACATCATCTGATAACATCTCTCGTTTCCCTGCTGTTGCCGCCGATTCTATAGATCTTGTGGCTGTTGTTGTCGGTTCTGTTTTGCAGGACGTGAGTTTCTACCATCTTTGGTTCCATGACCAAGCTTGTTGCATTATTGACAATGAT
Organism: Helianthus tuberosus; assembly: GCA_030545235.1. Lineage (NCBI taxonomy): Eukaryota > Viridiplantae > Streptophyta > Magnoliopsida > Asterales > Asteraceae > Helianthus > Helianthus tuberosus. The sequence continues at coordinate 187,111,120 of CM060382.1, read as the reverse complement.
TGCGTTTGCCCTGCCCGCTGTGGTGCAGGTTACATCGTTTGCGCTTAGGGTGGTTTCCCTTGTATCCACCCTGCCCTTGAATACTAAATGGTTGCTGTCCAGGACTTTGGTTGTCATTGATCTTTCGCTGCTGTGCCTGGGACGGATTCGTAGTCGAACCCTTGCTAGAAGTTCCATCCCACTTTCATTGGTTGTCACTGAGGGTAGCAAAAGTAGTTGAAGCAGTAGCGCTGATACGTTGAGGCAGCTTGTTCTGTTCCACTGCCTGGTCTATGAGACGATGAGCAAGATGAGTAACATCTTGAATAGTAGTAAGTTTAGTCGTTATCACATGGTTTTGAATTCCTGGTACTAAGCCTTTGAGGTACAGCTCAAAGCTCTTTATGGGAGGATCCACCCTAGTTGGACACAAAATTGCCAGTTTGTTGGATTGTTTCGTGTACTCTTCTATCTCTGACCCCGTCATCTTCATGTTAAAGGACTCCACTTCCAGCTTGTGGATGTCATCATGACTGTAATATTCACGTTTGATCAGTTCCTTAAAATCATTCCATGGGGTGGCATAGCAGCCGCCAGCCCCAGTGTCGTAACTTGCACGTTCCACCAAGTTTGCGCAGTGCCTTCGAGAATATCAGTGGCATATTTCACCTTACGAGCCTCGGGTCATTCACACACTCGAAGACCGATTCGAGTTCCTTGAACTAATGGAGGAGTACAACAGCTCCTTCAGTGTCGCTGAAAGTAGTAGGACGACAGTCCATAAAAGTCGTGTATGTGCACACAGGTGGCTGAGCGTGTTGACTTGTCGTGTGCGTAAGAGTAATCAAAATTAAGCACAAGTGTTGAGTTACAAGAGTAGGATCTAAAAATCCTAGAGTAAGTGGTGATGGCAGGTTACACCTCCTGTCTGGGTAGCTGCGAGTGCTGCAGTAACTTGTTCAGTGATCGAAGCCGCCAACTGGGCTTGTGTTAGGTTAACGCGTACACCCATGATCTTGACATCAAGGAGAACATGTGGGTGAGAGGTTCGCGAATAGTGCGAAGAGAGTGAGCACACAAGTATTCTCAAGCAATAACAAATAGTGAGCAATGTAATCTAAGCATACCACGAGCAAAGTTCTATGTAATTCTAGTATGTAGGCAATAAACATAAACCTTATTACCTAGGATGTCGAGTCTTGCACGTGGAGCGAGGCGTCGTTGTGGATCGTTGAGAGCACTGTTCTGGTTATAGTCTGGTTTTAATAAAATCGTTTTCCCCATATTAAAACCGAGTTCTCTATAACCAATGGCTCTGATACCAATCTGTCACACCCCCAAAATCCACCTGCGGAGTATCACCGCTTGGAGGCGTGACTGACCAGGATCAAGCCACCAATCATATAGAACAATGTATAAAGTAAAAGTAATTGCAATTTAATCAAACCATTCCATATGAAAGGTGTTCCAAAACATAAGTATGTTATCACTGAATAGCGGAAGCGTATAATTAAACCCAACATAATAAAGTATGAAATGTCATAAAGTCTAAACAAGTATTCAAGATCCTTGCCCACAACGACTACGCCTCCCGTGCAAGCTCCATAAGTACCTAAGGTCCTGCAAGGCATGTAACAGAGGATCAACAACTAGTTGAGCGAGTTCACAGAAAGTAAATGCGTAATGGTAAGTTCGTATGTAACATGTGGCTCTACTGGGCCGATAGTACGTTCTATTGGTGGGGGCTTCCCATGTTATATATTCCCTAGACTATTCGTAATCATAAGTATCCTTCCCAATCCGAGGATAGTAGTCAGTATAGGTTTACGCAGGTTTTATGTAAGTGCCCTTCCCAACCGAGGACAGTACGTAGCGGGTACGTAGGTTTAGCGCTGGCGTCCTTCCCAATCCGAGGACGGTAGTACGTAGGTTTAGCACTGGCGTCCTTCCCAATCCGAGGACAGTAGTACGTAGGTTTTACGTAGGTTTAGTGCTGGTGTCCTTCCCAATCCGAGGACAGTACGTAGGCTTTATATAGAATTTGACACAGGCATCCTTCCCAATCCGAGGACCGTGGTAAGTAGTCTAGTGGTAATGTAAGTACAAGTAGTCATTCAATCCCATTCCCAACCCAACTGGGGAATCCCATGCCTTGGTAAGAGTGTGAACTCACCTTGGTTTGCTCGGTATGCTAAGTATGTGCTCGCAAATAATCAATCACGTCCTATAGTATGCACGTATGTGAAATCAGTTTGTGTTTACGTATAGACACACAGTTGGTAAGCAAGTAGCACGTTGCATGTATTTGAGTTCATACACAAGATGGTTTCACTTAACAGCAGTTAACTAACCAGGTTAACACTTAACGTAAAAGTAAACAGGTTACTGTGCAGAAGACACAGTCGACGAAACACAGATTGACGAAACATACTCTGTTTCGTCGACTACCCTTTGGCGAAACAAGATTCTGTCTCGTCGACTGCTCTTGACGAAACACTATCCTGTTTCGTCAATTACCCCTTGGCGAAACACAACCTTCTTTTTCGCCAGCAGCAGTTCCGTCAATACTCAGATACAGTTTCAACAGTTACGCAATAACACAAGAAACCCTAATTGCCGTCAATCATCAAACCGTAATCATACAGAAGTCATTCATCATACCATCATCATCTAATCATTCATTATACAAATCAACTTAAAATTCATTGCTTTATCATAACAGAATCATGGGGATTCTACTCAGTATCATATGATCACATATCCATCAATATTAATCCCAACATAACTTGTACTACACTAAAATATAATTTAGCACTCATGGCCGACAACAAGGAAGTGAGGTTTATCCAAATGGCTGCCTTTTCTAATAACTCACATGCTTGCAATTTCCAATGTAATAATTAGACTCTACCAATACACAAAGCATTTACTCATCATCATCGTATTCAACATCTAGCATGCACCCTATTTTGTATGTCCATCAAATCGATTCATAAATCATGACACATATTCAAACACTTCTTTACTTGACAATCACATGCATCTATGAAAACAGTGACCGTCAAAAGATGTTATCTTACATGGGATTGGACCAAATACAAGAACTCACATGGCACATAAGACAAACATAAATTAAATCACATGTCTACTGTCATATGTAACCACCTAATCATGCACTATCCCCTTTATAATTGGTTCAATAGTAAACATTCAGAAATATTTTCCATTCATTCAATATTAATTAAAAGGATTCACATGTAACTAGAATTGTCAATAGATCACATGCTAGACAATTATATCACATATGAATAATATCCCACAAGTATAAATGTCAATAGATAAGAACTACTCACCAAGAACTTGACCGAACAGGTGTTATCTCGAGAGGGGGGGAGGGTGTCTCACTGCCGTCACAAGTAGGGGAGTTAGGGTTGTTGTGTTGAAATTGTGGGGCAAGAAGAAGGGTTACGTGCAATTATATTTAGTATCCATTTCCTATAAGTGGGCCGAGATCAATCTAGATGTGAAGTGGGCTCGTGGCCCATGTTGTTTTTCGAGTGGAGTAGGTAATCGGCCCAGGTTGTATTATTAAATATAAAACATAGTTTAACACTAGTCACATTATTATCATACTCACAATTACAATAAACATTATGCACCCCAAAAATAAGAAATACACTTTGTAAATAAGTACAAGGTTAAATCAAATAGAGACCTTGAAAACTCGGGTTGTCACACATAACACATAATCTAGTAAAAAACGTAGATCATTGCTACTTGTACTCTTTTTCATATACTTACACTATTACAGAAATAAAGTTACAATACCAACAGAAATAAAATAATAATATGCATCCGTACACACATATTTTATTTTATTATATTATTACTACTGCCTCTTCCATTCTAACATTCATGGATTTGGATTCATCCAAAAATCCATATTGCGCTCATCGTATTTCCATACGAGACGCTCTCCCACCTGACGCATCCTCTCACTGCTTTCTAAAATTTCCTCCCCAAAAGTCCTAAGTTCTTGGACGTTTTCTGCACTCATTGGGGGTGCAGGTTCTAGGACTGGGTTTGGAATCTGGGGTACGGGTTCCTGATATGGGGGTGACAATTCCTGAAATTGGTAAGGATCCTCTAAAATTTCCCTAATGTAGTTATCATGGTAATAGGGATCTAAAGGGTCCATACCTGGGTAGGCTCCTATAGTTGTGTCTTCAGGAATAGAGTAACGTTGCACATAGTCCCTATTCTCATCCCACCATGGGTCATAATTTGGGTCTAGAGGGTTTGGTGCAGGCACTCTAGGGATTTCTTCTGGATTAAAATTTTACATCTCTTCTTGGTTTTCCTGATTTTCTATTTCCATGGGTTGTTCTGGGTTTTGTGGTTGTGGGGCTACTAGTTGTTCCAGACTTGGGTCAGCAGCAGTCGTAGCTAAGATATGGAAATTAGCTAGGCTTCTATTAAGTATCTCTTGAGTATGGGCATCTGTTTCTCGCTTAATAGCTGCAAAAGCCCTTTGCTGTTGCAATTTCCTCATTCTCTTCCTACGAGCAAAAGCTTCTTTACTGAACCATCCTCGTTTCTTATTAGGAAATGGCTCTTCAGATTTAGCTCTAAAAGCAATTATTCCGTCTTCCTGATCAGCAACATACCCCGAGAAGGCAGGCTGTGATGATGTACTTTCACTCTTAGGGGAATCAGATAACTGACGGTTCAGATCTGATGGTCCTTGATCACTCATACTGAAAACTAACAAATAGTCAAATAAAACATAACAATTAAATACAGTTATGCACTTATTTCCGTAATTTATTTCCTAACATAAATTTCAAAATTTTTAAGTGTCAGCAGAACACTTCTTTGGCTCAGACCAGTGGCTAGGCTCTGATACCACCTTCTGTCACAACCCCCGATCCCTGATCCCCGGGAACGGGCGGACGTGAACTCAGATTTTGGTGGTATCAGTTTGTTAAATCTCGCAGCGGAATTTACATCAGGACCGTAGTTAGGAAATGTTTATCAGAGTAAAACCACCTTCTTTTATATTAATAATAACATGGGCCAAACCCAAGTTTCTTATTACAATACATTTATAGGGACGGACCCTATTTTATTGAATTTAAAACATCGTTTATTAGGTAACTTTTATAGCCGCATTTTCTTAAGCCTTCAGTGCTCTCCAGCTGGCTTTTCACTAATTGGTTGTTCACATTGTGTTACCTGTAACGCGTTTTAAAAACATTTGTCAGTCGGAAATACAGGTGAGTGAATCCCAGTTTAATCAAGAAACATTTTATCAATTAAAACAGTATTGAGAGCGATCACATTGTTTATTTCTACACAATTACTCATTCAGTATTTGCCACTCGACCGGATCTATGGCTATGGTCAAATTACCCATTGGCTAACTCGTTGTCCAATGATAATGTACTGTCGTTCCCGACTTACTACTCGCAAGTAGTAATAAATTTTGTATACAAAACCCCAAAATACCGGCAGTAATTGAAGAACTACAAAGACTCAATCACCGCTTAATTTCATAGTAAAACATTTAAGGTTTGGTAAACAGTACCAAAAACATTAACAAAAAGAGGATAAACTCACATTGCTGTCTTAGGCTTTTCGTAGGGGTTTCCTGGATATAATCTATAATTTATACAAATGTACATTGGTTAGTATCATAACCCTTTGAAATTATTAATGATACCCTCCCCGAGACGGCATTCCAACAGCTACGTCGGGCAGAACCACGACAGTTGTTACGGAACTCTAAATCAATCGGGCAGCGTAACTATTACGAAACTGGGGTTATAATACTTACAACGGAGCAGAACCTTGCTAATATAGGGGTATAATACCCAAATATTATGCCTATGCTTTCAGAATTCGAGATTGAGAAAAAGAAATGAGCGACGGAAACTGTAATCTGATGCCATCTATTTATAGTTGTGTAATCTGGTCCTCACGCGGCCCGCGTAAAAGATAAGGGACCCTTACGCGGCCCGCGTCAACATCGGTCAACACTATAGCTTAGCTGGGTCAGCTAGTAGACTCGACACGATGTCGACACGTGTCGTCCTCTGGTGTAATCGCGTTTGATGAGTCCGCGCGGCCCGCGTCCACTTAGACGAGGTTTTACTCGGCCCGCTTGAACTTAAGAATTCAGCGGAGTCCGGTCAACAATCCCATACGGCCCGCATAAGATGTTGGGGTGGGTTTATGCGGCCCGCCTCAACTCATATTTCAGGTTTTTATTTTATTTTTATAAACTATAACATATATCGGGCTTGATTTTAACATACGGGATATATTATAAGACATATTAGGACAATTTAAGATATAATAGAGGATCGGAAATATTATAAGGGTGTTGGTTTTACCGAGGGTTGTTACACACACCCCAACTGATGGTGGAAATATCGGAGTGAGACGAAAACGAGATTGCAAGAGACTTCATAACACTATTTGTGACAATATTTAAATCAAACTGTTTTCATTTCATAAATCAAATTGTCAAACATTACAAGGAAATTCAAATAACAACAGGTTCAATGAAAATACATAACAACACGAACAAAACTGATACAACATATTAAACCTAAAACGTCTATATGTGTATCTAAGCATCAACGCTACTTCATTTCATAACATCGTCATCCTCAACCTGTAACATGTTTAAAATAAAGTTCAATGCAAAAGCAAAGGCGAGTATACAAGTTTGATACATACATAGCATAAAAATTATGTTTAAACGATTCCTCATGGCAAGCTAATGATTCAAGATAAACATTAAAATCGGCATGTGTCTAACAAATCAAACCAATGATGAAACGCAATAAGCTCATGACATAACCTCAAGTCTACGGGTGGTGCGTTAATCCTATAGTGCTATATATGTCAATGATAGGCTCGATCTAAGCTAATGATAAATCTAACACAAAAAGGATAACCCCAAGTTCAATGTATAAAGTAATCAAGTATGCAAGCATGTAATAGGAACGTTTGTGCATTTACGAATAAAGTTCATATGTAAGTTTCATAAGTAACATGTTACACCCTAAAAAGTGGTAAACGTAAAGAGGGGGTTCGAGTATACTCACGATTTTGCAAGATTTCCAGTTGTTAATCCCGCGAGAGTTGTTGGTAGATTAGTTTGGAGCACCTTGTCCTTCTACACGAAGAAACATAGGTGGATGAGTATGGAGGTTTTAACGGAAGATTATAGATTCGGAGATTTAAATTACATGAAAATAGCATATGAGAAAATAATCATCTAGTCATGTAATACTTGTTTGACACTATGAAACCCCAAGGGTTAGAATGTTTTCATGGGTAATATACCCATTAGAATCATAACAAGTTGTTAAGTCTTAGATGATGTAATCTAGTACTTTGACAAATGACCACTAGTTCATCATCAAAGGTTTGATTATTTGGATATTATATAAGTATTATATAATGTTCATATTGTCATATAGGTCAAGCATGAGGTAGGAGGATGAATCCTCCATTTAGGAACCTCTTTGTTTATCATAGAAGTCATGTAGGAGGTAAGAAGAACAAGTCTTCCTTTTAGGTACCTCTTGGTGTTCACCACTACACTTGTTGTTATAAACAATCAAGGAGGGTCATGAACATACAATATGAAAGGAAATAATTACAACTAATCTAAGAAATCATCAAGTAATGTGTGGATTTTTAGTATGATAGCCCAAGCTAGTCCTATAATCACACAAACATTAAGCTTTGAGCTTGTTCACTACTTGTGGGTTAAACCCTAACCAAAACAGAAAGTTTATGAGGTTTTAACCTCTGATTTTAAGTGTTACAACCTTGTTTTTAAGCCCAACTAACCATAGAAGTGATTATGAGCATAAGGACATAGGAATGTGTATGAGATAACTCAAGTTCAAGCTAGTTTTGTAAAGTTTAATCAAAACAGAAAGTTTAGAGCCTTATTCGGTGATGTTCCAGCCTTGGTTTTCCATGAAAAACCTGTTGGAAACATACCTAAGATTGTTTCAAGCAAGTAGGAAAAAGAATCAAGGAAAAAGGTTAAGAAATGAGTGAGATATGCTCACTTTTATAAGATGTTATGAATCTGCCTTAGCTCCTGAATCCAGCCACGTTTTTTAGAGATTGAGACTGATTAGAGAGTGTTTGCAAAGTGGAAGATGCTTGGAGGAGGCTTGGGTTATATAGGGGATGGATTAGGGTTGGGTTGGTAAGGTTTAAATGCTAAAAACACACTTAAAACCAATCAAAACTCAACAAAAATTGACCAAGTAGCTAGCTGGTAAGGCTGGTTCCGGATTGAGTTGGCCGCGGCCAGCGAAAGCCTTGGTTGGGCGAGTTGCGGTGTCACACCCCAACCGATGGCGGAAACATTGGGGCATGGCACTGAGCAAAACAGATTGTCCAGGAGAAATCCATAACAACTAATATTACCAAATATTTTAACGTTACGTCCCATACCATAACATATTAAGCAAAGTAGTTATTACAAACATAGTATCTCAAAGACAAATAAATTGTTTCGACAACTCATATTTTATTTCATTTGTTTCTAGACTCCCCTAGCTTGATTCCATGACATCCAGCAAATAAAGCAAGCATCCTAAACACCATACGTTAAAATAAGGTCAATACACATAGTGTAAAGGTGAGCATACAAGTTTGATAACATAATAGTAGCGAAAGCAGTTTACGCATAACCAACATGTAACACGTAGTAATGCGAAGCAAGCAGGATATCGACAATAAAATATGCATAGACATGACTGCGAGTTGTAGAACGCGCAACACATATCACCACTGTGACACGTGAAGAAATACCCATAACAACCCATGTCCACGACAGGCAACAATCACTGTGTAAACATAACATACAAGCATTCATCGAATAACACGTATAACATGCAGAGCGGTTAGCGTATAAAATGTGTTGGCGTTGTGTGATCGATGTGATTTGTTATAGGTAACGTATGTAACACCCAAAAGTGCGTTAAGCAAAAAGGGATCGAGTATACTCACAGACCGTGTTTAGTAAATAAACACTTTCTTGGATTGAAGGGAGCGCTGGAGAGGTTAGCCTGGTCAGATAACGACAGTATAAGCGTTGAACAGTGCGTTAAACGGTGTCGAGTGGGATGAGTGACGGAAGGTAATCCGATCGGATGACCGTCCGGACGGATGGTCATCCGGACGGATGACCATTCGGTCGGAGGGTTGTCTGTTTGGGATGGATGTGTTTGTGTATGATGTGAACTTTGAAGTTTTCATTGTAACATTGTAAAAGCTTTGAAGTGTTTCTACCTCTCAGGTCGTCCGGTCGGACGGTCATCCGGACGGATGGTCGTCCGCTAGGATGGTGATTCGAGTGGAGGCTAGCATACTTTGAAATTTGGAAATTGTTTAAGTGTTTAAAGTCACAAGTCACCTGGTCGGATAGCCCGATCGGATGGCTATCCGATCGGATGGCTGTTCGACCGAGTGACTGTTCAAGTTGAAAAGTTTGTAAAATCAGCTAAGTTAAAAGATTTTATCGATATGGTATGACAACGTGTCAAACAACGGAAGCCCCATCAGGTCCAACTCGTCCGGTCAAACGGGAATCACCCCGCTATCCGAATCAGCTGTTCATGGTGGTGATTCATGTTCAACCCGTGAATCGGTTGTCTCTCTGATAGAAATCCGTTCTCGAACCGGCACTTTACTAGAGAATGAATAGAAGGCCTGAACGAGCTCAGATTCTTATCGGTTTCGAGTAATAGTGAAGAATGTTTAGAGAAAAGGTGGAAATCAGTTGGAAAATGTTTAGATTTAGGTGAAATCAGTGTTTAACATTATGGAAATCCCCTAGATCTGAGTTGTTCTTGGTGAGATGAGATCATACTCCGGTGTTCTTATGAATCCGTGATGACGTCACTCGAAAACAACCCAAATCAGGTGGATTTCATGGTTAAAAGTTGTGATTTGTTGGAGAAGATGATGAGAAAGTGTGTGCTGATTGTAGAAGTACAAGATTTGAGATGAAAACTTACAAGAATTGTGAGGAATCGAGAGAAAAGTGGCATGAGAGTGCGTGGGTCGGAGGAGAGCTGTCACATCATGAACAATGATGTGACAGGTGGGCTATTTATAAGTGAGATGAGAGAAAGGCGGTGGAGGGCATTCCGATCGGATGGCCATCCGATCGAATGGTCATTCGAACGGATGACCATTCGATCGAATGGTCCTTCAATCGGATGGCTTGTGCGAGTTGGTTTCCGACCTTTTGTTTCGTGCGTTAAGCGCTGTGTTGCGTTGGGTTGCGAGTAAGCGATGCGATAGTATTAAACAATAGTTACACAAATAATATAACTCCTTCTAATCACAAAAGTAAACCATAAATTTCGAGTTCGCGATGAGATTGCGTTGCGATTGCGTTTGCAAATAACATTCCCAACATATAAGCACACACAAGTAAAACGTATAGTAGCACACACACGTAAAACAATATCCAGAACCTGTAATTCGATTTGCGATGCGATAGCGATGTGATAGCGTTAAATAGATTAGCGTTTAATTGCGTTTATCGCATTGTTACTCCACATAATACAACTAAAAAGCGTAAACTAAGGTATCGATTAACGAGGTTTGAGAGTACAAGCAATAATTAAGTAAGGAACGACAGATCTGATTAGCAATCTTTTCTTTCTTTGACTTTGGATTTGACTTGTACTTTGACTTCAAAAAGTCGGGTTGTTACACGCGGCCCGCCAGACCCTGTTCTGGTGTGGTTTGTGTTTTAATAGTTGACATAATTGACCCCTCATGTTTCTTATTTAGGTTTTTTAGGTGTTTTGAGGATTGTTTATGATATAAAAGCATATTATAAGGATTAAACAAGTAACATTAACATAAAACAGGTATAATGAAGTGTGTTTAAGCGTATGAATGCATTCAAAAGACGTACTATTCGTAAGTTTCACGTATTTGCAAGTTTAACACATAGTTTCCAAAAATTACGAACAAAGCATCAATTGTTTCACGAATTCAAATGTACGAATATGTATGAAGTATGCATAACACGAATTTAAAGAAATACGAGTTTTATTTATGATTCAAGTCTCGGATTTTACAACGATTACAACGAAAGAACGATTACAAGAACACAAGACTTCCAAAAATATAAATACTAGCAAGACCTTCTAATTATGGAAAGTATGAAGAAGTAGGGCGTTACATTTGTTAACTGAAATGGTCTTTTGGTAACTTCAAGTATAAAAGTAAGGGTATTTTAGTAATTTTATATATAAAGATCTAATAACTTATTAGTATTTAAAAAATCAAAATTCACATCAATGGCTGTAAATCTGTAATGTACAGACACTCTCTTCTCTCTCTCTACATAATCCATCTCTTTCTTCCCCATCACCACCCACCACCACCCACCACCGATCACCACCCAACCACCCCACCTCCCACAACCGCCATTACAACCACCTCACAGGAACCCGCCTTCTACAATCGCCATCACAACCACCTCCTATGACCACCATCACATCCACCTCCTACGACCACTCATTCCCCACCAAATCTAAAAAACCCTCAAAATTAGGGTTTTTCAACTTAGATCTAAAATACTATGGCAAGCAACAGAAATAAAGAAATATGACAACGATGGAGGTAGTCTGGCAACTCAGATCTAAAATACTATAGCTTCATCTTCAATCTTCAAACTGGAACATAAATCGGTTCAGATCTGAAAAAAGGGTATGTGGCGGCGGCTGCTAGGGTTTCCACGTGAACCACGTTGATAATTGAATCTGACCCGTTTTGTTTTCGTGTTTTCCTAATTTAAAGGAGTTGTGTTTGGTGAATTGTAAGGTAGGTTTTGATTTGCCTGTGTTGGAAGTGATTAGGTTTAAGTTGTTGAGTAGACGGATGAGGAGGAGCAAATGGTTAGTGGGGTGGTGGGTTCGGCAGGTGATGGTTAGCGGTGGTCGGTAGGTGATGGTGCAGGACAGTGGTTGTTGGTGGGGAGGTTGTTGACGGGGAGGCTGATTGATGGAGGAGAGAGAGCATGTAGACAGAGAAAATAGAGAGAGATAGAGTGTATGTCTATTTTATATATGTATTATTATATATAATAATAAAATATAAAAATATGGGAAAAGACTAAAATGCCCCTCATGTGAGGGGCGTTTGACTGTTTGTAACGTTACAAATGGATGCCGTTTGGGACGTGAAGTAAAATAGAGATAAATTAAATAGATCAGGGAGTAAAATGACTATTTTAAAAGAATTGAGACAAAACCGTTAAAAATGATCAAATCACATGAAGCAAAACCAAAGTTTACTCTTTAACATATTTTTGAACACCCATACACAAAATATACCCTTGTGTCACGGGGTTACTTTTCGACCCCCGTGTGGCGTCCCCAAGTCCCCGGGGACAAGCCAATCCATCCCGCTTCTTTGTATGGGTCACTGGTTTCGTCCTGCCTTGGACTCATCAGGAGAGCGGCGCCAGCTCTCGACCAGTGGTGCGTTTGTCGTTTGCACGACTAGGCACGTACACCTCTTCATTGACACTGACTCCGTCCCCCGATAAAGTCCAGGACTAGCCAGTAACCCAAGCGTTCAAGCACAACCCACAACATTGCGACCTTCAAATATTTGACCCGTGACACTCTCCCACCACCATTTCATGCACGTCCTCATGCATGCTCGCCGTCCCATACCAGCTCGCATACTTGACAATGCATGATCCCCTTATGTTGAGCATGATTCACTTTGGGAGGGTAGGACACCTGGAAGCACAGCAACAATGATCTTCTATCGTGCATGTTCAATATAGTACGTCAGTTCTGGTTGTAAGTGGCACTGACGTCCGCCGCATCGGATTTGGCGCCAATGATTCACCTTGTTTCAGGAATACGGGGACCCAAATAGTTGTAGCAGCTTTCACAAAACTTCATTTTTATGGCGCTGCTTGGACCGTAGATTTTTTAACATAACACGGAGGGCTTCACTGCAACTATACTTGGGCGACTCTCACGATCCCATACTCGCGGAGTACAAAGACCTTTGCCGAAGCAAACCCATATTTGGTCTTCTCCCACCACCATTGCGCAACCATACTCTAATTGTTAAGCTCATTTGGTTAAGAGTCACGTTCCAACGTATCCGAGAATCGTTCTGCTCTGATACCAAGTTGTCACGGGGTTACTTTTCGACCTCCGTGTGGCATCCCCAAGTCCCCGGGGACAAGCCAATCCATCCCGCTTCTTTGTGTGGGTCACTGGTTTCGTCCTGCCTTGGACTCATCAGGAGAGCGGCGCCAGCTCTCGACCAGTGGTGCGTTTGTCGTTTGCACGACTAGGCACGTACACCTCTTCATTGATACTGACTCCGTCCTCCGATAAAGTCCAAGACTAGCCAGTAACCCAAACGTTCAAGCACAACCCACAACACTGCGACCTTCAAATATTTGGCCCGTGACACTTGGCCCTAAAAGAAAAGAAAAGGGAAGTGTGATACGCTATCACCAAAAAGGCGCGTGGCGTAAAGGTCATCCTAAATCCGGCATGGATATAAATGGCGGGAGCTCATCCTCCGTCAAACTTTCCCCCAATCATCTCTCCACATACACTATACCTATATGTCTTCTTTCTTCCACAATCCCCCTAATTTTCACTCCAAAATACTATCCTAAAACCCTCCCCCACACTCAGATCCCCCTCAATTCACACTCTTCTACCTAGGGTTTCATCATCCCCACTCCATCTGATCCCACCGTTAGGGTTTCCGCCACCTAATCGGAACCACCGCTGGCCGTTTTTCCGATCTCCGATGGACGCGGCCGCTAGTGTTGCTCCGATGTCGGTGCCGTCGTCTCAATCTCACTCCTCTCGGAAAGAATGGCGTGTTGTTTCCGATCATCATGAGGTAATTTGTTTAGATTAACAGTTAACACTTAAACACTCGCTGTTCGCTATTCTAGAGCTATTTTAGGGCTAATTTTGGGCTATTTTAGGGCTTAGGGTTTTGTATTTACTTTAGTTTGCTGTTTACGATCAGGATTTGGACCGTGTGAAGCTAGGGCAAGGTGATGAGAGACTGATTTATGAGGTATGATTGTGTTAGAATTGAAGTTTTGAGTTGTGTTATTGATTTATTTTAGAGTTTTCAATTAACTGTTAGTGGAGGTTTTGATCATTAGCTAAAGACCGATATTTGAGATACCGGTTATTGCGGTGGGATATCGGTAATTTTAGTATCATGCTAAATTTATATATAGCAATTTAACACTAACAATTCATCATACCTTCTACCATTAACAAATTAACCTTTTGCCACTTGCAAAACACTAATAATTGTAGCAAGTAGGAACTGATTAAGACTTAAAACACTAATATTTAACGCTAACAACTAACAATTAAGACTTAAAACACTAATAGCAACAATAAGAAGAAAGACTAATGGTAGAACTAAGAAGAAAGGTACTGATATCGAGAGTATCAGTGATATATCGGTCAACATCGCAGATATTATGACCGATATTTTGCCCCGATATCTCGGCAGGTGACCAATAACCGATATATCACTGATATGTCGGTGATATATCGGGATATTAACTACATAGATCCTGAGTGTGATTTTGTGATTGTTAAGGTGCATCAGCGAAGCGAACCAGTTACGGTTAGTGGAGGTTTTGAACAGGAATTGCGTTTGGATGATGTTGTGAAGCAAAGGGAACAGCTTCAGGATTTGGAGGTTCATATCAAAGCTAGGCTTATAGCTAGATCGGAAGTGATGGGGATGCAGGAGCGGTTTGATTCGCAGATTAAAGAGCACATTGCGTCAAATGTTAAGCTTGAGGTGTGATAGATTGTTTTAGTTGGAAATGTTGTGTTTTGTATACAACTTTACATGGAAGTTTGTGGCTTACTAGAATGTTTTTGTATACAGGAACGGCTACATGAAAGGGAAAAGGCTATAATGGACTTGCAAAGGACTGTGGATGATAAGGATAAAGAGCTTCATGTGATTAAGTTGGAACATGAAGCGGTATATGCTTAACGTTTGTTGCGTGTGTTTTTTTAATTCATTGGTATTTATATAGTTGTTATTTTGCATTGTTATAGGCATGGGCTAAAGAGGACCTTTTACGTGAGCAAAATATGGAACTTGCAACTTTTCGGTACATCTAAAAACCCCTATTGTATTTATTCACATTTTGCGTGCATGGATCAAGTTTGATGATTGTGAATCTGAGTTGTGGTATATGTATTTTCAGGAGAGAACGTGATAATTCGGAAGCTGAAAGAGCTCAACATCTTAACAAAATCCATGAATTACAAGAACATGTTCAAGAAAAGGAAAGGCAGTTTTTAGAATTGCAGGAACAGGTACTGTATTTGCTATTTGGTTTTGTAATATAGAATGGTACAAGAAACATCACAAAGCTTGTTTGTTTGATTGATTTGTGGTTAGAATGTTAGATTTATTTTCTCTTTGCTTGTCGTAATTTATGTTATCTTTTGCAGCATAGAGTTGCTCAAGAAGCTATCTTATATAAAGATGAACAAATAAGGGAGGCTCAAGCTTGGATTGCAAGAGCTCAGGAGATGGATGCTTTGCAGTCAACTACAAATCACTCATTGCAAGCTGAACTGCGAGAACGCACAGAACAATACAATCAGCTCTGGATTGGTTGCCAGAGACAGGTTTGTTAACATATCAAAGCATTAACTACAGTTCATACTCGGATAGTTATAGCTGGTTGATTATTTCACACAAATGTTGGCTATGGTTATTGGCTTATTGCTAAATAATCACTATTAGATAGAGGGGTCAGTTTTGACAAATTTACTTGTATATAGACAGATTTTGCTGTGTTTGTGGGTATGTGTGTTTTTTAGATTTTTTTTTTTTAATCTCAAATGGATCACATGTATCAAATAAGTTGAAAGTCTTCACAAATTTGTTTCTAGTACATACAACCTTTTAAACCGTGTTTTTCAAAGATTCAGATTGTTAATTGAAACAGTGTTGTGTCTATAATCGTTAGAATATTAGATTATTTTTGTAACAATTTTGTTTTTGTGATTATAACAAGTACAAAATAACTAAAAAAAATGGACAGGTTTTTTTAGCTCAATTATACCTGACCTGTGTGAACGCATACCTGCTTGATTTGTTCATCTTCTTGCCAGTTCTTTCATCAGACAATGTATGACATCACCATGTGCATTAGGAGTTTATATTAAGTAAATAGTTCATCTTTAGCAGTTAGTATATTCTTAATAGCTAATACTAGATCACGACATAATAACATGTATTATGGTATTAATATGTGTTAGTTTTCTGAGATGGAGAGGCTTCATCTTCACACACTACACCAGCTTGAGATTGAGTTATCTGAGGCAAGAGAAAGAAGTGGAAATAATTCGACACGCGCTAATCAAACTAATGCAAGGGAAACATCTCATTTAGTGCATGGAACTGGAAGCCAATTGGAAGCTAGTGTAGGAACCAACCCTGATGGTGATTCAAGGAGTCTCCAAAATGGCGATGCTGTCTCTTCACAGGTATCTTTGATGTAATATTCATTTCACAAGGGATCTTCATTTTTTTTGGTTTCAAGTTAGGGTAAAAGCTATATTGACTTATTTCAAGTCATATTATTGGTTTATTCACATCAAGAATGTATTTTTGACTTATCTCAGACTGAGGATGCTCCTACTGCTCAAATGGCCTCAAAGTCGTTACATGGAATGCCGACTTATTTTCCATCTGGACAACTGCATCCGTTTATATTCCATCACCCTCAGAATGTGAATTCACATCTTGTTCAATCTCATGTTGGCCAGTTCCATTCTGTAGCTGCAAGTTCATCTATCCCACATTGGCAGAATCAACAGGTACATTGATATTTATAAAAACGGGCAAGTTCTGTAAATATGATTAAAATTTTAGTTAAGTATACTACAATAATAATAATTAATTAATAAGAGAATTTTGGGTGACACATGCGTTAACAGTGGACCTGTTTTGAGTATTTGATTCATTTGTTAGCTATTTTTATTTAATTTTACCTGTGGTAGATAAAACAATAACCCACAGTAATCCATTTTTTAAGTAACTGAAATTGCCACCTTAAGATTTCTGATGTTCTCAACCATTATCTTATTTACTTTTATTTTTTACTTTTCTTTCAGGTTCTCTCTGAAGTTTTACAGATGCAAAACCATGAACAACATCCTTCTCAGAAAGATCAGAGTCTTTCAAGACCTGAAACTAATTATGATTATGAAGCATCTGTAAACGGACAAACTTTGGGTTCTGATTTTTTAAATGTCGTTCCATCTTCAACAAATGAGACAGAACAGGTATTATGACATATTTTGTTTTATTTTTGTTGGATCAAATTACAAATTACATTTTACAGCAGAGTTTACAACAAATCACTTCTCAACTTCATGGCTCTTTGCGGTTAAATCATTCTGACAACGACAGTGCACATCAGGTTTGTTTTAATAACTGTTTCGTTTCACAAGATCACTGGTTTTAACTTATAATATGTTAGGCTGATCTTCAGTTTGGAAAACACAGGAACACAATTTAAAGTTTGTGTCTAATCATAAAGTTGAAGCTCAAAATTCTAGCACAGAACACCGCGGTTCTGCTGCCATTGCATCTCAAGGTATTCAGGCAGTAATGATCAGTGACGTCACACCGAACAAGGTGGATAGCGTTATAGGAAATAGTTTCTCAGTAGGAAAGACTGCAGAGAATCTATTTGACGAAGAAACTTTGCTAGCTTGTGTTGTTCGCACAATTCCACCTGGTTCTGGTGGAAGAATACAAATCAGCTCAACGGTTAGTAACAGTTTCATCAGATGGCTATTTATAGTTTTGGTCGGGTAACAGTTGACTCGTAGGCCTAGTCTGTTTTTACCTTTGTAGTTTTTTTTTTTTTAATAAATTACTGATATGTAATTATGACTACTGAAAGAATTGTTTTTACAATAATTTTATTAAATCTTACAATAATAACAAGTTAGAAGGTTTTATGCACTTAAAAATACCGTGGGTGACTTTCTACGGGTTTAATCTGGTCACTTGCAGCAAAGATTTTGTATTTGACCTGATTGACATCTAAGCAGTTACTGCGGTAAAAAATCAGATATCGGTCAAGGACCGATATATGAGATATAGATTATCGTGGTGGGATATCGGTAATTTTAATATCATGCAGAATTTATATGTATAGCAGTTTAACACTAACATTTCAGTATACTCTCCTACCATTAACAAATTAACCTTTTGCAACTTGCAAAACACTAACAATTAACAATTAAGACTTAATACACTAATAGCAACAATAACAAGAAAGACGAATAGTAGAACTAAGAAGAAAGGTACTGATATTGGGAATATCGGTGATATAGTGGTCAATATCGCCGATAATATCGGCACCGATATTTTACATGGGGATCGATAACCGTACGTGACCGCTATTAACTTCATAGATTGACTAAATACAACCCAAATCAACTTGTTTGCAAGTAAGTGGATTAAAATAAATTGTAGTGTGAGTAATCTTTGTTTTCTTGTTATTCAATACCTTTTGACAGCTTCTTAGTCGGCTCACAAAAATGCTGGCCCCACTGCGTTGGTCAGATTACGAGAATAAACATGGAAAACTCGATGCTTTTTTGCGTGGTCATCCTGAAGTAAGCAAGCTCATGTTTTCTTGACAGTAAAAACTATATCATGTAATCGCTAGCACGAGTAACGTAAGTTATATGTATATTTTTTTTCAGTTGTTTGTCATTGAAGGGGATTATATTCAAGTGCAAGAGGGTGCACAGGAAATCATAGCTGGTATGGTGGCTCGTGCAAAAATCGGTGCGGCCACTGTTGCCGCTTCTCACCCATCATTACTGTCTTCTGTTGCTGTCACCCCTATGGCCCAATCCCGACTAAAGCAGGGCCCGTCTGTAAATTCATTTTTTAGTGAATCACATCACTCGAATGGTGTTTCGTTTAATCCTGTAGGTGTGAGAGTTTTGAGCAAACATAATGATCAAGTGAAACAAATATTGGTGAATGGTAATGGAACAAATCTTGATAGACCTAATTTGGGGTCTCAAGGCAAGGTTATTAACAGCGGGAGGCCTGGTTCTAATTACCACGGGAAACAGCAGGGCAGGTAATGTTTTATTTGACTTTTTGTACAGGTTAAAACAAGTCATTTACTTGGTATGGGCCGAAACGGGCTGGGTTGGGTTGGCCTGCATAGGCCTTATTGTCCGTTAGAAAAGTGTGTTTTTTTTTTAATATGTTAGGACTATAAAAGCTGAAAAGTATTTACTGCGATAATGATCTAAATATCTGAACAGAATGATTTTTGGACAATTTTCAACTCTTTTGTTATGTTTGACTTATTTGATCCAAACCCATATCGCTAACCTTTTTTTATAAATATCTTGACCCGTTTTGAGATAAAACACAACCCATATCGATCAATTTGGATCATAATTAATTTGGTCTGAATTCTAAATAGGACAAATTAATGAATTGTATATCTGTGTGGTTCAAGAGTTCTTTGAGACTGTAATTTTGACTGATTTACACAATTACAGTTGGTAGAATCTTATATGATGTCTGCTTTGTTGTTACAGGTCTACTGGGGGTCTACTGGGTTCCAGAAAATAGTGAGTACATTTGCACTTTGATTTACTTTTAAATTAAATGTATAGCATGTTGGTCATAGGCTCATAGCAAGCACACAAATTTACGTCGTGAATCAAATGACTTCATACCTACTTGTCTCTATGTAACTGAATATATATACACTTTTTTTTGTTTTTGTTTTGAACCAACAGGAGATTCTGGATTTTCGAAACAATTTGGCGGGAAAAGGGATTTTGCTTTTTTGATGACAGTGCATGAAATGGTTTTTTTGGTGTTTGCACGATTCTGAATAGAAATGGAATTGTAAACTGGGATTGAAACCGGAAATGGAATTGGAACTGGAATTACAGTTTAAGCTTATTTATCCTTTTGTTGTTAGAAAGACCGCTGTACTATACTATGCTTTCTCATTTCAATGGATTAAAAAAACTCAAGCTTTTTCGTCTTTGCCACATTTAGCGGTGGCAAAATCCACAGTTTGGAAAACGGGTCACTAACACGGTTGGGTAGTAACATAGTTTGATTTTCGGGATGATCACATGACCCAATTCTTGAATCTTTTCATCTAGCTCTTCAGCATGAATGCTGTTGTGCTTACTTTTGTTATAAATACAAGAAAGTTGAGTGTTATATTGTTTGTTACTTGTTAGTGATGCCCAGGGTCCGGATTGGCTGGTTTTGATGGTATTTTTGGCCAAATTGGTCTAGTTAACGACTAGCTATGTCACTAGCTTAAGTATGATATCACGGGCCCATAACCAAACCGAGACGAAAACTGGTTCAGAACTTATACAGAAACTTAAGTCATAGTGAACCCAATACAAAAACCTACAGAGACTGATAAATAGTTGATCATGAAGACCACTTTTCAAATTGAATTTTTATAATGACTTGTATATATAAATAACAAGTACAAAAGTGAAAGACAATAAAAACGCATACGTTTGTTCACAAATTAATCAAAGCAAATAATCAGACAACAAACATTATATATTTAAACACTATTATTTCTTGCATGCAATTCCATCCCCTCCACCTTGGCACTCTAGCATGCCATATTCCATCATTAACGAGTCATCTTCATCCTTGATATTATTAGGAGAGAACGCGCAAAGGGCACAATCTGTTGCAAGAAGTGAGCTAGTCTTGTACTTGTCATCACCCCCAATTACCGGCATTGCCACTCCTGGTTTTGCTGGATTTTCAAAATCAGGACGGTAAGTTCTACCAAGAATCCCTTCAACATTAGATGACAACCCAAAGAATCGGAATTGTACTTCCAGATGTGCAAAGCTATCATTTGAAGGAATCTGATAATTATGTATCTTACTGTCTTCTTCTGATACTGGAATCACGTTAACAAATATTTCTGCAAGATTAGGTATAGTGATCGTTAGACTATTGGTTGTTGAAGTCCTTTCAACTTGTATGTCTCCTTCTGTCGAATTCCATTCAGAAGAATCACCTTCCGGAATGATCAATTCCATTCCATCGTGTGATAACTTTAGGTGATCAACATTGTCATCCCATTTTTCGGTTCTTGTTGCTTCAAGGGTGAAGTCATGATGACCAAACTTGAGACCCAATGCTTGGATCCATGTATAGTCGCGAGTTCTACCTTCAGGTCTAAGTCCAATAAAACGTGCGTTGATTTGAAGATTAGAATCAGATATCAGGCTGAAATGTTCGTTGCTCCTTCCATGAAAGTAGAAAACAATTCCATCACCACCTATGAATCGTGGGTCATAACACGCAGCTCCGGGTCCATTACAGTTTGGTTTACGTGCTATAAAATACGAATAGATAAATAATCATTTCAATATGTTGATATACTATCATCCACTTTAAGCTTATACCTTAATTTCTTGTTCTTTATGCCAAATATATAAGAACTAAAAATCTAAAATTACAAATCATTTACAGTATAACACACATAGAATTTTCAAAATGATAATTTTAATAAAATATTGAAAATATAAACAATACGTTATTACTTACATTTGCACACGGCCTCACATTTGGGTGAGTAACAATCAAGAAAGCAAGCTTTGTCTTTTGGGTTCTTCGGCTTAACTTTCGGGCATTCTACCGGGCATGTGATGCGCTTCTTGAAACACTTGCTTTTACGACTCTTACAAGTTAAAATCTCTTGTACGGGTTTGACGGGTTTTGGAGGCTTAACACGCTTAACCTTATTTCCAGATGCAGCTTCAGTTACTAACGATGCCAACATCGCATGTAAAAGTAAAATCATGAATAAGGTTTTAACACCTAGCATCTTCATTTCTTGTTTTTTTTTTTTTTAAATACAAAAGAAAATATGGAATGGTGTAAGAAATAGATCATGTCCAAGCTCTATATATACAAGTGTACTTGGTGAGTTTGCAACTAATTTTGAAAAATTTAAATGTTCAAGTTGTGTTTGGCCAAGTTTGGTTTCAAAGAGTTCTTGAAGTCAATACAATAGTGTTATACCACCAAACTATAACTGCAATATTTTTTTTTTGAAGTTCACTCACTGATTTAAAAACTAGTAACGCACATAACATCAAAGGTCAATTTTTTTTTAAATATATATATTATTTGCAACATATTTTTAATCTGGTAGCTTGATATATAGTTGTTTTGAATTTAAACATTATATTATATTGTAACTAATGGCTAAGGATGAAAGGTATTCGTGCTGGTTTCTAAATTATATATATTATATATATTATATTATATTATATTATATTATATTATATTATATTATATTATACATATTAAAAGGAAGTACTCATGAATAGTAATCAAATATTTTTATAATATTGTTTATAATTTTGATTGTTTTATTAGTTAAAGTTGATTTTTATTAGATAGATATTGATTCGATTTATTACGGTACCAGTACGATATACACACTCGGTATAGAAAATAACATATGTTTTACATCGATCAAAAATGATAAAAACGAACACTGGTACCCACACCAATGTTCTTCAAACACTATCAATGAATAGTAATCAAATATTTTTATAATATTGTTTATAATTTTGATTGTTTTATTAGTTAAAGTTGATTTTTATTAGATAGATATTGATTCGATTTATTACGGTACCAGTACGATATACACACTCGGTATAGAAAATAACATATGTTTTACATCGATCAAAAATGATAAAAACGAACACTGGTACCAACACCAATGTTCTTCAAACACTATCAATCGGTTGAGAGTCATAGTAATTGTATCGATATTCATTTATCGTCACAGACAGAGTGGATAAAATGAAAAAAATGAAACCGGAAAGCATAAAAATGAATACAGATACCGTGATATGGTGATATAGTGTCAGTTTATTGAAAGAGAACAATAAAATAAATATGGGTATGGAAAGCGTTAGTTGTCAATTTATAGAACGCAAACGAATCGAATCGAACCGAATTGAACTGATGCAACTGAACATTAGTATCTGTATCGATATTCGTTTTTAATTGTTTCTGATCGACGTAAAGTTTTCTATTTCAATTATAATAGGGAGTGTCGGTATCGTAATGAGGCAAACTGATACCAACCAAATTCCCGTAGCAAAGCGCACATGAATATCACTAGTTATATATATTAAACAAAAAATGGCCATGAATAGTAAACTAACATTTATATATTATTATATTTTTTTATTTTTAATATTTTATTATTATAAATCATTTTAAACATATATTGTTTATATTCTATAATTTTCAAGATACGATATTTTATAAATTAACGTCGTTTACCATTTTTCGTTTATTATAATGATTTATTAAACTCGGAATATAGTGTTACGACATGCTTATAATTTTTATCTGTCTTTCAAAAAAAGCTTTGTTCGTAAACTAGCATTTATATATTATTATATATATATTTTTTATTTTTAGTATTTTATTATTATAAATTATTTTAAACATATATTGTTTATATTCTATAATTTTCAAGATACGATATTTTATAAATAAACGTCGTTTATTCTAATGATATAGTTTAATGATTTATTAAACTCGGAATAAAGTGTTACGGCATGCTTATAATTTTTTATCTGCGTTTCGATAAAAGCTTTGTTCAAAATTGAACGAGTCAATTATAATTGTTTGTTTTTTTGTTCTTTACCGTGAAAAACCGAATCGATACCATCCGAACAAATTTGGTAGCACTATAAAGTACCTCTTTTATATCATAAGCTATAGCAAGTGTCAGTGACAAACAAAACTGATATTGTTGGAACAACATCAACATTGGTATCACATCGATTTCAACCGAACATCGGTACCGATTTTTGTACTTTTGATATTCATTTTTTTAGTTTTTGATCCATATAAACTATGTATCAATATTCTTTTAGGCATATATCATGACAATATTTTTTGTGGTTTATCTTACAGTTGCTATACAAAGTGCCGATTACGACATCAATGCCTTATTCAATCAAACCGATACTGGGTGGCTTCCCGCCGCAACGCGCGGGGGAAGTCCACTAGTACATATAAAACGAAAGTTGTCATGAACAGTGCTGGAAATTTGATTTTAATTAAATTATAATTATAAATAGTCAATGACTTCTAACTTAATTCGTAGGAGTATATGGGTTTTTTTTAAGACTCAAGTTTAATTTCCACTTTGTGTAAAAAAAGAGTGAGGCATTGGTGGGCAGTGATAGGAGACCCTGAGAAAACTGGGTTCGCTCCTTGAGCCAAAACGGTTTTACCGGTAATTCACCATTGTGCCTACGGGCGTGTGGGTTACCCTTCAAATTTGAGTTTAATTAAATTATAAATAGCTAATGACCTCTAGCTCAAGTGGTAGGAGTATTTGGGTTCTTCTTTGAAAACTCAAGTTTAATTCCCACTTGGTGCAAAAAAAGAGTGAGGCATTGGTGGGTAGTGATAGGAGACCCAGGGAAACATGGGTTCGATCCTTGAGCCAAACGGGTTTTACCGGTAATTCACCATCGTGCCTACGGCGGGTGGATTACCGGGTTTTCCCCGGAATTGGTGGTGGACGACTCGGGTTACTCTCGGAGTACTCCGTTTGTCCAGTGGGTACCCCGAGAGTGCTCAGGATTTGATTTGTTGGCTATTAAAAAAAATTATGAATAAGTCTTTATGAAACCATTATATTGTAAATAAGTCTTTATGAAATCATTATAGGGTTGGACTGCTTTGGTCAAACACTATTTATTTAAAAAATTGAACCTTTCAAATGTAAAAAGACATCTGAGATTTACCATCAATACAATATTTATAAGATAATTAACGTAAAATGGTTTCTAAATATTTAGTTCTTCTATTTAAAATAAAAACAAACTCATATTTTTTTGCTTCCGGTTTTGATAATATTTATATAACTTCTTCTGCGAAAAGAAATCTGTTATCTACACCGATACCATAATTAACCAAACCAATACCATCCAAACAACTGTTTTTATGGTTTCAGTTGATGTAAAACAGGTGTAGATTGTTATACCGAGTGCATGTATCATATGGGTATTGTATCGAGCTGAACCGATATCAGTTGAATACCAATGGTAACATAACGCCGCAACGCGGCGGGCATATACCCTAGTTTATAATTGTTTAGAAGGCAAACTCATATACGATATACCTACTAATCATACTTCTAAAGCTGCATTTTTATTTCCTACGAGACTAGAAATCTCAATCTCATCAGGATGGAAACCTTTTTCAAAACACCTTGTCCTTACCAAAAATTATTATTATTAGAGTAAATTACAAGTTTTGTCCTTTATGTTTGTCCCAAATTTCAGGCGCTGTCCCTTACCTTTAAAATTGATGAGTTTTGTCCTTAATATTTCCAAATCTTGCACGTTATGTCCTTTAGGTCAAACCCAGTTAATTTTTTTTGTTAAATCTGGTTACCCAAGGGCAAGTTGGTCTTTTTACCTATATAATCAAAATTATTTTAATAAAAAAAGAAAAATAAATTTAGAAAACCAATATTTATATCATGACCTCTTTCTCCCTCTGCCCCTTTCTCATTCCTCTCTCTTTTTCTGGATTTCAGCCAAGAACCCCATAGCCGCCACCTCCCTCACAGCGACCACCACCCCCACCGCCCTCACAGCCGTCCACCCTCACCCATAACCACCACACCCTATTCAAGCCCATTCTCTCTCTCTAGGAAACAACCATTCAGGTCACCACCACCGCCAACACTCCTGCACCACTGTCATCAGAGCACACCACCACAATATTCTTCTTCTCCGACACTCTTGCACCATCATCAGAACACCGCAACACCAGCGCTATTGCACCACTCGTATATATATTAATAGAAAGTCCCATGAATAGTGTTTAAGATTGTTTTAATTATTAAAAAATGTTATAATATAATAATAATATTTAAATATATTTTTACTATTCATGAGCACTTAGATTTAATATGTATAAATAAGTGTTACTTTGTAAAACATTGTATCTTCAAAATTTTAAGAAAAAAAACAAAATGTGTGAAAATAATTATAACAATAAAATCTTAAAAATTAAGAAAAAAAACTATATGTTATTATTTATCTGCACTCAAGTTAATATATTAAGCGTTTATATGTAGTATGGCATTATAGTAATAAAATATTAAAAAAATGTTATAATGTAATAATAGTAATAAAAATATTAAAAAATGTTATAATGTAATAATAATATTTAAATATATTTTTACTATTCATGAGCACTTGAAAGTCCCATGAATAGTGTTTAAGATTGTTTTAATATTATTTGTTTTTAATTTTTAATTATTTTATTAAATATATATATATATATATATATATATATATATATTATTATTGTTTATATATGTTAATAGAAAGTATTCATTAATAGTGTTCAAGTTTTTTAAATATTTTTTTTAATTTTTAATTAACTTATTGATACACTTTTAATTGTTTTTGCATGTTTTTTTTCTTCTTTTATAACTATTAAGATACAGTGTTTTACATAATTTTGAGGATTTTGTTGTGACATGCCTGTATTATCTCTGTATTGATACATTCTTTTTTCGAAACCGAGCTATAAGAGGTAAAACATAAGTAATCAAAGCACAATCGTACATGTTATCAAGCCTAACTCGCATTTAGTTTTTTATATATAAATTGACGTTACTTTTTTCATTATTCTAATTTGTATTCGTTTCGCTAAAAGTTTTGTTCAAAATCAAACGGATCAATATAATTGATTTTTTTGTTCTTTACCATGATCAACCGAACAGATACCATGTGAAACTTCGATAGCGGTATAAAGTATCTTTTTTATATTGTAAACTATAGCAAGTATGAATACCGTGAATCGAACTTATATCGTCTGTTTTTTACCATGACGAATTGAATCGATACCGTGTGAACAACTTCAATGGCAGTATAGTTTTTTTTAATATCGTAAACTATAGCGGAGTATTGGTACCATGTCAACTCCAATAGAACAACATTAGTACCGATATGGGTACCATCAGAATCAATACTAATATTCATTTTGGAAGACTTTACTGATATTCGTTTTTATGGTTTTCGATTGATATAAAATATGCGTCAATATCCTTTTAAACATAGAATGACTTTATTTTTGGGTTTGCCTTTACATTGCTATACTGAGTGCCAGTATTGTATCGATATGTTGTTTAGTCGGTTTCAATTCGGTTTGGTATGATAGCGACACCTGCCGCGAAAAGCGATAAACCTCATTAGTTACTATTAAAATGTAAGTAGGTGAGTAGTGTGAAGTACTAAAGTGCATTGAGATTTTGACACTTATGCTTCAATTTTTTTTTAATGATAATTAACTTATCATTAATTAATTTGTTTTTTTAATAAGTTGCAATCATTAACTTTTTAAAAACATCTGATCATTATTGGAAAGAGAGTTATAAACTATACCATGTATTGTTTCTGTACTAATATCGTAATGCTACGTTATCGAACTGAACAAAAGCCGGTCAAATAACAATGGTACCGGTGTTGGTATTCATTTTAATACTTTTTTTAGTTTCGATATAAGCTATATTTTAATACTTTTTTAGTTTCGATATAAGTTATATTTGTTATTATTAGTATTTTTACACTACCAGTATCGAACCAGAACTGTACTGTCATGATCAGTATGATGTTAGGTTTTTGTTTTTACTCATCTTCTGTTTTGGTATTTTCGGTACAAGTACCGAATATTTTTTTTATGTTAACAATTAGGTATACATTTTGTTGAATACATAACTATATTAGATATAAAATAGTTTTTAGTATCGGAAACTATACCATATATCAGTACTTTACCGGTTCCATACTACTAATATTGTATTGAATCGAAATGATACTGTAACACCCTTGTTGTAATTTAACGTTTATCGTATAATTTAAACTCATAATCATGTAATTATAGTCACAATTATACTGAAAATACGGGTTTGTTAAAAACTTTTACAATTTAAAGTGATACAACATAATGTGGTTTAATTCGTCGTTATAAAATATCGACAAAACAACGTTGCGGAAGCTTTGTTTAACGTGTGTTCGGTTCTTGCTCGATGCTTGATCTTCATCCGGGACTCTCGACATTCACCTGTGATCAAAACCAACTTAAAGGTCAGTTTTGATAATTAAATAACCAATATAACAAGGAAATTAGGGAAATCCAACATTGATATCTTGATCCACAAACAATCAATTGAATTCTGGCCTCCACCGTAACTTACGGTAAGTTACGGTGGCCCTGAATGTCAAATTCCCCCACCGTAAATCAGGGGTATTCTACCGTAAAAATTTTAGCTCCACCGTAACTTACGGTGGCACCGTAAGTTACGGTGGCCCCTGCATCCAACCTTTCCATTTTTTTTTGCCGTTATTTGACACGAAAACTTTCGTATCTTCCAATCCGCTTATCCGTTTGACCTACCGTTTCTTCCTACATGATTATAATTTAATCTTCCATCATATGGAGTTAAAATCCAACATCCGGATTAACAAAATTTAAAACTTTTAAGTCTTCGGCTTATTACCCCTTTTTACCAAATTCTGACCCGTTCGTAATCTATCAAGCAAACAAGTTTGTTTGACCCTTATTTCTCTTAAACCTATTAAATTCAATGATATTTAACATATTAGGGTCCAATTACAGGTTCATATACCTTCTTAAACCCATTTTCACTCATATGCTTATTTTGACCCGTTAAGGGTATTTAAGCACATTTTAAGCACAAATCAC
The DNA here is from genome assembly GCA_030545235.1 of Helianthus tuberosus. Lineage (NCBI taxonomy): Eukaryota > Viridiplantae > Streptophyta > Magnoliopsida > Asterales > Asteraceae > Helianthus > Helianthus tuberosus. Next base: position 187,082,215 of record CM060382.1, on the reverse strand, counting down.
TTTCATTCGTTTCTAAATACATATGTCCACATTTCTTATCAAATGATCTCCCACCACAACTATATTTGTGGTGGATTCAATGTGGTGAATTTATATATTCCAAATTTTACCCCTCAAATCATTATTTTACGGCAAAGACTCTTTATAGAGTCATTGAACCAATATTTTACATTTTTCGCTTTTCATACTTATTCAAAGTATTTATTTTATCCTATCACTTATTTCCAAACAACATTTATGGTGCGTTCGCTCAATTTCGCTTACCAGGGCGTTTTAGTCAATTTTAGTCCTTCTTTACGACGAAGGACTTTTAGTACTTGTTTGACCCAAAAAAAAAAATTCGACTTTCTAACTATAATTCTGATTAGAAACTATTATTTTTCTAAAACACCACAATTATAACTTAAATCATTCGGTTTGCCTTTAAGATAACCAACTATCAAATTTTGACTTTGTTTAACTCTTAGAGAGCCTCAAGTTCTAAGTGGTGAGTTAAACCATTTTACATACTTGACTCGGATCAATATTTTGACCCGTTTCGATACCTTGCCTTAGTAGCCGCTAAGCGATAGCGATGTACGAATCCCTTTGATATTTATTCCTATAAGCATGTAACTTGACAAACCATTAGTTGATGTTGTCAAAGGGTGATAATTTCACCTTTTGGCCCGTTTATTTACCTAGTTATATATATTAATACGAAGTCACGATAAATAGTAAATTTCAAATTTCAATATTATATATATATTGATTTTTCAAATTTTATTTTCTTAAGTATGTTATATATATATATATTTTTTTTGTATATATTAATAGGAATAGTAAATCTAAACATTTAATATTATATATTTTGATTTTCTCTAAATTTAGTTTTTATTGACAATGTATGTATATTGTACTGCTATCATACCAAATCGAATCAAAACTAAAAACGAATCGTAATTTATTCTTTATGTAAACTATACGAGTGCTGATAACAATATTAAAAACATATTTTTTTAATCGTAAATTATACGAGTATCGATACGTGACGAATCGAGCCGATTTCAACCGAACATCGGTACCAATATCGGTAGTATCGGAACCAGTATTCTTCTTTTATAGTTTTCGATTGATATAAAACACGTGTTCATATCCTTTTGGGCATATCAAAACTTTGTCATTTTAGTTTTCTCTTTCAACTGCTATAGCGAATGCTGGTACATGAAAGAAATGAATCGATACAAACTGAGCTCCCGCCGCATAGCGCGAAGAAAAACCGCTATCTATACATATTAATTCTAAGTCTTTATTAACAGTAATATAAATTTTGATTTTCTTATATTATAGCATCATTGTAGAAAACAATAATTTATTCCTAATAATAATGTGATTTTGGTTTGCAATTGTAACGAGCCTTCAAAAAAGTTTTATACATACTCATTAACTTAATTAGGTAATTAATTAACTAATTTTTTATTGATTATAATTATATTATTGTTTTTATTATTATTTTTTTATTATAATTAATTTTAAACATATTTTGTTTTTCTTTAATAACTCTTAAGATAAAATACAATGTTTTATAAATTGACGCCGTTTACCGTTTTTTGTTATTCTAATAATATAATATAATGCTTTATACATTTCATTATTCTAATAATATATAGTACAATGTTATATTAAACTCTGAATATATCGTTGTAACATACTTATTTTATCTGCGTTTTAATAAAAGTTTTTGTTCAAAATTGAACGAGTCAGTTATATTTTTTTTGTTCTTTTCCAAGACAAACCAAATTGATATTGTTCGAACACATTCGGTATCATAAGCTATAGCGAGTATCAGTGATAAACAAAACTGATATCATCCAAACAACATCGGTGCCATGTCAATTTACTTTTAAAACCTTTATCGATATTCATTCTTATAGTTTTTACTGATGTAAAACATGTGTCAATATCCTTTTGAGCATATCATGAATTTATTTATTTGGGTTTATCTTTCTATCGCTATATAAAGTGCCAATTACGGTACCAATATTTTATTGAATCGAACGATGATACCAAACGACTTCCCGCCGCAACGCGCGTGGGAAGTCTACTAGTGTAGTTTATAGTGAGGAGAAAAGACGTTTTTTACTAGACACAACTGAAATAACCGATCGAACCATGTAAAGACACTAAGGGGCTGTTTGGCAACTTCTGAATGATTAAGTGCTGAACCAGTAAGACTATGGGGTATGGGGCGGGGATTGGGGCGTGGGTTGGCTGAAAACGCCCAAGCCACCACCCCGGGTGGGCTTGGGTTTGGGCGTGGCCCAAGGGGCGGGAGTTTAAGGCCGGGCGTGGGGCATGCTAGCGATCCTATGTGGTCGGCTCCTATTCGCTTGTTGGCTAGGTCATAGCGGGGGGCATTTAAAATTCAAATTATAACCGTTTGGCCAAGCCAAGCGGTTCACCCACCCAACAGTCAACATCGCTATATATATAACCCAACCCCACCGGCTGTCCACCGTTACCCCAACCCAAACACACTTGATCGAACCCGCTACCCACACACACTTGATCGATGGCCTCTTGGACACACGAGGAAGAGCTAGCTCTTGTCACGAGCGTCGTTGACGCAATGAAGGGCCGCCAACCCGGTGAGATCCGTTACTGGTCGGAAGCTTTTGCTAGCTACCGGCATAACGTGGGAAACGACCGGCACAATTTAAACGCGTGCCAACATAAATGGCGCGAGCTACGACCGAAGCTCGATCGTTTCAAAGGCTACTACGACAGCGTCCCGGGCGGTGAGATAAGCCACGAAGACCGGGTGGCGGTGGCGAACATCGAGTTCCGGGGCAAGGAGCGGAAGCCGTTCGACAAGCTCGCCCTTTTCGAAATCTACCTAACGCTCTAGGTTTTTTTTTTTGTAATCCTTTTTAGGCTTTTCTGTAATTTTTATGAATTTTGTAATTTTTAGGAATTTAATAAAATTTTAGGCTTTTTTTAATGTTGTGTGTATTTTTTAATTTTTGTTTTTTTTAAATAAACCTGCCAAGCCACGCGGGCTAGCCACGCCCCGCCATACCCCACGGACACGTCACTCACCGGCGGGGGGGGGGGGGGGGGGGCTCGAACTCCACGTGTCAACCCATGCCCCCAACCCCCGCCCCACCATACCCCACGGTCTAACGGGTCTGAACCATTAAGTGCTGGACCAGTAAGAGGTCCGAACTATTAAGAGCCAGTATAATAATTAACCATTCAGATGCAAATGTCTGACCAATTCAAATTAGAGGTCTTAACCATTCAGACTTAGTATAATACTTAACCATTCAGAGGCAAATGTCTAAACCATTCAGACATCTGCTCGCGAAACAAACAGTCTGAACCATTAAGTGCTGAACCAGTAAAAGGTCAGAACCATTAAGAGCCTCCTTAAGAGGTAAACAAACAGCCCCTAAAACACATTATAAAACTTCTATAGGTTATTTTTAATCTAAGTTTTAATTGTTTAATCAGTGGGGCGGACCCAGGAAACTTTTCCTGGGGGTGCGGAAAATTTTTTTGAACGGCAAATTTGGATCACTGACGGAGCACCGAGTATCATCGTGCTACCAGCAGAACCATCCTATCATATTCATCTCCACTAGGCTATAATGTCTGAACACAGGAGGAAACCCACCAATAAATTTGGGAAAAACCCCTTGTGGGAATTGAATCCAGGACCTAATGGTCCTGTGCCTTATCCCACCATGCGACTAGGCTATAATACCATGGACTGTTATATACTTATATATTCATAATCAATGTTTAATTTATTTTCTATAGATTCATAATATTTTTCCAATGAGGGAGATTGAAAATTTTCAAGGGGTGCGGTTGAAAAAATCCAAAGGGTGCAGTTGAGATTTTCGACGAAAATTAGCACTAAAAACCTTTTATCAAGGGGTGCGCCGCCCACCCACCATTGTGGGTAGGTCCGCCCCTGTGTTTAATACAAACTTTTACAGCTTACTTCTATAGGTTTTGCAAAGAATAAACAACAAAACCAATTCGATTTGTAATAAACCAATTATTTTGGGTCCATTGCAAACTGGATCAAATACTCAAAACATATATCATACATGGAATAACTAGATTGCTACAATAGGCCGCGTGTTGCGGCGGTGGCATTTTAGTTATTTATAGTTGACGGCACGTTATGTGATGTGTTAACCATATGAAAACGCATGTTTCAACGTATCCAATCTAACTCAGTGTAACCTATATAAGTGTTGTGCTTACAAAAGAAACAACATCAAACCCGAGTTGGTTCGTTTAGTGAGGGGACGGGGGCGTCGGCACAAAGGCCACTACGGGCGTGGAGTGAACGTTGTTTAATTTAATTTAGAATATCCTTCGGGCAAAGTGACCAAACACGAGAAAGATTGCATTGACAATCAACACATGTTTATCCCATTTGTGTTTGATACTTTTGGTTTCCTTGCGACAGAGGTTGTGGAACTACTTAGTCGAGTCAAAAGGGTCATGCATAGTAATATTATGACCCCGAGATCTATGAATGTAGTTTTTAAAAGACTTGGTTTTGCTATTCTAAAAGGGGGTAGTGGCGCAGTTTGTTATCCGTTTACTTTATATTTCGATGTAATTTTCATTTGGAGAGTTAATAATTTACAAAGAAAATAACAACATATAACTCAACATCTAGACTTATCTCAAAAGACTCAACCACATCACATTTCACCTCTCTGTAACACATGTAACAAGTGTGAAAGATGAAATCCCAAGGGTCTGTTTGGTATGTGGTAATGGGATGGATGAGGGAATGAAATGGACGAGAGAATGAAATGGACAAAGGAATGAAATGGATCATTACCATTCCATGACCTTGTTTGGTTACCATGTGGGAATGCAATGAATCATTACCTTGTGTTGTTTGGTAGGCAGAAAAACACGAAGAAATAAAACCAGTGATAGGTGGCGGTGGCAGCGTGGGTGACACTGGCGGGTGGTGGCGGCGGAGGGTGGTGGTGACAGGTGGTAACTGTTGTCGGTGGTGGTGGTTGTGACAACTCGAGTTTCCAAGGTCCTTCAGCTAACACACAGTTTCTAATTACATCTCGTCATGCATTATAATTTCATGCTCGTTATGTGAATGGATAAAGTTGGTTAATGCTGTGTATGTTGTGAGTGAATGAAAGTTACTTTGGGGTCAGGATCTACAATGTTTAATCGCATAAGTTTCTGAGTCGCGCATCATTTATTGAACCGCACATCCTTCTCCTTGTTCGGACAATTGGACTCTCGGCCCAAAACTTTAAGCCCAACTGGGTCGGCTTGCTTAGTATGGATGCAAACACACACACGGCCAAGTGTGTGGTGCTCATATCATTGCAAACACAAAATACAATCCTAAACCCTAGCCTCCTCTCTTCTTTTGCATGCACGACTGTAACGTCCTAATACGTTTTTGACAAAAAGTCACAGCGGAATTTCATACCATAAAATTCCTTTCACTGTGATCGTCTTAACTTACTTGAAGTTCATTTTAAGGTGACACTTTTTAAAATGAACACATAAATCGAACTTATTTACGAAATGGAAACATAAACTATGTTTACTAAATTACTTATTCAAACATTCCCGTACAATCTAACTTGTGACTCGGTCTTCGATCTTCCCTCCTCGGTGATCCTCCGTGACTCGTACAACCTACACTTACCATGCAAATACAACGTTAGTAGACATCATGAACGTAACAAGATTCATACTCTTTTACTTTCCATTCCATTATTCCTTTACATTGAGGCATTTCCGTCTGAGTATATCCACATATATACGTTCATACCTACACGCGTATGTACCGTGATACTTAAATACATAATGCTTATGCCCAAACATAACTACTTGCGTATATACATACACCGATACCTACATATATACCTATCTGCATACGTAACTACATACTTACATGCATACATAAAACGAATCATAACTACTCACGTGTATACCTTCGCTCACACGTACATATACTTACATAAATGCATAAATACATTCATTCATACATACTAACTCGTACATACCACTTACCTAATTCCCCATGAATTACCGCCGTATCTTAATTACAAACCTTCGTATAATAAAACATGTATGAACAAACTTATATTCATACTCACTCCTATTCATGATTACTTATTAGTTTAAGCGTATTGGAATGAAGTTAAATCTATACATGCATACCCAATACTTAGTTCATTACCCCGCATACTCGCTCCCACATCCCGATCTTACTCACACATCATAAACGCTTTTTAAGTGTCTTTCGGGTATGTTTCGGATCTTAAGAATGAGTTCCGCACTCACCCGTAACTCACCAAGCCATTTGGTAGGGTTGAGGAACATTATAAAGACTTAAAGAGGCTTGGAATGGGTTCACGGGGTCCGAAATCGAAAGAAAAACAAAGAATTTCATAAACTTTACATTTGCATCAGACCTCCACCGTAAGCTACGGTGGCTACCGTAGCTTACGGTGGCCCCCAAAATCCTTACGGCAGCTTTAAACTGCCTTACGGCAGAAATAAAGTCCCAGCTCCCATCGTAGGTTACGGTGGGCACCGTAAGCTACGGTGATGCCCAGATCAGCCCCCCATTTTAACACTAAAATTCGCATAACTTGTTCGTTTTGCATCCGTTTCACTTGAAACTCGTTCCTAAACATCCGTAAAACAATTCCTTACATATTAGACTAAGAATCCTTATCCCGGGTCCTTAATCATTACCAATTTTATTACCGTTACGTCATTTATTCTTATTTATTCGACCCGTTTGGTCCCACAAACTACCTTCGACTATCTAGATCAATACTTTTCTTAATACCTTCAATCATTTCATACCATACATTATTTCTCTTCATTCATAAACAAGAAAGTTCTTATGTATACTAAGAAGTGAGTCGGAAGTCACTTACCTTAAGCGTTAGTGTTCATGCTTGCTTCCTCGCCTCCGCTTGACCCGTTAGTTTTCCATTATTTGGTCCATGCTAGTGAAAACTCCTACCCATTCATGCCATCATATTCAAAACATTGTTATTACATATATTCATCAACACTAGCATTCAATTCCAACCGAAACGGTTGCTTGAATTTCGTTAAATAACTATTAGCATGCATAAGACTCGCATTAGCAATTTTACTTATTCTAATCCATGCTAATTTCATTCACCAATATACTATTTGTCTTGCAAAGCAATGCTGAACTTGTTACATGATTATTCGGTTTAGTGATGGAACACATGCATGAATAAATGAGTCGTATACAAACTGATTGAGAGTGTGTAAACGTCATAGGCTCGGATTGATCAACTGAAATGTGTGTGCTTAACTATATTTGCTAGAATAAGTGTAAAGATGTAAGCATGAACGTATATGAGAACTGAATATATGCTATGTGATTACTTGATGAAAATGGGATGTTAGGTTAACTATTATGACATGTGCTAAATGAGTGCTTCTCGTACACAACATGAATGTGGGATACGTGATTTATGTGCAAACGAACTGACTGTCTTTGGTAACCACGGTAGTGATTGGCTGATTAACTTGGAATGGGTGACATAACCTACCGAGCAAACCTAAGGTGAGTTCACTGCTCTTTTTCAAGCATGCGTCCCGGGGAGGGACATCTGGTAAATATTTCGGGGAGGAATATTGGGTAATGGGTTTGACTGGAATGTTAAGCCGTAATGTTGGATAATACACTCACTCCTATCACCATTAAGTCCCATCTTGTTTGTTACCTGAGAGGTAACAGGGTATTAGTTGATAGCGCTATTTAGTTTTGGCACCCTCACCCCGTACCTGAGAGGACGGGTGTGAACTAATGACCCAGTTATGCCCAATGCTTTGATAGGGGCATTGGGGAAATGGCAAAATAATCTGGAGCCATCTTGTACGGTATCGAGTTATTATCAACATTGTTTTTGGAATTGCTTTTGAACTAAACTAAACTTTTGGTAGTAAAACAAGTAACACGATTCTCGGTAAACAAAACTGTGAACTCACCAGCGTTGTCTGATACACTTTTCTGCATGCTTGCAGGTCTATAGGCAATGTGGTAGAAATCGGCCTAGGCGGCCGATTAATCGGCGCCTAGGCGCTAGTCGGTGAGTTACTGACTAATTTTGAGCTAGTCGGTCAAATTAATCGGACATGGTCAAAATCGGTCTAAGGCGGTGAAAATCGGTCCAAGGCGGTGAAAATCGGTCCAAGGCGGTGAAAATCGGACTAATCGGTCCATTGTTTTACAGCCCATTAAACCCAAATTTTGACCCATTAAACACCGATTTTGAAACTGACCCATTGTTTTACAGCCCAAATATTAATTATAACCTATTTTATCTTCACAATTTCAGCCGTCACCTATGTTTTGACCACCAGCTCCTAAAACCCAGCTCCTAAAATCGGACACCAGACACCACCAGCAACTCCGACTTCCTCCGCACACTACCACCAGTTTAAGTTTAAGTTTAATTGCTTATGTTTGAACCATACTATTTTGAAGTATTTGAAACTTGAAGTATTTATGTGAATTTTGAAGTATTATTTTTATATTATTGTGTGTATATATATAAATTTGAAAAATTACATATAAAAAATCCCATTCCGATTAATCCCGATTAATCCCTAGGCGGTACCTCACCGCCCGACTAGCGCCTATCGCCTTCTACAACATTGTCTATAGGTTTATATCATTGGGACTTGCTGTCTGGGAGGCTGGAGTGGTCATGGGTCGAGAGACATGGAATCGCGATACAAGTCTAATGGTTTTCGTTCATATGTTTTATGAAACACTTAACAAATGATTTATGCTTCCGCTGAACACGATGAATTACATTTAATGTTTTGTAATACTTTATGTTAATGAATGAAAGTTTTATTTGAAATCTTGTTAAGAGTTCATTGTGATTGGTGGCTAGATCCTGGTACGTCACACGCCTCGCGGGGGTTTCCGCACGTGGTATTTTGGGGGTGTGACAGTGGTGGTCGGTAGCAGAGAGTGACGACGATGGTGGGTGGCGGTCGTGAGTGGCAGCGACGGGAGGTGGTCAGTGTTGGCGCTGGTGGTCGGCGACAGTGGAGGCGCCGACGGTGGGTGGCGACCGCGGTGGGTAGCAATGGTCGGTGGTGGTGGTAGGCGGTGGCCAAGGTCGGTGGAGGCGCCAATGGTCAGTGGCGGAGGGTGACGACGACGATGGTGGGTGGTGGTGACGCCAGAAGGGCGGTTGTCGGCGTCGGGTGTTGGCGGGTGGTGATAGTGGTTGACAATGTTGATGATGAAGGATGAGTGGGAATTGAATAGAAAAAAAAAACAGGGGTTGTGATTGAAATGAATTTGAGGGAATTGAACGACATATGTAATAAGTGATTCTATTACCTTGACCAAACAGATACACCATTGTAATATTCTATTCCATTCCACATCTTATTCCTTCATACATACCAATCACTACCCAAATATTTACATAAAGGTTGGAGATTGGGCCGTGAACAATGAGCCCACCAAGCCCATTAAGCCCCAAAAGCAAACCCTGTGTTTTTTCTAGCGAGCAACTAAAAGAACGTGAATCGGGAGAACACAAAAGCCGAAAACCGTTTCGCACTGCCGCTCAATTACCTCAGGTATTTGGTTCATAGATCTACCAATAATTTCACAATTTTTTCAATGATTTCATTCAATACGCTCTACTAAATCATTTTCAATTTTTGTGTCTCCGATTTGAATTACAGCATCGTTCGTGTCCGTACGTCGGCGAAGCAATTAGAAACCCTAGCTGGTGTCACGCGTCACCAGCATCAAAGTAAGAGGAATTCATCACCATATGTTCATGTATTTTCATATTATGATGTTAAATGTGTGGTTTATTGATTTATAGACCTGTGTTTTCGCTTCTGGAGTAGTAATTGTTTTAGGTTTTTGGAGTTTTAATTGTTGCTGACTCAATTGCACAGTAGCATTATCTGAAATGTTGTTTTGGCTTTCAATTTATGGAAATTTGGAACATAAATTTGTATTATGCTTTTGTTAGGTTTAGAACGCATATGTGGTGTTCTGGAGTTTTTCAACCCTAAAATAATTTTTTTGAACTCAACAATTGACAGATATTTTGATATACATGGAATAGTAGAGTTGGATAATGATTTCTAGGGGTGTGAACGGTTTGGTTTTAGGTTTTTGAAAACAGTTTTGTTTCGGTTATTTCGGTTTTAGCAACGGTTTGGTTTTTGAAACAAATTACGTAAGATTCAAAAGTTAAAAGTATAATTCAAAGTTTAAGAATCTTTCTTAAATGTATACATTTAAGTTAATATATTTAGTCTTTTTAATTAATATTGTGCACATAAACCTAACCTTCTAATCTATTTTAATGTTTCTCCAAAGTTAATGATAAATAAGCATGTTAATGTTATTATTATAAACATTTAACAATCAAGAATAAAATTAATAATTCTTAGTGGCATGAATTTGGCATACTATTATAACTTATCAGTTCGGTTCGGTTATTGGAAATGGTTATCCGAAATCTGAATCAAAATTTTTGGTTATTAAAAATCCGAAAACCGGACCAGCGGATTTTGTTTCGGTTCGGTTATTTCGGTTTTCTGCTCACCCCTTGATTTCAGTAGTAGTAGTGTATGAGCTAAAGCTTCGTTCAAAGTGTTTTTTTCTACTCTATAAAGCCATCAGCTACAGTTTTGATCCAAGTTTAGAGATGCATACATTACATGTATTTCGGTAATTGCTTTTAAAATGTTTCTTCATGCAGCTTCCAGAAAACGAACCAACATTCAGGAGGAGAAAAACTAGTTTATCTCGAAACAAATACATAAATATTTGAATCTTGTTGCAAATAAAGTGTAAAAAGCAATGTACTTCATAAATTATGTTCACTTCAAAACAAATGAACTAGAGATCTCAAAATGATATCTGGGTGGATATTCTACATTTCAGTAAAAACAAGTATGAATAAGGTAAATAGATTAAAACATGGTAATTTTGCATAATCTTATAACCGAGATGCTTTGTTTATGATAGATGTCAAGCGCTTGGACAAATATGAGCTATGGAATCTTACATAAGGGTGTAAATGAGAATTAGGAGAAAACGGTTTGGAGTTGGGGTTATATAAATATAATTGGACCCCAAAATTTGTTTCCAAAATGTATAGCTGTGCAGCACATTGGCGCTTTTGAGCAATTTTAAGGATTTGGGGAATTTTATTTCAAATATTATAGCTTTGGAACTTCATGGACTGCATAGGCCTTGGAGCTTGTGAAGCACAGCTCTTCATGAGGAGTGCTTTTTTGGTTTGATTTAATTCATTTTTTGTTAATCGTTCGTACCGCATGGAAGTAAAAGTTCTATACAAGTAGTTATAAACTAGGAAGCATTGCTTGTATCTCTCGGTGAGTTGTGATTAATTTTAGTTATGTTATTTTCTTGCAGTTTTGGGCTAATCCACTGAGCTGTTTCTTTGGAACTGAAAATGAGTAGCCGTTTCTCGCGTATGATTTATGTTGGAAACCTGCCTTTGGATATAAGAGAGAGGGAAGTTGAAGATCTTTTCTATAAGGTTTGTTTCATTGTCTCTTTTCTTCCTCTTTTCATTAAAGCTCAAGATTGTGTTTATTTTTAATGCTGTTTTTTGCTTCATTCAGTATGGACGCATATTGGACATAGAATTGAAGATTCCACCTCGTCCTCCCTGTTATTGTTTTGTGGAGGTAATACACTAAATTTGGATTTCATTCTTTTAATTTCTTTCATTTGTCTGGAGTAATAAGTTTCAACAATTATTTTGATTGGTTGTTTAAATTGTAGTTTGCAAATGCACGAGATGCTGAAGATGCCATTAGGGGCCGTGATGGCTATAATTTTGATGGTTGCCGCCTCAGGGTACCACAAAACTTCGATTAATTTATTGTTAAAAACTTGTGATTAAATGTCTTTCTATAAAATCTAAAAACCTTTGATATGCCCTTTGGTGCAGGTTGAGCTTGCTCATGGTGGCCGTGGACAATCATCTTCAGGTGATGGTCGTGGCAGTGGCGGTGGCGGTGGCGGTGGTCGTGGCCGTGGCGGAGGCGGCGGTGGACGTTTTGGCATTTCACAACGTTCTGAGTATCGAGGTGTGGCCTGAAATTTAATTATAATAAACTAACAAAAAGATTTTAGAGGTGGCAACAGGTGTGTCGGTCAAACAAACACAACCCAGTTTGCCTGTTTATATATATTATTGTAAGGATCAAATACAAATGGGACTTAACATACAAAATGGCCCTAACATGAGAAGTGAAGGAATCTTTTTTTTTTCGATTTTTTTCCATCTACTTAAGTATGATGTTTAATTACAAAATGTAAAAATCAATTCGTGTTTTTACACTAGTAAGTAATTATGTAATTACTCTAGAGTAATTATACATAGTTACTAGTGTAAAAGCACGAATGATGTAATTACTGAGTAATTATACTTACTCTAGAGTAATTACATGATTACTAGTATAAAAATACGAATAATCTTTTTTAGATTTTGGGACTAAAATATGTGCTCGACAAGAGGGGAATAAATTAAAAAAAAAAAAATCTCTCTTTACACGTCTCATGTTAAGCCCAATTTGTATGTTAAGATTCATTTGTACCGGAACCTAATCCTATATATATAGACACACACGCACACATGGTTGAATTTGCCCCTCTAATAAACTATAGTATGAGGGGATGCAATGTCTCAGTTGTATTTTTTTGACACGTTCATTCATTAGTCATTTAATATATTCTTGCAACCTTACGTTTCTTATGGCAGTTATTGTTCGTGGGCTACCATCATCTGCATCTTGGCAGGATCTTAAGGTAACATGTTTAATGCCTAATTTTTATTCTTGCTGCAATATTAACTGGAATGATTTCTTTCCCAGGATCACATGCGTAAGGCTGGTGATGTATGTTTTGCTGAAGTTTCCCGTGATAGCAAAGGTATAATTTATATTATTATGATTTTGTTTTTATGCAAATCCATTTAAATCGCAAAAGGTGGAAATTTGATTCATTTGTATATATGAACGGATCTATATGTTTTACATGTTATTTGTCATGGATTTCTTATTTTAACATTTAGGGACATTTGGCCTTGTTGACTATACCAACTATGAGGACATGAAGTATGCTGTAAGTTGGTGAAATTTTTTGTTTAGAGTACCTATAACGTTTTTAATGTACATGTACGGTCTATTCAACTGTCCTTTGTTGCTTAGATACGGAAGCTTGATGACACTGAGTTCAGAAACCCATGGACAAAAACTTATATTGAGGTTTGTTTTTTTGGCCGATCTGAATCTCCCGTTTTATAACTATTGAAACATGTTGATTGTATGATACACTTTTTTTTAATCCTGTTTTACTGTAATGATGAAAGACTTTTTACGTTCTTCGATAGTTCGATTAAAATATATTTCAAAATGGGTCCAGGTAAGGAAGTATGATAGGAGTCCTTCTAGGAGTCGGAGCCGGAGCCGAAGCAGAAGCCGGAGCAGAAGTCGTAGCAGAAGCCGAAGCCGTAGCAGAAGCCGAAGCCGAAGCCGAAGCCGAAGCAGAAGCAGAAGCAGAAGCAAGAGGTATGAATATAGGATTAATTTCATATATAACCTTACAAACTTGAAAAATTTCTTTTATACCCGACCAAAACTAAAAATATCATATATGCCCTTACAAAATAGTTAAAATACCAAATATACCTAATTTATTAAAAACAATCTAATAAATAATCATTTTCCCTTATTTTTAACTTCATCTTTTCATATATGCTCATCTTTTAACTTCATATTTTTCTATAAAATGTTGAAGATTATAATGAACTTATTATTGTGTGTGAAAAATAATTTGGTGCTTACATTGTTCTGAGTTCTCACAGGATCAATTGATAGCAAGAACTGTTGATAGGCCTCCGGGTCAGATAAAAGCTTCCGTAACTCATCAACACTACATCAATCAAACAATGCAAGATAAAATCTATAGTTATAAACAAAAAATAAACAATAATAATAATAAATTTGGAAAAATATACTCATCGTAGGCAGTGTTAGGATCGATCATCAACACACAATAATAGTTAAAATAAAAAATGCAACTAATTTTCACAAACACGTAAATCTTAACTGAGATGCTTATTGATATGCTTGTTGCCAATCTATATAACTACTGAGTAACAATTTAACAGCTAATCTAATTCAACAATTTAACTGCTAATAATCCATCAACCAAATGTGATCAAAATTTAACATCTAATCCAATTTAACAGCTAATCTAAGTTGCCAGCTAATTCGCTAATCAATACAAAGCTATATTCAACATTGAAAGGCTGCTACTATTAAAATTACTGTAACAAATTAGCAGCTAATTATATCTAATATAATAGCTAATGTATCATAGTTTTCAAGTAATAATTAATTTATTTTAGTTCTCAAGTTTTAAGTTAACGAGCCGGATGAAAATGGCAAGATGGCATTTTACTCCAAAATATATAATAAAACTAAAGCAATCACCAAATTTTCAAAACCACCGTCCACCCTTAAACATTTATAAATCAAATATTTTTCTAAATAGAAACGCTGTGACGATTCCTAAAAACTCAACTGGTTCCTCAATTAGGTTATCCGGGGTTTATTTTCCAAGTTCTCTCCTTCAAAAAAAAAAAAAACATTCATGAAATCACATATACAAAATTACATAGCATTTATAACTAATTTTATATAGACGCAACCCAGATCAACCGCTTCACAAGTAAAAGGGTTACGCAAGTGAGTAGGGGGGTACAACTGTGAACAAAGTTTACACATCAGCTAAAAAAACTTACTAGCAAGCTGTACAGTTTCCTTTCGGAGCTCTTACCTGGGTTACAAAGAAAATAAATTATATGAGAGAAGAAAAGCCCATTTTTTTTTTCATAAACAATACAATAGTATTCTTCATGTATAATATTTAAGCTAAATAAAATAAGCTGGAAATGAGTAAATATAACATTTGAAGTTAAAGGACATGTATGAGATTTAATAGTTTTAGAAAAATAAGGGTAAAACTGTCATTTATTAAATTGTTTTTAATGAATTGGGTGTATATGATATTTCAACTACTTTGTAAGGGTATATATGATATTTTGCAAGTTGGTAGCTTGTTGGGGTATATATGAAATTGCCCCATGAATATACAACTTTTTTGGTAACTTTATTGTTTATTTAGTTTAAATGCTGTTTTTTTTTTTTTTTTTTTTTTTTTTTTTGTAAAGTAAATCCTTGGAGCGACCAGCGGCAAAATCACCATCAAAGTCTAGATCAGCTTCTCCTGTGAAGTCGCCAAGGTATTACAATCTAGCCTCTACTCACACAAGTACAGTCACACACCCATACAACTGCTCTATAACCCGTCCTTTTATCCAAACCTTGTCGCAGAGCCAGGTCAAGGTCAAAGTCGAAATCACCAACTCCACGGAAGGTATAACGCACTTCTCGTGTTCATGTACATGATTTACGAAATTACTTATAACCGCATCTAATTCTGTTCACTATACATTTTTTTTTTCAGGAGGGAAGTCCCTGAGCCAATGTCAAGCCTTATCTGTCTGTGTTCTGTCAGCCTTTATTGTTTTATTAACTAGTTAATTGGTGAATCATACATCTAGATGTCTGAACCCCTTGATGTTTGTTTGTTTCTGTCTGTCTGTGATACTTGTGAGAGAGACTTCTACTTGCATTTCAATTGGACTCATAATATATGTAATACCAGACTTTTGTTTGATAAACCGGACCGGGGCTAAGGGATATAATCATAAACCGGTTGTTTTGAGTGAGCTAGACAACTAGTGAAATGCAGTGATGTTTATCAACAAGAAAATTAGTAAAGAACATGTGAAGAAAAATATTAAGATTCTTTTCGTAAGTAAAATGGTTGTTTTCAGCCAGCATTAAGTGTGTTTTGTTTACAAAAAGAACGTCTCTTAATGGTTCATGGAGTCTCTTACTTCGTAAGTTTTAAAAACTTGCTAAATGAAAAACAAAACCATTTTACTCCTTTGCCTTAGTTTGTTTAGGTCGTTCACGCAAGGGTTGTTTCTCCACTTTGCATCGCCGTTGTCGCATCACATCTCCCTGCTTCCTTTCCAACCAAGAATCGCAGGTATGTTCAACATTTCTTGCTAATTGTTATAAAACGGGCTGCTTTTACTTTTATTATTGGTACGCTCAAGGGCGTAGCTTTGTGGGGGGCGGGAGGGGGCTTCCGACCCCCCGAACTTTTCACTCAGTAGTGGAGAGTGTAGTTTTCGTATAGAAATTTTTGGGTATATACATTTTTGACCCCCCGGTTTTCATATATAAATCTTTGGTATATACGTTTTCGACCCCCTGGTCGGAAATCTCAAGCTTTGCCACTGGGTACGCTTGGTTTTTTATGGTCTCATAAACATGGAATTAGTACGTCTTTGTTTGGGTTAATGGTCTCTTGTCTTTCTTTGATTTTATGTTCTTAAATGTTATAAGTGACCAAAATGGAAGCGATAGGAAGCATGGTCATAGGTGTAAGTTTCTCTTCTGATCTTCATGAGTTCAAATCCATTGGAGATGAATCCGCAAAACTATAAACACCGTGACACTCGTTGCGATAAGGACATGTGGGGGGTTCTTCTCGTTACTGTTTTTCGGCGTGAGAATAAGTAATGTTCTTTCTAGAGAGAGTATGTAGTGAGAGCGAGAGTAATGAGATCGGAATCATTAAACCTTTGGAGAAGTGTGGTATTTATATTCGAATGGTTGGAGGAGGCGTGAGAATAAGTAATTGTTCTTTCTAGAGAGAGTATGTAGTGAGAGCGAGAGTAATGAGATCGGAATCATTAAACCTTTGGAGAAGTGTGGTATTTATATTCGAATGAGACGTCAACGTCAAGGAATATCCCTTTGGTCCCATCTGTCGTGGTTGTTAGTGCCCGTAGAGGTACGAATACGGTCGTGCACCGTAATTGGCTACATGTTGATTTCGGAATGTACTTCTTGTCTCATTTGTCATCCGTCGTTAGTGGAGGTGGAGAGATTCTGTTGTGGCGCACGTTGATGGGCCATACGTCACTGTCGTCTGTGCTTCTTGTTTTTTGCACGATTGCACATCGTGGGGATCTTCGGTACAGTAGCTGGCGGATGCTGATTGGCCACAGGTCCCTTCACTCTTTGCTATGTGTTTCCTCTATGCTGGCATAGCGTCGTGCCCGCGGGAGTAGTCTGCATTGGAACGTTGTGACCAGCCGAGTGTTTTTGGATTAAGTGTGGGTATGGTCTTGGGCGGGGCTCGCGGGGTGTTATGGATCATACACCTTTAGTATTTAACATTTTTGGTTTTGAGGCAGCATGGATTGTGAGCAACACAAAGCATTTGCATAAATTTGAATTGTTCAAAGAAATGGCATAAAAAGGAAATAGGATTAGTTGGATGCAAGGTGGTGTTAGAAAAACATTTCTTGAAACACGCGTTTATAAAATGACACTCCATGGACGTGAAGGTAGCAGCCTTAAACAAATATCATGGAAGAATGTAGCGTAAAATTGAAAACATAACACTATTTC
Organism: Helianthus tuberosus; assembly: GCA_030545235.1. Taxonomy (NCBI): domain Eukaryota; kingdom Viridiplantae; phylum Streptophyta; class Magnoliopsida; order Asterales; family Asteraceae; genus Helianthus; species Helianthus tuberosus. Next base: position 187,064,584 of record CM060382.1, on the reverse strand, counting down.
ATAGCGGATCAACGACAACCGAAGAACCACTATGATTATTTAAAATCAAAATTTTCAGCTTGGTCAAAGCTTAATAACAAAACCAGCAAAGTTTATAATCCCGTAACAAACACTTATAACTTGATGGAAGAAGAATGGCTAATATAGATGAAGGTACTTCGAATGACTTTACAGTTAGGGCCATATTCTACGCTTCCACATTTTTCTAAGTGTGTGACTACAATTTAAATGGTGGTGAAGATATCGAATGCACTCAAATGGAACCCTCGACTCAGGGGTATTAGGGGGGAGTCATCCGATTGGTATAAAAATAAAAGGGAACCGCCGACTCATGGCGTTATGGAGGAGTCATTTGTTCGGTAAGGGGGAAACGAAAAGATAAGGAAACATTAAATTCGAAGCTAACAGAAGTTGGGGACCATATTACCAAGGTGGCAAAGATGTTGATGGAGAAATACAATCTTTCTAATGATACAAATGCATGCATGGAGAAGTTGAGGATATTGGGATGAAGAGAATTTGATGCTAAATATCAAATGGCGCTTTTGCTTTTTGGTGAAAGTGTTGATATTAGGAAAATGTGGTTACGACTTCAGCCACACCCTCGTGAGTTATATGGATTAAGAAAGCGGGAGTGAAACATGGATTGTTTTGATTTTGTGTGATGGATAGAATTTTGTGGATGTTATTCTATCAATCAATTTTTGGATACGATGTTGTCGATGTTATGAATGTTTTTCTAGAATGTAACATAACATCCACAACATCTTATCTAAAAAAACATGTATAACATAACATCCACAAAATCCTATCCATCACACAAAATTAAGACAATCCAAACTTCGCTCCTACATTCTTAACCCATAGCTCACAAGTGTGCGGCTGAAGTCGTAACCACGTTGTACTAACACCTTGAGTCTGGGGTTCTCTTTTATTTTTAGACAAAACGGACGACTCCTCATTAACACCTTGATACGAGGGTTTCATTTGAGTGCATCTGATATCCGCAAGTCCTCTTAAATTGTGGCTAGACGTTTCATCAGAAGGAAAGGGTGAGGAAGTGTTGAAGATGTCCCCCAACTGTCTAAGGCATTTGAGGTAGAGCCCTCAAACAACTGAACACAAAGCTCAGGAGTAAGAAAGTGACGAACTTCTCAAAACTTTACGCATATGTTGGACCGTGTAGACAAAATAGTATAAAATATATTAAGACTGTTGAAATATAATAATAACCTATTATTTAGAAAAAAAAGAAATACTTTTATCTCAATTTTGTCATTTCTTCAGACAAGTTAAAAGTGTTTGTTACGGCTTATAAATGTCGTTGGTTCTGTTTTTAAGCTTTGACCAAGCTGCAAATTTTGCTTTTAAATAATCATAACGGTTCTTCATTTGTTGTTGATGCACTATGAAATTGTGGTCTGTTTTCAATTTTTCCGCAACATTCTTCCATGATATTTGTTTAAGGCTGCTTCCTTCACATCCATGGAGTGTGATTTCATGAACACATGTTTCAAAAAATGTTTTTTCAACACCTTCTTACTTCCAACTAATCCTAATCCTTTATTGTGTCATTTCTTGAATAGTTCAAAAAAAAAAAAAAAAAAAAAAGGAAACAACAATAGGTTGAATAAATTATGTAAGAGCTTTCTGTTACCTCACAGCCCAAAATGTCAAATACCATGTTCATATGTATGATTGTAATATCATCATCATTATACGGTAAATCCTACCAATAGCAAAGCTAAGGTAGGGTCTAAGGAAGGTAACATGTAGACAGCCTTACCTCTACCTCATAGGAATACAGAGGCTGCTTCCGGTGAGACCCAATGTATGATTGTAATATATGTATGTAAAAAAGAACTTGTGTACATACTCGGTTAATGGAATGCTATTATATTATTATGCTTCCTAGTTCTTGTCACTCTTCATAAAATAATAGTCTTGATATGAAAGTTACAACTAATATCATGTTTCCTACTACTTCCATTAAACATTTAAGAACAAAAAACTAAAGAACTTACACAAGCATTTCATGATTCACCATTTATGCAGCAAGTTACTAACAATTTTTTTTAATAGATCTTAAAACATGACAGAACAGACCATTGAACCAAACAAAAAGAATAGTAATAGCATGTTTATGGGACCATAAAAAAAGGCAAACCTACCACCAATAAAATTAAAAGCAACCTGTTTTATAACAATTAGCAATAGATCCGATCATTGCTTTCGACGTTAAAGATTTATTAGTCTTGCATGGATTTAGTCCGGGCTCGAGAAAAAGGAAAAAAGCGCTCTATGCCATCATACTTGTAGCGTTTTGGTGTATTTGGAGGATGAGAAATGAGGTCACATTTGGGCAAGCAATACCAGGCACCACAAAAGTTCTGGATGAGGTGACATCATTGGCATATTTGTGGGTTAAAAATCGGTCAAAGGTGGTGACACTAACATGAGAAGACTGGAGTCGGTTCAGTTTTTTTTGGCTAATAGCTATATAATCTCGTCTTTGTTTTATGGTGAATATTTGTAATTATGGTGTGTAGCTTCTTGCTATAATTAATAAAATCTTTATGTCGGCCGTTCAAAAAAAAATAGCAAGAGATCCAAATTTGACTTTTGAGGTCAAAATTGACAAGCATTTTGCTTGCAAGTTGTTATAAAAATATGTTTTGAAAGTTAAATGTATTTCGAAAATGTTTTACATCCATTTGTCACAAAATGTTTCAAGAACTCTCCTATATTCACGTTTACTTGTTTACTAGTACGGTCTTGCATGTTTACGAGATTACATGATTATGAGTTTACGAACTTACAAGTTTACGAAATTTAAATGCTTACTAGTTACAAGATTTTGGACGTTTATACATGTACACATATTTTATGAATATATTTATTACGCATTTCCTGTCATCATCCATTCGTGGCATTTTGCTCCGTCGGTTATTTTTAGTAGGTTCTAGGGATAAAGGGGAATTATAAAAAGAGAATTAAAAGTTAACATAGCCGGTGATACAATTTTTGACAGTTATCAATGTATTCAAACTAGTTGATGCCCCGCCTGTGTTATGGGGCGATTACTGAATAATTCTCAACCAATTAAAAAAACAGTCATATAGTTTTGCTAGAAAAAAAAACTAAAACGATGACAAGACCGTAATTTTGAGCTCAGGGCAAAATAATAATTTTAACAGAGTGCAAAATCGTAATTTTTAGCTAGGGGGAAAACATATTTTTATTTTTAGCTGGGGGGCAAAAACGTATTTTTGAGCAGCGGCCTAAATCGTAATTTTTAACCGAGGGCAAAAGTGAAAATTTTATCTGGAAGCAAAAGCGTAATTTTATTTTTAACTTGAGGTAAATACGTAATTTTAAACTGATGACAAAATCGTAACTTTAAAGCGAGGATAAAATCATAAATTAATTGGTCCAATATGGGAGTGCCTAGAGGTGTACAAAAAAACTGGTTTTAGAACCGAAACCGGAAAAAAAACCGAAACTGGTTTTTTTTTAACCGCCGGTTTTTATACCGGTTACTATTCTTGACTTCAAAAACCGGTTATTAACCGAACCGGTTATTAAAAAACCGGTTAAAACCGGTAAAAAACCGGTTTTTTTTGGGAAAACCGGTTAAAAACCGGTCCCAACCGGTTATACCGGTTATTGTTTTGGACCTCAAAAACCGGTTAGTAACCGGAACCGGAACCGGTTATAAAAAAACCGGTTTTTATTTTGGGAGAAAAAGCCGGTTTTTTTTAAACCGGTTTTTTAATAACCAATTAACCGATTTATACACCTCTAGGAGTGCCAGGGAGGTGCCTGACACTATTCCCCTAACCGCCACTTTCCTCCGATTAAAGGGAATCTCTATTATTGGTTTTGTTGTAGTAGGTAAATTATTAGAATCTTTATAAACAGTTTCAGATATTAAAAAGGAATTATGTTTTTTATTTGGGTTGGGGTGTTACATAATAGAGTGAATTGCAAGTTTTGTCCTTTATCTTTAGGCCATTTTGCAAGTTTTGTCCTTTATGTTTAAAGTTGACGAGTTTTGTCCTTTATGTTTGAAAATCAAGCACGTTTTGCCCTTTGGGGCAAAACGTGCCTGATTTTTAAGGACAAAACGTGCTTGATTCTTTAAACATAAAGGACAAAACGTGCTTGATTTTTAAGGCCCAAAGGGTAAAACGTGCTTGATTTTCAAACATAAAGGACAAAACTCGTCAACTTTAAACATAAAGGACAAAACTTGCAAAATGGCCTAAAGATAAAGGACAAAACTTGCAATTCACTCTACATAATATGTATGTTGATCATAGATAAAGTGGTTGAATCAAACTGAGTTTTTTCTCTTTTGTTTGAGTTTTCTCGCATTTCTGTCTCTATTATCTAGTAGCATTCAACAACGGAACGGGTGCCGTTTCGGGAATGAAGTGGTGATATTTTTTTTTGTGTGGAAAATTAACTCAAGTTTGATGGTGTTTTATTTGTCGGAGACTCTTTCTCGCCAAGGGGGAAAACGCAGCGAGAAGTTTGATTTTTTTTTTTGTGGCGGAAAAACCAACAGGCGTGTCATGGATAAAACGAAGGAGCGAAGAAGCTAAGGGATTCGTTTGACGACCAAGGGACGGAACAACAGGTGGTTGTTGTCTTTGTTGGTGGTTGATATTTGCGGGGAGACATATCAAGGAGTAGTCTGACATGGTGGGAAAACTACAATCAAAGAAGGGTTCAAATTGTCTTATATATATTAAAGCGAACGGTGGTTCGGGTCAGCGGATGTCACGGGGAATATCGTTGGGAAAACGGTAGTGACAGATGATCAGTTCAGTTTGTTTCGGTAAACTTCATAGCATTAGCAATTTTTTATCTAGGCAATATTAAGACCCTATTCTTCCTGCCAAGGATAAGAACGGAAAAATAGGGGTAGGTTGTTCTTTTTGGCTAAAGTATCCGATCGGAATTTGCGGATAGACGGACGGAAGAAGATTCGTCAAAGCGGGGAGGCTTTGAATCTTGTCGCGTCTAGCAAGGAATGAAGAAAACGGAAGAAGTGGTAAGCATGTTTTTTTCTTTGATCGGTGGTCAAGAACGGTGAGGTTCTTGTGGCCCGGGAAGAGGGATGTCAAACTTGATCAAGGGATTGAAGTTGTCGATAATGATGCGGATGTGAAGAAACGAGTCCAATTCAAGATTAAGGGGGAGAATGACGAAATTAATCTAGAATTAAGGAGATAAATATCAAGACGGGTTATAGATAATTATAGTGAATTATTTATTGTGTCTTGTATATTTAAATTAGAGATAATTGTTGGATTTAATTAGATAGGTTTATCTAGTTGATTATTTATTTATTTAATAGAGTATGAGTCGGGTTAGGACCAAAACAAGTTTAGTATAAATAGAGGGTTAAGGTTATTGTATTAATGTGTTTTATTGATAGATAATAAAATAGAGGGTGGCGGGAGAGACGAATACAGAGAAGGAGAGAGATGATGGATGATGAAGAGTTTAGAGTGAGATGGCGGGTTGGTGGTGGTGTTGTTGTGGCGGTGGTTGATGGTGGTTCAGTGGCGATGCTGTGGAGGCGGTGGTTCCGTTGTTGCGATGGCTTGATGGTTGTGGCGGCCAAGGTATGGTGTTGTCCTCTTTTCTGATGCGCCATTTTTGTGGTATGTATGTTGAGGGGGTGTGTACATAACAGTATTAGAAATAAGCAGGGGCGGACCCAAGGTCAGCCCAAGGTGGGCGGGCGCACCCCCATGGAAAAAAAAATTAGTGCTAAGTTTCGTCGAAAATCCCGCCCGCACCCCTTGGAATTTTTCGTCCGCACCCCTTGGAATTTTTCGACCGCACCCCTTGAAATTTTTCGTCCGCACCCCTTATGTAAAAAGTGTTATCAATTTATATTTTAAAATTTTTTAGTAAACTCTTATTTTTTTTAAAAAAATACTACCTAAATTATATAACTTTTAATGTCTAGCTAACCAAACCCAAATACTCATACATTTACCAACTTATAATTCCTAACTAGTTAGCCCACTAAGTCTTAGCCCATTAACCAAACCTAACAATATATAATAAAATAATTAAAGCTCAAAACCTTTAGAAATTCTCTCCCGCTCTCTCTCTCTTGCGTCCCTGCACTGCCAACGAACAACATCACCCAACGACAACAGTCCAGCAGCCGGCGACCACCGTAATCAACCACCATACCACCGTCGTTCGACACCGAATCTAACCGGAATCCGAACACGGGTAAGTTTCTTTGTTATTTTGATGATTTTGGTTGATATTATAGGCGAAAAAAAGGTAATAATGTTGTTAAATAGGTTTAAAATTTTGTGTGTTTTGACGTTTATGGTTGTTTAGATGATTTTTAGGGTGATTATGTTGCTTATATATTTTTAGGGTGATTACAACTTACGTTATGATTTCTAGGGCTTGAATAGTTGAAAATTAAAATTGAAACATTATGTTATGGAGCGATAAACTTATGTTATATAGAGAAAAAATTGCTTAAGAAATTAGCTTTAGATGATGTTTTGAATAGATTTTAAAAAATGAAAACCCGCAGGGCGTCGACTTTTTAATTATGTTTGTAACAAGGTTTGACATGTTTTTTTATTATTATATAAATTTAGTTTGATGTTCGTTTGTTTTACATGACCCGACCCGATACGAACCGATTTTTTTACTTATATACCTAGGGGCCTAAAATTTTTAAAAATGTTCCGCACCCCCATGGAAAAATTCCTGGGTCCGCCACTGGAAATAAGAAATATGAGGATACGAGTAGTCATGCTTTATTTTAGAAAAGTTGTATTTGGATGGTATTGTGTGGTGGTATTTGATGATGGCACAATTTTGTTTTATTCACTATTTTACGGTTCTCCTAATATATTATACAAATATATTTATTCAAGGTTCACTTACAATTTCATATAATAAAAGTATGATTACATTATTACATCCATCCTTTAAAAATTGCAATGAGTCTCTTTTATGGTTGAAAATTATAATCTGTATCTTTTAATGTTTCTAATGTACAATTTATGTGCGGTATAGTGTAAAGTGTTTCGTGTTATGTACAAGTTACGGGTTTAGTAGTGTTTCTAATTCTAATAAAAAGTTTAAATGTATGTTTTATAGATTTTTCTATAATGGCCGATATGAAAGATAACATATATAGATAATAAAATATGAGCATAACCAGAAGTTAGCTTATTAAAAATTGCAATGTGTATTTGCATTTATAAAAATATAAATAAATCAACATTAAATTTAGGATAAATGGTACCAATTTTACCCATGGAAATTGGAATAAATTAAAATATGATAAAGAGTAAATTGCCATTTTAGTCCCTGAGGTTTGTTCAAATTTGTCATTTTAGTCCAAATAGTTTTTTTCGCCTCTGGGTCCCTGACTTTTCCCTTTTGTTGCCATTTTAATCACATACCCTAACTCCATCCAAAAAACCCATTTTTAACCAGGGGTATTTTGGGGATTTTCAATTTAAATATTTTCAATTGCCATTTTGATCCATTTCGTTTATTATTATTATTATTAAATTCAAAAAAAAATAAAAAAAAATAAGAAAAACTAAAAATTTGAATCAACATCAGATCTATTCTTCAGATCTGCATTAACTTCAGATCTGTTCGTCAATTCATCCAGAAACTCATCAGATCTGAGTCATCATCAAATTTGAATCAACACCAGAAATCCATCTGATTCACATCCTCTTAATCATGTCAACATCAACAACCGATTTAACAACAAATTCAACGAATCAAGGACCTCCAATACCTAATGTTGCTAATCTGGCTAATCTGATTTCAATTAAACATGACGGTGAAAACTACTTGGCTTGGAAGCATCAGATCTTGACGATTTTGAAGACTATGGGCTTATTATCTTTCTTAAATCATAACATACTTCCACCAGCAATAAATTCCGCTGAACGAGTTGCTTGGGAACGAACTGACGGTGGTGGGTTACTGGTGGGTAGGCGGTGGCGAGGGGTGTGGCAAGATGTGATGGCGCAATCTCAAGACAGTGGTGGGTTACTGGTGCAGAGATGAAGATCGACAACAATTTAAATCTCAAATATTTTACTTTCTCGAACGCCACCACTCCTCCTTCGTCTCCGTCAACGTCCACCACCAGTCCACTACCACAACACCACCAATCGACCACCCCCTTGACGCCCACAACTGTTAATGTCCACAACCACCGGCTCTGTTACGAGTGATGCAGGTTATGGTGATGATGGCCAGATATGTTCACCAGACACAAATGTGTTTTAGGGTTATGATTTGGGGGTGCAGGTTATGGTGGCAGTGATGGGTTTTTATCAGGGGTTTGATGGCGACGGGGTTTTATGGATGGTGATGGTGTTGAAAGACAGATGGTGATGACTGATAATGGTGTTGTGGTGGTGGGTGTTCATGAGAGAGAGAGAGACCGTGCAGAGAGAGAAAGGGTAAAGTGTGTGTATTTATATATTAAATATATTTTAAAAGAATGGATCAAAATGACAAGTGAAAAGATTTAAATTGAAAATCCCCAAAATACCCCTGGTTAAAAATGAGGTTTTTGGATGGAGTTAGGGTATGTGATCAAAATGGCAACAAAAGAGAAAAGTCAGGGACCCAGAGGCGAAAAAAAACTATTTGGACTAAAATGGAAAATTTGGACAAACCTCAGGGACTAAAATGGCAATTTACTCTATGATAAATTAAAGTCCAACTTCTACAAAATAACAAACTGTTAAATCAAATTATAAGTAACTTTTTGCTTTGGTCTGCTTTTAATTTTTAATAGTTAGGTAAAATAATAAGGTTAATTTGGTTGTCCCTAAGGGTCTATATTAGATTGGGTTTTAGAAATGGACAATTCCTTAAAACACTTTATGTATTTTAAAGTAAAATATTTGAATGTGGTGTTATAGAATGGGGACAAAGCAAAATGAAAAAAATGTTTTTTTTTTAATTGAGAATTTTGTGTCTCATATAGTAATACTAAAATTAAGATATTTGCATAAAACTAATTAACACCCCGCTGCAACGCATGGGTTAGCGTCAACTCGTTATACTTAAAATTTCAAGTTTGATATATAATAACAATAATAATATTTTATTTAAAGATTTATATTTCATATAGTTTGCTTTGTACGGACTTGTTTTGTAACGCCCTGCTATTTCATACTTTCCATAAATAGAAAGTCTTGTTTGTATTTCTATTTTTGGAAGTCTTGTGTTCTTGTAATCGTTCTTGCTTTGTAACCGTTGTAAAATCCGAGACTTGGATCATAAATGAAACTCGTATTTTGTTCAATTCATGCTGTACATACTTTATACATGCTAATACATTCAAATTCGTGAAACAATTGATGCTTATTCATAATTCTTGGAAACTATGTGCTAAACTTGCAATTATGTGAAACTTATGCATAAAACATGTTTTGAACGTAATCGATACTTAAATACAACTTTCATACGCTTAATTATACTTGGTTTATACTCCTCATACTTAAATTTATCTCAAACTATGCTTTTGTGGCAAATATAGTCCCTAAATGTCCTTAAAACCCTAGAATAACAAACCTTGTGTACTCGCCTTTGCTTTTGCATTGAACTTTATTTTAACATGTTACAGGTTGAGGATGATGATGCTATGAATTGAAGTAGCAATGATGCCAAGATACACATTTAGACGTCTTAGGTTTAAAATGATGTATCAACTTTGTTATGTTGTTATGTACTTTTCGTTGAACTTGTTATTATTTGTGTTTTCTTTGTAATGTTGACAATTGGTGTTCGGAATGAAAATGGTTAATTCAAATATTGTCACAAATAGTGTTATGCAGTCTCTTGCAATCTATTTCGTCTCACTCCGATGTTTCCGCCATCGGTTGGGGTGTGACATGTTTTTTTTTAATTGTAATGTAATGAGAGTTACAGATTATGGGTCTGTATGATATTGCGTAATGAAATGGATTAGCGAATGTAATTAAACATTACTATTTCATGTCTCGTTTGGTTACCATGTATAAACGAAATGAATTATTATCGCGTATTGTTAGGTCGACAAGAAAAACAAAGGAATAAAATTAGCGGTGAGTAGTGGTGATCGGTGGTAGTGATTGTGGGTGGTGATAGGTGGTGGCGACGACGATGGGTGGCGGAAGTGGTTGGTAGTGGCGGCAACGGAGGTAATGGTAGGTGGCGGCGAGCGGTGTTGGTTGCGGCGGTGGCGGGTGGCGACGACAATGGTTGGTGGCGGTGGGTGGGTGGCGACGGCGATAGGCGTTGGTGGTGGGTGGTGGTAGTGGGTGGTGGCGAAGGTGGTGGGTTGTGGAGTTGTTAATGAAGGGTGACCGAGAGGATGGAATGGAAAAAAAACATGAGGGGTGGATAAAATGATTTTGAGTGAATGGAATGCCTTATGAAATGAGTGATTCCATTCCATTGACCAATCAAACACCCTTTTTTTCATTCCCTCGTAATCTATTCCATTTCGCCTCTAATTCATGCATACCAAACAAAGTAAATTACAAGTTTTGTCTTTTATGTATACATCAAATTGCAGGCGTTGTCCTTTTGGCCAAAAGTTTACAGACGGTGTCCTTAACCTTTCAAAATCTTGTACGTTTTGTCCTTTAGGTCAAACCTGGTTAGAAATCTCAGGCTAAAACTGTCATGTGCAATGCACATGAGGGTAAAATGGTGATTTCCCTCTCAACCCTTACACTTTCCCTTCTTCTTTAATGATTTAAACCTGCAAAAAAAAAAACCAAAATCCCCTTACACGGATTTCATAACATCACACATAAGCAATTAAAGAATAGAACTGCATACCAATTTACTCATCAAACAACAAATAATAACTTTCAGTTGAAGCCGATTCACAAAATTAAAAAATTGTCACCAAATTTGAGTACAAATGTATCAAACTTTTGCCAAAAGTAACAAATGTAACAAATTTCTGTCAAAAAGTGAGAAATTGTATACATAAATAATCTAACCTCTGGCTCAGCTCACTCATCTGAGCCCTAAGAACATAGTTATGTTCTTCCATTATAACATATTGCGGCGTTGTTGAGATCTGGAAGCAGAAATTAGTATTTTACATATATGAGTTGATGTATACAAACCTGAATTAGGAGAAACAGTTGGAGTAATGAATCGGCGGCGAGTGGACGGTGCGACGACCGGAGGAAAGTGTGAGAGGTGGAGCATAGTGAGGTTTCGGGGGTTATTGCTAGCCATCATCAACCGCCGCTCACCACATCTTTTATCGTCGCCGGAGAGCCTTGGGATGAAACCCTAGGGCCACCGTATCTTATGAGCACCAACTGAGGAATGGATGGGTTGGGTTTCTAAGGTGGTGGTGGAAGGTAGTAGGTGGTGACAGTGGAGGGTGATGGTGGCGGTTGTAACAACCCGCTTTTTGGAAAGTCAAAGTACAAGTCAAAGTCAAAGTCAAAGTCAAAGTCAAGGTAAGAAAAGATTGCTAATTGCGATCTGTCACTCCTTTCTTAACTAATAGATTGTGCTGCTTGACTTGTAATCGAATTCTATCATTTATTTGCTTTAGTTGTATTATGTGGAGTATCTATTAATAATCGAGGTTTAATCTCATGTTTAATCGCTAATCGGCTTATCGCTAATCGCATCGCTATCGCATTCGCAACTCGAATTATGTGTTCTGGATATTGTTTTACGTGTGTGTGCTATTATGTGTTACTTGTGCATGTTATGTTTATGTTGAGGTGTTTAATCGCAATCGCAATTCTATCGCATCGCAATCTAATCGCAAACGTTAAACACAAGTTATTTATAGTGATTGTGTGTTAGATATAGTAGCTAGGTTATTTGTGTAACTAATGGGTAATATTATCACATCGCTCACTCGAAACGCATTGCAACGCTCAACACGCAAAACGAAACACCGAAACTCAACTTGTCGGACCACTTCGATCGAATGGCCAATCGATCGAATGGCCGTCCGATCGGATTGACCCACTTTCCCTTTTTGGCAACCTATAAATACCCCCTGTCAACAGCTCTCTCTCACTCGACCAGCACGTCAAGGCCTTCTTTCTCTCGATTTCTCGCGATTCTTGTATGTTTTCAACCCAAATCTTGTACTTCTATGATCTACACACATTTCTTCATCATTTTCACCTTTGGATCTTAATTTTTAACCGTGAAATCAACGGATATGAGGTGTTCTAGGATGATGTCATCATGGGGTTCTTATGAACTTCAAGGTTTGGCTTCATTCCACCAAGAACAACTCAGATCTGAAGGATTTCCACATGATTTCACAACAATTTCGCACAGATCTAAACCTTTTCGAAGTTGAAAGGATTGAAAGATGGTTTCTAACGTTCTTTCAACCCTTTTACACTCGATGCACTCAAAACCTATAGAATCGGAGCTCATTCTGGTCTTCTACTCATTTCTTAGTGAAGTGTCAGTTGAGATCTGATTTCTATCAAAGAGACAACCGATTTCGGAGTAAACATGAACAATCGTCAAAGAACAGTCAAGTGGTCGGATTAGGGTGATTCTTGTTCGATCAGGCGACTTGGGACTTGACAAGGTTCCGTTGTTTAGTACGTTATCATACCGTCTCGAACAAACCACAAAACTTCCAAAATAATCAAGTCAAGACGATCAGATTCGTTGGGACGGATTGCCATCCGATCGAACTGCAATCCAATCAGATTGCACTTGGTTCCACACTTTACAAATTTTCAAGCTTTCAAAGATCTGAAAGTCAAACGGATTGCCATCCGATCGGATTGCTATCCGATCGAACAACCATCCGATCAATTGGCATTTGGAACTTTGACACTTAAACGTTTTCATAATTTTCAAAGACCATCAGTTCTAACGGATTGCCATCCGATCGGATTGCTATCCGATCGAGTGACCATCCTACTGTGAACTTGTTCTCACTAAGTGTCCTGCCAATCAGATTGCTATCCGATCGAACGACCGTTCGATCAATCGACCTGAAGGGTAGAGATACTTCTTTGTTTTCAAAATGCTACAATGAAAACTTCAAAGTCATCATACACAAACACATCCTTCTCAAACGAATGTCAATCCGAACGGATTGATATCCGATCGAATGACCATCCGATCGGATTATCATCCGACACTTGTTCACTCCGACACCGCTTATCGCACCGTTCTTTCGCTTATGCTACCATTAACTGTTCAGGCTAATCACTCTAGCTCTCCCTTCAATCCATTACTTCCATCGCTGTGAGTATACTCGATCCCTTTTTGCTTTATGCACTTTTGGGTGTTACATACGTTACTTATTCTAAATCACATCGATCACACAACGCAAACACTATTTATACGCTGACCGTAATTGGATGTTACGTGTTACTCGATGAATGCTTGTATGTTATGTTAACACAGTGATTGTTGCCTGACGCCTTAGCAACGATAGTACTATAGTTTGGACTCAGCACCTGTCGTGGACAGGGGTTGTTAAGGTTACTTCTTAATGTGTCACAGTGGTGATATGTGTTGCGCATTCTATAACTCGCAGTCTTGTCTGTGCATATTTCATTGTCGATAACCTACTAGCTTCACACTATACATGTTACATGCTGGTTATGCGTAAACACTTTCGAACTCTACTAATACTATTAAACTTGTATGCTCACCTTTACACTATGTGTATTGACCTCTATTTTAACGTTTGTGACAGGTGCCTAGGATGTTGTGCTTTACATGCTGACGTGACCGTGTCGTCCCGATCAGTCAAAAACCCAATTAAACCTAGATAGCTAGGGTAAGTCAGGTATCGAATCCACGAAGAGCATGTGGTCAGTATCACACTACCTGTTCGACTAGTTTGACTATTTACAAACAATGTACAACGTGATTATGAAGTTTGCTAATTTTTATCTGTTTATTTAGTTTGAAAATAAATCGGAGTGAACCGACAATTGGATATTATCTAAATCAATGTATGATTAACTAAAATTGTAAACTAAACTAAAAAGTTGAAACAAGAAATGAGAATACGGATCACACCCGGTTTGATAATTGCAAGACCTAGGGTTCCTACATGTTTTAACTTGATTCAATTGCATATAGTGATTAACGGATTACTATCACGAAGCTTAGGTGCCAATTGCTATCAACGTCATAGACAACGGACCGTAATGCACTTCGTTGCCTCGGACATGTAAATCCTAACCTACGATAAGGCATAAGTGCACAAATTCATTTCGCAAAGTCATAACTTTATCATCGTTCGACAATTCACAAAATCAATTCAAATGCACGACAATTATCATAAGTTTCAAATACTAAACAATTTGTCACAAAACCAAATTAAAATACAAATGTATAAACCCTAGAAATCTTACAACATCTACACCGGGGTGAAACCGAAGAGACTAGCCGCTCATGGTTGGATGGACGCGATCACCGGGCAATGAACACGAGCACGGAGCCATGACCTTGAGTCTTGAGGAATGGTGGAAGTTAGGGTTTGAATGATGATGATGTTAGGTGTGGTTAGAGATGAAAGAGATGTGTTAGATAGTCTTTTCTTTTCAAAAAAACGGGATTTGAAGGAATAATAAAGTGTAACTCCCCTTTTTCCAAAATTGACTTTTCTCTAAAAAAATCCCGTTTTTACTAATCAGCTGGTGTGCAGCAGATAATGCGTCAATTTCTGGCCTTTCAAAACCTTATATTTTGATTCGTCTCGTCGAGCTACCCCAAATGCATATATTATAAGCCCCGAAACTCATTTTCTAGCTCAAGATAAGGCAAAATGAAGTTTGGACTGTTTCTGGCGCATAGTGCAGCTCAGTTTTGCCTCCTTTTGCATTTTCTTCAATTATGTTCTCTCTAGTATCCACCCAAAGCTTCAGTAAATCTCCAAAATGCACATTAAACCCGTGAATGCCTGCAAAACACAAACCATATCAAAGTAGTGTATTCTAGAAAGTAACTTCGTGTAATTAACCGAAATTAAAACCATTAAGCTATGGAATTTTACCAACCCATCACATCCCCACACTTGTCTTTTGCTTGCCCTCAAGCAAATCTGTTTTTCACTTTCACGTGGGTCGAACGAAAAACACACTCCCCATTCCCGAGACTAAGGTTAAGGTCTATTGTCATACCCGGTTCAAACTTTTTACAATTTTCAACATATTTAGCAATAATTGATTAATTATGTAAAAAGTAGTTATCCAAGATTAACCCGCCCGTAAAACTAACAAGTCATGCACATCCCTCACAATGTTCTCTCCACTCGGTTTATAAAATTTGGCTAATTAGTTAACGAATTAGCACTTTCTAGGTAATCACTCAAAACCGATTAGAACACGTACCCGCATAGGTTTGCAACTCAATCATTCTCCACCACCAAACATGAATACTAAGCACAAGTCAAAAGGGCTTTGAAGGGTTGTAACGGGGCTAGGTTAAGGGTATGGAATAGGATGTTTTTAAGTGGCGAAGGTGATGAAAAATTCGATTTTTATTACAAACGACTATGCTAAATAAAACTAACTATAAACATCAACTACGAGGCAACGGTTTTCGCTTTTTATTCAACAAACTAATAATTCATATTTTTGTATTTTCTCAACGATTTTCTATTCTCTTTTTTTCGCAACATTTTCTGATTGATTTTTTTTTTTTTTTTGCAAACACAACTATACAAACAAATAATCCTACAATCGAATTTTCATCACACGGGTTTAAAAGAAAAGTTTTAACGGTTATGGGCTAAACGGGTTGTCAAACGAAAGGTTTAGGCTCAAAGTGGGTGACTAGGGGATTTGTTTGGGTAAGGATAAATAATTGGTTTTAAAGGAAAAGGTTCACCTAATGCCTTAATCATTCTAGTGCTTGTATTCGGTCTATGGTCTCAAACGTATCAAAAGTTGCAAGTTCTACAATACATGACTAATGGTCCACTCAAACAAAGAAACATAAATATGCAATTCTATGATGTAAAAATGGTTCAAAACCTTACATATATAAAGGGTATGGTATGTGACATGCATGATGTGCTAGTTTCTTAGGCGAATTACTCCCAAATAACCACCCGCTAAATACCCGTTATGCTATTAACTTGAACTTGACCATGACAAAAGACCAAATGGGTTGTGTCATCCCTCGTTAACTTAGTTACATGTGCTTTTTAGATCGCTTCAAACAAAGACATTTTTGAAAAATTTTTGAAAATTTTCCCCACATCCCCACACTTGAGGTAAACATTGTCCTCAATGTGTAGTGTTTAAATGAACGGGTCAAAAATCAAAAACTTTTACTCCCCCATCCCCACACTTGAGGTAAACGTTGTCCTCAATGTGTAAGAACTAGAGTTTTTAAAACGCATAAGGGATGTGACACGGCTAACCTCCCCAAAATTTCACCCCGGAAAATAAAATACAATTTACAATCCACTTATTTGCTAACTAAAAATCAAAAGTAAAAAGAAACGTATGCGAAACGTATGCACCTGATTTTTAAGCTCATTCCTCGTGTGCTCTTCTTCTCTTCAAGAAAGCGGTCGTCCCACGAACATAATGTACCTACAAATCTTAACCCTTGTGTAGAAGCATGCTTCTCACAACCATTAAAATTTATTAGCTACCTAGTTCTACCACTTTTATGAAAATATTACCAAGTCATACGTTAATTCACCTTGATTTATGTGGAAAAATAATTTACAATAACAACAAACCTAACTCACTTTCGTAGGAATCACGGTTGCATTTAGCTTATACAACAAGCCCTTTTAAACCACCTGATAGCTCGGGAGGACGAGTAGGTCTCGTGAGGGTTATATAGGGAACACACCCACAACGTTCATTTAACTAAGAAAATAAAATAAAACGAAAATAATACAAACTCTACAACAATCATACCTGATTTGCTTCTCATGGTGGTCGAAGTGCACATTTGCCTACCGAGTTTCCAACATACGCTCGGTAGTTGGCATGCCGAATCCACTCTCTTTTTCTTCTATTCGGCATGCGTAATGTACAACTTCGGGGTCGCTTCTTACCAAACCGGCCAATGTCTTGCAACGCTACCCTTCGAATCCTTATACCCAAACCATCATCCCCAACTTTGTTGGTTGGAGTGATAAGTATGGGAGAAGGATAGGCATGAATGTGGGCTTCTTTCGGATCCGATTCGTCTTGCGGTGTCATGTCTTCCGCTCGGTTCAAACATTCGATTACTTGCTCCAGAAGTTCCATAACCTCTTCCACCACATCACCATTCACCATTGTATCACTAGCCAACACCTCTTGATCTCGTCTAAGTTGAGCCAATTCTTCGGCGAGTTGACTCACTTTTTTTGCCAAGGCTTCATTAGCTGTATCCTTCGCCTCAAGTTCCTTCTTCAGTTCCATCTTAATCTCTTGATTTAAAATAATGATAGCATTCATGATTGCATCGAGCTTGGAACTTGTTGAATCTTGAGGTTCCTCGTATGCCGGTTGAGGGTATTCATAATAATAATCGTCATACTCTTCCTGGTAACTTGGGAAACGTGGCATCTCGGGTTCATAACTATCATAATCCTACTTTGGCTCATAATTGTTGTTGACATTTGACTGATAGTATCCCCGATATGAAGATGGCTTGTAACCGGACTTTATTTTTTCTTTCCAAAACACTGGATCTTTCCAAAACACTGGGCAATCTTCATGTATGTGAACTTTGCCATAACAAGGGCATGACTGGTAAGCTTCGCTTTCTTGCTCTGGTGGTGGATTATCGTATGGATAGTATGAGGATGGACCATTGAAATCTTCATAATCCGCCCTCCTATATTCAAACAATCCGCTGAAGTAGTCTTCCCGTTCCTTGTTGGCTTGAACTTTTTCGTAGAAAACAGAGCAATCCTCTAAATAGTGCTCTTCGCTTCCGCAACACTCACACGGATCATCATCTACCCAATTCATATTGAAAGATGGTACCTGCAAAACATGTACCTGCACAAACAAGCTCGACCACCCAAAGTAAAATCACAAAAATACAAGAAAGAAAAACTAAAATAAAATCGAACAAGCAATGAAATACTAAGCGCACTAGCTCCCCGGCAGCGGCGCCATTTTGACGTGACCGTGTCGTCCCGATCAGTCAAAAACCCAATTAAACCTAGATAGCTAGGGTAAGTCAGGTATCGAATCCACGAAGAGCATGTGGTCAGTATCACACTACCTGTTCGACTAGTTGGACTATTTACAAACAATGTACAACGTGATTATGAAGTTTGCTAATTTTTATCTGTTTATTTAGTTTGAAAATAAATCGGAGTGAACCGACAATTGGATATTATCTAAATCAATGTATGATTAACTAAAATTGTAAACTAAACTAAAAAGTTGAAACAAGAAATGAGAATACGGATCACACCCGGTTTGATAATTGCAAGACCTAGGGTTCCTACATGTTTTAACTTGATTCAATTGCATATAGTGATTAACGGATTACTATCACGAAGCTTAGGTGCCAATTGCTATCAACGTCATAGACAATGGACCGTAATGCACTTCGTTGCCTCGGACATGTAAATCCTAACCTACGATAAGGCATAAGTGCACAAATTCATTTCGCAAAGTCATAACTTTATCATCGTTCGACAATTCACAAATTCAATTCAAATGCACGACAATTATCATAAGTTTCAAATACTAAACATTTTTTCACAAAACCAAATTAAAATACAAATGTATAAACCCTAGAAATCTTACAACATCTACACCGGGGTGAAACCGAAGAAACTAGCCGCTCATGGTTGGATGGACGCGATCACCGGGCAATGAACACGAGCACGGAGCCATGACCTTGAGTCTTGAGGAATGGTGGAAGTTAGGGTTTGAATGATGATGATGTTAGGTGTGGTTAGAGATGAAAGAGATGTGTTAGATAGTCTTTTCTTTTCAAAAAAATGGGATTTGAAGGAATAATAAAGTGTAACTCCCCTTTTTCCAAAATTGACTTTTCTCTAAAAAACTCCCGTTTTTACTAATCAGCTGGTGTGCAGCAGATAATGCGTCAATTTCTGGCCTTTCAAAACCTTATGTTTTGATTCGTCTCGTCGAGCTACCCCAAATGCATATATTATAAGCCCCGAAACTCATTTTCTAGCTCAAGATAAGGCAAAATGAAGTTTGAACTGTTTCTGGCGCATAGTTCAGCTCAATTTTGCCTCTTTTTGCATTTTCTTCAATTATGTTCTCTCTAGTATCCACCCAAAGCTTCAGTAAATCTCCAAAATGCACCTTAAACCCGTCAATGCCTGCAAAACACAAACTATATCAAAGTAGTGTAATCTAGAAAGTAACTTCGTGTAATTAACCGAAATTAAAACCATTAAGCTTTGGAATTTTACCAACCCATCACATGCTTTTGTGGAATCAAGTAGGAATGAGAGTCTAGAAACAAACAATTTAAATCTGAGTTGTCGGAACATGCTAATTGTCTTTGAGATATTTTGTCTGTAATAATTATCTACTTTGGTATGTTATGGTATGGGACATAATATTTAAATATCTGGTAAATTAGTTGTTATGGATATCTCCTGGACAATCTGTTTCGCTCAGTGCCGCGCCCCGATGTTTCCGTCATCGGTTGGGGTGTGACAGCGGTGGTAAAGATGGAAAGAGGGTGGGTCGCCGGAGGTGGTTGTGGTGGTGGATGGCTGGGAGAGATAGAGAGAGAGATAAGAGATATACCGAAGAGAGAGAGGGGGGTTTATGTTTATATATTTTTTAATTTTTTTTAATTAGCATGTATTTTAATTAAACGGATAAAATTACAAAAGTACCCTCATGTACTTACTAAAATTACAAAAATACCCTGATTTAACATAAAAATTTAACTATGTTAGGGTCAAAAGGCATACCGTGCAATATTTTGAAACATTAAGGACATAACTTGTTAACATTTGCGCTAAAGGACAATGCCTACAATTTGATGTAAACATAAAGTACACAAGTTGTAATTTACTCTACCAAACACTATTAGAACCTAACTGATTCCATTTTGATCGGCCCAAAGTTGAATTTTAGGATTTTGTGTAATTTGAATAATATTATATATTTTTTTACTTTCTCCGACGTAAAGGAAATATACGAAGTTTTTCATTTCCACGCCATGATCCTGTCGTCATCATGATTATTATCATACTCAGTAAATTCTAACAACAACAAAGTTAAGGTATGGTTTGAGGAGTGAAAGATGTAGACAACCTTATCTCTACTCGTAGGAATAAAGAGGCTGCTTCCAGTGAGACCCCGACTCTATAGTAGTTTTGCATCAAGCCTTGGACATAAGACACATAACACTCAGCAATTGAGACAACTGCCGATCAGTGCATGTACCCACTTGTCTTTCGGCTATCAATACTACCACATTATGCATGATTAACCATCCCCCTCTTTTAACGTTATTTTCACGAAATTAGTAAAATAACGTTAAAATTAGTGCACTTTCACTTTTGCCCCCCGAGCGTCCACACGTATATACATTATATGCGCATACATCAAGCGGGGCGTTTCACGCCATGATCGTGTATGGTGTATAAATTGTCGTATATTTTGATTTTAATATTTTTATATTTTTATATTTTTACTCTGTAGCTTTTTCTAGACCATGCTACTAAACTTGATTTTCCCATATTGTGTGGTATTAAAGTTAAATTCCCAGATAGTCTGTGTTGTTTTGCCCTTTTTTTCACCTTTAGTCACTTACTTTCTAAAATTACAACTATAGTCCTCAACTTTTCAATTTTCATTCCCGGATAGTCCCTGTGCCTAACATAAGTTAGTTTTCTAAGTTAAAAGGGTGTGAAATGACTAGATTGCCCAAGAACAATAAAAAACATAAAAATAAAGATGGCCTAACCTCATCTTCTACCTCCCCTCTCTCTCTAAAACACACCACCAGACACAATATTCGCACAAAAGTTTCAATCAAACCTCCACCACCAGAATTCGACTTCAGGACCTAAATATTAACCGAATCTCGAGCCCTAATTGCTGAATCCCACCCAAAACTGCTCGATTTAGCAGACGAAAGGAGCTTAGTTGTCATAAGAAAGAGCCAATTCGGTCTAGTTCCAGCGTGGCGGGCTGATTTTGTGGAGCCAGAATGTATTTGGCTGGTGATGTTGAACGAGTTGTGCAGGCTGTGAGACCTGATAATGTGGTTGTTGAGTTATGTAGAAGCAGGTAATGGTTTTGTTGCTATCAGTGGATACATTGTTTTTGTAGATGTTATGAGTTCTGGTTTATGTTAGGGTGTTTATGGTTGTTGTTGTATATCTCAGTGGGGGTTTATTATTGTGATTGGAGAAGATGAGGGTGGGCATATGGTGGTGAGTTTTAGCGAGAGGGGGGGGGGGGGAGATGAGGGTGAGTTATCTTTATTTTTTTAAATGAGAAAGGATATTTTTATAATTTTGCACCCTCTTAACTGAGAAAACTAACTGATGTTAGGCACAGGGACTATCCGGGAACGAAAATTGAAGTTGGGGACTATAGCTGTAATTTTAGAAAGTTAGGGACTAAAGGTGAAAAAATGGCAAACCACATAGACTATCCGGATATTTAACTCGTGGTATTATAACAGTTTAATTTTATATTATAAAAATGTTTGTTTTTAAATTTGTTTTGTAATACATTAAGTTTTAACTTCTTTCTTTTTTTTAGTTTATGTGAATTTGTTAGGTTAGTTTTAAATTTGTATTTTTTCCTTAACGCCTTCGAACGTACCTTAAAACTAGTGGCGGATCTAGAAAATCCGCCAAGCCGTAACGTTTTATAAAAAAACCGTAACGAAATCGTAAAAACGTCAAATTTTTCCAAAATTTACACTAATTTTACACTACCGCCGAAACGCCAAGCCGTAGCGGAGGTTGCCCCTTCTGATATGCTAGGTCCGCCCCTACTTAAAACATGATATTTTTTTTTTACTTTTTCATATAAATTTTCTTTTGCATATCTTGCAACGTACTTACTGATAGATTGTCGTCGGGTCTATGCAAAAACCTAAAATTACCTATAGACAGGGTAAGTCAGGTATCGAATCCAGAGGAGCATGTGGTCAGTGTAATACCATTTAACTAATCTAAACTTACTTTATGAAATATGCTAGTTTATCTATTTTTTGTAATTTTTATGAATAAGTATTGTGAAAATGAGAAAACAATGATAGGAACGTGACCACTCCGGGATTCAGATTCTGTAAACACCTAATAATCTAATTATTGTTTATTTGGATGCCACTGATTAAATGGTAAATCTGTCACATAAACCAATTACTTATACAAGATCCTAGCATAATACCAATTGATCAGAGAGATATTAACCGCAAGCATAAATAATTATTCAATCAGCAAAGGCACAATTAGATTCAACATAAATACGTCTCTCTGGTTATCACCAGGATTTGTCTGTCACACAAATTGTATATATATATATATATATATATATATATATATATATGTGAATGCAATTCGGTCAACATCTAATTACAATCTAATTCTCAAACGAACAGAACTAAATTAAAAGTGAAATACAAGAATCATCACCCGGAGTGTTCACTCGGAGTGTTCACTGGAGATTTAGCCGCTCATGATACTCGTCCGATCAAAAGCTTGGTAGAATGTTGAAAGCATGACCGAATCGGTGTTGTGCGAGAGATATATGATGATGAATGATGAAAGTCGTGTGATGCTTCAGAGCCAGCCAGATTGATATGCGGCTGCCCCCCCCCCCCCCCCCCCCCCCCCAAAGATCGATGATCTCTGATGATGATGTTATTTTTTTTTATTATGAGAGCCCACAAAGTCCAATAAAGTTTCTTCCCATTGTCGTTAGTGATGAAGTATGATGTTGGGCTGATTTGGGAGCCCAAAAGTATGTGTTTATGGCTCCCAACTTTCGTGGATATGTGCTGCCAAAAGTCCACCAAATGGAAGTCTCAAAGTTGTATTATGGCTGCCCCACTTTCTCGATGATGATGATATATGATATTTATCATGTCCAATGGTTATCAAAGCCCAAAAGTAAAGTAGGTGGCTGCCATTATTTTGTGTGTAATGGCCGTAATAATTCATGGGATCAAGAAGTGATGTTAATGAATTAATTAAAAGCTCCAAGTTGTGATGTGTGGCTCCACTTCGTAATACTCCCAGCCGCCACTTTTTCAATTAGGATTAAACCCTTTTATCTCACACCACATCACGTGTCCCCTTTTTTCAATTAAGTTTTGCTTGTGGTATTGTCTCGGAATCCGTAAACCACACATCCAATTCGTAAACCACATGTCACACTTGATGTGACTTTTGTGAACACCATGCATGAAACCGTAGGTCACGGTTCCGAATCCGTAAGCCCGGGCGTCTTTTCCAGCTCCTTTTATTCAACACATACAAGTTTTGCGTAATGACAATTCAGTCTTTGTACTCCTTTACTTCATGTTCCTCTTGCATTTTCTTTAAATCCAACTTCGGATTAATGACACAAAGGCCCTTGAACTTTAATCTTTCGTATTTCTGTCGATTCCAAGTTGTTATTTGATCCGAAACATTCCCGAGTGCTTCCGTTGGCCGCACTCATCAACCTTACACGTTCCGCTTTATCTCTAAACCCCGTAACTTCACCGAATTCACTTGTTTTGCCTGCAAACATACAATCACTCGTAATAAGCTAATTCCAGGTATATAATCATATAAAACGTATTAGAACACTTAAGATAACGCACTTAACCCTCGTGTTTCACACCTTCCATCACATCCCCACACTTACCTTTGATTGTCCTCAAGCAAACCGATATGGAACTACTCACCACAGTAACAACACTTCTAAACCCCTATACCAATGCAACAGTTTGAGTTCCAAGTCATACCCGTTCCATAGACTGACACAATCAACATTGACAGTCCGACAAGCAATTGATGCAATTTATAAAAACTTAAGACTTGTCTATTCAAAACTAACATGCTTAGGATTATTCACATGCTACACGCCCCTCACAATCAACTCTCCTCTCGGTTTAAAAACTGAACTAGCGTGTAATGTGCTAGCATTTATATCACTCAAAACCAAACATGAAATCCTGTAATCATAGGCTTGTACGACAATCACACCTCCACTGTATCATGTAACATGGCACATATCAAAAGGACTTTCGGTTTTGGGCTTAGGCTAAGGGTAGGAAATTTTTGGCTTATATTTTTTTTCTTTTTCGTGGCGAACAAACAAACGACCAAACCGTGACAACTTTATTTGCAAACAAATAACGACTCACACTTTTGGGTTGGTTTCTACCCAAAACAATATAACATTATTCACGAAACTTTCTTTTTGTGTTCTTTTTCCTTTTTCTATGTTTTTTTCTTTTCTTTGTTCCCTTTTCTTTTTCTCTTTTTTATTTTTATTTTTATTCATAACTTGTCGTTCACGGTCGGTATCACAAATTTCACATCGGGGGACAAATGAAAGGGTAAATAGGCTCAACAGGGCAACTAGGGGTAATGATTAGGTAAACATAAAACAAAACACAGCTGGTGAAAGGTATATCCTAATGCCTTTATCATTTATGTGCACATATCAAACCACAGTCTCAGCATGTATCAAACCATACAAGTTCTAACACAGAATAACATGTGGCCTGCTCTCATCAGATGAATTCATAATGTGAATTATTCTATCATTCTACAGGCACAAAATTCTCACCAAGAAAAGGGTAAAAAGGCTGCCGACACGTAGCATATGCAATCTAAAGCATGTTACCCCTAAATAGACATCTCTTTCCAACTCTTTTAACTAAAAGCACCTGTCGGACCTACTCTCATGAAACTTAAAGGAACGACCATGACAAGGGACTATGTTAGTTTACTACCGGCAAGGGACCCATTAGTGATTGAAACTTCGGTTTTCATATCCATTTAGTTCACTAAAGGCGATGAAATTATTTAAAATTTTCAAAATTTTCAATTTTTTCAGTTTTTCATCGTTCTCAATCACTTTTAACCTCTTTCAAACCTTTCCCTTCCCGGGTTTCCCATATCCCCACACTTGGGCGACATTGTCCCCAATGTATAGTGCTTTTAAAACAAAACCCGGGAATACCAACTAACAACCCCCTGAGTGGCTATCCCTAACACAAATAACGTAAACACATTCCCTAAACATAAATAGTTCAACACCACCAAAAACAAAAATAAAAATGCAATAATAAAAGTGGAACAGACTCCCCTGGTTTAAAGCGTAGAATCCTCATGCGTCATGTTCCACCACGACCGTATAGCATTTCATTCGCGGCCGTGTCCAACAAGTACTCGGGTCAATCTCTACAATTAGTGTACAAATCATCCCCGTCCAAATGGAGATTGAGTATGGACAGTTTTGACTGAACTCTAATCCGTGCATCGTCCCCCACTGCACTAGAACGTATTGGGACTTCACCAAACATCCCCACACTTGGACCATTGCATCCGTAAAGATTAATAACCTGGTAACCTGCAACAATAATCACGCAAAACAAAAAATAAAAAATAAAAAATACACTACTCTACATCCTCGGGCTGCCTCCCGAGAGCGCTAAGTTTATAGTCTTCAGCCAGACCGTATCTGGTTAAGCTCATGGTGGTTCATATAGTATCCCCTGTGTATGAAACACATGGTTATCATCCCACATCCATCCATCATCTTTTATGGCATCCCAATGATCCGGGTTATCTGGATCTGCATCATCGAAAGAATATAATAACTCGCCCGTACGTGTCTCTATGGGATTCTTCTTGGATTTGGTTGCTTCCTTTGGTGGCTTCTTTTTTCGCTTGGCTAATTGCTTTTTAATTCTCAATTTGAGCCACCAAGGTGACTTGGCCTCTTTATCCTTCACGATCTTGTCATCTTTAGACCTGTCAATCATAGCAACACTCTCTTTCGGGCCATCGTCACACACTCGAGAATAACTCGTGTTAGTAATAAAATCCCATGAACAAGTATTTATAAATGAATAATCAAAAGAATGTGAAAGGAAGTCAATAGAAAGCTTACGGCTCCCGTATGTCATATCAACTGTACCTTTCCAGCAACAGATCTGAGCATCTGCAGTGGCCAAGAATGGTCTGCCAAGTATCACCCTCAGTTGTTCCTTCTCTGTATATGGATCTAAGACAACAAAATCTTCAGGATAATAAAAGTCGCCTACCTTTACAGTCAATCCCTTCAAAATCCCTCGGGGCCTTCCTCGTGAGTATTCAGCTAAAACCATAGGATCATTAACCTGTTGCAATGGGCCCAAATCATACCTGTCATAAATATACCCGGGAAGAACACTCATACTAACTCCAAAATTCAATGAAGCGTTATCTGTCTTGAGATCCCCAAGTTGAATTGGGATGAGCGGTTCCCCTGGATCTCTATCTGTCTCTGATCCAGCATCCTCAACCAGGCTAACTGTAGCTTTTCTTTCTGCAAAATTGTCAAACTGATTAGTTAGTTGTTCAATTCGCTGGTTAAGTGATTCATTAATATTTTGCTGTTCCTTGAGTGACTGGGTGAGTTCCTCTACATGCTTGAGGAGGGTTTTGAATAACTCTAAAATCTTATCTTCCTCAATTGCGTTTCGATTCTGCTCGTTACCGCCTTTATCGGATTGATTGTAATTTTGATATCCTCTGGAGCCATGATCCGGGTGGTAAGAACGTGGACAATCTTGAGCCCAGTGATTGTGACTCCCGCAACATGAGCATGGTTCAACATCATAATCCCATTCCATAGTTGCTGCACAAGTAACAAACTAAAAGTAGTACAGAAAAAAAAATCAAATAAACGATATAACACTAAGCGCACTAGCTCCCCGGCAACGGCGCCATTTTGATAGACTGTCGTCGGGTCTATGCAAAAACCTAAAATTACCTATAGACAGGGTAAGTCAGGTATCGAATCCAGAGGAGCATGTGGTCAGTGTAATACCATTTAACTAATCTAAACTTACTTTATGAAATTTGCTAGTTTATCTATTTTTTGTAATTTTTATGAATAAGTATTGTGAAAATGAGAAAACAATGATAGGAACGTGACCACTCCGGGATTCAGATTCTGTAAACACCTAATAATCTAATTATTGTTTATTTGGATGCCACTGATTAAATGGTAAATCTGTCACATAAACCAATTACTTATACAAGATCCTAGCATAATACCAATTGATCAGAGAGATATTAACCGCAGGCATAAATAATTATTCAATCAGCAAAGGCACAATTAGATTCAACATAAATACGTCTCTCTGGTTATCACCAGGATTTGTCTGTCACACAAATTGTATATATATATATATATATATATGTGAATGCAATTCGGTCAACACCTAATTACAATCTAATTCTCAAACGAACAGAACTAAATTAAAAGTGAAATACAAGAATCATCACCCGGAGTGTTCACTGGAGATTTAGCCGCTCATGATACTCGTCCGATCAAAAGCTTGGTAGAATGTTGAAAGCATGACCGAATCGGTGTTGTGCGAGAGATATATGATGATGAATGATGAAAGTCGTGTGATGCTTCAGAGCCAGCCAGATTGATATGCGGCTGCCCCCCCCCCCCCCCCCCCCCCCCCCCCCAAATATCGATGATCTCTGATGATGATTTTTTTTTTTTTTATTATGAGAGCCCACAAAGTCCAATAAAGTTTCTGCCCATTGTCGTTAGTGATGAAGTATGATGTTGGGCTGATTTGGGAGCCCAAAAGTATGTGTTTATGGCTCCCAACTTTCGTGGATATGTGCTGCCAAAAGTCCACCAAATAGAAGTCTCAAAGTTGTATTATGGCTGCCCCACTTTCTCGATGATGATGATATATGATATTTATCATGTCCAATGGGTATCAAAGCCCAAAAGTAAAGTAGGTGGCTGCCATTATTTTGTGTGTAATGGCCGTAATAATTCATGGGATCAAGAAGTGATGTTAATGAATTAATTAAAAGCTCCAAGTTGTGATGTGTGGCTCCACTTCGTAATACTCCCAGCCGCCACTTTTTCAATTAGGATTAAACCCTTTTATCTCACACCACATCACGTGTCCCCTTTTTTCAATTAAGTTTTGCGTGTGGTATTTTGTCTCGGAATCCGTAAACCACACATCCAATTCGTAAACCACATGTCACACTTGCTGTGACTTTTGTGAACACCATGCATGAAACCGTAGGTCACGGTTCCGAATCCGTAACCCCAGGCGTCTTTTCCAGCTCCTTTTATTCAACACATACAAGTTTTGCGTAATGACAATTCAGTCTCTGTACTCCTTTACTTCATGTTCCTCTTGCATTTTCTTTAAATCCAACTTCGGATTAATGACACAAAGGCCCTTGAACTTTAATCTTTCGTATTTCTGTCGATTCCAAGTTGTTATTTGATCCGAAACATTCCCGAGTGCTTCCGTTGGTCGCACTCATCAACCTTACACGTTCCGCTTTATCTCTAAACCCCGTAACTTCACCGAATTCACTTGTTTTGCCTGCATACATACAATCACTCGTAATAAGCTAATTCCAGGTATATAATCATATAAAACGTATTAGAACACTTAAGATAACGCACTTAACCCTCGTGTTTCACACCTTCCACCACATCCCCACACTTACCTTTGATTGTCCTCAAGCAAACTGATATGGAACTACTCACCACAGTAACAACACTTCTAAACCCCTATACCAATGCAATAGTTTGAGTCCCAAGTCATACCCGTTCCATAGACTGACACAATCAAGATTGACAGTCCGACAAGCAATTGATGCAATTTATAAAAACTTAAGACTTGTCTATTCAAAACTAACATGCTTAGGATTATTCACATGCTACACGCCCCTCACAATCAACTCTCCTCTCGGTTTAAAAACTGAACTAGCGTGTAATGTGCTAGCATTTATATCACTCAAAACCAAACATGAAATCCTGTAATCATAGGCTTGTACGACAATCACACCTCCACTGTATCATGTAACATGGCACATATCAAAAGGACTTTCGGTTTTGGGCTTAGGCTAAGGGTAGGAAATTTTTGGCTTATATTTTTTTTTCTTTTTCGTGGCGAACAAACAAACGACCAAACCGTGACAACTTTATTTGCAAACAAATAACGACTCACACTTTTGGGTTGGTTTCTACCCAAAACAATATAACATTATTCACGAAACTTTCTTTTTGTGTTCTTTTTCCTTTTTCTATGTTTTTTTCTTTTCTTTGTTCCCTTTTCTTTTTCTCTTTTTTATTTTTATTTTTATTCATAACTTGTCGTTCACGGTCGGTATCACAAATTTCACATCGGGGGATAAACGAAAGGGTAAATAGGCTCAACAGGGCTACTAGGGGTAATGATTAGGTAAACATAAAACAAAACACAGCTGGTGAAAGGTATATCCTAATGCCTTTATCATTTATGTGCACATATCAAACCACAGTCTCAGCATGTATCAAACCATACAAGTTCTAACACAGAATAACATGCGGCCTGCTCTCATCAGATGAATTCATAATGTGAATTATTCTATCATTCTACAGGCACAAAATTCTCACCAAGAAAAGGGTAAAAAGGCTGCCGACACGTAGCATATGCAATCTAAAGCATGTTACCCCTAAATAGACATCTCTTTCCAACTCTTTTAACTAAAAGCACCTGTCGGACCTACTCTCATGAAACTTAAAGGAACGATCATGACAAGGGACTATGTTAGTTTACTACCGGCAAGGGACCCATTAGTGATTGAAACTTCGGTTTTCATATCCATTTAGTTCACTAAAGGCGATGAAATTATTTAAAATTTTTAATTTTTTCAGTTTTTCATCGTTCTCAATCACTTTTAACCTCTTTCAAACCTTTCCCTTCCCGGGTTTCCCATATCCCCACACTTGGGCGACATTGTCCCCAATGTATAGTGCTTTTAAAACAAAACCCGGGAATACCAACTAACAACCCCCTGAGTGGCTATCCCTAACACAAATAACGTAAACACATTCCCTAAACATAAATAGTTCAACACCACCAAAAACAAAAATAAAAATGCAATAATAAAAGTGGAACAGACTCCCCTGGTTTAAAGCGTAGAATCCTCATGCGTCATGTTCCACCACGACCGTATAGCATTTCATTCGCGGTCGTGTCCAACAAGTACTCGGGTCAATCTCTACAATTAGTGTACAAATCATCCCCGTCCAAATGAAGATTGAGTATGGACAGTTTTGACTGAACTCTAATCCGTGCATCGTCCGCCACTGCACTAGAACGTATTGGGACTTCACCAAACATCCCCACACTTGGACCATTGCATCCGTAAAGATTAATAACCTGGTAACCTGCAACAATAATCACGCAAAACAAAAAATAAAAAATAAAAAATACACTACTCTACATCCTCGGGCTGCCTCCCGAGAGCGCTAAGTTTATAGTCTTCAGCCAGACCGTATCTGGTTAAGCTCATGGTGGTTCATATAGTATCCCCTGTGTATGAAACACATGGTTATCATCCCACATCCATCCATCATCTCTTATGGCATCCCAATGATCCGGGTTATCTGGATCTGCATCATCGAAAGAATATAATAACTCGCCCGTACGTGTCTCTATGGGATTCTTCTTGGATTTGGTTGCTTCCTTTGGTGGCTTCTTTTTTCGCTTGGCTAGTTGCTTTTTAATTCTCAATTTGAGCCACCAAGGTGACTTGGCCTCTTTATCCTTCACGATCTTGTCATCTTTAGACCTGTCAATCATAGCAACACTCTCTTTCGGGCCATCGTCACACACTCGAGAATAACTCGTGTTAGTAACAAAATCCCATGAACAAGTATTTATAAATGAATAATCAAAAGAATGTGAAAGGAAGTCAATAGAAAGCTTACGGCTCCCGTATGTCATATCAACTGTACCTTTCCAGCAACAGATCTGAGCATCTGCAGTGGCCAAGAATGGTCTGCCAAGTATCACCCTCAGTTGTTCCTTCTCTGTATATGGATCTAAGACAACAAAATCTTCAGGATAATAAAAGTCGCCTACCTTTACAGTCAATCCCTTCAAAATCCCTCGGGGCCTTCCTCGTGAGTATTCAGCTAAAACCATAGGATCATTAACCTGTTGCAATGGGCCCAAATCATACCTGTCATAAATATACCCGGGAAGAACACTCATACTAACTCCAAAATTCAATGAAGCGTTATCTGTCTTGAGATCCCCAAGTTGAATTGGGATGAGCGGTTCCCCTGGATCTCTATCTGTCTCTGATCCAGCATCCTCAACCAGGCTAACTGTAGCTTTTCTTTCTGCAAAATTGTCAAACTGATTAGTTAGTTGTTCAATTCGCTGGTTAAGTGATTCATTAATATTTTGCTGTTCCTTGAGAGACTGGGTGAGTTCCTCTACATGCTTGAGGAGGGTTTTGAATAACTCTAAAATCTTATCTTCCTCAATTGCGTTTCGATTCTGCTCGTTACCGCCTTTATCGGATTGATTGTAATTTTGATATCCTCTGGAGCCATGATCCGGGTGGTAAGAACGTGGACAATCTTGAGCCCAGTGATTGTGACTCCCGCAACATGAGCATGGTTCAACATCATAATCCCATTCCATAGCTGCTGCACAAGTAACAAACTAAAAGTAGTACTGAAAAAAAAAAATCAAATAAACGATATAACACTAAGCGCACTAGCTCCCCGACAACGGCGCCATTTTGATAGACTGTCGTCGGGTCTATGCAAAAACCTAAAATTACCTATAGACAGGGTAAGTCATGTATCGAATCCAGAGGAGCATGTGGTCAGTGTAATACCATTTAACTAATCTAAACTTACTTTATGAAATTTGCTAGTTTATCTATTTTTTGTAATTTTTATGAATAAGTATTGTGAAAATGAGAAAACAATGATAGGAACGTGACCACTCCGGGATTCAGATTCTGTAAACACCTAATAATCTAATTATTGTTTATTTGGATGCCACTGATTAAATGGTAAATCTGTCACATAAACCAATTACTTATACAAGATCCTAGCATAATACCAATTGATCAGAGAGATATTAACCGCAAGCATAAATAATTATTCAATCAGCAAAGGCACAATTAGATTCAACATAAATACGTCTCTCTGGTTATTACCAGGATTTGTCTGTCACACAAATTGTGTATATATATATATATATATATATGTGAATGCAATTCGGTCAACACCTAATTACAATCTAATTCTCAAACGAACAGAACTAAATTAAAAGTGAAATACAAGAATCATCACCCGGAGTGTTCACTGGAGATTTAGCCGTTCATGATACTCGTCCGATCAAAAGCTTGGTAGAATGTTGAAAGCATGACCGAATCGGTGTTGTGCGAGAGATATATGATGATGAATGATGAAAGTTAATAAATCTCTTATGATATTAGAGACAATCAAAAGAAAAGGGTACCAAAAACAATCAGACGTTACAATCAAATATATAAAGGCTGAAGTGAGAAATGATTGCCGTAAATTATGATGGTCAAAAATATGGAAGGAGACAAGGATGGAAAGGAGATAAAGGTGATGGTGACAGGAGAGAATTATGGCAAAAGGAATATCCAAAAGAATATCCGTTTATACTCCCCCTCAAGTTGGAGCGTGGAGGTTTCGAACGCCCAACTTGTCAAGTAACGCCTTAAACTGGTGTGCTCCCAAGGGCTTGGTAAGGATGTCTGCAATTTGTGTCTTAGTGTTTATCTTCATGGGCTCTATTTCCTTTGATTCCACACGTTCTCTAACAAAATAACAATCCATCTCCACATGCTTTGTTCGTTCATGGAAAACGGGGTGATTAGCAATGTGGCGCGCGGCTTGGTTGTCACAGAAAAGAGGTGTTGGGTCGATGGGAGGGACTCCAAGAAGGTTCAACAACCATCTCATCCATAGAATTTCACTAACCGCGTTAGCCATCGCTCGGTATTCGGCTTCAGCCGATGATCTGGAGACGACAGACTGTTTCTTTGATTTCCATGAAATTGGAGCTCCCCCTAAAAGTAGAAGGTAACCAGTTCTTGATCTTCTTGTTATAGGACAACCTAGCCAGTCAGAATCGCAATACGCCGTAAGACATGTTCCTCCTTCCTTAGGAATTAAAATACCTTGTCCGGGGGTGGACTTAAGGTATCGAAGAACTCTATTAGTTGCCTCCATGTGGCTTTGTCTCGGATCACTCACAAATTGGCTCAAAACATTGACGGCATAAGCAATGTCGGGCCGTGTAGCTTGTAAATAGATGAGTTTTCCTATCAGCCTTCGGTATTGGTTGCAAACAACTTTTGGTTCCTCTTCACACTTTCCAAGTTTCAAATTCTGCTCCATTGGGAATGGGCTTGGGCGACAACCCATCATTCCTGTTTCTTCAAGTATGTCAAGTGTGTATTTTCTTTGACTTAACACCATGCCTTCCCTTGTTCTGGCAACTTCAATCCCAAGAAAAAACTTTAACGGCCCAAGGTCTTTTATACTGAACCTCTTGTCAAGAAAAACTTTAGTTTCTTGTATTTTGTCCAAGCTATTTCCCACAATGATAACATCATCCACATAAATTAGCGCAGCAACAAAAATGTCTTTTTCTTTGAAGATGAACAAGGAGTGGTCAGCCCTTGTTTGCTTAAAACCAATGTCTAATAAGGAATTGGTGAACTTTTGGTACCAGTTCCTTGATGCTTGCTTCAGCCCATAAAGAGATTTCTTTAGCTTGCAAACCACATTTGAGCCCCCTTTCCCGAATCCTTGAGGCAACTTCATGTAGACATCTTCATCCAAATCTCCATGTAAGAAAGCGTTGTTCACATCAAGTTGGTGTATGTGCCATCCCCTTTTTACAGCAACTGTTAGGAGGGTTCGAACCGTCACCAACTTAGCAACTGGAGCAAAGGTCTCGTGGAAGTCTATCCCCTCCATCTGCGTGAAACCTTTTGCCACGAGGCGGGCCTTGTACCTTTCAACATCTCCATTTGGTTTATACTTTATTTTATATACCCACTTCGAGTCAATGGCACGTTTTCCTTCTGGTAGTTCTTCTAGAGTCTAAGTTTCATTTTTTTCAAGGGCCCAGATTTCGGTTTGCATAGCCTCTCTCCATTTTGGGTCTTTAACTGCTTGATTAAAATGCTTAGGCTCATCTCTCGAGGTGATGGCTGCCAAAAAAGATTTGTGAGCGTTAGTAAACTTATCATAAGAAATATAATGTGCTAAAGAATGTACCGTTGAGGATTGTTGATCGGAGGTGAGTGGTGTGTGGTTCAAAGATGGGGGAAGCGTGACTTCATAATCCTTGAAATGCTTCGGTTGAGATCTACTTTGTTTTTCCCCCAATAGGTGACCACCTTCTAACCCAGGCTCCATAGATTCAATGCCAATATTTGTTTCACCATTTGGACCAGTTTGTACATTTTCGAAGTTTGGTTCGGGCACAAATTGTTCTACTGGACTTATTGATTCATTCTCAAAATTGGATTGTGTGTTAGGCTCGAATCCACCATTTTCACTGGTTTGCCCAGCATTATGATCAGTTAATGGGCTCTCATCATGCCCATCAGTTTGGGTTGGACTACCTTGTTGCCCAGAAACACCTTCACCTGTGGATTGATGATCTTTTTGTGGGGCAACCGATTCAACAGGATGAGCATTGGGCTCATCTTCATCGTTTGGGCCCTTATTGGACGATGACCCATCCTGATTGCCTACGTCTTCCTCCAACCAACTCTGAGGCATTACAAAAATCTCTTCCTTTTCGGGTTTGGTGTTGGCAAAAGGGAATATGTGTTCAAAAAATTTAACATGCCTAGATGTTACCATTTTATTGTGTTGGGCATCATATATTTTATACCCCTTTGTTCCTTGCGGATATCCCAAGAAGACACCCGGCCTACCCCTTATTTCGAATTTGTCCCCATTAGTTTCAACACTTCGATAATATGCAAGACAACCTAGGACCCTCATATACTCATAGTCAGGTCTTTGGTCGTACAGCACTTCGTAAGGCGTCTTGTTATCTAGTACCTCAGACGACATTCGGTTTATGACATGTGCGGCTGTAAGAATGCACTCCCCCCAGAATTTTGTGGGCAAGTTAGCTTCGAACTTTAATGCCCGTGCTGTCTCTAACAAGTGTCGATGTTTTCGCTCCACTACACCATTTTGTTGCGGTGTGTGCGGGCATGTTGTTTCTAAAAGAATTCCTTTCTTTGCATAAAAGTCAAGCATTTGATTTGAAGTGAACCCCCCCCCCCCCGTTATCACATCTTACCCTTTTAATGTTTTTATCAAATTGAGTTTTCACCATTTTATGAAAATCAATAAGGCATATGCTTGCTTGGTGTTTGTGTTTGAGTAAAAATACCCAAACTGCCCGACTAAAGTCATCCACAATGGTCAAGAAATAGCTCGCACGCGTAAATGAGGGCGTGCGATATTTCCCCCACACATCACAGTGTATTAGGTCAAAGCATGCATTAGTTTTACTCGTACTAATAGGAAAGGGTAGTCTTGCAAATTTAGCCTTAACGCAAGCATCACAAGGGTCTTTAGAATTCAAAGAAACATTTTTCAAAAAATCAACATGAGGGAGTTTTGAGTTTGATGGGTGACCTAGCCTCTTATGCCATGTGCTAACAGTCGTCATCATAGCTTGTCTTCTGCTTCCCATCATCCTCATCTTGTATAAACCACCTTGGCACTCACCCACTCCAATCAACGTCCTCGAACTTAAATCCTGCATGACACAAAAGTCTGGAAAGAAAATTACAGCACATTTTAGATCCTTTGATAGTCTACTAACAGACAACAAATTGCACTTAAATTCTGGAACATGTAGGACATCCCTAACCATTACTCCGTTTGGAAGGGTATAGTCGCCTCTTCCTTCAACGGTGATGGCTTCTCCATTAGGTATAGTCACAGGCGGTTCATATTTTCGTTTCTTTTTATTTTTAAGCAGTGAATCATCATGAGTTATATGCTCAGTGGCGCCTGAATCGACTATCCATTTACCTTCTTTACTTATGTTACCTGCCATGTTGATCACCGGAGCATCCTCCTCTTCGGTCTCGTTGTCTTTGCTACCAAACAGGTTGATAAACTGCTGATATTGAGCGATGGTTAGGCCCTGTATCGGACTAACCTCCCCCTCAACACAAACAGCCTCCACAGTAGACCCTTTTGTTCCAGAGATCGACCGCTGCTGCTCGTTTATTAACACGTCACTGACGTGTACTTGTCTTGGATAGTTGGAGGGATGAAGGTAATACGGAGAGCCATAACTGATGACGTCTTCCTCCTTTGTCTTCTTCCCTTCATCGCCTGCCATGGTTTGTGTCTGATTTTAGAGGATCTTTTCAAGACCGCTCTGATACCATAATAAATCTCTTATGCTATTAGAGACAATCAAAAGAAAAGGGTACCAAAAACAATCAGACATTACAATCAAATATATAAAGGCTGAAGTGAGAAATGATTGCCGTAAATTATGATGGTCAAAAATATGGAAGGAGACAAGGATGGAAAGGAGATAAAGGTGATGGTGACAGGAGAGAATTATGGCAAAAGGAATATCCAAAAGAATATCCGTTTATAAAAGTCGTGTGATGCTTCAGAGCCAGCCAGATTGATATGCGGCTGCCCCCCCCCCCCCCCCCCCCAAAGATCGATGATCTCTGATGATGATGTTATATTTTTTTTTATTATGAGAGCCCACAAAGTCCAATAAAGTTTCTGCCCATTGTCGTTAGTGATGAAGTATGATGTTGGGCTGATTTGGGAGCCCAAAAGTATGTGTTTATGGCTCCCAACTTTCGTGGATATGTGCTGCCAAAAGTCCACCAAATAGAAGTCTCAAAGTTGTATTATGGCTGCCCCACTTTCTCGATGATGATGATATATGATATTTATCATGTCCAATGGTTATCAAAGCCCAAAAGTAAAGTAGGTGGCTGCCATTATTTTGTGTGTAATGGCCGTAACAATTCATGGGATCAAGAAGTGATGTTAATGAATTAATTAAAAGCTCCAAGTTGTGATGTGTGGCTCCACTTCGTAATACTCCCAGCCGCCACTTTTTTAATTAGGATTAAACCCTTTTATCTCACACCACATCACGTGTCCCCTTTTTTCAATTAAGTTTTGCGTGTGGTATTTTGTCTCGGAATCCGTAAACCACACATCCAATTCGTAAACCACATGTCACACTTGCTGTGACTTTTGTGAACACCATGCATGAAACCGTAGGTCACAGTTCCGAATCCGTAAGCCCAGGCGTCTTTTCCAGCTCCTTTTATTCAACACATACAAGTTTTGCGTAATGACAATTCAGTCTCTGTACTCCTTTACTTCATGTTCCTCTTGCATTTTCTTTAAATCCGACTTCGGATTAATGACACAAAGGCCCTTGAACTTTAATCTTTCGTATTTCTGTCGATTCCAAGTTGTTATTTGATCCGAAACATTCCCGAGTGCTTCCGTTGGCCGCACTCATCAACCTTACACGTTCCGCTTTATCTCTAAACCCCGTAACTTCACTGAATTCACTTGTTTTGCCTGCAAACATACAATCACTCGTAATAAGCTAATTCCAGGTATATAATCATATAAAACGTATTAGAACACTTAAGATAACGCACTTAACCCTCGTGTTTCACACCTTCCATCACTTACTTGAACTGGCGCGACATGTTTTTTTTTACCAACGTTCTCACTTTTAGAATCAAGACGCCGTAACTTAACATGCTTCTCATTACCCCCTTAACCAAGTCAGTTTCACCCGTCACAACACGCGACTTTTGTAGTGTTTCAAACATATAATTTTTTCACAATTTCATGTGCAACAATGCGCACGAACATGTCTTATTTGTCCTTTTGTATGTTTGTGTATTTTTACCTTTCAAATTTTAGCATTAATACGTACAACCCCTTAATTTCTTAAAAACTTTGTAGTCGAGCTTTACAATTACCAACCACTGTGAATG
The DNA here is from genome assembly GCA_030545235.1 of Helianthus tuberosus. Lineage (NCBI taxonomy): Eukaryota > Viridiplantae > Streptophyta > Magnoliopsida > Asterales > Asteraceae > Helianthus > Helianthus tuberosus. The sequence goes on along the minus strand of CM060382.1, from coordinate 187,026,531 downwards.
GTGGTTGGTTTGACCTTTTTTTTTTGTCTTATTTGTCCTTTTGTATGTTTGTGTATTTTTACCTTTCAAATTTTAGCATTAATACGTACAACCTCTTAATTTCTTAAAAACTTTGTAGTCGAGTTTTACATTTTATTTTTATGTACGCGTGGATATAAAAAATCAAGTTGATTTACGTTTCGACGTAAATTTTTTCAGAAATGAGTCAGGTCAAATAAAATACGTTTTCGTGTTTAACTTTATGTACATTTTTGATCGATCCATGTTTTAACGTAAATTTTTTACGAAACACTACGACAACGTGAGGGGCAATTTACTAGTTTCTAACAATTATAAACTTTGATAAACGGGTCTAATGTTTTTCATATAAAACGGGTCTAATGTTTTTCAAAGTGTGGCTCGGCCCAAAAACTTTAGTTGGGCCCCAAATTCCAAAAGCCCAAAATAACGACCCTAATTCTCAACCTATATAAATCCTACTTTCTCTCATCTGCAACCCTTAGCTCATTCCAAACCCTAATTCACGCCGCTCAAAACCACCAGATCTCCGTACAAATGGCGGTTAGCGAGCTCGCATGCACCTACGCCTCTTTAATCCTCCACGATGACGGCATCGCAATCACCGTAAATCATCTTCTTCACCGCCTCTTTCTTCATCGATTCATTTTTTATTGCATCTGATTTCAATTTCAATTTTAATTTCAATTTCTTTGTGTTTGCAGGCCGAGAAGATTGCTACGCTTGTTAGCGCAGCGAATGTAAGCATTGAATCCTACTGGCCGAGCTTGTTTGCTAAGCTGTGCGAGAAGAAGAATCTCGATGATTTGGTTATGAATGTTGGAGCTGGTGGCGGTGGTGCTGCCGTAGCTGTTGCTGCTCCGGCAGGTGGAGCTGGTGCTCCGGCTGCCGCTGCTCCTGCAGCTGAAGAGAAGAAGGTATACGAGTTTTATTTTTTTTTTTGATTGTTTTTAGGGTTAAAAAAATTTATATGATTATAAACACTAACATATAATTATATAGATACAATTAAATTTATTGTGCTTAACATACAATTAACTAGAGTAATTACGTTATCAATAGAATTTTTAATCTAGCTATTTGTATATTTAGTAGGTTATTTTTATTTGTTTTGGATTCTGTTTTTTAATCTATAAACAAGTTAAAGAGATGTGTTATAATAATGATTTTTTTTTATATGAAAGCTTGTTTATTTATAAATTTTTGTTGGTTTGGGGATTTTCAGGAAGAAGCAAAGGAAGAGAGTGATGATGATATGGGATTCAGTTTGTTTGATTAGGGTGTTTTCTGCAACTTTGAGAACCTATTTGATAGTTGTTTTCTGTGTTTTGTTTTTGTTGTGTTTGAGATTTTGTTTATGGATTTATGATTTTGGTCTTTACTTTACACATCTTAATTGCAATTGTTAGTTTTTGTTATAATTTGAGGTTGCTGCATTTAGTGTTAACCATTGCTCAAAAGAACTTTAGTATGGTTAGGCTTTGTTATATCCATGATTGTTGGTTGGTTAGTTAGTTAGGTCGGTTTAGGGTTGTTAAATGCTTGAGGCCTTGAGCTGATCCCAAGTTCAACTCCCGATAGCATCACTTTGAAGGATATTGATGGTGACATTGAACTTTAGAACCAGGCCTCTTTGGAGGTTGCTAGTTCGAAACCGAACCCAACCGGGTTTTACCGTAGCGGGCCTTCAGGAGGGCGTGTTTTCCCCAATTCCCTAGAACTGGTGGGTTGGTGGCTCGGGTATGCATCCACCTCTGACCGCTATGGAGGAGGAGAGAGGGCATCCTAGATGCTTATCCGGAAATGGTTGACTTTGGTAAGACTTTTTTATCGAGTCAACATTTAGGTTGTACTTGGTGTGTTTACCGCTTGAGCTTGCTTTTCAGGGTTTTGTTCTGGTGGTTGCCAAGGTCTAACCATTCCTCTGCCCGTCTATGTATGAGTCAGTTACCGAACATGTTGGTTCAACCAGTGACATGATTGGATGGTTGGTTGGTTTGGTTTTCAATTTTATGGTTGTGGTTTCCGTGTTGTTGAGAAGGGGATAGCCGTTAAAGAAGAAATGCGTTCACCGCTTGTGATCAATTCGATTTAGATAGGTTGCGGGCTAAAATTAGGAACAACTGATTGACACTTTATGTTGATCATTCATCTCTGACTTGAAATTTGTTGATGATGTTGGAACAATTGATGCATACCCTAACTGTTACTTTATGAAATTGGTGTATGCAAAAGGTTTAAGGTACAGATTCGGCTTTTCTACCGTTGTAAATGCACTTTATTTACTTTTATTGGTCCAATCTGTTTTAATACTGTGTTACAAATTTTAAAAGGTTCAAAATTTAAGACCAAAATAGATAGGGAGAGGATCAAATAGAAAGTTTATTTTGGCTAGAAAGAATAGAAAGCAATTGGATTATCATATGTGTCAAAAGTTAAAACAAAGAGGAATGATATTTTAGTCCATTTTACCCTATCTTCTCTCTTCTTCTTTTCAAAACCCACAATTTTAAAAACTCATCATCTTCAACCTTTTCTTCACTTTCTATCACATGAGTCATTGCGTTTTACGATCTTGGCGGAGGTCCGGGCCTCCGGGGGCAGCACTTCTGAGAGCAGGGTCCAAGGGGCGGCAGCCCCTGGCGGGGTCCAAGGGCCAGAGCCCATGGCTGGGGATTTAATTTTCTGTCAATTGCCTCTGGAAAACTGCATTAGAAATAAGACATTTTTATGTGTTTTCTGGCCATTGCGTTTTAGAAAAACACATTTATGAAGTGTTTTTAATCATTGCGTTTTAGGCAAAACACATTTTTTTGTGTTTTCAGTCCATTGCGTTTTAGAGAGAACACTTTGTTTTGTGTTTTTAAGCCATTGCGTTTTAGAAATAAGACATATTTATGTGTTTTCTGGCCATTGCGTTTTAGAAAAACACATTTTGAAGTGTTTTTAGTCCATTGCGTTTTAGGTAAAACACATTTATATATGTTTTCAGTCCATTGCGTTTTAGAAAAAAAGACATTTTTAAGTGTTTTCTGGCCATTGCGTTTTTGAAATAAGAGATTTCTTTGTGTTTTTTGTGCATTGCGTTTTAGGTAAAAACACATTTTTATGTGTTTTCAGTCTATTACGTTTTAGAAAGTACACTTTCTTTTGTGTTTTTAGGCTATTGCGTTTTAGAAAAAAAAAATTAAGTGTTTTCTGACCATTGCGTTTTAGAAATAAGACATTTTGTTTGTGTTTTTGGTGTATTGCGTTTTAGAAAAAAATCATTTTTATGTGTTTTCGGTCCATTGCGTTTTAGAAAGTACACTTTCTTTTGTGTTTCTAGGCTATTGCGTTTTAGAAATAAGACATTTGTTTGTGTTTTCTGGCCATTGCATTTTACAAATAAAACATTTCTTTGTGTTTTCTGGCCATTGCATTTTACAAATAAAACATTTTTTTGTGCATTGCGTTTTAGAAAAAAATCATTTTAAGGTTTTTTTTCCATTGCGTTTTACGCAACTGGGTTTTCGATTTTTTTTTTCGAAAATATATCAATAGTATACTCATTTTAAAGATAAAAACACGCTTGTTTTTTTGTGCAATTTTTATAAAAAAAGAATGTCGTATGAAAAAGCTATTAACGTTTAAAAAATGAGGGAAACTGAAGGAGAGATAAACTATTGTCCTGGATTGACTAGAATAACCTTGCGCAAACTCACGCGCCTCTTTTCTTATCTTCAATTTCACTCATTTAATCTTAGCCATTGATTAAATCAATTGATGGTCAAGATTACTTCCTAGCAAAAAAAACTTGATATTATATCCTAACCCAAATAAATAACCAAGAGTAAAATTACCCACTCAGTTTTATCGAGCTCGAGCCGGCTCGTGAGACTAAACGAGCCTGCTTGCTTATATGTATATTTTTTATTAATATATTAAATACTAATGATTAATAATTATAAATTTATGAAAAAAATACTAAATTATATACAAAATAATAATTATAATTAATATAAGTTAATTAGGATATGATAAACGAGCTGAGCCCGAGCTTGAAAAATTATCTACGAGCCGAGTTTGAGCCTGGTTGAGCTCGGGCTCGGCTCAGCTCGTTTGCACCCCTAAGGGTCTCCATAAACAATCCACATCATAAAAAAGCTAATGGGGTTAGCTTTCGGTTAGTATGAGACCAATGGAAAAATATGGGGCTCTCAGTAAAATTGAAGTTGCCTATGATGTCAAGATTGAAGGATGGTAAAGCCATAAATAAATGGATACGACACCCACTTTGCTTGTTCATCGTCTGATAAGGATTTAACACTTGATTATCAAAAATATAAAAGTGACTTGTATGCATATCACATCTTAACGTTCAAGGAGGACAAGAATTTAGGTGCTGTTTGTTTTTTGTTAGAAGCACTTCTGGCCACTTATGTCTGCGTCCTTTGGGTCCTACAGCTTGTTTGTTTTCTCGCAGACCTTTCATTAAAAAAGGTCTGCGAGACCTCTTCCCCACGCAGACATCAACCCATGTCTTCTCACCTCTTCTAAACACTCCTCTTCACATCACAGACCCCTTCTCCTCACCTCACCTGCTGCCACCATCACACCCTCCCACCCGCTGCCACCCTCCCACCTGCTACCACCATCCCACCGTCGCACCTCTCCCACCGTCGCATCCCCATCCCACCGTCGCACCTCTCCCACCTGCATAAGCCCACCACCACCGCCACCTGATACATCACCACCACTATCATCATCGCTGCTACACCGTCCACCACCATCATCATCGGAGACCGTAACAAAACCCCCAAATCGAACAAAACCCCCCAAATCGGCGGTGGTGGGTTTTGATGTTCTTGGCGATGGTGGAACGACGAAGGCGGTGGTGGTGGTTGCGACGGGGGTGGGTGGTTGTGGTTGTTCTTGGCGGTAGATGATGGCGGTGGTGCTATGGCGGAGGTGGTGGTGGTGCTATGGGCGGTGGTGGTGACAGATGAGTTTGTAGAGAGAGAGAGAGAGAGAGTTCAAGGCAGAGAGAGAGAGAGTAGTGGTCTGTGTGTGTTTGTGTGTGAGAAGAGAAGAGAAGAGAAGAGAAGGGTTTTTGTAGAAAAAATAAAACAAACCCTCTTCTCCTTGCAGACTGCAGACATTTGGTCAACCTCTTCTCCTGCAGATGCCTGCAGATGTGGTCCACAGACTACAGACCTTTTCCTGCAGAAAAAACAAACAACACCTTAGCTTTGGATCTTTCGATGAAATCTAGAAAACTAAAAGTGTATGTATTCAACTTCTTTTTGGTGTGCTAAATCTCCAAGGCTGGATATTAAGTATTAACTTTGATGATTGATGCACCTATCAATTATAATCATGTGACGGATCTACAAAATCATTATAGGAGCAAAGTTTCAAAAAAAAATAATATCTAAAGGGGTAACAAAATCGGAAAAAAAAGCGTCAATTGTTTTTCAAACTTTGCACTACTGCCGGAGTATTAAGGGTCAACGGAGGTTACCTCTTGTTACACTATCCGCCCCTGGGTCCATCAAGTGCTGCTCGTGAGTCTATTACTATTAGGTCTATACCGGATTGTATCTAATCAACTTTACAAGCCAAGGCTGGTTTTATAATATTTAAGTATTCATATTTATATCACCATCAAATCCATAAATATTAAAATGACTAAATGAGACCTAAGATAAGAACATCGGGTCCAAAAACACGTCACATATGCGATTGGTGGACGAGAGACTATAGACGTTGAGTTGTGCGACCACGTTCATGCAATGGCAGAACTTTAACATTTAAATTGGGGGCCGAAAATACTACGCATAGAAAAACCAATTTTTCTATCCAAATAATGACACTATAAATAACATATGTTAGATTTGAGCTTTTGGACTAGGAGGGGGCCGGGCCACATAGAACTAATATTATCCAAACCTAATCGGCTAATATTAACACTTATAAGCAAAAAAAATCAGGTGGGGCTAGGCCCCTTCTGGTCCTTTATATGTTCCCCCACGCGTCTATAGGTGTGTGTGGCTTATGTGTCGGCGTAAGAGGATGCCAGTGGACGATGTGGACGTGGAACACTTTGATTATTTTTTTCCTTCTTTTTCTTTATTAAATTGTGAACTTTTATAAATTTGGAGTTTGTAAAATCTAGGTTTAGAATATGTTTAAAATGCTGTAAACTCATAAAATTAAGATTTTTCTGAAGAATTTGTAAACTTTGTAAAAATTCAAAGCATTATATATTTAATTTTTTAATGTAATATCTAAACGTAATTTATCATACTGATATGAAAAGCAAACAATTTGTTATAATAAATAATTTGCTTAGACTGTCTCCAACGCTGGAACAAAATGGAGATCCTTTGCTGCCCTTAATATCTTAAGATGATGTGGCTGAGTGACATGGACGAGAGAGGGGGGAGAACATACGAAGCCAAGGGCTAAGAGAGAAGAGAAGAAAAGGGTGGTTGTGAGAAGGGAGGTGGGACCTACTGGTCTTGAGCCTGTTGCAAAAGAGGGAGGAAAGGGCTAGGCAACCGAGCAAAGGTTAAGGACGGAGGGGAAGGGCTTTATGCAATGGAGACAGTCTTATGAAAAATGAAAAATAAACGTAAAAGGTGGTGATAACGTGGAAAAAGCAAAGGATGAGTGAGTGGATTGCTTCAGAAAATCGTTAACTGCACCGATTAGTAAGGGGTGTAATAGGTATTCTTATCTAGGTAGATTGATGGATATTGGATACCTTTAGGCCATGTGTAGTGGGGCGCCATGCCCGGAGATGGCGCCGGAAAACGCCCAAGAACACCGTAACGCAGGGCGCTATGGCCGGAGATGGCTTGAATGGCGCGATGATAATAGCGCCGCTATGCATCTTCCTTTTAAACTTCTGACCAATCACAAACAAGCATTCTTTTTTATATTAATTAATAAAATTGAAAATTATTAAATAGGTAATGATTAGGTGGGGACTTTATGACTACGGGCTTAAATGCATAACGCCCACCCGCACACGTGGCGCGCCACGTGTCGCATAACGCCCACAAAGGGGGGTTATGACAACACATGGCCTTATGTTAAAGATTTTCTACACTGTTTGACTTGTAATCGGTCAAAATGTACAAAGTGAAAGATTGCTAAACAATGACATTTTCACCTGTGGAGACTGGCCAAATGCATCAACTTGAAATGATGCTTAACACAATTGTTTTAATTTCCATAGAATAATTGGATCCTAAAGAAGGTTAACATATCCGGTTGGAGAGCAGAGATGGAGTGTATACCTACTTTGGAAGCGTTACTCAAAAGGAAGGTCCGAGTTGAATCAACCTTCTGTAAGATATGTGGTGAAGATAATGAATAGACTGAGCATCTACTATTATCTTGTAGTCTTGCAAATTTCATTTGGCAACATATTATGGTCCAAAATACCTCCTATTTATGTTTTCAGTGTACGCGCCCTGATTGAGTTACACAACAGTCTACACTACAAGGTAAAAAACATGGTTCAGCCGATTATTCTTACATCATGTTGGTGTATTTGGAAGGTGAGTAATGACGAAAATGTTAATCATCAAATGATCTCATTGTTATGGTTTCGACGTTGATAAATTTGATTGTAATTGATTTCTGCATTTTTGATGCTTGCAATTCGGTTCAAACTCCTTGTTAAATCCTTTGTGATCAATATAATTTTTTCGCTTTAAAAAGAAATTAGGTGAAGAATAAAGGTGTTGGTGATGGGTGAAGTAAATAACTAAATATATAGAGATACTTGGATGAGAAACGTCCCATAAACTACAAATGGTACTATTAGACAATAACATATTGACAATAAAGCTTCAATTCTCATCCCATAAACTACAAATGGTACTAGACAATAACATATTGACAAAAAAGCTTCAAAGATGAATATGGTGTAGTCACCTCATGAACCAACTTTTCCAAGCATAATCATTGTGCTTTTCATTAAATTTCTCTCTTTTCTTCACGTATAAATTACTTGGAATGCCTTGTTATCTAGAAACGACTTCTTAACGCCAAATGATTTCGAAAAACTACCATGCAATGGGGAGTATAAAATTCTTGAATAGCGACAATAGTCTAGTGGTATTTGTGCTTGTCTTCCACAAAAGTGATGTAAGTTCAAATCCGTGCAAATACAAAGTTAAGTGGTATCAAGGTGTAAAAAATTGTTAGCTCAAAAAATAGTTAAAAAACAATGTTTTTACCCATTTATTTTTGAATTAATCATTTCAATTTATTTTCATCTCTAATAAATCAAAAGATAATAAATAGATTAGTTTTAAAGAAACCTATCTAGAAAACAAGTCAAAACTCAAAAGCCACCTAAAATGTATCCTTACTATACAAAACCTTATAAATCATTTTATTAAATAAACTATGTAATAAATTCCATTAAATACTTCTATAATTATATTTTACAAACTAATTACAAACAAAATCATATAAAATGTGATCAGGGCCAACCCAACCGGCCCAACGTCCCTATTTGCCACCCCTACCACATCTTGCAAAACCCATCTTTTTTTTTTACGGCTAGATTACCTGATTAGGCCTTTCGCCTTTGATCACCCAGGTCACGAGTAGAAATCTTGCGGTTGGCATATTATTACCAGTTTAAACCGGTGCCACATTTGGCCCCTGCAAGATTCGACCCTGAGACCTCCAGGGCAGGAACCCACATAAGTGGGTTCCCACCTCCCCCAAAACCAATTGGTCTGCGGATCATTGGCGCAAAATCCATCTTATTACTCAAGTCTCAACTACCCCCAAAGAACCATAAAAAAATCTAATTGCTTAACATAAAAGGCAAAGGGTATGTGTCTTTGTGACACCACTAGTCAATCTTTAAATCCCACTGCCACCCAAAGTCAATTTCTATAGATTCCCATGTTTTCCCTTTTTGATTTCTTAAGTTTTCTCATTTTTCAATCAATAATGTAACAACCAAAACAATACAAAGATCATTAGCCTAACCAAAATAGAGAAGCTATTGACTATTTTGTCCCTAAACCACTTAAAAAGCTTCTCACTTTCCATTCAATTATTCAACAAAGATTCTTGCTGCATTATGCATGCTTGTTACCCCAGACATCCTTGTTTGAATCATACTCCATTAACTCTAGATACTCAACATGTAAATGGACAGGATCAAACATATTCTTACTAGGATTCAACAACCATCATCCTCAATCATCTAAAACACACTTTTATATGTACATAATCGATACATTCTATATAAAAACCGACACATGTTTGATAGTTGATCACGGGAGTTCTAGCAGCATAACTATGATCAGGGTTATTACCGCAAAATAAAAAACCAATATACTTTCTTATCTTTTACAAAAAAAAAAAAAAAAAAAAAAAAAAGTTACTCGACATAATTCTGATATATTAAAGTCCATCAACTTGTAAATATATACACGGAAAGTCATTAAACTAGTTTTTTATATATTTTTGTCGCTATAGTTATCTAAAATACACGTATTTTTGACGTTCTTTAAGGTAATGTCTTGTTAACTATTAAAAAGTAATTATTTCGAAAAAGAAAATAAATTCAGAAATATATATGCATGTTAGACAAGTTTACGGATTTTAATTTACAAAATTAGTCTAGTGATTTTTTTTCGTGCATTTTTACAAGTCGGAAAACTTTAATATATCAAAATTAGGTTGAGCGGCTTTTTTTTTTTTTTTGAAAAATAGAAATATATATTGGTTTTTTATGGTATTGATTATGCATTTTTTTCATGATATAACATGGGATATTGGTCTGTGGTTAGTACTTTAAACCATCATTTTCAATATCTAGTGAGCTTTTCCTTTACAAAAAGGTTAATCATGGCTTGTGGCCACTTCTTTAGCCTGCTTGATATAGTGCTAGTATCAATCAAGTGCAAAAACCTCTAATTTGATCATTGAGGCTTAAAGTCTATAATCAACTTTTAGTGTTTTGATACACATACTTTGCTTTTGATTATTAGATTATAGGGTCAATTATATGTTTTCAATGATCAATTTCATACGGGCGCAGTTTGTTGCTCGTCTACCTGCTATCCTTATGTAATTTGCCCTGATGATTGGAATGAAATCTGAATGTCCGGATAGTCAAAAAAAAAAAAATTCATTTCACAAAAAAAACGTCTAGTTTCTCATAAAAATGTTCTTGCTATGTGGTTATTACAACTTCAAGCAACACGAAGAACACATCAAAACACTACCTTGTTATGGTCGATTATCTTTGATTACTCAGTATCGCATAATTACTTTCAAAACACACGACCAAACAAGCCCCCCCAAACCTTAAAAAGTCTATATAACAAGTGACAACCACTTTCTACAATAATTGAGGGGCTCTAAAGTCTAAAGATCAAAACTTATCACCACTCCATATATTGTTCATATATAAGCAATAAGCCTCTCACCACCCTTAACTTAGCCTTATTAACTTCCTCTCTCAACAAAACAAATGTCTCAAATTCAAGAAAAATCACCCCAACATTGTGCCAAAAAGAAAGTTATAAACATCAACAAGCATCATAAAAAACTAATCTACACATTCACCACCTTTATCCTCTCAATCCTCTTACTCATACTTGTTATATGGTTCATACTTCACCCCTCCAAACCAGAGTTTGCCCTCAAAGAAGCCGAAATTTACCAACTCGGTCTTTCGGGGTCTCACCTTCTCAACTCATCCATTCAAATCACTCTTCTTTCAAAAAACCCGAATCAAAAAGTTGGTATTTACTACGACGAAATCCAAGTTTACGCTTCTTATAAAGGCCAACGGATAACGCTTGATTCGTCTATCCCTCCATTTTATCAAGAAAACAAGGATACCAATCTTTTATCAATGGTTTTAGTTGCAAACGAGTTACCCGTGGACCCATCTTTCGGTTATGAAATGGGTCGCGATCAAATGGTGGGAACGTTGGTGTTAAATTTAAAGTCGAATGGTCGACTACGATGGAAGGTAGGAACTTGGGTTTCTGGCAGGTATATGTTTATTGTAAATTGTGTGGTTGTTTTGCCTTTTGGTTCATCTGCTGCACCTGCAGGTCCATTGATTGCTAAGCAAGGGGCTCAGTGTTTGACTACAGTTTGAGCTGCAAATACTACATATATATATAAGTTGGTATTGATTCGAAAAAATGAAGAGTTTTCTTAATTATATATGTAAATTTATAGTAAAGTGTTTATGATTGGTTTGTAATTTGTATAATTGTATAGCTTATATCTTATGATATAATGAGATAGTTTCTCTTTGTTCTATAGTATTCTCATTATATTTTTTATGGTTCTCAAACAAAACTATCATCTACTGCTGTAATTAGTAATAACAGTCTTTAAATCATAATTTTCTTGCTAACTTTTTATTAGGAAATGAATAAGTGTTTAAAGGCCAACCTAACTCATTTCTAATGATTAATAAAATTAAATACCCCAAAATATCAAATTTTAAAATTTAACACTTATCAAATAACCCCTTCTAAAATCTAAATAGAAGGGTTTTTTTTTTTTTTTTTAATTAAATCTATTGAACTTAAACAGGGAATAAATGGTCATCCCATTTATCAAATGGGTCATGTTAGGGTTAATCCATTTATTAAACGGATTGTGTTTGGATTGACCTCTTTAATAAACGAGTTACATTAAACCAACCTATAAAAACTTGATTATTTTTTGTGTCATGTTTTATTAAAACGAGTTATATTAAACCAACCTATAATCCATTTATTTTTGTGTCATGTCAGAAATTGCAACCCGTAAATAAACACATCATGCTCCCATCAATAATTCAGCCAGATACTTATTTATGCGAGTCATGTATTATAAAAGAAGCAAGAAAAATATATAAATTCCAACAGCTCTACTTAGGACCATGTGTAGTGGAAGACACAAATAATCAGAACAAGAAAATCGACAATAGCAACTCATGCAAAAGATAAATAAGAGTGGTTGACTGTGCTTCTGCTGTATAAAGTTGCAAAATCTCATTTGTTGTTCCCAATGTTCACAAATTCTCAATATTTATATATTTACAAGTAAAACGACCCCCTAAAAACTAGATGATCAAAGTAAGTTTTGTTGCAGCAACTCCTAAGCTTATCATCCAAAACTGATTATTTGGATCAGAACAAGTTCCGCTATACTTAACACTGGAAAGCAGAAACTGGTAATCTGCTACTTGAAACTGCAATCAATCACTTTAAAATCTAGACACTGTAAGATTATAAAAGGTTGATGCACACCAAATATCTTTTAAGCGCTTTTGATCCACATTGTTTTGAATAATCGGATGTTTTTAAGTGTTGAAGCTACATATGAGCAGAGTTATATAGATACAGAGGAGATGAAGTTGTTACGGAGATTCAAAGATGATTCGGACTGACGTTGACTTGGACGACTAATGAGTTGACTTAATGTTGTGCTTAACTAGTGTATCTCAGTTTGTATTGTGGTCTATAAATAGCATTCAAATACTTGTAATCGTTTAGAACTTTGATTGTAATTCTCATTTTCTGTACGAACAAGTCCATTTGCAATACAAGCTGAGATTAGCATTTACATTTTTCTTGTGTTTGATTGACTGAATTGAACTTAGAGATGAACAAGATTGTGCAACTCCGCAAAATAATCTTGTAGAACAGATCATTTGTTTTAACTGAACTCAATACCGATTCTGACACTGTTATGTTATTTTACTTGGTTGTAGTGTGCCTTCCCTCTTTATAACATTTTGGAAGAAAAAAAAAATTGCATTGCATTTTTGTATGATGTGCAGGCCGAGAAAAGATGGCCTTTTTATGTAGAGAGCTGAAAGAGGAAAAAAAAGAAATAGCTTATGATAACCATCCAGGCATCCACACGAAACGCCAAAGGGGTGGCACAATGGTAAGTGCCTAATTCCCTCTAGTGAGGTCTCATATTCGAATCCCTTGAGGGCCACTCGCCTGATGCAAACACGTTTTACATGGTGCCGTTGGTCAATAAGGTACTAATGGTGCCTGTGCTCACATAGTTATCCAAAAAATAAAAATAAAAACTAGAAACTGACAATCCATTAAGTAAATAAATATTATCAAAGTAAGTTTCATTGCAGCAACACCTAAACTTATCTTCCAAAACTGACTATTTGAATCAGAACAAGTTCCACTATACTGAACACTAGAAACTGGTCATCTGCTACTTGAAAACACAAACAATCACTTCAAAGTTTAAACAGGACCACTTGAAAACACACACCACCTTGGACCGCAATATAAGAAACTAGACCCTTAGGCTGTGTGGTGTGGTATAAAGCCCCTAGGGGCTTTATCACGCCACATCAGCGCCGCGTATGCGCCACATAAGCGAGGGGCTTTATCGTTAACTTGCATGATGTAGGATAACACCCCTTTTAAACAAATAAAAAAGAAAAGAAAAGGGAAATGAAAAAGGGGGAAATCTGATTGGTGGGAATGAATGGGTCCCACGTGCATACCCCTATAGCACTCGCCACTATGGTAATTGGTAACGAAATAGCCCACAACCCCCCCCCCCCATAGCGCCCAGGAAATGGGGGAGGGGCGCCATGGGGAGCCAACGACGATGAGGTGGCAAGGGGCGCGGAGCCACACGGTGTGGTCTTATAAATGTGGAATATGAAGCACAATACAAAAGAAGTGCCAAAACTTAAAAGTACCATTTCTGCTCTGCATAATCATACATACAATACAACACTAAACAACAATACTCAACAGGGATCAACAAAATTTACATACTTTAAAACATCAAGACTTCATTTAAACAGTATAACCAAGTTCAAAAAAACATAAAGTTTTAACCTTTAATCCTTTATGAAGCCAAAAAAGCTTCTGTAAGACTTTAACTATTATAAACACATATAAATCAAGAAACACAAAAATGATAACTCAAACTCACCTCCACAACTGCAAAACTCAAGACGAGGAAACCGAACCCTCATCAACCCATTTCCAGTAATGCTTCTTGCAAGAAACCGCCAATTCGCACCGTTCATGTTCCTTCTCACCCAAACCCTCATACTCATCCCTTTCCTCAGTCCAAAACTCACCCTCAGGCAATCCATCCACATATGCATCCACTGTATGCAATATATAACAAGCCGGCAACCCCGGATACGACACAGACACTCTTTCCTCCACCTTATTCGTATACGAATCCGCCACAATTCTCACAACATCACTCTCAACATTCTCAATTATTGATCCAAGTTCTTCTTTAACTGCTCTCACAACTGCTTGTTCCACAGTCTCTCCAGGCTTCATTTTCTCCGAAAGCGGTCTCGACCGGTTTCGCACGTCTCCATTCGACAATTCCTGATGCGATTCGATCAAAAAACGGTTACCGCTCCCTCGAACACGAACAACGACCACTTCAACGGTCCGGACGGGCGGCGTGGAGTCAGCGAGTGACGTTTCACCGTCTGCAAGCTCCAGCCAGAGGTTATGGACGTTTTTAGTGCCAGGTTTTGTCCCCCAGGCGGCGAAAGAGTCCGACGGGAGGCGCGGCCGGAGCCAGTCGGATAAGGATTGTGGTGTGGCGAAGTGGTGGCGGTTGGTGGTGGAGAGTTTGTTGACCGCCGTGGTGGTTAACGGCATGATCGGGAATTTGAAGAAACGACGGCGGTTAGGGTTAGGGTTAGGGTTGAAATTGGGGGAAGAGGAGTAGAAGACGAAGAGAGAGAAGGCGGAGAAGATGAGGTCGGGGAGGGAGGTAGGGTGGGGTTTGGTGAGTGACGACGGCGGCGGTGGTGGTGGTGGTGGAGACATGTGATGTGGTGGTTAGCGGAGAGTCGCCGGAAAGTTTGGTACAGTCATCGGAAATATGGGGGAGAATAATAATATTAATAATAATAAATAAATAATAATAATAATAATAAGATAAGAAAATGATAATAAGTTGTGTGAGGATGAGATGGATTGTTGGGTTTTATTTTTGATTGGTTGTGGTATGTATGAATGAAAGCTAATTATATATAAATATTATTATTTGATATTTGATTGGTAGAAAAATGTTAGATAAGATAATAATATACTATCTCGTGGTATCGCGTCACACGGAAAAATATTAGATAACGAGTCGTGGTATCGCGTCACAAGGAAAAATATTAGGTAACGAGGTTGAAAAATATTATTAGATAACGAGTCTTGGTATCGCGTCACAAGGAAAAATATTAGATAACGAGGTTGAAAAGTATTAGATGATTCGTTCTCTAGGTTGATTTCTTAGGTGTAAATGAGGCGAACCAAGATATATGATAAGATGTAAATGAGGTGAAGTAAGATGTATGATAAGATCGGTTTTGTACTTTTGTGTGATAAAATTGTCAAACAAAAGTACAAGGAAACAATAGAACCATGTTATATAAGGGACTTTAAAACTTCTTATGTTAACTTGGATGTAATATGGTTCAAAGTCGTTATCATAATTACCTAATTATTTGTTTTTTTTTTTAATTTGTTTTTTTTTTATAATTTATATACCTTTTTTTATTTAAAACAAAATTAAAAAAATATAACAAACAAAATTTCAATAAAATTAATAAAAAAATACAACCTACTTCAAAATAAAAACTACAAAGTTACTTAAAAAAACTACATGCTTAACTAAAAAAATCCAATCAACTTAAAAAAAATAAAAACCTACTAAAAAACTACATGTATTTTGCTCGGATTTTTGGTGCGGAATAGTATCCAAAAAAGCCGGGAAGTGCTGGTGGTGGTGATGGATGAGGGGATGTTGGCGTGGAAGGGGGTATTGGATAATACCTGATCTCACCTGTTTGCGGGTCTCTTCGGTGCTAATTTTGTTGCTCGTTGTTTGTGAGATTAGCCCAAAGCGGATTGTTGGGGTTCCACGCGTTTTGGTTGTTGTTGGGAAACATTGTGTGAAATGGGTGGTTTGAGATTGTATAAAATTTGAAGAGAAAAGATTGTGTATAGAATGTTGTGGTTTTGGTAAAAATTGTGGGATATATATAGTGTTAAAAGTAAAAATTAAAAAGTTTTTTTTTTTTTGTTTTGAAATGTTAACGTTTTTCTACGGTTGGAAATTTGAGGGCCCACCAAACTAGCCGTTAACGCTCGCTATCCGGGCAACGAAGGCTCTATCCCCCCATGGCGCCTAGGAAATGGGGAGAGAGACGCTATGGGACGCCATTTGTGCTGATTTGACCGGAACGCTACACAGGTCTAATAGAACTTTGGTTAGGAGCTAAGGAATCAGATACGATGAAATGAATAAATTAGTTTTAAGCTAATAAGAAAATAAGTGTAAATTGGGTAAAGTAGATCGAAATTATAATTTCAAAGGTTTTTATGTGAAATGGAGCAAATGTGTACTCTTTTATTCGATCATCAAGTGAACTTTTCAGATCTTAGATGGTTAAATGAAGTTCGCTAACCGAAAAGTTTAATAGGGCATGATAGCGTTAATGTGGTAATGAGTAATCGAAGGGGTATAGTCCTAGGCCTCCTGGGGCCTAGGATAATACTCATATCCAATCAAAAAATAGCCAAGTGGTCATAGCAAGTCTCCCGTGAGTGCGGTACTACCAGGGGCAGACCCACCCTTTGGCCAAAGTGGGCGGCCGCACCCCTTGAAAAAAAAATTAGTGTATATTTTAGCCATAAAAAACTCGACCGCATCCGTTGAAAATATGGTTGAACACCTCATCCGCACTCCCAGCAAATAATTAATGGGTTCGCCACTGGGTACTACGCCAACACGAAGAAGACACAAGGTACAAGGTGAAAGCAACTTGCAGTCTATCATCGCTCGTCAGACACCATACCAGAAGATCCATACGAAAAATGTTGGATAATAATATTAGAAAATTGTTGGATAATAAGGTTGAAAAATATTAGATACTTCATTTTCGTGGCATCTCATAACAAGGAAAATATTAGATAACAAGGTTGAAAAATATTAGATAATTCATTCTCCTAGATTGATTTCTTAGGTGTAAACGAGGCGAATTGAGATATATGATAAAACCGACTTTGTGTGATAAAATAGTCAAACAAAATCATCTAAGTGTAACAACTTTGATTTTAATAGAACTTTGAAATAATAGAACTTTGGTTAGGAGCTAATAAGTCTGATACAATGAAATGAATAAATTAGTTTTAAGCTAATAAGAAAATAAGTGAAAAATGAGTAGAGCAGATAGAAATGATCAATGTTTGCATCCTCCCTTTAATAAGAAAATAAGTGAAAACTACATTTTTGACCAGTGTCGCGCATTGCAGTGGCAACGTAGCATATGTGACTTCGTTACACGTGTTACGATGATAACACTAACCTGTGGTGTCTGCGCGTGATGTGACACATTTTTGACATTGTTACACACGGTACATTCATGACATTAAAGTGGTTAGACATAGATATAAAAGTAGAATGCCTTGGATGTTGCAGTGTAAATTCATAAAAGTAATTTAAAAACAAAACAATTGAAATGTCGAAGAAGACGAAGTGTGAGTTATTAAGTACAAAAAATTGAGAGCCAAAATTGTCAATTACCAATAATTAGTGGTTAGTGTCTCACTTACCAAAAGATGAAGATTGAATGCATTAAATCTTTAAAGTTGGAGACCCATGTAAAAAAGCATAACCGGAACCACCAACAATGCATTTTATTTTAAGATATAGATGTACTAGGTTATCACCCGGGAACATCCCGGGTTAGGAAAATTTAGTTTTCAATAATAAAAAATACATAAACAACATTTTCAAACTCATTAGTATCTTCTTTCCCTTCCCACAATAATTTATTTGTTCCATTTCATCAGTATCCTAACTTTCTCTCCATGTGTATTAATGGTTTTCGTGTGAAGCTAATAACCTTTTAACTGTTAATGAGATCTCAGTATAAAAATGTTTCGTAAACCCATACAAAATGTTTAAGACGTGAAAAACATAAAAAATAATTTTCAATTCTTAGATATACGAACGAAGCTTAATCTCTTTCTTGCTAACTTTCTCCGGATCCTTGACGTTACTTGTTTAAACACCCATGCTTTAGCATCTCTATTTTTTAAAAGCAAAATTCTTTCCAATCAACTTGTTTAAACACCCATGCTTTAGCACCTCTATTTTTTACAATCGGTTCTCTTACACCTTCCTGGCTCTGGATCGATCCCCCCTCTTCCCCAATACCCTCGACCTACCTGCCTGGTACACTGATACACACATGCAGACTAATCTTGAAATTAAGACTTCAGGATAGCACATTTATTACTTCCCATCAAACATTAATGAAACATATGTAAAGAAAAAAAAAGAAAAAAAAAGAATTACCTATAAAACTCTTCGACGGTGGTGGCTGAGATTGGTAGTGACACGGTGAATGGAGAAGTGGACTCTAAAACCGAGATCACCATAATGGAAACTCAGAATGGGAAAAGCGTTTATGGTTGTTCGTTGCCTGAACAGATTGCATTAGAGAGGTCAGTAATGGATGAACATCGGTTTCTCCAATAGATGATCGGTTAAAACTATCCACAGACACTACTATCCAGCAAGCAGAAGAAAAACAATCAAATAATATATTTTTTAATAAAAAAGCTGATTCTAGGGTGAAGATAATGTTCAAGAAAATGGTCTTACAGGTCGATTTCATGTCAAGGAAGGTGGTCATGTGGATTAATACCATATTCGTGAAGATGGTCCTACAAGTTATGACCATATTCAAGAAGATGTTCAGTTAAACCTTTCGATTAAACCAGTGTTTCTTCACTATCCAATAAGAAAAATATAACCTTACAGGAACAAAAAAATTAAGCTTACATCACAGCATCCAAGTGGATCACCCCTTGCAGCATCAAATCCAGCTGAAATGATTGTAAAATCAGGAGCAAACTCACGAGCTGCAATCAAGTGAATTCCAAAAGTGAGTACATGAATACACATCCTAAAAGCAATAATATATTAAGATATATAAACAGAAATAACCTATTGGAAGCACGATATGCTCAAATGCAAAAATATAATCGTTATCTCAGACTCCGCCCCGACTCCATGGAACGTTTACATAGTACCCTTCTCCACCCATGGAACCAAACTGCAAAAAAACGTAACACTCGCTGTTATTAGATAACATGAAAATATTCAAGTAAAATTATATCGTTGGAAAAAGCACACAAAAACATACCTCATGGACTGCACCAGTACCAGGATAAAATTTTCCACCTTCATGTCTATGTAAAGATACATACAAAACCTACATATGTTGTCTTTTGACCAAATAGTTTTAATCAGGTTAATTTCATAGTCTTTTGACCTACATATGAAAGTGACCTACATATGTTGTCTTTTGACCCAAGTTCCCAATCGGCCAATCCCATGTGGAATTACCCGGGGGCTATGAAGCACGGGGACGGCATCTTACATCGAGTACCCGTCCCGGTGACGGCTCGGGGACGGAAACGCGTAGGGGACGGCTCGGGGACGTTTCCCAAACGTACCCGGATATTGGGTACTTCCAAAACAGAGTATCGGGGACCTTACCTTCCCTGCTGAATCGTAGAATGAAAGAAGATCGAAGTTGCTGATCGAACGCGTATGGTGGCTAATTGAAGTTGCTGATCGAACCTTACCTTCCCTGCTGAATAGAAGAATGAAAGAAGATATGTCGGCTGATTTTTAGCTTTAGAACTTTTATGAGGGAACAGGGAAGAGAGTAGTTTAGGGTTATACGTATTTTGGTAGGTTATAAAAAATTAACTCTTTCTTTTTCTTGTTTACACCTTTTCTTTTAACTAAATTACGATTTCATCCTTCAGTTATAGATTGATCAAAATTAACCCTAGACTTTACAAATTAGTGCATAAAGGTGTATGTATAAGATATATATCAAATAATAAATAAAGCTTATTTGTAGCTAAATATTAAGTTTAATATATTTTTATTTTTTAATATTATTTTTTTGCCGTACCCGTATCTTGTATTTTTTAGTTTTTCCGTTCCCGGTACCCGTATCGTCCCCGTACCCCAGTCCCGTACCCGTATCCATGCTACATAGCCCGGGGGCATCCAGGTTTCCCACCCCTCACCACCCTAACTAATTACCCAATAATGTAATCCTAGGCAGCAACCCACTTTACATATAACAAAAAAAAGAACAAAAAAGATGTCATCCTAGAATGTGATTTTAAACTGTTAGTACCTAATTATGTTACTTTATGCAAACCAACAGGGAGTCAGGGACTAACTATGTAATTAACTCTAAACACACACACGCACGCACGCGTGCACTCACACACACACACACACATACATATACACACCTAATAAATAACTAATTGGTTGTGCCACGTGTCACAATTCTGTGAACCCAAAATTCTTTTTCCCGCTTATCCTATTTCACCTCTTTGGATTTTATCTCTTTCCGTTCTTCAATATTGTTGCTTTATTACTTAAAATATTTACTCATACATAAATTCAATCATATCTTATCTGAAAATATAGTTTTATAATTCCTAAATCTACATTACTAACCATTTCATCTTTCTTATTTACAAAGGTTTCTAACCTAGTTTGTATTTAGAGTTATACACACACAGGAACAGAATATAGAGATTTTTTATATAACTGACAGATTTGTTACTACCTGTCCGAGCTTAATCTCTCCCCTTTTAGGGTTGAAGAGCACATGAATATTACATATTCCGACTTTATTACGGCCTTCAGAGCTGCAGAAACAGAACCAGTTTTTCAAATTCTTCACTGCAAGGCTAAGGAAGTAAGGATCAAATGATCAAACCACAGATAAATGAAATGATAAACTTACGATGCAGGTGGATGTGATCCTGCTGAACTTTTCTCACTTAGTGACTGTTTAATGTAAGAATAACGTTTAGTGGAATAATGGGAAAAATTTTGTATCTAGTTTTGGGTGTGAAAGTTCATAAAGCCGCATATCATGTAAAGACCAGCTCACCTCTAGAACACATATCTGGGCAACATTATCTCGCAGTCCAAACTTATTGAACTCGATAGCTTCCTCTTGCAGAAGCTTAAATCTAGTATCAAAATTTTATATTAAGATTAAACAGATGTGGCTGCTTAGAATTGCTGCATGCAATTAAAATAAGCATGTGTGTGAAAAGTCGATAAACATATGAAAGTGTGGTCTAAAAGACTGTTTAAATCATGTATCCTGAAGCACTAAGTTCATAAAATGGTAATATTCTACATCAGCAACGTTAACGGTCTCACTGATAAAAGTATATACAGAAAATAATAAGAATACCTTAATGAACGCCAAAATATTGTACAACCATCAACTGGCTCACCAGTTCTCATCTAGCATATGGGAAAAGAGAACATTAATTATAAGCAGCACACGTAAAACTTTGTATTACAACACTTGAAAAAATAGCAAAAAAAAAAAAATGATTACACTAATACCATACGATTTCCAAATAAACAAAACTATCATACTCACTTAAAGCAGCAAACATAAAACCAGTTACATTCTGTCAAGTATAACTAAATCCAAAAGACAATGACATATACCATGGGTCGTTTCAAGAAGCTTCTCTTTATATGTAAGTGGTAACGTCCACCAACAAACAATCAAGCAAGCATTTGTTAAAATAGGGACTCCCATAGTTATCAACACATTGAAGACCAGAAACCATGGTTATCAAGCAACACCAAAAGTAGACCAAAATCTATATTATTAAATATATTTTATTTAAACTAAAGCAACCCACAAAATGCTAAGACTGGTCAGTGTATAAATTAACAGAGAATAAAAGTAGCTGGCAAAAGACTGTTTAAATATCACTATAGTTATAACTTGATGAATATCAAAACGACAAACACCCTCTTATACCATGTCTTCCTTATCTCAAGAAACCTTTTTTTCTCAAAATGCTCAAATCATGCACAAGAAGAACATAACTGCAACACTTACCCTTCCATGGAGGCCTCTTATCTTACATATGACCACAAACGTAAGCCAAGCCGCATCTACAACCATTTCAATTTATATATATCGCATTTAATCATCTTCTTGAAGTTAATAACAAATATCAAAAAGGAGACACAGGGGTGCAGGATAAAATCCTAAAACCAAATAAAAATAAACTTATACTTTATTGGATCAAACAAAAACAAATCAATCACAAATAATTATTATAAAAAAATGGTTCATACCAGTAATGTTATAATCGATCGCCTCGATTGCATTTCCTGTGTAGGACGATTAATCTTCAAATTGATAGCCTTGGTGAAGGATAGATCATAATCGAAAATAAATTCATCAATCCAGATGAAGAAATCGAAAATGATGAACGAAAGATGAAGAATCGACCCATCGTCATTGCCTTGAACCACAACGGCATTAGGGTTTGTAATGAAAAAAAGAGAGTATCACGATCCACTTAGACTTTTGTTTGGAGAGAAAAGGAAGATGAATATGGAGTGAAGGGATTAGGGATTTGCTGAAGAAGATTTGTGGATTTGTTGAAGATGATGCATATGCACCGCTAGGGTTTCGAGTGTGACGATAGAGAAGGAGGAGTTCTGATGTAATGAAATTAGGATTAGGTATTTTAGAGGTTTATATACCCCGGGTCAAGATCCGGATCCCGTGTTAACCCATAAACAAAAATTTTTGACCCATTTATTTTCCCGCCCAAAATCAATTGAGGTTGCACCACAACGCGACACGTGTCCCAAATTATTTTTCGTTTATTATATATAATAGATATATTTTATAAAGAGTAAATTACAAAACTCGTCCTTTATGTATGTATGTTATTGCAAATCATGTCCTTTGTCTTCAATAATTACATTAATCATACCTAATGTTGACAAATCCTAACATGGTATATCCTTTACCCCAAACCAAGTTAAAATTCTCAGTTAAGTTTAGTCACATGGGGCCCATATGAGGGCATTAATGTCCTTTCACCTACCATTTGTTTCTCCCCCATTTAAAATCCCCGATATCTAATCTATCCTCTTAAACACTGCTTCTTCTTCGATAATCCTTGAACAACATTCTGCAAAAACAAGTTTTAATCCCCATGTCTTATTTACTGGTATTTTTTTTTTGTAAATAGTTACGAATTATGTGGGAAAGATGAAACTCATGTTTTACATAAGAATTTCCAACTCTCTTGACCCTATCTTACCTTCAAATAGCACTCAGCTAATTTGACATATACACCACCAGCTTGATCCCCTGAGAAAATGCCCCATATAAGGAAGAAATACACACAAACATTGAAATCATAAATCATTAAAAAAATTATATATTATCAAAAAATCATCACAAACACATCGAAAGCCCTATTCGATAAATCAAAGCAACAACATCTGATCAATAACATTGATATATCATACAAATGCCAACGAACACACATAATTCGTAACATTTTAACATGTAAATCAAAATCTATACCAAGGCTTTAATTAATAAGAATGGCCTTTATAACTTACATGATTTTTCCAATTTTGTAAGCTTTTTCGTATAAATTGGCAGCGTCTTCATGTTTGTTACCGAAGAATTTCCAGGATTATCGAAGAAGAAGCAGAGTTTAAGATGACATATTAGATATTGCGATTAGGGTTACCGAGGATTTTAAATGGGGGAGAAACAAATGGTAGGTGAAAGGACATTAATGCCCTCACGTGGCCCCCACGTGATTAAACTTAACTGAGAATTTTAACTTGGTTTGGGGTAAAGGATATACCATGTTAGGATTTGTCAACATTAGGTATGATTAATATAATTATTGAAGACAAAGGACATGATTTGCAATAACATACATACATAAAGGACGAGTTTTGTAATTTTCTCTTTTATAAAACATGGAAATTTAAGATCTTCCACGTGACCTAATATGCCATGGCCCATGGCCATTGTAAATTTTTTTAAGATATATAGTAATGAAAGGATATATATTTCATAAAACATGGAAAATTAAGATCTTTCGCGCGACTTAATATGCCAAGACCACTGTAACTTTTTTAAGATATATAGTAATGAAAGGACATATTATTTATAAGACATGGAAATTTAAGATCTTTCACGTGACCTAATATGCCATGGCCATTGTAATTTTTTTTAAGATATAGAGTAGTGAAAGGACATATATTTTTTATAAAACATGGAAATTTAAGATCTTTCACGTGACCTAATATGTCATGGCCATTATAATTTTTTTAAGATATATATAGTATTGAAAGAATATATATTTTATAAAACATGAAAATTTAAGATCTTCCATGTAACACCCGTCTCAAATTAACATGAATTTATTACTAAATACGCATTGAGTTTGCGTAAAATACGGGTTATCAAAAATTCGTTAAGTCTAATATCCAATACTTGGTTAGAGTATTTAGGATTTACATCCCTACAAGTTTAAAATGTTCGAAAAGTGACATCAAGTTACATGTTCATATTTAGTCAAAACAAACTACAATAACGCGGAAGCTTCAAAGTGTTGTGTTCGGTTCATAAGATCTTGCTTGATCGCCATCCGGAGTATTGCCAGCTCCACCTAACATCAAAACCAACTTAAATGTTAGTCTTGACAATATTAAAACATGTATAATCAAGTTCTATTGCCAAACAATGAAAACAAAGCAAAAATTCTGCAATTTGGGTCTGTCGCGCCCCGCGACGGATCCCACTTCGGCTTACGCGGGCCGCGACCAATCGTCGCGTGACGCGACTCTGTTCCTGGTTGGTGTCGCGCGACGCGAGCACCCCATTTCGGCAGAAGGGTTGGGTCCTTGATGCTGCATATTCCCAGCTCTAATTTTTTTTTTTTACCAAAATCAACTTTAAATCAACATAACTTTTGTTCCACTAGTCCGTTTTTCATGATTCTTTTTCCTACGCGTCCGTAATTAAATTACCAACGCGTTTATCATGATCGTTGTGTCAAAAATAAAGTGTACGGGCCGGAAGTCCTAACGTATGTGACAACCCTCAAAATTTCAGGTATCCGTACAATTAATTAATATTAAATTGGTGCTTAATGACTGTGCTTGATTTCAACTGCTGAATAAACTGCTTTATGATTTTTGCATCATACATACATATGCATCACACTTCATACTGTCACTCCATTTATTACACACAAACTTTAGTGACAAACTTGATGCACAAAGCACAGTTAGCACAGTGAGCGGATAACTCAGAAACATGCTGACAATGCCAGCACATAGACAGACAATATATTGAGGCCCAGTATGAGCCAGAAACAAGGTACTACACTAGTAGGGAGTGTAGGGAGGTAAGGACCATAAAACTGCGTCACTAGGTGATAGTTTAGGTGCCAGAAAGTGCCTAAAACCCACTCTAAGTGCAGAATTCTGCATTTATTACCAAAATTCAGCATTTAAATATGCTAGTCACTTGCAAAAATATGGCAGAATGGTCATGTATACTTTCCTAAGTGTCGGGAATTGAAAGTGTCACTAAAAGTTACATAAAGGACACTTTACGACATAACTTAGCACTTTAACGGAACAGTATCAAACCGAACAACCGGACATTACCCGGAACACTAAAAGAATGCTAGAAGCATTGTTTTTATTTTTTCTGAACTAGTTATGGTTCCCGAACATCATAACACACTATATTATGACATAACACCTAAACCTTTAACTAAATCACTTAACCTTCTAACTAGACTAAACTAACTAACATTACATTGCAACTAAACCAACCCCCCCCCCCCCCCCAAACCGGTTATGGAGTGGCCCCACTCCTAGATTTTATTTGAATTGTTTATTTGATTATGTTGGCTTTCTTGAAACACTTTACACAAAGGTTAATGAGGGATTAGGAGATTATAAGTTTAACTTGGAGTCATAACATTCTCATTCATCACAACCCACACCATCACTCTCTCTCCCTCTCTTCTTGGTCTCGGCCGAGAACCACCACCACCATACCTTCACCATCATTTCACTTCCATTCATTCTACACACTCTCAAGGGTGCTAAGGGTCATACAACGAAGCTTGGTGTTCTCGGAAGTTGAAGGACCTTCTCTATTTGCTATTAACCACCACTTTTCTTCTCTTGAACTTCCCTAGCCATGAGCTAGTGGTAAGAACTTGAATCCCTTCATTTTACATCTTATTTAAGTGGTTAAAGCAAGATACTTGATGTTAATCTTGAAGAACACTAAAGAATCAAAGGAATGAAACCTTAACATAAGCTTAAATCATGAAGAAACTATGTTTTTTTAGTGATAATATGCTTGATGACTATTGTGTGTTTGAGAAAATGATGTTGATCATCATGTAGTCTTGCTAGATCATGATTAAAAACATAATCTAGCAAGATGAGAGGATGAACATGTTAAAGGTTATGGATCATCCTCACTAAAGTCATGAACTTGAACGAATATAATGTTTTTGTAAAAATAATGAACAAAGTAAGTTTAAAGTCTTGTAAATCTAAATATTTCAAGTATGATTTACCAAGTAACCAAGTTAAAAATACAAATCTACTAAATCTTGGTTCTTACATAAATATACATCATTTTAGTGGCTAACAAAGCTAAGAAGCACATGTGTAACAAGAAAATACATGAAGAAGTATTTTTGGAAAATATGAACATAAGTTGTAAATATCCATATTCTTTAAAAATGGAGTTTTTAAAGAAATAATTACACTTCCAAGGGTAACAAGACTTACTAATTACACTAGTAAGTTACTACACATTTTTATAAATTTTCAAGTTCATGAGTTGGTAGTTTATGCTTGTTTTAACAAGGTTGGTAAGTAGAGATTGTATATTGTTGATTGAGAAATTGTTTGGATAGATTTTTGAAAAGAAAATGATATGCTAATAAGCATGGACATCTCCGTTTACAAAGGAAACTCTGGCGAAATTTTCTAAAATTCCAACACTTAGAAAATATTTTTCTAACAAATGTTACTAGTATATCTTACAACTTGTGTTTCGAATATAAACTTCACCATGGATTTTGTCACAAAAATACAAAGTATCGGAGGTTGGTTTTGGTAAATAAAAATGGGTAAATATATATTTAGAATATATATTTTATACTAAGACACTTGTGTGAATATTTGCATATTTTGTGAACTAGTTATATTATTTTAGGGTAAAATAATATAACTTACAAATACCATGGAAAATCACAACTCCAAAATAATACCAAAAATCACACGGAATGAATATTTAAGTTATACGCTTGATATTGTGAAACCAAACGCAAAGACATAACTTATAAAATATTCCAGAAAATACTCTTACACATATATTTTTGGTAAAATATTATTTTGGAAACTAAAGGAGTAAAAATATATTATTTTTGGGAAAAATACATATATTTTGGAAATACGTTATTTTTGGACAAATAAGTCAAAGTATAGTTTTCGAAACTACAAATAGACATGTATAAATGTCCCCATCCTTGGGAAGGAAATACAGAGTTAAAATACTGAGAAGTATGAATACGAAATAGTTGTCTAACTATTATTCCAAAACCTTAAAAATAATTTAGGTTAAAATAATTTATTTTAACAAATGATTATGACTTGGAATAATGTCAAGGAATCGTAACTCAAACGTAAATACAAACGCAAGGCACGGCCCGATCGTCTAATAGACATTAGTACATTGTAGGGAGTCGTGTTTGCTGACGAGACCGGAGATTTGAGTACGATACAGGAGACGCACTACAGTGAGTTCATGTCCCCCTTTTCTCTTAACTGTTTTCAGTTTTATACTTCGGGGGTGGAATACATGTTATAATTATTACAGACACTTTTATACATGGTATGGTTAGCTTAAGGAGGGTTTACTACTTAGATCATGTGAAGGTGGGTACAACACTTAAGGCCATTAATCCTCGTTGTTAGGACCGAGGGACATGAGTGATAGATCTATTTGGGTGTATCGATCCCACACCCATGAGGCCGGGGCGGCCCATAGTGGTGACTGTGTCTTACAGCCGGAGGCCCGGTACAAATTTGCTAGGTTTGAGTACTTCCTGCACCGTTTCTGTCACACCCCCAAAATACACACGCGGAGTATCACCGCTTGGAGGCGTGACTGACCAGGATCAAGCCACCAATCATATTGAACATAACAAGTAAGTAAAATTCAACCACACAATATGAAAGGTGTTTCAAATCAAAACGTAATTAAGTGTTTAGCGGAAGCATAATTGCAAAACCCAATGCAAGTATTAAGTACGAAATAAAGAAATGTTTTTAACATGGCACACACTGCCATGTCCCACAACGACTGTGCCTCCCTGTGCAAGCTCCAAGAGTACCTAACGACCTGCAAGGCATGTAGCAAAGAATCAACAACAAAGTTGAGCGAGTTCACAGTTAGTTGTTTAGTTATAGCATTCGTTTCGTAAGTCACATGTTCGTTTTGTAACCCATGTATCGTATTAATTCGTATCGCGGTCTCCCAGACATGTTTGCGAAGATTAGTGGGGGCTTCCCATGTGTTACTAGACCACGCGTATCGACTGCTACGAAAATGTAAGAGGTGCCCTAAGTCAATGTCTATCAGCATCGACCCTTTGCCCATAGTCCATTAGTACACGCCCGTTCGGACGACACGGTGTGAGGTTTGTTAAACCTAATAGCGCTATCTACTAATGACCCGCTCGCCATAGGCCTCGGCGATTAAGTCGATAAATGAGGGACTTGAAAATGATAGAGTGATGGTCTTATGGTCGTACGTATCCTGTCGTATGGGGAATACGCAAGTTTGTAGTTACCGTACAGTTCTTTAACCCATTCCCAACCCTTGGGAATCCCATGCCTTGGAAAGAGTGTGAACTCACCTTGGTTTGCTCGGTATGCTTAACTATGTGCTCGCAAGTAATCAATCAAATCCTATAGTACGCACGTATATTCAATCAGTTCAAGTTCGTAATGACTCGCATGCAAATCTAACATCACATAGTGCTTGGCAGTTAACATCATGTACCACGTAAACAGATAGTCACATTCATAACATTCATGCTTCACATAAGTGTCTTTCACAGTTTGCTATAACATGGTTATTCATTAGCATGCTTGACAGGGTTAACTGGTTTACCAAGGTTAACATATTTAACCAAGTTAATAAACTAAACAGGCTTAACATACATAACATAGTTGGTATACATAGCATAGTTAATATAACATACTTAACAATATTAACAGGCTAAACAGAATTAACAACTAACAGAGTTAATAAACTAACATCGTTTACAACTTAACAGAGTTAACGAACTAATAGAGTTAACAGACTAACAGATAGCAAACTAACAGAGTTAACAAGTAACAGACTTGACATACTAGTACAAATCATTAGCCGAAAACCCTTTTTGGCGAAAACACTAATTGGCGAAATCACTAGGGTGCCGAAATCCCAAAGTGATTTCGTCAGGCTTGGGTTTTGATGAAAACACTGTTTTCGTTTGCTCTTGATTTCGTCGGGTACATCATCATCATCAACACATCAGTTACGTAATAACACTAACCCTAAACATCACTCACAGTTGCATGATCAGTTATCGATGAAATCATTTAATCAAATCATGATATGTAACAAATAAACTACCAAATCATTGTGAGACCAAGACCATAATTCAATCAGCATATCATTCATTAACAGACACACACTGTTGATCAAATCATCCAATATACAAGACAGTTCATAGATAATATATATCGATCACGAATCACCGCAAAAACTCACAATTCAAAGCATCTAGATTCTCAACCCTAATCATCATCATCATTACTTTTATCGATTCCAACATCAATGGCCGACAATTGTTAATGTTCTCATGCTGTTATTGGACCAAAATATGTAGTGGGCTGCCACATTATTCACATGATACATACATTCTAACAGGTCACATAACCTAATGTCAAACAATCTAATCATGCCAACCCTAGAACTCTAATCAACTCCTCATATCATATGTATCTCAGTCAAGAACACGTTTACAATATAACCATACATTAAGAATGAAAACAAACTTAAACAAGTAAATTACTAACCGAACTCAGAGAGATCAAACAAGAAAGATCTGACTTCGAATAAGAGGAAGGCTGCCGTCGACTTGAGAATGATAGTTAGGGTTTGCCAATTAAAAAGAATTCACGTAAAGGTTGGAAGTAATAGGTAGCTGATCCGCTACTGGGCCTAAAGCCCATTTGATTTCGTTGGCCTGAAGGTGGACGAAAACACCTTGTGTTTTCGTGGGTGGGTGTTTTCGGCTGGGTGATTTCGTGAGGGGATGTCAGCAAGGTTTCAACATCTTTGTTTTTAAATATAAAACAACTATAATACAATATATATATATATATATAACACTTATACACATATCATGCACACCACAATCTACAAGCAACCCGTATATTGCACATCAAGTAAACATAAAAACATACTTGCAAATAAGTAATAAGTTAAGTCGAATAGAGACCTTGAAACTCGGGTTGTCACATTATCCCCAACTTGAAAGAAATTTCGTCCCGAAATTTAGTACGTATTTACTGAGGAAGCTAGTTGTGTTGTGTTGTTTCCTGGTTTTCCTGGGGTGTCACAGTTTCACACATACCAGTGGCTTTGCAACCCATTGGTGATCTCTTCTTCCTTAATTGCTACATACCAGGGACTTTCATACATACATACACATTACAAAGGTTTATACATACTCACTTACACATGAACTCGCTCAACTTTTTGTTGATTTTTCAAACTACATGTATTTCAGGAAACTAGCGGATCTGGCGGGGTATGCATATGTCTAGCTGCGTTGAATAAAAGATGT
Source organism: Helianthus tuberosus (assembly GCA_030545235.1). Classification (NCBI taxonomy): domain Eukaryota; kingdom Viridiplantae; phylum Streptophyta; class Magnoliopsida; order Asterales; family Asteraceae; genus Helianthus; species Helianthus tuberosus. The sequence goes on along the minus strand of CM060382.1, from coordinate 186,995,665 downwards.
CATCCAGGGTAGTAGGTTTAGGAGGTGTAACCCTTACCTGGACGGGTTACATGTCTTTAAACCACATTTTATTTAAAGTCTTTTGTGGTGTCTTATGAACACGTTTAAAACAAGTATGGTTTGTAACTTATCTTAGGTGTCGACATTTTCAAAACAATTATGTTGTGGTATTATTAAACTTAATGAATGGATGAACATCTTGTGTTTTATTTTCATATAGCATTGTTATGATTGTTGCTATGGTATTAAGAAGTCACACCAAAATAAACCCACGCTTCCACAAAAGCCAGGGTGTGACAGCTTGGTATCAGAGCCTCGATCATAGCGAACTAGGATTCTTTCTCGAGTCTAGACTATGATCATCAGGGCTCTCACGAAAATGTTTTCAAACATTTTTACATTGCATACACTAAACGTCCAGATCCAGGGCACAAACATTTTTACAAACAAAAAGGCACAAATACACATTTCAAAAGGGTATATTTATAATTCAGTCTTAGAGACTGAGGGAGGTGACGTGAAGTCGTGGTCACAATCAAATTTAATCCCAAAAACAACTATATAGATAGTGGCAAGTGGGTATCGAACACAGGGAGTTTGTGGAATATGTGCTATCTCGATGTATGTCTAACTTGACTAAATTAATCTAATTGCAAATAAAATAAATTCAAGAGTTTTGGCAATTGGATTTAATTACTAGATTAAACTAAATTAGAATACAAATCAAAAGTAAGTTTTGTCACAGGATAAGAGGGTAGTAATCATCCCGAGTTTCAGGTTTTAAGTGACAATCAAGGTTTATGTTCAACTGGAAAGAACTACATAGACATAGCTCATGCAAGATCAATTATTTGTGATGAAAGGGAACTAAGTACTCGGATTCCTAGAACGCGAGGTTGTTACCCGATGACCAATTAACATATATCCAACCCTAATCCCTCCCATGATATCTCGATTGCCAACGGCACCAAGAACGTATGGTTTAGAATTATGATCAAACATACATCAACAATTTACAAACACCCAATCAAGCACCATAATAAACTAACAACACATGCACAGTTTAATATTCCAGAAATTCAAGAACAAAACATAATTGTCACAAGTAAACCTTACATTCGGGATGATCACCAAGCAAACCTAGCCGCTCATAGTGTGGTGAATCATCATTACAATCAAACCTTTATTTATTTGAATAAAAAACAAAACCTTCATGTTTTAACCACTCAAGAACACAAGAGAGAGCCAAAAATCGCCTCCCCTCCTCCAAAACCGTCCAATGATGAGGAATAAGAAAAGACATAATAAAACTGCTTTAAGAGGGCAGTTACGTTTTTGATCGCCAGCCACCACCGTAATTTACGGCTCCACCGTAAATTACGGTGGACTTAATATTGTTACGGTGCTTGGAAACTGTTTTACGGTGGGAATCAGGTCAACATCAGGTCCACCTCCACGTGATTTGTTCCCAAAATCCAAGACTTTCTTTTAAACCACCCAAAGCCACGTGTTGTTCAAGTGTGTAGGCTGCCGTGATGATTGGTATTGGACCGATGTGTGCCGCCCACCTCCTTAAAATAATTGTGTGTTGTTGACTTGTATCCCTCACGTGCATATGGCCCCTTCATTAAGATGATGATGATTGTTGTTATTCCTCAAAAGTCCAAACCTACATGTGCAGCCAACTCTCAAGCCCACATGTGCTGTGTTGATGATGGCTCATATGTGAGGCCCAATCGAAGGAGTTCATGTGCAGCCCTAGTCTCCACGTGATCCTTTATTGTCGCCAAAAACCCATGAAGTGATGATGTTTTCTTATATGATGAGTGATTGATGGATAATTAATAACCTCCTCTCACAAGTCACTTGATACTGTGCTTCATGTGCGGCCCACTATTTCCACACGTGAGTTTGGTTGGCGGCCCTCCAAAAGTCTCCACAAGTCAGCCGTCAAAGCCCATGTGTTGTTTGTTGAACAATACCTTCCAGCTCACATGTGCCGCCCAAATCCATCATGTGTGATGATGATGTGTTGTTGACTTTCAATGCACATAAATGTCATATGCCCTTGTCTACGTGTATTTAGAAGTCAAACAACAATGATGATGTTATTGACTTTTGTTGGGCTCCTCACAAAATGTATGCATCCAATCCCCTGTTGGCTGCCGTGATGATATAAATAAGATGGTGCCCTTGCATGTTTTTCTTTCGTCCGTAGCCTACGGGTTCCAATTTAACCGAATTAAGCAATTTACCTGTAAAACACACGAACACTCGTAGTTACTAAGTTCAAGCAAATAACCAAGTAAAGCATGAAATTTTAATCTTTTTAAACCATTTAAGGGTTGTCCAACGGACCACCCGTCACATCCCCACACTTACCCGTTGCTTGTCCCAAGCAACCGATTCAAAAACTATTTGAAAACCACAAGCGATCAACATGCAAACCAAGCTAAAATGTATCGTCCTTTTACTAACTTTCAATCATACCACAAGACACACCCCTCACAAAAACTCTCGGTAACAAAAATTATTAGCATAATGCTAAACCACTCAATGCGTGTGTGTGTGTGCGCGACAATAAGCTTGTATACAAATCAAGTTTCCTCCTAACAAATATTTAACATGCTTTAGAATCAAAGGGACTTGCGGGTTGCAACGGGGCTAGGTGCAAAGGTAGGAAAATGGTGGAATACATATGAAAGAGCTAATTGATTTGACCCGGTTTATTTATTTCTACTACTACAAAGCAAACACCAAAAATAAATACAAAGCTTCTTGACATTCTCAACTCTATTGCAACTAAATACTTTTTTTCTTTTTTCATATTTTTCTCTTTCTCTTTTTTTTTCTCTTTTTTCTTTTATCATTTTTTTCATTTTTTTTTCATAACACATCAAACTTAACAATATATACAAGACATCACTATTACATACTAAATCTCCTAAACCGGGTCATCTCAAAAGGTAAAATTTTTGTAGGACGTAGGCTCGGGTCACAATCGAATGGTCTAAGGCTCAACATGGCTTTCTAAGGACCAAACCCCCACCCCTCACAATACCAAGCTCATATATGTAACGTATGAGGTCCAACCCACCAATCCCGCACTCTCACACATCTAGACGAGGCTTCCTAAAAGTCCCCCTATCATTTTCAAAAGCATGCTAATTCTAGGATTTAACAAGTATTCACACACAAGTTCTATTAACACAACAACACACACCGCCACTCAAACAATGAAATATCAATAACAATCATGTGTGGCTCAAATCCTCACCAAAAAAAAACTAGGAATAGGTGTCGGTGTGTCAAGTGGAACAATATCAAGTTTTCAAATTTTGACAATTTTTGCTCGGATGTACAAAATTTTTAAAACTATCAAAAATTTCCCCCATCCCCACACTTGGGATACATTGTCCCAATGTATGGCTTTGAAGGAAGGATCGCTTTTAACCAAGAACATCAACAATTGCTTATACTCTCAAACCCCAAATTTCTTTTTTTTTATTTTAATTATTAAAAACACCACCAATTCCTTCACAACCCATAAACTAAACACATCAAAACACCACCCATCCGCCCAACCGTAAACTTAAACATGAATATATACAAAGGGGCACAAGATGAGAACAAGACACGACCTGATTAGTAAATTAGCAGTGTTGGTAGTGATGCAGCTACGGTAATCGGACCGGTTCAAAAACATCTCTTAGATTCGCTGATATCTCAATAGGGATGTTGCCAAACATCCCCACACTTGAATCATTGCATCCGCGAGGGTTGAAACGTAATAACCTGCCAAAACACAAACACAACACCAAAACAAAACAAAACCAAAGCAAAACAAAACAAAACAAAACACAAATACAATACTCTACATCCTCGGGCTGCCTCCCGAGAGCGCTAAGTTTAAAGGTCTTCAGCCAGACCATACCTGATATGCATTATGGTGGTCTTAATGCACACTTACCCGCAACATTTCCAACAAATGCCCGGAAATTTACATGCTATCTCCATAGATTTGTCAGTATATTTGGCATGTTAAAGCTGCTCCTGCGGGCTTTGCTAGTCCACTCCATGACATATACCTTAATGTCTAGTAGTTTCACCCTTCTCATCTTGTTCCTCGAACCCTCTTCCCCACACTTGTTAATTTGAATTATGGGAAGAGGTTCGGTACACATATCCATCCCATCAGCCTGCTCTACCTCATAATCTGCACACATCATCTGATCTACAAGTGACTCTTCATCAGATAAAGGACTCATTGGTGTGGTATTATCCTCCACAACCTCCTCCTTCATGTGAGAATAATCTCTAATATCGTCAGGTAATGGTGAGAGGCGTTCTTCTATCTCTATCTTCAATTTTAAAGTATGACACTTAGAAACCAAACAGCTGATTCGGTCTTCATTGGACAGGTTGGGCGTTGCTAAATATTGCTCGAGTTTGGACAAAGTTACTTCCAATACAGCAAGCTCTTTTTCCTCCTCGGTCTCATAAACATAAACACCCTCGGGCTCAGAATATTCTTCGGGATGATATTGTCGATATCCCTGATACGGTCTATAGATGCGTGCTTCCATCATCTTTTTATTCCAATACTTCGGGTTTTCCGAATACACCGGGCACACATCATAATCATAAGTGTGATCGCGACCGCAACAAAAACATAAACTATCCATCCTTGCCTCATAATAAACTTCCTCGTCCCGATCGTATCCATATGAATAATAGTCATCCTCCATTTCTGATTCATAATCGTCAACGTATGATGGAGGTGGAAGCTGTGAAACATAAGACACCGGTTTTCCATGTGCCCTCCTGTAGTGAGCCTCGTGGCAACCAATACATGGATGTCGTGGACCCCCGCACAATCTACACGTAGATAAGCTGAAATTTGTGTAACGCCCTGTCATCCTGCACAACACAACTCAACTACCAAGTGTAAATCATGAACATAAAAGAAATCTTTTTGGGTTTTTTTTTTTTATTAATTTTTTTTTTTAATTTTTTTTTCAAACTAATACACAAGATAACACACGTTGCGCACTACTCCCCGGCAACGGCGCCAAAATTTGACGTGAAGTCGTGGTCACAATCAAATTTAATCCCAAAAACAACTATATAGATAGTGGCAAGTGGGTATCGAACACAGGGAGTTTGTGGAATATGTGCTATCTCGATGTATGTCTAACTTGACTAAATTAATCTAATTGCAAATAAAATAAATTCAAGAGTTTTGGCAATTGGATTTAATTACTAGATTAAACTAAATTAGAATACAAATCAAAAGTAAGTTTTGTCACAGGATAAGAGGGTAGTAATCATCCCGAGTTTCAGGTTTTAAGTGACAATCAAGGTTTATGTTCAACTGGAAAGAACTACATAGACATAGCTCATGCAAGATCAATTATTTGTGATGAAAGGGAACTAAGTACTCGGATTCCTAGAACGCGAGGTTGTTACCCGATGACCAATTAACATATATCCAACCCTAATCCCTCCCATGATATCTCGATTGCCAACGGCACCAAGAACGTATGGTTTAGAATTATGATCAAACATACATCAACAATTTACAAACACCCAATCAAGCACCATAATAAACTAACAACACATGCACAGTTTAATATTCCAGAAATTCAAGAACAAAACATAATTGTCACAAGTAAACCTTACATTCGGGATGATCACCAAGCAAACCTAGCCGCTCATAGTGTGGTGAATCATCATTACAATCAAACCTTTATTTATTTGAATAAAAAACAAAACCTTCATGTTTTAACCACTCAAGAACACAAGAGAGAGCCAAAAATCGCCTCCCCTCCTCCAAAACCGTCCAATGATGAGGAATAAGAAAAGACATAATAAAACTGCTTTAAGAGGGCAGTTACGTTTTTGATCGCCAGCCACCACCGTAATTTACGGCTCCACCGTAAATTACGGTGGACTTAATATTGTTACGGTGCTTGGAAACTGTTTTACGGTGGGAATCAGGTCAACATCAGGTCCACCTCCACGTGATTTGTTCCCAAAATCCAAGACTTTCTTTTAAACCACCCAAAGCCACGTGTTGTTCAAGTGTGTAGGCTGCCGTGATGATTGGTATTGGACCGATGTGTGCCGCCCACCTCCTTAAAATAATTGTGTGTTGTTGACTTGTATCCCTCACGTGCATATGGCCCTTTCATTAAGATGATGATGATTGTTGTTATTCCTCAAAAGTCCAAACCTACATGTGCAGCCAACTCTCAAGCCCACATGTGCTGTGTTGATGATGGCTCATATGTGAGGCCCAATCGAAGGAGTTCATGTGCAGCCCTAGTCTCCACGTGATCCTTTATTGTCGCCAAAAACCCATGAAGTGATGATGTTTTCTTATATGATGAGTGATTGATGGATAATTAATAACCTCCTCTCACAAGTCACTTGATACTGTGCTTCATGTGCGGCCCACTATTTCCACACGTGAGTTTGGTTGGCGGCCCTCCAAAAGTCTCCACAAGTCAGCCGTCAAAGCCCATGTGTTGTTTGTTGAACAATACCTTCCAGCTCACATGTGCCGCCCAAATCCATCATGTGTGATGATGATGTGTTGTTGACTTTCAATGCACATAAATGTCATATGCCCTTGTCTACGTGTATTTAGAAGTCAAACAACAATGATGATGTTATTGACTTTTGTTGGGCTCCTCACAAAATGTATGCATCCAATCCCCTGTTGGCTGCCGTGATGATATAAATAAGATGGTGCCCTTGCATGTTTTTCTTTCGTCCGTAGCCTACGGGTTCCAATTTAACCGAATTAAGCAATTTACCTGTAAAACACACGAACACTCGTAGTTACTAAGTTCAAGCAAATAACCAAGTAAAGCATGAAATTTTAATCTTTTTAAACCATTTAAGGGTTGTCCAACGGACCACCCGTCAGGAGGATCAGTCTTAGAGACTGAGGGAGGATCAGTCGTAGAGACTGAGGGAGGATTTAGTCTTAGAGACTGGGAGGATGGTCTTAGAGACCAGGGATTTAGTCTTAGAGACTGGGGAATTGGTCTTAGAGACCAGGGAGTTTAGTCTGAGAGACTGGGGAGGATAGTCTAAGGAAGACTAGGAATGATTACTTGCTTACATTGTTGTGACTTACATGCTTATTTGATTACATGTTGATATATGTGCATATGTGTGGTTGTGTTACAGACACCATGCCATCATCTTCTGATACCGGAGTGTCAGACACATTGGATCCTATGGCGATTGTGTCAGACGACGAGATTGTCTCTGAGGATGAGGTCTATATATCGGATACCACTAGTACGGACGGTGACGATTTCCAGCCTTTTGCTTTGCCGGATCACGGAGACGATGTTCAGCTCGCTGATGGTATTCTAGTCGGGGATCTACCTCTTGCTGAGATCCCTGCTCCCGTTCCCCTTGCTGCAGTTCCTGTTGGGGATCTGCCACTCGATGTTGTGTCTGATGATGACATCGATCTTTTCTAGGGTCCCCCTGAGGACGACCATGAGGGTGGGGCCCCGATTGCTGATGATGTCGCCATTCCTTTGGTTGAGATTCCGGTTACGGATGCTGTAGTTTTACCACCTGTTGAGGCTCCCGCTGAGGAGATTTTACCTGATCAGCCCGGTACTGATTCTTTTGAGTCAGTATCATCCTCTACTTTGCACGTCATCGGATTACGTCGATATCCTACTGACTCCGACTCCGATACAGCTATGTCAGCTGCACCTGGTTCGCCTCACGCTTTTGAGTTTGATCCTGAGTTCGAGGATGAGTTCGACCCAGTTTTTCCTCATGATTTTGATCCCGATCACGAGATCGAGTTTATTCCTGATGACCAGCCCTTGGAGGCACCAGTGGTTCCTATTGATCAGCTTCTTGATGTACCTGCCGACCTTGATATAGCCTTTGCTGACCCTGAGCCTGTCATAGCACCAGAGCCTGTTATTGCTCATGACCCTGTACTTGTGCACGACCCTGTTCTTGATGATGCTCCAGTCGTTGCACCGCCTGTTGTGGATGCACCAGCCATTGCACCACCCATTGTTGATATTCCCATTGTTGCACCACCAGTGGTGGATGTTCCTGTTGCTGATGCACCTCTGCCTGATCCTGTGCCGGAGTTTGTTGACCGTGCACCTTTCGCCACACATATTGACCCGAGATATGCCGACACCCGTAACGGGTGGATCAAGGATGATAATTATCCTCCTTTTGTTGTACCAGTTACACCCCCTGTTGCACCTATTTTTGCACCTCTCGATGTTCCCCAGTTGCACCCATGCATATCTGATATCCATCGCACCGACCTTCCTATCACTTTTCTCCAGGACATTCCTCCACCTCGTCCTGGGGAGGGATCTTCGAGGCAGCAGCCTGCTTTTGTCCCACCTATGTCATCAGCTGTTCCATTCATGTCTCAGTTTCCTCGCACTACATCACCTTTTGCACCTTTGGGCGGGCCATTCATGTGGTCTTCGCCCAATGTTATGCCTCTGTCAGACCCATATCACCCTTTCCATGTCGAATATTCCACGGAGGACATACTTATATCCATGCAGTTACAGCAGGATGCATTGAGCAGACGCGTTTTGGAGCTGGAGAGGACTCCGCGTCCTCCCCCGTGTCATTGTCAGTCTCCTTTTGCTACACCACCAGCTCCTCTTCCACTACCCCCTGATTCTGATGTTCGCTTCCTCACTCCTGAGCAGCAGATTGCTTACTTGCTGCGCGTTATCCACGCCCTTAAGGAGGATTGGGTGCATTTGCGCCGTTTGCTTTTCTTCCCTCCTCCACCTCCTCCTCCGCCATCAGCGTAGCTATATTTTTGGTTTGGTGCAGGTAGATTGTTTTGGTGAGAGAGTCGCAATTGGGCCAACATATGAAGACTTTTGGAAGACCACATTTTTGTATATGATTTGTGTAGACTGACTTGTATTTTGGGGTGATGTAACCCTATGATCTTATTTTGATGTATGATGAACTGTGAAACATGTAAAACTATATTGTGGTCATGATTAATGAAAGCTCAATGGCAACATTCTCACTACATGCTTTGTTGAATTATTTGCTTTATATTATAACATGGGATGTTATGTGTTGTGAGGTTGATGGATGTTATTACATACGCATATTACTTACTTACTATACTTACTATGACCTGACCAATATGATCATCTTTTAGAAGATGCCTCCACGACGAGACACACGCCTGCCTACTACTGAGGCGGAACTCCAGGAGCGGATTGCCTCAGCGATAGCACAGTATGAGGCCTCCCGCGCAGAAACCAGCAGGAATACCTCAAACAACAACAACAACAACAACAACAACCCACCCAATGGTAATATCCAAGTCCCTTGAGACACATTACGACACATTTGGATATTTCTTACACATCCGCTAACACCTTCTGTAAATGTTATCGCCTGTACAGGCTGCACCTACAAACAATTTCTTGACTGTAAGCCCTTAAACTACGACGGCACTGGAGGCGCTGTTGCATTTGTCAGATGGGCAGAAAAGACGGATTCTATTTTAAGGATGAGCAAGTGTGCTCCTGAACAGCAAGTTACATACATCTCAGGGCTCTTTCTTGATGGTGCTTTATCATGGTGGAATTTGCAAGTACAGACCTTGGGAGAAGCGGCGGCATATGCATTGACGTGGACTGAGCTAAAGGAGCTCATGAGGAAGAAATACTGTTCACAGGCCGAAATACAAAAGCTGGAAACGGAATTTTGGCACCTAAAGATGGACGGCCCAAAGATCGCCGAGTATGTTCAGAGGTTTCATGATTTGTCCCATGTGGTACCTTACATGGTTACGCCTGAATTCAAACGCGTGGAGCGTTTCATCTGGGGGTTGGCTCCCCAGATTATGAGCATGGTAACCTCTTCAAAGCCTACAACCATTACTGAAGCCATCGACCTGAGCGTGTCCTTAACTGAAGAAGCCATCAGGCTAAACAAGTTTTCAAATGCTGATCAGAAAAAGAAGGAGACTCATGTGGAGTCATATAGCAAGAACAAAAGAAAGTTCTCCAACTTTAAAAAGGGCACCAGCAGCACCAACAGGAAGAAGGAGGTGAACCTACCAGTTGAAGCTAAAACTGGTGCTGAAGTCAAGGGAAAGGGATACATGGGCGCTTTGCCCAAATGTGACATATGCCTGTACCATCATTCTGGTCAGTGCAGGTTAAGGAAATGCGAGTCTTGCGGGAAGGAGGGCCATTCGAAGAATACATGCTGGGTTGGTACTGGTGCTGGTCGTGGTAACAATGGTCAAAGGGGTTTTGGTAACAACAATCGCGGTGGTAACGAAAATGGAAACCTCAACGGCGGAAATGGTAGTTGTGGGAATGTTGGGAACCAAGCTGGGAACCGGGGAGCAAACAATGCTCAAGGTGGAAATGGTAACGGTCTAGGACCGGGATGTTTTAACTGTGGAGACATTGGGCACTTCAAGCGCGAATGCCCAAAACTCAATCAAGCTCGTGGAAGGGTATTCAACATTGGAGCAAGGGAAGCACGCCATGACCCGAATGTTGTCACTGGTACGTTCCCTATTAATCAACACTTTGCATCTGTGCTATTTGATACTGGTGCCGACTATAGTTTTGTATCGCTAGAATTTAAGAAAATGCTTGGGATAACTGATGCGTGCGAAGTGTCGTGTAAATTAGGTGTATATTTTAAGCCCTTTTTAACACTTATTTTAGCCAAGTTTTAAATTTATAAAACACGATATTTCACTAACACTAAACACACATATGGGCAAGTGCACCCATCGTTGAGTGTAGTATAGCGTTGGTAAGATACCGAGGTCGTCCAAGGACACGAGAGCTTTTAGTACCGGTTTATCCTCAACGTCTAACCAAAATAAAAGTTTAGAAAAATGTTTTAAACTAAGAAAAATAAAACTAACTAAAATGCTGAAAATAAAAATAAAAATAAAAACAGATAGACAAGATGAATCACTTGGTTCCGACTCGTATCTAGTATAACCTTTGATTATTTTCGCACTTTTGCACATAATTAAGAGATTATCTTAGTTATTGTAGTAGGCCCCTCTTTTGAAGGCGACATTACCCTCACCCCAGTAGTTTGAGTCAGCAGGGATACAATCCTAAAAGGGTTGATTATTGGAAGATAATGAATTAAGTTATTAATGCAGTATTGTGGTAGGCCCCGCTTTTGGCGGTGACGTTACCCTCGGCTAAGTAGTCTGAGTCAGCAGGGATACAGTCCTAAATAGCTGGGTTATAGTATTAATAGTAGTTAACTTATGAGGGGATCAAAGAGTTTGGACCCCCGCCATCCAATACCGTGAAGTATTGAAGGAGGTCCTACTAAATTTGACCCAGGTCCATTGCAGGACCTCTAAACGCTGAACAATGGCAAGACCTTTACCAAACCGTTCCCTTAACCCCCTACCAGGTAGCCAACATATCTCCATATAGACCGTGGAGATATGAATGGTAAAAATCCTTTATTTTATATAGACAGTAAAATAATGCCAAGACACCACGGACAAACGATAAGGAAAGATCACCTTCAACATAAGTAACTAGTTATTAAAGTCATTAATACAAAACCAAATAAAAAGTGCAAAAGATTAGAAATAAAAAGTATTATACTAGACACTTTGTCTTCACCAAGTGATGTAAGAGACTTAGGCAAACATGGCCTTGATTGTCAAGAACTCTTACGATCAATCTTGGATCCCGAGACGACTCACACACTCTACGATGGACAATGGATGATGGTGGTGGATGATGGTGTTGTGATGGTGGTGGGTGGTGGATGAAGTGTGAGAGAGGTGGTGTGCCAAGGGATGAGATGAAATGAATCCAAGCACTCCTATTTATAGGCTGAACAGAGAGCTGGACACGGCCCCGTGTCCGCTGGGCACGGCCCCGTGTCCGTCTGACACTCTCTCTCCTCATTAATTGTAATTCGCAATTACAATAAATGCGCCTGCTGTACTTTCGACACGCCCCCGTGTCCGCTGAGCACGGCCCCGTGATGGGAAATAGAAGCTTCTATAGGTTTGTCTTTTCTGCTGCTTCTTGGGCACGGCCCCGTGCTGGCTGAGCACGGGGCGTGTTCAGTCTTCTGTTTTCTCTATTTTGCTTTGGAAGGTGCCGTTGAGGGTTCGGGCAGTCCACTAATGTTCCTTTTCTTGTATTTATGTTGGATTTAGCTGTCTTTTTGCTTCTTTTGCGTTTTTGAGCTCATTTAATCCTGAAAATACAAAAGGAAGACAAAAACACTCTTTTTCCAATATTAGCACTAAAAAAGGGTTAGTTTTATGCCTCATTTGATGTAATTTATATGTTGCATTTTACACACATCAAATACCCCCACACTTGAACTTTTGCTTGTCCTCAAGCAAAACTCTTTAATATGTGGCTTACACTCCCAAATGGAATAGGTAGAAGAGAAGGTTTTGGGCTTGTCGTAGAGTGTCGGGATTTCCAAGATCTTTTTGGGTTTTATTTTTATTTATTTACACTCCTATTCGTAATGATTTGTTTAGAACTGTTCATAAAAGAAATTACTTATTTGGGCATAACATGCCTTTTTAAAATTCTATTTATATACAAGTTCACATACCTCGCGGGGAAATCACTCACACTCGGCCGAAGGTGTATTTTTAGTGAATCACTCGAGAGCGGCACGAAACTTATTCCTACCATAGGCTTGCCAAGAAATCAATCCTCCTCCTTTTTAACTTTTATACCTTTGTAGATATCAAGAGGACTTTGTGGGTTAAGGGTTGGCTAGGGTTAAAGGTAGGTGGTTGGGTTAGTGGTTAGTAGAAAAAGGGCTAAAAGCGTAACAAGTGTCGGTTTTCGTATTTTTGCAACTTTTTATTTTGATGAAGCTTTTATTCAAACTAAGTTATTTTTTATTAACTTGTTTGTTTATTTTCTTTCTGCTTCATCATTATCACAAAAATTTATTTATTTATTTATTTTTTTTTTATTTTTTTTTCACGAAGAACCGAACTTGTTACTAAAATAAAGGGTTAAAAATGAAAAAGGTTTTGGTGGATGAAAGGGTTTTTGTTTGGGTGATGAAACGAAAAGGTTTAGGCTCAAAGGGGCTAACTAGGGGGATTTTTGGGTAGGTGGTAAAGGAAAAAAAAAGAAAAATAATGGTGTAGAAATGAAAAGGGTTAGTCCTAATGCCTCCATCATTTACTTACTCGGGTTTAAGTTGATAAGGACCGGGAATGTATTGTCATGGCAAGTTCTAGAGTCGTAAGAACCAAGCAGCTATTCACACAAGAAACGAAAAATGAGCATTTAGTCAAATGATATGTAATTGTGTGCTCAATAAAGGCTCAAAACTCACTTTTGTGGGAATGGGTTTTTATGTGATCAAGTATATAATCAAATTTTAAATAAGTTTGCTATGCCTTTTCATAATTTTCTTATGTTGGTTCTTTTTATCACTACGCTATCGGTTGTAAATTTGTAAAAATATAACCTTTTTGAGAACTTGAATTTCCCGGGTTAAACCTAGACAAGTAAAAAAAATGAAATTTTTGAAAAAATTTGGGGTGATTAGCGGTTCCAATAGAGTTTTGTGTAAGGCTTGTATTTAGGACTTGCAAAATTCAAGGTTTTAGCATCCCCCCCACACTTAAATTACACATTGTCCTCAATGTGTCCCAAAAATAAATTTTTAGGTTGATTAGATGTGTAAAATAGTGTTTAAAAAGCAAAAAATTTGTGTTACTGGGCGCTGAACACGGCCCCGTGTTATCCGGGCACGGCCCCGTGTTCAAGTGCCAGTAACAAAATTAAAATAAGAGAAACAGAAGTCTGGACACGGGGGCGTGTTGGGTGAACACGGCCCGTGTCCAGGTACCTGTACTGGGCGTTTTTCTGCAGGTGGTTCGGCACGGGGCCGTGTTGGTTGGGCACGGCCCGTGTTGAACCTTCTGAAATGGAGAAAATTGTCGGGTTGCCTCGTTCTTGTGCATGGGATCATTTTTCTCGTTCCCCTTTTCATCCTTTACCAGTATGAGTGTGTTTTACTCATTACAAACCATCCAAACCTTAAAACCATCATTTCATTTCATCATAGAGAGAACTTACATAATCCTAAATTAAAATAAAACTAAAACTTATCTAGATAGGTCAGCAGGTACACGAGGTTATCATAAGGAGTTCTACTATTTTAAGAAAATTTCGAGAACGATTTCCCGATATAGTAGGACTTTTAGCCGAACGAATTCTCCCCTAACCGTAGTTTAAAGCCATTCTTCGATCTCCCTAGGGAGGAAGAATGCGGCTTCGTTTTCCTCTGCTGCTGGTGGTTGAGGGGGAACATTCACCGGGACTCCTTGCACCACTCTTCGCGGAAGCTCTTGGTGCATGGCGTACCATTCGGCTGGAATGACAACTTCGGGCACCATGTTCCACGCCCTTTGGGTTATTATGGGTACCAAAGGCGGGGAGGCGAGAAGGTTCAACCTCTGGTGCAAGAGGTTTACTTCATGGAGACAGCCCTCCAGCCCCACAGTAAGATGGTTGATACGGTCGACCAATGCTTCTTCCACTCCCGTCATTTCATCAATAGCCTCCCTTAGAGCGTAAACATAGTTTACAAGAGAGTCTTCTGCTGTTGAAGATCTCCTCCCTTGTCGGTTATTCCTTGAAGATGATCCGCTTGTTCTGCTTGCCATTTTCTGCGAAGAAAACCGAAGAAAGCTAAATTTTTACAAAACAGAGCCCCTGGACACGGCCCCGTGTTCGTTGAGCACGGCCCCGTGTCCATTTGTCTGCAGGATTTTTGGCTAAAGAATCTTGGAGTTTTAAATTATTTTTATGATTTCTATCTGGGTTTTAAGCTCAGATAATTTAAAACAAAGTTATACAACTAACTTTAAGTCAGAATCTTTAGCAAATAATCTTACAAACTTCACATAGAGGGTTGGAATCAAGGGATTTCCAAGCTTCCATGGAGGAACTTTTGAAAAAATTTTGAAAGAGGAGGAAATGAATAAAAGTGGAAGGGACAAGAGGGTCCCTTGGAACCTTCTTTTAACACTTACCTAGGATGGTATGAGTGAAAATCCCAGGGATCTCTGTCAATTGAAGTGGTCAAAATGAGCAGGAATCAGGCTGCATTTAAAGAAAACGACAGCGCCCTGGGCACAGCCCCGTGTTGACTGGACACGGCCCCGTGTTCAGAGGAAATCCTGACACATTTTGTCCGTATTCTGACCAAATCAGCAGAGAATCTTTTGATGGACACGGGGACGTGTTGGCTGGACACGGCCCCGTGTCTAGGGACTGTTTTATGAAGTTGTCTAGTTTTTTAAGGAACTTGTTAGTATCGGGTGGCTCCTGACTGGTTGGAACAACCCCAAAGTGCCTAATATACCTTAATTGTCCTAGACTAAGGCGAGAACGCAAGAGGTTGTCGGTGAGGGTAATTCCTATTTTCATTCTAGGTGGACAAGTCCAACCCTTTCCCGGGCTCTTGTTAAAGAAGGTATATGCCGAATCGCTCAGGTCTATGTATGCACCGAACGAAGTCGATGGAGAGTCCTTCACGGCACAATCGACACAGGGACGACTATCGTCCAAGTCTTTGCTAGGTACGAAGGTATTTTTGGGAGCAACGAGGTTGTCGGAATGCGGCTCCAACATTTCTTCATGGGTATCGTCTTGGGGTGGATCAATAAAATCCTTCCCAAGCTCTTCTATCCATTTCAGAATTAGCTTTTCTAGTTGAAATAACTCGCTAAGGAGCATTTCCCCTAGAATATCTGGCTGGGCGCATTCGAGGGAGAAATAGTGCTTATTTTTACTTTCGCCCCTCTTAAGGTTGTGAGAAGATGGTGGGTCCATGTAGTGGGGCCTATAATTTAGTAAGTAGCATTTTACTTCTTCATGTTCGCCACCACATAATTGACACCACGTACCATAAGAGTGCCGAAAGTAAAAATAATTACTATCACTCATGTTTATGTCAGAAATTACCAACCGTCGGGATCTAACGGTTCTGTTTTCAGTAACTGAAACTTGGGCACGGGGGCGTGTTGAGTGGGCACGGCCCCGTGTTCAGCTTACTGTCTGATGTAAAACATGATTGCCAGTTCCAATGATTGAGCACGGGGGCGTGTTCAGCGGGCACGGCCCGTGCTGAGCTCTGCAGAAGCTGAAAAACTAAGGAAATCCTAAAAAAAAAAATAAAAAAAAAAATAAAAGATGATTAGGCCGTTGATTCCTAACTTTCTTAAAATCCTTGTGTCCCCGGCAACGGCGCCAAAAACTTGATGCGTGCGAAGTGTCGTATAAATTAGGTGTATATTTTAAGCCCTTTTTAACACTTATTTTAGCCAAGTTTTAAATTTATAAAACACGATATTTCACTAACACTAAACACACATATGGGCAAGTGCACCCATCGTTGAGTGTAGTATAGCGTTGGTAAGATACCGAGGTCGTCCAAGGACACAAGAGCTTTTAGTACCGGTTTATCCTCAACGTCTAACCAAAATAAAAGTTTAGAAAAATGTTTTAAACTAAGAAAAATAAAACTAACTAAAATGCTGAAAATAAAAATAAAAATAAAAACAGATAGACAAGATGAATCACTTGGTTCCGACTCGTATCTAGTATAACCTTTGATTATTTTCGCACTTTTGCACATAATTAAGAGATTATCTTAGTTATTGTAGTAGGCCCCTCTTTTGAAGGCGACGTTACCCTCACCCCAGTAGTTTGAGTCAGCAGGGATACAATCCTAAAAGGGTGGATTATTGGAAGATAATGAATTATGTTATTAATGCAGTATTGTGGTAGTCCCCGCTTTTGGCGGTGACGTTACCCTCGGCTAAGTAGTCTGAGTCAGCAGGGATACAGTCCTAAATAGCCGGGTTATAGTATTAATAGTAGTTAACTTATGAGGGGATCAAAGAGTTTGGACCCCCGCCATCCAATACCGTGAAGTATTGAAGGAGGTCCTACTAAATTTGACCCAGGTCCATTGCAGGACCTCTAAACGCTGAACAATGGCAAGACCTTTACCAAACCGTTCCCTTAACCCCTACCAGGTAGCCAACATATCTCCATATAGACCGTGGAGATATGAATGGTGAAAATCCTTTATTTTATATAGACAGTAAAATAATGCCAAGACACCACGGACAAACGATAAGGAAAGATCACCTTCAACATAAGTAACTAGTTATTAAAGTCATTAATACAAAACCAAATAAAAAGTGCAAAAGATTAGAAATAAAAAGTATTATACTATACACTTTGTCTTCACCAAGTGATGTAAGAGACTTAGGCAAACATGGCCTTGATTGTCAAGAACTCTTACGATCAATCTTGGATCCCGAGACGACTCACACACTCTACGATGGACAATGGATGATGGTGGTGGATGATGGTGTTGTGATGGTGGTGGGTGGTGGATGAAGTGTGAGAGAGGTGGTGTGCCAAGGGATGAGATGAAATGAATCCAAGCACTCCTATTTATAGGCTGAACAGAGAGCTGGACACGGCCCCGTGTCCGCTGGGCACGGCCCCGTGTCCGTCTGACACTCTCTCTCCTCA
The DNA here is from genome assembly GCA_030545235.1 of Helianthus tuberosus. Classification (NCBI taxonomy): domain Eukaryota; kingdom Viridiplantae; phylum Streptophyta; class Magnoliopsida; order Asterales; family Asteraceae; genus Helianthus; species Helianthus tuberosus. The sequence goes on along the minus strand of CM060382.1, from coordinate 186,978,062 downwards.
TTAATTGTAATTCGCAATTACAATAAATGCGCCTGCTGTACTTTCGACACGCCCCCGTGTCCGCTGAGCACGGCCCCGTGATGGGCAATAGAAGCTTCTATAGGTTTGTCTTTTCTGCTGCTTCTTGGGCACGGCCCCGTGCTGGCTGAGCACGGGGCGTGTTCAGTCTTCTGTTTTCTCTATTTTGCTTTGGAAGGTGCCGTTGAGGGTTCGGGCAGTCCACTAATGTTCATTTTCTTGTATTTATGTTGGATTTAGCTGTCTTTTTGCTTCTTTTGCGTTTTTGAGCTCATTTAATCCTGAAAATACAAAAGGAAGACAAAAACACTCTTTTTCCAATATTAGCACTAAAAAAGGGTTAGTTTTATGCCTCATTTGATGTAATTTATATGTTGCATTTTACACACATCAATAACTGCTAGTAAATTAGACATTCTGTACTCAATTGAACTAGCTAATGGAAAGCTAGTTGAAACAAATGAAGTTATCAAAGGTTGCATGATAGAGCTGGGAGGACACGAGTTTACACTGGATCTACTGCCAGTCGAGTTGGGAAGCTTCGACGTGGTAGTAGGGATGGATTGGTTGTCAAGCAACAAAGCCAAAATTGTATGTCACGAGAAGACCATTCGCATCCCATTGGCGGACGGAGAAACGATTGTGGTACATGGAGAGAAGTGCGATACGCCTCTGAGGATCATTAGCTGTTTGAAAGCTCCAAAGTGTTTACAGAAAGGATGCGTTGCCTTCTTGGCACACATCGTCGATAAAGAAGCAGCTGAGCCGAAGCTAGAAGATATTCCAGTCGTAAAGGAGTATCCTGATGTAACAACCCGCACTTTCGTGCGTTGTTACCACTCGACACACTCGTTACGCCTAGCACCAGAGATTCGGATCATAATGTAACTATATCGCGTACTTCGCGATTCGAAGGATAAAACGCATACTTTCGCAATACACTATTATCACAAACACTAACACTCACGGAGGCATTGAGTGAGGACCTATTCTACCCTCCTTAGTGGCCGTGATGTGTCGAACGTAAACAACTAACGCTAACAAGGACTCTCGGGTGAGTGCTATAGCTCCAGTCGTCGTGACGATGATCACAATACGAGTGAGTGGTACCCCGTCAGTCATTGTGGCACAACACACAATAACGTTCACGATGACGTCGAGAAAGGACCTATACTACCCTCCTTGATGGTCGTGAAACGTCGCTAATAATCGCTTACTCAAACGAAAACCGATTGTTATATCAAAACTTTGGAATATGGATACGTAAATACGACCCTTAGTGATATAGATACATATATAATAATAATATAAATCAACTATAGAAAGCGCGTACTTCAAAAACCATCGCAACGCTCGAAAAACGGAAATGTTCACCGCGCCGGAGTGGCCATCCGGATGGACCGGCCATCCGACCCAAAACCACTCCAGCCTCTCTGTTGCCTATAAATAGCTTGTCACACCACTGTTCAAGTGATGTGACAGCTCCCACTCGACCAAGCACGCTCCAAGACCCTTTTCTCTCGATTCCTCGCGATTCCGGTAAGATTTCAACCTAAAACTCGTACTTCTATGATCTACACTCAATTCTACATCATTCTATCTTTCAAAACTCAATTTCCAACCATGCAATCTACTGATTTGAGGTGTTTTAAGGTGATGTCACCAAGAGTTCATATGAACTTCAAGTTGTGATCTCATCCCACCACAAACAACTCAGATCTAGGCGATTTTCACATGTTTTGATAACAAATCTCACCTAAATTCTATGTATTTAACCAAGGAACTGTGCAATTTCGAGTTAACCACGAGAAACCGTCTAGAACGGCCAGATCTGATGAACGGGGAGGTTCCCGGCCGTTAGAACGGGTCGGAACTGATAGAATTTCAATGGTTAATGCGAGATTACACCATCCCAACAAGACCGCATCGTATTTCTTCCGAAAACACTCGAAAACAGTTGACCGGGACGTTAAACAGACGTGCCATTCAAACGGGTCACATGCTATCCGAACGGATAACATGTCATCCGAACGGATAACATGTCATCCGAACGGATAACAATTCGACCCAATCAACAGTTATTCGATCGAATGGCAATTCGACCCAATCAACAGTTATTCGATCGAATGGCAATTCGACCCAATCACGTGTCATTCGACCGGATAGCCTGTCATCCGACTGGATGACAGCCATCCGACCCAGATCCATATGTCATCCGAACGGATGAGACCATCCGAACGGATGAGCACCATCCGACCAGATAACTAACTGTTCGATGTTATTCTCGCTTAACCGTACATTGTTTACTATATCCTTCAATGATTAACGCAGACGTACTCGCAACCGATCCAATCAAGTTGTATTCTCGCTAAATACGCACTGTGAGTATACTTGAACCCTTTTTAATCGAATTTTGGGTGTAACATACGTTTCTAACAAATCGAACTTATTAAACGAATTATTCAATCAATCGAATTATCACTTGCGAATGACTGTTATGCATAGATATACGTGATGCTAGTTGCATATGTGCTAGGGCTTATACTCGCGACGTCCCACCACGACTAGTATAGTACTATTGCGCCCGACGGGGTCTAGTTTGCCATCGCATTCGAGCATCGAGGACTTAGTTGGTAGTATCAGCTTTGTGAGTATATGTGTCGTGTGTTACGTTTATGCATGAGGAAATTCGCTACACTTTTTATCTATTACACTATACATATCAAACCTGTATACTCGCCAATACTTTTGTATTGACAAATATTTTAACGTATGTTGCAGGTTAGATCGCAGGTTATATCAAATCAAGCTAGGAAGTCTAGAAACTCAACTAAAATCTAGGTTGTCGGATTTGTATTGTTCGAGAGAGCAAGAAATATGTGATAACTTGTGTGATTGTATTATTTGTTAGTATGGGATAACGAATGTATTAAATATTATCGCAATATAGTTGTTATGGATTCTCTTGAGCAATCTGGTTCGCCTAGTGCCGCGCCCCGATGATTCCGCCATCGGTTGGGGTGTGACAGATTGGTATCAGAGACATAACTATAGGGAATTAGGCAAGACTCGACCTAGTCCGGGTCGACGTCTTAGAAATTGACCTAGTCTATAGTCTAAGTACCAACAGGCCGACTTGTGCGAACCCAGTAGGGTTTGCATTGGGCTACTTGATACTCTCGATCGAAATTTCTAAAAGCTACAACTTTGTGTGAACACCGCTTACTACAACTTCACATGAAGAAGCCTTTTCTAAGGCTGGAATACTACTTAGCCTTTCCTAAGGTTGACATAATACACGTGTTTTCAAAATTACTCGCATAACGAAACCGAGTGATCCTGTCGAGACCAGGTGTGAAAAACCAAGAACTCTCAACGAGATCGCTCACTCAGCGCATTTTCTAGCACGAGAATCTTTCATCGAGTCAGGAGTGACATCCACACCTCGACAAAAATCTCCATTTTGAAATCTAGTGGAACTCACGAATTTATTCGAAGAGCATAACCACAATTAGGAACGAAGCTGTTAAGTCAGGGGTGAAACCCGTACCTTAATAAGCCGTTCCACTCTCTATAAACTGGTTTACAAAAGCTCTCACCAAGGACTCGACTAACACGATAACTCGAGCCACGCGATGACTAGGAAGACGAATGCCATGAGCTACATCCCAGTGGAAGCATGAAGTTTTCTAGGTCAACGCGCGTGCACGAACTTGTCGAATACAGTTGGGATACCTTGGGTAGTCGACGCCTAAGCACCCAAGGCACTCTATCATACGACCCGCCAATTTTACAAATGGTTGGAACTTATTTACGTTTTGAAACTTTGCGCTTTATCGATTTCTCGATTTAACGATTTTCACTCCCTGCTTATAAACACACAAGTCGCACAGCCATCGCAATCTAAAACGAAACCCGAATGTTCGCAACAAAACTAATGCATAATCTATCGCATTCGCTATCGCTTTCTCATCTCAACGCGTCCTCGCATATTCTAAACCGACCTGTATGTGTATGAATACAAATTACAGTTATATAAATACCTATATATACGTATAAACAACAAGTCATTGTGTGAGAACTTAGGAACTTGTGTCTCCTATGTGGCTCCTATGTGATTCGTATTACTACTATACTACCACCCCAAGTTTTGGAACGCGCTTAATCGCATCACGAAACTCAAAAATCATTATGATCGAATCTCATTCCTAGTCTCTTCCTGTCTAGATGCCTTCCAACGATTCTACCTCGAGACGAACAACTAGGAGGAGAGCCAAACGAAGCGCCAATAAGAGGATTGCATCACTTGTGACCAAAGAAGTGGTAAAGCTTATTCCTCGAATTGCCGCTCAAGTGCACTCTCTCAGCAACTCTCGAGCCTCGGAAGACTCCAAAACGGAAGCGCCGCAATCTGCTTTTCTTTACAAACACTTCAAAGCCTGTGACCCGATGGAATTCACGGGTGAAGGAGGTGTGACTCAACTACTCCAGTGGTTCGATTCTATCGAAGTTACCCTTCGTCAAAGTGGGTGTCCCGATAGCTTCCGTACTACTTGCGCCACCGGAGTACTTCAATCGCAAGCACTCGACTGGTGGTCCGCCGAACGCAACAAACGTGGGATCTCTGCGGCATATGCTCTCTCCTGGGATGAGCTGAAAGAGCTCATGAAGAAGGAATATTGCCCTCCCCATGAGATTCAGAAATTGGAAGACGAATTTTGGAGAATCAAGCAAACCAAAGGTGACAATGCTGGCTACACCGCAAGGTTCAAACAGCTTAGCATAATCTGCCCAGGTCAAGTCGACACTTCAGAAAAGGCCATCGCGAAGTACATTCGTGGCTTGCCTGAGTTCGTGGGTGATTTTGTCGAAGCTGCGAGACTTGCTACTATCGGAGAAACCTACCGCTTAGCCGCAGAAATCAACAACAAACGACTCATGGAAGGGTTATGCTCAAGTAATCCTGTCAAGCAAGCTCATCAAGCAATCGTCATTAATCCTTCAGGCGAACATGTTGACGAATCTTCTGATGAATCTACTGACGAATCTTCTGACAGATCTGCTGGCGATTCTTCTAACGAATCTGCTAACGATTCTTCTAACGAATCTGCTAACGATTCTTCGGACGAATCTGCTGCCGATTCTTCTGACAACTCTGCCGACGGATCTTCCGACAAATCAGCCAAAGACTCTGCAAGTGAGTCCTCAGACGAATCCTCCAACGACGACATCTCTTCGCAAGACACCGACAAACCCAGCCGCAAACGAAAGACTTCAAGCTCGAGCTCATCAACAACCGAACTGCTACAACCGAAACCTCTTCGAACAGTTCCGATGTTTCCAAAACGAGCCTACACTGGAGCTCATCCTCAGTGTTACTCGTGTACCTATCATCATCCAGTTGGGGCTGACTGTCGCTATTGCAATAACTGCAATCGCTACGGTCACTTCACCCACAACTGCCGCATCAAACCGTGAAGTTGAGTACAACAACAACAGCTCCAGCAAAAGTCTTCAGCATCAGACATCTAGCAAGCGTAGGATAAAGTTGTAATGATACGATTTTCGACGATAATTTCTAAGTTTTGAACCTACTCTATTACTCGACGTTGCCACTATGTATAACGTTAACTCTCGTCTTTGTTTTCTCTCCCACTCTCTAATCATCGCACTTAGACTAGATTCACATGCATACTATATACTATATCACGAAATAATGTGTTTTACCCTCACTACACTCTTAGAACGAGATACGATAAACGTGCAAGGAACGACTAATCGCGGGTGCACACGGGATTATTTGGGTCAGTGCACGAAGATCGTAGTAAATTCTAAGGTGCCACAAGCGTTTTGACAAAAGGTGACACCAAATCACGGGATGAAAGTAGTAGGGGTCAAGCAAGGTGTGCTTTATCACACTACCAAAGTTTCGTAAAGAAAGTGCCACGTGGAGTTGAACGTTATTAGACCTATTATACTATTGTGATTATTTTCAACACACTACACTCAATCGCAAGGCGTAACAACTAAATTGCATCATCGCGGGACTTGTCGCAAGTTTGCAAACGCAGTGCAATCGCCTCATCGATGGACTCTGGGAGTCTACCTCGCAGGGCAATTGCATCCACTCAAGACTGGTCGTAAGTCTGTCGCAACAAATATCATCAAGCACATTAACGCTCACGATGTTGTCAGAGTGAGGACCTATTCTACCCTCCTCGATAACTGTGATGCGTCGCAACGAAACGTAAAGCTATTCGAAACAAAACTCGGCTAATAGTAATCTCTTATCATGTGTATCTCGCAATCTCTGTCACTTATTATGTGAATCTATATCGCTTGCTGTGTATCAATCTATCGCTATCGCCTACCGTTATCTGTGATATTTGTGTTAAGTTAGCACACATGACCTCGCTTCACGAGAGGAAGCTCATATGGTTAAAACAAGGTGTTTTAGTCATATCAGCGGCCTTTCGTGGAAACAGGCCATGTGGGGTCTGATGTTAGTTAAACTCTGTGGTGTTAATCAATCAAATCGAACCGCATAAATCACGTATACCTCCATCGCTTGCAACGCAACAACTACCGCTTATCGTAATCGTTTATCACCGCCGTCATTACTGGTGTTGTATTATTCGCTTAATCCTCTAATTGCTTATCGCTTATCGTGTATAGTCTACCGCTTATTCGCGTATCGCGTACCGCTTATCGCTCGCTTGGTGTTCAGTGCAGTCTGTGTGATATTAGTACACATGACACCGCTCCACGAGGCAAAACTAACCTGGTTAAACATAGTGTTTCGTCATGTTAGCAAACTCTCATGGAAACGTGCCATGTGGGTGTATTGTGGAATCAAATCGAAAACACGATATTCGCTTATCGCTTGTCGCTTGACACCTGCCCAGACACGACACATAAATGTTTTGTGTCATCAGGCTACTCGCTCACGCTACTACAGCTACATTCGCAATCCAACTCGCCGGTTCAACCTATTCGATTCTATCTTATATTCGGTCTGACCCTTTAATCGATTGGGCCAGGTAAGCGCAATTCCATCCGTGTCGTATTGGCGCACATGACACCGCCTCACGAAACGAAAGTAATATGGGAGAAACATGGTGCATACGCCGCTGGTACTTCCTATACATAAATGTTTTAATCATATTAACGAACTTCCGTGGGAAGGTGCCAGGTGGGGCTCGATGCTAAATTGTCTTCTCAAACGGTTAAAACTGAATTTTTATAAAACTTTTACTAAAACCATGGGACAAATGAAATCCCTCACAATGTGGAGGTAACATCGAACCAGCTTAACTCCATGTCCAAGGGGAGCTTTCATGAGTCCAATTTTTCCCTAAAACCTTTTTCAATGACAAAAACAAGACTTTCTTGAGACATTGGTTCAGCATCAAGTTCAGCTGAACCCGTGTCGTAGGAGAGTTCGCGTAACCTCAGTCTTCATCTTCGAGTTCCTTAAAATTTTTAAAACCTAAACTTCCTTACAACATTAGTTAACATCGACTCGGTTGACCTTATGTTAAAAGGAAAATCTCCAAGATTTCCATCCAAAATTCCTTTTAAATATCTAAAATGAATGTTTCTCGTAACGTTGGTTAACGATCGACTCAGTTAGTTCCACGTCACGAGAAACCTTTCAAGTTCTTTAAAATTCCAATCGTATCGAGCTAACGAATTCTTCGCAACACGAGATACCTTGGAACGCCAACTTGTGGGATATCACTTTGGCCTTTACGTCGCCTCCTCGCTATCGTAATCGATCCCTCTTATTCGAAACACTCTCACTCGTTAACTCACGGTCAAATCGCTCGCTGTATCGCTACTTATACTGGATCAACTCTCAAAAGTCTACCTGTTAGACTAATTTCGGGACGAAATTTCCTAAAGCAGGGGAGACTGTAACAACCCGCACTTTCGTGCGTTGTTACCACTCGATACACTCGTTACGCCTAGCACCAGAGATTCAGATCATAATGTAACTATATCGCGTACTTCGCTATTCGAAGGATAAATCGCATACTTTCGCAATACACTATTATCACAAACACTAACACTCACGGAGGCATTGAGTGAGGACCTATTCTACCCTCCTCAGTGGCCGTGATGTGTCGAACGTAAACAACTAACGCTAACAAGGACTCTCGGGTGAGTGCTATAGCTCCAGTCGTCGTGATGATGATGACAATACGAGTGAGTGGTACCCCATCAGTCATTGTGGCACAACACACAATAACGTTCACGATGACGTCGAGAAAGGACCTATACAACCCTCCTTGATGGTCGTGAAACGTCGCTAATAATCGCTTACTCAAACGAAAACCGATTGTTATATCGAAACTTTGGAATATGGATACGTAAATACGACCCTTAGTGATATATATATACATATATAATAATAATAATATAAATCAACTATAGAAAGCGCGTACTTCAAAAACCATCGCAACGCTCGAAAAACGGAAACGTTCACCGCGCTGGAGTGGCCATCCGGATGGACCGGCCATCCGAACGGATGGGCCATCCGAACGGATAGCCATCCGACCCAAAACCACTCCAGCCTCTCTGTTGCCTATAAATAGCCTGTCACACCACTGTTCAAGTGATGTGACAGCTCCCACTCGACCAAGCATGCTCCAAGACCCTTTTCTCTCGATTCCTCGCGATTCCGGTAAGATTTCAACCTAAAACTCGTACTTCTATGATCTACACTCAATTCTACATCATTCTATCTTTCAAAACTCAATTTCCAACCGTGCAATCTACTGATTTGAGGTGTTTTAATGTGATGTCACCAAGAGTTCATATGAACTTCAAGTTGTGATCTCATCCCACCATAAACAACTCAGATCTAGGCGATTTTCACATGTTTTGATAACAAATCTCACCTAAATTCTATGTATTTAACCAAGGAACTGTGCAATTTCGAGTTAACCACGAGAAACCGTCAAGAACGGCCAGATCTGATGGAACGGGGTGGTTCCCGGCCGTTAGAACGGGTCGGAACTGATAGAATTTCAATGGTTAATGCGAGATTACACCATCCCAACAAGACCGCATCGTATTTCTTCCGAAAACACTCGAAAATAGTTGACCGGGACGTTAAACAGACGTACCATTAGAACGGGTCACATGCTATCCGAACGGATAACATGTCATCCGAACGGATAACAATTCGACCCAATCAATAGTTATTCGATCGAATGGCAATTCGACCCAATCAACAGTTATTCGATCGAATGGCAATTCGACCCAATCACGTGTCATTCGACCGGATAGCCTGTCATCCGACAGGATGACAGCCATCCGACCCAGATCCATATGTCATCCGAACGGATGAGACCATCCGAACGGATGAGCACCATCCGACCAGATAACTTACTGTTCGATGTTATTCTTGCTTAACCGTACATTGTTTACTATATCCTTCAATGATTAACGCAGACGTACTCGCAACCGATCCAATCAAGTTGTATTCTCGCTAAATACGCACTGTGAGTATACTTGAACCCTTTTTAATCGAATTTTGGGTGTAACATACGTTTCTAACAAATCGAACTTATTAAACGAATTATTCAATCAATCGAATTATCACTTGCGAATGACTGTTATGCATAGATATACGTGATGCTAGTTGCATATGTGCTAGGGCTTATACTCGCGACGTCCCACCACGACTAGTATAGTACTATTGCGCCCGACGGGGTCTAGTTTGCCATCGCATTCGAGCATCGAGGACTTAGTTGGTAGTATCAGCTTTGTGAGTATATGTGTCGTGTGTTACGTTTATGCATGAGGAAATTTGCTACACTTTTTATCTATTACACTACACATATCAAACCTGTATACTCGCCAATACTTTTGTATTGACAAATATTTTAACGTATGTTGCAGGTTAGATCGCAGGTTATATCAAATCAAGCTAGGAAGTCTAGAAACTCAACTAAAATCTAGGTTGTCGGATTTGTATTGTTCGAGAGAGCAAGAAATCTGTGATAACTTGTGTGATTGTATTATTTGTTAGTATGGGATAACGAATGTATTAAATATTATCGCAATATAGTTGTTATGGATTCTCTTGAGCAATCTGGTTCGCCTAGTGCCGCGCCCCGATGATTCCGCCATCGGTTGGGGTGTGACACCTGAAGTCTTCCCAGAAGACTTACCAGGATTGCCGCCACAAAGGCAAGTCGAGTTTCATATTGACTTAGTTCCAGGCGCCGCGCCTGTAGCCAAGGCACCTTATCGACTTGCTCCGTCAGAAATGCAGGAGTTGTCGACACAACTTCAGGAGTTGCTAGACAAGGGATTTATCAGACCAAGCTTCTCGCCTTGGGGAGCTCCAGTTTTGTTTGTTAAAAAGAAGGATGGTAGTTTTCTCATGTGTATCGACTACCGGGAGCTGAATAAGTTGACAATCAAGAACAGATATCCCTTGCCAAGGATCGATGACCTGTTCGATCAGTTACAAGGTTTAAGTTTTTACTCAAAGATTGATCTACGATCAGGTTATCACCAGTTGAGGATACAAGAGGAAAGTGTTCCAAAGACTGCTTTTAGGACTCGCTATGGACATTACGAGTTCCTGGTGATGCCGTTTGGATTGACAAACGCGCCAGCAGTATTCATGGACTTGATGAACAGAGTCTGCAAGCCGTACCTGGATAAGTTTGTGATCTTGTTTATTGACGATATTCTGATCTACTCAAAGACAAAAGAAGAGCACGAACAGCATCTAAGGGCTATTCTAGAGCTGCTTAAGAAGGAAAAGTTATACGCAAAGTTCTCGAAGTGCGAGTTCTGGCTGCGTGAAGTTCAGTTTCTTGGTCACGTGGTTAACGGAAATGGAATTCATGTGGATCCCACAAAGATCGAGGCGATCAAGAACTGGGAGACTCCTAACACACCAACCGAGATCCGACAGTTTCTAGGGTTGGCTGGTTATTACCGCAGATTCATTGAGGATTTCTCGAAAATCGCTCAACCTTTAACCACTCTCACACAAAAAGACAAGAAGTTTTATTGGGAAGAAAAACAAGAAGAAGCATTCCAATTGTTGAAAAACAAACTTTGTGACGCGCCAATTTTATCTCTACCCGAAGGAACGGACGACTTCGTGGTATATTGCGACGCCTCGCGTCAGGGTTTAGGCTGCGTATTGATGCAGCGACAGAAGGTTATAGCATATGCCTCTCGCCAGTTGGAAGTCCACGAGAAAAATTACACCACGCATGATTTGGAATTGGGCGCGGTGGTGTTTGCATTAAAAATCTGGCGACATTACTTATACGGCACGCGATGTACAATCTTTACTGATCACAAGAGTCTGCAGCACATATTTGATCAAAAAGAGCTTAACATGAGGCAAAGACGCTGGGTAGAACTATTGAACGACTATGACTGTGAGATCAAGTATCACCCAGGGAAGGCGAATGTGGTTGCCGATGCCTTGAGTCGGAAGGAAAGGATCAAGCCCATAAGGGTTAGGGCTTTGGAAATGATTGTTCAAACAGACCTCTCGTTGTGCATTCGTGCTGCGCAGAGAGAAGCTCTTAAGGAAAGGAATATTGAGAATGAATATCTCCGTGGGATGGAGAAACAATTGGTACCAAACGGGGAAGGAACTTTGTGTTTCATGAAACGAATTTGGGTTCCCTTGTTTGGTGGTCTGAGAAATGTTATTTTTAACGAAGCTCACAAATCTCGGTACTCGATTCATCCAGGAGCGGATAAGATGTACCAAGATCTTAAGGATTTCTATTGGTGGCCAAGGATGAAAGGCGATGTTGCGATATATGTTGGTAAGTGTTTAACTTGCGCCAAAGTGAAAGTCGAGTACCAGAAGCCTTCAGGTCTTCTGCAGCAACCTGAAATACCCAAATGGAAATGGGAACATATTTCAATGGACTTCATAACAAAATTACCAAGGACGCCCAAGGGCCATGACACGATTTGGGTAATTGTAGACCGTTTAACGAAATCTGCACACTTCTTAGCAATCAAGGAGAAAGACAACACCAGCAAGCTAGCTGAGCTATACATGAGAGAGATTGTCGCATGTCATGGAGTGCCTCTCTCAATTATCTCTGATAGAGATGGGCGCTTCGTGTCAAGGATTTGGCAATCCTTTCAAGAAGCTTTTGGTTCTCAGTTAAATCTGAGTACTGCGTTTCACCCGCAAACAGACGGACAGAGTGAACGGACGATTCAAACATTAGAAGACATGTTGCGAGCTTGCATAATGGATTTAGGTGGAAGTTGGGACACTCACATACCATTGGTTGAATTTTCATACAATAACAGTTATCACGCAAGCATTCAAGCTGCACCGTTCGAAGCTCTCTATGGACGCAAGTGTCGATCACCCTTATGCTGGGCTGATGCGGGTGATAGACAGCTTGTTGGTCCGGAATTGGTCCAGGAAACGACAGACAAGATTGCACAGATCCGAGAGCGCATCAAAGCGGCTCGTGATCGACAAAAGAGTTATGCGGACCGAAGAAGGAAACCCCTGGAATTTGAGGTGGGAGACATGGTTTTATTGAAGGTTTCACCCTGGAAGGGTGTGGCAAGCTTTGGGAAGCGTGGGAAGTTGAATCCGCGATACATTGGTCCATTCAGAATCCTGCAAAGGATTGGACTTGTAGCATACAAATTGGACTTACCTGCTGAACTTAATGGCGTTCATGATACATTTCATGTATCTAATTTGAAAAAAGAGTCCAACTCAAGAAACAGTTGTCATTCCTGCCAACGAAGTTCATATTGACGACACACTCCACTTTACTGAAGAACCTGTCGAGGTTACTGATTGGAAGGTTAACAAGACACGCCGGAGTAGTGTCAAACTCGTCAAAGTTCGATGGAATGCACGAAACGGGCCAGAATTCACGTGGGAGCGTGAGGATCATATGAAAGCCAGGTACCCACATTTATTCCCCAAGACCCCTGCATCTAGTAGCAGAGCTAAAATTTCGGGACGAAATTTCTCTAACAGGGGGAGAATGTGACAACCTTCAAAATTCCAGGTATCCGTACAATTAATTAATATTAAATTGGTGCTTAATGACTGTGCTTGATTTCAACTGCTGAATAAACTGCTTTATGATTTTTGCATCATACATACATATGCATCGCACTTCATACCGTCACTCCGTTTATTACACACAAACTTTAGTGACAAACTTGATGCACAAAGCACAGTTAGCACAGTGAGCGGATAACTCAGAAACATGCTGACAATGCCAGCACATAGACAGACAATATATTGAGGCCCAGTATGAGCCAGAAACAAGGTACTACACTAGTAGGGAGTGTAGGGAGGTAAGGACCATAAAACTGCGTCACTAGGTGATAGTTTAGGTGCCAGAAAGTGCCTAAAACCCACTCTAAGTGCAGAATTCTGCTTTTATTACCAACAACAATAACAACAACAACAACCATACCCAGTATATCCCACAAATAGCAAAGCTACTTATAGGGTCTGGGGAGGGTGGGATGTAGACAGACCTTGCCTCCATCCCTAAGGATAGAGAGGCTGCTTCCAGAGAGACCCCCGGCTCTAAAATCATCAACATACCAACACACCAAGTCAAAAAAATATATAAATAAGAAGTCAGAGAGTATACCAACACACAACATACCAACATACCAAGAAAGTGATCAGAGAGTGACACAATATAGTGTAAAACATGTATGATAGCATACAAAATCATATGGGTATAAACACAAGAAGGCAATCACTTGTAAAGTCACTTAAAAGATAAGAAAGATCTACGTCCCTAAATATACCTAAGACCCTACTGTAATATCTTCTAGAAGTCTTTAACCCTAATTCTACGCCTCCACGAAGTCCTATCTTGGGCCATGTCCTCAGAAAGGTGCAACTCTAATAAATCATGCCTAATTTGCTCATCCCAGGTCAGTTTGGGTCTACCTCTTCCTCTCTTCCCCTCCACAGTGAGATTTTCCACTACTCTAACTGGTGCCGTCGTTTCCCTCCGCTTCACATGCCCAAACCATCTCAATCTCCCCTCCTTAATCTTATCCGATATACTAGCCACTCCTAATCTTTCCCTAAAAACTACATTTCTTATTCGATCTAACCTCGTGTTTCCACACATCCACCTCAGCATCCTCATCTCTGCCACCTCCATTTTGCGCGCTTGTGTCTTCTTAATAGCCCAACAGTCTGTTCCATATAGCATAGCAGGCCTAATTGCTACCCTGTAAAATTTCCCCTTTAGTTTAGTTGGGAACCTCCTATCGCATAATACCCCTCTGGCTGCCCTCCATCTACACCAGCCAGCCTGTATGCGATGGGTTACATCACTATCTATGCCACCATCTCTTTGTACAAACGACCCCAGATACTTAAATTTAGTTGCATGCGGGACCAATTGATCCTCAATGGTGATTTGGGTGTTATCGTCATCGGCTAGACCACTGAAATCACAGTGTAGATACTCAGTCTTAGATCGACTAATTCTTAGTCCCTTGCTCTCTAAAGCTACTCGCCACTCCTCTACCCTCTCGTTCAGGCACTTTTTAGACTCTGCAATCAACACAATATCGTCTGCAAAAAGCATGCACCACGGAACTGTCTCCTGGATCAACTTGGACAACTCATCCAAGACAACCGCAAAAAGAAAAGGGCTCAACGCAGACCCTTGATGGAGTCCTACCTCCACCGGAAAGGAGTTTGTATCCCCTACAGGGGCGCGGACACTAGTCTCTGTTCTATCGTATGTATCCTTAATTATGTCTATATACTTCCCAGGTAGCCCTCGACCTTCCAAAGTATCCCAAATCAGTTGACGTGGAACAGTGTCATATGCCTTTTCAAGGTCGATAAACACCATATGTAAATCTTGCTTCTTCGCTCTATATTTTTCCATCAACCTTCTTAGAATATGTATCGCTTCTGTAGTTGACCTCCCTTTCATGAATCCAAATTGATTTACTGAAACCTGAGTTTCTCTTCTAATTCTAGTTTCAATTATTCTCTCCCAGAGCTTCATAGTGTGACTTAGCAGTTTGATTCCTCTGTAGTTCCCACAACATTGGACGTCTCTTTTATTCTTGTATAAAGGCACCACGACACTACTCCTCCATTGATCCGGCATTTTTCCAGTCTTGAAGATAAGATTGAACAAAAATGTTAACCATCGGACTCCTTCTTCCCCCAAACACTTCCACACCTCAATCGGTATGTTATGCAGACCCACTGCCTTGCCTCTTCCCATCCTTCTAAGTGCCATCCTCACCTCTTCATGTGTGATCCTCCTACAGTAGCAATTATTCCGCTGTCGCCTTTGAGTCATGGGATTGCCGCTATCTTGTTGGTATGCCCTTCCGTCATTGAAAAGATTGTGGAAGTAGGTTTGCCATCTCAACTTAATGTCATGTGCCTTGACCAAAACACGTCCATCCTCTCCTTTGATGAACTTTACTGCTCCTAGATCTTGTCTTCTTCGCTCCCTAGCTTTGGAAATCTTGAACATGTCAAGCTCCCCCTCTTTCGTTTCCAAACGTTCATACATTTGTTTATATGCTGTGTTTTTTGCCTCGGTCACCGCCTTTTTCGCTTCCCTTTTTGCCTTCTTGTATATCTCCTTCACCCTCAGCCGCTCCCCCTCATCTGTGCACCTCAAAAGATCTCTAAAACTCTGTTGCTTATCCTTTATTTTGGTATGCACGTCTTCATTCCACCACCAGGACTCCTTATGCCCTCTAGTCTTTCCTGTTGTGACCCCTAGCGTCTCATTCGCCACTGTAGTGATTGTAGTCGCCATAGCCTCCCACATCCGGTTTGCGTCGTTACCTAGTTGCATCGATGTCATCGAGTTAACTTTATCTCTAAACATTATAATTTTTTCTCCCTTCAAGTTTCCCCAACGGATCCTAGGCCGAGTTTTCCTCTCCCCCTCAATTAGTCTTACTTTTAGGGCTATATCTGCTACCAGCAAATGGTGTTGAGCCACTGCCTTCTCCCTTGGAATAACCTTGCAGTCCATCCACATTCGTCGATCTTCCTGCCTCATCAACAGATAGTAGCATTTAAATATGCTAGTCACTTGCAAAAATATGGCAGAATGGTCCTGTATACTTTCCTAAGTGTCGGGAATTGAAAGTGTCACTAAAAGTTACATAAAGGACACTTTACGACATAACTTAGCACTTTAACGGAACAGTATCAAACCGAACAACCGGACATTACCCGGAACACTAAAAGAATGCTAGAAGCATTGTTTTTATTTTTTCTGAACTAGTTATGGTTCCCGAACATCATAACACACTATATTATGACATAACACCTAAACCTTTAACTAAATCACTTAACCTTCTAACTAGACTAAACTAACTAACATTACATTGCAACTAAACCAAACACCCCCCCCCCCCCAAACCGGTTATGGAGTGGCCCCACTCCTAGATTTTATTTGAATTGTTTATTTGATTATGTTGGCTTTCTTGAAACACTTTACACAAAGGTTAATGAGGGATTAGGAGATTATAAGTTTAACTTGGAGTCATAACATTCTCATTCATCACAACCCATACCATCACTCTCTCTCCCTCTCTTCTTGGTCTCGGCCGAGAACCACCACCACCACACCTTCACCATCATTTCACTTCCATTCATTCTACACACTCTCAAGGGTGCTAAGGGTCATACAACGAAGCTTGGTGTTCTCGGAAGTTGAAGGACCTTCTCTATTTGCTATTAACCACCACTTTTCTTCTCTTGAACTTCCCTAGCCTTGAGCTAGTGGTAAGAACTTGAATCCCTTCATTTTACATCTTATTTAAGTGGTTAAAGCAAGATACTTGATGTTAATCTTGAAGAACACTAAAGAATCAAAGGAATGAAACCTTAACATAAGCTTAAATCATGAAGAAACTATGTTTTTTTTTAGTGATAATATGCTTGATGACTATTGTGTGTTTGAGAAAATGATGTTGATCATCATGTAGTCTTGCTAGATCATGATTAAAAACATAATCTAGCAAGATGAGAGGATGAACATGTTAAAGGTTATGGATCATCCTCACTAAAGTCATGAACTTGAATGAATATAATGTTTTTTGTAAAAATGATGAACAAAGTAAGTTTAAAGTCTTGTAAATCTAAATATTTCAAGTATGATTTACCAAGTAACCAAGTTAAAAATACAAATCTACTAAATCTTGGTTCTTACATAAATATACATCATTTTAGTGGCTAACAAAGCTAAGAAGCACATGTGTAACAAGAAAATACATGAAGAAGTATTTTTGGAAAATATGAACATAAGTTGTAAATATCCATATTCTTTAAAAATGGAGTTTTTAAAGAAATAATTACACTTCCAAGGGTAACAAGACTTACTAATTACACTAATAAGTTACTACACATTTTTATAAATTTTCAAGTTCATGAGTTGGTAGTTTATGCTTGTTTTAACAAGGTTGGTAAGTAGAGATTGTATATTGTTGATTGAGAAATTGTTTGGATAGATTTTTGAAAAGAAAATGATATGCTAATAAGCATGGACATCTCCGTTTACAAAGGAAATTCTGGCGAAATTTTCTAAAATTCCAACACTTAGAAAATATTTTTCTAACAAATGTTACTAGTATATCTTACAACTTGTGTTTCGAATATAAACTTCGCCATGGATTTTGTCACAAAAATACAAAGTATCGGATGTTGGTTTTGGTAAATAAAAATGGGTAAATATATATTTAGAATATATATTTTATACTAAGACACTTGTGTGAATATTTGCATATTTTGTGAACTAGTTATATTATTTTAGGGTAAAATAATATAACTTACAAATACCATGGAAAATCACAACTCCAAAATAATACCAAAAATCACACGGAATGAATATTTAAGTTATACGCTTGATATTGTGAAACCAAACGCAAAGACAACTTATAAAATATTTCAGAAAATACTCTTACACATATATTTTTGGTAAAATATTATTTTGGAAACTAAAGGAGTAAAAATATATTATTTTTGGACAAATAAGTCAAAGTATAGTTTTCGAAACTACAAATAGACATGTATAAATGCCCCCATCCTTGGGAAGGAAATACGGAGTTAAAATACTGAGAAGTATGAATACGAAATAGTTGTCTAACTATTATTCCAAAACCTTAAAAATAATTTAGGTTAAAATAATTTATTTTAACAAATGATTATGACTTGGAATAATGTCAAGGAATCGTAACTCAAACGTAAATACAAAGGCAAGGCACGGCCCGATCGTCTAATAGACATTAGTACATTGTAGGGAGTCGTGTTTGCTGACGAGACCGGAGATTTGAGTACGATACAGGAGACGCACTACAGTGAGTTCATGTCCCCCTTTTCTCTTAACTGTTTTCAGTTTTATACTTCGGGGGTGGAATACATGTTACAATTATTACAAACGCTTTATACATGGTATGGTTAGCTTAAGGAGGGTTTACTACTTAGATCATGTGAAAGGTGGGTACAACACTTAAGGCCATTAATCCTCGTTGTTAGGACCGAGGGACATGAGTGATAGATCTATTTGGGTGTAGCGAGCCCACACCCATGAGGCCGGGGCGGCCCATAGTGGTGATTGTGTCTTACAGCCGGAGGCCCGGTACAAATTTGCTAGGTTTGAGTACTTCCTGCACCGTTTCACACATACCAGTGGCTTTGCAACCCATTGGTGATCTCTTTTTACTTAATTGCTACATACCAGGGACTTTCATACATACAGACACATTACAATGGTTTATACATACTCACTTACACATGAACTCGCTCAACTTTTTGTTGATTTTTCAAACTATATGTATTTCAGGAAACTAGCGGATCTGGCGGGGTATGCATATATCTAGCTGCGTTGAATAAAAGATGTAATCCAGGGTAGTAGGTTTAGGAGGTGTAACCCTTACCTGGACGGGTTACATGTCTTTAAACCACATTTTATTTAAAGTCTTTTGTGGTGTCTTAAGAACACGTTTAAAACAAGTATGGTTTGTAACTTATCTTAGGTGTCGACATTTTCAAAACAATTATGTTGTGGTATTATTAAACTTAATGAATGGATGAACATCTTGTGTTTTATTTTCATATAGCATTGTTATGATTGTTGCTATGGTATTAAGAAGTCACACCAAAATAAACTCACGCTTCCGCAAAAGCCAGGGTGTGACAACGTATTTATTTGACCCGTATAGTTTTGCACTAATTTAACCACTAACAACTTTTATGACCGCAAGGCATATTTACCCAACATCTGGGGCTTATGATCATCGTCGTTTCATTACCAAATCTATGGTTTCACGCTCTTGTGATCCATCATCGCCGAATGCGATTCAAAACACATTTTTACTACTTACTAAACAATTATTCAACCCGTTTGGCTCATTTATGGAATCCTCCATTTCTAATGACTACCAAACGCTTTCTAATCTAATTTTAACTTATTCAATCAAGTAGTGAACATTGTCACTTCAACTAATACAAATCTTTATTCTAAAACACAATTATGAATGATTTAAGTATCAAATTTACATAATGTAACAGAACAAGTGACATACCTTCATAATTTGTCGACATTGCTTTCTAACCATAATTACCCATTCCCAGGCTTGTCGACCTTAGCGTATCCCTTCTAATCCATGGTTTCTGCTTTTATAACTCAACTTAACGAGTGACGTTCGAGTCACTCCAAACACTACCATTTCGACCATTATTTTAACCCGTTCTTTATCTAGTGAATTACATCACTTTACTTACATCCCATTATGACTAATTAAGCAATATTTTCAATAAACATATCTAACCAACTATTTATTTTGACCCGCTTGGTTTGTCGAGTGAATTCCATCACTTCTTAGACTTACCAAAGGATTACAATTTCACTAGTTCGACATCATACCTATTTCAACTATTTCTTTTGACCCGTTTGATTTTTCGAGTGAATTCCATCACTTCCTAGACTCACCAAACGCAACTATTTTCGCCATAACAACATTAAACATATTTAAGACTAAGCTTATTGATGTGTGCAAAATGCAACATATAAATTACATCAATTGTGGTATAAAACTAACCCTTTTTTAGTACTAATGTTGGAAAAAGTGTGCTTTTGTCTTCCTTTTGTATTTTCAGGATTAAATGAGCTCAAATTCACAAAAGAAGCAAAAAGACAGCTAAATCTAACATAAATACAAGAAAAGGAGCAAACGTGGCATGCCCGACCTCCCCGAAAGCATCTTCCCAAGCAAAACAAGAAAACAAAAGGCTGAACACGCCCCGTGCTCAGTGAACACGGGGGCGTGCCCAAGTGTCAGCATAAAAGACAAAGTTGTAGAAGCTTCCATCGCCCACCACGGGGCCGTGCTCAGCGGACACGGGGCCGTGGTCAACTATAAGATTCTCAGAATCCAGGCCAATCTTGATAGTACAGATACGCTTCTACACACGGGGTCGTGCCCAGCGGACATGGGGGCGTGGTCAACTAACGCAGACAAACTGCAATTAATGAAGACAGAGAAAAGGATGGAAACGAGGCCGTGCCCACTGGACACGGGGCCGTGCCCGAGCTTCTGTTCAGCCTATAAATAGGAGTGCTTGGCTCAAGTTCAAACCATCCCTTGGCACACCACCTCTCTCACACTTCATCTAATTTATCTGCCCATTCTTTTCTATTTAACCCTACGGTTTTTACGAGTATTAATTTTAAACCTCTATTAGTCACTTCGGCTTGTCCGTTCGTTTGAGGGTGATATGCTGTTGAGACCCGGTGATAGACCCCATATCTTGTTAAAAAAATTTCAAGTTGATGGTTGCAAAAATGGGTACCTCTATCACTTATTAATGCTTTAGGCGTTCCAAAACGAGAGAATAATTTCTTCAGAAATCTTACCACGACTCTTCCATCATTTGTTGGAAGTGCCTCGGCCTCGGCCCATTTAGACAAGTAATCTACTGCCACAAGTATATATTTGTTTCCTTTTGACGGTGGGAAAGGTCCCATAAAGTCGAGTCCCCACACATCAAAAATTTCACAAACAAGAATGCCATTTTGTGGCATTTCGTTTTTGGAAGAAATATTACCTGTTCTTTGGCAAGCATCACATGTCTTGACAAGACTTTGGGCGTCTTTATAAATGGTTGGCCAGTAAAATCCTGAATCAAATACCTTTCGTGCGGTACTAGCGGCACCATGATGTCCTCCGTATGGACCTTCATGACAATGGCGGAGAATTCTTCGTGCTTCACTACCATGTACGCATCGCCGTACGAGTTGGTCGGCACACATTTTGAAAAGATATGGATCTTCCCAAAAATAATGTTTCACATTGGCAAAGAATTTTTTTCTTTGATGATGTGGCCAACCCTTAGCGACTATACCGCTAGCTAAGTAGTTAGCATAGTCGGCATACCATGGTTCTTCTTTGTATTCCACCATTTCTAGGGACTCCGTTGGAAATTTTTCGTTGATTTGCTCGTCCCTGGTTGCCTCCAAAGCTGGGTCTTCTAAGCGCGAAAGATGATCTGCTGCGGTATTTTCTGCTCCTCTTTTGTCTTTGATTTCAATATCAAATTCTTGGAGGAGTAGAATCCACCGAATCAAACGTGGTTTTGCGTCCTGCTTTTTGAAGAGATATCGAATGGCTGCATGATCTGTATAGACTATAGTTTTAGAAAGAACAAGATAAGAACGAAATTTATCAAAAGAGGGGCCTACTACAATAACTAAGATAATCTCTTAACAAAGTGCAAAAGTGCGGAAATATTCAAAGGTTACACTAAACACGAGTCGGAGCCAAGTGATTCATCTTGTCTATCTGTTTTTATTTTTATTTTATTTTTCAGCATTTTAGTTAGTTTTTATTTTTCTAGTTTAAAACCTTTTTCTAAACTTTTGATTTGATTAGACGTTGAGGATAAACCGGTACTAAAAGCTCTTGTGTCCTTGGACGACCTCGGTATCTTGCCAATACTATACTACGCTCACGATGGGTGCACTTGCCCATATGTGTGTTTAGTGTTAGTAAATATCGTGTTTTATAAATTTAAAACTTGGCTAAAAAGTGTTAAAAAGGGCTTAATATATACATTAAAAACTAATAACACTCACGCACATCAAGTTTTTGGCGCCGTTTCCGGGGACACAAGGATTTTAAGAAAGTTAGGAATCAACGGCCTAATCGTTTTTCTTATTTTTCCATTTTTTTAGGATTTTTCTTAAATTTTCAGCTTCTGCAGAACTCAGCACGGGTCGTGCCTGCTGAACACGCCCCGTGCCCAATCATTGGAACTGGCAATCCTGTTTTAAGTCAGACAGTAAGCTGAACACGGGGCCGTGCCCACTCAACACGCCCCGTGCCCAAGATTCAGTTACTGAAAACAGAACCGTGAGATCCCGACGGTTGGTAATTTCTGACATAAATATGAGTGATACTGATATTTTTTACTTTCGGCACTCCTATGGTACGTGGTGTCAAATATGTGGTGGTTCCCATAAGGAATTAGAATGTTATTTTCTAAATTATAAGCCCCACTATATAGACCCATCGTTTTCCTGTATCCTTAAGAGGGGCGAAAGTAAAAATAATCCCTATCTCTCCCTCGAATGCTCTCAACCAGATTTTCTAGGAGAAATGCTTCTTGATGAACTATTTCAATTAGAAGATCTAATTCTTAATTGGTTAAAAGAACTTAGGATAGATTTCAATAATTTATCTCAAGACGATAACCAAGAAGAAGTGTTGGGATCACATTCAAACAACTTCGTTGTTCCCGACGATACTTCTAACTCTAGTGAGGACTTGAGCGATAGTGTGCTTTTGTCTTCCTTTTGTACTAATGTTGGAAAAAGTGTGCTTTTGTCTTCCTTTTGTATTTTCAGGATTAAATGAGCTCAAATTCACAAAAGAAGCAAAAAGGCAGCTAAATCTAACATAAATACAAGAAAAAGAGCAAACGTGGCATGCCCGACCTCCCGGAAAGCATCTTCCCAAGAAAAACAAGAACACGCCCCGTGCTCAGTGAACACGGGGGCGTGCCCAAGTGTCAGCATAAAAGACAAAGCTGTAGAAGCTTCCATCGCCCACCACGGGGCCGTGCTCAGCGGACACGGGGCCGTGGTCAACTATAAGATTCTCAGAATCCAGGCAAATCTTGATAGTACAGATACGCTTCTACACACGGGGTCGTGCCCAGCGGACACGGGGGCGTGGTCAACTAATGCAGACAAACTGCAATTAATGAAGACAGAGAAGAGGATGGACACGGGGCCGTGCCCACTGGACACGGGGCCGTGCCCGAGCTTCTGTTCAGCCTATAAATAGGAGTGCTTGGCTCAAGTTCAAACCATCCCTTGGCACACCACCTCTCTCACACTTCACCCACCACCCACCACCACCATAACACCATCATCCACCACCATCATCCATTGTCCATCATAGAGTGTGTGAGTCGTCTCGGGATCCAAGATTGATCGTAAGAGTTCTTGACAATCAAGGCCATGTTTGCCTAAGTCTCTTACATCACTTGGTGAAGACAAAGTGTCTAGTGTAATACTTTTTATTTCTAATCTTTTCGCACTTTTTACTTGGTTATGTATTAATGACTTTAATAACTAGTTTCTTATGTTGAAGGTGATTCTTCCTTATCGTTTGTCCGTGGTGTCTTGGCATTATTTTACTGTCTATATAAAATAAAAGATTTTCACCATTCATATCTCCACGGTCTATATGGAGGTATGTTGGCTACCTGGTCTGTCACACCCCGATTTCCACGTGTCACCGGTGGGCCCGGTGGGGAGTATCGTGACGTCATGGTTGGTAACGTAATAGTCAAACAACACAATATTTAATATGCACAGCGGAAGCAATTTAAAAGATATAATACAACCGAATTTAATATTGTAATATCAAATGTCACAATATTCGGATGTTTATCCACATATGGATCGGAAACAAAATATGAAACAATAGTTCAACAGACTTCAGGCATCTTAAGCTTGCGAGACTTCTAATGATGCTAAGGAGAAATCCCAGCCAATTACGCATAGTACCTGCATTTAATCTTTTTGGGAAAATACGTCAGTTTACACTGGTAAATACAATCAACTGACTCATTTTGGAAAATGATTGAAAATTGGTTTGGATGCACGTGGCATAAACATTTTATTTAACTTGGGAGAATTATTTAATTATATAATCTTGTGAACAAATTACATGTTCCTTGTGCGTTCAGTAGCCCGGATCTTGTCCGGGTTAAAGATCAATAGACACACCACAATATTCTTTTATGCACTGACGGGTGTACGCCTACACCCCGCGCTTAAGTCGTGGCCATTTCGTAAAATGATGCCATGGATATCCGGGACATGGTCATTAACCCCCCAAAGGATTTAAGTAACAAGATTGTTTAAACGAGCTGATCAAATTTATTCAATTACCCACTCAACGGTGGAGAATTTGATGCCCGATCAAGCGGTATGCTATATACCGTAACCCAAGCCCGTATAGGGAAAATAAGTTAAAAGTATTTACCTGAGCAATGTATAAATCACAATAAGCAAAATGCACGTAGCTTTTACTGGTCCTCCTAATCTGGAACGAAGGTTTTATAATAACCTATTAGAATCCTAACGGGTCTTTAATTAAGCCTAAGCTTAGACCGGCTAGTTTCAAAGATACGGTTCGTACGCACGATTAAGCGAAGACCGGATAGAATGTGATTTAGACCCGACAAGTTTGAAGACTTGTTTAATATGGGTTTATTATTCACATTCTGGATTTTGAGATAAAACCGTTAAGGTTTGACCCGTTTCGGCTAATTTATGTAAACTTGTTACATAAACCGAACCGTACGCGTAATAAGCGTGACGGGTATTCATGAGAGCTATATACAAGTTTCCTAAGTTAATTATGCCTCAAATATGTTGTGACATCAGTAAGATGTCTTTCATTATGCCCGAAACGTGTTTAAATACAAACTAGGCCCCGTAGGGGTAGTTTGGTCATTTTAAAGGTTGTAAAAGGGTTTAAGTGTTTAACTGAGTTACAGGTCTAATGTAATCAGTAAACATACTCAATTTAATGAGTTATAACAGTAGGATAAAGTACATATGGGAAATTTATCAATTATAACCAAACTATGCCCCGTAGGGGTATTTTGGTAATTTCACATAAGCCGAAAAGCTCAAAACCGAACTCTGAGTTAATCAACCTTTGCTTACTGTTAAAACATTCCAATTTGCCTAAAATATCAGTAGGTATCAACCCTTGTATGTAAAAAATACTTCTAGTACATACTATGCGTTAAAAAACGCTTAAAAAGGCGATTAAAGGCCATTTCCGGGTTTGATACTTAAATCTGATATTTTTATATTTCCAGAGGGCTTAAAATAATTTATTTATCATATGTGATCAGTAGCAAAAGGTTTGGAGTCGTTTAGATATGTAAAACTCATTTTATGGCCCGTAAGGGCAAAATCGACAATTACCGGATTAAGCCTACGACTATGAGTTATGCTCAGCCTAAAATTAATTAAAAATCTTTAAAAATCCCAAAATAATATATTACATCAGTGGGTAAAAGATTTGATATCAAAAAGTATGTTTAAGTAGGCTATACGCTAATTACGCCATTTTATTAACATAAAGCTTTCAATTTGCGATAATGAGCATAACTCTCAATCTACACCTCAAACTGATGTCAAATTTTGCATACAAGTTTATATATCAGTATGTAAGGTTTCTACTCTTTTACATTTCCAAAAATCACGTTTTAAGGCATTAAGGGCATAATGGTCAACATATGAGCAATTAACGGAATCATGCGTAATAATCGGTTAACTAATGAACCATAGTGTATAATCACATGGGGTTATACTAGCATGTAACCTGGTCCAAATAAAGCTCTGAGGCATTTCTAAAACATGCCTAAACGGGTCAGAACTGAAAGTCAAAGTGAAAGTCAAACTATGTGACTTTCGGTTCCGAACCGGGTCTAAACAGGAAATTGTCGGGTTGAACATGTTTAGACATGTTCTTACACTTATTACCAAGTTATAACAATGATCCAACAGGTTGTATATGATCTATAATGTTAATTATGCATAAATGGCATTTTAAGTATCCTGTTGACTTTTTATAAACTAGTTTGACCCGACTTTTGACCTGGTTAGAGTGGTAATCAGGGGGAACCCTTTAAGGTTTTATTACCCACATAATTACCAACTTATAACTACTTTTGATTCGAGTAATCACTGGACCATTTGTGATTAATCTTAAAGTCAACCGTTAATTACGACGGTTTGACTTTTAAGCTAAAACTCAATTAAAGAAGGATTAGCAGACTTACAATAGTCCTATGCACGAAATGTGATCAGTTGGGCCTGCTTGGGAGCTCCAGAATTGATCAGGTATGCAATTGAAGGTGTGAGGAATGAGTTGAACACTTGTGGCCTTTTATAGTGGATTAAACACCACAAAACATTGACAAACAAGTCTATCCACTGACCACAACATTCCACCATGTGTCCCTAGTGTCTAGGACTGTTTTGGGGTCGCCCACATTGCAAAAATCTCGCTTAAAGATCGAATTTCCGCGTTTCTAGGAGCCTGTCTCGTTTTTCTGCATCTGATGTCCTCACGTGGCCCGCGTAAGGATGTTGATGGACCTTACGCGGCCCGCCTTACCCCTTCTGATCAGATTTTTCATTTTCTTGATTTTGCAATTTGTCCCTTGGCCTTTCGAAAGGGCAACTGAGCTAATTACTTACAATTTGACCCCCTTATATTTATATACAAGGGCCTTAAGACTTGTACCCACTTTGCCAAGTCCCTGAACACTTCCGGTTAACCCGAAAAGTCTTAACTTTTAACGTTAACGCTTTAACCCCTCGCACACGAATTTGATCATAACTTTCTCATACGATAACGAAACTTTATGAAATTTATATCGTGCATTCTAGTGAGCATATTTAACAGTTACAAAGCTTCGGGTTTGTCAAAAGGTCACTCAGAGGTATAAATTAAACATGTTGACACTTTTAGCCCCTGTAGTTTGTAATTCCTCACTTTTAGCTTCGCATGATCCATGATTTATTCGTTTGATGATATGAACATCATGTAGGGTTATTATGAAGTATGTTTATTCACTGTTGACATTTAGAATACGTATATCCACATACTTTCCATGATTGTCAACTTTAGTCCTTCTATAATATTTCTTTCACACGTTTAAACATTTGACACGTGTCTACACATTATAGGACGTGAATTTTCGAGGTGTTACATGGTCGGGGGTTAAGGGAACGGTTTGGTAAGAGTCTTGCCTTGTTCAGTGTATAGATCCTGCAAGGACCTGGATCAAATTTAGTAGGACCTCCTTCAATACTTAACGGTATTGGATGGCGGGGGTCCAAACTCTTTGATCCCCTCATATGTAAGCTACTATTAATACTTTAACCCGGCTACTTAGGACTGTATCCCTGCTAACTCAGACTACTTAGCCGAGAGTAACGTCACCTTCAAAAGAGGGGCCTACCACAATATGCATTAATAACTTAATTAATTATCTTTCAATAATCCGACCCTTTAGGATTGTATCCTTGCTGACTCAAACTACTGGGTTGAGGGTAACGTCACCTTCAAAAGAGGGGCCTACTACAATAACTAAGATAATCTCTTAAATAGTGCAAAAGTGCGGAAATAATCAAAGGTTACACTAAACACGAGTCGGAGCCAAGTGATTCATCTTGTCTATCTGTTTTTATTTTTATTTTATTTTTCAGCATTTTAGTTAGTTTTTATGTTTCTAGTTTAAAACCTTTTTCTAAACTTTTGATTTGATTAGACGTTGAGGATAAACCGGTACTAAAAGCTCTTGTGTCCTTGGACGACCTCGGTATCTTGCCAACACTATACTACGCTCACGATGGGTGCACTTGCCCATATGTGTGTTTAGTGTTAGTAAATATCGTGTTTTATAAATTTAAAACTTGGCTAAAAAGTGTTAAAAAGGGCTTAATATATACATTAAAAACTAATAACACTCACGCACATCACTTATCTACATAAATGTAACGAGACGATAAGTCGCGTACCTTTAAAGCGTTCCCTTCAAGCGTGTGTCCGCTCCGGCTTGTCCGCTTGAAGACCCGGTTTCCTTGCCTAAAGAGTTCAATCCACAAACTGTTTAGAGCCCTTTTTATAAGTCTTAACGCATAATTTTCCATATCAATCAAACATGCGTTTTTGTCCGATTTTCAACATTTATCTTTCATTTAGGCATTTTAACGAACACCTAACGGGTATAATTTTACATATTTAAAATCAAGTTCATAACTTGTTACTTTTGCCCAATATAAACATACATTTAGATTCCATTATGTCAAGCATGCATACTAATCTCAGAATCATTTTATAGAAATCAAGTAACACCACTTTTGATAGTCATGATTCTTATGTTCATCTTATTTTTACAAAACCCATTTAACTTATCAATGGATTATCATGAATTTCATAAATTAAACACTAATTCAACATGTTATTGACTAGGGTTTACTCCTAGACATGTTTTTATTACCAATTTCATCTAAACATCAAATAATCAAGCCCAGGTTTCGATTTCACAAATCATCAAGAATTTGAGATGAAACCAAATCATAAATTTTGACATACCTTATGATCACTACACTGAGGTGATCACTAATTTGAACTTGGATTTCAATTTGGCTTTGATTTGGCCTTTGAATCGATTGATTTTGCAAGGTTAGTGTAAGGACCTGCAAAAATGTCCCTAAAGGACTCGTAAGTGAAAACCCGGACCCCTGAAACCCTAATGTCCATGAAAAACCAAGAAAACAAGAATTTTGAGTTTCACGCGGGCCGCGTAAATGTAAGCTTAGACTTACGCGGGCCGCGTCAAAGCAAGGTTGACCGGATAAGCGTTCCAGGCCACGTGTCACACACGTGGCAGACCTACCAGTGACAAGGAAGCCCTAGTTGTAGACTAGGTGGCTCTCGCGGGCCACGTAAAAGCCTGTTAAGGCTTACGCGGGCCGCGTAAAACTCAAAATGTTGCTATAAGTAGCCTGTGCATGGGACTTGCTTCTGTGCTCGAAATCTCGCTCTCAAAACGTCCCAATTCTGCTAAAA
Organism: Helianthus tuberosus; assembly: GCA_030545235.1. Taxonomy (NCBI): domain Eukaryota; kingdom Viridiplantae; phylum Streptophyta; class Magnoliopsida; order Asterales; family Asteraceae; genus Helianthus; species Helianthus tuberosus. The sequence continues at coordinate 186,948,869 of CM060382.1, read as the reverse complement.
ACAAGTTTTACGGTGTCACGACGCTGCTACGATACAGGGTATTAACTCGATCACTGCTACGATACAATGTCCGATTGATTGAAATCGATCCGATGGATGTTTAAGTGCTGCCCAAATTAGGGCTATACTTTGTCATTCGTCGTGAGGGTTTTGATTTCGTGAGCTTATCGTAAATGTTGTATTAAGTTACTGACCTAGTTTCATGTGCATTGTTGTTTAAATTAGGTTATCAGGCTTATCAGTAGGCTAAACTCTGCCCAAACTAAACTTGCAATGCGAGTCATTCTCTTTTTATCAACAATGTTTTATAATACCCAAATTATTTTCAAAAGTTATAGTTACAGAGATTAAGTCTTGGTTATCTTGAATCACTGGCAAGTGGGGTATTGTGCACATTACTAATTTCTCACGGTTAGGTTCACCAACCTAACAGTGATAATCATCACTACTTGGGTGAAAGGACCCAATAGTGGTATGACCATCGTCACAAGGCTGTGACACGGCGCCAGATAAAAATAAGATAGTAGCCATTGTAATCGCTCTTATGTTGTAATTCATAGCTATGTGTCGTTTTATCAAAATTGAATGACTCGACAGTATTTCCCCGCTGATAAAATATTTTTAAAACATGTTTCAGGTGACCTACTGTGAATCAAGGAAAAGTGCTACGGAGCACTAATAAAGCTTGAAGTGGTGGCTCAATTAAATAAATAAACATGTTTTGTAAAACAGGGAATTTCCTCGTGAAATTCCTCTATTGTAAATTACGGGGATTGTCCCAATTTATGAAATAAAATAATTGGGCATTTCCAAGTTTTAAAAGATCCTGTAAAACTTCCGCTGTCAACTCAATTAATAAATACCACGGGTTTCTGCCCGCGGCTCTTGGACCGGGTCACACCGGGACGGGGGCCGTGACAGAAAAAGGTGGTATCAGAGACACTGATTTAAGCCAATTAAGTATTTAGAAATACTTAATTTATTCTGATTGCTACTCTGTGAATTTAAGTTGATAAATGAAATTTTAACTTAGAATTGTGTGTGTTTGTTCATATGTGCTAACAGCATGAATGAACTATCAGAAGCCCTTCAAAACTTTACTATCCATACTACAGATATGGATAACACTGGTACCTTCACTGGCTACCAGGCTGATACTGAAGAACCAATGGTATTCCAAGCCCAACCTCAGTAGAAACCGAAGCCGAAAAAGAGAAGAAGACTCGTAGGCTGGAGGCGTATGTGTAGGAAAAAGCCAGCAACACAGAAAGTTATAAAGACTGAGAATCCGAAGGATAAAGGCAAAGGAAAGGAGATCGGGGAAAGTTCAAGGCAAACCCAGGAAATGCCTCCATGGGAGGAGCTGGACCGCCAACTGGCAAATAGCGACCTCATCGGACCTGTCGATGAAAACCTCTTCGGTTACCCAGCAGAAGCACAACTTCCTGTTAATCTGGAACCCGCTATCCCAGATCCTATTATCCACCCTTGACCTCTACCAGGAGAGTTAGAAGAATGGTGGACAACTGATTGGCAATTTCAGAATCTCTTGAATAACCCTAATACCTTTTTCCCCCAATTTGACCCTGAGCCTCCACTAAACCCACCGATGAGCACATAAAACTTGGCTGAACTCCGCCACTATGGCGAGGAGTTGGTGGACGCAGGAAATAGAATCCGAGAAGTGGGGGAGAGGATATCGTGGAAATACGACGAAAGGGAACGTCGTTTCTGAAGTGCCAGCTGACAGGGATCGTTTGTGGTTGTGTGGCTACATGTTTAATAATAATAAAATAATAATAAATATTAATAATCATGTAAAATAACTAAAAATAAAACTTTTGTAACATATCTGGTAATGTACGGATGCATATTAAAATATATAGAATATGAAAGTCGCAAAGTCGACAATTTTGGCTATACGTGTTGACGTGATTATGTGTGATTGCTTTATTGTGCTTGATTATTATTTATTCTATCTTGTGCCAATAATTTATACATTTATATATCGGGAATTATCAGATGGAACCCGCTGTTAATGAACCAGCTAACGAAGTTAACCAATCTGAACAGAACCATGAAGATCAATTTCTGAATAGGCAGGATATAGAAAATATCGTTGCTCAGGGAATAGCCAATGCTATTCCAGCAATCCTTGCTGCTGCCCGAAATCCAGTTGAACCTCCACCGCCTACTCACAGCAAACGTACTCGTGATGATAACTTCAGTAATAGTGTAAATGGAGGCGTCCCCGAAACCTTCTGTAAGTAGTTCTTTGGTTTGGACCAAACTAACTTAATTTTGTTTTTAAGGCATTCTTTCTTTTACTCAAAAGTTATCCTTTGCCTCGACGCATGCGTCTTCCACGTGTAAGTCCTCACGGACTGTAACTTGTGTCTTGTATTTATTATCTTGCTGCCTATTTATCTCAATTGCCACTTGACCACTCATTAGTATGAGTTCGTCAATATGTTTATTCCATACTACCTTATATTGACAAGTGTTTTATATAGATCACAACACTATTTTAACTTTGGATGATCTTATCGGCTAGACTGATTAGTCACCGTCACCTCATGCCCCGTTAATTTGGGTCTACCCTTTGCCATATTCGGACTTACGTGAGTTTATGATCTCCCATCACGTAACTCGCGCTACAACATGATTATATTCTATATCACTTTTGTGACCATGATCGCATCGCATCACATCATGTTTAAGTTTTCATAAACCTTTCATTATCAAAATCTTCTTTCTAGCGTATCGTTTTACACCTATCGGTGTTAAGACCTATATCTTTATTATTAACTATTTCCTAATTTATCTCATAATATTCATATTTGCAAAACGTTGTTTCTTACTAAAACTGAATTTTAGTTTAGCGTTTATCTCTTTAACTTATGTCAATTACTCACATCCAGGAATTGACGACAAGAATTTATTCTTTTCCACTATTATATTATGCGGGGAATCGTAACCAGTACCCATGCTTAACCCCAAGTGACCCGTAGGTTCCTTCACTTAGCCTCGTAGGCTATTTTATTAGATCTTCACCTTTTTAAGGTGAGACCCTATAGTTTGTTTCTTTGTATTTATGACCCGAGGGTCATTTTGGTCCCGTAGACCTTTACATTGTTTATAACCCGAAGGTTATGGTGATCCCGTAGATCATCTTCTACTCGTGTCATTATTAGAATGTATATCTACACATATAGCGTGAAGGCACCCCTTGTTATGTTTGGAATCATTCATTTTTGCTTTTGAATTTTATTGACCTTGACCGTAGTCCAAGGCTACATTTATTTTCGTTCGAACTATTCTCCCGACTCTGTGACTTCTCCCGTCATTTACGCGTCGGTTTGTTCTTCACTTACCGTTATCCTGTTCATACTTATTTTTCTTTACAGCTCGTCACCCGGGCTTTCTATCTTAATATTTTTAACTCTCCAGTTTCACTGGTTTGCGTTCTCCTTTATTGTAAAACATTTTACTTAGATCTGAACACCCAGCTTTCTTTCTATTAGCGACCCTTAGGTCCGTCTCTTTTATTAATGTCACAAAGGTCCATTTTTTAAGCCTTATTCGGTAAAACCACTACTATTGTTATATGACTTTTGGGGTTTACCCGTTTTCGTTCCATCACTTTTAAAAATGTTAATTTTACTACTCTTTTATACAATCACACCCATCGATGTGATCATTGTTTTTCCTCATAAGGATTTAATTAAGAACATATTACTTGGATGGTTACCCATACCCAAGTTTCTAAATCCGCATGAAATGATACTTTCTTATTCGCAGTGGCGAATAATACGTATCATTCATTTAGTCTTTTCTTGAGGATATTTTCCGCCCAAGCCTTAATTTTTCATTATTAGCCTTAATTCATTATCTAATTGTTGCCCAACGTTATCTTAATGAAGTTTTAATACGTGTACCTGCAATACTTACCCCAATGGGCTCTTTTTTTTCTCAACTCGTTGATCTTTTCTTTCTTTGCCATCATCATGGTGACTTATAGCCTTCCCATTATTCCGGGCTAAACGGCTTCAGTAGCCTTTTCGACTCCCCTCCCCTAGATCCTTTCGTGCATCTCCTCAGTCATGAGGGATACCGTATTGTCGCCAACTATGGTTGACATCATTCCATTATAACAATAATGGAAATCCATTCATTTCATTTTTATTATTCCATGTCGTTGTATGGAATTTTCTCACATCGTTTATCAATATAACGATGTTCCTACATGTTTTATTTGGTTTGGCCAAGTGTATAACCTTGTCCTTGCCATTCACTACTATTACAATTTTCCGGGTTCGGGTGTAATTACACTCCTTCCCAACACAACATTTATTCACTTCATTAAGTTCCCGAGTTCGAGTGTACGCACACTCCTTCCCATTATGACACTTGTCTTTCATTGCATTCCCGGGTTCGAGTGTACATGCACTCCTTCCCATTGCAATATTTATCGAGATTACTTTTACCTCGGTTTCACATACTCGCCATTATATATATATATATATATATATATATATATATATTACATAATTCATTCATTTCACTAATCATATATGCTCATATGCAACTATCGTTCATTATGTGAATTATTGCATTCTACTTATCTTATCGTAATTTATTACGTGTACCTTATTGATATTCGCCCTGATGTACTCCGTTGTCTCAAGTCATCGCTTGATTTGAGTTCTTTGTTAGCATGTTCTTTGTCATGCTTCCGAACCTTCATTCATATAGATTATTTATCTCCCGTCATCTTCAGATGCGGTTATCATATCATTCGAACATTTTCAATTTATTATTAGTCTTGCTATTCAATGTTGCCCGTATTATTATACGAGGCATTTAAATATACTTATTTCATAAGTACTTATTTTATAATCAATCTATGGTTAGGGTTTATACTACCTAATCATCTTTTATCAACACTAGACATCTCGAATCCGCAATGTTTATGTCACTATTAAACATTTCGTTTTATAACATATTTATCATTCGCTTTAGTTTAGCCAAGTTCACCACTTGCTTAAACCATTCATGTTTAGTGCACTTTCCGGGTTTGTGTGTGTTAACACGCTCTTCCCGTGCACATCAAATCAATTTCCTTTTTCTAATATTCAAATAAAATTTACTAAATGACTAATTCTTACCGGATGTTTGATCAAGCTTGAACCGAACACACTTTGTTAACAACCTTGAGCTCTGATTACCAACTTGTAACACCCGTCTCAAATTAACATGAATTTGTTACTAAATACGCATCGAGTTTGCGTAAAATACGGGTTATCAAAAATTCGTTAAGTCTAATATCCAATACTTGGTTAGAGTATTTAGGATTTACATCCCTACAAGTTTAAAAAGTTCGAAAAGTGACATCAAGTTACATGTTCATATTTAGTCAAAACAAACTACAATAACGCGGAAGCTTCAAAGTGTTGTGTTCGGTTCATAAGATCTTGCTTGATCGCCATCCGGAGTATTGCCAGCTCCACCTAACATCAAAACCAACTTAAATGTTAGTCTTGTCAATATTAAAACATGTATAATCAAGTTCTATTGCCAAACAATGAAAACAAAGCAAAAATTATGCAATTTGGGTCTGTCGCGCCCCGCGACGGATCCCACTTCGGCTTACGCGGGCCGCGACCAATCGTCGCGTGGCGCGACTCTGTTCCTGGTTGGTGTCGCACGACGCGAGCACCCCATTTCGGCAGAAGGGTTGGGTCCTTGATGCTGCATATTCCCAGCTCTAATTTTTTTTACCAAAATCAACTTTAAATCAACATAACTTTTGTTCCACTAGTCCGTTTTTCATGATTCTTTTTCCTACGCGTTTATCATGATCGTTGTGTCAAAAATAAAGTGTACAGGCCGGAAGTCCTAACGTATTTATTTGACCCGTATAGTTTTGCACTAATTCAACCACTAACAACTTTTATGACCGCAAGGCGTATTTACCCAACATCCGGGGCTTATGATCATCGTCGTTTCATTACCAAATCTATGGTTTCACGCTCTTGTGATCCATCATCGCCGAATGCTATTCAAAACACACTTTTACTACTTACTAAACAATTATTCGACCAGTTTGGCTCATTTATGGAATCCTCCATTTCTAATGACTACCAAACGCTTTCTAATCTAATTTTAACGTATTCAATCAAGTAGTGAACATTGTCACATCAACTAATACAAATCTTTATTCTAAAACACAATTATGAATGATTTAAGTATCAAATTTACATAATGTAACAGAACAAGTTACATACCTTCATAATTTGTCGACATTGCTTTCTAACCATAATTACCCATTCCCGGGCTTGTCGACCTTAGCGTATCCCTTCTAATCCATGGTTTCTGCTTTTATAACTCAACTTAACGAGTGACGTTCGAGTCACTCCAAACACTACCATTTCGACCATTATTTTAACCCGTTCTTTATCTAGTGAATTACATCACTTTACTTACATCCCATTATGACTAATTAAGCAATATTTTCAATAAACATATCTAACCAACTATTTATTTTGACCCGCTTGGCCTTTGATTCGATTGATTTTGCAAGGTTAGGGTTCAAGTAGGAGAACCCCTTTTTCTCCTGTGAAAAGCTCGACCAGAACACACACTTTATGTGTGTGTTTTGGTGTTAAGTTTTTATTTAATTAAAACACTTTAATTTTTGTCCACTTTGGTCCCTCTACATAATCAAGTTTCTATAAAGGGTGTTTAACCATGTTTTTCCTATTATGTCAAGACTTTTAACTAACTAGGTTACTTCTTCCTAGTTGTTTTATCCTGACTATTACCGACATTTTAATATATATATAGAGAGAGAGAAAGTATAATGTACTTCACGGCTTAACGTACGCGACCAAAACACAACATGCGTGATTAATATATATAACATGCGTGATTACTTTTTGATCAACTTTAACATGCGTGATTTGTATGATAAGGGCTCCCATGCGTGATTATAAGGGCTCCCATGCGTGATTATCACAAAACCAACGGATCCATGCGTTATTAACTGTTCCATGCGTGATTATAGCCCTGATCTGATGGTTACGATTGTCGCGTACGTGAAGTATGATAAGGGCTTTTGTATGTTAACCACTCTCTCTCTCTCTCTCTCTATATATATATATATATATATATATATATAAATCTATATTTTTTGGGTGTTACATTCCATGCGACCTAATATGCCAAGAACTTTTTTAAGATATATAGTAACGAAAGGGTATATATTTTATAAAACATGGAAAATTAAGATCTTTCGCGCGACTTAATATGCCACGGCCACTGTAATTTTAATTTTAAAAAGAATAGGATGTAAGAAGGCTGGGGCAATAGTTTGTGTCCATGTGTTGATGACTACCAATTGTTGTTTGCCAGTTGTTAGTAGTTACACCATCTTATGCGTGTGCAAATGGCGGTTCGGTTAGGTTATTACATTTAGCAATATCCACAATCGCTAGCTTCGGTTATGGAATTTCCTTAATCATAATGGAACTTTTGTTCGGTTAATCGGTTATCGTTCGGTTTCAATTAATTTCGGTTAATTAACTGACGTAAGTTTGAACTACAAACTACATAAATGAACATATTAGACATTTTTTATCTCAGTTTCAATCGTTTTTATAAATACAAAAAGATAAAAAGAAACATACACATGCATAAAATGAGTCAAAGTTTATACAATAATTATTTTTTAAACATTTTAAAATGAATTATATAACATAACAATCTTTCGTATATATTTTTTTATGTATATAGAGTTTGATTCATATATTTTAAATATGGATATATTTTAAAAGCATCTCTTAATTCATTTTGGTTATAGGACACCTTTAATCATATCCATAACCGATTATTCAAATAGTATTATTCATAACCATCAGTTAATATTGGTTATCGGTTAATTCAGTTTGATAGCTGTTTATTTATCAGTTAACTAGGCTATCACCCGGGAACATCCCGGGTTAGGAAAATTTAGTTTTCAATAATAAAAGGTACATAAACAACATTTTGAAATTCATTAGCATCTTTCTCTTCAACGATAATTTATTTGTTCCATTTCATCAGCATCCTAACTTTGTCTCCCCTTTACGATCGGTGCCTTGCGCCACCATACACCATCAAACGACTGTTTGTTTGTGTGATAAGTACCTCATTTTTAGCAGTATTAGAAACGGGTTTAAATGATCAGATGGTCAATTAAATTGGACCCATGGTTTAGCGGGAAACAAAGGCCGAGAACACATAGAAAAACAACACAAACATGTCATCTCATATATTTGTACTAAACTAAATTTATATATTTAAGGTTGCTCATAAAATTTTTAAAGGCGTAGAGTAATTTTCACTTTAGAAGTATAATATACTTGCCTATCACATTCGTAATCCAATTTGCACATGGCTTTTTTTCAAAACGCAACCATCAACAGGTATCGAATCCGGGCACGCTACCTTGGAGGAAGTCAAAAGGCATGTAGTTGTTGTTGGTTTGCTATTCATCATTGGTTGAAACACTTGCAAAAACTCCTCTTTGATCGACGCTTGGCCCTCCACAACCCTATACGTTTGCTTCCTACTCGCCAAGCCGCCCAGGTAAATTTGACCTGAAAGCCCCATGCATTAGTCTTTAAACATCTAACATCTAGTTTTTTTTGCTCCAAAATAGGTCAACATAAGAGGTTTTTTTAGGTGTATTTTTATAAACATTTAGTTTGTAAAAGGTATACTGTAGCTTGAAACTGTTACCAAACCTTAGAACTCAGAAATCATCCTGTATGCTCCTTCAACCGTCGACCAAGGCCTATTTTGGCCACCACCAAACATAAAAACGATTAAAGTTTCTAGAATTTAAACTGTCTAAACATGACTGGAAAATCGTTGTCAGAATCGCCATCACCATATCGGTCTCACTAACATATACACGTACCACAAAATCCACAAAATAGAATACCAATAACCGCTTAGAATGCTTTATTGTTTATTAATATTCTATGTTTATTCTTATAGATACAAACGTACATGGCAACATTGGCTGAATTGCCCCACCACAATACCTGCAAAATCTTATGTTTAAAAACCTAACTTCATGGTGTATAACAATAAAAATATAAGGTAAATATCATATAATCATACCACATACCCCAGCAAGATATACGTAGTACGAAAATAAGCACACTATGGTCATTGCAAAACACTTGACAAACCAAACCCAAGCACCTAGGCAAAGGGAGATATACATCCAACATGGCGGCAAATCAAGCAGGCGCAACTATCATCATTCCTTAAATTTACATATATCAAAAGATAAAAACGACCTACCCATGATCATGTAATTTCAATGCAACATGAAAATGTTCAAACAAATACCTCGACCTTGCCCTTTCCACTCCGCTTAAACCACGCCTCTTCTTGACCGATCTCTTCAACCGTCTTATTCTCACCCTCCTCCACGTCACATTCCCCACTTTCCCTCCCAACCCCTCACTAATGTTTTGTTGAAAATAGAGAAGATAATGTGTACTATTAAAAAATGACGCATTGAGATGAGCAGATGGATTTTATGGAACAAAAATGTTCTTATGAATCTCAATAGAAGATACAAAGAGACTAACTGGATTAAATTTACAACTTCAAATCAAACATCCATCTATCCCTAAATCTACAACAATATGAGGAATAATAGGTAACAAAAAAACTAACTTGAGGAAGGCTTTTGTTGCAGTTGTACGTGTTAGGCTTAAAGGATTAATACTCTGTGTAAAGCAACTTAGAAGCATTTGTCTCTCTATTGCCATCATTGAGCTCCAATACCTGCATAGAGTAAAAAAGCGACAAAATGAGACTTTGACTTTGAAAAAAACTCGACTGCGTCATCTTCCATTTCCCTGTTCATACTTAACTGATATATGAAAGAAAGAACAAAATTTGCAAAAAATTTGATAGGCTAACTGAAAAAAAAAATAGAATCAGAGGTCCCACTTACCTAACTCCACAAACCTGCTGTAGAAAAATAAAATTGCAAAGGTTTATTTAACCGGAAGCCTTTTGCTTGTATTAACTCTCCCTCACTCTCGAGTAAACTAAATAGATAAACTTCAACCTATAATGACATGAAAGTGAACTGAGATTACAACTATTTCATGAATAATTATTAGATCCATATATAATCATCTTAAAAAAACACCAGCCAAAGGTAGCTATGAAAGGTCATACATCAAATTTTGGTTATGGTTGTAAAAGTCTTGAGCAACTTACTTGCTTTATATTTAATCAGCAACTTACTTGCTTTTAAAAACAATACAAACCTTACAGTTAAAAATCACATGCTACTTTGACCTGTTCAAACCCACGACCCGACTATATATCTATCTCTATGACCCGTTAACCCATGACCCATAACCAGTGCATAATGCTCGACATTTTTTAATTACTCACTCCACCTCTTCAGTGGGTATGTAAAAATGAAGCATTCATTGTGGTTAGGAACATAAACTTACAATCTTTTGTATATCTATGCTTATATTTTTATGAGCCGTCAAAATGGCAAATTTTGAAGCATGGTTTCGTTAATTTTTTGTTACAAATCCCAGATGCCATTTTGATTCTTATCAAACAGTTGATCGAAATGCGTGCAAAGCCAACTAATAAGCTCTTAATCCATGGGTGATACAATTTCAACATTTTTGTATGCAAAGTTTCTATCTGAACAATGCACATTAACCTACCAAAGCAAACATGATGAAAGAATAAACATTTGTTTACACAAAATGACAAAATGAAAAAAATAATACATATATATATATAAACTCACAGGGTAGCTCTCTGTTTTTGGCATAAAAAAGAAAGCCAAATGGAGAAGTCGAACATTGGATGCAAGTCTTTTTAACAGGTTGAGAGATCTTGTATACTCTCTCACCCCTCTCAACTGCAAAACGACACTCTTTACCATGTTAGAAAGAGAAATTTAAGATCTAACGAAAGAGGTTGAGTATTCTCTTCATTCCTTCTTCTATTATTCAGACCTTATTTCAAACATCAGAAAAAACCCTGAAAATCCATTACTTCAATTCTGTTCAGTAGCTTTTTGCTTTTCCTATAAAATCGTAGCTTGTTTGGATTCGATTATCAGTCACATTTAACTTAATTTTTCATTTTAAGCCAATGTGTAGCCGGAAACCGAGACGTCTGCCAAAGGAGTGCTACAAATGTACACAAAATCTATGCTTTTGTAGGCTCGTAATGAGCTAACCCATTCTAGGAATCCGTATGAACCACTTGTGGTCTTGGCCAGACCCTAGAGTGGACCATGAGGCTTTGAGATGTTTAGATTGAAGTTCCTGATGGTCCTACTCGATTTGTTGGTAACTATAGCCAAATATCAGTAGTATGTTATTCCATTAGATACCCATGAAGCAGTTGCCTTTTGATCAATTCAACGGGAGCTAAAAAAAGAGAAAACGGTACATGTGTCATGTTATTTTGTAAAGTAACAAATAAATGTATGAAAATTAGGAACAATATTTATAGCCAAATAATATTAAAAATTCAAAATTACCTAGGAGCTTTATTTTGGGGCAGATTAAGCAAAAGCATAATTGTTTATAAAGACCAAGTTGATACATGTAATAACATACCTTCGTTTTTTTCTCCTTGATATATGTGTCCACCAGCCTCAATAAACATAAAACTATAAGTAGCAACCTTTGTGGCTAAGTACCTAAACTCGATGTCAAAAAAATGAAGGAAAGTTTATCATTAATGAACATAAAAGTACCAAAATTGATAGTAATAATGATACAAAACATAACATGAGGAAACGATTATCCGAGGCTCAGATATGTAAATTGCGGAACAAAAGGAGGATGAATCCACCAAGCATGCAACACTTTCAGTTGCAATGCGAGAAAAATAGTTGTTCCTCTCGCATAACATCCAGATTGCCACACCGAAAGTTAATCATCATAGCCACCCAAGTTAGTGTACAAATTGTGAACAGTTAAACATGAAGGCAAGGTCAGAAAGCATTACATGTATAGAATCCAATTATATTTAAGTATTAAAATCCAACTAAAAGTGGAAACTTTTATTAGCAGGTATATAAATTTTGGATGCAGAGGTGAATGAGTATGATATCACATAAAGCTGCCTATTTTTTTCGAATCACATAACTAAACATATACCCTAGTGTAGGATCTTCCTGACATGACCTGAACACGACACGGAAATACTCAGATTTTCGGTTGGCGAAACCTGATCCTTTTAAAAAAATGTGGTGTTTGAGTTGACCCGCTTTATTAACGGGTCGTGTTCGAATTGACATGTTTGAAAACGTGTTAACCCACTAATCTCTTTCATGTAAGCGTTTTAAAATAAAAAATTAAATTTAATGTTCGTAACGAAGTATTGTTACATGCTTAATTTACATTCGTAATAAAGTAAAAATGATCGTGTTATGATTCCCAAATTCTAGATAAAACTTTAGCAAAATGAGTTAATTGATCGTGTTCAGGATGACCCGGATTCTATGTATTATGGATAGGGTTGAAATCTTTGACAAGAATAAAAAAATGGGTCGTGTTCGGGTTCCCATATTCAACCCGCCCCAAGGCCCACTGCGGTAAAACCCGGTTCTGCTCAGTTTCGAACTGGCGACCTCCAGAGAGGCCTAGTTCTAAACTTCATTGCCACCAGCAATGACATTGTTTTTGTAACGATAATAACCCATTAAATATATTTAAAAAAACCATGCAGGTCAAATCAACCCGAAATTTGACTCAACTAAATTTGACCCTATTTTTGCTCCAAAATAGGTCAACATAAGACCTGTTGCATGGACAGTTGTCATCAAACCTTCAACAATACCGAACTCTTCATGAACCACCTGTACAAGAGTAGTATTTCACCAAGAGTTAGAAATGCTATTTTGGTATGGTATTTTTTTTTTCAAATTACAATATTCATAAATGAAAATAAAGAAAATAACACCATCAATTGCAGAAAACTCAAAAAGAATGCATACCTTGGCCAATGGAGCCAAACAATTAGTGGTGCAGCTTGCATTGGATACGATATCCATGTTTGGCTTGTAAGTGGTCTCGTTTACTCCTACAACATGGGTGCATCGGCTGATGGAGCTGAGATCACCACCTTCTTGGCACCACCCTGCACGTTGATACGAAGAAAAGTCAGCCTAGGGGTACAAATGTCCTTTAAAAGTTTTAGGTAAATCAAACTCATTTGTTACCTTCTTGTGTGCTGAAGCCTTATCAAGCGATGTGAAAACTCTAGAAGACTCTACAACATAGTCGGCTCCAAAATCACCCCAAGGAATCGCTGCTGGGTCTCTGAGTACAGAGGATGATGATAATGACCAATTTAATAAAAGCTTGGGTCACAAGTAACAAAGCATGTATGCATTCTAACGAAAAAAGACAAAATACCTTTGGCTAGATACTTTTATCTGCTTCCCATTGATTTCCAAAGTTGACTCATCAACTACCTTAATAGTTCCTTTAAATAGGCCATGAGTAGAGTCATACTTCAACATGTAAGCCTGAAAAATACATTCATCACAAGGTTATTAAAATAAATGTGAAATTGTCCAACCGTGAACCGTCCATAATAATACGCATTTGATTAGCTAGTCTTAGTATCAAATAAGTTGACTACTCCTTAAAACAAGAAATCAAATCTGATTTTGCTACCAGTCATTAAGCAGGAAGTGTTGACAGGTAAAATGTGATTTATTCAAAAGTCAAAACAATACATCCTTTTAATTTAATCATATGTAGTCATTATAATTCATTAAACAAAACCAAGAAATTGTTACATAAAAGTTCATCCTTACCATATACTTGGCATCAATAAAAGGGTCATTGACCGCAACAACGTCAATATCATCTCTAAATGTTGCTATTCTCAATACCAACCTTCCAATTCTTCCAAAACCTACAAGATTCAAATCATTACAGTAATGCTCTGCAAATCACAACACATATATTTAACAAACTAAACAAGACCCTTATATCCCATTTTCATCTACACAGTAACTATTCAAAAGTAAATCTACAAAATTTATCAAACCACCAATTTAAATTTTATACATAACCCAAAGATATACACAGCAACAACCACAAAATCTTAAAAAAAAAAAAAAAAAAAAAAAAAAAAACCATACCATTGATCCCAACTCTGGTCTTCCCACCTGTGCTGGACTCTGCATAAAATTCAAGTATGCAGATTTTGTTAAAAAAAAATAAAAAATAAATAAAAAACTGGCTTTGGCATTTCAGTTGACACATAGAAGGCATGTTAAAAACACTTACCTGAAACACTAACTGGTGTCTGTGTGGCAGTAGCTTTGATAGGATGAATGCTATATGCATGAGACTTCCTGCAAAATCACCAAACCAACCAAATCATTTCCTGAACAATAATATTACCATCAATCAAAAACCCAAAAAACAGAAACAAAACCCAACTGTAAAGACGAAGATTTCCCACTAACAGCAGCACCAAACACGTTGGATTGAAACTTCAAAGATGAGACCTGAAAAAAACACGAAATATTAAGAAAATATTGAAGATTTAAGGCAGCACCAATTTATAAGTTTCGATATTTATATTGCATCACTGGACGACGATCCGATCATCATGTTCCGATCGTCTTCATCATCCCACTAATCTGTAATCATCTTCTCCATCGATCGGTTAACAGATTGATCGATTAATCAAGAACAAACAGTGAACAAACCCTAAAGAAGATGAAGTGAAAAACCCATCTCGAATAATCAGCTAACGGAATTGGGGTTTGAGAAAAGATTAAGAAAACGGAATGAAGCTTGAATCGTGGATCCGAGATGAGAAGAATAGGGCGGCTGTGATGAATTCTTCATTTTTGGGATGACGGTGTGAACAAATGAGGGATTAGAATGATTAGGGTTTTTTTTATTTCATTATATACTCGGGTCAAAAAACCGGGTATGGTTGTTGTTATTCGGATCCCGTGTAAAAATTATAGCTTTCCCACATTTTCCCGCCCAAAATTTTGTGAGGTTGCACAATCTAGTGACACGTGTCCCACACTTTATTTGTTTATTATATACTAGGTTATAGACCCGTGTAACACACGGGTTGTATAAAGACATTTTATACAATTGATAAATATTTGTTAAAGTAAAATAACATTTATATGTTCAATCACTACAAAAATATTAGAAATAGTAATAGTAATACTAACAGTAATTCATTCATAAATGGGTAAATACAATTATAATTCACAACAAAATTTCAAGGTTTCCACACATGACTTAAATCCTAATAATAGTATATCTCATCTTAAAAAAAGTTGTTACGATTATATTTGAAATAAGTTGATTCTCAATCAACCATTATTGAAATAAAACTAAAAATAGAAAAAACACTATCAATACTTGCGAGACATATGATTAAGTAACACTTCAAGTTTTTTTTCCCCGAAGATTAAATTCCAGCTCAAGCTCAACTTTGGGCAACCTGAAGATCACAATTATAGAAATGCAAAGAACAAACAAAAGCTATAACGATAACAGTAATAATTATGGTTAGCGTGTGAAAAGTGAGCCGCTTTAATAAGGCTATGCGGTATGGTGATGGGTCCATCTTTGGAGGATGGTCCGCCACGTAGATCGGGTGCGAGGATGGGGCAAAGAGGATGGAGGTAAGGAAATGGGGGATGGACCTAAAAATATATATGTATATATTGTAGCGACTAAAGCGAGCAGAAAAAGTAGTGTGAGGTTGCACAATCTAGTGACACGTGTCCCACACTTTATTTGTTTATTATATATATAGATATAGATTTTGGTTAACTGTTAAAGATTTGCTCACCCCTACACCATCTTAAGTGACGTTGCCCAATACCACATATAACTTCTAATTCAAAGCTCACGTGATAATATACACATGGTCGAAATCACTGACAATGCATTTTAAGGTATATAGCAATAGTAATTGGGTAAAGCAGATAAAAATTGTCAATGTTTGCCTCCTAGTCCTCCTGCAAGTTGAAAGGGTTTTTTTTTTTTATTATTTTTTTAATCTAAAATGGCAAAAAGTCTTAAAAGGGGCACATCTTTCCTACCCCCACACTTTGGTAATTGCCATTTTAAACCCTAGACCATTTTACAAGTTTTGCAAACTAATCCTTTCAGTTTTTAATACTTCAACTTTACCTATGTACCATATATAATATACGTTTTTAACCTATTAAGTTTTTTTACTAATTTAATTTTCATTCAATAACATACGTCGCCAATGTCTTTTTTAAAAATAGCTAATTTGTCATTGTCTTTGATACAACTAGGAAAAAAAATTATGGGTCACTCACTAGATACAACTAGGAAACATACATTCGAAAGTTAAATTGTATCCAGTGACGGACCCATGATTTTTTTCCAATGGGGTTCATTTTTTTCGGTGTTCAAAATTTTCATAACAAAACGTTAAAATTTCCAAGTCAGTCCTCGTCCAGGTCAGGTCAAAGCGAGATTTGAATTAGATTTAAAAAAAAAGCAGGAAAACGGGCTATACGAGAATTGAACCCGTAACCTCTTGTTGGTAAATAGGAGGGTTTACCACTACACCAGTTTTCTTTTTCTTCTATGTTGTCCACCTATCTGTATTTAAGGGGCCCTTAAACAATTTAATATACCGAATCTACTATTTTTTTAAAAACATTGGGGTCCGAGGACCCTGACCCGCTCTATGTGGGTCCGTCCCTGTTGTATCACATGCTTTTGTATACATAAATCTATATTTATAAAAAAGTTAATTATTTATATTTATGGGGCTGTTTGGCTAAGCTTTTCAAAACTACTTATTTGCTTATTTGCTTTTCAGAAAAGCAAATAAGCAAATAAGTAGTTTTGAAAAGCTTAGCCAAACAAGCCCTATATATACTACCATTCATATGGAGGGGAATAGTGTCAGGTAGCTATCTGATACTTCCTCATTAGTCCAGTCAAATTACGATTACAAATCATATGGAGGGGAATAGTGCCAGACAGCTGTCTGACACTTCCCCATTGGTCCAACCAAAATACAATTTTGTCCCGTTTAAATTTACAGTTTTGCTATTGGTTTTGTTTTTTTCTCTCCTAGCCAAATTACGATTTTGCCCTTAGTTCAAATTTGTCGTTTTGTCATTGTTTTTGTTTTTTTCCCTGTCAAATTACGATTTTGCCTCATTGTAAAATTACAGTCATTACGAGTTTGCCCCAGTGTAAAATTACAGTCATGCCATCGTTTTAGTTTTTTTTCTTGACAAAACTATGGTAATGTTTTGTTTTAATTGGTTGACTCGGTATAATTTTTGTTCGTGTCAGGCGGCTACTTGGCACACGCTCATCTGTCCTGAAAAGTTACAATTTTGTCCTCAATTTAAAATTAGTTTTTCCATCGTTTTAGTTTTTTTAGCAAAAGTATAGTAGTATTTTGTTTTAATTGGTTGACTCGGTATAATTTTTATTCATGTCAGGCGGCTACTTGGCACACGCTCATCTATTCTGAAAAGTTACAATTTTGCCCTTCAGTTTAAAATTAGTCTTTCCATCGTTTTAGTTTTTTTAGCAAAAGTATAGTAGTTTTTGTTTTAATTGGTTGATTCGATGTAATTTTTTTGAGATCGTGTTATGAGTAGTATGTACAAGTAATCGAAACACAAACGTACATGTTATGAGAGAGAAATATTTGGCTTAGTGTCCTGCAACACGGGCGGGGCAAAAAATAGTTATTATTTTGTAGTCCTTATTAATTAAAACTTTTTTTTTCCTTACGATAATTTAAGAAAATCTTAAATTTGGAAATTGATTTTATTCATCAATATTTAGAAAACAATTTGGCATAAAGGATTTCAAAATGTTACAAAGTAGGACTAGGCCTGTAAATGAACCGAACGAACACGAACATAGGCATGTTCGTGTTCGTTCATTTAACTTTAACCGAACACGAACACAAACATATAATCGAACACATTTTTTTGTTCGTGTTCGTTCATTAAGAAATCTAACATGTTCGTGTTCGTTTATGTTCGTTCGTTTAAAGCCTAAACGAACAATTCACGGACATAAATGAACACAAAAAAAATTATCTGAACATATTTGAATAAACATAAATTAACATGATTGAAGAAACAAGTCTGACATATTACATTTCATCTAAAAACACATCTAAATAAGCGTTCATAGATATACTAATTAGTTATATTTATATAAGTAGTTAAAAAACCTAATATTTATATAAATATAACTATTTATGTATTTATTAAAATTTAAACGAACATAAAAGAATGTTCACGAACATAAATGAACGAACATAAGGTGTGTTCATGTTCGTTCATTTAATTAAACGAACAAATTTTTTTGTTCGTGTTTGTTCGTTTATTAAATAAACGAACTTTCCGCCGAACAAGTTCATGAACAGTTCATGAACGTTCGATTCGTTTACAGGCCTAAGTAAGACGAATAATGTAACCTGATAAATACATGTAGCGTTTTACATAGTATTATGTAAGTATATTTGACAACAAAAGCCAAATGAAAACAAAGTATGATGAATAATGTAACATGATAAATACATACAGATGCCTATGTAAATACTAATTCCAAAATTTCTTATACAACTGCTAAGAAATTTTGGAGGGTCTCCTGGTTTCGAACCCGGGTTTCTCGTGTACCACTGAAGTTGGTGCGAAAGCCCAACCAATTGGTCTAATAGCCGTTAAAAAAAAAAACTGCTAAGAAAACAGCAATGCACAACTTTTCATACAAAAAGTACAAGTCATGGTAGCATGATTGCTGATTTAGGTGGTTTATCAACTTGTACATCTATTTCTTGGTGGTGAAACCAGGAACTAATTCATTGATGATTGCAGAGGTATTAAGACAATCTGGCTTTGCTCCTCCATAATAAAAGAATGCCATTATCTTTGACAACTCATCTGCTGTTCTTAGTTCTGAAAACCAACAAAACACAATTGCATCATCATCTTTAACAGTTGGATAATAATTCTTAACCAAACAAGAATAATTTCTGGACGAGTAAATTGCATTTTACATACTTTAAGTTTTCAGTCAAATTGCAGGCGTTGTTCTTTAGCTAACGAAATTACACTGTATGTCCTTTATGTTACTGTTTCTCATCAGATGGTGTCCTTTAAGTTTTTACCCTAACTTGGTTAATTTTTTCTGTTAACTCTCAAGTCTTAACACATGCCACTCACATTGGGGCATAATGGTCATTTCCGCTTAATAAGTGGCTTCTACATATTCGTGCAAATGATCATTATGTCATTTTGTACTAACATGTTTTAGTTATTAAGTGAAAATGACCATTAAGAATTAACAAAAAAAATTAACTGGGTTAGGAAAAAAAAAACATCGCCTGATGAGAAACAGTAACATAAAGGACACTCAATGTAATTTCGTTAGTTTCGCCTGATGAGAAACACTAACATAAAGGACACTCAATGTAATTTCGTTAGTTAAAGGACAAAGCCTGTAATTTGGCTCAAACTAAAAGACACAAAACGCAATTTACGGGCATCACATAACATGCCTACTTCATGTTCTTATCTTTTGAACCTGCCTCGATGGCGATGGGCAAATATGTCATTTGTCCAAATTTTCTTGAACCAAGGAAATACATCATGATATCATATTATTGGTACCTTTTTCACGATGTAAAATCTTCCCAGTTTTTGTAAATATGAGCTCGGGAAACACAGAAACTCCTAGTGTTGATACCAGGTCACACTCCACAACAGCATCAATTGCAACACACTGTAAAACAAACAAAACAACATATGTTTTTATAATGTGTGCATACAACATACATACAAATAGATAGACATGTGCGTATACGATGTATGAATGAGGGGGATGAATTTGTGTTACCCTCGGTGATGGAATCCTGCAATCCCATATAAGTTGTATAGCTTTCTCCAGCTGATCACGAACCATTTCATTTTCCTTTGGCCTGACAGAAACAATCATAAAATCATCAACCACCATAAAATCCCATAGGGCTGTAATCAAGCCGGGCTAGGTTGAGCTCGAGCTCGAACTTAAGCGAGCCAGCTCGGCTCGGCTCGTTTATTTAACCGAGCTGAAAAGTCGAGCTCGAGCTCGGCTTGTAAAATGTTCAAGCCAACTCAAGCCAAATCGAGCTGGCTCGTTAATTATTTTTTTTTTATTTTTATTTTTTACAAATAATGGTAACATAAAAAACAAAAAAATACACATATATCTATATGTATTATATATTTTTTTTAATATTTTAATGACCGAAAAGCATGTTAAAATATTATATCTATAATTTTTGTTTATTTTCCCATATTTTTATATGTTAATGATTAATTAAACTTAAAATGTTAAACACTTCAACCCCCTCTCACATTTTTTTTATTTTAATACATATATAATAAAAATTGATCTATATAAAACAAAATAATTCGAGCTGGCTCGCGAGCTCACAAGCCGAGTCGGGCCTAGCTCGAGCTTGGCTCGTTTACAAATCGAGCCGAACTGAGCCGGCTCGTTTACAACCGAGCTTTTTTCGAGCGAGCTGCGAGCTTTTTGAACACCCCTAAAATAGGGATGAGCGTGGTACCGGTACCGTACCGAACCGGTACCTGAACCGAAAATACCGATCCCGAAATTCATCAAAACTGGGTACCGGTACCGAAATATTTAGTACGGTACCGGTATCGGTACGGGACCGGTACGGTACCGGTATTTGAAGGTAAAATTCTGTATTTTCCCGGTACACCGAACCGGTACCGATACCAAAAATGCCAAAAAGTGGGTACCAGTACCGAAAAAATTCGGGGAAATTCGGTACCGGTATCGGTATGGGACCGGTACGGTACCGGTACCCAGTACCAAATGCTCATCCCTACCAATACCTAAAATCCCATATAAGTTGTATGGCTTACGCCATAATACACATACTAACCTTCTATAACGATTATGCACTAGAACAATCAACGGGCTGAGGTCCGAGAATACAGTTTCCTCCCATTCTGCAGAAGTGATGTCTTTAATGGCACGTATATCTTGCCAATTAACTTCACCATCACTATCATCATCATCGTCATCATCTTTTTTGACATTCTTAACGCTCATTTTATCAAAGAACTGACTAAAATTGAAACCCCACCCATCAGCATCTTCAGGCCAATCAGGATCATCTTCATCTACAACAAGGGGATAATCGGCTAAAAGCTTCTGCATCTTTTTTCGTTTTTCTTCAGGATCGACTTCTTCTTCAACCTCGGGATTCATTGCAATCATTTGTCGAATCTTTTCTCTGAATTCTTTCCTCTCATCCTCGTCCATTTCAAAATCATCATCATCATCGTCACTTTGATCACTCTTGTTTGACCCTTTGACTCCTTTCTTTTCACTATCATTATTATCCAAGACTTTAGAAGCTCTCAGACTACTTCTTCTCAAACTTGCAGTCTGTTTTCACAATCCAATGGGAATCTATTAGAGATGGCAGATGGCCAGATGGGTAGGCCCGGGTAAAGATAAGATCAGGTCGAAATGGGTCATTTTCGTACGGGTCAAAATGGGCCAGGCTACACTGCAAACACTTTTGTGACCATTTTATATATCTGTTTACATACAACTAATGCATTATTTTCTATTACAGAAACAATAACATTTTAATGATGTTAAAAATGATAACTAGGTGGTTGTATCTTGTACGCGTTATATATAGACTTTCGACCTGTATCACCCATTTGACCTGTTTGAGATAATGTATTACCGACCGAAATCAGTACATAAACCATTACTGAACAAGCGAATTCAATTGGAAAGATACCATAAAGTGCAATCTCGGTAGTGAAATGCTTGTAAAAGGAGGCTTATTAAGTGAAAAAGAAGCTTTTAATACATTCTCCTTTGCGTATACAGATCGGTAAAATGGCACCGAACTTAATCCCGTACAATGTAATGACATAGCAAAACGCAAATCCAATATCCAGCTCCACTGGTTTGAACTGAAATAATCATAGACAAGCAAATTTAGTTAATTATACAGTTTAAAAGGAGGTATAGCAAAGCTGAGCACAGTGTATAATTCATAACGCTCTTTTCAAGAATTATCTTTACATTTGGGTGAAATACAAATTTCATTCCAGATGCTTAGCTACTTGAGATATTTAATGCATTTTTGGCCTAAAATGGTGTTTTTGTCTTATATAGTTTAAGTACATCCATCTCGCGAAGGATTTGGTGTTTCAAAGTTGGATAAAACACGATTATTTAGAGGTGTAAACACTTTATTATATAAATAAAACAGATTACATATGACAAAAAAAAATATTACCTCAAAAACAACAGTTCGGCAAATAGCAAAAGAAGCAGAAGCAGAACCTGCAACAAAAACTACTTTTATTAAACAATAAAACAATGAAAAAACAGATTAATTCGAGCCATACATCCTACACGAGCCTGCGAACAAGACATACTTACTAATCAAACAATTAGATCCTACATTTAAGGGCTGTTTGGCAACTTCTGATGGGTAAGTGCTAACCCATTAAGAGGTCTGAAGTCTGAACCATTAAGAGCCAGTATAATGCTTAACCATTCAGAGGCAAGCAAATGTCTGAACCATTCAGACATTTGCTCGCGAAACAAACAATACCAGTAAGACGTCTGAAACAAACAGCCCCTTACAGTGGCGAAGCTTGAGATTTCCGACCGGGGGGTCGAAAACATATATACCAAAAATTTCTATAAGACCGGGGGGTCAAAAACGTATATACCCAAAAATTTCTATACGAAACTACACACACTCCACTAACGAGCGAAAAGTTCGGGGGGTCGGCCGCCCCCTCCCGCCCCCACAAAGCTACGCCATTGGCCCCTTATACGGGATCAAGCAATAAAAACTAGGAATGGCAATGGGCCGGGCTTGGGCCGGGTATTAGTAATCCCAGGCCCGTACCCGGTTGTAATTCTTTGTCCCATACCCGGCCCGTTACCCGTCGGGTATTTGTCGGGTAATTACCCGTCGGGTATCGGGCATACCCGTTAATTTCATAAAAATACCCGTTGGGACAAATGTGCAATTTTTACTTTGATGTTTATATAATTTACTATTTTAATGACTATAACAAAGGAAAATATGGTTAATAACTTACATATCATATTCAGACCATATATACCAAACTAAATCAAAACGATTACTTAATTAAGTAATTGTATCAGGACCACCTAATTGCATTAACATCTACAGAATGGGGTAGCGGCGCAGCTTGTTGCTCGCTTACCTGCGATATTGATGTAAAGTGCATTTTGTCGAATATATAAGATTTTATAAATAAAAAAAAAATAAAAAAAGATTTAAGACACAAAAAAAAAAAAAATCTACATAATAAAGGGTGATAGCTTCCATATCCAATATACATGCTCAAAAATAAGTTATTTGTTCACTAAGCACTTGTCAAATACATATCCACATATGACTATAAAGAAGGTAATAAGTACATGTACTAAGTTTATATATGGAAATCTATAATATAATACTTTCGGGTATTATTCGGGTAAATGGGCCGGGTATCGGGCGGGTATCACTAAATCCCATACCCGTACCCGTACCCGATTTTTTTCTTTTTTTAAGCCCGTACCCGGCCCATACCCATTGGGCTTCGGGTATACCCGGCCCGTATGTTTCGGGTTTCGGGTATACCCGTCAGGCTTGGGCTTTTTTGCCATCTCTAATAAAAACAAATTTATTCCTCCCTCTGTCACAAAATAAATAAAAATCTATGATCTAATGATGAAACTTTGTTTAAAACTTTGAAAGTGAATATTTATATACCAAAAGTTTATGTTCAATATAATTAACTATTTTCAAAAACATCATAGATAAATAAATAGATTACACAAAACAAAAGCATGAGTGCAGGACACCGAAAACATTAGTCCAAATTACAAATTTAAATTCAAAATCTTAACAGCAAATGCAAAATCTAATCAACAAAAAATACATATTATAATCAAGTTTAGGGTTTACAAATAGGTTTAAACAACAAGTAATTTTGTTTAAAAAGCTATCACTAACATCGATTTAAACTTCCAATTGAATGTTGAAATTAAAGCAACACTAGTTCGAAACCCTAATTACATGATTTGATCGTGAATGTAGAGATACCTTGGTATGAAGATGAGTGTTCTCTGTTGCAGGGTTTTGGAGGTTTAGGATAAGATTCGGGTTTTCTTATTTTTGGGCCATTGACCCGAAACCCAAATAATATGCACTTGGACTTTGGGTTTTCTTATTTTTGGGCCATTGCCATTTTAATCCGGTTTGAGTTATTTTGCCAGTTTAGTCCAAATGTTTCATTTTTTATCTGTGGGTCCAAAAAGGTTTCACCGTTGCCATTTTAGTTCACTGGCTTAACTTCATCAATTATTTCTGTTAACGAGAATGACCATTCGGTCATTTTATATGTAATTCTGTTAACTAAAAGGGCAATTTGACCATATAAAATGACCGAATTGCCCTTCTCGTTAACAGAAATAATAGATGAAGTTAACCCAGTGAACTAAAATGGCAACGGTGAAACCTTTTTGGATCCACAAGTGAAAAATGAAACCTTTGGATTAAACTAGCAAAATGGACCAAACCACATGGACTAAAATGACATTTAACTCTTTTAATAATCTTAACTATTAATCGTTGGCCGGCAACAAATCAAATTTAAAAAATTAACTAGTGGTGATCCTAACTTTTCATATATTGTAAACTAGTGGTGGGTCTTTTTTTTTTCTTTTTTTGTTTGTTGGATTTTGATTTATTATTTTTAATTTTAAATAGGGATTTGTGTATCAAGAACTCTAATTTGGTGAGATATGTATGTACTTGTGTAAATATTAAAAGTGAGAGTTGATGTAATTTGGTTGATGTAGGCTGGTGGCCATTGTTGTATGTAAATAAAATTTGAACTTGGCAATGACCTCTAGCTCAAGTGGTAGGGGGCCTTCTTTAAAGACTCAAGTACAATTCTTATTTGGTGCAAAAAGGAGTGAGGCACTGGTGGGCAGTGATAGGAGACCCAGTGAAACCTGGGTTCGATCCTTGAGTCAAACAGGTTTTACCGGTAATTTTACCGTCGTGTCTACGGGCGGGTGGGTTATCGGTTTTTCCCCGAAATTGGTGGTGGACGACTCGGGTTATTCTCGGAGTACTCAGTTTGTCCAGTGGGAGCACCGAGAGTGCTCGAGATTGATTTGTTAGTCGTTAAAAAAATTGAACTTTCAAAAAAAAAAAAAAAAAAAACATCTCTAATTTTGATCACATGGTTCATGTGTATTCTCTTTTAGGATTCCTTCATTTAAAATTTAGTGAAAATCATATCATTCATTAATGTTTAGCGGGTGAGTTAAGGAGGCACTCCAATTAAGGAGAATTAAGGAGGAGATGGTAGAAGCCAAATTTGGGTATATGCAATCAATGGCCAGATTGTTTTGTTTTAGTATGGTTAATAAATTGAAGGCCGTGCGGTTATAAAGTTAATGATCAACATTGAAAATGTTGTATATTGGGATCAACTAATGAGCTTCACTATTCAAAATCAAACACTAATATCTTCACACAATATACTTATGAATCCACAAATTATAATCTAGGGTAAATTACATTTTTCGTCCTTTATGTTTGTATAGAATTACAATGGATGTTCTTTAACTTTAGTAATTACAGTCACAATCTTTTATTTAGAAAACTCGTTACATCTTTCATCCTTTAGCATTAACAAGGTTAAAATTTTAAGTTAAGTTAGGACATGTGCCTTGCACATGAGGGTAAATTGGTAATTTCACTTTCTTATATATAAAACCCTATTTTTTCTCTCAGCCATCTCTCTCCTTCTTTCTCTTCAACCAACCTACACCACCACCATCGCCATATTCCATCCGCCGCCACCACCACTGTATCCAGCAAACACCACCTCTCCCTCTTTATAACAAACCCCCCACTTCCTTCTCCTCTCTCTCTCACACCCTCAGCAAACACCACATCCTTCTCCTTTCTCTTGCCGACGACAATGGAAAAGGGGCTGGATCCGTCACCTTACAGGTGTGTATTTATTGTTGTATTTGTTGATGAAGTTGAAATGGGTCACAAACTCCCCAGACTCCTTATTCACAACCTCTGGACTGTTTGATGGGTATGATCTCAATGGGGATCGAAGATCTTTTGAGAAGTGAGTAGCGGCAAACCTCGTACGCGACATCTTCTCTCGGATCGTAACCTATATAGATCCTGTATGGTTTTTCATGTTGACATTGTCGGGATTTGGATCGGCATTGGCGATTTGGGGGTTTAGGGTTACGTAACCATTGAGGTTCAAGATCTGCAAATGTGAAAGTGAAGTGGGTTAATTGTGAAATCTAGCAAATGAGTATTGATTGAAATCGAGAAATGATAAATGGGTGTTGAAAAAGTTTTGATTTTGAGAGTGGGTTTGTGTACCTGAAGAGAAATCAAGATGTAGATCTGGAGTGAGGGGATGAAGGTGAAAGGGGGAGAAATGGGTATGCAGGTGTGTATTTATTGATTGCTTTTTGTTTTATTTATATAAAATATTTTAGTTAGATTGGTAAAAAGACCAAAGTATCCTTGTACAAATAGATTTAACTGAAATTTTTAACATTGTTAGTGCTAAAGGACAAAAGATGTAACTAGTTTTTCTAATAAAGGATTGTGCCTGTAATTATTAAAGTTAAAGGTTATCTATTGCAATCCGATATAAACATAAAGGACGGAAAGTGTAATTTACCCTATAATTTTTTTTGTTTTAAAATCTGGTATAAATACCGTACATATAAAAAACTTCTAATAATTTACATCGAGATAGTTGGTAAATGGGTAACAAGCTGCGCCGCTACCCCTTTTTGAATAGCAAAACTAAGCCTTTTAAAAACTACGTCCATAGATCTCGGGGTCATAACATTACTATGCACGACCCTTTGAACTCGACTAAGTAGGTCCACAGCCTCTGGCGCCAGAAAAACAAAACTATCAAAAGTAAATGGGATAAACACGTGCTGGTTGTCAAGGCACGCTTTCTCATGCTTGATCACTTTACCCGAAGCAGCCTGGCCCACTGTGAAAGCACTACTCCCTAAGCCCACAAGCGGGGAAACCCCTGTCAGATCCACACAGGCGTGTTTTCCTCCTACCCATCCAAAGACAAGAATGTCGGCTGGTCGAAGGGTAGATCTCCCTTCCAATGGGTCTGTTAAGAAATTAACGGGTGCCTCTTTCTTAGCAGAAATACCAGCGCACCTGAATATGTCAAAAAGGACATCCCTAACCAAATCATGTCGGTATTTGAACCCCGGGAGCTCTCTACAATGAACTGCATGCTCACCAAAAGAATCCAAACACGCCCTATAATCTATTTTAAAAAAAACAAATCTGTAAAGGTTTATTTAGACAATAGATAAACTGATAAGATGGCATAACCATTAATACATAATTTTATTTAGATCTCATTATTTTGAGGTAGATGGGTGACGTGGATCATATAAATGATAACGCCCTTGACCAGGAGGAGATGAGCCGCCTTTGTGTAGCTCATAAGCCACATGCGGAAAACCTTGTTCATTAACTTGATGATGATTAGTCTTAGATCAAGGTGGGTGGCGTGGATCATATAAATGATAACGCTCTTGACCAGGAGGAGATGGGTCACCTTTTTGTAGCCCATAAGCAATCTGTGAAAGACCTTGCTTATTAACTTGATGATGATTAGTCTTAGACCACGGTGGGTGGCGTGGATCATATAAATGATAACGCCCACCAGGAGGAGATGGGTCGCCTTTGTTTAGCCCATAAGCTACCTGCAGAAGACCTTGCTCATTAACTTGATGATGATTAGTCTTAGACCAAGGTTGGTGACGTGGATCATATAAATGATAACGCCCACCAGGAGGAGATGGGTCGCCTTTGTGTAGCCCAGTAGCTACCTGCGGAAGACCTTGCTCATTAACTTGCTGATGATTAGTCTTAGACCAAGGTGGGTGACGTGGATCATATAAATGATAACGCCCTTGACCAGGAGGAGATGGGTCGCCTTTGTGTAGCCCATAAGCTACCTGCGGAAGACCTTGCTTGTTAACTTGATGATGATGATTAGTCTTAAGCATGATCTTTGCGACTCTTGTTGCACGAGTCATATAATGATCTTGAGTTACACATGAAAGGAGTAAACAGATTAGAGCTCGCATTATCTTGGGCCACATGATATTTGAACCTTTAATTCTTAGCTAGCAAGATATGTTGATAGATAGAGATGATGCTCAGATTTAGAATTTATATAACAATCTTCCCGTAACCCACGATATAATGTTCACGTTTTCCCTTTGTGTACTAAAAAGAAATATGACATTACATGTGATTCCTTCAATCACATGATTTATCTCCTATCTTTCAATCACATGTATCACACTAGTTACAAAACAAACATAGACTAGCAAAAAAGGCATGGATCGTTAAGGATTGTAGAACCTTAATGACAAGGTTGCAACTACTTGATGCAAAAACCTTTTTTTTTTTTTTTTTTGGAAAAAACCAAAGCGTTGCTAAAACTGAAATAACCAAAACTAGACGATTTTCAATAATAAAAAACTGAATATTTCGGTTACGGTTTCGGTTTAACCAAAAAACCGAACCGAACCATACACACCTGTATTGGTTAAGATTTTGCCAAACATTATATGGAAACTCTTTAACGTGTTTTCAACCTGTACTGGTTAAGATTTTGCCAAACTTTATATGGAAACTCTTTAACGTGTTTTTAGCTTGTTCCTCACGTTTTATTATTTTTTTGGATAAGTAACATTTTTATGGCATGGAACTTGCAACCATGTACGTGTAGTCTTATCTTTCATAGTTATGACTTAAAAAATTCATATCCTATACAAAATTCTAATTAACATGATTTTTTTTTAATTAAAAACCTCATAGTTTCTTCTATATCATTATTTCTCATACTTTCTTCTATATCATTATTGCTCTTGTTCCGGTAGAGGTAAATGAGGTGTTTCATAATCAAAATGTTGCGAGTTCAAATACTGCAGAATACAAGTGTGATGTATATATCCTTGAATATCTAGAAATTGTTGTTAAAAAAAATTAGTGCTCTTGATAACTTCATATGCTATAATATTTTGCCACTTTTGAATGCTTTTTTTAAACCACTTCAGGATCAAGCCATGTATTTTTCTAGGTTTATTCGACATTTGTGTCATCTTTTTGCAAGTTCACTGGATCAAATAAATAACACATGAAATCGGATCAATGATGTTCTAGTGAGCGGAAATCACTATAACACCAATCGTGGGGTAATGAAACGAGATGAACAACAACACACAATCGATACTAAAACTTTCTAGGATCTATTAATCACTAATAAACCCAAACACACTACAAATCTGGCCGATTTTCTTACAAGAAGGATTCAAGCTCTCAAGAACCCTAGGAAAACTATTAACCACAAACTTCTAACTTTGTTCTATTTATAGATTATACAATAGTTTGTAAACTCTTAAACGAATTCCGCTACGTGGTTACTAACTTTGTTCTATTTATAGATTATACAATAGTTTGTAAACTCTTAAACGAATTCCGCTACGTGGTTAATATTTGGGGGGGGGGGGATTTTCAGGGCGGTTTAATAAGAAATTATAAAGAAAGCGGTTAATATTATAAAACATATGTCACATACACAACACCCAACTATTAATTTTCCTCAAGAAACCCCAAGTGTTAGAAAACATTAGGTTAGAAAACATTTTGTACATGTCAAGACATGTTATGAATTGCACGTCTCGACACTTAAAGAATATGAACAGCAGAAAGTGCTCGAACTGTAAATCACAAAGTGTATACGTCGGTTCCTATAAAAATAACCCGCGGTTGATGGAAATGGGTAATGAGACTACTTTAGTCTACTCTTCCTTCTTTTTGACACGATATGGGTACTTCTGATATATCGAAATGCTAGTCATTACAAGCGGAAGAGCCAAAAGGCAGAACAATGAAGGCGGTTTCCCATCAAATACAAACTGCAACAAGGCAGTAACAAGAAGTGCAGACACCATGACAAACCCCTGCATGTATTTTGTTACCAATAAGTACGCAAATTGATAAAAGAGTAAAGTGCACGGATGGTCCCTGTGGTTTACCAAAATTTTGGATTTGCAACAAGACCATCCATGTACTTTTGAAAAGCTAGTGACCAAATCCAAAATTCTGGTAAACCACAGGGACCATCCGTGTACTTTACTCTTGATAAAATTTGTTAGATTCTCTCACCTTTAGTAAGAACTAAGAAGTATCTTGAATACGAAACTTAGAAAATGGTAAAAGAAAAATAAAAACTGAACTTGCCTTGCGTATACCACCAGCATATGAAGTGACGAGGCCCACAAGAATCCCACCAACAGCATTAATAAAAACCGGGATCTGAATAATAAAAATGAAGAAACCGCAAAGACTCAAAACTTGATATCATAAGATTATCAAGTATAAAAGATGATTACCATCATAAGCGGGGTCCACCCATAGAAGAATCCATGTTGTCTGATTGCTTCACCATCTGGAGATTTGTACGTACTTGCTAGTAAGCAAAGGCTCCCGACCAATGACATTTCTACCGTCATCAAGTATGATGAGTGTTTCTTAACCTAAACATCAAAATTAAACTTTTACATTATTAACAACCGAAAGATTTTGACTGTTATATCCCCCTATTGTTCACTCAATCGTAACACTTTTAATCCATGACTGTTATACCTCTCTTATAAAAGAATAAAAAATAAAGAGTAAAATGCCATTTTCGTCCCTGAGGTCTGGCCAGTTTTGCGACTTTCGTCCAGAGGTTTGTTTTTCCGCACCTGGATCCAAAAGGTACTTTGAAATCCTGCCATTTTCGTCCAGCTCGTTAACTCAATCCATTTTTCTCCGTTAAGTCATGGGTATTTTCGCCTTTTTTGCCAACTTAAAAGGGCAATTCGGTCTTTCTCACTTTATGTACAAGCATTTAGCATAATGTACAAGTATTCAAAAGAAAGAATTGCCCTTTAAGGTAACAAAAAAGACGAAAATACCCATGTGTTAACGAGCTGGATGAAAATGGCAAGATTTCAAACCTTTTGGATCCAAATGCGGAAAAACAAACCTTTGGACGAAAGTCGCAAAGCTAGCCAAACCTTAGTACGAAAATTGCATTTTACCCAACAATAAAAACCACAAGTATAGAAATCCTTAACAAAGGAACTGTTAACCAACCTGAGACGCCCATTGGCATAAAGCAGAAGCAAGACCCGAAAGTAGAGAAGCTATCAAGACCGGAATAATTCCATAAAAAACAATTTCATCGGGATTATCACTTCCGTAATCTTTTCTCGAGCCTTCGCCAATACTTAAAAGCACCGCTGCTAATATAAGAATGAATAGGGCACCAATTTGTTGAAACGATTGTTTCTGCCTGCAGTCAACTTTTCCGTTATTTTATAAACATGTAAAGTGAGGTGGGAACCACATTGAGTAGGGATGCAAACAAACTAAACGTCCAGCGAACATCTCTTGAACAGTTCGGCGGGAACTTCGTTTGTGTTAGTTCATTTAATAAATGAAGGAACACGAACAAGAAATTTCGTTCGTTTAGTTAAATGAACGAACATGAACAGAGCCCGCATTTGCTTATTAATGTTCGGTAACGTGTTCGTTTATGTTCGATAGCTTATTAGTGTTTTAAATTTTTATATTTCATTTAAGTACTTTAAAATTTTGACAAATCATCATCATCATCATCATCGTACTCAGTATATCCCACCTATAGCAAAGCTAAGGTAGGGTCTGAGGAGGGTGGGATGTAGACAGCCTTACCTCTACCCCGTAGGAATAGAGAGGCTGCTTCCAATGAGACCCCCGGCTCGATTGTGGTTTTGCATCAAGCCTTGGACATAAGGCACATAACACTCAGCAATTGAGACAAACGCCAATTGGTGCATGTACCCCCTTGTCTTTCGGCTATCAACGCCACCACATGATGCCTGATTAACGATCCCCTCTTTTTAACGTTATTTTCACGAAATTAGTAAAATAACGTTAAAAATTAGTGCACTTTTGCTTTTGCCCCCCCGAGCGCCCACACATATATTACATTATATGAGCAGACCGCAAGCGGGGCTCAAAATATTTAATAAGCATCAGTGTATTATATATTCTGTCCATGAACGATTGTTTGTATTTGTTTGTTTTCATTTGTGTTCATGAACATTGGTTTGTGTTCAAGAATGTTCGTTAGCTAAAATTAACAAACGAACATGAACAGAAAATCTCGTTCGGTAAGTGTTCATGAACACATATATCTCTTTAACAAACGAACATCATTCAGTTTGTTTGCAGCCCTAACATTGAGCTCTGGAGGGTCCCACGTGGATAAAAAGAGCTTACCTTAAAATAAAATATGTAAACAATGCTGTGAAAATTAACTTTGTTTGATTCAACATTGAAAACGTGAGGGAATCAAGGCTCTTGTATGAAATCTGCAACAAACTATTTTGTAGTGCGTAGATAGCTGCGGGTAATCCTGATGCGCTTAACGAGCCAATCAAAGTCCATTCCTTGAATACTTTATTTAAACTACCATCTTTCGCCATGAGAAACAGTGCACAAATAACCTACCACAGGTGTGTCATCATATAAGTTAGAAAAAATAGAAATACATAAGAGATGTAAAGAAGTATATCCAGTACCTTTACTATCTCGCATGCCAAAACAGATGAAGTAACAATCACGTCTCGCCTGTAGGAATAGTAGATACAATCAACCTACAACCTCATAATTTGTTTGTTTATACTGTGTGTGTGAAGGGTGGGGGGGGGGGGGGGGGGGGGGATAGTATAATAGCTATTTTTGCTCTTGAGATATGTTATAAGCCTTGTATACCAAAAATAGTCACAGATTTATATTCAAATATCATCAAGCTAGCATCAAATCTACTATCTACAATTCAGTCAACTAACTTAATAGCACAACAGGGATGTCTAGCATAGCATAAAGAATTGATGCAACAAACATTCAAGATTCAAAAATAGTCACAGTGTATTTTGCTTCTATTGTCTTATAGTATACTTTAACAACTCTGCCGTCTACCATGTATATATCCACGCCTTGAATTTATAGGAGTGAGTTAAGAGTCTTGGAAACCGAGGCGTGAGGCGAAGACGCTAGCCTCTGTATGTGTGTGAGGCATCCGATATTCATGAAACACTTATAAAATGATTCCAGATAATATTTTCTACCTTGTTAATTCTTAAACACCTATTAACAGATAACAAAATAAATACACACACAAAAAAAAGTCTTTGTAAACCAAAGAAGCTCAGCTTTATGTACAACCCAAGGAGGTCTATGTACAACCAACTCAAAAAGGAAAGCCCAATAAACATTAGAAAGAGCCCAAAAATGAATTAAAAAAAAAAGAGAAAAAGAAGTATACTTTGTTTCCAGCTTTTGAATTTTTGTTTTCAGCTTTGGATCTTCTTCGGTCCGGTTTTGGAGGATGGATAAAACCACATAATGGCTTTGCGCCTCGACAAAGGCGCTCACCTTGGATTCACATTATCAAGCCGGTCTCCCAAAACATGTTTGACTACATAGACATACATATGTCCATAATACGATCAACACATACTCCATAGATCGATCAAGAGATTCATGCATTTATGCACCAGCATGTACAAAAGCATACATGAAGTCATACATTCATGGCTACAGATTTAATCTCTCACTAGGTAAAAAAAGAAGTCCTCACTTGAGTTCTATATTCACATATGCATGATACCTAGGACTATGTGATCACCAAGATGGCAAGATGACAGTGTACTAGTATAAGAACCACCCTATGAATGTTTTAGTATATGTTAGTTGATTTCTCAGTTAGGATAGTTGCTACATGAATCTAAGCAAGTCCAACTGTCAAGGAAATCAATTTACCGTTCCATCAGAACATAATAAGATCATTCCTAAATAAACCTTTTTACTATTTCTTTTGTTGTGATTGTGACTTTGCATTCCTATATGTTGTGTATCATGTTTAATTTGTTTCTATTTGTACTCTCTGACCACTCCTTTTGCTATTTGTAGCTTTCTATTTCTATACATTTAGCTTTGCTAGTTTGTCTACTGTTTGTTTGGAGCCGGGGCCCAAGGGTCTCTTTGGAAGCAAGCAGCCTCTCTATCCCCAAGGATGGAGGTAAGGTTTGCCTAAATCCCACCCTCCCCAAGTCCCGAGACCCTACCTACTAATATCTTTGCTACTTCACACAGATCATTCATTGTTCCATCACTATCAAGTATCCTACTGAAAGCCCATTCATCCTTCCCTCCCTCAGATGAATATCTATAAGTTTAAATGGCTACAGAACTAGTAAACTCCCATTGTTGTACACATCGTCTCCCGATCCTATCACACAAACACCAACAAGTAGTCAACTGCGCAATCGAAGCTATTATCTACTACACATCCTTCCACATCAATTTTGCCTTAAATCGCCGCTTAAGTTCATCATAACTAAACAAGTGAACCTCTCACACAAACACCTACAGCAACAAACAAGTAGTAAACTGTCTACACGATTATCACCATAATTTCCACATCAATTTCACCATAATTCACCTTAAACCACAGCTTAACTTGATAATCAAACGAGTAAATCCACTACTAAGCAAATTAAACAGCAAAAGTGACCTAATCATAAACAAATTCATCGAAGTTACCCGATGCAGCGTTTGGAAATGAGAGGTTGAGCACCGTATTGAATTGTGAGCAGTAAAGAGTAGAACCACACTTTTTTCATGTTAACACTTCTTCTTGACTGATTTTTTGCACTGGAGGACGCCATTGATCAGGAGGAGGAGACCTTCCTTAGGGAGGGGTTTGTTTTTCACTTTTTCTTTACTTTAATATAAAAAATGAATTGTTTAGGTCCCTAAACTTTTCTTTAAATACACCTACACCCGTAACGTCAAACTAATCTACTTCTAAATGCTTCTGTACGAGGATGAGCTCGGTATCGGTACTGGTACCGAAATTTGCCAAATATGCGTACTGGTACCGAAAATGTTTGGTATTTGAAGGTAAAATTCAGTAAAATATCGGTACTGTGCTGAACTGGTACTGGTACCGAAAGTACCGGTACCAAAAAAGCCAAAAAGTGGGTACTGATTTGAAAAAACGGTACGAGGAATTGGGTAAAGGTACCAAGTCTCATATGTTCATCGCTACTTCTATATATGTCGCATTGTAGGATTTGAACCATCCACTTTTTGAGTAGAGAGGAAGCACCTGGTCCATTTTTGTAATTTAGCTAATATACATGCATGTGAACGTTAAAATGGTAATAAATTTTACTACTATTTAGTGACTCTTCCCAAAGGAACTAACAATAGTCTTGGTAGTAAGTAATGTACTCTACAACTAAAAGGTTAAGAGTGTAAATCTTTTCAGGGTCAACGTATTTATTTTAGAAAATCTAAAAGTTGTTCAAAAATAGAAGTTCATGGTTGGCTAACTAGGGGGATGTTTGTTTCGTTCAGATCTGACCCAGTCAGCTCTAATTCCTCCTATGTCTCATTCAGCATCAAACAATGTCTGATTGATTCAGACCCAATTTTAACCGTTCAAATGTTTTTTTTAACCAAACAGTCTCAAGTCTGACCGAATCAGATGTTTCCCTCTTAATGGTTCAGTTCAGATGCAAACAAACAGCCCCTAGGTCTTGTGTTATTCTAGAATGCAATATAATTACTAATTTTGAATCTCGTTGTTAGGAAACAATGTATTTAGATATTAATTATCGATGAACTTATTGCTAATCTAAATGGTAAACTTGAAACATAAAGATCCCTAGTTTTGATATGATTGAAATTAAAGATTTGTGTTATTAAGTTGTTGATAAATAATTTAGATATACCAAATACATGTCTTAATACGCTTAATGTATACATCAAGAAGGTTGATGACGAGTTAGAGGTTCAATTAGAATGAAGTTAGTTAGGTTTTGATTGTCTAAAAAGACTAACATTAAAGAATTGGAATGGATTGGTAAAAGATTAAAGATTAGGATCCACATATATCAATATCAATTGATTATAGATTAATAAAGATCAATGGTAATTGACATCAGCTGATCAAAGATAAAGGTTGATACTAGTCATAGACGATGATTCGGAAGCTTGCAAAGATCAACATATGAAATATAATATCACAAAGTGAAGATCAAAGCCGAAGCGACAATTGAATCACTTGGGAATCTAGAAAGGTATAATAACAAACTTATAAAAATATCATTTTGATAAAGTCTTGTTGTTTTCCAACAAAAAAAAAAGCATTTTATAAAACATCAAATCAAACTAATTTTTACAAAATTAATAAGTTTTTGAATTAAATTTGAATCTGAAAGGTGGTAGATGGAGCTTGCCAAGCTTGGTAAAGATTCAAAATGTATTCGTCTTGAAGACACAATGATGCTTAAAATGGTTTAAATACAACTACTTTGGGAAAGCATCTTAAACCTTTACAAATCTCAAAAGCAAACTTACCATTTTTGTGTTTAAACTTGTTTTCAAATCTTAAGGTCAAATGGTATATTCTCGATACTCGAAAATCAGATAAAAATGTGTTAGAATGAGTTTGGTAAAGTGGATTGGATAATTCATAACGTTCACAACATAACAAACTGGACAAGTCTGACGGTCCACAATCGATACCATCGATAGTGGCATCGACCGTCAGATCTGCAGTTTGTCCAATCTTGATTTTCGTGATGTGCCAATAAATAGATTCACCCACTTTCATTCTAAATCACTCTTTTTTGCTTTAAACACTCTATTATATAAATCTAAATCATATCTCTCTAAATATCTTGTGATTTAAACTCCAAATCAAAGATAGGAGCAAAATAAAAGAGTTATTCCATAATAAACCATTATTCAGTGTGTTTGAACATTGTATTGTGAGAATTATTCTTGTTGTTGTGAGAAATTTGTAAGGGGCATCACTAAATTTGTTTAGTGATTTGAGAGTGGTGATCAGTGATCACTTCCTTTGAAAGAGCAAAATTATGTTTACATATAACCAGCCACTCACCCTATAATAGTGTACGAAACTGTGTCTTTGCCTATGTGTTGGTTAACGAATAACCATGTTGGTTAACGAATAACGATCCAGTAGCAAGGTAAAACCTTTTAAAACACTTAGTTGTGAGGTCGTTCAAGTCTTGCAAGGAGCAAAAAAATCGCTGTTCAAAAAAATATTAACCTCGTTTTAATTTTAGTTTTAAAGTTTTAACATAATACATTAAAAAATAATATAAAAACGAACAACCCGTTTCAGTGCTCTACCCAAGCTCATTTTGACTAACTCTTTACCCAAATACAGTAGGTTCGTGTCGTGTAATCGTATAAACCTTTACTAGGTTTAAAGACAACAAAGTATACACTTGAGTGAAAATATACAGAATACTAAAACTGATTCAAGTGATTGAATTCAACTAAGTTAAGTTGATCCATTGGACATCATTGAGAATTACACAAAATCAGAAAGCTTCAGTGTCCATAATGAGGTAAGAGCAGCATCCCATAAGACCATAACTTATTAAAATGATAAAAAGTGATCTGGTTTATATAATAAAATCCGCACAGAAAAACACGAACCAAACAACAAAAAAAACAGTTGTCTAATGACGACGTTCTACCGACCTGATGATCGCATACTAGTCCAAGGAAACTTGGATGTAGCAGCGGTGTTGCTACCGCGATCACTTCTCTGGCGGTCTGTCGGTGCGTGCCAAACCTTGCCATTGTAACCGGTCTGCCTCTTAACACCGCTTCCTTCAAGCCAATGAGTCTTCTTGGTTTCGTCGCCTTCAACAATGGTGGACTTGGACTGTTTGCTTTGTTTGCTCATGTTCTTGCGCTCCTCTTCAATCACCCGAATCGGGTACAAATCCGGTGAGATTGAAAGCGGGTTCCTTAACGTAACGTATGCTTTCTTGTAATCTGGTCTCGCAATCAAAAGCCCGCCTCTTTTCTTCTTCTTTCCGTCCATGTTGAGGGTTCTAACCTCGTCCACTTCAAACCCGTATAGTGATTCCAAAACCCTCTTGATTTCAATCTAGAAACACAATTCAGATGCATCAAAAACAACAAATTGATCTAATTTGCACCAAAATGTTAATAAAATGTGGTAAAAACAAACCTTGGAAGCAGACGGGATGGTTTTGAGGGCGATTTCAGTAATATTGGAGAAAGAAGTGGGCATCAGAAGCTTAATTGGAATATTAGCAAAGTTGACCACTCTTCGTCCCAATCTACTCCCCATGTTTGATATTTTATATCTGGAACCTATGACAAAACAAACAAACAAACAAAGATACCCAGTAAGATCTCACGGTCTGGGTAGAGGTGCACAAACTGGTTTTTAATTCCAAACCGAATCGGATTTGGTCAACAGAAGTCAAAACCGCTTTTTTCCCAAATCGGTTCCGGTTTTTAACTAGTTTTTGACCAGTTCGGTTTAACCAGTTTCAACGGAGGGGTTCTCAAACCAATAAAATACGATATAAGATTATAATGTCATTAGATTCAGGAACGGTTCAACCCTTTTAGAGGCCTAAAGTGAAACTGACATTACTAATGGAACTATAAGACACATTTCATTTTGTTTTAACAAAAGTTAAACATGTTCTAATTTCTTATGAAACTAATAACCATAAATTAATAATAGTGCAAGTTAAAATGTGATGTGCAGCAAAAAGATGAAAGGCTGTCCCTTTATTAGACCATAATCCAAAGACTTGTTCTTGAAAACTCATTAATGAAAGTTCTGTGATAAATTTACCTAACTAAGTTGTTAAACTGAATCATAAAAAGTAGAGAGCAGAGAAATCGAAAGCTACAAGAACCACTATTACATAATAATCTCCATTCAAAGAAGCTATTGCAAGATGATCAAGATAACAGATTATCGACCCTTTCTACCTAGACTGAACAGATTAGCAAAGATAGATTGCAAGATGGCCGATTGAATGAATGGCGCTGTGTATGTGTGTGGGTGGGTTGGGGGTGGGGGGGGGGGGGGGGATGATGGCAAAACAGGTCTAAAAGTGTTAAACAGGTCCGACACGACACAATTAACATATGTACTAGACACAAACATGACACGATTATCTAAACGTGTCATTTCCCCCAAACACAAACATATTTATAAATGTGTTAGATGACACGACCCGTTTAGCACGATTAATATTACAAGCTCAGTGACTTGACCCGACCCATTTAACACAATTAATATCAAAGAGTTGTAGAATACCTATCAAAAGCTGATCAACCAAATTTACATAATGAAACCAGAAAAATTATATGTAAATGCATGATAAAGCTTGTATAGAAGAAGCATTCAAATCGATTATCAAAACTCATTACCATTTTTGCAGCAATAATACCACAATCAGAAAGAAGACTCCTGGGACCTTAACATTCATAAATCAGATAGTTTAAACAATAAAACAAATCAACTAGTAACTGTAGTTGACTTTTCTAACAAGATTCGGCTTAAGCTTACGAGAAGATCTTGATTTAAGCCTAAAATGTAGATAAAATCGAGCAATGAACGAGGATGAGACGAAGATGGGACTGGTAAAATCGAGCGTAGGTTGTGATGGCTAGGGTTACAGACACGATAAAGGGAGAAGGTCACGAGGATGAGTATCAGGCTGCTGCAAATCTGCGATGGAATGAGACGACAGGCGTGTATAATATGCGGCTAGCGTAAGACAAGTTAAACATATTTAATTATTTTAAAATGTTATAAAATTAGATAGTTAAACGGGTTTAATCGTGTCATAAGCAGGTTAGGCGAGTTGAACCTGTGTAGACACGAATTTAAAGATGTCATAAACGTGTCAACCTGTGTTAGACATAAAACATATATAACTCAAACTCAAACCTGTTTAATTATGTGTCGTGTTAACAGGTCCGTGTCCGAAATTTTCAGCCCTATGTAGCCCTAAGTTGTAAGTTGGGTTAATTAGTTAGCGTGTTTTAAAAAGAAGAATAAAAAAAAGAGTAAAAACCAGTGCTGGAAAGCCTTGAACCCACCACGCCAATTGTTAAACAAACCAACACTTTACCACTGGAAGAGTCTTGCAATTGTTCATATGGGTTCACTCAAATATTCCGTTACAGTGTTACACTCTACTAAAATTCCAAAAACCAATGGGGTCATGTTACTCCAACCGTTCTAAAGTGGGACCGCCCCTGAATATCAAACCGGCAGTTTAGATCAGTTTCAAACCGGTTTCTCTCAATCCAGTTTCTAGAGCGGTTCAGTTTCAGTTTATAAGGGCATACATTTCCTATATCCCAGACACCCACTATAAGACCCCTAGGGCTGCGAACGAACCAAACGTTCGGCAAACAGTTCGTGAACCATTCGGCAAGAAGTTCATTTGTGTTCGTTCGTTTATTAAACAAACGAACACAAACAAGAAATTTCGTTCATTTAGTTAAATGAAAGAACATGATCAGAGTCCGTGTTCATTCATTTATGTTCATGAACGTTCGGTAACGTGTTCGATAGTTCATTAGTGTTTTTTGTTTATATATATTATTTAAATACTTCAAAATTCCGACAAATAAAATATTTAATAAGTGTCGGTTATTACATATTCTGTTCATGAACGTCATTTTGTGTGCGTTTGTTTCCATTTGTGTTCATTTGTATTCATCAATGTTAGTTTTCATTCACTGCCTAAAAGTACCAAACGGACACAAACAAACACGAACATGTTCACTTTCTTAACAAACAATCATTCGGCAAGTGTTCCTGAACACACATATTTCTTAACAAACGAACACAAACAAGGTCTTGTTCGTGTTCATTTGGTTCGTTTTACTAAAAACAGTAAAAATATACCAGAAACCCTAAAAGTAAATGGATAATAATTTCAGATAAAGAATGTACATAGGAAACAACTTCGGATCAAAACCCTAAATCTAATGAAATATGATTGCTAATTTACAGGCCCAATCCACTCAATTAATTGATAGATTATTACTTCTACTTCAAAAGTCATTAAAAAGAAGATCATTCCAGCGATTTTTGCTGCTGAAACAGAGAATCATCGGAACAATTTCTACTCGGAATTTGCAAAAATCGAACAAGATACAACAAAAATCTAACAATGAGAAGAACACTAATAACAAAACGAAATCATGAAACGAAATGAAGAAGAAATCGTTACCAGTTGAAACAGAGAATCGATTTGGGAGATGAAGTCGTATTAGGGTTTTGGGAAAATGCTCAGAAGTGGGTTTTGTATAGGATTTTATAAATTAAATCGGAGTTAAATGCTTGGTTGGTCCCTGTGGTTTGCAAAAATTGTAGACTTGGTCCCAATGGTTTACTAATTACACGCGTGGTCCCTGTGGTTTTCAAAAATGCACTCGGTTGGTCCCTAGCCCTAACATCAGTTAAATTTCTCAGTTAACTATGTGTGAAATGACTATATTACCCTTAGAACAATATATCTCCTGCCTCCTACCCTAAACCACCACCACCATCTCTCCTGCACCACCACCGAACACCCACCACCATCTCACCTTCACCACCACTGAACATCCACCACCACCACCTTCCCTGCTCAATCAACAATCAACAATCGAACCCTGCTCAAAGTCTGCTCAAAGTCTCCGAGCTCACATCCCTCTTTCAAAGATTCA
Source organism: Helianthus tuberosus (assembly GCA_030545235.1). Classification (NCBI taxonomy): domain Eukaryota; kingdom Viridiplantae; phylum Streptophyta; class Magnoliopsida; order Asterales; family Asteraceae; genus Helianthus; species Helianthus tuberosus. The sequence continues at coordinate 186,906,977 of CM060382.1, read as the reverse complement.
TAACCCCCAAATCAACAATCGAACCCTGCTCAAAGTCTCCGAGCTCACATCCCTCTTTCAAATCGACCCAATCAACCTCTTAAAACCCAAATATGAACCGGAAAGTGAGTTAAAACAGAACTGAAATGAAATTGATCTAAGTCGTAATACAAGGTTTCAGGCCAATCACTTACCGGAGAAATTAGGTACGACCACCACCATCGTCATCGACGCCAGCGGCTGCTGCTGTCGCAGCCTCTCTCACCCTCAACTTTCCACTATCTCTCTTCTGTTTCGTGTCGCCGCACCACCATTGAACAGTGGTGGTGGTGATCCGTTGTTAGTCAGAAAGGGGGGGGCTGTCTGACGTCGTCGGAGGTCTCGTCACCAGTTAAACGGCGCCGGTGAAGACGAGCGGTAACCACCGCCGCCGGTCCTCCTCTCTCGCTCCTCCGCTTTCTCTCTCCTCCCCATCATTTTGCCTCCCCGTCGCTCCTCCGCTTTCTCTCTCCTCCCCATCATTTTGCCTCCCCGTCGTTCCGCCGCCATACGCCGGCTCTGTTCGGTGTCCGGTTGTTTATCTTCATCACAGAGGGGAAGGTGAGGGTTCGAGCTCTGTTCCTCGAGTGAAGCAGCGATCTCGTCGAAGAAAGAGCCTAGATCTATCATCTATCTTCTTCTCCGGTGACTTCAGTTGCGATGACTGATGATGAAATCCATTGATGATTGAAATGATTTGAGAAGATGATTTCTAGGGTTTCTGTGTAGATGATGAACTGATGAAATCCATTGATGATTGAAATGATTTGAGAAGATGATTTTTAGAGAGAGAGAGAGAGAGAGAGAGTAGAAGATGAAGAAGATGAGGGTTGGTCCCTGTGGTTTTTATAAAGAGGGTAAATAGGCAAGGGTATTTTGGTCATTTAACATGGACTTAACTGAGAAATTTAACTGATGTTAGGGCTGGGGACCAACCGAGTGCATTTTTGAAAACCACAGGGACCATGCGTGTAATTAGTAAACCATTGGGACCAAGTCTGCAATTTTTGCAAACCACAGGGACCAACCAAGCATTTAACTCATTAAATCGTTAAAAACAAAACTAATTTATTTATTTATTTATTTATTTTTTAATCTTAAGTTGATTTGAGTAACCAGCTAGTTAGTAACTTGTTATTTAAGGGTGCTCGGGGCACCACTGGGGTGGGGTGGGGTGGGAGGTATGTCGGTTTCAGTGGGTACACCAACGCAATTGTCTTGGGTAGGGGTGGCAAGTAAAGGTCGAGAGTATTGTATACCAAAGCAGATTGTGGAGTTGAATGTTCTGTGGAAGACGGTGAGGGGAGACGGAGAGCGGGTTGCATGGGTTCATGGCGGGATCTGACGCAGGTTGATTTGGGTTCTAGTGGGTTCAAATATGTGAGATGAGGTGGCATTAGGTGATTGGGTGATGATGTGGGTGGTTTATCGGTTGAAGGTGTAAAAACGAACGTCTTGTTCTCTTTATTTCTTTGAATTTTGATATAAATTAATACAAATATAGATTTTGTTAAAAAAATAATAATAATAACGTTAAATGTACTTAACATACTTCAGTTATCTGATAATATTTTATATTAAAAATTCCAGTTTTCTATATTGTTTATTTTACATGAGTATTGTAAATTATTTCTTAGAGAATATCGTTATTAAGAAGGTTGGATGCAATGTTGATCAACGTTCACCAAACCCAAAATGCATAAACTAGCGACCCAAAACGATTGTTGTTCATGGCTCGAAGACTAGATCGAGACCGTTTTAGCAAAAATATAGACCGACAACCGGACCAAGTTTGCATCATTTTGGTCTTCCGTTGTTACACATACTATGACATATATTTCTGTTATCATATAGTAATCAGTAATGATCAGAAAAAAAAATTGAAAAATGTTTAATTTCAGACTTGCTTAACTTGTACAAAAAAATCATCCAAAATTAATATATACACTTAAACTTTTCAAGTGAGTATTACAAATTTACAACACAACACCTTTTTATTGTTAAGTGCACATTTGAAAACTTACATCAAAATCAAAGCTTAATTGATTGTGAGCGTATATAAACCAAAAATTAACAAGTTGTTGCATATTTAGTAATGGCTGCCATCAACATTTCCAAAGTGTAGAATTGTCAATTGTGTGATGTGTGTTTCTTTGAAGGGGTTCATCATGAATAAGTAGATGAGACTAAAAAAATACATATTGAAGGTGAAGAGAAGATTTAAGTCGGATTTCTAACTAATGTTATGGCTAGTTTTTATCAAGTCCTATTTTTTTATGATTCAAGAGGTTTTTGGGTCTTGCATGTGATTTGATGGAGGTTTGAAGCTAACTATGGCATCCCTTATTCAAAAGTTGAGTACAAGTGATATTTCTAACATGTTCTGATGGTTTAATTTGGTTCTTAGCCAAGAAAAATTGGCGCATATGAAGGTTTGGGTCGAATATCCTTGCACCACGCTAGTCAGTTTCCATCACCATGCCACCACCACGTTTGCGCTAAACATCCTTGTAATACGTTTCGATTTCCAATTGGTGGCTACAGTGGTGATATAGTTAAGGTTTAGGTGGCGGCGATACAAAGTATGCGTAGTGTTCCATTTTTGGGTTTGTTTAATTGAGTTAGGGCCTTTTATTTCAACATCATGGAGTTTTGAATAAGGGGTTGTGAGTGGTCAGGGACTCGCGGCAACCCATATGTTATGCTCTATGGTATATTAACAAAACGAATGTAAAACAAACCATTATTTGTAGATTAACAAAATGAGCTAATAAAAACTTTCATCATCATCATGAATGCATTGCTCTATGGTGATAGAATGATATATATCTAGAAATGTATATTGAAAATGCAACATATCTTCTTACTTTCATCATGTCACTTACAAATCAAAATTATCAACAAATTAACTTACCAACCAACCAACCCGTTACAAAAAGCATCTCTAGCACGCGCAGCCTCCGCCTTGTTGTTCTGACTGTGACGTGTTACCGGAAGATTTCAAATTCACGTCAACCATGTCTTCTTGTTTTGTGGAAGAAAGAGTCTCCATCCCCGGTAATGCACCCGCAATCTTTCGAAATAAAGGCTGTATTATGGAAAATAAATGTTATATTTTTGGTTTGACTTGTGAGAGATTGTTTCACTTGGGTCAGAAAACATGCAACTTTTTAGAAGTGTTTGTGGACAGGGGCGGAACCAGAGGGGGGTCAGGAGGGTCCGTTGACCCTCCGGTCTCCGGAACTTTTTGAATTTTTATTTATAAATTTTGAGTTTTTGAAGAACAAACTTAGAGATGGACCCCCTAATTTGAACCAGTATAGAATATAAGCTTATGATGACCCCCTAACTAAATCGTTCTGGTTCCGCCACTGTTTGTGGACCATCCAACCCAATCCCAGTCCAACTCAACCCGCAGTCCCGGACTACAAACTTATCCGTTTTAACCTGTTACCAAACTTGACCATTTTGCCACAGGGTTGACCATAACGCATACGTATCGTTTTATACACATTTGTATTTTGTTGTATATTTGTAATTTTACAGTATCAGATACGTATAAAAAGTAAAACATTAAAAAAATTCCGAGTTAAACCGGGTTGCATTCATGTCAGCCCACGAGTACGAGTGGCGTGTTCGGGTAGGACCCGCAAACACGACCAGTTTAGCACCCCTTCCCGTGACTTACTAGTTGGTGAGAAAAATTCTAAGAGCCGAAAATATGTAACTAAGCAAATCGTTTGCAAATCAGTTTAATGGATGCTATATTAAAAAGTAACAGATTAAACCTTGATGTTGAATCCGGCTTTTGCACTGGTTTCTATAAACATGACTCCGAATTCCCGAGCTTTGCCATCTCCTTCTTCAATTGAAACTTGCCTGTTTGATCATCAAAATTAAACGGAATCATAATTACATCTTCATTTATAATATATGAATACCCACAAAATGACCAAAAATCCAAAATGAATAGAAGCTAAAACATACCTCAACCCAAAATATGGTTCTAATGTCAAGAAAAACACAATAAAGGGTTATTATTATCTCAAACAAGTTAAACTGGTAAACGAAACGATTTTAGCTAAAGTGCATTTTTAATACATACAATTTATTCAATGATTTTGATTATTATTGTTATTGTTATGAAAATGTTGTTTTTAATGCATCAATTAGTTGTTAGAAATTAAAAAAAATGAAATGTATCAAACCGAATCCTTTTTTACCCAACCCACCCATCTTGTCACCTATACCAAACAAGATCTGCAGATAAGGTTGAGTTTCACAAAAACTTGCTGCTTTTAAAGTATGAGATGTGTTCAAACCTTTTGTCAACAAGATCGGTTTTGTTTCCAACAAGAACGATGATGACATCAGTGCCGCGTTCAGTACGTACTTCTTCTATCCACTTTGCAGTGTTCAAGAATGACTGTCGATCTGCAAAATAACAAATCAACGGGTTAAAATAGAACTAAGTGTCTCATATATTTTATAAAAATTCTAGTTTCATGCAGTGTGTTTACTCGAGAATAACAAAAACTATAATGCATGTATCCTGGAGGTGGTGAAATGTGTACGTGAGTCGAAATGAATAATAATATTTGAAAACCAACACTTTTTTCTCCCTTTTCTTGTATGTTGTAAGCAATTAATGTAATAAGTAAGACTACAAAACTATATATCAAAATAATAAGATAACTTTTTGTACATAAAATAATACAAGACCTTGTAATTACAAGTTTAACACTTTTCATTTCTGACTAATTGATCAGTTATCAAAATGATTGCAATCTAACTTAATCTCATTTCATATAAGGTTTATAACTGCAACTTCTACAAGAGCCTGTTCAGGTTTGCGCAGATAGAAAAAATGTCCACAGGCTTAGAAGTTTTTGTACTTCTGCAATGCACCAGGACTAACAAAACAAGTTCGTTTTTATTTTCAAAATATCACAAATATTTGGCACTAAGCAGTAAAGAGACGAATTTAAAGAAGGAAAAATGTGCATGAGATCATTTCTGACTTGTTAAGTAAAAAAAATTCTACTCATTGGCGACGTCATAGACAATGACTGCAACTGATGAATCTCTTATATAGCTTGGTATGAGACTCCTAAATCTTTCCTGACCAGCAGTATCCCTGAAATATACGTTATGAAAATATAAGCCAAAACACATGAAGTAAATCATTTTAAAAAAACCATTGAGTTTTCAGGATACACCATATACTTTTATCAATATGAACATTGTATTAGCAAACATGAAAACCTACCAAAGCTGTAATCGAACTGTTCTATCTTCCAGGTACATTGTCTTTGACAAGAAATCGATGCCAATGGTAGCCTGCAGTTAATATCCACAATATCAGAGCTTTTAGTTCATTTAACGTCCCTCTAAGAGTGGACATATTACAAAGTCAAAACATAATAAACAAAGAAGGATGAGGAAACAAAGAACACAAGAATTGATAGATCCAATATAACAAAGATAAGGAGCTTAATCAGTTAATCAATGTACAGTCTAAATATTACTCGAATGCACTTCAGAACATTTTATCCTTCAAAGTGCATATTCTATGATGTATCATGAAATAGTATCTCTATGTATATCCAATTGTATATTTAGCTTCCTAGTTCCTACAAGCAGAACTGATCCAAAACATCAACGACCAACGTCACCTCATGTTCTTAAATCTTAACCTATCTGCTCCTGTCAACAAATAACTAACAATCCGGTAACAATAACACTTATATTCCCTAAATAACTATAGAACAACAACTGCACAACAATAACAGACGAACGCAAAACCTAATTAAAATCGACACGACTTCATTATCCTAACATTGTGATCCAATCATCCGACTTCAACTGCATACAATTAATAAAATGATCTGGCAATCCGGTAATAAATACACTTATCTTCCCTAAATAACTATAGAACAACAACTGCACAGCAATAACAAACAAACGAACGCAAAGCCTATTTAAAATCGACACGGCTTCATTATCCTAACATCGTGATCCAATCATCCGGCTTCAACTGCATACAATTCAAAAAATGATCTAACACAAATACTTCATCTAACTTAGCTTCCTACAAGCAGAACTGATCCCAAACATCAATGATCAACGTCACCTCGTGTTCTTAAAACTTAACCTATCTGTTCTTATCAACAGAAACTAACAATCCTGTAACAATCAAAACCTATATTCCCTAAATAACTATACAACAATAACTACACAACAAGAACGATCGATCACAAAACCCAAATAAAATGGACACGTCGCGATCCAATCATCCAGCTTCACCAGCATACAATTCAGAAAATGATCTAACACAAATACTTCATCTAATTTAGCTTCCTACAAGTAAAACTGATCCCAGACATCAACAATCAACGTTACCTCATGTTCTTAAATCTTAACCAATCTACCCGTCAACAAAACCTAACAATCCGATAACAATAACACCTATATTACCTAAATAACTAAACAACAATAACTACACAACAATAACAAACGATCGAACGCAAACCTAAACAAAATCCACACGATTTCATCAACCTAACATTGTGATCCAAACATCCAGCTTCAACTACATACAATTCAGAAAATGATCTAACACAAATACTTCATCTAATTTAGCTTCCTACAAGCAGAACTGATCCCAAACATCAATGATCAATGTCACCTCATGTTCCTAAATCTTAACCTATCTAGTCCTTACACCAAAACCTAATAATCCTGTAACAATAACACCTATATTCCCTAAATAACTATACAACAATAACTACACAACAATAACGATCGATCAAACGCAAAAACCTAAACAAAATAGACACGAATTCATAACCCTAACATCGCGATCCAATCATCTGGCTTCAATTAGACACAATTCATAAACGATCTAGCACAAAAACGAAGAGAAATGAATGGAATTATACCTGATATGTAGTATCGAATTTGTCGTACATGAATCTGGTGATGATGCTGGTTTTGCCGACGGATTGATCGCCCAAAAAGACGAGTTTGTATTTGGCAAGAGGTGAGACCCCAGCCATTGTCGTATCGGTGATCAGATTCAGATCAGATCTGTGAGAAATGTTAGAGAGAGAGAATGGAGAGAAATTTGGGAGGAGAGAGAAAGGGGAGAAGGAGGAGTCGGGTTTGAGTTTTCAATCGGGTTCTATTTATATCACACGGAGAAGAAACCGCCAACTTGACCATCACTACACATGATTTTGTTAGGCTACTCGGTGTGGGGACGTCCAGGCCCATCCTGGATCGTCGCCGCCCCTAACACCATTTATAAGGGTGCGGGGTCGTCCTGATCGTCCTCCACAATACGTTTGTGCCGGGCATCCCCCTTCTCACACACATATACATACAACACACGCACGCACACACATATATATATTTTTTTAGACTCATCGTCCATTTCCCTTGGTTCATCATTGGAGGGCCTCCTCCTTGGATGTTGACGTGGAGGGGCATCCTCCCACACGACTAGCCTTAAGAGTTAAAGGGTCATTTACGTCTACAAGGTTTGTATTTTTTTTATTTTTTTTTGCCATTTCAAGCTAAATTTCGTAATTGTACTTTTTTCTGACATTCTTGAAATATGTCATGTCAGTCCAAAAAACTAACTTCAGTTAAAAAATTCAGTTAGCCCAGAGATAAAATGATCATTTTATATAGTGGTTTAGAGGTTTCGAAATGTGTCATGTCAGTCTAAAAAACTAACCTCAGTTAAAAAAACTCAACTAGCCCGGGGGTAAAATTGTCATTTTATACAGTGGTTTGGAGGTTTTACAAACCCTCCACCATGCACCAACCTCCAAATCACTATCTAAAATGACCATTTTATCTCTGAGTTAACTGAGTTTTTTAACTGAGGTTAGTTTTTTGGACTGACATGGCACGTTTCAAGAATGTGAGGAAGGAAAATAGTACAATTTTGAAATTTTGTCTGAAATGACAGAATGAACAAACCATAGGGACGTAAATGACACTTAAATATGAGATTTGATTTTAGGGTTTTTGAATCGAGTTGAAACCAGACCAGACAGAGAGAAAATGAACCGAACATAAAACCAAAAACTCAAAAATCCAAACTGAAGAGGGACCATAAGAGGGTCGGTCTTGGTCGGGTATTATTGGACAGCTTGAACTCGAATCGAAAATATTGGTAGGCCATGGTAAGGTGGATAAAAACATTCAATAAGAATGTAATTCTTTTTTTTTTTTTTTTTTTTTGTTGTCTTTTATCTTTGTTGATGAGAACTATAAGAATGTAAAATTAGATTGGTGGATAAAAAAAATCATCATCATCATACTCAGTAAATCCCACCAATAGCAAAGCAAAGGTAGGGTCTGAGGAGGGTAAGATGTAGACAGCCTTACATCTACCCCGTAGGAATAGAGAGGCTGCTTCCAGTGAGACCCCCGGCTCGATAGTAGTTTTGCATCAAGCCTTGGACATAAGGCACATAACACTCGGCAATCGGGACAAAGACCGATTAGTGCATGTACCCTTTTGTCTTTCAGCTATCAACACCACCACATGATGCATGATTAACCGTCCTCCACTTTTAACGTTATTTTCACGAAATTAGTAAAATAACGTTAAAATTAGTGCACTTTTACTTTTGCCCCCCGATGGCCCACACATATATACATTATATGCGCATACCGCAAGCGGGGCGTGTGGTGGATAAAAAAAAAATGTAATTCAGGGTTTTTTTTTTTTTTTTTTTTTTTGTGTTTGTCTTTTATCTTTGTTGATGAGAACTTAACTCGTATCATGTATCATCTTATCTTTCATAGTTAATATTCTGATTTTTAATAGTTTTAAAAATAGTATTTATAAAAGTGAAAACTATGAAGATAATTCTAACTGTTATAAAACTCAAGAGATTGAGATCAAAACTTCCTTTATATATCTTTCTCTATTCTTCTCTTCTATCACAATCATATTACATCTAATATTTCTCTTGATTAAAACTCAAAAATGAACTTGAAAGATATGAAACAAAGCTATTGTTGTGTAGAGGTTAGAGCATTGAATGAAGAAGATGTGTGTCCTATTTACAGTGAAGCAATTCGTTTTTTCATCCACATTATTTGACTTGTCATCCACATTATTTGAAAATAATGATTCACAACATTTTTTTCTATTTTGTCATCCAATATTATAACACTCCCCCTTGGATGACACTTTGCAAACTTTGGGGTAATTAAGTACTGCCTCATTAAAAACCTTGCTAGGAAAACCCAGTGGGACAAAACCATAGCTAAGGGAAAATGAGTGCATCTTGCATTATACACAGTGGATCAGATATGTTACCTCATTAAAAACCTTACTAAGAAAACCCAATGGGATAAAACTTAGTTAAGGGAAAAAGAGTGCAACTTGTATAGTACTCCCCCTCATTTTAATATGTATTATTTATGTAACTTGTCTCTATCTTTCTTGAAAGTTGATCAAAGCTTTATAGACAACAATCCTTAGGTAGGCAATCTTTTTCCGATCAGTGTTATATGATCTTCATATGAGACTTCTGGTTCCATTTTGGAAACAAATATCATAAGATCCACAACTGTGTTTTGTTACATTACCTGCATTTACAAAAAAACTAACCAAACTTGTTTCGATGGGTTAGTAAAAATATAAATTATACCTTACATACCTCAAGTGTATCAAAAATTTCGTTTCACCTTAGGAGAATATGAAAAGGGAAAATATAATTCATCTTGCAACGTGTTAATGAAAAACTTCTAAATTTGTATGGTAAAAATGGTGAAACTGGCCGTCCCCTGGATTGAACCCGGGTCTAGGCAACACCCTTTCGCGCACCTAGCCAACCGAGCTAGGTGCCTAGTTTGTGAGATTTCCTTTTTTGGTTAAATATAAGTATATGTACAATAACTTCCTATTTTTCAAGATCCCTGGCCTTTGCGAAAAATCTCACTGGCAACCGAATATGAAAATATTTCATCCATATTTTCCATTTCATCTCGGTTCCATATTATATGTGTATGACCATAGTTGATTGATATCTCTTTGTTAGTATCATTAACATCTTCCTCATGAGAGGTTTCGGTATTTACCGCTTGATCAAGATTTTTATCTTTATGGTCAATTTCATTTATAAGCGCTTTTCTTTTTTCGAGGATGTTTTATCCTTTGAACCGACTGGCCTCCCATGTTTCAAACGGGATTCAATAGCCATATTATTATTATCCCTTTGCTTATCTGTAATATCAACTCGAGCTAAAGCATTAGTATCTGATATATAAGATTTTCAATATGTCTTTGTCCTTCTTGGACATTAATTTTAACTGGAGCAATTCAAGACTTTTTGGATGAATTTCCTTCTTAAAATATCTTTTAGATATTTTACTCGAGGATACAGATAATATAATGATAACTTCAAAATTTATTTCACTTTTAGTTGTTTTCTATCTCCCCCTCATGTTGGGATTTATAATCAGCAAATGAAGCCCATAAGAAATCTCTCATTTATGGCTATATATTATTTATTCCCAGCATGTCATTAAATCTCATCTTTGTGCGTTGTGTTGTAATAATTTCAGTATATATATCGCACACCCAAAAATGATAAAAATTTGGTTTCTAAATAACTGTAATGGGGAGTAAATGTTTCAATAATAATACTTGTTCCAATGATCATTGATAATTTAGAATTTATCAAAAACAAATTTTTCAGTCTGGAATAATATTCTTGCTATATTAGCTAAGCCATATGTGCAAACTTCAAGTTGCGAATTGATAACCATTTAGACGATGCATCGATTTAAATACTAAATGGTATCATGCTAGGATATGTGTATCCTTTAATCCTTTTTAGGATTATCATATGATATGTGAATCCTTTTCATCATAGTATATCCTTGATGGCTTAATCTGACATGCCATCATATCCTTGATGATATATATATATATTCTTGAAACTCAATAAGTTCCTTATTGATTTTTGAGAAAAATAGAGCGTCCTCTATTTAAAAACTTTGTACTATCAGGTAATTAGTTTTTCCCATTCTTTCTATTAATTTTGAATGTCCCAGGCAAAACTGTTATTTGCATTATTCGTCTAATTTATGAATAATTTATATATACACATGTTTGTCATTGTATTTCCACAAAACATTTGTATGTGTGTATGTATGTACAACCCAAACTTGTATGTTTATCATGCTTCGTCTTTACCATTTAATATATTTTATAAATATAAACTTGTTTTATGAATCAAATAAACCTGACAGTTTTCTAACTTCCCAAAAATAACATTTCCTTAATACATCATTTATTATATATACATATATATATATATATAACTGTTGTATATATATAACCGTTGTACAACGGCTATAAAACGGTAATATAACCGTTACAAAACGGTTATAATTTACCACTATAAATAACCAATTATCAATCTCATTTTTTTTTTCACATCAAACCCTCTTCTTCTCAAAGTTATTCAAAAAAAATTTTGAAGATGATTCACCCGGTTTTAATATTGACCGGCATAATGTTAATATTATTGCCGATATTAATGTATGAGCTTCCGCCTCATCTATTTAGTACTTATGTATTCATTTATTTGTTCATAGTTGTTCCTTTGTATGTTATCTCATTTTTAATGAGTATTTAGATTTTAATATTTATCTTATTTATGTTTTGTAACAAAATTGGCAACCTATAACTGAAGTAATTATTAATATGGTGGTAGGTTCCATCTAATTGTTATGGGAGTTGCTGTTGAAATGACAATGCTCGCGTGTCATCTTCCATATCAATGTTGTATGTAAACATGTTTCAATTCATATGGCTACTTATCCAGATACTTAAATAAATATATTAAAATAATTGAATCGTAGCAAAATGATTCTAGTATATAGTTATGTTTGCGGACCTCTGTCTGTGTATACAACTGAAATTAATCAGAATCAGAATCATGAGGTGATGGTGGTGGCAGAGTAAATTGTTTTGAGATAATACTAGCTACTTGTCTTAGTATTTCTTCCTGCCACTCATTCTTTTTCGTCAACCACTCTATTTGTCTTGACATTTTTCGGTTCGTTTTTTATTAGTTTATCAACCTTTATTGGATCTAAAAATGGATTTATTAGAGGCACTGTACTTGGTTCGGCTTCAACAATTGACTGTTGTTGTTGCTCCGGATGTAGTGAAGACTGTTGCTGTAATAGTGGTGATATGGGTTGTTCTGGTGCAAACAACTCTTGGAATGTCATGTTATCATTAAATATGGATTGTTGCATCATTTCTCCTTGCCCAAAAGATAAAGTTGAAAGTGCCTGGTAGATGCCTGGTGTTTGTGGTTGAGTATGCTGTGTTTGAGATGTGTTAGTTGAAATATGTTCAAACATGGGTGGTATTGGCTGCTGTTGAGACAACAAATCAAACTGATAAAAAGAGGGTGGAGGAAACTGCGACAGTTGATGTTGTATATTTTGTGATGTATTTTCTGGGATAACCGGTGCTGCCTCAGATTGAAACGATCGTGTTTGTGTAGGAATATCAATAGGTATTATATCAATATTGGTAAAACTTACCACTCCAGGTAATCGTGGTGGGGATAATTCTTGAATAATCTGATCATTTATGACACCTAGAGATTTAGCTATTTTTGTTATGTATGATCCTCCCATAAGGTTTTTCGGGAGACGTGTTTGGTATTGCTCAAAGTACATAGCAAGAGAGTAAGCAATATTACAATGGACTGACTCGAATATACTGTATAAGTGGAAGAGATCGGTACCACTAACCCTGTGTATATTAGACGTGCGCCCCTTGATCGTGTTGGCTAGAACACGGTGCATATATTGATAAAGAGGATCTCTAAATGTTCTTGAATTATTATTTCTACTCCATACTGCTGGTGTAAGTGTAGACCAATAATCTTGTATGCGATCAGGATATTCGGTTAATGCGTTTATAAATATAGGTGATCTAACCTCTTCTTCTGTATAAATACCTAAATGTACTGCGAACTCAGATAATGACAAATTAAAAGTTTTTCCACCGAGTCTAAAATCGATAGAGGGCTCAGATAGGTTTTTATTTCGTGTGAAATGAAAAGTAGACCAGAACTCATATACAAATTCATCGTATGAGGGTTCTAAGATATCAAAAAAACGACGCCATGGTGAACCGATTGGTAGTAACCTCGTCAGTCGATCATCTTTGTCTAGAATCCCCGTTATGTTCCAGTCGATACTATTAATAGTATTAACTTTAAGCCTCCTGAGGGTTAGACATTTCGTATTGGTGCGTGCATCCCTAAACTGAAGAAATTTATGGACTTCGATCTGGGCACGAATTTCTGCTGCGTTTGAAGATTCAGCGTGTGCACGAGTAGAAAACTGAAGACTCATGATAGTAATATTGGGCTTTGTTTGAGATCTTAAAAAATAGAATTTGAGTATGAGTTGTTTTGGGTATGTGTCGAACTATATCAGAAGTTCAGTTGGTTTGAGGATTTACATGAGTGGTGGGTTACTTATATAGATAAAAATTAAGCTTACACAATACGCTTGGTTAAGGCTTCAATGATACACCTTGAAAATAGTTTTACTGTATTAGGTTTGAAAATTTCGGTAACAAACAAAATGTTTAAACTAATATTAGATTCGGTAGGTATCGTGGGTAACGTGCTGAGTATCACTTCTAAATGGTTCCGATAACAACAGTGATGATATTAATAATTGGTAATTTTTTAATAAAATATCCATAGCCATTTTTACGGATATATATATATATATATATAATTAGTATGCACAATAATAAATAAATTATTATGAATGTGGATGACAACGACGCGCACAGTAGCGCACAGTAAATGAAATAATTCGAACGAATTATTATGATATAGGCCCCACCAGTTTTGTTTTATTTATTTTTCCTTAAAGAAACTGCAATAAAGGAGCTCAAAAGGAGCCTAAGTCTCCATCACACAAAATGCTTTTAGGCCAGTTTTTATAACATAAATAAACGTTATTAAACATTAGAAAATAAATGTTGGATAACATAAATATAAATATTAGGTGCATAAATAAATGTTAGATAACATAAATGTAAATGTTAGGTGCATAAATGAAATTTTGATTGTTAGTAGTCCCAAGTTATTATATTCCCATAGCAATAGGTATCTCGTACTCATTTTATTATTAAGTATGGGATTTAGATGTTTTTATGATAGGAGTGTCTGGATAACTGAGTCTCCTAAAGGAAAACAATCCCACGGTATAAAAGAAATATTACGTTTATCATAACAATTATAGTTTATATAAATTAATCAAACACTTACTTTGATTATAATTGCTTGAACGTTTCCTTGGCTAGAACCTCGTGCTTGTCTAGAGCTTCGTGCTTGTCTAGAGCCTCGTGCTGATAACGTGTTATAAAACTCAAGAGATTGAGATCAAAACTTCCTTTATATATCTTTCTCTATTCTTCTCTTCTATCACAATCATATTACATCTAATATTTCTCTTGATTAAAACTCAAAAATGAACTTGAAAGATATGAAACAAAGCTATTGTTGTGTAAGGTTAGAGCATTGAATGAAGAAGATGTGTGTCCTATTTACAGTGAAGCAATTCGTTTTTTCATCCACATTATTTGACTTGTCATCCACATTATTTGAAAATAATGATTCACAACACTTTTTTCTATTTTGTCATCCAATATTATAACATTGTTATAAAACTCAAGAGATTGAGATCAAAACTTCCTTTATATATCTTTCTCTATTCTTCTCTTCTATCACAATCATATTACATCTAATATTTCTCTTGATTAAAACTCAAAAATGAACTTGAAAGATATGAAACAAAGCTATTGTTGTGTAGAGGTTAGAGCATTGAATGAAGAAGATGTGTGTCCTATTTACAGTGAAGCAATTCGTTTTTTCATCCACAAAGAGATATCAATCAACTATGGTCATACACATATAATATGGAACCGAGATGAAATGGAAAATATGGATGAAATATTTTCATATTCGGTTGCCAGTGAGATTTTTCGCAAAGGCCAGGGATTTTGAAAAATAGGAAGTTATTGTACATATGCTTATATTTAACCAAAAAAATGAAATCTCACAAACTAGGCACCTAGCTCGGTTGGCTAGGTGCGCGAAAGGGTGTGGCCTAGACCCGGGTTCAATCTAGGGGACGACCAGTTTCACCATTTTTACCATACAAATTTAGAAATTTTTCATTAACACGTTGCAAGATGAATTATATTTTCCTTTTTCATATTCTCCTAAGGTGAAACGAAATTTTTGATACACTTGAGGTATGTAAGGTATAATTTATATTTTTACTAACCCATCGAAACAAGTTTGGTTAGTTTTTTGTAAATGCAGGTAATGTAACAAAACACAGTTGTGGATCTTATGATATTTGTTTCCAAAATGGAACCAGAAGTCTCATATGAAGATCATATAACACTGATCGGAAAAAGATTGCCTACCTAAGGATTGTTGTCTATAAAGCTTTGATCAACTTTCAAGAAAGATAGAGACAAGTCACATAAATAATACATATTAAAATGAGGGGAGGTACTATACAAGTTGCACTTTTTTTCCCTTAACTAAGTTTTATCCCATTGGGTTTTCTTAGTAAGGTTTTTAATGAGGTAACATATCTGATCCACTGTGTATAATGCAAGATGCACTCTTTTTCCCTTAGCTATGGTTTTGTCCCACTGGGTTTTCCTAGCAAGGTTTTTAATGAGGCAGTACTTAATTACCCCAAAGTTTGCAAAGTGTCATCCAAGGGGGAGTGTTATAATATTGGATGACAAAATAGAAAAAAGTGTTGTGAATCATTATTTTCAAATAATGTGGATGACAAGTCAAATAATGTGGATGAAAAAACGAATTGCTTCACTGTAAATAGGACACACATCTTCTTCATTCAATGCTTTAACCTCTACACAACAATAGCTTTGTTTCATATCTTTCAAGTTCATTTTTGAGTTTTAATCAAGAGAAATATTAGATGTAATATGATTGTGATAGAAGAGAAGAATAGAGAAAGATATATAAAGGAAGTTTTGATCTCAATCTCTTGAGTTTTATAACATAAACAATGATTCTTTTAAAGAAAGAATTTGAAATGAAAGACCTTGGTAAAACCAAATATTGTCTTGGTTTACGAATTGAACATATGTGCAATGGAATACTTGTGCATCAAACGAATTATACTGAAAAGCTGTTAAAACGTTTCAATATGGATAAGTCAAATCCTTTAAGCACTCCAATGGTCGTTAGGTCACTTAATGTCGAAAATGATCCATTTCGTCCTTGTGAGGACAACGAAGAAGTTCTTGGTCCAGAAGTACCATACCTCAGCGCAATTGGAGCACTTATGTATCTTACGAATTGTACGAGACCTGACATTTCTTTTGCAGTGAACTTGTTAGCAAGATTTAGTTCAGCTCCCACTAGAAGACACTGGATTGGAATTAAACACGTTTTTCGATATCTTCGAGGTACCGTTGATTTAGGCTTGTTTTATCCTAACGATTCAAAAGAAGGGTTAGTTGGTTATACAGATGCAGGTTATTTATCTGATCCTCATAAAGCAAAATCTCAAACTGGATATGTATTTATGAACGGAGGAACTGCGATTTCATGGCGTTCTCAGAAACAAACACTTTTCGCAACATCTTCAAATCATGCTGAAGTCATTGCACTACATGAAGCTTCAAGAGAATGTGTATGGCTAAGATCTATGTCACAACACATAGTGACTTCTTGTGGGCTAGAGAAAGATCAAAATCCAACTCCTATCCATGAAGATAATGCCGCCTGTGTCTCTCAGATGAAAGAAGGGTATATCAAAAGTGATAGAACAAAACATATACCACCAAGATTCTTTGCATATACTCGGGACCTTATTAAAGACAATCAAGTCGAGATGAGATATGTCCAATCCAGCAACAATTCAGCCGATCTTTTCACAAAAGCACTACCTACAGCAACTTTCAGGAAACACGTTCATGACATTGGCATGCGTCACGTACGGAGAATGTGATGCCTTACAAATTGCAAATTGAGGGGGAGCATTATACACGTTGCACTCTTTTTCCCTTAGCTATGGTTTTGTCCCACTGGGTTTTCCTAGCAAGGTTTTTAATGAGGCAACATATCTGATCCACTGTGTATAATGCAAGCTGCACTCTTTTTCCCTTAGCTATGGTTTTGTCCCACTGGGTTTTCCTAGCAAGGTTTTTAATGAGGCAGTACTTAATTACCCCAAAGTTTGCAAAGTGTCATCCAAGGGGGAGTGTTATGAATAATTAATTATATATGTGGATGACAATATAGAATATAAGAGCTCACATATGTTGAAAAAGGAAACCAACCTCCATGCTATAAATGTATCAAACATTGTTGTCTATAAAGCTTTGATCAACTTTCAAGAAAGATAGAGACAAGTCACATAAATAATACATATTAAAATGAGGGGGAGTACTATACAAGTTGCACTCTTTTTCCCTTAACTAAGTTTTATCCCATTGGGTTTTCTTAGTAAGGTTTTTAATGAGGTAACATATCTGATCCACTGTGTATAATGCAAGCTGCACTCTTTTTCCCTTAGCTATGGTTTTGTCCCACTGGGTTTTCCTAGCAAGGTTTTTAATGAGGCAGTACTTAATTACCCCAAAGTTTGCAATGTGTCATCCAAGGGGGAGTGTTATAATATTGGATGACAAAATAGAAAAAAGTGTTGTGAATCATTATTTTCAAATAATGTGGATGACAAGTCAAATAATGTGGATGAAAAAACGAATTGCTTCACTGTAAATAGGACACACATCTTCTTCATTCAATGCTCTAACCTCTACACAACAATAGCTTTGTTTCATATCTTTCAAGTTCATTTTTGAGTTTTAATCAAGAGAAATATTAGATGTAATATGATTGTGATAGAAGAGAAGAATAGAGAAAGATATATAAAGGAAGTTTTGATCTCAATCTCTTGAGTTTTATAACAATGTTATAATATTGGATGACAAAATAGAAAAAAGTGTTGTGAATCATTATTTTCAAATAATGTGGATGACAAGTCAAATAATGTGGATGAAAAAACGAATTGCTTCACTGTAAATAGGACACACATCTTCTTCATTCAATGCTCTAACCTTACACAACAATAGCTTTGTTTCATATCTTTCAAGTTCATTTTTGAGTTTTAATCAAGAGAAATATTAGATGTAATATGATTGTGATAGAAGAGAAGAATAGAGAAAGATATATAAAGGAAGTTTTGATCTCAATCTCTTGAGTTTTATAACACGTTATCAGCACGAGGCTCTAGACAAGCACGAAGCTCTAGACAAGCACGAGGTTCTAGCCAAGGAAACGTTCAAGCAATTATAATCAAAGTAAGTGTTTGATTAATTTATATAAACTATAATTGTTATGATAAACGTAATATTTCTCTTATACCGTGGGATTGTTTTCCTTTAGGAGACTCAGTTATCCAGACACTCCTATCATAAAAACATCTAAATCCCATACTTAATAATAAAATGAGTACGAGATACCTATTGCAATGGGAATATAATAACTTGGGACTACTAACAATCAAAATTTCATTTATGCACCTAACATTTACATTTATTTTATCTAACATTTATTTATGCACCTAATATTTATATTTATGTTATCCAACATTTATTTTCTAATGTTTAATAACGTTTATTTATGTTATAAAAACTGGCCTAAAAGCATTTTGTGTGATAGAGACTTAGGCTCCTTTTGAGCTCCTTTATTGCAGTTTCTTTAAGGAAAAATAAATAAAACAAAACTGGTGGGGCCTATATCATAATAATTCGTTCGAATTATTTCATTTACTGTGCGCTACTGTGCGCGTCGTTGTCATCCACATTCATAATAATTTATTTATTATTGTGCATACTAATTATATATATATATATATATATATATATATATCCGTAAAAATGGCTATGGATATTTTATTAAAAAATTACCAATTATTAATATCATCACTGTTGTTATCGGAACCATTTAGAAGTGATACTCAGCACGTTACCCACGATACCTACCGAATCTAATATTAGTTTAAACATTTTGTTTGTTACCGAAATTTTCAAACCTAATACAGTAAAACTATTTTCAAGGTGTATCATTGAAGCCTTAACCAAGCGTATTGTGTAAGCTTAATTTTTATCTATATAAGTAACCCACCACTCATGTAAATCCTCAAACCAACTGAACTTCTGATATAGTTCGACACATACCCAAAACAACTCATACTCAAATTCTATTTTTTAAGATCTCAAACAAAGCCCAATATTACTATCATGAGTCTTCAGTTTTCTACTCGTGCACACGCTGAATCTTCAAACGCAGCAGAAATTCGTGCCCAGATCGAAGTCCATAAATTTCTTCAGTTTAGGGATGCACGCACCCATACGAAATGTCTAACCCTCAGGAGGCTTAAAGTTAATACTATTAATAGTATCGACTGGAACATAACGGGGATTCTAGACAAAGATGATCGACTGACGAGGTTACTACCAATCGGTTCACCATGGCGTCGTTTTTTTGATATCTTAGAACCCTCATACGATGAATTTGTATATGAGTTCTGGTCTACTTTTCATTTCACACGAAATAAAAACCTATCTGAGCCCTCTATCGATTTTAGACTCGGTGGAAAAACTTTTAATTTGTCATTATCTGAGTTCGCAGTACATTTAGGTATTTATACAGAAGAAGAGGTTAGATCACCTATATTTATAAACGCATTAACCGAATATCCTGATCGCATACAAGATTATTGGTCTACACTTACACCAGCAGTATGGAGTAGAAATAATAATTCAAGAACATTTAGAGATCCTCTTTATCAATATATGCACCGTGTTCTAGCCAACACGATCAGGGGGCGCACGTCTAATCTACACAGGGTTAGTGGTACCGATCTCTTCCACTTATACAGTATATTCGAGTCAGTCCATTGTAATATTGCTTACTCTCTTGCTATGTACTTTGAGCAATACCAAACACGTCTCCCGAAAAACCTTATGGGAGGATCATACATAAAAAAAATAGCTAAATCTCTAGGTGTCATAAACGATCAGATTATTCAAGAATTATCCCCACCACGATTACCTGGAGTTGTAAGTTTTACCAATATTGATATAATACCTATTGATATTCCTACAAAGACACGATCGTTTCAATCTGAGGCAGCACCGGTTATCCCAGAAAATACATCACAAAATATACAACATCAACTGTCGCAGTTTCCTCCACCATCTTTTTATCAGTTTGATTTGTTGTCTCAACAGCAGCCAATACCACCCATGTTTGAACATATTTCAACTAACACATCTCAAACACAGCATACTCAACCACAAACACCAGGCATCTACCAGGCACTTTCACCTTTATCTTTTGGGCAAGGAGAAATGATGCAACAATCCATATTTAATGATAACATGACATTCCAAGAGTTGTTTGCACCAGAACAACCCATATCACCACTATTACAGCAACAGTCTTCACTACATCCGGAGCAACAACAACAGTCAATTGTTGAAGCCGGACCAAGTACGGTGCCTCTAATAAATCCATTTTTAGATCCAATAAAGGTTGATAAACTAATAAAAAAGAACCGGAAAATGTCAAGACAAATAGAGTGGTTGACGAAAAAGAATGAGTGGCAGGAAGAAATACTAAGACAAGTAGCTAGTATTATCTCAAAACAATTTACTCCGCCACCACCATCACCTCATGATTCTGATTCTGATTAATTTCAGTTGTATACACAGACAGAGGTCCACAAACATAACTATATACTAGAATCATTTTGCTACGATTCAATTATTTTAATATATTTATTTAAGTATCTGGATAAGTAGCCATATGAATTGAAACATGTTTACATACAACATTAATATGGAAGATGACACGCGAGCATTGTCATCTCAACAGCAACTCCCATAACAATTAGATGGAACCTACCGCCATATTAATAATTACTTCAGTTATAGGTTGCCAATTTTGTTACAAAACATAAATAAGATAAATATTAAAATCTAAATACTCATTAAAAATGTGATAACATACAAAGGAACAGCTATGAACAAATAAATGAATACATAAGTACTAAATAGATGAGGCGGAAGCTCATACATTAATATCGGTAATAATATTAACATTATGCCGGTCAATATTAAAACCGGGTGAATCATCTTCAAAAAATTTTTTGAATAACTTTGAGAAGAAGAGGGTTTGATGTGAAAAAAAATGAGATTGATAATTGGTTATTTATAGTGGTAAATTATAACCGTTTTGTAACGGTTATATTACCGTTTTATAGCCGTTGTACAACGGTTATATATATACAACAGTTATATATATATATATGTATATATAATAAATGATGTATTAAGGAAATGTTATTTTTGGGAAGTTAGAAAACTGTCAGGTTTATTTGATTCATAAAACAAGTTTATATTTATAAAATATATTAAATGATAAAGACGAAGCATGATAAACATACAAGTTTGGGTTGTACATACATACACACATACAAATGTTTTGTGGAAATACAATGACAAACATATGTATATATAAATTATTCATAAATTAGACGAATAATGCAAATAACGGTTTTGCCTGGGACATTCAAAATTAATAGAAAGAATGGGAAAAACTAATTACCTGATAGTACAAAGTTTTTAAATAGAGGACGCTCTATTTTTCTCAAAAATCAATAAGGAACTTATTGAGTTTCAAGAATATATATATATCATCAAGGATATGATGGCATGTCAGATTAAGCCATCAAGGATATACTATGATGAAAAGGATTCACATATCATATGATAATCCTAAAAAGGATTAAAGGATACATATATCCTAGCATGATACCATTTAGTATTTAAATCGATGCATCGTTTAAATGGTTATCAATTCGCAACTTGAAGTTTGCACATATGGCTTAGCTAATATAGCAAGAATATTATTCCAGACTGAAAAATTTGTTTTTGATAAATTCTAAATTATCAATGATCATTGGAACAAGTATTATTATTGAAACATTTACTCCCCATTACAGTTATTTAGAAACCAAATATTATCATTTTTGGGTGTGCGATATATATACTGAAATTATTACAACACAACGCACAAAGATGAGATTTAATGACATGTTGGGAATAAATAATATATAGCCATAAATGAGAGATTTCTTATGGGCTTCATTTGCTGATTATAAATCCCAACATGAGGGGGAGATAGAAAACAACTAAAAGTGAAATAAATTTTGAAGTTATCATTATATTATTTGTATCCTTGAGTAAAATATCTAAAAGATATTTTAAGAAGGAAATTCATCCAAAAAGTCTTGAATTGCTCCAGTTAAAATTAATGTCCAAGAAGGACAAAGACATATTGAAAATCTTATATATCAGATACTAATGCTTTAGCTCGAGTTGATATTACACACAAGCAAAGGGATAATAATAATATGGCTATTGAATCCCGTTTGAAACATGGGAGGCCAGTCGGTTCAAAGGATAAAACATCGTAAAAAAAAAGCGCTTATAAACGAAATTGACCATAAAGATAAAAATCTTGATCAAGCGGTAAATACCGAAACCTCTCATGAGGAAGATGTTAATGATACTAACAAAGATATATCAATCAACTATGGTCATACACATATAATATGGAACCGAGATGAAATGGAAAATATGGATGAAATATTTTCATATTCGGTTGCCAGTGAGATTTTTCGCAAAGGCCAGGGATTTTGAAAAATAGGAAGTTATTGTACATATGCTTATATTTAACCAAAAAAGGAAATCTCACAAACTAGGCACCTAGCTCGGTTGGCTAGGTGCGCGAAAGGGTGTGGCCTAGACCCGGGTTCAATCCAGGGGACGGCCAGTTTCACCATTTTTACCATACAAATTTAGAAATTTTTCATTAACACGTTGCAAGATGAATTATATTTTCCTTTTTCATATTCTCCTAAGGTGAAACGAAATTTTTGATACACTTGAGGTATGTAAGGTATAATTTATATTTTTACTAACCCACCGAAACAAGTTTGGTTAGTTTTTTGTAAATGCAAGTAATGTAACAAAACACAGTTGTGAATCTTATGATATTTGTTTCCAAAATGGAACCAGAAGTCTCATATGAAGATCATATAACACTGATCGGAAAAAGATTGCCTACCTAAGGATTGTTGTCTATAAAGCTTTGATCAACTTTCAAGAAAGATAGAGACAAGTCACATAAATAATACATATTAAAATGAGGGAGAGTACTATACAAGTTGCACTCTTTTTCCCTTAACTAAGTTTTATCCCATTGGGTTTTCTTAGTAAGGTTTTTAATGAGGTAACATATCTGATCCACTGTGTATAATGCAAGCTGCACTCTTTTTCCCTTAGCTATGGTTTTGTCCCACTGGGTTTTCCTAGCAAGGTTTTTAATGAGGCAGTACTTAATTACCCTAAACATTGCAAAGTGTCATCCAAGGGGGAGTGTTATAATATTGGATGACAAAATAGAAAAAAGTGTTGTGAATCATTATTTTCAAATAATGTGGATGACAAGTCAAATAATGTGGATGAAAAAACGAATTGCTTCACTGTAAATAGGACACACATCTTCTTCATTCAATGCTCTAACCTCTACACAACAATAGCTTTGTTTCATATCTTTCAAGTTCATTTTTGAGTTTTAATCAAGAGAAATATTAGATGTAATATGATTGTGATAGAAGAGAAGAATAGAGAAAGATATATAAAGGAAGTTTTGATCTCAATCTCTTGAGTTTTATAACACGTTATCAGCACGAAGCTCTAGACAAGCACGAAGCTCTAGACAAGCACGAGGTTCTAGCCAAGGAAACGTTCAAGCAATTATAATCAAAGTAAGTGTTTGATTAATTTATATAAACTATAATTGTTTGTTTCTGAGAACGCCATGAAATCGCAGTTCCTCCGTTCATAAATACATATCCAGTTTGAGATTTTGCTTTATGAGGATCAGATAAATAACCTGCATCTGCATAACCAACTAACCCTTCTTTTGAATCGTTAGGATAAAACAAGCCTAAATCAACGGTACCTCGAAGATATCGAAAAATGTGTTTAATTCCATTCCAGTGTCTTCTAGTGGGAGCTGAACTAAATCTTGCTAACAAGTTCACTGCAAAAGAAATGTCAGGTCTCGTACAATTCGTAAGATACATAAGTGCTCCAATTGCGCTGAGGTATGGTACTTCTGGACCAAGAACTTCTTCGTTGTCCTCACAAGGACGAAATGGATCATTTTCGACATTAAGTGACCTAACGACCATTGGAGTGCTTAAAGGATTTGACTTATCCATATTGAAACGTTTTAACAGCTTTTCAGTATAATTCGTTTGATGCACAAGTATTCCATTGCACATATGTTCAATTTGTAAACCAAGACAATATTTGGTTTTACCAAGGTCTTTCATTTCAAATTCTTTCTTTAAAAGAATCATTGTTTCAAGAATTTCTTTTTTCATCCACATTATTTGACTTGTCATCCACATTATTTGAAAATAATGATTCACAACACTTTTTTCTATTTTGTCATCCAATATTATAACACTCCCCCTTGGATGACACTTTGCAAACTTTGGGGTAATTAAGTACTGCCTCATTAAAAACCTTGCTAGGAAAACCCAGTGGGAGAAAACCATAGCTAAGGGAAAAAGAGTGCAGCTTGCATTATACACAGTGGATCAGATATGTTACCTCATTAAAAACCTTACTAAGAAAACCCAATGGGATAAAACTTAGTTAAGGGAAATATAAATATTAGGTGCATAAATAAATGTTAGATAACATAAATGTAAATGTTAGGTGCATAAATGAAATTTTGATTGTTAGTAGTCCCAAGTTATTATATTCCCATAGCAATAGGTATCTCGTACTCATTTTATTATTAAGTATGGGATTTAGATGTTTTTATAATAGGAGTGTCTGGATAACTGAGTCTCCTAAAGGAAAACAATCCCATGGTATAAAAGAAATATTACGTTTATCATAACAATTATAGTTTATATAAATTAATCAAACACTTACTTTGATTATAATTGCTTGAACGTTTCCTTGGCTAGAACCTTGTGCTTGTCTAGAGCCTCGTGCTGATAACGTGTTATAAAACTCAAGAGATTGAGATCAAAACTTCCTTTATATATCTTTCTCTATTCTTCTCTTCTATCACAATTATATTACATCTAATATTTCTCTTGATTAAAACTCAAAAATGAACTTGAAAGATATGAAACAAAGCTATTGTTGTGTAGAGGTTAGAGCATTGAATGAAGAAGATGTGTGTCCTATTTACAGTGAAGCAATTCGTTTTTTCATCCACATTATTTGACTTGTCATCCACATTATTTGAAAATAATGATTCACAACACTTTTTTCTATTTTGTCATCCAATATTATAACACTCCCCCTTGGATGACACTTTGCAAACTTTGGGGTAATTAAGTACTGCCTCATTAAAAACCTTGCTAGGAAAACCCAGTGGGACAAAACCATAGCTAAGGGAAAAAGAGTGCAGCTTGCATTATACACAGTGGATCAGATATGTTACCTCATTAAAAACCTTACTAAGAAACCCCAATGGGATAAAACTTAGTTAAGGGAAAAAGAGTGCAACTTGTATAGTACTTCCTCATTAAAAACCTTGTTCGAATCCGGAAAAGGCAAAAGCTGATGTGTTTATTCATAAACACATTGATAATTTACTACAGCATGAATATTTCAATTCTGATGATCCATATGAATTATGGACGGATTTAAAGAACAGATTTGATAATCAAAAGGAAGTTTTACTTCCCACGGCTAAAAATGAATGGAACAGTCTGAGGTTCCAAGATTTTACGAAAGTAAATGATTACACATCTGCTCTATTTAAAATATGTTCAAAATTAGAGTTTTGTGGGCACCCTGTTACCGAGGAAGAAAAATTGGAGAAAACTTACTCCATATTTCATGCGTCACATATAAGTTTAGCACAACAATATAGATTGTTGAAATTTTACAGATACTCTGATTTGAATGCGCATCTCCTCGTAGCAGAACAACATAACATACTTCTGATGAAAAATCATGAAGCACGTCCCACAGGAGCATTAACTATACCTGAAGCGAATGTTGTTAATAATTATCAAAATAAAAGGGAACAAGGCCGTGGGCAAGGCCAAGGACAAGGCCGTGGGCAAGGCCAAGGACGAGGCCGTGGCCGCGGTCGTGGGTATTTTGGTAAAGGTCATTATAATGGTCACAATCATACTTTCAAAAATAATAAATATTACCGAGGTCGTGGGCGCGGTCGTGGCCGTGGCCGAAATCAAAGAACTACAAATTATCATGCTCCACAAGATAATACTTCCAATTTTCATAATCAAAGAAATGAAGCCGGTGTGTCCGGAAAAATTGATAATTCTTGTTATAGATGTGGAAGTATAGATCACTGGGTAAAAACTTGTAGAACAGCTCCACATCTATGTGAGCTTTACAAAGCCTCGCTTAAAGGAAAGGAGAAGGAAGTAAACTATTTGGATAAATTCAGTGTTCAGCTAAATGCCACGGATTTTAATGAAGAAAATACCACGGATTTTAATGAAGACATTTAAACAAAATGTTGCTTGATCTCAATGATTTTATGTAACAATTAAATATGTATTTTTATTATGTCTTTCCTTCATAATAAAGTTTTTTTTATATATAAAGTTATTATCAATAATTATAATATATTAATAATACTCTTATCATTTTTTTAATTGTAAGATTAAAATGGATATCATTGAAGCTCAAGTTCGAATGAATGATGCTGATATATGTATAGCTGACAGTGGAGCTACACATACTATACTTAAATCCGAGAAATATTTTTATGAGTTGAAACCAACAAAAGGAACCGTTGATACAATATCAGGTCCTACAAAATTAATAGAAGGAGTGGGAAAAGCAAATTTAATATTACCAAATGGTACAAAGCTTTTAATAGAGAATGCATTATTTTCCCCAAGGTCATCAAGAAACTTGTTAAGTTTCAAAAGTATATATCATAATGGATATGATACTCAGTCAAAGACTGTTGATAATGAAAAATATTTGTATATCATGAGCAAAGGTCAGATATTGGAAAAACTGCCAATGTTTCAATCTGGTTTGCATTATACATATATTGATGTGCCTCAAGCACATATGGCAGTAAAAGAAAATTCTTGTGATCCTGAAACATTTAATTTATGGCATGACAGATTAGGCCATCCAGGTTCAACAATGATGAAAAGAGTAATTGAAAATACTCATGGACATCCATTAAAGTATAAAAAGATCCCAAAATCTGATAAACTTCCTTTATGTGTATCTTGTTCTCTGGGAAAATTAATTACAAGACCTTCGTTTATAAAAGTTGAAAAATAAATTCCAATGTTCCTTGAAAGAATTCAAGGAGATATATGTGGACCAATCCATCCACCATGTGGACCATTTAGATACTTCATGGTTCTAATAGATGCATCAAGTAGATGGTCTCATGTGTCTTTGTTATCAACTCGCAATATGGCTTTTGCAAAATTTCTTGCACAAATTATTAAATTGCGAACACATTTCCCAGATCATAGTATTAAAAGGGTGAGACTCGACAATGCTGGTGAATTTACATCACATGCTTTTAATGATTATTGCATGTCTGGAGGAATTATTGTTGAGCACCATGTTGCTCATGTGCATACACAAAATGGTTTAGCTGAATCATTAATTAAATGTCTACAACTAATAGCTCGACCATTAATAATGAGAACAAAACTTCCTGTATCCATTTGGGGTCATGCAATATTACATGCTGAATCATTAATTTGCATAAGACCAAGTGCAAATCATGAATTCTCTCCCCAACAAATTGCATCTGGCCAACAGCCAAATATTTCCCATATTAGAATTTTTGGATGTGCAGTTTATGTCCCAATTGCACCACCACAACGCACAAAAATGGGACCTCAAAGAAGGTTGGGAATATATGTTGGATATGATTCACCTTCTATAATAAGATATCTTGAACCTTTAACAGGTGATGTCTTTACAGCACGGTTGGCTGATTGTAAATTTAATGAAACAACTTTCCCTGTATTAGGGGGAGAGAATAAAGATAAAAATAAGGAAAAGGATGTCACATGGTGTGAACCTTCATTGTTATATTTGGATCCAAGAACTAAACAATGTGAAACAGAGGTTCAAAAGATAATACATTTGCAAGAAATTGCAAATCAATTGCCTGATGCATTTACTGATATAAATAGGGTTACTAAATCTCATATACCAGCTGCTAATGCTCCAGCTCGAGTTGAGATCCCTAATAAGGCAATAGATAATAATATGACTCATGAATCTCAGAAACGTTTAAAACGTGGAAGGCCAATTGGTTCGAAGGATAAAAATCCTCGAAAAAGAAAAGCGCTTATAAATGAAATTGACCAAAAGGATAAAAATCTTGATCAAGCGGTAAATACCGAAACCTCTCATGAGGAAGATGTTGATGATACTAACAAAGAGATATCAATCAACTATGGTCATACACATATCATATGGAACCGATATGAAATGGAAAATATTGATGAGATATTTTCTTATTCTATAGCAAGTGACATCATGGGTGGAGATGATGATCCTGAACCAAAATCTGTCAATGATTGTCAAAATAGACATGATTGGGATAAATGGAAAGGCGCTATGCAAGCTGAATTAGATTCACTCAACAAACGAAAGGTTTTTGGGTCTATTGTTGTTACACCTAAGGCTGTAAAGCCTGTAGGATATAAATGGGTTTTTGTACGAAAACGAAATGAGAAAAATGAGGTTACAAGACATAAAGCGAGACTTGTAGCTCAAGGTTTTTCACAAAGGCCAGGGATTGACTATGAAGAAACATATTCTCCTGTTATGGATGCAATAACCTTTAGATACTTAATCAGCTTAGCAGTTTCTAAAAAGTTAGAAATGCGTCTTATGGATGTCGTTACAGCTTACTTGTATGGATCACTTGATAGTGACATCTATATGAAAGTTCCTGAAGGATTTAAACTTCCTGAAGCATTAAGTTCAAAACCCAAAGAAATGTATTCGATCAAATTACAAAGATCTTTATATGGGTTGAAACAATCTGGAAGAATGTGGTACAATCGTTTGAGTGACTATTTGACAAGTAAAGGTTATATAAATAATCTTATTTGTCCATGTGTCTTTTTTAAGAAGACAACATCAGGATATGTGATCATAGCTGTATATGTTGATGACCTAAATATAATTGGGACGAAAAAAGAAATTCTTGAAACAATGATTCTTTTAAAGAAAGAATTTGAAATGAAAGACCTTGGTAAAACCAAATATTGTCTTGGTTTACAAATTGAACATATGTGCAATGGAATACTTGTGCATCAAACGAATTATACTGAAAAGCTGTTAAAACGTTTCAATATGGATAAGTCAAATCCTTTAAGCACTCCAATGGTCGTTAGGTCACTTAATGTCGAAAATGATCCATTTCGTCCTTGTGAGGACAACGAAGAAGTTCTTGGTCCAGAAGTACCATACCTCAGCGCAATTGGAGCACTTATGTATCTTACGAATTGTACGAGACCTGACATTTCTTTTGCAGTGAACTTGTTAGCAAGATTTAGTTCAGCTCCCACTAGAAGACACTGGAATGGAATTAAACACATTTTTCGATATCTTCGAGGTACCGTTGATTTAGGCTTGTTTTATCCTAACGATTCAAAAGAAGGGTTAGTTGGTTATGCAGATGCAGGTTATTTATCTGATCCTCATAAAGCAAAATCTCAAACTGGATATGTATTTATGAATGGAGGAACTGCGATTTCATGGCGTTCTCAGAAACAAACACTTGTCGCAACATCTTCAAATCATGCTGAAGTCATTGCACTACATGAAGCTTCAAGAGAATGTGTATGGCTAAGATCTATGTCACAACACATAGTGACTTCTTGTGGGCTAGAGAAAGATCAAAATCCAACTCCTATCCATGAAGATAATGCCGCCTGTGTCTCTCAGATGAAAGAAGGGTATATCAAAAGTGATAGAACAAAACATATACCACCAAGATTCTTTGCATATACTCGGGACCTTATTAAAGAAAATCAAGTCGAGATGAGATATGTCCAATCCAGCAACAATTCAGCCGATCTTTTCACAAAAGCACTACCTACAGCAACTTTCAGGAAACACGTTCATGACATTGGCATGCGTCACGTACGGAGAATGTGATGCCTTACAAATTGCAAATTGAGGGGGAGCATTATACACGTTGCACTCTTTTTCCCTTAGCTATGGTTTTGTCCCACTGGGTTTTCCTAGCAAGGTTTTTAATGAGGCAACATATCTGATCCACTGTGTATAATGCAAGCTGCACTCTTTTTCCCTTAGCTATGGTTTTGTCCCACTGGGTTTTCCTAGCAAGGTTTTTAATGAGGCAGTACTTAATTACCCCAAAGTTTGCAAAGTGTCATCCAAGGGGGAGTGTTATGAATAATTAATTATATATGTGGATGACAATATAGAATATAAGAGCTCACATATGTTGAAAAAGGAAACCAACCTCCATGCTATAAATGTATCAAACCCCCATTTTCATTTCAGTCAATCCTCACTAGATTCTCCATATATCTCATTTGTCTATTATATTCAATATCTTGTTTGAATAAGAACTCCAGGCTAGCTCTTCTAATTCTAGAGTTTTTTAGGCTAGTTTTATAACACGTTATCAGCACGAGTATTCCATATATCTCATTAAAAATGTGATATTCATAAATGTTTGAAAAATTAATTATATGATATATAATTAATAATGTGAATACCAACGTATTCATAAACACATTTAAAATATTATTAATAATTAATATGATATGAAAACGTAAGAATAATTATGTGTAGATGAGAATATAAGAGCTCACATATGTTGAAAAAGGAAACCAACCTCCATGCTATAAATGTATCAAACCCCCATTTTCATTTTAGTCGATCCTCACTAGATTCTCCATATATCTCATTTGTCTATTATATTCAATATCTTGTTTGAATAATTAATTATATATTAATTATATGATATATTAAAATTTTGACTTAGCTATGATTGTCAAAGTTTGCAAAATCATATGATATATAATTAACAATGTGAATACGTTGCAAAGTATTCCATTTTTACAAATAGCTTTGTTATCAGCACGAGTTCTTCGTGCTTGTCTGGAAATATTTTTTTCAAATAGCTTTGTTATGAATAATTAATTATATATGTGGATGACAATATAGAATATAAGAGCTCACATATGTTGAAAAAGGAAACCAACCTCCATGCTATAAATGTATCAAACCCCCATTTTCATTTTAGTCGATCCTCACTAGATTCTCCATATATCTCATTTGTGTATTATATTCAATATTTTGTTTGAATAAGAACTCCAGGCTAACTCTTCTAATTCTAGAGTTTTTTAGGCTAGTTTTATAACACGTTATCAGCACGAAGCTCTAGACAAGCACGAAGCTCTAGACAAGCACGAGGTTCTAGCCAAGGAAACGTTCAAGCAATTATAATCAAAGTAAGTGTTTGATTAATTTATATAAACTATAATTGTTATGATAAACGTAATATTTCTTTTATACCGTGGGATTGTTTTCCTTTAGGAGACTCAGTTATCCAGACACTCCTATCATAAAAACATCTAAATCCCATACTTAATAATAAAATGAGTACGAGATACCTATTGCTATGGGAATATAATAACTTGGGACTACTAACAATCAAAATTTCATTTATGCACCTAACATTTACATTTATGTTATCTAACATTTATTTATGCACCTAATATTTATATTTATGTTATCCAACATTTATTTTCTAATGTTTAATAACGTTTATTTATGTTATAAAAACTGGCCTAAAAGCATTTTGTGTGATGGAGACTTAGGCTCCTTTTGAGCTCCTTTATTGCAGTTTCTTTAAGGAAAAATAAATAAAACAAAACTGGTGGGGCCTATATCATAATAATTCGTTCGAATTATTTCATTTACTGTGCGCTACTGTGCGCGTCGTTGTCATCCACATTCATAATAATTTATTTATTATTGTGCATACTAATTATATATATATATATATATCCGTAAAAATGGCTATGGATATTTTATTAAAAAATTACCAATTATTAATATCATCACTGTTGTTATCGGAACCATTTAGAAGTGATACTCAGCACGTTACCCACGATACCTACCGAATCTAATATTAGTTTAAACATTTTGTTTGTTACCGAATTTTCAAACATAATACAGTAAAACTATTTTCAAGGTGTATCATTGAAGCCTTAACCAAGCGTATTGTGTAAGCTTAATTTTTATCTATATAAGTAACCCACCACTCATGTAAATCCTCAAACCAACTGAACTTCTGATATAGTTCGACACATACCCAAAACAACTCATACTCAAATTCTGTTTTTTAAGATCTCAAACAAAGCCCAATATTACTATCATGAGTCTTCAGTTTTCTACTCGTGCACACGCTGAATCTTCAAACGCAACAGAAATTCGTGCTGATAATGTGTTATAAAACTCAAGAGATTGAGATCAAAACTTCCTTTATATATCTTTCTCTATTCTTCTCTTCTATCACAATCATATTACATCTAATATTTCTCTTGATTAAAACTCAAAAATGAACTTGAAAGATATGAAACAAAGCTATTGTTGTGTAGAGGTTAGAGCATTGAATGAAGAAGATGTGTGTCCTATTTACAGTGAAGCAATTCGTTTTTTCATCCACATTATTTGACTTGTCATCCACATTATTTGAAAATAATGATTCACAACACTTTTTTCTATTTTGTCATCCAATATTATAACACTCCCCCTTGGATGACACTTTGCAAACTTTGGGGTAATTAAGTACTGCCTCATTAAAAACCTTGCTAGGAAAACCCAGTGGGACAAAACCATAGCTAAGGGAAAAAGAGTGCAGCTTGCATTATACACAGTGGATCAGATATGTTACCTCATTAAAAACCTTACTAAGAAAACCCAATGGGATAAAACTTAGTTAAGGGAAAAAGAGTGCAACTTGTATAGTACTCCCCCTCATTTTAATATGTATTATTTATGTGACTTGTCTCTATCTTTCTTGAAAGTTGATCAAAGCTTTATAGACAACAATCCTTAGGTAGGCAATCTTTTTCCGATCAGTGTTATATGATCTTCATATGAGACTTCTGGTTCCATTTTGGAAACAAATATCATAAGATCCACAACTGTGTTTTGTTACATTACCTGCATTTACAAAAAACTAACCAAACTTGTTTCGATGGGTTAGTAAAAATATAAATTATACCTTACATACCTCAAGTGTATCAAAAATTTCGTTTCACCTTAGGAGAATATGAAAAAGGAAAATATAATTCATCTTGCAACGTGTTAATGAAAAATTTCTAAATTTGTATGGTAAAAATGGTGAAACTGGCCGTCCCCTGGATTGAACCCGGGTCTAGGCCACACCCTTTCGCGCACCTAGCCAACCGAGCTAAATGCCTAGTTTGTGAGATTTCCTTTTTTGGTTAAATATAAGCATATGTACAATAACTTCCTATTTTTCAAAATCCCTGGCCTTTGCGAAAAATCTCACTGGCAACCGAATATGAAAATATTTCATCCATATTTTCCATTTCATCTCGGTTCCAAATTATATGTGTATGACCATAGTTGATTGATATCTCTTTGTTAGTATCATTAACATCTTCCTCATGAGAGGTTTCGGTATTTACCGCTTGATCAAGATTTTTATCTTTATGGTCAATTTCGTTTATAAGCGCTTTTCTTTTTTCTAGGATGTTTTATCCTTTGAACCGACTGGCCTCCAATGTTTCAAACGGGATTCAATAGCCATATTATTATTATCCCTTTGCTTGTCTGTAATATCAACTCGAGCTAAAGCATTAGTATCTGATATATAAGATTTTCAATATGTCTTTGTCCTTCTTGGAAATTAATTTTAACTGGAGCAATTCAAGACTTTTTGGATGAATTTCCTTCTTAAAATATCTTTTAGATATTTTACTCGAGGATACAGATAGTATAATGATAACTTCAAAATTTATTTCACTTTTAGTTGTTTTCTATCTCCCCCTCATGTTGGGATTTATAATCAGCAAATGAAGCCCATAAGAAATCTCTCATTTATGGCTATATATTATTTATTCCCAACATGTCATTAAATCTCATCTTTGTGCGTTGTGTTGTAATAATTTCAGTATATATATCGCACACCCAAAAATGATAATATTTGGTTTCTAAATAACTGTAATGGGGAGTAAATGTTTCAATAATAATACTTGTTCCAATGATCATTGATAATTTAGAATTTATCAAAAACAAATTTTTCAGTCTGGAATAATATTCTTGCTATATTAGCTAAGCCATATGTGCAAACTTCAAGTTGCGAATTGATAACCATTTAGACGATGCATCGATTTAAATACTAAATGGTATCATGCTAGGATATATGTATCCTTTAATCCTTTTTTAGGATTATCATATGATATGTGAATCCTTTTCATCATAGTATATCCTTGATGGCTTAATCTGACATGCCATCATATCCTTGATGATATATATATATATATATTCTTGAAACTCAATAAGTTCCTTATTGATTTTTGAGAAAAATAGAGCGTCCTCTATTTAAAAACTTTGTACTATCAGGTAATTAGCTTTTCCCATTCTTTCTATTAATTTTGAATGTCCCAGGCAAAACCGTTATTTGCATTATTCGTCTAATTTATGAATAATTTATATATACATATGTTTGTCATTGTATTTCCACAAAACATTTGTATGTGTGTATGTATGTACAACCCAAACTTGTATGTTTATCATGCTTCGTCTTTACCATTTAATATATTTTATAAATATAAACTTGTTTTATGAATCAAATAAACCTGACAGTTTTCTAACTTCCCAAAAATAACATTTCCTTAATACATCATTTATTATATATACATATATATATATATATATAACTGTTGTATATATATAACCGTTGTACAACGACTATAAAACGGTAATATAACCGTTACAAAACGGTTATAATTTACCACTATAAATAACCAATTATCAATGTCATTTTTTTATTTTTTTTCACATCAAACCCTCTTCTTCTCAAAGTTATTCAAAAAAAATTTTGAAGATGATTCACCCGGTTTTAATATTGACCGGCATAATGTTAATATTATTGCCGATATTAATGTATGAGCTTCCGCCTCATCTATTTAGTACTTATGTATTCATTTATTTGTTCATAGCTGTTCCTTTGTATGTTATCTCATTTTTAATGAGTATTTAGATTTTAATATTTATCTTATTTATGTTTTGTAACAAAATTGGCAACCTATAACTGAAGTAATTATTAATATGGTGGTAGGTTCCATCTAATTGTTATGGAAGTTGCTGTTGAGATGACAATGCTCGCGTGTCATCTTCCATATCAATGTTGTATGTAAACATGTTTCAATTCGTATGGTTACTTATCCAGATACTTAAATAAATATATTAAAATAATTGAATCGTAGCAAAATGATTCTAGTATATAGTTATGTTTGCGGACCTCTGTCTGTGTATACAACTGAAATTAATCAGAATCAGAATCATGAGGTGATGGTGGTGGCGGAGTAAATTGTTTTGAGATAATACTAGCTACTTGTCTTAGTATTTTTTCCTGCCACTCATTCTTTTTCGTCAACCACTCTATTTGTCTTGACATTTTCCGGTTCTTTTTTATTAGTTTATCAACCTTTATTGGATCTAAAAATGGATTTATTAGAGGCACCGTACTTGGTCCGGCTTCAACAATTGACTGTTGTTGTTGCTCCGGATGTAGTGAAGACTGTTGCTGTAATAGTGGTGATATGGGTTGTTCTGGTGCAAACAACTCTTGGAATGTCATGTTATCATTAAATATGGATTGTTGCATCATTTCTCCTTGCCCAAAAGATAAAGGTGAAAGTGCCTGGTAGATGCCTGGTGTTTCTGGTTGAGTATGATGTGTTTGAGATGTGTTAGTTGAAATATGTTCAAACATGGGTGGTATTGGCTGCTGTTGAGACAACAAATCAAACTGATAAAAAGATGGTGGAGGAAACTGCGACAGTTGATGTTGTATATTTTGTGATGTATTTTCTGGGATAACCGGTGCTGCTTCAAATTGAAACGATCGTGTTTGTGTAGGAATATCAATAGGTATTATATCAATATTGGTAAAACTTACCACTCCAGGTAATCGTGGTGGGGATTATTCTTGAATAATCTGATCGTTTATGACACCTAGAGATTTAGCTATTTTTGTTATGTATGATCCTCCCATAAGGTTTTTCGGGAGACGTGTTTGGTATTGCTCAAAGTACATAGCAAGAGAGTAAGCAATATTACAATGGACTGACTCGAATATACTGTATAAGTGGAAGAGATCGGTACCACTAACCCTGTGTAGATTAGACGTGCGCCCCCTGATCGTGTTGGCTAGAACACGGTGCATATATTGATAAAGAGGATCTCTAAATGTTCTTGAATTATTATTTCTACTCCATACTGCTGGTGTAAGTGTAGACCAATAATCTTGTATGCGATCAGGATATTCGGTTAATGCGTTTATAAATATAGGTGATCTAACCTCTTCTTCTGTATAAATACCTAAATGTACTGCGAACTCAGATAATGACAAATTAAAAGTTTTTCCACCGAGTCTAAAATCGATAGAGGGCTCAGATAGGTTTTTATTTCGTGTGAAATGAAAAGTAGACCAGAACTCATATACAAATTCATCGTATGAGGGTTCTAAGATATCAAAAAAACGACGCCATGGTGAACCGATTGGTAGTAACCTCGTCAGTCGATCATCTTTGTCTAGAATCCCCGTTATGTTCCAGTCGATACTATTAATAGTATTAACTTTAAGCCTCCTGAGGGTTAGACATTTCGTATGGGTGCGTGCATCCCTAAACTGAAGAAATTTATGGACTTCGATCTGGGCACGAATTTCTGCTGCGTTTGAAGATTCAGCGTGTGCACGAGTAGAAAACTGAAGACTCATGATAGTAATATTGGGCTTTGTTTGAGATCTTAAAAAATAGAATTTGAGTATGAGTTGTTTTGGGTATGTGTCGAACTATATCATAAGTTCAGTTGGTTTGAGGATTTACATGAGTGGTGGGTTACTTATATAGATAAAAATTAAGCTTACACAATACGCTTGGTTAAGGCTTCAATGATACACCTTGAAAATAGTTTTACTGTATTAGGTTTGAAAATTTCGGTAACAAACAAAATGTTTAAACTAATATTAGATTCGGTAGGTATCGTGGGTAACGTGCTGAGTATCACTTCTAAATGGTTCCGATAACAACAGTGATGATATTAATAATTGGTAATTTTTAAATAAAATATCCATAGCCATTTTTACGGATATATATATATATATATATATATAATTAGTATGCACAATAATAAATAAATTATTATGAATGTGGATGACAACGACGCGCACAGTAGCGCACAATAAATGAAATAATTCGAACGAATTATTATGATATAGGCCACACCAGTTTTGTTTTATTTCTTTTTCCTTAAAGAAACTGCAATAAAGGAGCTCAAAAGGAGCCTAAGTCTCCATCACACAAAATGCTTTTAGGCCAGTTTTTATAACATAAATAAACGTTATTAAACATTAGAAAATAAATGTTGGATAACATAAATATAAATATTAGGTGCATAAATAAATGTTAGATAACATAAATGTAAATGTTAGGTGCATAAATGAAATTTTGATTGTTAGTAGTCCCAAGTTATTATATTCCCATAGCAATAGGTATCTCGTACTCATTTTATTATTAAGTATGGGATTTAGATGTTTTTATGATAGGAGTGTCTGGATAACTGAGTCTCCTAAAGGAAAACAATCCCACGGTATAAAAGAAATATTACGTTTATCATAACAATTATAGTTTATATAAATTAATCAAACACTTACTTTGATTATAATTGCTTGAACGTTTCCTTGGCTAGAACCTCGTGCTTGTCTAGAGCTTCGTGCTTGTCTAGAGCCTCGTGCTGATAACGTGTTATAAAACTCAAGAGATTGAGATCAAAACTTCCTTTATATATCTTTCTCTATTCTTCTCTTCTATCACAATCATATTACATCTAATATTTCTCTTGATTAAAACTCAAAAATGAACTTGAAAGATATGAAACAAAGCTATTGTTGTGTAGAGGTTAGAGCATTGAATGAAGAAGATGTGTGTCCTATTTACAGTGAAGCAATTCGTTTTTTCATCCACATTATTTGACTTGTCATCCACATTATTTGAAAATAATGATTCACAACACTTTTTTCTATTTTGTCATCCAATATTATAACACTCCCCCTTGGATGACACTTGCAAACTTTGGGGTAATTAAGTACTGCCTCATTAAAAACCTTGCTAGGAAAACCCAGTGGGACAAAACCATAGCTAAGGGAAAAAGAGTGCAACTTGCATTATACACAGTGGATCAGATATGTTACCTCATTAAAAACCTTACTAAGAAACCCAATGGGATAAAACTTAGTAACTAATTAAAATATTTAAACTCAAATTGTGCTGCAACAAGTGCTCTCATGCCAACTTATTTTATCCATTTGTTAGGCCTAATTGAAAACTTATAGAGCTTAGGAGCCATATTAATATATTATTGATAATGGAAATTGTTTTGCAAATGGTAATAAAACGAAAACATAATGCTTTTTGGTTATTTTATTTGATATATGTTCTCTAATTAAACTACCCAAATCAATTTAAATGGTTTTTAAGTAAGGGTCCTAATATTAACACATGGGAAAACTTATTTACACATGGTGTATACGGGCCGTATAACAGTATACGGCCCGTATACACCATGTGTAAATAAGTTTTCCTGGTCGTATACAATGTATACGAACGTGTATACGGGCCGTATACTGTTATACGGCCCGTATGGAACAAAAATTTGATTTTTCAAGTATTTTAGAGTCGTGAGGTGCTCAAAACTTTCTAAAAGTAGAAAAAAAAAACATCAACAAGTAACAAAGATTGAAGAACAAGAAAACGTGTCGTATGACTGTAATAAAACAGAAGCTATCAACGCGGGATTACGGGCATGGTGTTATTCTTTATTTAATATTTATAGAATAAAAGGAAGGGAGAGGCATTTGATGAGAGTTGTAAGGAGTCTGAATAAAACGGAAGCTATCAACGCGGGATTACGGACATGCGTTTAATTCCCAACATATTTGTTTTGTCACGTACATTTCGTAAGAAACTTTTCGTGCACTGAACCTTCACCTCCAATCATTTCCTGGTCAAATCACACACTATAAAGTTTAAACTTATCGTGTGTTGTAGTTTGGAAAGATGACCGAATAGAGATCTGAATAACAAACTGTGGAGAACTTGTTTGCGTTATCCACCAACAATCCGTTCATTATCTGTTGTTGTCTAAAACAATATCAATTAACGTTCAGTTGTGTATACAAATTCATCACCGGTTTCTACAGCACAAGCACATACACAGGGAGAATGTTCTCGAAATTGAAGGAAAATAAAAAATGGTTGTTGATGTTTTTCTTTATCAGGATTTTGTTGGTTTGTTTGAGAACCAGATTCCAATGTCCTACTACTTCAATCCTTCCTACATTATTGAAAATTACTATATCACCCGCCATTCTCTTGCACCTGTATACATTGATTGTGGATTTTCTTGAGTCGTCGGGAAAACTTTTCCTCAGGGGAGGGTGAGTAGTATGAGTCTGAGTCCATTGTGGTTCGTGAATGTTGGAAGAACCCGACACGTCTTCTGCTGCCTCTTCGGTTGGTAAAAGACATAGGATGGCTTCTAATACAGCCTCTTTGTCAGTTGTGGTTGATTTATAGGAGGAGGTTATGAAACGAATATATGTTTATGCGAACATCCTTATTTTGTCACGTACATGCGTTTAATTCCCAACATCCTTATT
Organism: Helianthus tuberosus; assembly: GCA_030545235.1. Classification (NCBI taxonomy): domain Eukaryota; kingdom Viridiplantae; phylum Streptophyta; class Magnoliopsida; order Asterales; family Asteraceae; genus Helianthus; species Helianthus tuberosus. Next base: position 186,866,781 of record CM060382.1, on the reverse strand, counting down.
GTATCAGACTCTCTCCCCTCCTGATGCAATTTTACTCCCGAACAAACCATGCCCACCTTGACCAGAATAGATAAGCGTATCACTCGATCCACTGTCAAGATAATATTTGCAGAACCCGACATACTTGACAGTGGTACCAATGTCAAGTCAAGTTGAGCTTCCTGATGCAATTTTCACAGTGGTACCAATGTCCTACTACTACAATCCTTCCAACGCCTGACTCGTATACTCTCGGATCAACAGAAATAACTGAAAATAACTCGCCATTCAATACAAACTCTTCTGAAAGACAAGAATACAACGTTCATGTATCACAAGGAATGACCGAGATTGGAAACCGGACGGAATCTACGAAGAAACTGTTGGAATTTGTGGATTTCGGTTGGTTCAGAAACTTAACAAGAGAAGCAACTAAAAAAAAGGAAAGAAAGAAATTTTTTACCATTTTTTACCATATGTATACGGGCCGTATACCGTTTATACGGCCGTATACTCTCGGTAAAAAACAAATTTATAGATAAGCGTATCATCTCCGTCTACGTTTGGTTTCCGGTTACCAGGCCTATCATCTCCGTCTACGTTTGGTTTCCTCAACGAAGAACCATCAGCCATTATCAGCCCTTTTTTCCTTTGGTTTCTGGTTAATTTTGAGGGTGAGGGTTTTGAATTGATTCATGCGCTCAAGTTTCAACTACTGGAGTGAAAATTGGTAAAAAATGGTTTATTCTCTTTAATCTATTAGAACCGTTCAAGTTGATATAGGAGAGTTGATGCAATTTTCCAAGCATTTTATCGTGTGTTGTAATTTTAATGAAGCAATGAAGATTGAATATGCAAACCGCATCCATCTTTTGTTATAGATAAGCGTATCACTCGATCCACTTACATTCGAATAACGCTGAGAATCCACAACGCTTATGGCCAGATTCTTTCCTTCAATCTTGGCAAAATCAATGCCTGCTTGTTTTATTATCACGAAAGTACTGAACAACCGAGATAACAGCTCCGGTATTTATCACCAACCCATCTTTGGTTGTAACACCTCGTAAAATCACGTCCAATGAAGTATTGACACGTGTAATAAACCCTAATGAAGTCAAACATTGAATTCAAGGGACTAATTTTTCGAAAAATCGAAAAAATTTGATTATGAAAGAACTGGAAGTATTATCATACCAAAAATAAGTTTCTAATTAACCTTTTATGGTTTTATACTCATAAATGAGCCACTTGTTAATCAAGTGAAGCCGTTTATGTGATTAATTGAAAGTTGCGCAATAAAGGGTTAAAAGCGTCAACATGTTAACCCTTACCTCTGAGTGACCTTTTAACAAACCGAGAGCCTCATGATATTTGATTATACTCTCGGGAATGCCAATCATTGGCCATTCAAGGCTTTTATGCCTAAAAGTGAAGTTACGCGCAACTTTGCAAGTATAAGGGACTAGAAGTGTCAACATGTTTAATTATACCTCTGAATGACCTTTTATCGAGCCCGAAGCATTATCATGTTTAATAATACTTTCATGAATGCCTAATATGGTTTAGATAAGGCTTCAATGCTATTAAATGATAAGTTACGCAAGTTTGCACATTAGAAGGACCTAAAGCGTCAAACTGCTAAAGTATACCGATTCGTATGTTATCGGATCTTTCGGAATATGACCATGAGTTATACATACCTTAATTATCCTTCTCATAGCTTATATATAGGCTTTGAGGTGTTTAGTGCGCAAAAATAAACTTTTAAGTCATGCAGGGACTAAAAGTGTCAAAAAGCGCACAAGTTTGCGTTTACGCGCATATCTTACATTCTGGATATTCCCAGACACCCAAAAATTTATGCAAGCACTAAAATATTTTATTTTAGTGTTTGGCTTGATAAAATTCCATTCGTCGCGTCGTTTGGATTGTTTTTCGCGTCCGTCCGTGTTTCGTCGTAATTAGCCGAACAACGTGACCGTACGACCAAACGAACCGACATCCGGCATATTTTTGAGCATGTTTCATGTTCTCTATGCTTAGGCATCACTGTAGAGCCTTAAAAATGATTTAACGGGCCTTGGATGTGTCGGAAATGGCAATTGGAGGTACAGGGGCTAAAACTGCCAACATTTGAAAGTTGCTGATTGCTGGCCAAGGCCTTGCGCACCTCAACACTGTGGTTGTTGCGGTGCGCAAGCAACTACCAGATGCAGCAACTCGTTTTCTGTTGCCTGTTCAGCCTTTCAAACGTCAAGACTTGCCTTTTAACACTTCCATGAGTTGCCTAAACTGATTTTTAGCCCTTAGGGACACTTGTTGAAGAGTTGTGGTCATTGGTAGACTTACATGTCAACATTTTGTGGATCAAAATTCACTATATAAGGCCTTCAATGTTGCAACATTTTTGCATTCATTCCATCTGCAATTGTGGGACTTTCTGGAGCTCAAGAGCAGACACCAAGCATCCCTAATCGTGATTAGGACTTTGGTAAGCACCCTTGACCTTCCTTGATTAAGTTTTGCTTAGTAATTAGCTTAAAAGTCAAACCGTCGTAATTAACGGTTGACTTAGCGATTAATCACTGATGGTCCAGTGATTAGTCGAATTGAAAGTAGTTATAAGTTGGTAATTATGTGGGTAATAAACCCTTAAAAGGGTTCCCCCTGATTCCCACTCTAACTAGGTCAAATGTCGGGTCAAACTTGTAAGTAAAAAGTCAACAGAATGTTTAAATTCTAATTTATGCATAATTAGCAATGTAGAACACCTACAACCTGTTTGATCATTAATATAACTTGGTAATTAGTGTAAGAACATGTCTAAACATGTTCAACCCGACAATTTAATGTTTAGACCCGGTTCGGGACTAAAAGTCGCAAAGCTTTGACTTTTGTTTTGACTTCAGTTCTGACCCGTTTAAGCATGTTTTAGAAATGCCTTAGAGCTCTATTTAGACCAGGTTACATGCTAGTATAACCCTCTGTGATTATACACCATGGTTCATTAGTTAACCAATTAATACGCATGATTCCGTTAATTGCTCATATGTTGACCATTATGCCCTTTTCACCTTAAAACGTGATTTTTGAAAATGTAAAAGAGTAGAAACCTTAATCACTGATATATAGACTTGTACCCAAAGTTTGACATCAGTTTGAGGTGTAGATTAAGAGTTATGCTCGTTAGCGTAAAATGAAAGCTTTATGTTAATTAAACGGCGTAATTAGCGTATAGCCTAGTTAAGCCTACTTTTTGATATCAAACTTATTACCCACTGATGTAATATATTATTTTGGGATTTTTGAATATTTTTAATAAATTTTAGGCTGAGCATAACTTATAGTCGTAGGCTTAATCCGGTTATTGTCGGTTTTGCCCTTACGGGCTATAAAATGAGTTTTACATATCTAATTGACTCCAAACCTTTTGCTACTGATTACATATGATAAATAAATTATTTTAATCCTTCTGGAATAATAAAAATATCAGCTTTATGTATAGAACCCGGAAATGGCTTCTAATCGCCTTTTTAAGCGTTTTTAACGCATAGTATGTACTAGAACTATTTTAAACATACAAGGGTTGATACCTACTGATATTTTGGGCAAATTATAATATTTTAACAGTAAGCAAAAGTTGTTTAACTCAGACTTCAGTTTTGAGCTTTACGGCTTATGTGAAATTACCAAAATGCCCCTACGGTGCATAGTTTGGTTATAATTGATAAATTTCACATATATAATTCACCCTACTGTTATAACTTAGTAAAATAAGTATTTTTGCTGATTACATCAGACCTGTAACTCAGGTAAATACTTAAACTCTTTTATAACCTTTTAAATGACCAAACTACCCCTACGGGGCGTAGTTTGAGTTTAATTTCGTTTCGGGCATAATAAAAGACATCTTACTGATGTCACAACATATATGAAGCATATTAACTTAGGAAACCTGTAAATGGCTCATATGTATACCCGTTACGCTTTTTATGCGTTCGGTTCGGTTTATGTAACTAGTTTACATAAATTAGCCTAAACGGGTCAAACCTTATCGGTTTTATCTCAAAATCCAGAATGTGTATGAAATACCCATATTAAGCAAGTCTCCAAACTTGTTGGGTCTAAATCACATTCTATTCCGGTCTTCGCCTAATCGTGCGTTTGAACCGTATAATTAACCGGTCTAAGCTTAGGCTTAATTAAAGACCCGTTAGCATTCTAATTGGTTATTTATACCATCATTCCAGACTAGAGCCTTCTGGTAAATTGTACCTACGCTTACTTAAGTGAATACGGCTGAGTTATTATAATTCTTGCTATTTAAGACAGGAGCTAGCTCAGGTAAATACTCTTAACTTATTTTCCCTATTACGGGCTTGGGATACGGTAATAAATACCGCATGGTCAGGTATGGGATTCAAAGACCAATGAGTCGGGAAGTCCAAATAACCTGTTTTAATTCGTATTGCTTGACTGAAACATTGGGGATTAATGCGACCGTGTCCTGGATATCCTTGACTCATTAAATGCAATGGCCACGACTTAAGCACGGGGTGTAGGCATACACCTGACAGATGCTATATGCTAATTAATTAATTATACCCAATAAGGGATTCCCAATAAGGGAATAGTGGTGTGTCGGTTAATCATGAACCGGCATAGAACCGGCATAGAACCGGCATAGAGCCGGGCCCCGTATGTAGAGCAAGTTATGTAAAACTGATAACATGAGATATAGTTTGCCCCAAGTATAAAAGATTTATTTTGCCTCTGTGCATCTAAATCAAAGTATAAAAGATTTATTTTGCCTCTGTGCATCTAAATCAAAGTATAAAAGATTAATTTTGCCTTGTGCATTTTAATCAATGTGTCTACATATTTTGTGCCGAAGTGCATTCAAACCAATTTTCTTAAACTCTTTTCAAATGAGTCAGTTGAGTGTATTTACCAGTGAAAACTGGCGTATTTTCAAAAGTCTAAGTGACAGGTACAAGTACGTAATAGGCTGGAAGCTGCCCAGGACGTTAATAAGGAATCTTGCAAGTTCTAGGCGTCTAAAGTCTGTTGAACAATATTTATGTTTTAAGATCCGTCTGTGGATCCTTTACTTTCCGTTGTAATACTTGATATTACTTTATATTCGGATTGTAATATATTCATCTTTTGCTTCCGCTGTGCATTTATATATTGTGTTGTTTGACTATGATGATATCAACTACGTCACGATACTCCCCACCGGGCCCACCGGTGACACGTGGAAAGTCGGGGTGTGACATTGGTAGTGTTTGTTTGAGAACCTGATTCAGATACACAACGGTCTCTTTGCTTCGTCCCCTAGAACTATTTGTGTATGCATTCTTTTGGTAGTTAACAACGCTAATTAGAAAAAAATCTGTAAAAATTAATCATATCGATTGCTATAACAGGATGGATGTGACACACATAGATAGATAAAATGTCACAGTTGTCAAGACTGTTTTTCGGGTTTCCAATGCTCACACAGGGTGATAAACAACGCTGATACACGTAACATCTAGTTATATTCAGATTTAAACAATGCCCGCCTCAACTGAGATAACGGACATCCATCAAGCTCAAAAAGAAAACTTGTGTTTCCCATAGTCACAAAAGATTGCGGTTTGTATTTCGCATAGCCACCGTTTCCGTAGTAAAAAACGGTTGCGGTTTGTATTTCGCATAGCCATCGTTTCCGTAGTAAAAAACGGTTGGGTTTGCACATTCAATCTTCAATACTTCAGTAAAATACCACTAGTAGAAGAACCCGACACGTCTTCATGTAACAGAGAATGTTTTAGAAATTGAAGGAAAATGAAAAGATTTGTTAAAATCGAATTTGACAACTATGACAACTTATTAAAAGTATCGTGTGTTGTAGTTTGGAAAGATGACCGAACAGAGATCTGAATAACAAACTGTGGAGAACTTGTTTGTGTCAGGTTCTTCTGCTAGTTACTCGGAATCGATAAATAACCAACACGAAGATCTCTACGATCGCTAAGGTTTTCATCAACGGACTGATCGGTAACGTTACTCTACCTGTGTTCCGATTTAAGCGGCATGTTCCGATCAACGTTTATCGACATTGTTAAAGGTGATGAAGAGTTTAGAAACCCTAGAATGATTGTGTTTTTACGGGAATAAAACGTGATACTTGAAAAAAACGCCAATATATACGGCCCGTATATAGTTATACGGCCCGTATACCATTGGTAACATCAAAAACCCACAAAAATAAATCAATTGAGCTGTATACGTTTTACAAATCGTATACACATGTATACGACCCGTATAACTGTATACGGGCCGTATATAATAAAACAAAAAAAACATTCCCTGCGCATTTTCCTATTCAAAAACATTCTATACGAGCCGTATAATTGTATACGGCCCGTATACAATAGGGGATGTGAAAATAAGATATAGGGTATGTGGGAATAAGGCACCCCTTAAGGCTGGAGGGTGTGAGGCGCCATCCCATGGCCACATAAGCACCTATAGCGCCCCCCTCAACTTTTTCCCACACCCTGGGCGCCATAGCGGGGGCGCCATTGAAGCCCCGCTAACATGGTAACGAGTGATGGCGAGACAGAAAGGGGTTTTCAGCTAGGACCCACGTGTTTTCTTTCTCTATAGCGCCCCTAGGGGGCTCCATCACCACACCCTCCATGTTAAAGAGGGGCGCTATAGCACAGTGAATCCTATGTGGATCCTATGTGGCACCTATAAAGCCCCATGGGGCTCCATCCACACCCCATAGCCTAAGTAATTATTCATGAGATTCTGTTATGAAAAACTTAGCCAATCAACTACTAAGGACCTTACGGGAGAAAATGCGATAGTGACTTTGTAAAAATCTTACACCATCACCAATGGTTTGGTTTTAGTTATTTATTTATTTCGGGGTGGCTTTAATCTATCTAAATAAAACTTTTCGTACAAGTGTGCGGCTGAAAAGTGAAACTCCCCGCTTTCTTTTGATTTTCCATTTTTTATAGTTAAAAATGAATCCCAGCTCAGCTGGTTGTTGGGCCGGTTGTCTCCTTTGGAGGCGCCGGTTCGATTCCCGGCTTAAGCATGGGTGAGACACCTGGGTTTTTCCCCATGATACCCGTGTTCGATCCCCACTTGAGGCGGTTTACTCCCCTCTGTGGTGGCAATCAACTCGTCAAACCCTTGGTTGGGGTGAGGTATCTGTGGGGTTTTCTCCCTGGACGCCGGCCACTCTTTGATGCCAGCGGAGGCACGGTTAAGACACTCACGTCTGGCCGGAGTGGGGCAACGGGCCTCCCCGCAATAGGGGGGGTGTGAATGTGTCTCCGCACCCGAAAAATCTTGTAGACACACTTAGCCGTTCAAAAAAAAAATGAAATTTGATAGCCCCTCAAAACAATGAAATTGTATAGCCTCTCAAAACATAAGTTTAATACTAAGGCTATGCGGTAAGGGGGTCGTCTCCGCCCCGTCCTGAATCGGCGCTAGCCGCTACACCATCCCCCCCCCCCCAACGGCGTTGTCTCCGTCTGCATGGAGACGTTTGAGCCGGGCAACAAGAAGACAAAAAATGTGACCGTTTTGGCTTGTGACCGTTGCAAAAAATAAAAATAAAAATAAAAATAAAAATCATTTAAATGCCTAAATTGAAAACTAACGGCTATTATTCAAAAAATCTCAAAATCAATAAACTTTTTATATAAATACAACATTTTTACCCCATTTTTTACCCACTTCAACCCCATCTCTCTCTCAACTTTTTATAAAATCTTCTACTTTTTTATAAAACATTCTTCTACTTTTTACAATGGATCCATACAACCCGAACAACCCAAATCCAAACCCGAACGTTTTTTCGGTGCCCGGGTACTATCCTACAATGGAACCGAAAGCTTTCTCGCAATTTTCCGTCAACTCTTTTGCGGGTTTCTAACAATCTCCGAACGCTTTTTCGAATACGCAACAAATGCAAGCGTTACAAAACTTGATGATGCGAAACCCGTTCAACATGCCGCATAGCCTAAGGCATCTAGCTTCTAAGTAGTCATATCTTAGGTTCACATGTAACATTATTTTTAACTCAAAAATATTCCGTGTTCATCATTATCTCCTGTAATATATAATGGTGAGTTATTATTAAACATTATATTAACAGGGGCGGACTCACCCTTTGGCCAAGGTGGGCGGCCGCACCCCTTGAAAAAAAATAGTGTCTATTTAAGGTAAAAAAGCCCGACCGCACCACTTGAAAATATGGTTGAACACATCATCTGCACTCCAAGCAAATAATTCATGTGTCTGGCACTGTATATTACCCAAGATTTCCATCTCTTCAATAATAAAATGTAATAACTTTCAGGAGCATGCATTAAAGGTAACTTAAAAAACAACCAAAAGATTATGAAGAAACCAACCTCTTGCATCCCACACTTAATGTAGAAAACTTCATATGATAGAAAGCCAAAGTAGTCTTAACTCTCAAGTTAACTCCACACCCTTCAACCCCTTGCATCTTCTAGTTTTAAAAAATCTAGATGTTAATATTGATTAAACACTCATTTTTCGTACCGGTTTGAGCAAAAAAAACCTGGTTTGTGCACCTATACTTAATATTATTCCAACCCTTGTTAGGGCCATAATGCGAGTAACTAAAACGCTACCTTCTTTCACGACAACTTCAAGAGTACCGATGTGGCAACTTTCATGGGGACGGTTGTGGAGTTGACGAAGGTTGTGAAAGTCCACAATTTACATCCTAAGTAATTGTTTGCCGCAAATGTGGGATTAGCCCATTTTGTAGAGACACATGACTCTTAGAGGAGAGGTCAAATGTTCAAATTTGGGATTAGAATTATTGGTGTAAAGTAGATTAGGAGTAATATTTCCCGTTCAGAAAAAAAAAGTAAATGTTTGTCTTCTAGCCATATATCACAATACATACAGAGCTGAGCATGATCAAATCATATTACATATGTAGTTTTTGCATACATACCATGTAAGGGTGTAAATTTCTGATACGACAAGAATCTAACACGAAATTCGCGGGTTTGAGTTTAGTCTAAACGGGTTCAGGTCAGTTTCAGGTTAAAGCCGCGAACCCATTTAGCTAAACGGGTCAGGTTCGGGTCAACCAGTCGGGTTGGCCAGTTTAACCCATTTCTATTATATTATATTTTTTACAATATGTTTTATGTCATAAATTAAATTGGTTGTGCATTATATGCTATACTTGTAACTTAAAAAGGGAAATTGACATAAGATTTTATGATTTTAATGTAATTTTATTATATAAATTTATGTTTTTTTTTTGTAGTAGATGTTAATTTTAATATATTAATTTGCTGAAAAAAATCGGGTTGAATGGGTCAGGTTCGGGTTCATATTTATGACACAATTTCCGGGTCCGGATCAGGTTCGGGTTCGTCTAAAATTTTCGGGTTTGGATCGGGTTGAACCAGCCAACCCGCGAACACGACCCGTTTAGCACCCTTTGTGTGACTTTAAAGTTTACGTGTCATGAACAATGACACCAATGTGTTATGGTGTGGACATATAACCAACTTATTCATTGTTGACTTGAGCATTAAAGTTGTTTATCCAATCCCAACAAAACAAGGTATATAACTTGTTTTCTTTCTCAACTTTTTGCAAGTCAAATAGGGCCCCATCAGTCTGCAAATTAAGTTTGTAGTATGTAGATAGCATGGGCCTGGGCCTGGGCCTGGGCCAATACCCTCATCTTAGCATCATCACAAATCAAAATAGCAAAGAGAAATGATCATTAACTACTACATTTCAACAATGTTTTCTCATGTTATGTACACATCAAGAGAGAATTAGACTGCTAAAAACTTTTAAAAAAATGCAACTCCTAAAACGGAAAGAACTCGTCAGTCAAAACAATCAAACAGCGCGTAACTTGAATGCACAGCAATCGTTTTCAGGAGAAAAAAGAAGTGAACTTACCAAGTGAAGGTAAGTTCAGTCCGAATGAACTGAGGCGTCACCCATTTGTCTAATTCTTAATGTCAGATATATAAGTATCACTGTTCCCAAACTCGACCTGTATAAACAATAAAACCGAAGGAGACAAAAGCACACTTTAGTAGATGTACAAAGCTAAATCTTTAAATAAAGTGATTCAAGAGAAGTAAACTTTTTTCAAATTGTTTTGAGTGTTTGACCCGTTACCCTTTTAGTTATTTTCTTATTTGACCTATTTGAAATAAACTTGTTTGTGTGTTTGACCCGTTACCTTTTTAGCTATTCTTTTTATTTGCCATTTGTTAGGTTTGGAATCATATTAGCTCATACAAGCATGCACTGCGCACTTCATACTTCATAACTCGTGTTAGAGTTTAAACTAATATCCCTTCAGTCTTGTCTAAATCTCAATTACAAATAATGAGGACGCGAAAATCACTAACATTGGTTGTTTGGGTCTTTAAATGTCAAAAACTAGAGTGTCAATCATGTCAGGTTGACGGGTTGTGAACTTGTAAAACGATGAAAAGTTGTTGTGAACTTACAAGACAGAGAAGAGGAATACAACTTTTCTTGAACTAAAAGAAGCAGCGCGCTTATACTTCCTCGATTTGGGAGCATCGAGAATTTTCTCAGTTGCAATTCTATCTGCCAAATAAAAGCATACACTTCATCAGTTAGATGTTACATTCTGAGGATATAAAACCTTGGGATGATATCCGACACATTTGAATTGTTCCCTTAATTGCTTTAACTTCAAATTTTTTTATCTGTTTGACTAGTTTTTAACAAAAGTAACATGTTTCACATAAACGGGTCGATATATTAATTTGCAAACAAGAAACGTGTTCGATAGGGTACCTCGAGTGGAATACTTGGATAGCATCAGGCTATGATTCATCAACAGCTGCATGTATCTGCCTCCCATGTCAAAGCTGATCTGTTTCTGCAGTGATTTCTGCAAAATACCTTTCGTAGGTAAATTAGAAAGAAGATGAAATTACAATTATAACCTTGCTTAGAATGCTACTTATGATTACTATTTGAATAATTTTAACACTTTCATATAGACCCACAAATATACTTTTCAACATATAAACCAATCAATTTTAGACAATAAATGGGTCGGTCAATTCAGGCTTTTTCTTAATCTTGTCAAATGGGTCGAACAGAACTACCCTAAAGTGTACTTTGAATGACTAAAACCTCCCAAATCATTTTTATTCAAAGCTTTGGCTACTTTCGTCCAAAGGTTTGTTTTTCCGTATCTGGATCCAAAAGGTTTAAAATCTTTGCCATTTTCATCCAACTCGTTAAGTCAGGGTATTTTTGTCCTTTTAGAAACTTTTTGTGATGATTAAATGGTTTGGGTGGGGAGAAAGTCAACAGAGGTGGATCTTTATTTGCTACAGTGTTTTTTAGTTTAATACAAAATGTCTAAAAAGACAGAAATGCCCCTCATTTAACAGAGAAAAAAAGGATGGAGTTAACAAGTTGGATGAAAATGGCAAGATTTCAAACCTTTTGGATCCAAATGCAGAAAAACAAACCTTTGGATGGAAGTCACAAAAATGGCCAAACCTCAGGGACGAAAATGGCATTTTACTCTAAGCTTTACGTAATCATATTCTACTCCCTAATAATTTTATCAAAATTCTAAAAAAAACAAAGTTACAAACAGTGTTTTGGGTCACGTATCAAAACATCACACATATTAACCCGAACCAGTTTCAACCCGCCCATTTTTCCAGCACTAGGAATAGGAACATTCTGATTATCTGATATTAGTCGGCACATAGAGTAACTTCGTTAACTCACCGTCAACACTTGTTCGTTGCATTGAGTCTCCGACTTTCCCCCCTTTTCAGCATCATCATCTATGGTGCATGTTGAATACGCAACTGCATTTTCCACCATCATGTCGATATAGCTTTGATTGCTCAATCGAGCATCCAATGACAGCTGGCTTTTAAGCGGAATACAAACCTCTGCAGCTGAAGGAGTCGAGAGATCCATTGGTAGTTCACATTCATCAGACAATACTACAATACTGTAAGCATCACATCCCTGCATACATACAACATACCATCTTGTTAAATTAAAATATATCAAAAGGGGTGTTTCGGAATTCTGTTTTGCAATGTATAATCAATAAAATTATCTAATGGTACATAGAAAAGTAACATGATTGATAAAAACATAAATGTACATACAAGGCCAATGAAGGGCATGTAAAAATGACATATATATGCGCGTCCACACACATATATGTATATATATAGAGAGAGAGATGGAAAATCAACTTCTTAAACCACTGCAAAACCACCATTGTTGTCAAAACTCAAAACGCAAAACAAAAAACTATACAGTTGGCAAGAATGAGCAACTTTAGACCAAAAAAAGACCATGTTAAGTTGAATCTAATTTATTTCTTTTTTTAATTTGTGTATTTTATAAACAAGTAATTATATATCCTCCTAACAAACACTTGTCTGAACCCACACACAAACATAATCCAACACATAGTTGTTAATGGCGAATGCGACAAATGGCGATAAGGTACCTATATGCTACGTAGAGAATAGCGATAAATAGCGGACGCTATTTTATAAATCGCGATACACTAGAAAAAAAATTAAAAAAACATTATATGTATATTATATCAAAAGGCTAGGAGTTGGCTACAAAGTCCAAAATTCCTAAAAAGTGTCAATCAATCAATCATACCCAGTAAAATCCCACAAATAGCAAAGCTATTTGTAGGGTCTGGGGAGGGTGGGATGTAGGCACACCTTACCTCTACCCCTAGGGATAGAGAGGCTGCTTCCAGAGAGACCCTCGGCTCCAAAACACTCAGGAAAGAAATAAATAGAGCATGGGGTGTGTGTGTATGTGTATGAAGCTACCAATGTAGTATGAGTTGCGAAATAGTGCATGGTAGAACAGAACAAATATGACAACACAAAACAGTCTATACACAGTCTATACACAAAACAGTCTATACACATAGTTACATATTTACGACCATACACTACACCTAGAAACACAGCTGTACAAAACATCCTATACACATAGTTACTTATGTACGACCATACACTACACTACACCTAAAAACACAATTGTACCCTTTCCTAGAAATCCTTAACCTTAATCCTATGTCTCCACGAGCTCCTATCATGGACCATGTTCTCAGAGAGGTGCAATTTTTGCAAATCCTGCCTAATCCGCTCATCCCAAGTAATTTTGGGTCTGCCTCTACTCCTCCTCCCCTCCACCTCGAGGGTTTCAACCACTCTAACTGGTTCTATCGTCTGCCTCCTCTTCACATGCCCAAACCATCTCAATCTTCCCTCCTTTATCTTATCTGATATACTAGCTACTTCTAACCTTTCCCTAAAAACATCATTTCTTATCCGGTCTAACCTTGTGTGGCCACACATCCATCTTAGCATTCTCATCTCTGCTACCTCCATCTTGCGTGCCTGTACTTCCTTAATGGCCCAACATTCGGTTCCATATAACATAGCAGGTCTAATTGCAACCCTATAAAATTTCCCTTTCAATTTTGTTGGGAACCTAAAAAGTCATAAAACACCATAATGTTAACCATAAAATCCACTCAAAACGCACAAATAACATAATGAAGATTACTAAAACACCATATCCTGTGGATTTTGTTTTGTGTTTTAAATGATAAGGCTCTGCTTATCGAATGACTAACATTGTTGTGTTTTATGTTGATTATCATGTTGTGTTTTATATTCTTAGTTCTTTATGGTGTTTGAAGCTTTTTATGAACTGTTAGGGTTTGAATATGGCGTTTTAGTAACATTCACTATGTTATTTGTGGGTTTTAGGTATGTTTTATTGCTGAAACTAAGGTGTTTTATAACTTTGTACACATATTAGGAGTTTTAGACTTTGTAGCCGAACCTCACCCTATATCAAAATACCCTGGTATATACGCTATTTTACACATATATTTAACAAAAACCTATAATCCAGCTATTTTATAGCTATATTCAATCGCTATTTATATTAAAAAAAAAAAAAACTGAAACCCCGCTATTTATGGCTACATACCCTGTAGCGGCCTCCGACCAATACGCTACGCCAGTCGCTGCAGCGACGATAGCGACCACTATTGACAACTATGATCCAACATCACTTTCAGCTTTGCCAATCGTCCATTATATGGCTTTAGAAAGTTCAAGAGGATATAATGTTAACTATGGCCATTTTGAACCGTTTACTTGTAAATTGGCCGATTCAAGTTATATTTTATTTTGGCGTCTCAAGTGAGTAAAAGAAGTTGCTTCAAAGTAAACATATCAAATGAGTCTGTCACCCAAAGTTTAATTATTATTGCATAAAACCTCAGGGCTCAGGGTGTCCGGTGTGGGTTCGGCAAAGGGTTCGGTGATGGCATGCCGAGCGGGGAGGGAGTGTATGTGAGAGAGAGGGTAGTGTGGGGTGGGGTCCATTCCAATCTCAACTAATCACACCTTTTTCCTTTTTTTTTAAATAGTTTACCACTTCATCAAGTGTCTAAACCATTGCCAACACTTTTGAGCATAGTTTACCACTTTGACATGGCACACTCTCATTGGTTGATTTTTGATACGTTCCGTATTTATTATTTTTATTTAATATTTAAATTGCTTGTTATTTCCTTTTATGTATGGATTTATTTATGGTTATGGGATTATATAACCCCTAGCCTTACGTATGAATGAACCATCAGAAAGTTTTATCAATCTTCTCCTCCTAGATTCTTCTCAAACCCTATCAAGGGTATCAGAGCTCTCTATCGATCCCTTTCGGATTCAATTTCAACCATGACCAACACAAGGAACCAAGACATGGACAAATCGATCAAGGAGCATGAGAAGGCCATCGTTGAACTTCAGGCTTCTCTTGCGGTTATGATGAACCAACAGGAACAACTCTTGAAGAAGTCGAACGAGAACTCTGGTTCGGACCGCTACTCGGGTGCGTTTAGCGACCATGACCAAAACAACAACAATCGGCCGATGAGAGTGGGTAAAATCGAATTTCCCAAATTCAAGGGCGAAGATGTCGAGGGTTGGGTATACCGGTGTGAGCACTTTTTCTCGATTGACGAGACACCAGTGAACTTGAAAGTCAAGTGTGCCGTCGTCCACTTCGAGGGGGACGCGATTCAATGGCACCAAGCCTACATGAAAATCAGGGGAACGCCCATAACCGAGTTACCTTGGGAGGACTATGTACGAGCCATCACAGCCCGTTTCTCTAATGCAATGTTCGAGGATGCTATGGAAGAGTTAGCATCTCTCAACCAGGAAGATGACTTGCAAGAATATAACTCGAATTTTGACAGGCTACTCAACAAGGTTACGATTAGTGAAGAACAGGCGGTAAGCCTCTACTTGAAGGGGCTGAAACAGGAGATTAAGGGCCCGGTGAAGATGTTCAAGCCTCGAACCCTACACGAGGCATATGGGTTGGCGAGAATTCAAAACATTAACAACAAAAACCTGATGAACTCCATCATTACCAGTAAAGGGGCACCGCAGAAAACCCAAGAGACAACGCGTATTACACCACCTATGAATGCAAATAAATTACCTCTACTACCAGCTCCATATTCGAAACCTACTAAACCTATTACCAACAATCCACGCCGCCTTACAAGTAAGGAGTTGGAACAAAAGCGCGCGAAGGGCGAATGTT
Source organism: Helianthus tuberosus (assembly GCA_030545235.1). Classification (NCBI taxonomy): domain Eukaryota; kingdom Viridiplantae; phylum Streptophyta; class Magnoliopsida; order Asterales; family Asteraceae; genus Helianthus; species Helianthus tuberosus. The sequence goes on along the minus strand of CM060382.1, from coordinate 186,851,085 downwards.
TTTGGTGCACGGAGAAGTTTGTACCAGGCCACACGTGTGCACGCCCGCGCAAACAGTTGTACATCATTGAAGCGGAGGAAGATGATGGGGAAGGGCCAGAAGGGCTGATTGAAGACGAGGAGAAGGAAGATCCCCAAATATCAATTCATGCATTGACGGGTATTCCATCATACTCAACCATGCGAGTCCTCGGGTCCATAGGTAATTGGCAGCTTCACATACTCGTTGATTCCGGGTCAACCCACAATTTTCTTAAGATAAAAGTAGCAAAGAAACTGCAGTTGGATATACAGCCAATAGCACCACTCAATGTGGGTGTTGCTGATGGTAAAAGACTCACAAGTACCGAGGCATGTCACGACTTCCAGTGGAATATGCAAGGAAATTGGTTCAAAATGGACGTACTTTTATTACCGCTCGAGAGTTACGACATGATATTGGGAGTGCAATGGCTCCTACCCTTGCATGACATCTTGTGGAATTTCCAGAGGATGACAATGAAATTTGCAATAGAGGGAAAGCAATATGAGCTTAAGGGTCTCCAAAACAACTTATTCTCAGTATGTTCAGTTGAGAAAATGGTGGAGTATGTGAACAAACACTTGAAGGAGGGGGACGTGCAGTTGTTTAGTTTGCACTTATCTAATACGGAAGCTGAAAAAAATTACCAATCTAGGGTGGTTGATATTCCAGATGAACCACATGACTCGCTATCGTGGAAGTCACTAATCGCGCAATTTCAGGTTGTTTTTCAAGTACCTTCAGGTCTTCCGCCGGAGCGGCCTTTTGATCATAAAATTGTGCTAAAGGAGGGAACGGCACCCATCAGTCAAAGACCTTATCGTTACCCGGCCGTGCAAAAAGATGTAATAGAAAAAACCACCCGGGAATTACTAGAATCGGGTATCATCCGGAATAGCCAAAGTTCGTTCGCGGCGCCGGTCGTTTTGGTGAAGAAAAAGGATGGTCAGTGGCGGATGTGTATGGATTACCGACGGCTTAATGAAGCAACGTTAAAAGATAAGTTTCCGATTCCGTTGATTGAGGAACTCTTGGATGAATTGGGTGGTGCATCTTTTTTCTCTAAACTGGATTTAAGATCCGGTTACCACCAAGTCCGAATGGCGGCCGAAGATGTGCATAAAACGGCGTTCCGAACCCACGAGGGTCACTACGAGTTCCTCGTCATGCCGTTTGGGCTCACTAATGCGCCGGCTACCTTTCAAGCCCATATGAACCACGTTTTTAAACCTATGCTGAGGAAAGGAGTATTGGTATTTTTTGATGACATTCTCGTATACAGTCGCACTCGACAAGATCACATTCAACACTTGGAACGAGTCCTTTCCATAATGAAAGAGAACAAATTGTTTGCTAAAGAATCTAAATGTGTGTTTGGGGGGCGGGCAGTGGAGTATTTGGGCCATATTATATCAAAAGAAGGGGTGAAGACGGACCCGGGAAAAGTCGAAGCGGTGCGACAGTGGCCAATTCCTAAAACAATTAAACAGCTGCGGGGATTTTTGGGGCTGGCCGGGTACTATCGGCGGTTTATTCGGTCCTTCGGAATGATTGTGAAGCCTCTAACGGATCTGTTGAAAAAGGATGCATTTGGGTGGAGTCCCGAGGCCCAAGATGCGTTTGAGCGACTCAAGGGGGCACTCTCTTCGGCCCCGGTTTTAGCATTACCAGACCCAACCAAACAATTCGTGATCGAGACGGATGCTTCGGCAGGAGGAGTGGGGGCGGTGTTAATGCAAGAACGCCACCCGGTTTCTTTTTTGAGCCGAGCTTTATCACCGAGGCAAAATGCACTTTCGGTCTATGAAAAAGAGTTGTTGGCAATCATGATGGCAGTTAAGCAGTGGCACTATTACCTTATCACAGGTCCCTTCCTTATTCGCACCGATCAAGGTAGCCTCAAGCACCTTCTAGCGCAAAAGGTGACTACTCCGTTGCAACATAAGTGGCTCGCAAAGTTAATGGGGTATGATTATTGTATTGAATATAAAAAGGGGAGGGAAAACTTGGCAGCGGATGCCCTATCCCGAGTGACGGGAGTAGACTTATTTGTTACAGCAGTTTCACAAGTGGAACCTTTACTCTTGCAAAAGGTGGTAGAAAGCCAACAAGCTGACATCGATGTACAACATATTGTGAAGGAAATTACTACAGGAGGTAGGGTATCCAAATTTACTTGGAATGGGAAATGGTTATCTAAGGAAAATCGCATGGTGGTAGGCAACGACTTAAAATTACGGGAAGAGATAGTGGAACTATGCCACGAATCTCCTATTGGGGGTCATTCGGGGGTTCGAGCTACTACTCAGCGGGTTAAAGGTTTGTTTTTTTGGAAGGGAATCACAAAGGTGGTACGACGGGTATTGAGGGAGGGCGACGTGTGTATGCGTGCCAAACACGAAAACGTAGCATCACCGGGGTTGCTACAACCGTTACCGATTCCGGATACGGTTTTTACCGACATATCAATGGATTTTATTGGTGGGTTACCGAAAGTTAAGGGGAAGGATACCATCTTTGTAGTGGTGGATCGGCTCACAAAATATGGGCACTTTATGACGTTGGGACATCCATTTTCTGCTAAGGATGTCGCTCAAGTTTTTTTAGACAACGTATATAAGCTGCATGGGTGCCCAAGTTCGATCATCTCGGACCGGGATCTGGTGTTTCTAAGCTCTTTTTGGACCGAGTTCTTACACCTTCAAGGAGTGGAAGCTAAGTTGTCTACGGCTTACCACCCTCAAACCGACGGCCAAACCGAGGTAGTGAACCGGTGTTTGGAGGGGTACTTACGGTGTATGGTAATGGAAAGGCCGCACACATGGGTCAAGTGGGTGGCGTTAGCAGAGTGGTGGTATAATACCACATTCCATTCTTCTTTGGGGCGATCTCCATTTGAGGCTCTTTACGGGTACCGTCCTCCCTTGCACATCCCTTACATCCCTAAAGATGCGGTGGATAAAGACGTTGATGAAATGATGAAGGATCGAGAAGGTGCGGTAAAGGTGTTGAAGCAATCACTCTTGAAAGCTCAAAACCGCATGAAACAGCAAGCGGATAAACACCGTTCGGAAAGGAGTTTTGAACCGGGTTCGTGGGTCTACCTTAAGCTTCAACCATATATGCAAAACTCGTTACGGGTTCACAAACACTCGAAGCTCACTCCGAAATATTTTGGGCCGTTTTTAATCATCGAAAAGGTGGGACAGGTCGCGTATAAGTTAGACTTGCCGGAGGAATCACACATCCATCCGGTCTTCCATGTCTCGTTGCTCAAGGGGCCGGTTGGGCCGCCTACTAAAATTATTCCCTTTCCGGCGGATGCTCGTTTCATACTCAAACCGCAGGCTGTGTTGGATCGTAAACTGGTTAAGAGGGGTCACAGGGCTGCTATGAAGGTGCTGGTACATTGGCAGGGTCAGGCAACTCAAGACGCCACATGGGAGTTCCTAGAAGATCTTAAGCTGCGTTTTCCAGACTTGGACCCACTTCTTGAGGACAAAAGTGGCTAAGGAGAGAGTCTTGATACGTTCCGTATTTATTATTTTTATTTAATATTTAAATTGCTTGTTATTTCCTTTTATGTATGGATTTATTTATGGTTATGGGATTATATAACCCCTAGCCTTACGTATGAATGAACCATCAGAAAGTTTTATCAATCTTCTCCTCCTAGATTCTTCTCAAACCCTATCAATTTTTTAGTTTGCCACTCTCAAGTGTTTAACCACTCCTTACACCCTCATAAATCAATTTATTCAAAACTCAAAACATCCATCCATTAGCCACTATCTCCTCCTGTCACAATCAACCTAATGTCAACAAGATCCCAAAAGATATTGACAGACAGCCCAATTCCAAACCCTAGGGACCACATTATCATCCACAAAGCCTCATCACATTACAATTAAATTAACAACTGAGATCACATTACTAATTTGAAACTGAAACAATAATTGTCAACAAATCAACAATAAATCAAGAACAAATCAAAAACAAATCCCCAAATCTCACGTTCTCCTCTTATAACTTTTGACATGAAAAACTGAAATTAGGAGCATTAAATCAAACATGAACTCAATAAAACGACGAAAGTGAAGTCAATCTATGCAAACATAAAGCGAAAATCGCAACGATCAGATGCAGATTAACCTAATTTTTAAAAGCAGCAACAGAAATGAATGAATTATGAATGTAATGAAGGATTAATAATGCAACATGCAGAGCGTGAAGAAACCTGTTCAGTAGAGTTGACCGCCATTGATTGATTGAGGATTTGCAGGTTGAAATTTGAGTGATGTTGAGAATGATATGATGAGTTTTGAGCATCTTTTTTTATCAAGGGTTTGAATAAAATAAGAATAATGGGAGTCAGTCAGTGGGTAACGTATCTATCTGAAACAACATAACATTATTATTATTATTTTTTTTAACGGCCATCAAAATCAATCTCAAACACTTTCGGAGCAACAGAGTCTCCGATAGTAACCCATCCGTCCGTAGGCACGACCAATAAAATTACCAGTAAAACTCGTTTGTCTTAAGGATCCAATCCATGTTTCCCTGGGTCTCCCATCATTAGCCCCTCAAGTGGGAGTTAAACCTGCATCTCTCAAAAGAAACAAAAGCCCTCCACCACTTAATATAGAGATCACTGGCATAATATTATTTTTTACCTTAAGAAATTAGAAGTCATAGAATATGTTTAATTTTCATCTAACATCCTAACTTTTTTGGAAAGTCATAGCTAAAATTTAATTGATATAAAAACATACCGTAAAAGTAAAAAAGCTATGTAAGAAAAAATTTACTTACAGTGAGTAAGCATAAAATAGCTCAACAATGCATACACAGAAGCTCGAGCAAACCTATAAATTTATGTACTGCAGGTTGAGCAGTAGATAAGGAAAAAAAACCCTCTTTTCTTATGGAATATGATATGAAGAACAATGGACAAACTAAAAGGCTAGGAGGTTAGGCTAAAGAGTATCATTGTACTGAAAATGCAAGAAAGATTATTGACTTCTCTGTGTGATGGTATTTAAAACTGAATTCCCCACCTTATATAGGTAAGGGAAAAGAACTATTCAAATAATGCACCACTGCTCTAATGTCAGAAAAAGAAACGGATACAAATTAAAGAAGAAAAAAGACAGCATAAATTATATAGAATAAGAGATCCCTTGTCTCGTGCATGTGCGCGCTTGGACTGTCTAATGCATGTGCTTTGTAACAATTATAGTTACTTAGAATTTTGCTCTTTTCTTTTGTTGTGTACACTTGTTTCTTAATGTCATCGATTATATCATTATTTTCATAAAATATTTGTGTGTTATGTCGATAGAGCGTGGTGTTCCTGGATCATCATTTTTATCATCGGTTGTTTTTAGGTTTACAATAGGCTTTAGTTCTAGAAGATCACTTTCACCTGCAAATGATAAAAGCATACTCCAATTTTGTTCAGTATAAATTTGTATATAATGTTCCTCTCGGAGCTATAGTACATACAAAATCTTTATTTGTAATTTAATTACATGTCATTACTCATTATACAATGTGAAGGTGATTTACGTTGGATTTGTATGAAGATTGAAGAGAGGTAAAAATGTCAATGAGTAAGTGCTAAACTCAAAGGAGTCTTTCTTTTTTTTTCTTTCTGTTATTTTTACCCTTTTAATAAAATTGTGTTATTATAATTTTTATCCCCAACAATCATAAGTGTTATATTTTTAGTACTTATTTTTGCAACTTACAAAACTCAAAGACGGTTAGTTATATGGAGGACAGAATTTTAAATTTGGCCCAAAATTTGATTGTGATAACTCATCATCAACTAAATTTCCAAATTAAATTTAATAAGTTAATTAGTTTATCATTGGAGGGCAAGTAAAATTAAAAAAGATCATAAAAATATAATTTTTAGATACATAAAATCATATTTGTTTTATTGTTTCTAATAATTATTAATTTAGCATAATTTTTAGGATTTCTCTTTCAGTAGCAATGCCGTCTCAAATCAAAGTGCAAACGACCAAATGCCCACCACAAAGTACGGGCTATCACACTAGTTGATAAAAGATATAAGGTTGATAAAAACTAGTATCTTTTTCGGATGTTATATACCTATATGATTATGTTGAAAATGATCGTTATAGCTAGGAGCTACATGATAACCAAAGTTATCTACATTTTACACTCCTCAGACCCGATGATGAGTGTTTCTTGATATTGTAGGTCCCATTCTCATTCTCATTGATAAATAAATAAAACATTCATAAGTAAGCAATATGAATTACACAAATTTCAAAATTCCTACAACTTAAAAGACATGATAGTCTTTTTCCTAAAGTCTCTTTCAGCCACCCTAACGCCGCTGCTGCCGCCAGTACCACCACCACCACACCAAGATTTGCATGGACATGTAACCTGCTTAGAGCACTTGGTGCGCCTTGCCATAATACCTGTTTATAAATGGAGACTGCAACGAAAACACACGCATGGACATGGTTAACCTAATTGTTATTCACATGTAGCACAATTTTAATGATCAAAAAATGTAGAACAATTTTAATGCAACATTTGAATGAATATCTACAATAACATTCAAATGGATCTAGGTAATGACCAATTTAATATAAAATAACAGACGATGTAAAAAATAAATAGGAATATTATTGTGAAATTCATAAAAGATAATCGAACCTTGACACCGGAAACATCTGGGGTATCGGGTGTGGCAACCGGATAGAATTTGTAAAACCTCATGTTCTCAAATGCAGCCACTTTATCTTGACTCATTTCCTCTCGAGCTTTCTTTCGCTTTTCTCGTGCCTACAGCATGTCATAATTAAAAATCAAAACTATAAACTAAAGATGTGAGAACTAGCGGGTAACGGTATTAGTGTGTTGATTTAAGTTACGACGGTTTACACATTTACTTAAATGACTCTTAGAGCATTCAAATCCCTTCCATCAAATTCTACCATATAACGATGACACTAAAAACTACAATTTCTCTATCCTTTCAATTAAATAATATTTTTTATACCTTTATCAATACGTTTTCTCTCTCCACTCACAGCCAGCCAGTTTCAAAATATGTTAAAAAATTATAGAGGGTGAACAATATCCCCTCAAGTAAAGTAACATTTTCTCTCATTCACTGTCACAACCACTTTTTATAATATAAAGACCACTTTCACAATATGTGAATGCTCTTAATAAACAAATTTTAACTTATTAGACAATTACCTCACGATTAGCTCTCTTTCCTTCTCGAACTTTTTCTTTGACAAATTCCTATACAAAAAAAAATGATTTTAATAGAACATTTAAATGAAGAAAACATAGTTTAACCACTCGAATAAGCTGTACCTTGAAAGCATCCTTCTGATCTTCAGACAGCTCCTCCGCAGCAATGAGATCGTTAGCGAAATCCTACAATATTGTATGAAACTTTTCATTGGTACAAACAGTAATTTATATAGCAAAACACAAGTCAAACTCTTTTAAAGCATACCACAAGGGCTACTAACTAGTAATTAGTAAAGTACTAGAAACTAAAAAGAAAGGTGTGGCTCACCTCAAGATCATCTAACTCCCAATCAAACTCACAGACAACCTATATAAGATTAAGCAAAATAGTAGAGCGTATTAGTACTAACCTTGGTGAAAAGTTATGGAATTAATGGATTATATGAAAAAAAACAGATTGAAATAATGCATACTCATTACAACAAAGTTACACACTTGTATGTGGCAAATAGGCAAAAGGGCAAGTTAGGTAACAATTAAAGAATGTCCAGTTTAAACAAATAATTATTTGGCGTGGCTCAAAATGCTTAAATAATCTAAGTGCTTAAATAGAATATGGAATGAGGGTTTATGCATAGATAACACAGTTTGGATAACCTTCAAGGCTTCAACCCATATGACACTTACCTTTTTTACTACACTTTTACTATACCAGATGTTAGATAACATAATCCACATTGACTGATTCATTAGTAAAAGGATCAAAAACACACACCTTTACTAGTGATTGTGGTTTGGCAGACACGTCTACAAAGAGCTGCTGCTAGATTTGAGGATACAGAGGGTTGGGATCTTTCATATGTTTGTTTTTAGATATTGGCAGATGCCAGCCAAAGAGACCTATATGGAACTTCCAGTTTGAATAATGTGTGTTCGTTTGAACAATTGTAATATTTCTCACTTCTTTATCTTAGCAATTGCATCAAATATTAAAAACTTTATTTGTTATTGCTTCTACTATTGTTAGCTTCAATTAGCCAGCACAGATGATGGTTCAGCTCCTATATTATTTATATTGAAAGCCTTACCATACATAATATGTATACATTTTAGTTCTTCAGTCTATTTCACACTACTCTAGCAATGTATACATGTTTACATCAACAAAATTACAGTTTCTAGCGGAACGCGGAAGGGGTACAAAAGATTAATGTGTGTGTTGGCACATAGATGCTTCAATGGTGATTAGTTTTGGTTTTCTGTATCGCTTTCTGTTTGTTAATGTACTTTACCTTTCAAAATATATTGTAACTTCAAGGATTACTAATGTAATTCTTAAATAATGCAAGCCAGTGCATAAATTAAATAAGTGGAAAGAAACAACTTACAGGCTTGGGTTCAATTGGATACATGATATCCACAATAGTACTCTGTTCAGTCTCATCTTCCTTGAAGGGGTGATAAAAGTCTGCAAAAAGTTAACAAGTTAATGCACCGCAGGTATGGTGTAGAATCAGAAGGACAAAAAAGCAATCAAAGTCGCAACAGAAAAATAACTCATATGCTAAATCCTTCAACAAATGCAATTGTTAAAAAAAATAATCCACATTAAGTGAAGAGATTTCAAAACCCCACATATTTCTTAAGTTGCTATGAAACCATGTACCCTTATTAGATCAAATGTTGATGAAGTATAGAACAAATGCTTTCACTTGATTCTATGCTTTCTATGGAACACAAAACAGTAACCTTGTGAATTGATTAAAGGCATAGTCTTTCAATAACTTAATAAAGAGATGAATCATCCAATCATCATACTATATTTAAACATGTGTAAAAGGGGGAAAACACATGAGTACGCCAAATTGAGTAATTCTAAGTTCTAGCGTTAATGTTGCAAATTTACCATGAACATGGTATAAAATCTATCGTAATGAAAAGTTACATTCTGTCTGCAAATTAAAACAATGTGTTTGTGTGTGTGTAAATCATAAACTACGTGAATGGTGGTTAAAATAACTACATCAAATAACTAAAAACATCCAACATAATGTATCAGCTAAAATCAATCCTCTTTATCTACTTGATTAACCTAAACTGAAAACTTAACACCATTACCTTCAGATTATCTCCTAAGTACATGTAGCTTTTTAATGTATATGTACTGAGCCAGGTCTGTGTCTCAAGTCTATTGTCCAATTTATCACTTGTAAGAAAAATTAAAATCCATTTACCCTCCAAAAAATATGTTTTTATCAAAACATAAAAATCAATACCGTAAAAATCATTGAAAAAAATATATTTATAAGAAAAAATAACATGTCAACAATCTTTCAATGGGCATAACAAAGAGCAAAAAGATGAAAAATTGATAGCCTTAATGAATCTGCATGTGTACTTACATGGTAAGCAGTATTCGAACTTCTTGACACGATCCATCGTCAAATGTCTTAAACCAGCCCTGCATTAAAAACAGATAGTAAGCAACATTAAAAATCTGAGCAAATGACAAATTAAGAACTGTAACATAAACATCGAAGAGCATGAGTGACGAATATAGCAAGAACTGATTCCAAGAAATTATCAACATAAGCAACAAAACAAGCAAAAATAATAAAAAAAATCCTAAATCTTCAAATAAACTTTTATGTTATTTTTAATAACTAAGAAACCACGATAAAAAACTGAGTCTTCATCTATGCAGTCAATGCGGTAAAATATCGTATATCGGTCAAGGACCGACATATTAGATATAGGTTATCTCGGTGAGACATCGGTAATTTTAATATCATGCAGAATTTATATATATGTATATATATAGCAATTTAAAACTAATAATTCAGTGATATATCGGTTATAGCGGTCAAATATCGGTGATATATTGGTTATATCGGTCAAATATAGTGATATATCGGGTATATAGGTCAATATCGCCGATACATGACACCAATATTTTACTAGGGGACCGATATTAACGGCATATGTCTTCATTTACAAATTAGCATTAAAAAAAAACATGAAGTACATTAAAGTGTGCAAAACTATAGCCAAATGTGAGAAGTTTTTCATCCTAACTGTAATCTTCCGTGTTCCATACCACATGATGATAACAAATTCTATGGAAAAACACAAAAACAGAGTTATAAAAACATAAGAGTAAAATCATCAAGAATCAAATAAATAACAGAAAAGAAAAATTAAACCACCACCGAGAAACCATGTAAACAAGCATGAAGACAGAACTTCAATAAGAATGGATACCTTCTTTGGAAACAAGTAAGTATATATATTTGAGATTTGAGTCTTTCAACTTGAGAATCCCTGTAGAGATAGAATTAATATCAGTGTAAACAGCAGCAATATTATGATCATTAATTAAAATTTATCAGATATGGTCATCCATATGTAAGAAACCAATACCTTTTTGCTAAGGAGATATATGGGACCCAGTCCATTTTCATGCGCTTCATGTCAACAATTTCTTCAGACTCCCTTTGTACAGAGTTAATTCCAATCTTATCAGAAGGAGGGAATGGAGACACAATCTGCTCAAGAGTACAAAAACATTTACGAGAAAAAAATAGAAACAATTAGCAAAAGTAAATGGCAAAACTATTAAATATTTATTCAAGCACCTACAGACTTAAAATATGCATGCAAAGACACATAAATTATGACTCTATTGTTTCTGTCATAACATCAATCATAATCTGATCTGACTGATTCCCCATTTAACTATATTTTTTATCTGACCCGATCTTGGTTTAAAAAAGCGCGCCTTAAGCGCACTTAAGCGCAAAGCGCATCTAGGCGCAAACCCCATCGCCTTGTGTGACATAAGGCGCACGATGTACAAGAAGCGCAGCTGAGGCGCGCTTTTTAGGGTGAAAATCGACCTAAGGCGCAGCTGAGGCGCACGCTTTTTGTACATGGGGTGTTTCTATGCTTCTGAATGTTGTACAATAGGCTTTTTATGCTGTACATTTATGTTTTTTTTTTCCATTTTAAAACATATATAAAGCTTAATTATAGCTAAATCATAGGTATTGGATGCTAAACACTTATGGGATATATAAAATAAATTATATAATCACTTTGCGCTTTGCGTACGAAAAGCTCACCGCTTTTGCACTTCACTTTTAAAAAATCGGTTTTAGACCTCATCGCTTTTGTGCGCTTCCAGCTTTTTTAAACCAAGGACCCGATCAGTAGAATAATAAACAACCCAAATAAACACATTTACATATAATATACAAAACTGCCAACCTATATCCCAGACATCCATAGATACATGTGCAAATCTTGCAGAATGTAAACAGTAAAAAATGAATAAAAATTTGAAAGAAAAGGGGAAAGTTTTTGCTATACTTACCGCAACCACTACAGGTATGCAGGTTACTTTTGATTGACCATTAAAAAAGAGCAATTGTGCTGTAACAAAAAAATATCAAGTCACATTAACAACAAAAACAAAGAATAAAGAGTATAATGAATAATGTGTGATACATCAGTTAACATTCTAGACTTGAGGTACACAAGCATGTGGCTTTCAAAATCTAACGAACTAAGTGCCATGTCTACTTACGCTCTGTACAGCTGAAGAGATAAACTTTCTTCCCATGTAGTACCCCACCCTCTTCAAATGCATCCTGAACGGTTTGAATAATGACAAAAAAAACTTGCTTAGTTCTGTTTCTTACAAATTTGTATGTTTAATTTCACAAAGTGACAAATATTCGGTAAAGGAAACATAAATAATAATCAATTTCTTTTTAGAAATTAAACAATCGCTACAATGTTACTCACTTCCAAATTTTTAAAATTCCAGTTGTATTCAGAGAGCAAGTCGAGCTGGTCCCACTGTCATTAACATGTAAAACCAATAAGTATAACAAGTAAAAGAACAAAATAACAAACTACACACTAACGATGGCACACACCTCTGTCCCAACAGGGAAAATTTGCTTCCATAAATCCTCCTACAAGAACAAGTAAAAAAGAACAAAGCCATTAGAACAACAAAGGTAGAACCTTAATCATGAATAGTGAGAGTCAATACAATCATGTTTTCTGCAGCTAAAGTTCACATCCTACAACAAGATAACTAATTCGACCTTGGTCTTAAAAAGCGAGAGGCGCACAAAAGCGACGAGGTCTAAAATTGAGGCGCGAAGCGCAAAGCGCAAAAGCGGTGGGCTTTTCGTACCCGAAGCGCAAGATGTTTATATAATTTTTTTTATATATCCCATACATATCCCATAGGTTTTTAGCTTCCTTTAATCAAAATATAGCTATAAGTAAGGCTTTTATACCATTTTAATTACATGTACAAGTCAAAAAACCCAAGGTACAACATTTTTATGCAGTAAAATGCTTAGGGTACATGAGGCGCGCTTTTCAGGCCAAAAAGCCCACAAAAAATCATCAAAAAATGCGCTTTTTTGGCGCTTCCTGTAAAAACACAAGGCGAGAAGGCGAAAAGCCCCAGACCCTGCGCCTTATGTCGCCTTGCGCCTAGGCGCGCCCAAGGCGCGCTTTTTAAAACCAAGAATTCGACAAATCAAAATCAACTGAATTACCAGGCTAATGCAAAAAGCTTCTAAGATACAACTTTGATTAGAAAAAATTAAAATTACAAAATTTATTATAAATTAAATTAATCCTCTAAAAACTAACACACTGTTGAAGCATCTGCATCTAAATCTGTAACAGAGCCCATACAGATTTTAAATTCAAGAGACAAAAAAATGGATTGTGACTGAACAATTGAACATGATCGTTACTAACCACAAAAATTTGCAAAAGATTATGGATGTCTAATTAATGATTCGCCCTTTATGCACACTAACAGTTACCCCAAGCTAAATAAAAGTTGCTGAGCCCGTTTCCCTTGTTTCTTATTATTCTAATTTCTTCTCTACGTGCCATAACCTATAGGGCTATATGTAGCATAGTATAAAAGCACGAATAAACTGACTTATGTTGTGTTTGAAATCACTGTCTGTATTCTTCAAATTAACTGTTTTAGCTTTCAATTTCATAAGCTATACTAACCCTAATAAATCAAACAATCAATTAACCACCAATCCAGTCAAATATCAATCATCTTCATATCAACAACTCGCACCAGTTCATCATAAAACCACGCGTATTCTCAAAAAAAAACATAAAACAACGTAATTATAACAGCAATGACACACTACAGATCTTACACATCAATCAATTATTCACTAAAACTAAGCTCTATTTAAATCACCCGTCTGTCTTCTTCAAACAAAGTTTTTTTACTTCAATTTCATAACCTATTCCCAATCCTAACTTTATAAAACAACCAATTAACCACCAATTCAGTCCAATATCAAACAATTAATTCACAACTCACAACAGTGCAACATAAATACACACATATCCTCAAAAATCATACAACCTCATAATCACAACAGCAATCACACATTACAGATCTTACACATCAATCACTTAATCGTTAAAACTAAGTTCATCAAACTAACAGTTTTAACTTCCACTTCCATAACCAATTTCCAACCCTAACTTAACAAAACAACCAATCAACCACCAATTCACTTCAACATCAATCAACCTAACCTCATAACCACAACATCAACCACACATTACAGATCTCACACATCAATCAACCAACAAACACCTCCCAAACACACACTCAGCCTTCAAACAAACCTTCACAACAACAAAAACAAACAATTAACCGTCACAAAACTCAATCAAACGTAAATATACCAATTCACGCTGCTCATCGAAGAACTCCGGCTCCGCTTCCTTCGAAGCCTTCGCACACTTGGTTTTCCGTGCAGGCTTTTCAATCTCCTTATTCTCCTGCTGCGGTGGTTCAACGGTGGCGGTTGCGGCGGCGGAGGTGGAGGCTCCGTCGTCCTTACGGTTGGCTTTTCGCTTGGTTCCCTTCTTCATCGGAGGATTTGAGCGTAGATGTTACGCTAAAGAGTTAGGGTTTGCAGAGAGAGAGAGAGAGATTGATAGATTCGGTTGAAGATTTGATATTTTTTTTTATAGGATTTGAAAGAGAGGATGAATTTTATTTGGGGAAAGAGGGGCGCCAGGAGCTAAATTTGTGGGGGGGATTGAAATTGTTTGAATTCTTCTTTTGGTTTTTGGTTGCTGTTTTTTAACCTACTTTTTCAAGAAACCCTAACTCTTAGGGCATGTTTGGATGGGCTTTTAGAGTTAAAAAGGACTTTTGGGAAAAGGAGTTTTTAAAAAAAATGTTTGGATTAGCTTATTGGTGTAAAATGACTAAAATGGACATTCTTTTAAATATAAGGGGGTAAAGAAGGGGTAATTTAGTAAATTCATTTTTGAAAAGTCACTTTTGGATCCAAAAGTCATGAAATCTTGGCTTTTCAAAATCTGATTTTCCTTCTTTGCAAAAAGCTATTTCCAAAAGTCCTTTTAGTCTATCCAAACACAAAAACAACTTATTGGCTTCTTGATAAGTCAATAAGCCAATAAGTTGTTTTGAGAAGCCCATCCAAACATGCCCTTATTATTGTTTTCTCTTTTATTTTATTTGCAAATTTTATTTCATTTTACTTGCAAATAATAATGTTTGTAAGTCTTTAATTAGAGCTCATCCTTACATGTTTTTTTTGTTAATATTTTATTTTCTAAGCAAATATAATAAGACGGGAGAAAAATCAAGTTTTGGGTTGTTATGTTTCGTTTGTTTGATGAATGAATTGTGTTCAAGTTAACCTATCTAATTAAACAGGTGGTATTTAGATTTATTTTTAATTAAAGAAAAGTTATTTGTTGTTAAATTGTGTAACCCAATTTTTAACCCACCGATTTGATTACGACATTTACAACTATATAACTATTAGGTTATCAGGCTTATCAGTAGGTTAAACTATGTCCGTCTAAACTTGCAATGTGAGTCATTCTCCTTTTATCAACAATGTTTTACAATATTCTAATTATTTTCAAAAGTTATAAGACCATGGGGTATGGGGCGGGGGTTTGGGCGTGGGTTGGGGGAAAACGCCCAAGCCACCACCCCGGGTGGGCTTGGGTTTAGGCGTGGCCACTTTGGTGTGGGTTTCAGCCCGGGTGTGGGGCGGGCTAGCAAGGTGACATGGCGTGCTCTCAATGGCCAAACCAAACTCATGCCCCCAACCCAAACCCAAACCCAAACCCCAACCCAAGCCCCCACCATACCCCATGGGCGTGGGTTTGGATTTGAAATTATACCCAAGACACATGTCAACCCAAGCCCCAACCCAAGCTCACCATCCCCACGGTCTAATTACAGTGATTAAGTATTGGTTATCTTGAATCACTGGCAAGTGGGGTATTGTGCACATTACTAATTTCTCACGGTTAGGTTCATCAACCTAACAGTGATAATCATTACTACTTGGGTGAAAGGACCCAATAGTGGTATGACCATCGTCACCAGGGTGTGACACGGCGCCAGATAAAAATAAGATAGTAGCCATTGTAATCGCTCTTATGCTGTAATTTATAACTAATGTGTCGTTTTATATAACTGGAGTGACTCGCCAGTATTTCCCCGCTGATAAAATATTTTTAAAACATGTTTCAGGTGACCTACTGTGAATAAAGGAAAAGTGCTATGGAGCACTAATAAAGCTTGAAGCGGTGGCTTAGTTAAATAAATAAACATGTTTTGTAAAACAGTGAATTTCCTCGTGAAATTCCTCTATTGTAAATTATGGGGTTTGTCCCAAATTATGAAATAAAATAATTGGGCAGTTTTAAGTTTTAAAAGATCTTGTTAAACTTCCGCTGTCAACTCAAATAATAAATACCACGGGTTTCTGTCCCGCGGCTCCTAAACCGGGTAAAATCGGGACGGGGGCCGTGACAGAAAAATGTGGTATCAGAGCCACTGATTTAAGTCAATTAAGTATTTAGAAATACTTAATTTCTCAAATTGCCACTCTGTGATGTTGTGAAAAATTAATTTGCAATATATAACTTTCTAATTAAGATTTTGTGGCTCCTCTATATCTGCTAAACAGCATGAATGAGTTGTCTGAAGCTCTTCAGAATCTCACTATTTATCCTGCTGATGTAGAAGTTTCCAGAGACGTTTCCGATTATCTGGCCGACACTGAAGAACCTATGGAGTTCCAGGCTCAAGCCAAGGAGAAACCCAAGACGAAGAAAATAAGGAGGATCGTAGGCTGGAGACGCAGCCGGAGGAAGAAGCCTGCTGCCCAGCGGATTAAAAAGACGGAGAACCCAAATGATAAAGGCAAAGGAAATGAGATCGAGGAAAGTTCAGGGCAAGCCCAGGAAATGCCACCTTGGGAGGAGCTTGATCGTAAACTGGCAAATTGTGACCTCATTGGACCTGCCAATGAAGACCTCTTCAATTACCTAATTGAATCACAACTTCCAGTGAATTTGGAACCTGCTATCCCATATCCCATTGTCAACCACCAACTTCTACCCGGAGAGCTGGAGGAATGGTGGACAAGTGATTGGTAATTTCATAATCTTTTAAATAACCCTAATACCTTTTTCCCCCAGTTTGACCCAGAGCCTGCACCAAACCCACCTATGAGCATTGAGAACTTGGCTGAACTCCGCCACTATGGCGAGGAGCTGGTGGATGCAGGAAATAGAATTCGGGAAGTGGGGGAGAGGATATCCTGGAAATACGACGAGAGGGGACTGTCACACCCCCAAAATCCACACGCGGAGTATCACCGCTTGGAGGCGTGACTGACCAGGATCCAGCCACCAATCATATTGAACATGCATGTAAGTAATTATAAAAACCTAACCAATACAATTGGTGTCCAAACAATAACATAGTTTAAGTTGCAAGCGGAAGCATAACGTTTAAAACCAAGATAAAATATAAGTTCAATGTTTCACATGGCACACAGCTGTCCATGTCCCACAACGACTCTTCCCCATGCAAGCTCCAGCTAAGTACCTATTGACCTGCAAAGCATGTAGTAACGAGTCAACAATAATGTTGAGCGAGTTCACAGTTGGGTGTTTGTTTTAAGTTGTTTCGAAAACGGTTTCCTTTAACTGGCATCCCTGCCGTGGGGGTTACCCCATAGTTGAAAACGTGTTTTGTTTATTCCTGGTTTACTCTGGCAATCCAGCCGTGGGGGCTACCCCATGTTTAGTTATCTGGCTTTTCGGCCGTGGGGGCTACCCCATGTATATACTACTAGACTCGTTACCATATCGACTGCTGACTGTAGTCATGTTTAAGTGCCCTGAACTGTCAATGTCTATCATCATTGACGTGCCCAGATCCATTAGTTTACGCCCGTCCTCTGCGGCACGGTGTGAGGCTTGTCAGACCTAAATAGCGCTATCTAACTAATGACCCGCTCGCCATTGGCCCGGCGATTAAGTCGATATAAAAAGGAGGGACTTCGTGATAGAGTTTTGGTCTAGTGAAAACTGTCCAAGAGGACGAGGAATTATATTCCTGAACCCGTACTGTCCTACCCAAGAAAGGACGAGGAATCCATATTCCTTAACCCATTCCCAACCCCTGGGAATCCCATGCTTTGTAGAAAGTGTGAACTCACCTCGGTTTGCTCGGTAAGACTAACTACCCGTTTGTTAATGGATTACACACGCCCTATCATGGTTACCATCAATAATCAGTTTCGAGTGCACATGATCCACATATTTCATGTACAATTAATTCAGGCACACTATGTTTACATATCACACATTTATTGAACGTGTAGCATGCAGTTCAAGTCATTCATTCAAGCTAGCAATTTAATACCCAAAGGAAATCATCTAACACGTATTCGATTCATAATCAGGTTTATGTTTACACATACATAACTCTTTTACTCTTAATCACAAGTACATGTACAACTACTAAGTTAATATCTTATATGAGTTCTGTACGGTCCAAGATAGTTTTTATGCCCCTACATAATATCCAATCCATGGTCCATTATTTACTACCCAAACCAATAAATCAATTTATATGTATGTGTGTGTCCAACATTTATATGCGGCCCAACTAATAACCCTTATAATCCAGTTAACATGTATCGGCCCACATTATAAACAAATTCAATTAACACACTAAATCATGAAATCCTAGTTTCAGCAATGATACATTGTCAATTAATAAACTCATGTACATCCGGAACAAGCATCAATCCCAACTTCGCAGTTTACATGCTCTAAACTAATCAATAGTTACAACAATTAGCACAATCAGTTCAACCAAACCACCTACACCCTCTCATTAATTAATTAATCCCCTATGACTACCTTTGACTATATTGACAACATTAATGAGATATGACTAAATTGACAACATTAAGGAGATATGACTATATTGACAACATAAAGGAGATATGCACACGGGTTGATTAAATCAAGACTTTATACACCCACATGGGCCGCCAATTCCTTGTTCATGGTTATCCTCACTATAATGCAAATCTAATCGGAACAAGTGGGCCGAGAGTGGTGAAGGACCAAAGCCCAAAGGCTTGTGCGATTCGAATAGTGTTGTGCGATACATTATACATACATTCACATCACATATATAACACATCTATTATATATAATAAATGAAAGTTATTTGGGCCACTTGTCAACACCAGAGAGCCTCTAAATGCCCTTTTTCCCGCCCAACAGTGCATTCCCCTTCTTTATTTAATCCTTTTGTCTGCTTCTCAATCCAGATTTCTTTTCCCTCTTCTCTCTCTTCTCTCTGGCGATTCAAAAACCAGATCTTGGATTCCAGGTACCTTTCATCTAATAACCTAGAATCATCTTGAATCTCTCTTATGTTAATCGTTGATATATGTATAGATCTGTATGTTTTTCATTTTGTTGTTCAACCCTAGGGTCCTCCACATCTTCTAATCTTCTCTGGCGATTCAAAAACCAGGTAAATCTCTGCTTTCAGATCTACACAACTATGCTTCATATTTAGGGCTTTTTATTTTCGTTTCCACAATCAATCAGGTATGAAATCATCACTTTAACTTCTTCGTTCTTCTTTATCTTTTGTAGATCCGACCCTAAAAGTTGCAGGTATGTGGATTTATTTTGTTCTTTATGTTTTGTTCATCTTTAATCGAAGTTATTGTTCATTTAACCGTGTTTATTGTTCATTTTGTTTGGTGAGGGTTTTTTGTTGAACCCTAAATTGATGATTTTTGTTGAAGAGGGATGTCTGGTACGTGACACACTCATTGATTTATGTTTGCCTGTTATTAATCTTTTGTTGTTTTGTGCTTTGTAGCTTGAGAAAGATACTAGATTTAGTAGTGCCTGTGTATGGCTTGTGATTTTCAAATGATGTTATATGATTTTTTTATATTTGCTTTTTAGGGACTTTATTGAAACGAGGTGTTTTTTACAATGTTGTTTTCTGTTTGTAGTTGCATATTGTTCTGGAAGACATGTTTTTTTTTTGTTTAATTTTTGGGTTTTTATCTTGATAGATGGATCGGTACCAGAAAGTTGAGAAGCCTAGAGCAGAGCAACCCATTAATGAGAACGAGATACGTATTACCAGCCAGGGGAGAATGCGAAGCTATATCACATATGCCATGACTTTGCTTCAGGTAAATATTTTGCTTCTAAATTGCAGCAGTGTTTTTTTCAAGTGTTGTAAATTGTCGCCTAATGAGGTATTTGAAAGTTGAGTTAGTTTTATTTTGTGGTTTACTAATATATTATTTCAAGTGTTATAAGTTGTGTTTTATTTCTACATGTGGTTAACAATCATGCAATCCACTGTGGTAGGGAACTGTGTTGTTTCAGTTGTATGCACTAAAAGTTTGTAGCTTTTTTGTAATACTATGATATCTATCTACGTCAACATAAACATCAGCTTTTAAGTTCTAAAATTTCATAAATTGTTTTCTAAAAAAGGTTATTTTTGTCTTTCTGCATTGTTATCAACCTGTTATTATTATTGGCTTTTTGTGCTGTTATCATCGTCAATGAGAAGTATAATATCACACTTTTGAATTTAGTCAGGCAATTATTGAAACATAACTATAGAAGCAAAATTTGTCTTCATTCACTCAACTTCATTTTGTTAACCAACATGTATTGATGCATACTTTGATTTAAGTGCTTGCTATAGTATCCGATTGCACTATTTACTATTTTATTGCTCTTTTAGGAAAAAGGCTCATCAGAGATTGTGTTCAAAGCTATGGGTAGAGCTATCAACAAGACTGTCACAATTGTGGAATTAATAAAGGTTTGCCAACATATACATTATATCATACATTTTTGGTTTATCTGTTTTTATTTACTTTCTTTTTGGACCATTAAAAAACTGAACTGTGTGCAGGAAATGCAAAACTCCACGATTCCGGATGACAGCAGGAAAGCTGGCTCATTGAACACCAAGAAACCTGAGTTTGAATTGACCCACTAAGATCTTTGAAACTAAGTCGCTTTGTTTCGAAACAGTAATTTGAATCGACCCACTAAGATCAACTGAAATCTCAGGTTTGTTTCGAAACAGTAGTTTGAAACTGAGTCGCTTTGTGTAAGTTCTAATGTAGCAATATTCATTCTACAGAAGCTGATGGTAGTGATGCAGATTCTATCTCTTGTGACACTGAGAATATAAGCGATACTTTGGTGTCTGTTTTAGAGACGAAGAATGAAGTTGTGGAGTGCAATGGTAAGCTTTTTACATTTCATATAAATCTCTGTTACTTTTTTTATTAGTTACTGCATTATATCATCTTTTTGTTTCTTCAGGTTTTACAAATAACAACGAAAGTTCAAGTGAGCTGTCAAAGTTAGATAATCGAAACGACCATAATGTTGCTATGGAAATGACTGAAGGGTCAAAGGGGATAGAAGAAAATATCTTTACAAATCAAGGTACGTTTAAACTTATTGTCAAACTTTCGAGATATTTAAAACTAAAAAATGTTGAGTACTTGATTGTAATGCGATTATTGTCTTTTATTTATAGGCTATGAGGCCCTTGTGAATCCAAGGCAATTGAAGAAACTACTCATGGTATTGCTCTGGTGAGTTCATCTTAACTTATAATAACTAGCATCATGAGTTGAAATACATTTCAACTATCTCCATATTGAGTTTTTATAGTGCAATAAGCTAATTGGGGAATGTGACATATTCATGTTTTATGCAAGTTTGGTGATATCTCTTCATGCATGTGTGTGTTTAAATTCATGTTCTTCTATACATTTACTTTTTGTTATCTCATGAGCGACTAATTCTTTTTCCAGTATGTTTCCCAAGTCAACTGCAGATACATTTGCACAGAAGCTGTATCAAACATTCAAAAATCACAAACGTTTTAGCAAGCCCAAATTAGCACGCTCGGATTTCATTATTTCTCATTATGCCGGAGAGGTAGTGCACATTTCATAGATCTTCTAAGAATGAATGTTGCTAACGTCGGTAAATAGTTGATCATTATACTCTAAATTTCTTGCTGGAAGGGTGGTCTTTTAGCTACACTAAGTTGGATCCATTGCATATTAGTATCCCAATATGGTCAGAAAGCTAAATGACATCATTTCATAAATTCTTCATCCTTTTGGTTGTTTTTACATATTAGTATCCTATAAATTCTAATTTGAACAATTTTGACCCATACGTGCATGTTTTCCAGCTCACCTCGCGCCTTGGTAGTGTTTTCTATAACCAACGTAGTGACAATAGGTAGGATACGTGTGTAATGTGGATACGTGACAGGATATTAATCGTTTTATGTATAGTATGAGAAGTATGATCATACAATCTTCTGACATGATTTCATATCTACATGACAAATCAGGTATTTATCTGTGAACAAAAGCTTTATTCAAAAGCACAACTTGAGCAGCATGTACACACAGGTGACTCTGAAGTTGATGGAACTGAAAGTGAAAGAGGTGGGTTTCAAGGGCATCCGTTATGTGAATTTTGCAGGACACCTTTTTATGGGGATAATGAGCTTTACACGCATATGAATACCGAACATTTTAAGTGTCATATATGCTTTGATATATATCGGAAGCACTGCAGATCCGAGCACAATGAGGAAACTGTTTGACATTTCTTCTGTTGATGAAATTCCCAGTCAGGTACGCTCTTTAATGTATTTTGATTCTTTTATAAAGTCCTGCATAATAAAACCATCTTCAATAATCATTGATAAGTCAACAGATGTTTGAAAGCACTGTTGGGTTAAACCACTGTTTTTGAAGAAAAAGTGGAACCACTGTTTTGGGTTAAAACAGTGTGTTGAAATCACTTTTGGGTTAAAACAGTGTTGAAACCACTTTTCGGTTAAAACAGTGTTTGAAACCACTGTTGGGTTAAAACAGTGTTGTTAAAACAGTGTTTTGAAACCACTTTTGGGTTAACAGTGTTTAATACCACTGTTGGTTTAAAACAGTGTTTGAAACCACTGTTAAACCCAAAAGTGTTTCAAAACACTGTTTTAACAACACTGTTTTAAGCCAACAGTGGTTTCAAACACTGTTTTAACCGAAAAGTGATTTCAAAACACTGTTTTAACCCAACAGTGGTTTCAAACTCTGTTTTAACCCAAAAGTGTTTTAACAACAGCTGTTTGACGTTCTTTGAAGCATTTTTTTGGATAATTTTAGAATTCTGAATTCATGTCTGAAGTTGTCTTTAAAATTTGTAGGTAGATGATATGGAAGAAGTAAGCGAGTACTATCAAAGTAGAGAATGATATCGACCGTCATGAATCATTCTCCTGACGCTTGGGATCATATGCTGTTGAAAGATATTGTTGTTAAAGTGGCAAATGTTGAGCTTTATTATAAAGTTGTTCATTTCTACTTGCAAGAGCATCCGGATCTTATCAATGATGTTCTCAATGTTCTTGCTCTATGTGTTGACCATATACGTGTGGTCGATATTATGCGAAAGGTTTGTGCACAACTCCGAAAACTTTTAGATTAGATTCTTCTGTCTTCTGGTACTGAGTGGTTGACTTAACGAATTACAGGCAGGCTAGCTTCCTCTTGCGAAACCATAAATAGTTGCAGTTCAGAGCAACAATGTATTTGCTGTAAATGAGGCATTTTAAACATAGTTTTTTTTTCTTTTTTTTTTACAATGCTTCCAATATTTGATAATGGTTTCTGACCCATTGTCATTTGTAAATGTAGTTACTTGATACAGGTTTCTTTCACGCTGACCCGCATCCCGGAAATATTGAACTTTGACACCAGACGGGAAGCTTGCAATTCTTGATTTTGGTAATAATCATATCATTTTCATTTGTTAAAGTTCATTCCATTCATTATGACTGCTAAACGCTTGAATAATCCAGGTTTGGTAATGAAATTGACGTATGATCAAAAGTACGGGATGATCGAAACTATTGCTCATCTTATTCATAGAGATTACGATGCCATCGTTAAAGATTTCGTAAAACTTGGATTCATTCCTGAGGGGGTAAATTTGGACCTGATATTGCCTGTATTAGCTAAAGTATTTGACCAGGCCCTTGAAGGTGGAGGAGCAAAAAATATTAATTTTCAAGAGTTGGCGGCTGATTTGGCACAAATAACGTTCGACTATCCGTTCCGCATTCCGCCTTATTTTGCCCTTTTAATCAGAGCAATTGGAGTGCTTGAGGGTATTGCTTTAGTAGGGGATCCAGAATTTGCCATTGTAGATGAAGCATATATGTATATCGCACAAGTATTTATACTGAAATTTTATGTTAGCTCCATTATTTAATATATCCATACTCGGTCCACTTATAAAGATGATGTTTTCTGATGTCAGAGGTTGCTCACTGACGAATCTCATCGTTTACGGAGTGCTTTACTTTACATGGTGTACGGAAAATCTAGAGTCTTTGATGCCGAAAGATTTATAGATGTAATGCAAGCTTTCGAGAGCTTCATAACCACATCCAAAAGCGGTGGCGGGGAGGATTTAAACGGTGACATGGCTGGACTCGGTGTTATTCAAACTCAGACAAACATTGCATTCCCCCGGTTTCAACCAGAACCACCAGTTGAAACAAGAGCCGCGTTAGCGTTTCTTCTATCCGACAAAGGGAATTTCTCTTAGATGAGGTATTAACATTATGATCGCGTAACACCGTCAATATTTTATTTGTGAGACTTTGTAATTAAAATATTTTTTATTTTTTTGTAAATAGATTGTGAAAGGCATCGATGCGGTTACTAGAGAGCAGTTGGTCCAAGTTATGGCACTACTCGGGATCCAAAATCCGATGCCGGTTTTCAGCATGGTTCCTTCCTTTGGAGCCATCAGCCCCGCAGGGTTAATTCCTTACATAACCGAAGAGGACAAAGTCATACTAAACAACGTTCAAAAGATTGTTGAATTTTTAATCGCTCAAGATTCACGACCCCGATCACCAGATCAGGTAATGAAAGAACCGTGTTTTACTTCCACAACTGATAAAAGTTCTATAAAATAATTTATCCTTATGGTGATGTTTTTCTTTACAGGGTTTGGATGTGAATCGGGTCATTCAAGAGCTTCTTCCCGTTTTGCCCGGTCTATCAGCTAAGGTGCTACCTGAAGTGCTAAGCCGGTTGTCTTCTCAGGTTTTGGCACGCTTGATTCGGGATAGGTTTTTGTAATTATTGTCGGCTAATTGTTTATTTGAAGCCGCAACGAGCCGCTCAATTGTGCATATACCCATAGGAATTGTTTGTGAACTTATGTATAGGACAATCAACTCGGCAGATATATACATGTAAAAGTGGAAAACAAATAATAAAAAAACGAGCTTGATACGTATAATGAGTCGGTTTTGAGCTTATCATTTCTTTTATTGAACTTTATAAACCTTATGTAACATCCATGTAACTTGAGTTTTATTGCGTTATTTAAGCTCGAACTTTGAATATAATTGAGTTCTCGAGCTAAGCTAGAATCAATTTTGTGTAATCTTTTTAGAATGACCAATTCACACACCCTTGAGTTTGTGTAACTAACCACAGTTTCTTGATAGCTATTAATATCTTTGATCTATTTTAACTTAGTCCTCTGTTACATGCATTTGAATATTAGAAGGGTTGTTTTGTTATTTAGTTAGAAAGAAAGGGCTAAAAGTGTAAATCAGCACCTAACATTGGCTAACAACTCAAGTAACACTTTTAATGAATGTACTTGAGGGGGAATTAACCACAATAATGAATCATGTTGGTGCAGGTTGGGCCTAAATATGCAAGAAACTTTGGTATAGAGGCTCTTGAACCATTAGGAATATACATGCCTGATGACATTAAGCTTTATTCTATTAATTTTCATTTTGAAGAGGTTATGGTTTGTGCTAATTTAAGTGAAAGCTGCATAAGGTGGAAGACGATTCAGAGGAAGAAGAAGAGGTACAGATGATTACTAATTGCTACCTTTTTACAACCTTTGTTTTACAATTTACATTAACCATTTACAAGAAAAAAATAATTTTGCTAAAACCGTTATTCATAGGTTCATATCTGAAATTGAGGATGTTTGTCGACAATGGCTAGCAAGTGGTCCCAAAAATTTGTTGGTACACTTCATGTAACGAGATACTCCAGTATGCATATTTGTTTCACGTCCCAAAAATTTGTTAATACGTAATACTTTTTGTATGATATTAATTATGTATTAACCAAAAATAGTTTTTAATTAACGTAACTTTCTTGAGCCCGGGAAGCAATCTCGGGTAAAAACCTAGTAGCATGATAAACGTAACATTCTGTTGAATCCAAGTACACTAACTAGTAACGTATGTTCAAATAAGTTGCATCAAAGCATAGCAAGGAGGTTCTAAAATATGAGTTGTCACATTATCCCCAAGTTGAAAGAAATTTCGTCCCGAAATTTGGTACGTACTCACTGAGGAAGCTAGTTAAGTTGCATGGTTTTCCTGGGGTGTCACATCCTCCCCCCGTTGATCTGGAATTTCGTCCCGAAATTCCGTAGTAGCTTCAGCCTCAGTAGTGGTTGTACTGTTTGCGAATAGTTGGGGATACTTTTGTTTCATTTGATCTTCGCGTTCCCAGGTGAACTCTGGGCCACGACGGGAGTTTCAACGAACTCGAACGAGAGGTATTCTAGTGTGCATGAGGACCTTAACGTCCCGGTCCATGATTTCAACTGGTTCCTCGATGAATCGCAACCGATCGTCGATAGTGAGCTCCTTCAAGGGAACTATGAGGGTCTCATCTGACAGACACTTCTTCAGATTCGACACGTGGAAAACGTTGTGAACTCCACTGAGTTCTGTTGGTAGGTTCAGTTTGTAGGCCACCCTGCCTATTTTCTCAATGATTTCGAATGGTCCAACGTATCGTGGGTTAAGTTTGCCTCGTTTGCCAAAACGAACAACACCCTTCCAGGGTGAGACTTTGAGTAGCACTCGATCCCCAACCTGGAACTCGAGTGGTTTCCTGCCCTTATCGGCGTAGCTTTTCTGACGGTCACGAGCTGCCGCCATTCGTTGTCGTATCTGAGCAATCCTTTCTGTTGTGTCTACCACAAGTTCTGGGCCAGTGATCTGACTATCCCCCACCTCTACCCAACAAAGAGGTGACCGGTATTTACGCCCGTACAATGCCTCAAACGGTGCAGTTTTAATGCTGGTGTGGTAGCTGTTATTGTACGAAAATTCCACAAGTGGCAGATGCTTTTCCCAGCCGTTGCCAAAGTCAATTACACACGCCCGAAGCATGTCTTCTAAAGTTTGAATAGTGCGCTCAGACTGCCTATCCGTCTGAGGGTGATACGCTGTGCTCATGTCTAAACGTGAGCCAAAGGACTTGTGCATTGCTTGCCACAGTTCAGAAGTAAAACGTGCGTCACGATCAGAGATAATAGAGGTGGGCACCTCGTGCCTTGAGACCACTTCCTTAAGGTATACGTCTGCTAGAGTGGAGAACTTATCCGTTTCTTTGATAGCCAAGGAATGTGCGGACTTTGTGAGTCGATCCTCGATCACCCAGATAGTGTCATTTCCGCGCTGAGATCTAGGCAGGCCGGTAACAAAATCCATGGAAATTTGCTCCCATTTCCATTGTGGTATCTCTGGTTGTTGAAGTAGGCCTGAGGGTTTCTGGTATTCGACTTTGACTCTCACACAAGTCAAACACTTGCTGACGTAAGTTGCTATGTGGGCCTTCATGCTAGGCCACCAGTATGTAGTTCTGAGGTCGTGGTACATCTTATCTGAACCAGGATGTACTGAGTAGCGAGACTTTTGTGCCTCATCCATCACAAGCTCTCGTAGGTTGCCATAGAGTGGGACCCAAATGCGTCCCGTTACATAGTAAGCACCATCTTCCTTTTGTTCTAACCATTGCCTTGAGCCACGTAGGGCTTCAGCCCTGATGTTTTCTGGTTTCAATGCTTCTACCTGAGCATCTCGTATCTGGGAAGGAAGACTAGATTGAATGGTAAGTTGTAATGCTCGCACGCGCTTAGGCGTAGTGTCCTTTCGACTGAGGGCGTCAGCCACAACATTGGCTTTGCCTGGATGGTACTTGTTGGCACATTCGTAATCGTTCAATAGCTCGACCCATCGACGTTGACGCATGTTTAACTCCTTTTGTTTGAAGATATGCTCGAGACTCCTGTGATCGGTGTAAATGGTGCACCTGGTACCGTACAGGTAGTGTCTCCATATCTTGAGTGTGAAAACAACAGCTCCCAGCTCCAAATCATGCGTAGTGTAGTTCCTTTCGTGAATCTTAAGTTGACGTGAGGCGTAAGCAATGACCTTGTCACGTTGCATCAGCACACATCCAAGTCCCCGAATGGATGCGTCGCAATAAACCAAAAAAAATCTTATGTGCCTTCAGGCAATGAGAGGATATGGGCGCTACAAAGTCTATCCTTTAAGTGTTGAAACGCAGTTTCCTGGGTAACACTCCAACAATAGGTGACACCTTTCTGAGTTAGTGAGGTGAGAGGTTGCGCAATCTTGGAGAAATCCTTGATAAACCTTCTGTAGTATCCTGCCAAGCCCAAGAATTGGAAAATTTCTGTTGGTGTACGGGGTGCAGGCTAGTTCCTGATCGAATCTACCTCGGATGGATCAACATGGATCCCATCCTTGTTTACCACGTGGCCTAGGAAATGGACTTCACGAAGCCAGAAGTCGCATTTCGAGAACTTTGCGTAAAGCTGTTCTGTTCGAAGAAGTTCCAAAATGAGTCGTAGATGCTGCTCGTGTTCCTCCTGACTCTTAGAATAGATCAGGATGTCATCGATGAATACTATAACGAACTTGTCTAAGTAAGGCTTGCACACTCGATTCATCAAGTCCATGAAGACCGCAAGTGCGTTTGTCAGCCCAAAAAGGCATGACCAAAAACTCGTAGTGTCCATAACGAGTTCTAAAGGCTGTTTTGGAGACGTCCTCTTCTCGGACTCTCAGCTGGTGATATCCCGATCTCAGATCAATCTTCGAGTAAAAGCTCGACCCTTGTAGCTGGTCGAATAGGTCATCAATGCGTGGAAGAGGATAGAGATTCTTCACGGTCACCTTGTTGAGTTCACGGTAGTCGATGCACATTCTGATGGTACCGTATTTCTTCTTCACAAATAGCACTGGAGCTCCCCAGGGCGAAGAGCTAGGATGAATAAAACCCTTATTCACAAGCTCTTGTAGTTACGTGGACAGCTCTTCCAATTCTGATGGAGCTAGACGATAAGGTGCTCGAGCTATGGGTGCTGCTCCAGGAGCCAGCTCGATTTGAAACTCGACCTGGCGATGAGGCGGAAGGCCAGGAAATTCCTCAGTAAATACCTTAGGATAGTCGCGTACAATCGGAAAATCTTCTATATTCTTCTCTTTCTTCGAGGTGTCAGTAACGAGAGCCAGAATAGCAGTGTGGCCCTTTCTCAAACACTTCTGGGCCTTAAGGAGAGAGATGATGCTCACAGCAGCACCACTCTTGTCGCCACGAATCATGAAAGGTTCATCCCCTGAGCGAGGAATACGGACCATCTTCTCGTTGCAAAGAATCTCTGCTGGTTGTTGGAGTAACCAATCCATACCAATAACGATGTTGAAACCGTCACAACGTTGGGGTCATACCTAGCATCACCGTGACCAATCACGAACACTCGACCCCTGGCACCATTGCCGTCGTTATTACCCCCGTTGTTGCCTCCATTGTTGTTCCCGTTTCCTTGGTTGTGGTTCTGATTCTGGTTCTGGTTCAACTATGGGCAGTGTCTCTTGAAGTGACCTGCAGCACCACACTGGTAGCATCCCTTGTTACCCTGTTATTGCTGCTGATTCTGTGGAGCCTGTGGCCGCTGTTGTCGGTTCTGGTTTGCAGGATGTGAGCTTCTGCAATCTTTGGCTTCATGACCAAGCTTGTTGCATCTCTGACAACGATCTTTGTTGCACGACCCGCGGTGGTGCAAATTACATCGATTGCACTTAGGGTGGTTTCCCCTGTGTCCACCCTGACTTCGATTACCAAAAGACTGCTGACTGGGGCTCCTGTACTCATCTGTTGCTGCGACTGAGACTGAACCGAAGTGGAACCCTTGCTCGAATTTCCATCCCACTTGCGTTTGTTGTCACTGGGAGTATCCGAAGTAGTTGTAGGAGCATTAATACGTTTCGGCAGTTTGTTCTGTTCTACTACCTGATCCGAGAGACGATGAGCAAGACGAGTAATATCATGGATGGTAGAAAGGTTGGCAGCAGTCACATGGCTTTGAATCTCTGGTACTAAGCCTTTGAGGTACAGCTCAATGCGTTTGATGGGAGGATCCACTACAGTTGGACACAACACTGCCAGTTCGTTGAATCGTTTCGTGTACGCTTCTATCTCTGACCCCGTCATCTTTAGGTTAAAGAACTCTACCTCCAGCTTGTGGATATCATCACGATTGCAATACTCCTCTTTGATCAGTTCCTTAAAATCATTCCATGGGGTGGCATTAGCAGCCGCCAGCCCCAGCATTTGTACTTGTGCGTTCCACTAAGTCAATGCAACGCCTTCGAGGGTACCAGTGGCGTACTTCAACCTACGAGTCTCAGGGCATTCACACATTTCGAAGACTGACTCGAGCTTCTCGAACCAGTGGAGGAGTTCGACTGCCCCTTCAGTGCCACTGAAAGTACCAGGACGACAGTCCATGAAAGTTTTGAACGTGCACACAGGTGGCTAAGCGTTCTGACCTTGTTGCGCGAGGAAGAAAAGACAGGGTTAAGCGCGAGAGTTGGGTCATGAGAGTAGGATCTAACATCCTAGGGTAGGTTCGGAACAGCGTGTTATACCTCCTGCCTGAGCGGCTGCGAGTGCTGCCGTAACTTGTTTGTTGATAAGAGCCGTCAGCTGGGCTTGAGTTAGGTTCACACGTCCATTCATGATCTTCACATCGATGGAAACACAAGTAGGAAAGGTGTCGCGAATGTGCGTAAGTGTGAAGTGACGGAAGGGAGCAAGCACGCGTTGTTGTAAACAATGGCTACTATGTTATCTAACCATATCATGAGCAATGTTCTATGTAAACTAGTAAGCAGGCAATATAAACATAAATCATATCACCTATAGTGTCGAGCCTTGCACGTGGAGCGAAGCGTCGTTGTGGATCGTTGAGCACAGTACAAGTTATAGTCTGGTTTTAATAAAAACGTTTTCCCTTATTAAAACCAAGTTCACTATAACCAATGGCTCTGATACCAATCTGTCACACCCCCAAAATCCACACGCGGAGTATCACCGCTTGGAGGCGTGACTGACCAGGATCCAGCCACCAATCATATTGAACATGCATGTAAGTGATTATAAAAACCTAACCAATACAATTGGTGTCCAAACAATAACATAGTTTAAGTTTCAAGCGGAAGCATAACGTTTAAAACCAAGATAAAATATAAGTTCAATGTTTCACATGGCACACAGCTGTCCATGTCCCACAACGACTCTTCCCCATGCAAGCTCCAGCTAAGTACCTATTGACCTGCAAAGCATGTAGTAACGAGTCAACAATAATGTTGAGCGAGTTCACAGTTGGGTGTTTGTTTTAAGTTGTTTCGAAAACGGTTTCCTTTAACTGGCATCCCTGCCGTGGGGGTTACCCCATAGTTGAAAACGTGTTTTGTTTATTCCCGGTTTACTCTGGCAATCCAGCCGTGGGGGCTACCCCATGTTTAGTTATCTGGCTTTTCGGCCGTGGGGGCTACCCCATGTATATACTACTAGACTCATTACCATATCGACTGCTGACTGTAGTCATGTTTAAGTGCCCTGAACTGTCAATGTCTATCATCATTGACGTGCCCAGATCCATTAGTTCACGCCCGTCCTCTGCGGCACGGTGTGAGGCTTGTCAGACCTAAATAGCGCTATCTAACTAATGACCCGCTCGCCATTGGCCCGGCGATTAAGTCGATATAAAAAGGAGGGACTTCGTGATAGAGTTTTGATCTAGTGAAAACTGTCCAAGAGGACGAGGAATTATATTCCTGAACCCGTACTGTCCTACCCAAGAAAGGACGAGGAATCCATATTCCTTAACCCATTCCCAACCCCTGGGAATCCCATGCTTTGTAGAAAGTGTGAACTCACCTCGGTTTGCTCGGTAAGACTAACTACCCATTTGTTAATGGATTACACACGCCCTATCATGGTTACCATCAATAATCAGTTTCGAGTGCACACGATCCACATATTTCATGTACAATTAATTCAGGCACACTATGTTTACATATCACACATTTATTGAACGTGTAGCATGCAGTTCAAGTCATTCATTCAAGCTAGCAATTTAATACCCAAAGGAAATCATCTAACACGTATTCGATTCATAATCAGGTTTATGTTTACACATACATAACTCTTTTACTCTTAATCACAAGTACATGTACAATTACTAAGTTAATATCTTATATGAGTTCTGTACGGTCCAAGATAGTTTTTATGCCCCTACATAATATCCAATCGACAGTCCATTATTTACTACCCAAACCAATAAATCAATTTATATGTATGTGTGTGTCCAACATTTATATGCGGCCCAACTAATAACCCTTATAATCCAGTTAACATGTATCGGCCCACATTATAAACAAATTCAATTAACACACTAAATCATGAAATCCTAGTTTCAGCAATGATACATTGTCAATTAATAAACTCATGTACATCCGGAACAAGCATCAATCCCAACTTCGCAGTTTACATGCTCTAAACTAATCAATAGTTACAACAATTAGCACAATCAGTTCAACCAAACCACCTACACCCTCTCATTAATTAATTAATCCCCTATGACTACCTTTGACTATATTGACAACATTAATGAGATATGACTAAATTGACAACATTAAGGAGATATGACTATATTGACAACATAAAGGAGATATGCACATGGGTTGATTAAATCAAGACTTTATACACCCACATAGGCCGCCAATTCCTTGTTCATGGTTATCCTCACTATAAAATCATTAAGAACTGTCCTATCATCATGCAACCCTAGCTTCATATCATTCATTCAATCTAAATTCATGAGCATGGTATTAACTAATCTTGAACATGGTCATCATCATCAAACAATCATGTAGTCAATTAAATATGATCACTTCATTTATTACCTTTTCACTAAACACATGGCCATCAATTTATAAAGTCAAAGTGATTCATGTGAAGTGTGTAACCTCTATTGGACCAAAACAATAGTGTTCAGTCAATGCACATGGGCCATCACAACAATCAATAACTACATGATCTATCATCAGCTGACATGATTACACTAACCAGCCATATCACGTGCGCTTTTTAGTTCAGCATTATTGACATGCACATACATCATATTTACAAACACTTGCTGCCATCTATTTTCAGACAATTCGAAGTCATGCATCACATCATTGTTAGCACAGACATATCATATCAAAATATAGTTAACACGTTTAGATCGGATCACAAGCAATCATCGATACATCAATACATGATCGCATATAACCAAACGATCAATCAAAGTAAACGAACACGAGGTAATACTAACCAGAACTCGACTGATCCAAGTACTTTCTCGAACAGGGGGGGGGGTTTCTCCTGCCGTTCACGAATCAAGGGGAAATAGGGTTTTGTTTTGTTGTAACTTGTGAGATATAAGCATAATACGTATTCTTAGTTATAGAGCCAATTAGATAAAATAGTTGGGCCAGGATCCAATTAACATTAGTTGGAAAACAATGGGCCGAGAAGCATTAGTTCCTAACATACAAAATACATAGGAAGGTCCATATATGCAAATCTAATCGAAACAAGTGGGCCGAGAGTGGTGAAGGACCAAAGCCCAAAGGCTTGTGCGATTCGAATAGTGTTGTGCGATACATTATACATACATTCACATCACATATATAACACATAGCATGATAAACGTAACATTCTGTTGAAACCAAGTACATTAACTAGTCACGTATGTTCAAATAAGTTGCATCAAAGCATAGCAAGGAGGTTCTAAAATACGAGTTGTCACATTATCCCCAAGTTGAAAGAAATTTCGTCCCGAAATTTGGTACGTACTCACTGAGGAAGCTAGTTAAGTTGCATGGTTTTCCTGGTTTTCCTGGGGTGTCACATCCTCCCCCCGTTGATCTGGAATTTCGTCCCGAAATTCCGTAGTAGCTTCAGCCTCAGTAGTGGTTGTACTGTTTGCGAATAGTTGGGGATACTTTTGTTTCATTTGATCTTCGCGTTCCCAGGTGAACTCTGGGCCACGACGGGAGTTTCAACAAACTCGAACGAGAGGTATTCTGGTGTGCATGAGGACCTTAACGTCCCGGTCCGTGATTTCAACTGGTTCCTCGACGAATCGCAACCGATCGTCGATAGTGAGCTCCTTCAAGGGAACTATGAGGGTCTCATCTGACAGACACTTCTTCAGATTCGACACGTGGAAAACGTTGTGAACTCCACTGAGTTCTGTTGGTAGGTTCAGTTTGTTGGCCACCCTGCCTATTTTCTCAATGATTTCGAATCGTCCAACGTATCGTGGGTTAAGTTTGCCTCGTTTGCCAAAACGAACAACACCCTTCCAGGGTGAGACTTTGAGTAGCACTCGATCCCCAACCTGGAACTCGAGTGGTTTCCTGCCCTTATCGGCGTAGCTTTTCTGATGGTCACGAGCTGCTGCCATTCGTTGTCGTATCTGAGCAATCCTTTCTGTTGTGTCTACCACAAGTTCGGGGCCAGTGATCTGACTATCCCCCACCTCTGCCCAACAAAGAGGTGACCGGCATTTACGCCCGGATGGTGGACGTAGATTGTCGAGGGTATACTTCAACATTCTTCGAGTATGCTAGAGTTGTACCAACCCTAGCTTCGCCAGAACCGGTACTTATTTCTCGCTATATTTGGGGTTTGATTGGCGAAATCCGTGATATCGTTAAAGTTGCGAGACCTCGCACAATTGACGATGCAGTGGAATTAGCCAACACTTTGACAGATGGACTGGTGCGTACGCGAGAAGAAAATAGAAAGAAGGAAGTGGCCCAAAAGATTACCCAAGGATTCCGTGTGATTAATAGTAGTAATTTCAAGAAAAAGGGAACCGGGCAATCTTCCACTGCTCCATTTTGCAGTACCTGTAAAAGAAAGCATTTTGGAAGATGAAAAGGGTATTGCAATTTCTGCAAAATTCCAGGGCATCAAGAAGAAGACTGCAGAAGGAAGAAATCCACAATTTGCTTCAACTGTGGAGAAGCTGGACATTTTAGACCAGACTGCCCTAAACTGGTCAAATCAGCTAACAACAAAGCCAAACATGCAGAAGGAACTACCAAGAAAAATGCAAGAGCCTTCCAGTTGACTACCCAGGAAGCAGAGCTAATCCAGATGTAATAGCTGGTACGTTCCTAGTTCACGACGTTTATGCAAAAGTATTATTTGACTCTGGTGCAAACCAAAGTTTTATAAATACTTCATTCTGCCAAGCTCTTAACCTACCCTTAGCCAACCTTAGACAAATTTTTACGGTAGAAACAACAGATGGGAATTCTGTTAACACAGATAAGGTTTTGCAAAAAGGAAACATAAAACTCGTAGGTCATAAATTTTCTGCAAACACGTTACCTATGAATTTAGCCGGATTCGATGTTGTATTAGGAATGGATTGGTTAGTAGCCAACCATGCTCGAATTCTCTATGATAAGAATTCCATAGAAATTCATACACCCACAGGAGAAATAGTGGTGATTACAGGAGATAAGCCACGTAAGCCACTGAAATTCATTTCAGTAATGAAAATGGCCAATTATTCAAGAAAACAAGGAATAGTGTATATGATTTCGGTAATCATTAGCACTAAAGGTAAGGAACTTAAGGAAATTCCAGTAGTATCAGAATACCCGGAGGTATTCCCAGAAGAACTACCTGGATTACCACCCGATAGGGAAGTAGAATTTAGAATTCATCTAATTCCTGGAACTACACCGATAGCTAAGGCACCTTATCGGTTAGCACCCACCGAAATGTTAGAATTGAAAAAGCAGTTAGATGAATTATTAAGCAAAGGATTTATACAACCTAGTTCATCCCCTTGGGGAGCTCCAGTGTTGTTTGTGAAAAAAGAAAGATGGGTCGATGCGAATGTGTATCGATTATAGGGAATTAAATAAGGTTACAATTAAGAATCGATACTCATTACCTAGGATTGATGATCTTTTTGATCAACTTAAGGGAGCTAGATATTTTTCTAAGATAGATTTACGCTCCGGATACCATCAGTTGAAAGTACAAGAAGAAGACATACCTAAAACTGCTTTCAGAACTAGGTATGGTCATTACGAGTTTACAGTCATGCCCTTTGGATTAACAAATGCTCCTGCAACATTTATGGACATGATGAATAGGATCTGTAAACCGTACTTGGATAAATTTGTAATTGTCTTTATCGACGATATACTTATTTATTCCAAAATTCAGGACGAGCATTGTGAACACTTGCATGCACTCTTAACTTTGTTAAGAAAAGAGAAGCTTTACGTCAAATTCTCGAAGTGTGAATTTTGGCTACAAGAGGTACAATTTTTAGGACACATGGTGAATCATGAAGGTATTCACGTAGATCCTTTCAAGATAGAAGCGATCACCAAATGAAAGATCCCGCAATCAGCTATGGAAGTTAGAAGTTTTATAGGATTAGTCGGATACTATAGACGATTTATTAAGGATTTTTCTAAAATAGATGTGCCATTAACTAAGCTAACCTGTAAAGCGGTAAAGTTTGAATGGGGATCTAGACAAGAAGAGGCTTTTAAGATTTTAAAACAAAGGTTAACAAACGCCCCAATTCTTGCCTTACCAGAAGGAATAGAAGATTTTGAAGTTTATTGTGATGCTTCTAAACTAGGATTAAGATGTGTATTAATGCAACGCAAGAAGGTAATTGTGTATGCCTCAAGGCAATTGAAGAAGCACGAAGAAAATTATACGACTCATGACTTGGAATTAGGAGCCATAATTTTTTCCCTTAAAATTTGGAGACATTATCTGTACGGAAGTAGGTTTACTGTCTATACAGATCATAAGAGTTTAAGGTATATATTTGGGCAAAAAGAATTAAACATGAGGCAAAGAAGATGGATGGAAATCTAAGTGCTACGACTGTGATATTCAATATCACGAAGGAAAGGCAAATGTAGTAGCAGATGCCCTAAGTCGTAAGTATCATGAGAAACAACGACGAGTACGTGCTCTTAGGTTAAGCTTACAATTAGATTTAATTGAACAATTGAAACATATTCAAGAAACAACAATCAAGGGTGATGCTGAAGGAATGAAAGAACGAATAAAAGAATTAGAGCAAGGAAGTGGTGGAATCTGGAGATTCCACAAGAAAAGGATTTGGGTACCTAAGCAAGGAGACTTAATAAATAAAATTTTAGAGGAAGCCCATAAATCTAGATACACCATGCATCCTGGTAATAATAAGATGTACCAAGATTTAAAGAATAACTTCCGGTGGATAGGAATGAAGAAGGACATAGCTAGATACGTCTCTAAGTGCCTAACTTGTTCGCAAGTTAAGGCAGAACACCAGAAACCTTCAGGTCTACTACAACAATTAGAAATGCCCGTATGGAAATGGGAACTAATAACCATGGATTTTGTTACTAAGTTACCCAAGACCAGAAAAGGTAATGATGCGATTTGGGTAATTGTGGATCGATTAACCAAATCAGCTCATTTTCTACCCATGAAAGAAACCTTTAGCATGGAGAGGTTAGCAAAATTGTACGTAGACGAAGTAGTATCATTACATGGAGTCCCACTCTCCATTGTATCAGATAGAGATAGTCGCTTCACTTCACATTTCTGGACAAGTTTCCAAGAAGCCATGGGGACGCGATTAAATTTAAGTACAGCCTATCATCCCCAAACGGACGGACATAGTGAAAGGACGATCCAAACCCTAGAAGACATGCTGAGGGCATGCGTCATAGATTTTGGTGGAAACTGGGATGACCACCTACCTTTAATTGAATTCTCCTATAACAATAGTTATCATTCAAGCATCGAAGCTACCCCGTTCGAAGTACTATACGGACGTAAGTGTAGAACTCCAGTCTGTTGGGCATAAATAGGAGAAAGCCAATTATCAGGTCCTGAGATTGTGCAAGAAACCACCGAAAAGATCACTCAAATCAATGAAAGACTGAAAACAGCTCGAGATCGCCAGAAGAGTTATGCAGACAATCGACGCAGGCCACTAGA
The DNA here is from genome assembly GCA_030545235.1 of Helianthus tuberosus. NCBI lineage: Eukaryota > Viridiplantae > Streptophyta > Magnoliopsida > Asterales > Asteraceae > Helianthus > Helianthus tuberosus. Next base: position 186,813,097 of record CM060382.1, on the reverse strand, counting down.
ATTTCAAGTTGGAGACAAGGTACTCTTGAAAGTTTCTCCTTGGAAAGGAGTAGTTCGGTTCGGTAAGAAGGGAAATCTAAGTCCAAGATACATAGGACCATTCCCAGTAATCCAGCGAATAGGACCGGTTGCTTATCGCTTACAACTACCAGAAGAGCTAGCTGGAGTACATGATGTATTTCATGTATCCAACCTCAAGAAATGTTTATCTGACGAATCACTGATAGTACCTCTTCAAGACATAGAGGTAAATGAAAAATTGAAGTTCGTAGACCAACCGCTCCAAATAGAAGACATAAAGATTAAATTCCTCAAACACAAAAGATTGGTACTGGTCAAAATTAAGTGGGATTCAAAAAGAGGACCCGAGTATATCTGGGAGCTGGAATCGGAAATGAAGCGAAAGTATCCTCACTTATTTCAATAAATCTCGAGGACGAGATTTTAAATAAGGTGGGAAGGATGTAAGGACTGTAAAATTGTCCCTAAACGATCGGTAAGTGAAAACCCGGACCCCTGAAACCCTAATACACATGAAAAATAAAGAAAACAAGATTTCTGGATTTCAGGCGGGCCGCGTAAACCATAAGGTAACATCTACGCGGGCCGCGTCAACTTAAAGTTGACCGGATAAGCATTCCGGGCCACGCGTCGCACACGTAGAGGACCTACTGATGACACGCTAGCCCTACACGTAGACTAGGGGCTCTCGCGGGCCGCGTAAAACTCAAAATGTTGCTATAAGTAGCCTGTGCATGGGGCTTTCATCTGTGTTCGAAAACTTTGATAAAAAACAAAGTATACTGCCTAAATTCGAATTTCCAAGTAGTGAAATGCTGCTATGACTACAGGGTATTAACTCGATCACTGCTACGATATAATGTCCGATTGATTGAAACTGATCCGATGGATGTTTAAGTGTTGCCCGTAATTGGGTTATACTTTGTCATTCGTCGTGAGGGTTTTGATTTCGTGAGTTATCGTAAATGTTGTATTAAGTTACTGACCTGGTTTCGTATGCATTGCTGTTTAAATTAGGTTATCAGGCTTATCAGTAGGCTAAACTCTGCCCGTCTAAACTTGCAATGTGAGTCATTCTCCTTTTATCAACAATGTTTTACAATATTCCAATTATTTTCAAAAGTTATAATTACAGGGATTAAGTCTTGGTTATCTTGAATCACTGGCAAGTGGGGTATTGTTCACATTACTAATTTCTCACGGTTCGGTTCATCAACCTAACAGTGATAATCATCACTACTTGGGTGAAAGGACCCAATAGTGGTATGACCATCGTCACCAGGGTGTGACACGGCGCCAGATAAAAATAAGATAGTAGCCATTGTAATCGCTCTTATGCTGTAATTTATAACTAATGTGTCGTTTTATATAACAGGAGTGACTCGCCAGTATTTCCCCGCTGATAAAATATTTTTAAAACATGTTTCAGGTGACCTACTGTGAATCAAGGAAAAGTGCTACGGAGCACTAATAAAGCTTGAAGTGGTGGCTCAGTTAAATAAATAAACATGTTTTGTAAACACAGGGAATTTCCTCGTGAAATTCCTCTATTATAAATTACGGGGTTTGACCCAAATTATGAAATAAAATAATTGGGCAGTTTTAAGTTTTAAAAGATCCTGTTAAACTTCCGTTGTCAACTAAAATAATAAATACCACGGGTTTCTGTCCCGCGGCTCCTGGACCGGGTAAAATCGAGACGGGGGCCGTGACATCTAGATCACTAGGTAAGGACATCGCCTTATATCACCTAAATCCCGAGTAGGAATCCAGGGGCTGTCACAACAATTTGAGCCATGAATTGCCCTCCATTGATTCGACCTTTGGACAACCCAGACAGAAACACCACATAAGTGAGTAAACCTTTTCACCTCCGACCAATTGGATTGGCCATCATTGGCCTGTAAACACTAACTAATAAGGATTGAAAGACATGCAATAAGTGCAAAACCCGGCCGTGTGAATAAAAGGGATAATGCCACACGATAATACTAGGAATTCATGTAGGGTAAAACTTCTCGTTTTTATTTTTGTTTATGGATAAATATAATATTTATATTTTCTGATAACGTCAGTACCCTTCTTATAAAATGTATTATAGTCATCAGATGAGGTAGATTTGGTTGAGTTGTGTATTACACATAATTCCCTAAAAGGCAAATTTTGTGTGTTAAACGAAATAAATTCGGATGGAACAAACTATAACGCTTCACATTTCTGGATTTTCCTTATTTAGAAAGTTGTATTCGTATTTCTAGTTTTAGAAACTTGAAATTGTGTCGTATTCGTATTTCGTTTCCAATCTTGTAATCTGAGACTTCGATCATAACGAAATCCAACTTTTATACGTACACTTGTTATATGTATATTTATACGTAATCAACCTTTGGATACATGTTTTATGCAAACTGAGGCCTATTATACGCTTGATTCTCATTTATACGCAAACCATACATGCATCATACTCGTACAATACCTTGTTACACTTTAAATACCTGAAAATGGGCTAAAATACAAGAAAAACAACACAAATAAAATAATTACACGCTTAGGGGCCAAATTGCAAAAAAAATTAAAAAACTTGACAAATACACTTCTCGCGGGTAGAGAGAAGTTTCCCCTTTTTCCTCGCGGGTGGCGAGAAGGCTTGATCCGCATAAAGTTTATCTCAGCTCATTGGTTGGCAGTTTTTACCCACCTCCTTCTTCACCCAATCACCTTACAACTTCATTTAACCACAAACCCTAATCCACCGTTATAAAACCAAGCCTCCTACACCTCCATTTCACTTTTTCAACTCTCTAAACACTCTAAATCAGCTGAAATCACAAGTTGGAGGCATAATTCTCTAAGTACAAAAGTGAGACTTCACCTCACTTTCTTCCACATTTCTTCATCTTTTATTCTTCTTGGAAATTTGGAACACCTCTAAGAGTGTTTCCACAAGTTTACCATGATAAACTAAGGTGGAACATCACCATTTTGAGGTCTAAATTTATTTTTTGAAGAAAACTTTACTTAAAGTTTATTAAACATGTTAATACTTACTCATTCTTCCACTACCTCACTTGTTGATTTGTTACTTGTCTTCTTACCACTAAGTCGCTAAAACAACTTACTAGACATAAAGTGAACAAGGCTACATCACGTCCCTAAACACTTTCCATGCTTGGGATGAACGCATCTAGCTAGCTCACTTGGCTGTTTAAGTGATTAATACAAATATTAAGTAGCTTCCAAGAATCAAAGTAAGTCAACCCTGCTTCGCCTCCAACATTTGACATGTTGGGTATGACACGCCCAGGTTGTTCCTACTTGGCTACTTAGCAAGCTTAATTTGTTGTACTTTTACTTTATTCATGATCAACCTAGCCATCAGCTATGTTGGTGACTTTGTGCTTTGGCTAATCATATAATGAGGTTTAGTGGATGTTCATCATCCTACCTCATTGTATGACCACTTTTGTGCCTCCTTACCTTAGTTTACTTTACTTTGTGTTCATATACGTTAACTCTTGAATTCCTAGTCCAATCCATTGAACAAAAACCGCAACTTACACACCTCTGTTTCCCTCTAGGGTAACTTCGGTGTTCCAACAACTCAATACTCTTTCCTCACGCGTCATTTGGAAGCTTTGCAAACCGTGAGTATACATCACTCCCTTTTTAATTTTAGACACTTTTGGGGTGCAATACAAATGACTTATTAAATTCACACAATCACATAGAAATATGTTTGACATAAACAGACAATTCTTTATACATGTGATGTGCTAAAAGTGGTCTAATTAAATTATCTAAAACCAAACCCTAAACTAGGCTTTCTAAGTTTTAAATTTATAACTAAGACTCTCTAAACCTAGACCACACAACCGGCAAGTGTACCGATCAATGTAGTATAGCCTAAGTAAGTTCGAGTATCGAACCCACGAGACTATACTGACTACGAATACTAGACTCCACTAACTTATCTAAAACTGACTCGACTCTATCTGTTTTTATACTTGGGGGGTGTTCTAATAACCTAATTCAATTTATTAAAATTAACTAAAGCGGACGGAGCACGAACCAAGACTGAGGACGAATTCAGATGATGGGGAACACACTACCTAGGCTAAAACCCTACACATGCTTGACACCTTTTATTGGTTATGGAACTAATGTGGAAACCGAGATCTTAATATGCTAAACTTAAAGAATAACCGAACAGGACCCTCGACCCTTCTCGAGAAGACACCTATGGAAACCTAATAAGGTGTTTAACTATTGGTTTAGAGAATTCCCTCGCAGGCTTTCCTAATGTAATAATAAAGTACCCTTATTCAACAATCTACCTCGCAACATAAAAGTCAAGGGTAACTATGCTTTTATTATTAGACTCGATAAGCAAATAGTGAAAGGGCAACTAAGGGATCTTCTTACAAAGTATATAACCCTAGCAATCTAGCACTAAAGACAAACCGACAATCTCTCACCTTACGGATATTAAGATTGGTAGAATACCTAACCCTATTCAAATTACAATTATACCCCTATGGATCACTATGTCTAGCAAACCATCTAATAGTCAACGACACACAATAATCGACCTAGCATGCAACTATTATTTGAAAGACATTCAACTAGCAACATGAGGGGTGATAATTATTCAATGAACCGGATTAAATACGTATATACGTCAAACCATAAAAATTAAATCTTTACTTTAATTATCAAATCCATAAATAATATCCAAAACCGAATGAAAATTAATTAGTCAAACATGGTGTTCATCATAACCTAGGTTAGTGTAAAAGAACTAGCCAAAAAACATAACCATTAAAAAGAAACAAGTTTGAAATAATAAACAATCCATAGTAATCAGGTTTAAAAAACACAAAGTCTTGACAAAACTGAATACTTGCAAACCCGGACGTGAATCTTCAATCGCAGCTTGAATCCTTGAACCGTATAACTCCCTCTAAAAATTCTCTCTTCGTGATCAGCCTCCTTGTTTCGTCTGATGTCTCTGTGATGTCGCCCCCTTTATATGTGTACATATATATATATATAAGCAGTGTATCTCCTATTTATGTCTCCTCCCAAGGAAAAATATATTAGCTCCAACCCTTTAATAATTAATTCGTCCCTTTTAAAAAATAATTTATATATCAGCCGCATCTCAACAATAACAATAAATAATAGGGCAAGCTTTTTTTTTCTTTTTATAATGCGTCCCCTATGGCCGCCTTCGGACTCCCTCAATCTTGTGAAGCCCAACAATAAAAATAATATATATAGCCTTCCTTTTAAAAATATAATATGCTAACTCTTCTCCACGCCAATCGGAATTGGATTCAAATACAATTTCACGTTTTGGACTTTTATCATGATGGGCCAATGGGGTGCATAGGCTTCATGTGAATTGCTAAGGGCCCAATAACAAATTAATAATATTCGGTTCACACCAATTAGGCATGGTCAACTTTATGCTTTTTGTGAGATAGAATTAATTCCAACTTTTGGCATATTGCCATAATAGTCCCTCAAGCTTATAAAAAAGAGACAGTGAACTCAACCCCCTCAAGGAAAATAGTAGCAATTTTAATTCGGTCACTGACGTCCTACTCTGCTCAACTGGCTGGTTATTTCCTTATTACTCGTCTTCACTCCATTTGCACCAGGACCCGACAAAACACAAAATAATGTATTACAACACTAAAAACAAAAAACAAAAACTATATAAAAATTATACACTTTACACGGGACAAATATGTGTATTTTACCACACATCAACATGCTTAATACGTGATCTTAGAAATTCATACATGCTAGAAGTCATTCTTGCACTATTCTTGTCATTATCTTCGTACGAGCCTACCTTAACACGTATAGCGCTATAGGAGTAGCGCACTGCCCGTATTCTTGTGGTCATGTTAAGTTATACAAAAATGGTCTTATCTCTGCGACGAAAAGATTGCGCTAGTGGAATCTTTAGGTTGAAAATTATGCGATGCATGCTAGTGTTGTTATGATATACCTTAGTATACGATTATGCCATGAGGATTTGTTTAACCAGCTTTATACTTATACTAGCAATTCAAACTTGTATGCTCGACAATGCTCTTTTGTGTTGACATGTACTTTAATATGTATTGCAGGATCTTGATGATATCACGTTGAAAGAAATCTGGTAGGGCGACTAGAAATGCACTTTAAAATTTTCATGTATTGTATTTTGTTTTTCCATGTTAGAAGTTGTTGATAACGACGATGTTGATACAAAAAAGTGGGCATGACAATTGGGTTAGCAGTTTGCCACATGATCCAGCCCCTTGAGACCTTTAGGTAATCCGTTATTGGGCATCCTATCTCTAATTGTAGCCCAAGTTATGCACATATAAAGTTTGGGCTCTTTTAGCCTTATTTCCTTATATCTAGTTGGTCCGTATAGGAATTCGCCAACTCTTAGATCCGGCCATCATCAGTCCTCCTACTCGAGAAGAACTTGATCTCGAGTTCTCAATATAATTAGCATCCTCTAATGGAAGTGTTTGTAGATATGAGCTACGTTGAATGTATTAGACATAGACATGGTTTCACGGACAATAACGAAAGCATTATCATTAATCTTTCACACAATCAACCGGTCAGACTTATTTTGTTGCAGTTTGTTGTAGGTGCCTACCGGAAAGTTTTCCCTTGAAATATCAATGAGGACATCATCTTCGACTTTAAAAGTCTTGGCACGCTTATGCTTGCCTGCTGCTGCTGATTTGTGCTTGGCATTCGACTCATCAATATTTTAAGCTTTATGCATAGCTTTCATACCTTCAATTAAATTATTGGCTTTGTTGTCTACCTTTCCTAGCAAGTCAACTAAATACAACACATGACGAGGTGAGTGTTTGTAGACAACTAAGAAAGGGGAAGCTTATGTTAAGTTGTGAACAAGACTATTATATGCAAATTTGGCTTTTATAAGTGTTGCATCCCGCATTTTTGGCTTATACCCACACAAACACCGAATAATATTACCAAGTGTTATATTGACCACCTATTTTTTATGATCTGATTGTGGATGAGCAGTATTGTTTAAATTGAGCTCCCTACCAAAGCGTCTCCATAGGGTTCGGCATAAACGAGCAATGAACTTCTTATCCATATCAGAGGTTATGGACTTTGGCACGTAAACAAACCTTCATGGAAAAACAATTTAGAAACATGAGCAACATCGGAAGTCTTATTGCATGGGATGAAGTGGGCTATTTTAAGAAATCCTCAATTACAACGAACACATAATCCGCTCCTTGTTGTGTTCTTGGTAAGCCCAAAACAAAATCCACGAAGATGTCTTCCCATGGGTCTGATTGGATTGGTAGGGGCATATAAAGCCTGGTATTCTTAGATTTTACCTTGCCTTCTTGACAAGACACGCATTTTTACACAAAGCTCGCTACATCACGCTTCAATTGGTGCATGAAATGCCTCCCTTCAACTACAACAACTGTGTTGTCTTTGCCCAAGCATGCTTCTAGACCTCCAACAAGCCTTGCCTGATTGACAGGTCATGCATTTATGCATAAAGCTCGCTACACCACACTTCAACTGAAGCAAGATATAACATTTTTTAATTGCAACAATTGTCTTGACTCTAAAAGAAAGACCCCCCTTTTGTTGTTTGATATCAATCTCTTCCAAATTCTTGTTAAAGCCATCATCAGACCTGTACAACTCTTTTAGAAACTCGAATCTAACCACCTCATTGCTAACACTTACAATGAGGGTGGTTCCTCTATTAAGGGCATCAGATACTTCACTGGAGCCTCCAGACTTGTGTTTGGTGATTGTTTTGGTCAAAAATACGATTAAGGATAATGTAACCTGTAAGGACCTGCAAAAATGTCCCACAACACTCCGTAAGTGAAAACATGGACCCCTAAAACCCTAATCCTTGTGAAAAACCAAGAAAATTAAATTTTATTGGTTGGTCGCGGGCCGCATACGACTTAAGGACATCTTACGCGGGGCGCGATAGCTTCACAATGTTCCGGATAAGTTCAAGGCCACGTGCCATAACACATGGCAGACCTTTACCGTGACATGGCAGCCCTAGCCGTAGCTAGGGTGGCCCTCGCGTGCCGTGTAGGTGTTCTTCGAAGTTTATGCGGCCCGCGTAAACCCTAAATTTTAGCTATGAATTGGACGTTGCATGGCCTGGCTTCTGTGTTCGCAAAATCTTTCAAAACAACAAACATTCTGCTTATAAACCAAATTGTTTCAATACCCTATTTGTTTTCAAAGTTATAATTACAGGGATCAAGTCTTTGTTATCTTCAATTACTGCCGGTATGTGGGGTTTTGTATACATTACTTGATAATCTTCACCATTGGACAACGGGCTAGCCAACGGGTGATATGACCATAGTCACAGATCCGTTCGAGTGACAAATACCGATTTGGGGTAATTGGTTGATATAAACATTGTAATCGCTCTTAATACTGTAGATTATAACAATGTGTCGTTTTGTGCAAATTGAATGACTTGTCAGTATTTCCCCGCTGATAAAATCTTTTTTAAACATGTTTCAGGTGATTTACTGTGAACCAGGAAAGTGCCGAGCAGCACTCTAGCTTAAAGGATGTGGCTCAGTAAATAAATAAACATGTTTTTGTAAACAGGGGATTTCCCAGTGAAATTCATTTATTATAAAGTACGGGGTTTGTCCCGAAATTTGAAATAAAATAAAGGAGTGTTTTCAGTCTAAACGATCCTGTTAAAATTTCTGCTGCCTAATTAAGCACCATACCGCGGGTTTCTGTCCTGCGGCTTCTGAACCAGGTAAAACCGGGTCGGGGGCCGTGACAGAAAAATGTGGTATCAAAGCCACTGATTTAAGCCAATTAAGTATTTAGAAATACTTAATTTTTCAGATTGCCATGCTGTGATTCTGTGAAAAAATTAATTTACAATAAATAAAAATTTAATTTAATTTTTTGTATGTTCCTTCATGTATGCTAACACCATGAATGAACTGTCGGAAGCACTTCGAAACATTACCATCCAAACCACTGATGTGGATACCACCGGAATCCAATCTGGATACCAGGCAGATACTGAGGAGCCACTAGTGTTTCAGGCAGAGCCACAAGAGAAACCCAAGCCTAAGAAAAGAAGAATAATTCTGGACTGGAAACGCGGACGAAGGTAGAAACCAGCTGCCCAAAAGGTGAAAAAGACGGCGGATCCAAAAGGAAAAGGAAAGGAATTAGGAGAAAGTTCCGGTCAAGCCCACGAAATGCCACCTTGGGAAGAGCTTGATAGAAAGTTGGCCAACTGTGACCTCATCGGACCTACTGACAAAACCCTTTTCAATTACCCCGCTCAATCAGAACTTCCTGTTAATTTGGAACCTGCTATCCCGGACCCAATTGTCAACCCTCAACTTCTTCCCGGAGAGTTGGAAGAATGGTGGACGAGCGCCTGGAATTTTCAGAACTTCACGAATAACCCCAATGCGTATTTTCCCCAGTTTGATCCCGAACCTGCACCTTTCCCACCGATGAGCGCAGAGAACGTTGCCGAATTACGCCGCTATGGCGAAGAGCTGGTGGATGCGGGGAATCGAATTCGAGACGTGGGGGAAAAGATTTCGTGGAAGTACGACGAGAGGGAACGTCGTTTCTGAAAAAAGCTAGCTAACAAGGAGGGGGGTTGAATGTTTTGTATAATAATAATAATATGATGATAATATAATAATAACAATAACAATAATATAATGTATAATACTAACTAAAAATAAAACCTTTATAAAATAGATGATGTGTAGTGATGCATACTATTATAAAAATATATAAATGTCGAAAGATCGACGATTTTGGCTATATGTGTTGACTTAATTGTGTTGTGATTGCCTTGTTGTGTTTAATTGTTATCCAATTTATGATAATAATTTATATACATCTTGATAATTATTCAGATGGAAAACGCAGTAAATGAACCTGTCAATGAAGTTAACCAATCGGAATAAAACGATGAAGATCATTTTCTTAATAGGCAAGATATAGAAAATATCGTTGCACAGGGAATAGCCAATGCTATCCCAGCCATCATTGCGGCTGCTGGAAATCCCGTTGAACCTTCCCAAGCCAACCATAGTAAACGCACCCGCGACGATAATTTCAGCAATAGTGTAAATGGAGGCGGCAATAATAATAATGTGGTTTAAGCCCCATTTCTTAAGAAAATGAAAGTTGCAACACCTGGTTGCACTTACAAAGAATTTCTTGCCTGTAAGCCGGTTGAATTCGCAGGCAACGAAGGGGTGACTGCCGCACTGCGTTGGTTGGAGAAAACCGAAGTTGTTATTAAAATAAGTAAATGCGCCGAAGAAGATAGGGTGATGTATGCATCTCACCTTTTCAAGGAAGAGGCTTTATAATGGTGGAACACGGTGCTACAGGCCAAGGAAAGTGACGTGGCTTATGCCATGAGTTGGGAGGAATTTAAAGGATTGGTGGAAAGAAAATTTTATCCCGACTATGAAAAGGAACAAATGACGAATAAGTTCCTAAACCACCGGATGGTGGATGTTGACTGTAGGGAGTATACTTCAAAATTTTTCGAGTATGCTAGAATTGTACCAACTCTGGCCTCGCCAGAACCGGTTCTCATTTCTCGTTATATTTGGGGGCTAATTAGCGTGATTCGTGATATCGTCAAAGCTGCAAGACCTTGCACCATCGACGATGCGGTTGAATTGGCAAACACTCTGACCGACGGGCTGGTACGCACTAGAGAAGAGAACAGGAAAAAGGAATTGGCCCAAAAGATTACCCAAGGATTTCGTGTGGGTAATAATAGTAGTAATTTCAAGAAAAAAGGAACTGGGCAATCTTCCACACCGCCCTTCTGCATAAATTGTAAAAGGAAACATTTCGAAAAATGTAATGAAAATTGCAATTTTTGCAAGGCTCCGGGGCACCGAGAGGAGGAATGCAGAAAGAAAACAAGGATCTGCTACAACTGCGGAGAAACTGGACATTATAAACCAGAATGCCCTAAACTGGTTAAGCCAGCTGACAACAAGACTAAACCTGCTGAAGGAACCAACAAGAAAAATGCCAGAGCCTTCCAACTAACTACCCAGGAAGCAGATCTGATTCCAGATGTGATAGCCGGTACGTTTCTGGTACATGACATTTATGCAAAAGTATTATTTGACTCTGGTGCTAACCAAAGTTTTATAAATACTTCATTCTGCCAAGATCTTAGGCAACCTTTAACCAAACTTAAGCAGATTTATAAGGTAGAAACGGCAGATGGAAATTCCGTTAATATAGATAAGGTTTTGCAAGAAGGAAAAATAGAACTCTCAGGCCATAAATTTTCTGCAAACCTGCTGCCTATGAAATTAGCTGGATTCGATGTCGTGCTAGGAATGGATTGGTTAGTAGCCAACCATGCTCGAATCCTCTGTGATAAGAATTCCATAGAAATCCATACACTCGCAGGAGAAACAGTTGTGGTTAAAGGAGATAAACCACGTAAACCAATGAAGTTCATTTCAGTAATGAAAGTTGCTAGTTATGAACGAAAACAAAGAATAGTGTATATGATTTCGGTAATCATTAACACTAAAAGAAAGGAACTTAAAGAAATCCCAGTAGTATCAGAATACCCAGATGTATTCTCAGAAGAACTACCTGGATTACCACCTGATAGGACGGTAGAATTTAGAATTCATCTAATTCCTGGAACTACACCAATAGCTAAAGCACCATATCGATTAGCACCCACATAAATGTTAGAACTTAAGAAGCAATTGGATGAATTACTAGGCAAAGGATTCATAAAACCTAGTTCATCCCATTGGGGAGCACCAGTGTTGTTTGTAAAGAAGAAGGACTGGTAAATGTGGATGTGTATCGATTATAGAGAATTAAATAAGGTTACAATTAAGAATCGATACCTATTACCTATGATTGATGATCTTTTTTATCAGCTTCAGGGAGCTAGATATTTCTCTAAGATAGATTTGCGCTCCGGATATAATCAGCTGAAGGTACAAGAAGAAGACATACCTAAAACTGCTTTCAGGACTAGGTATGGTCACTACGAGTTTACAGTCATGCACTTTGGGTTAACGAATGCTCCTGCAGCATTCATGGACATGATGAATAGGACCTGTAAGCCGTATTTGGATAAATTTGTAATTGTCTTCATCGACGATATACTTATTTATTCCAAAATACAGGACGAGCATTGTGAGCACCTGCATGCCCTCTTAGCTCTGTTGAGAAAGGAAAAGCTTTACGCCAAATTCTCGAAATGTGAATTTTGGCTACAAGAGGTGCAATTTTTAGGACACATGGCGAATCACGAAGGTGTTCACGTAGATCCCTCAAAGATAGAAGCGATCACAAAATGGAAGGTCCCGCAACCAGCTACCGAGGTTAGAAGTTTTCTAGGATTAGCTGGGTATTATAGGCGCTTTATTAAGGACTTTTCCAAGATAGCTGTTCCATTAACTAAGCTAACCTGTAAAACTGTTAAGTTTGAATGGGGACCCAAGTAGGAAGAAGCCTTTAGGATCTTAAAGCAAAGATTAACAAATGCCCCAATTCTTGCCTTAGCAGAAGGGACATAAGATTTTGAAATTTACTGTGATGCTTCTAAACTGGGATTAGGATGTGTTCTAATGCAACTCAAAAAGGTAATTGCGTATGCATCAAGGCAGTTGAAGAAGCACGAGGAAAATTATACGACTCATGATTTAGAGTTAGGAGCAATAATTTTTGCCCTTAAGATTTGGAGACATTATCTGTATGGAAGTAAGTTTACTATCTATACGGATCATAAGAGTTTAAGGTATATATTTGGGCAAAAAGAATAAAACATGAGGCAACGAAGATGGATGGAAATTCTAAGTGACTACGACTGTGATATTCAATATCACGAAGAAAAGGCAAATGTAGTAGCAGATGCCCTAAGTCGTAAGTACCGTGAGAAACAAAGACGAGTCCGTGCTCTTAGATTAAATCTTCAATTAGATTTAATGGAGTAATTGAAAAATGTTCAAGAGACAACAATCAAGGATGATGCTGAAGGAATGAAAGGACGGATAAAGGAATTAGGGCAAGGGACTGATGGAATTTGGAGATTCCATAAGAAAAGAATTTGGGTACCTAGTCAAGGAGATTTAAGAAATAAAATTTTAGAAGAAGCCCGTAAATCTAGGTATACGATACATCCTGGTAATAACAAGATGTATCAAGATTTAAGAAATAATTTCTGGAGGATAGGGATGAAGAAAGATATAGATAGATATGTTTCTAAGGGTCTAACTTGCTCACAAGTTAAGGTCGAACACCAGAAACCCTCAGGGTTACTTCAACAGTTACAAATGCCTGTATGGAAGTGGGAACTAATCACAATGGATTTTGTTACTAAGCTACCCAAAACCAGGAAAGGTAACGATGCAATCTGGGTGATTGTGGATAGATTGACCAAATCCACTCATTTCCTACCCATGAAAGAAACCTCTAGCATGGAACGATTGGCTAAGTTATACGTAGACGAGGTAGTATCACTACACGGAATCCCACTCTCCATTGTGTCAGATAGGGATAGTCGTTTCACTTCACATTTCTGGACAAGTTTCCAAGGAGCAATGGGGGCCCGACTCAATTTAAGTACTGCATACCATCCCCAAACAGATGGACAAAGCGAAAGGATGATCCAAACCTTTGAAGACATGCTCAGAGCATGTGTAATAGACTTCGGTGGAAATTGGGATGACCACTTACCACTAACAGAATTCTCATATAACAATAGTTATCATGCAAGCATCAATGCTGCCCCGTTCTCCAGTATGCTGGGCAGAAATAGGAGAAAGTCAACTATCTTGTCCTGAGATTGTACATGAAACCACCGACAAGATAACTCAAATCAAGGAAAGATTGAAACGGCTCGAGATCGCCAGAAAAGTTATGCAGATAATCGACGCAAGCCGTTAGAATTTCAAGTCGGAGATAAGGTACTCTTGAAAGTTTATCCTTGGAAAGGGGTAGTTCAGTTCGGTAAGAAAGGAAAGCTAAGTCCAAGGTACATAGGACCCTTCACAGTTACCCAACGGATAGGACCAGTTGCCTATCGCTTACAACTACCAGACGAATTAACCGGGGTATATGATGTGTTTCATGTATCCAATCTCAAGAAATGTTTGTCTGACGAATCACTGGTAGTACCTCTTCAAGACATAGAGGTAAATGACAAATTGAAATTTGTTGAGAAACCACTTCAAATAGAAGACAGAAAGATAAAGTTCCTCACGCATAAACGATTGGTGCGAGTTAAGGTAAAGTGGGATTCGAAAAGAGGACCTGAGTATACATGGGAGCTGGAATCAGAAATGAAGCGAAAGCGTCCTCAATTGTTCCAGTAAATCTCGAGGACGAGATTTTCAACAAGGTGGGGAAGATGTAAGGACCTGCAAAAATGTCCCTCAACACTCCGTAAGTGAAAACCTGGACCCCTAAAACCCTAATCCTTGTGAAAAACCAAGAAAATCAAATTTTATTAGTTGGTCGCGGGCCGCGTAAGACTTAAAGACATCTTACGCGGGGCGCGACAGCTTCACAATGTTCCGGATAAGCTTAAGGCCACGTGTTATAACACGTGGCAGACCTACACCGTGACACGGCAGCCCTAGTCGTAGCTAGGGTGGCCCTCGCGGGCCACGTAGGTGTTCTTTGAAGTTTACGCGGGCCGCGTACACCCTAAATTTCAGCTATAAATTGGATGTTGCATGGCCTGTCTTCTGTGTTCGCAAAATCTTTCAAAACAACAAACATTCTGCTTATAAACGAGTGTTTTAGGATCGAAATGCTGCTACGATTACAGGGTAATAACTCGATCACTGCTATGATACAATGTCCGATCGATTGAAACCGGTCCGATGGATGTTTAAGTGCTGCCCGAAGTCGGGCTATACTTTGTCATTCGTCGTGAGGGTTTTGATTTCGTGAGCTTATCGTAAATGTGGTATTAAGTTACTAACCTAGTTTCGTGTGCATTGTTATTTAACTAGGTTACGAGGCTAAATCAGTAGGCAAAACTCTGTCCAACTAAACTCGCAATGTGAGTCGTTCTCTTTTTACCAAATTGTTTCCAAAACCCTATTTGTTTTCAAAGTTATAATTACAGGGATTAAGTTTTTGTAATCTTCAATTACTGCCGGTATGTGGGGTTTTGCATACATTACTTGATAATCTTCACCATTGGACAACGGGTTAGCCAATGGGTGATATGACCATAGTCACAGATCCGTTCGAGTGACAAATACCGATTTGGGGTAATTGGTTGATATAAACATTGTAATCACTCTTAAGACTGTAGATTATAACAATGTGTCGTTTTGTGCAAATTGAATGACTTGCCAGTATTTCCCCGCTGATAAAATATTTTTTAAACATGTTTCAGGTGATTTACTGTGAACCAGGAAAGTGCCGCGCAACATTCTAGCTTAAAGGATGTGGCTCGGTAAATAAATAAACATGTTTTTGTAAACAGGGGATTTCCCAGTGAAATTCATTATTATAAAGTACGGGGTTTGTCTCGAAATTTGAAATAAAATAAAGGGGTGTTTTCAGTCTAAACGATCCTGTTAAAATTTTCGCTGCCTAATTAAGCACCATACCATGGGTTTCTGTCATGCAGCTTCTAAACCAGGTAAAACCGGGTTGGGGGCCGTGACATAACCAAACTTTGAATGTGAGGTAAAGTGCTTGTTGTGTTGATCAAATGGATGAACAAATATCAAACGAAAATGATAATGAACACAAGGATTTATACGAGGAAAAAGACATTGATCAACGAATGATCTCCGGCATAAAAAACATTGGGTGATGGAAACTACCAATCACCAAGTATATTGAACAAAGAAATTTACAACTTTGGATGATATTGTGCTTGTTACAATGAAATTGCTAATGTGTATGAGAGCTGAATTTGAGAGAGAGTATGCGAGTGTGTAAGTGTGTGTTAACTGATTTATCTAGCTCAATATCCCCACTAAAATATTCAAGTTATCTACTCGAACTAACTATCCGAAATATTTGCCATGCACCCACGTTCACCATCAACGGTCATTGACCCATGCACGTGCTCGAAAAGAGAGCATATTCCCCATGATTCTCGGTTATAACAGGTCTTCTTGGTTAGGACCTGTCCGACCAGATTATGAACCGAATGATAATGTTTGTACCTAGTTATGTTACTAAAATTATATCTCTACTTTTTGAAGAAACAAGCTATGTATTTTTTTACAATATGATTAAAATTATGATAGAAAGTTGTATAAAATACTAACGCCAACTACATGATAAATAAATAAAAAAAACATGTAATAACGTAATCAAATAATAAAAGGGCAAATACTAACATTTGCTATATAATTTTCTGTCCATAAAACTAATAAATATTAATAGAGAAATTTGTCCATCAATTTTTTATCCATAAAACTAATAATAAATATTAACATAGAAAAACGGATTCAGTCATTTTCTAAAGATACCGAATGGTCATTTCAAAATAAGTCTACAAGACATATTAGTTTAGTATTTTTATTTATTTATTTATTGAACCAAGGTAATAAAAGGCATAAAACCCAAACCCATTCCATCTTCTTCCTTTTTTTTCCCACCTGAAATTTTGAGAACTCAAAACCCAAAATCCATTCCATCTTCTTCCCTTTGCTTTTTTTCCACCGGAAAGTTTAAGAGCTCACTGTAGGTCACCGGCAAGTTTGAGAGCTCACTGAAATTGGTCCGACCATTCCCTGAATTTCCGGCCAAACCGTCGCCCGCCGGCTGGTCGGAGTGTAGCACTCCGGTCAAAAATAACATTTATATGCCCAAATTACCCTTAACAAATAGTTAGTGGTAGTAAGGGGTCGAACCACGAAGAGTATGTGGTTTGAGAATGGACTTGATTGATTTTATAGGTGTGTCACTATTATGAAGCTTACTAGATTATTTTTACGGTTTTTGTTTGTTTTTTAAAAGATGTTGAAATGAATTAACAAGTTTGATTGGATTAATTAACTACTAGAAATTGAATGATTGCAAGAAAACCGTGAATAATAATTATAAAACAAGATAGCCAAACAAGGTACACACCCGGTTCAACAATTGCAAGGCCTAGAGTTACTACGTGTTTTAATTTGGTTTAATCAAATTAGTTCATTAATGATTTAGAATCACAAGGTTTAGGTGCCAATTGATATCAACGTCATAAACAACGGACCACAATGCACTTTGTTACCTTGGACAAGTGAAATCTATTAAAAGATAACACATAAGTGACGTGTTGTCGTAGGTACACACAAATTTAATCCAAATTACAACTAGTAGGTAGCAGTAAATGGTTATCGAACACAGGGAGTTTGTGGAAAATGTGTTGATTATGTAGTCTTGCAAATTAACTAAAATTAACCTAATGTGCAGAAATTAAAGATCAAGAATTTGGATAGTTTGATGTAAAACTAAGTTATCAACTAATTGCTAATCAAGATTGGATTTTTAATTCAGATTATGAGAACAATGATCATCTTAGGGTTCAGTTTCTTTTAACACTTGTGCAAAATTCCAACTAGAAAGAGTTACATAGACATAACTCGTGCATAAATAATTGTTGTGATAAAAGGGAACAAAGTACTCAGATTATATCAATGCGAGGTCGTTTCCTGATGATCAACCAATCAATATCCAACCCTAACCCTTCCCGTGATATCTCGATTGTCAACGACACCAAGAACGTACGATTTAGACTAGAATTGCAATACCAATTAACAAGCTACAATCAAGTATTCATACACCATGATAATCAAAGCAAACATACAAAGTTATCATTCTAGAAATCAAGGAAAATCACACAAGAGTTGTAGAGAAACATTCACCAAAGATGATCACCACAAATTTAGCCGGACATTGTTCGGTTGATCATCATAACATCAAAGTTCAAGTTCATACGAATCAAAAACCAAAACGAAATGTTTAGAAATGTTCCCAAATGATATCCAAAGCTAGAATTCGCCCACAAAGTGTAGAGAAACGTTCCCAATCATGAATAATGTGAAAAGGCACTTGAAAACGGTCTTAAATGAGGCAGTTACGTTTTTCCTCGTCACCTCTACCGTAAGTTACGGTAGACTTCAAAATGCTACGATGGAACTCTACTGAGTTACAGTGGAAACATGTGGTTTTCAGGGCCACCGTAATTTACGGTGCCCACCGTAAATTACGGTGGAGCCCTGAATCTTCTGTTTTGTTTCTTCTTTCCTTCCATGCTTGACCCATTCCACTCCAGTCCATCCACAGCAGCGATTTATCCATTTTAAGCTCCCAAAACGTACCTGAAACATAAGCAACTGTAGTAATCTAATTCAAGACAATTACGCGATCAAGTGAGGGATAAACTCGTCTTTTAACACCGTTAAGGGTTGTCCTATGGACCACCCGTCACATCCCCACACTTAACCGTTGCTTGTCCCAAGCAACTCATCAAAACCATTTTCAAAACGAGCGATCAACATAAACCAAGCATAAACATGTTGTCCTTTTTACTAACCCTTTCTTAACACCCGAAATAACATACCCCTCGCTATATCTCTCATCTCGGCAACAAGTAAGCACTAGCATTTGTAAGCTAGACACACAAACGGCAAACGGGTGTTTGCACAACTATAGGCTTGTACCTAAATCGGCCCTTCTCCTAACAAGTGTCAAACATGAATGCAAATCAAAGAGGCTTTAAGGTTGTAACGTGGCTAGGTGTACGGGTAGGAAATGGAATATATATGTAGTAGCGAAAAAACTTAACCCGGTCTTTTATTACACAATAAAACAAACAAACAACTACCAAACTTAACTTCTATATATAAGATAATTCAACATCACTTTTTTTCTTTTTTCTTTTCATTGCTTTTTCCATTTTTTATATATATTCACTTTTTTTTCTTTCTTTTTATTTTCAACAAAGCAAACATTCAACATAACATCAAACGTATCTACATACTATTAAAACAACTACTAACACTATAAGACCGGGTTAAGTTGGGTAAATTTGTTTTGGGTAACTAGCTAAGG
Organism: Helianthus tuberosus; assembly: GCA_030545235.1. Taxonomy (NCBI): domain Eukaryota; kingdom Viridiplantae; phylum Streptophyta; class Magnoliopsida; order Asterales; family Asteraceae; genus Helianthus; species Helianthus tuberosus. The sequence goes on along the minus strand of CM060382.1, from coordinate 186,793,948 downwards.
GATAACAAATGATCGGCTTTAGGCACAAAAATGGGCAACTAAATGTCCAAACCCCCGCCCCTCTCGCAACCATGCTCATATATATAATTAATGAGGTCCAACCCCCCAAAACCCACACTCGCACACACTTATGACGAGGCTATCAAAATGCCCTTATCCTTTTCACATACATATCCAACTAAGGCCTCGAACCGTATTCAAGCACAAGTTCTAATGCACCCCCACCCGTTGCCACTCTCATCAAAGACAAGTATTATTTATTTACAAGTGTGGCTTCAACTCTCACCAAGAACAAAGGGTATTAAGGGTTGCCGGTGCATCGTTTGGGGTTAGTCCAAGGAGTTCAAATTCTCACAATATTTTGCTTGATTTAAAATTTTTCAAAACCTTCAAAATTTCTCCCCATCCCCACACTTGGGATACATTGACCCCAATGTATGGTTTTGGGAAGATTTGATCGCTAAAACTCTTTAACATCAACCAAAAGCTCATAATCTCAAACCACAAATTTCTTTTTGGTATTTTTCATTTTATATTTTTTTATATTTTTCTTCTTTTAAAAACATAACACCACCAACTCTCACAACCCAAAACAAACATCACAACTAAACACCACCCATCCACCCAACCATAAACATAACAAACCAACAAATATTCACAAAATATACAAGAAGGTGCACGACCTGACTAATAGTAGCGTGGCTGAGGAGGCCCGAAAATGGAAGACATCGTCTCATTCCATTCTCCGAAAGTAAATGCGCCGCTACCACTTCCACTTTGTTGCGAAGCTCCTTGTTGTTGTTGACGAGGGTCTATCCACTGTGAATGATGGAGCGACGTGGTCGGATACGATACACTACCATCATATGGTGGTAGAGACGCATAATCCACCGGAGGTGGATCCACAACCACAGGCCGCCTTGCATGCCAATCTGCATGCAACCTTTGGGCTTGATTATCATTGTATCGGTTATTCATCTCCAACCCATGGGAATAAGCATGTGTACGGTTCCACGATTCTTGACGATCAAAGTTGTCCTTTAAGGCCCTCTCCATACTAGCCCCTACCATCGTTTGGTGATCAAAGAAGGTACATTCCGACCCCGACCATGTGTCAAAAATCGCCGCTGGAGGATGTTGGTTCTCGATGATTTCTTGCATAGTACCATCATAAGCCCAATTCGGCTCGTATGAACGCTCCGTATAGTCAAAGAAACCACTACCATACCCCCGACTCGGGCCCCCTTTGCCTACATCCATATGCTCTCCATGAGGCTCATCCGCATAATCATCATCCCCATTTGGGGGTTCATCTTCACTCTCGGGTTCGTCCGCTTCACCCGGTAAAAGTTCCCTTGCATCAACTTTCAAAGCCCTCCATCTTTGACCTTCCGACTTGAGCTTGTGGTATCTTTCCGATTGGTCGTAGGTCCATCCAATACCCATCTTTTGGATGTCAAAAGGCTCATGTCTTTTCGCCGCCCCTTTGTCCTCCGATGTGATCGCTTTGAATTGTTTCAACAACCCCGTAATAATCCGGCAATATGGGATGATGCTCCTCCCCACTTTGTTTCGGCATATCCAAAGATGGTTCATGATCAAATACCAAATCGGAAATCGGGGAGACCCATGGAGCAATGAATAAAGAACGGGAACCTCCGGATACCTCACCTCCTGTTTGTCGCCTCTTCTTGGAATTACATTCAAAATACAAATAGTGAGCAGCAACTTTGCTTCAATCTTCAAGTTTTTTCAGTACCCGGTAAGAATAAGGCCGCTAACATATCATTCCACCTCAGATGTTTCTCCGGTTTAATCAACAAATCATCAAGACTCGGGAATGTGTAATCACGAGCAAGCAAACTGTCATATTTCGGCAACTTCCGCAATGAATCGAACGACATTTCCACCTTTATCCCATTAACCGTGCCCGTCAACTTCATCTGCGACGGCTTGTCATACCGATTGCATGTCAATGTAGCCATCCATTCATGAATCTCGTCCATGAACATATTCTTGTTGTCCTTGTCATAACAACTGAGCGCCGCTTCCCATCCTAAGGCGCGAAACTGAGCAAACACATTAAATGGCCCAAACTCAACTTCTCTAACTTCCCTTTAACATATAAACGCAGCAGCCTTATTCTTTAAACGGTTCATTCGATCGTGAAATAATGTCGGCTGCCACACATCCGGCTGATCATCTAAAGGACCTGATTCCCACCTTGGCTTATCAGCCGGTTCCAATTCCACCATCTCTTCATCATCACTCTCACTATTATCATCCCTACCCACGTACCTTCTCTTCTTTGGTTGTTGTTCCGGCTGTTTGCCTTTAGACGAAGAACTAGCTCCAGCTTGTTCCTTAGTTCTCAGCATTTTCCTACACACATTGCAAAACAAACAACACAACCAAACATAAAAAGTCAGCCCCTTTTTACCAAAACATCCCCACACTTGCTTGTTACTATGATTGTAGGTGCTTGTGAACACAAAATTTCATAAGTCATTTTCAAAAATTGGGCATGGTGCCTCTACAATGTAGAGGTTCTGATACGTGGTTGAAAACCGATGCTCGTAATCGTATAACTTTATGTTTTTATATGAGTTTTAATCTTGAATGGCCTACTTTTAATTAGATTTGTGTTTATGCAGGTTTGATGGAGTTTAAGGGCTTTTCGGGAGCTTTACGAATCATCGGGTCGAAAAACGATGTACCGGGATGCGTTAAGGATCATTCGGAAGTGCAAAACAAAGAAATCGGAGAAGAGGGCTAGAGAACCCGTCGCCGACGGGTCCATGGCCGTCGGCGACGCCCTTTTAAAATGCCCGTAATCCGAAATTCCCCGTATCCAGTTAATTAGGCCATCAGCCGGTTTTGTGGTTTTGGGAGCCCGTCGGCGATGGGGCAGGACCCGTCGGCGACGGGTAGGGGTTCTTCAGAACGTGAATGTTGAGTTTTGTTGGTAAAATTCGAGTTTCATGTGATCGGGGGGCATTGAATTCGGGGAGTTACACCTTCTTTGAGTTTGAAAACATATCTTGGAGCCACAATTGAGGAATTGTTCACCTACCATTGCATCTCCAATCCATCATCACACATAACATCACCCGAATCAAGATCAACATCATCAATCATTCAGAATCAATTCATCCTAAACCCTAGTTCTCCGTATCATCAATCCTTCCACCATCATCCTTCACCAAACCTTCATCATTCACCATTCCTCCATCCTTCAAGCTTCAAGATGATCTTCATCAAGTTCCAATCATCCGGTGATCAAGCTTCTTCAACCATGAGCGGCTAATCATCTCGGTTTCACCCCGGCTTAGGTAGTTGTTAATTTAGGGTTTCGAATTGTTTATTACTTCAACTTTGTGACAACTTGTGTTTGATTTTTGAAACCATTGATAATAGTGTTACATTTGTTGCGAATTCGTAAATTGTCGAACGATATTAAAAGTTATGACTTTACGAAATGGTTATATGTAATTGTGCATTGTCGTGGTTAGGTTTTACTTGTGTTGATTATAAAGTGTATTTTTGTCCGTTCTTCGGGACGTTGATAGTTATTGGCACCTAAGTCACGGTACACTAAATCCGCTAATCATATACAATTGAGTTGAATCTAAAAACTTGTAGAAACCTTAGGTTGGCAATTACCGAAACCGGGTGTGATCCATTTTTCCTATTATTGTTTAGCAATCAATCTTTCTTGCAATCGTTACTCATTAGTTATTAATCAATTCAATCTATTGCAGTAGTTTAAATTCACATCTTCCAATAAAACAAAAAGAAAACAAATATCATAGCAAGCTTCATAATTGTGACATTTCTTTATAATTCAATCGAATCCACACACAAACCACATACTCTTCGTGGTTCGACCCCTTGCTACCACTAGCTATTTTATAAGGGTAAATAGGGTTTATAAGTATTTTCTTTGACCGGAGCGCGACACTCCGATCAAATTTTGGCGCCGTTGCCGGGGAGTGCGTGCGCTTTGTGTTTGGATTATTGTTTGAATTTCGTGATTATCTGTTTAAATTGTTTAGTTTCTTTTTTGTGCTTTGTCTTTTTCCTTGTTACGCGGGTGTGTTACTTGTGCAGGTTACAGGTAGTGTATGCATACGCGAAACTCCAGGAGGACTACACCTTTAGTCTACGAACCGGAAATTGAATGAGTTGCAAGAAGAAATCTAGCAAGCCGGTTAGAAGCAACACTTGCTTCTAATCAGACCACCAACACACCACAACATACACCGTCCATTGAAACCGATTCAATGGCGAACCAAAATTCTAACCAAAACCAAAATCCGAATCAATTCCAATACCGGAGCAATTTTAATCCCGCTCAAAATGTTCAACCCATGCCTCAAGAGCGACCGGGTGGTAACAATAATAACGGGCCACCCACACCACCTTTTTAAAACCAAAATCCCAACAACACCCAAAGAACACCCCAACAACAAAACCTTCATCGACACAATTCTTTACCCATCAACCTTGATGACCGGAATGTCAATTCCGACCATCGAGGTAATCGAGATCGTGGCAATCCCGCGAATGAAGACCCATTCTTCAACATAGACGATTTAAGGAACGCCATCCCCGATGACGAACCATATAGTGTTCCCGGTTATCAATCGCCGGAACATGTGAGCGTGCATACTGAAAATTCGGACGACAGGGGTTATTATGATGATCGGGCTAACGATGACGAAGATTGGGGATACGTGAATCAGGGTAACATCTACAATGCAAGAGGGTATGAAGATGAAGAGTTTGGCTACCAAAATGCCAACTATGTGGGGAATGATGACTATGGGTACGGGAATGCAAGAAATGACGGTTATGAGAACAACCACCAACCACGAAACAACAATCAACGGAACCGAAATGATAGGTTGTACAACCATAACAATAACAACAATGGTAACCCTAATTGGATTCCTCGTTTCGTGGGAGGAGGTAATCAAAGGGGTAATCAAGGTAGGAATCAAGGCGGGGATAGAAGGGGTGATCGAAGGGACAACCGAAGGCCGGTCGATCAAGAGGTTAACGGTCCACAACATCGTCAACAACCTCCACGGGGAGTGAATGACCGTTTTCGACCGGTAGTTACCGATAATGACTCTCCTATAGTGTGCGAAAGGAGAATGTTTGATTGTAAACCTCATTACATCAATATACTTCCCCACTTCAATGGGAGGTCTAATGATGAGCCGTACACGCATTTGGCGAAGTTTTCCTCCATTTGCAATACTATCAGGGGACATAACTTCACATTGGAGGAGGTCAAGCTTCGACTATTCCAGTTTTCGCTAAAGGACAAGGCGAAGCAGTGGTTCCTTACACTTCCGGCGAATAGTATTCGGACATGGGGTGAGATGCAACAAGTATTCCTTGATGAGTACTATTCGATGGCAAAGACTGACGATATGCGGGATGAAATAAGGTCGTTTCAGCAATTATCGAGTGAACCGTTGCATGAAGCATTCACTCGATTTAAGGAATTGATCCGGAAGTGCCCACATCATCAAATTGAAAAATGGGAGTTGGTTAAATGCTTTGTGAGAGGGTTGGATGACGAAACATGGAATCGCCTAGAATCGACGAGCAATGGAACTTTATTGAGCAATCACGAGGATGACGATTGGGAGTTCCTAGAAATAATGTGCAAGATATCAAAGGCGAAAGAGTCGGCCGACCGAGCCAAAAAGCACCCTACCTCAAGGTCTTGGCACGATCGTGATGCAAGTTCTAAGGATAGGATTGATACGTTGGAGCGGGAATTAGCCCGCATGAAAAGGAAGGAGGTGAATGCGGTTCAATTCGCAGTGTGTGAAGATTGTGGGGATATCGGCCATAGGACCGATCAATGTCCAACGGGACCGGGTGATTACACCGAGGAGGTAAACCAAGTGTATGGGGATCGAAAGCAATACAACATGAATTCCAACACTTACCATCCGGGTTTGAGAAATCACCCTAACTTCCGGTATTGCAACGCCTCGAATCAAATGAACCTGAATTTTCAGTCGGGTAATCAAGGTGGTCAAGGTGGTTACTCTTATAACAACCGTCAAGGTGGTAACCAAGGGGGTTACCAAAGGAATTACAATCAAGGGGGTAACCAAGGGTATCAAAACCGTGAAGGTAATTATCAACGTGGTTACAACCAAAGTGGAAATGGGGGTGATGTTTCAAACTCTCAAGGTGATGACTCGATAAATTCAAAATTTGATGCTATTATGAATGCTATCAACCATTCAAATCAATAGATGAAGAAAGAGTTTGAGGTACGAGATAAATCCCATAAGGCGTTGGAGAAGCAAGTTGGGCAACTTGCTCAAGAGATGGCTCAGATTCGGGGAAATGTAGGAAAGCTCCCAAGTGACACCACTAGGGGTGTAAACAAGCTCAGAGGCTCGAGAGCTACTCGTGATCGGCTCGGTTAAAAGCTCGAACGAGCCGAGCCTTAACGAGCTCGAGCCCGAGCTCGAGCCTGAAATAGAGCTCGTTTTGTTATCGAGCCCGAGCCTGAAATACAAAGCTTGTTGAGGCTCGCGAGCCTAAACGAGCCCATACAAAATTTTAATTTTTTTTATATATAATATATTAATAATGATGATAACATTGATGAGCCGAGCTCGAGCTCGAGCCAAGCTTTGCCTTGTTTAAGCGATGTTGAAGTGAGCTCGAGTCGAACTTTTAGCTCATTTAAGGTTGTTCTCAAAATAGTTCGAGCCGAGCTCGAGCTTTGGGTTTTCCTCGCGAGCCGAGCTCGAGCTCAAAGAAGTAGGCTCGAACCGAGCTGAGCTCGAGCTAGAGCTTCATAAAAACCTAACGAGCCGAGCTCGAGCCTGGTCGAGCTCGGGCTCGGCCCGGCTCGTTTACACCCCTAGACACCACAATGAACCCGAAGCATCAAAGCTCAAGCACGGGCAATGTGAAGAATGTACACATTAGCGCGGTAAGTCTTCTTCCGAATGATGAAATTTGTAGTATTCAAAGCATTCCACCACCACAATTTGTTGATGGTATAGTAGTAGATATAAGTGATGAGCCGGAAAGTGGAAATGAACAAGAAACGATTTCACAAAGTAAAATTGAAAATATAACTAAAAATTCTTTTTGTGAAAATTGTTTAAATCAACTTAACCTGATTAATGCATCAAAAGTTGAGGAACGGTACCCACCGAAGGGCGAGAGGTGGGAAAATTTTAAACAAGCAAAAATTAATTTACCGTTACTTGATGACATTAAAAAGGTTCCGGCTCATGTGGAATGCTTAAAGGAGTTAAGCATCGAAAAACGGCACAACAAATTACCCAAACCGGTTGATTTGATATCTCATGTTAGTGCCGTTTTATCGAGTGCCCTTCCTCAAAAAGCTCAAGATCCAGGAGATCCTCTTATTCCGATTCAAATTTGAACATTTAAAATCGAGAGGGCGCTCCTTGATCTTGGAGCTTGTGTGAGCATTTTACCCGGGAGTTTGTATGACCAATACGATTTTGGTCCATTAAAAAAATTTGATACTCCCGTGGTATTGGCCGATCAGACTCCCACGCATCCAAGGGGGATGGTGGAGGATGTGATTGTTAAGGTGGATGATTGCTACTACCCAGTTGACTTTTTGGTAGTAGACTATGTTGGGTGTGTTGAGAACACCCAACCGATAGTCATACTGGGTAGACCGTTCCTGGCAACTGCTAATGCCATAATAAATTGTGCAACGGGAACGCTAAGCATGAAGTTTGGTGACCGGGAATTAAAATTAAATGTTTTTCCAAAATTTACTAATCCACTCGGTGAGGATAAGTGTCCTAAAAAGGACATGAATCCAAACAAAAAGGTTTGTGCTATGGTTGGTAGGTTTGGAGAAACAAAGAAGAAGACAATCAAGAAGAAGAAAGCAAAGAAGTCACCCCTAGAAAAGAAAAAGGAAGAGGAGGTGAGGAAGTTTGGACCGTTTGGCAACAAATGGTATGAATCACCGGCGGGTGATTTTGAGGAGCTCGTGGACGGCAAGCATGCCATTCGACCACCATGAGGTGGTAAGTCAATTGTTGTTGTATATTTTCTTTTGCATTTCGTTTTAGTTGTTTTTTTCGTAGTTTAGTTAGTATTGCTGTTGTTGTATAATTTTGTTATTTCGTTTTAGTATTTAAATGAACGTTGTGGGTGTGTTCCCTATATAACCCTCACGAGACCTACTCGTTCTCCCGAGCTATCGGGGGGTTTAAAAGGGCATGTTGCATAAGCTAAATGCAACCGTGATTCCTACGAAAGTGAGTTAGGATTGTTATTGTTGTAAATTATTTTTCCACAAAAATCAAGGTAATTTAACGCATGATTTGGTAACAATTTCATAAAAATGGTAGAACTAATTACCTAACAAATTTCAATGGTTGTGAGAAGCATGCTTCTACACAAGGGTTAGAATTTGTAGGTACATGATGTTCGAGAGACAACCGTTTTTATGAAGAGAAGAAGAAGATATGGGCATCAAGCGACAAAAATCAGGTGCATGCGTTTCCTTTCTACCTTGATTCTTAGTTTAGTAATAAGTGGATTGTATTTTGTATATTTTTTTTCCGGGGTGAAATTTTGGGAAGGGTAGTCGTGTCACATCCCTTGTGCGTTTTAAAAACTCTAGTTTTTACACATTGAGGACAATGTTTACCTCAAGTGTGGGGATGGGGGAGTAGTAAAAGTTTTCGATTTTGACCCGTTCATTTAAATACTACACATTGGGGACAATGTTTACCTCAAGTGTGGGGATGGGGGAAAATTTCAAAAAATTTTCAAAAAAAAAAAATTCTTGTTTCAAAAGCGATCTTAAAAGCACAAGTAACTAAGTCAACGAGGGATGGCACAACCCATTTGGTCTTTTGTCATGGTCAAGTTCAAATTAATAACATGGCGGGTATTTAGCGGGTGGTTATTTGGGAGTAATGCGCCTAAGGAACTAGCATTTGATGCATATCACATATCATACCCTTATACGTGAGGTTTTGAGCCACTTTTATATCATAGATTTACATTTACATGTTTCTTTGTTTGAGTGGACCATTAGTCGCGTATTGTAGAACTTGCAACTTTTGATACGTTTGAGACCATAGACCGAATACAAGCACGAGAATGATTAGGGCATTAGGTAAACCTTTTCCTTTTACACCATTTTTATATCCTTACCCAAAAATTATCCCCTAGTAGCCAACTTTGAGCCTAAACCTTTCGTTTGACAACCCATTTAGCCCATAACCATAAGCCTTTTCTTTTTCTTTTAAACCCGTGTGATGAAAATTCGATTATAGGAGCTTAAGTTTGTATAGTTGTGATTCATTTGTAAAAAAAAAAAAAAAAAACCAGAAAATGTTGCGAAAAAGAATAGAAAATCATTGAGAAAAGAACAAAAACATGTGTTTCTAGTTGTTGAATAAAAGGTGAAAATCATTGCCTTGTAGTTGATGTTTATAGTTTACTTGAGTTTAGAATAGTTGCGTTGTAATAAAAATCGAATTTTCATCACCTTAGCCACTTTAAAATATCCAAATTCCTACCCTTAATCTAGCCCCGTTACAACCCTTATAAAGACCTTATGACTTGTGCTTAGTATTCGTGATCGGTGGTGGAGAATGATTGAGTTGCAAGCCTATGCGGGTACGTGTTCTAATCGGTTTTGAGCGATTAATTGATTGAAGTGCTAATACATTATACACATTAGCCAAATTATAAGCCGAGTGGAGAGAACATTGTGAGGGATATGCATGACTTGTTAGTTTTACGGGCGGGTTAATCTTGGATAACCATTATTATATGTGATTATTCACTTGACCGGTAAATATGTGGAAATTGTAAAGAATGTGAACTTTTGTATGACAATAGACCTTAACCTTTGTCTCGGGAATGGGAAGTGTATTTGTTGTTCGACCCACGTGAAAGTGAAAAACAAGATTTGCTTGAGGACAAGCAAAAGACAAGTGTGGGGATGTGATACGTGGTTGAAAACCGGTGCTCGTAATCGTGTAACTTTATGTTTTTATATGAGTTTTAATCTTGAATGGCCTACTTTTAATTAGATTTGTGTTTATGCAGGTTTGATGGAGTTTAAGGGCTTTTCGAGAGCTTTACGAATCATCGGGTCGAAAAACGATGTACCGGGATACGTTATGGATCATTCGGAAGTGCAAAACAAAGAAATCGGAGAAGAGGGCTAGAGAACCCGTCGCCGACGGGTCCATGGCCGTCGGCGACGCCCTTTTAAAATGCCCGTAAGCCGAAATTCCTCGTATCCAGTTAATTAGGCCGTCGGCCGGTTTTGTGGTTTTGGGAGCCCGTCGTCAACGGGGCGGGACCCGTCGGCGACGGGTAGGGGTTCTTCAGAACTTGAATGTTGAGTTTTGTTGGTAAAATTCGAGTTTCATGTGACCGGGGGGCATTGAATTCGGGGAGTTACACCTTCTTTGAGTTTGAAAACATATCTTGGAGCCACAATTGAGGAATTATTCACCTACCATTGCATCTCCAATCCATCATCACACATAACATCACCCGAATCAAGATCAACATCATCAATCATTCAGAATTAATTCATCCTAAACCCTAGTTCTCCGTATCATCAATCCTTCCACCATCATCCTTCACCCAACCTTCATCATTCACCATTCCTCCATCCTTCAAGCTTCAAGATGATCTTCATCAAGTTCCAATCATCCGGTGATCAAGCTTATTCAACCATGAGCGGCTAATCATCTCGGTTTCACCCCGGCTTAGGTAGTTGTTAATTTAGGGTTTCGAATTGTTTATTACTTCAACTTTGTGACAACTTGTGTTTGATTTTTGAAACCATTGATAATAGTGTTACATTTGTTGCGAATTCGTAAATTGTCGAACGATATTAAAAGTTATGACTTTACGAAATGGTTATATGTAATTGTGCATTGTCGTGGTTAGGTTTTACTTGTGTTGATTATAAAGTGTATTTTTGTCCGTTCTTCGGGACGTTGATAGTTATTGGCACCTAAGTCACGGTACACTAAATCCGCTAATCATATACAATTGAGTTGAATCTAAAAACTTGTAGAAACCTTAGGTTGGCAATTACCGAAACCGGGTGTGATCCATTTTCCTATTATTGTTTAGCAATCAATCTTTCTTGCAATCGTTACTCATTAGTTATTAATCAATTCAATCTATTGCAGTAGTTTAAATTCACATCTTCTAACAAAACAAAAAGAAAACAAATATCATAGCAAGCTTCATAATTGTGACATTTCTTTATAATTCAATCGAATCCACACACAAACCACATACTCTTCGTGGTTCGACCCCTTGCTACCACTAGCTATTTGTTAAGGATAAATAGGGTTTATAAGTATTATCTTTGACCGGAGCGCGACACTCCGATCAGGTTCCCAAAAGTTCACAACTTTATCATCAATCCTACATCTACAACCATAACAATGTTCAAGTAACAATTTTTCATGATAATATCTAGAAACAAGCAAGTGTGTATGAACAAGTAGCAAAAATAACCTCATCTTTATAATGCATCATCAAAAGTAACAAATAAACATCACATACCTTGGATTGAAGATGCTAGAACACAAGAAACTCAAGAACTTCAAAACCCCCCAAAAAATCGATTCTAGGGTTTGTAAATCGGACCAGAAAATGATGTTTTCTCGCAAATCTCTTCTCAAAATCGGCAAGTACGTGAAATTTCAGTCAAGATAGACCTAAATCTCACTTGATTTGACCAAAAATTGAAAGAGATATGAAGAATTGAAGGTTAGGTGGTTGTGGGGTTTCTTAGAGATTTTGTGGGGAAGAAGATAAAGATGGGTGATGTTTGTGGATGGGAACAAGGGTAAGAAAACGAGTGGACAGGGTTGTAGTCATGTGATTGTATTTATTATTATTATTATTATTTTATAACTGATGCTGCTGAAACGACCCATCATTCCGCCAGGCCTACCGTAAATTACGGTAGGCACCGTAATTTTCGGTGGCTCATGGCAACAAAAACCTACCGTAACACATTAGCGAACCACCGTAAATCCCCAAGATTTTTAAGCCCACCGTAACTTACGGTGTACACCGTAAATTACGGTGGCATCTGGGCATCCAGGCTCTGCCAAAAAATTCGATTTTAAGTGTTTTTTTCTTTGTATTTTTAAGTTTTTTTTTAATTTTTTTGTGTTTTATAATTTTTCAAAAACATGGAAAAATCACCCTACCCCCTCGAAAGTCCCGTGTTGTCCTCAACACAATGCTAGAACTATTCGTGACCCGAACGTCCCCACACTTGTTTCAAACACGGACTTCAAACGAATACGGTAATGTGCAACTAAACAAAACAAACAAAATAAAAAATACTAACTATGTACACTACCAAACCTGGGCCTCTCATGGTTGTTCATCATCTACCGGGCGTAGGATGTAGCCCGCCTTGTCAAGCTCCAAGTTGTTGATGTCATTCCCTTCCAAGTATGGCTTTAACCGATGGCCATTCACCGTTTGTTGTTTGTTGGTTTGCTCATCTTGGATATCCACATCGCCAAATCTCCCAACTCGCCGAACAACATATGGGCCTATCCATTTGCTTTTGAGTTTGCCCGCGAACATCTTTAGCCTTGAGTTGTACAGCCATACCTTTTGACCCACTTCAAAAGTCTTCTTTCTCAACTTTGCATCATGGACCTTTTTGAGCTTATATTTGTAAGCTGATGCACACTCGTACGCTTCGTCTCTAATTTCTTCTATTTCACTCAATTACAACTTCCTCATCTTCCCCGCTTCATCATAGTCCGCATTCACCGTCTTAATTGCCCAATGTGCCCGATGAGCTAACTCCATTGGCAAGTGACAACCCTTTCCATACACCATCCGGTAAGGTGTTGTGCCAATTGGAGTCTTGCAGGTCGTCCGGTATGCCCACAACGCATCATCCAACTTGCTCGACCAATCCTTCCTATCCGTTCTAACCGTCTTCATGAGGATTTCTTTAATTTGATGGTTGGACACTTCGACTTGTCCACTAGTTTGCGGATGGTAAGGTGTGGCAATCCGGTGATTCACGCTATACTACTTCAACAATTTCCCAAAATTAAAGTTCTTGAAATGCGAACCGCCATCGCTAATAATAACTCTCGGAATACCAAAACGGGAGAAGATGTTGGATTGAACATATTTACAAACAACCGAATGGTCATTTGTTCTTGTTGCAATAGCTTCAATCCACTTCGAGACGTAATCCACCGCCACCAAAATATATAAAAACCCATTGGAATTCGAAAAGGGACCCATAAATTCAATTCCCCATACATCAAATATTTCCACAACCAAAATTGGTTGTAATGGCATCTCATCCCTCTTTGAAATGCTTCCCATCCTTTGACAATTTACACAATTTCTTGCAAATTCACACGCATCCTTTCAAATAGTGGGCGAATAAAACCCACATGACAAAACCCGATAACCCGTTTTATGCCCGCTAAAGTGACCTCCACATGCGGATGAATGGGCATGAGTCAAGATTTCCAGCACCTCCGTTTCGGGCACACACCTCCGAATGACTTGATCGGGCCCGATCTTGAAAAGATCCGGTTCATCCCAAATATATTGCTTCACTTGGACCATAAATTGTTGTCTTCGCTTCTTGGTCCAATGATTTGGGATGGCACCCGTGGCTAAATAGTTTACGTATTGGGCATACCACGGTGCAACAAAGGTGGATACGGCTAGTAGTTGCTCATCGGGAAACCTTTCATTTATCTCGCTCAAATCGTCAATATCTTCCACCGGGATCCGAGACAAGTGATCCGCCATTACGTTCTCACTTCCCTTTTTGTCTCGGATCTCTAAATCAAACTCTTGTAACAACAACACCCACCGGATTAAACGGGGCTTCGCGTCTTTTTTCTCCATCAAATACCGAACCGCGCTATGATCCGAATATACCACCACTTTGCTCCCCTAAATATACGAACGAAACTTATCCAAAGTATACACCACTGCTAATAACTCCTTTTCGGTTGTGGTGTAATTCAGTTGCGCTTCGGATAAAGTCTTACTTGCATAGTAAATCACCACCGGTTTTTTATCAACTCATTGACCCAAAACTGCACCAATTGTAGTATCACTTGGACCAATCCGGCGGTTGCAAAATGGGAGCTTTCACCAAGTGTGCCTTCAAAACATTAAAGGCTTGCAAACACTCATTAGTAAAATCAAATGGAACATCCTTTAATAACAAGTTACATAAGGGTTTGGTGATAACACTAAAACCTTTTATGAAACGTCTATAAAACCCCGCGTGTCCCAAAAATGACCTTACACCCTTAACATTTTTCGGTGGTGGCAAAGATGATATTACCCGTATTTTTGCCTTGTCCACCTCCATACCCCTTTCCGATATTACATGGCCTAACACAATGCCCTCTTGCACCATGAAATGACCTTTCTCCCAACTAAGCACTAAATTTTTCTCAACACATCTTTTTAAAACTTTTTGTAATTCATTGAGACACGATTCAAAACTAGTGCCGAAAATCGAAAAGTCATCCATAAACACTTCAAGCGACTCTCCAACCATGTCCGAGAAAATACTCATCATACATCGTTGGAAAGTTGTCGGTGCATTGCACAAGCCAAATGGCATTCGCCGAAAGGCAAAGGTACCATATGGACAAGTGAAGGTGGTTTTGTGTTGGTCATCCGGGTGTATTGCTATTTGATTGTAACCCGAATACCCATCCAAAAAGCAGTAATATTTTTTACCCGACAATTTATCAATAATTTGGTCAATAAAAGGTAGCGGGAAATGGTCCTTATAAGTGGCGGCATTCAATTTGCGGTAGTCAATACATACACGCCACCCGGTAACCGGTCGGGTGGCAATTTGTTCACCATTTTCATCCTTGACTACTTGAATGTCAGCCTTCTTAAGCACAACTTGGGTAGGACTTACCCAAGCACTATCCGAAATCGGATAGATAATTCCCGCATCCAACCATTTAATTACCTCTTTCTTTACTACCTCCCTTAGGTTCGGATTCAATCGCTGTTGAGCTTCTCTTGTCGGTTTTACATCTTCGGTGGTGATTATCTTGTGCATGACGATTGATGGACTAATTCCTTTAAGATCGGCAATCGTCCATCCGATAGCTCCTTTATTCTCTTTCAAGACTTCCAATAAAGCTTGTTCTTGCGCCATCTTTAAATTAGAGGCAATAATGACCGGTAGAGTGTCATTATCCCCTAGAAAAGCATACTTCAAATGGCTTGGCAAATCTTTGAGTTCCAACTTTGGTGGTTCTTCTAGTGATGGTTTAGTACCCGAGCTTATTTCCACCGGCAAGCTTTCGAATTTGTGAGTCCATGGCGGCCGACCTTCTTTCAATGCCATAGCATCTTGTTTCTCCTCTTCAACCCTTAGTGCACAAGCATGTATCTGTTCAGAAAAATCACAAAGACAAACATCCATACTATCCTCCTCGTACTCGTGCGGGTTGCATCCGTCGACTAAGTTTACCATAAAACACTCATCAACACCAACAGAATTAGAATTGTTAGTAAAAACATTCAAGCACATTTTTCTATTTCCAAAAGTCATATCGACTGTACCAAATCTACAATCGATCACAGCATGAACGGTGCTAAAAAATGGCCGACCCAAAATAACATTTTGTTGTTGTTTTGGGTCCGCGGATGAGTAGTCCAAGACTAAAAAGTTAACCGGTTAGTAAAACTCATCAATTTTCACAATCACATTTTGAACCATCCCCCAAGGTAGCTTATGAGACAAATCGGCCAATACAACCGTTGTCTCTACCCTTGCTAACAGACCAAAGTCGTATTGGTCATATAAGCCCCCCGGTAAAATGCTCACCCCGGCTCCAAGATCTAGTAACGCCTTTGCCATTTGAAAATTACCAACTTGTATATTTATCAATGGCGTGCCCGGATCTTGGAGCTTAGGAGGAAGCTCCCCATTCAAAACCGCACTTACTTGCCCGGTTAAATCTACCCGCTTAGGCATTTTCTTCTTTTGTTGCCTTTTTTGTGTACATAATTCCTTTAAAAATTTAGCGTATGCGGGTACTTCTTTTATTGCATAAAGTAATGGAAGGTTGATTTTTACTTGTTTAAACATGTCCCACAACTCTTCTTTTTGGGGACCTCGTGACGCAATAAAATTTTTCGTAACCCGGGGTGGTATGTGTTGGAGTTCATATTGAAATTTCGACCACCCCCTTGAATTGCATTCACTTCTTCGACTTGCCCTTCATCCACTCCTACTAAGAAAACCTCCGCCGTGTGGCCTATTTCATTGCAATTAGTGCACACGTTGTACACTTGATTCGTGGTTTGAACATTGCCACTCTCTACTCCACGCACTTGTGGCCTTTGTATCACATGCCTTGCCCTTCTTGAAGATTGGGCCTTCCTTTTGGAAGTCACCGCCATTTGTTCTAAAAATGCCCAATCGTCTTGTTCAAAGTCTATACCAAACGTACCATTAGTAATCGACATCAAATCACGTGCATCCTCCGAACTCAACCCTTTATGAAATGCGTTCAACAACTCCCATAATTGGATACCGTGATGAGGGCAATTCCTTAGCATCATATTGAACCTTTCAAACGCTTCGTGAAACATTTCCCCCGATTATTGTTGGAAACTTCTCAAACCTCTTCGTGCATCATTAGTCTTTTGAGAAGTATAAAACTCGTCTAAGGAAATCTGTTGCATATCAGCCCATGTAAAAATCGATGCGGAGGGTAAAGTGTGAAACCATCTCTTCGCTTTGTCTTCCAGAGAAAATTGGAAGAGAACCAACTTGACATCATCCGAAGAGAACCCTTGGCCTCCAATCGTGTTGCAAATAGAATCGTATGTCTCCAAATGGAAATAAGGTTCTTCCGTTGCTAACCCTTAAATTTTGGTAGACTTTGGAGGGCGGTTGTTCTAACTTCAAACGTTCTTCTGTCCGCATGATGAGGAATCACTACCGGTGAAGGATTGTTAGTGATAATGGGCCGGAAGTGAGCTTCGATTCCCCGAACTACTTCCTGGGGATGTCTTCGAGGGGCACCCAATGGTGCTCTTGGTTGACTCATTTGCCCTTGCATAGGTCCTTGAGGAGCAAATGGTGGTTGGTATTGATATTGATGCATTGGCGGTTGTTGTTGAATCGGCCTTTGAAATTGCGGTTGTGTATTTTGAGGCCGCACTTGATGTAGCGGTGTAGGGCATTGCAATTGTTGCCCTTGTGGTCTAATATGTTGCACCCCGACCGGTAATCTACTCGTGTCTTGAAATTGTTGTAGAGGTTGACTTTGTTGACCCGCTCCTCCTTGAGGTCCCAAGTATCCTCCATCACCCCCATAATAAAAACCTTCCTCTTCATACCCTCTAAAATCCTCTTCATAACCATCATCATATCCGTCCCCTTGAATACCCGAGTATTGCCCGAATGGAAGGGATGAATATTGGAAGCCCAATTGGTTCGATGGTCTAAATGTAGAAGTAGCATGGACAATGGTTGAATTTGGTGGTATTGGATAAGTAGAGGATGATTGACCCGTAGTTAGGGGAAAGAAGTGTGACAGTGGTGGAATTGTGGTAGAAGGGCTAAATGTAAGATTGGGTTCAACTTGAGTAGTAATCGGTTGTGTAGTGTTGGTTGGTGTCACGTCATGAGGTGGAGTAGGATCGGTAGTGGTATTAGGAATGGTGGTGTTTGGTGATGGTTGTGTGGAAGTAGGTATGAATGATGAGGTCGTTTGACCCGTTGTGGGTGGTATTTGGGATTCTTGCATGATGTTTCGTGGTGTAATGGGTGAAGTAGGTGAACCAATAATTCTGTTTTCTCGTACCAAGACTCGGTTTTGCCTCAACGTTCTCTCAATTTCCGGATCAAACGATAGTGGTGATGACTTGTTAGAGCCTCTAGTATGCATACACCTGTAGTACCTGCACACTAAACACAACCAGCGTAAACCCGGAAATAACAAAACAAAACTATTAAACTAACACACGTTGCGCACTACTCCCAGGCAACGGCGCCAAAATTTGATGTGCTGTCGTAGGTACACGCAAATTTAATCCAAATTACAACTAGTAGATAGCAGTAAATGGGTATCGAACACAGGGAGTTTGTGGAAAATGTGTTGATTATATAGTCTTGCAAATTAACTAAAATTAACCTAATGTGCAGAAATTAAAGATCAAGAATTTGGATAGTTTGATGTAAAACTAAGTTATCAACTAATTACTAATCAAGATTGGATTTTTAATTCAGATTATGAGAACAATGATCATCTCAGGGTTCAGTTTCTTTTAACACTTGTGCAAAATTCCAACTAGAAAGAGTTACATAGACATAACTCGTGCATAAATAATTGTTGTGATAAAAGGGAACAAAGTACTCGGATTATATCAATGCGAGGTCGTTTCCCGATGATCAATCAATCAATATCCAACCCTAACCCTTCCCGTGATATCTCGATTGTCAACGACACCAAGAACGTACGATTTAGACTAGAATTGCAATACCAATTAACAAGCTACAATCAAGTATTCATACACCATGATAATCAAAGCAAACACACAAAGTTATCATTCTAGAAATCAAGGAAAATCACACAAGAGTTGTAGAGAAACATTCACCAAAGATGATCACCACAAATTTAGCCAGACATTGTTCGGTTGATCATCATAACATCAAAGTTCAAGTTCATACGAATCAAAAACCAAAACGAAATGTTTAGAAATGTTCCCAAATGATATCCAAAGCTAGAATTCGCCCACAAAGTGCAGAGAAACGTTCCCAATCATGAATAATGTGAAAAGGCACTTGAAAACGGTTTTAAATGAGGCAGTTACGTTTTTCCTCGTCGCCTCTACCGTAACTTACGGTAGCTACCGTAAGTTACGGTAGACTTCAAAATGCTATGGTGGAACTCTACTGAGTTACGGTGGAAAAAATGTGGTTTTTAGGGCCACCGTAATTTACGGTACCCACCGTAAATTACGGTGGATCCCTGAATCTTCTGTTTTGTTTCTTCTTTCCTTCCATACTTGACCCTTTCCACTCCAGTCCATCCACAGTAGCGATTTATCCATTTTAAGCTCCCAAAACGTACCTGAAACATAAGCAACTGTAGTAATCTAATTCAAGACAATTACGCGATCAAGTGAGGGATAAACTCGTCTTTTAACACCATTAAGGGTTGTCCTATGGACCACCCGTCAATAAGTACGCATATTCATTTCACAAAGACAAATTTCATAACTCATTCATCAATTCGTAAATACAATACACAACGTAGGACAATTATCTAATGATCAAATGCAATTCAATTAGTCACAAACCAAATGTTTAACAAATAGTAAACCCTAGAACCTTACAAAAGTCAACATCAGGGTGAACCTCCAAGAAATTAGCCACTCATGATCGAAAGAACTTGATCACCGGATGTTGGAAGCTTGATCTTGATCATATTGAAACATTGGGATGGTGAATGATGAAGGTTAGGGTTTGGGTTGAAGGATGGTGGTGAGTGATTTGAGTGATGGATGAACTAGGGCTTGGGAATGGTGGTGATAATGAATCGAATGGTTGTTTACAATGATTTGGATGATGATTGGTGTAATGGATGGATTGGGAATGATATAGATGATAGGTTATGGCTCCAAGAAGTGGTTTCAAACTCAATTCCAAGTGTTGACCCGAAATGGGTCAAAACAAGCTTTAAAATCATCACCAACCAAGAAAACAACAAAAATCTCGTCAGGCATCAGGAGGTGGCGTCGCCTACGCCCCTGGTGGCGTAGGCGACGCCTCACAGAAAACCCATTTTTCTGTTTTGTTTTTCTCGCTTCCGATTGACCCGTTTCGCGTTCCGGTGGTTTGTTTTCATCCCGATAGTCCGTAAAGCTCCCGAATAGCTCCTTAAACTTCTTCAAACCTGCAAAACACAATTTTAATTAAAAGTAGGCTATTCGGAAAAAAACCCATGTAAAAACATCAAGTTACACCAATGCGAACATCGGTTTTCGACCACGTATCACGCTATGACTGTTAAGGTAGGCTAGCAAAGTTAATGAGCATATAGACACAATGCATACATAACATATGAGATTAACAAGTATCACATGTTTTCATGTTTAAATGTGGATAGAGTGTGATTTTGAATAAACAAGTCTCAAGTGTTGCGTGTTTTTGTATATTGTACATGTTGCACCCAAGGTGTGTAAAACAAAAACGGGATCGAGTATACTCACGATTTTGCGTATAGTTCCACAAAAACCGAGAGTGGAGTGATGAAGTTTGAGTACCGAGATTACACTGAAATACATAAGGAGCGTCGGATCAGATTGTAATAATAAGGAAATTATACGAGTTAAACAATTAACAGTCCATTCGTGTGCATGGACTTTTTCTGTTAAAAACGGACCGGCTGATTAGTTTGCTACAAACTGATTTTAATTTGTAAAACAAAAGGGTAATTGATTCAAAATAGTAATTAGAATGGTGTGGTGCGGTAACTGATTCTAAAACAGAAGTTAAAACAGTTCTGATTATGTAACAGGTAGGTTCGTGCGAATGGACATAGTCCATTCGTACGGATCGACTTTTGATGTTACGAAAGGTTTTGGTTTTAAACTGATTTGATCGAAAATGTTGAAGTTTTTGTTTAATTTACTCAAAGAAATAGGTAAAATGGTTAAACAGTGACAAACAAATGCGGGAACATATCTGAAAGTCAAAACAAAATACGTAAGAAGAGTCCGTTCGTACGGATGGACATAGTCCGTTCGTACGAACCAACTGTTCTTGTTGAAAATGAGTGTTTGTTCCGTTTAATCAGATCCTTTCTTGATGGAAATTAACCCTAATGCAGGCCCTTAATTATAAAATGAGTTGAGGGTCTGACGGGTTCCAGATTCTATCAAGATCGTATGATTTTCAAAAAATAAAACTATAATCAAGTTGTAAAAATGTTTATATTTCTATAACTTTGATTCAATCTCGTATGGGTGATGCTCCACAGCAAGTTGCCTAAGTAAAATGAGTGGAAACCATCTTCGAGATGGGTTGAATCAAAGGGTTTTGTAAAAAGTTAAAGGTTTGTGATTAAACTCAAGAAATGAAATGAAATGAAATTGGAAGGAAGAAAAAGTCTCTTACAACAGTTTCTGGTCGCCAATAATAGCTTGAGAGTGTTTGCAAAGAGTTGGGCGAATTGTGGAGTGGAGTAGTGTGCCTATTTATAGGCTTCGGAAGAAAGTAGGGTTTCCTGGATTTTTGAACGATGGACTGGGTTCATACGAACCCACATTTGGAACGGATCTGCAGATCCCTACGTATCTACTTGGTTCGTACGAACCGACCCAAATTCAATATTTTGATTTTCAAGTTTGATTATTTTACATGCTTTAATCATTTTTTCGGGTATCAAGCATCAATGTGTATCAAAGGATCAAGAATCATGCAAAACATAGCGTTCAAATGTGAATTATAATTACAAGTTTGCACATAAGTCTACCAAGAACAACATGAATATAATTAAAAAGCTTGCGTTTGAATTATGATCAATCGTCTCGGATTACAACTTGAAACGAAATATAATACAACAAGAGTACAAGTGTCTAAAAATAGAAAATACAACAATGCTTGCTAAATCGGGAAAGTACAAAAATGCTAAGCGTTACATAATACTTTTCACTTAACCGAACCCACGGTTAACCGACTTTGCACACCACTGCCAAGAAAGCTACGAACTTCGGTTATGGATTTTGCACTTCTAACCGAAACATTTGGGGGGGGGGGGGGTGCACCCCCTGGTTCCCACTAAGTTCCTCCCCTGGCACCAACCACATGCATATAACACAAGTAACATGAAAATGTACATACATGATAATTTTAACTCAGTGCCAATAAACACGTTGAGAACTCTGAGAACCGCGTAGTATACCTGCATGTAATGAATTAAATGTGATACATAAGACATCTCCCACTACCTTGATTATCTCCCATGCATTATACGGTTCTCGCAGTTTTCATCATATTTTTTCGTTCCAAAAAGAAAACCAATGTGTGTGTGGGTTTATATATATAGATAGAGTAAAACTTTCTCAAAACCTAATGATACACATGTTAAAAAATTTGAGTAAAATGCCCGGATGGTCCCTGTGGTTTTGTAAAATAACACCTTTAGTCCCCCAAATTTTGGAAATTACACTGGTGGTCCCTGTGGTTTGACAATTTCTTACCTGGATAGTCCCTGGAGTGAATGGGTGTTAGTTTTCTCCGTCAAGTCCATCTGAAATTACTTATTTACCCATCTCATTTATTAAAATATAAGAAAAAAATTTCACACACACACATACATATACATATACACATACACAAACACAAACACACACTCACTCTCTCTAAAACAAACACACGCGTGCGCGCGCGCGCACATACACACTCTCTCTCTCACAGGAAAACCCCCACCTGCCACCATCCCCACACCACCGTTTCTCAGGTTAGGCACCTCTCTCTCAAAATTATCATTATCAGGTTACTAATTGTACGAATACTATTAGGGCTTTTAATCAAAACAAACTAATAAACAAAATACATGATAAATTTTTACCGAAAGAGAGGTTGGACGTAGGGGAACGGTCCTGGTCGGAGTTCTGAACCCGACGGATTTTCGGCTAGATACAAATTTACTCGGATCGAGAGTTTAGAGTGAATTGATTGAGTGAAAAAGTTCCAGGGACAATCCCGAGATGTTATTTTATACCAGTTCGATGATTAAAGCCATTAAGCGTGATCATGAACTATCAGTTACATCATTTACACTTTCATTCAAGTTATGAGTTGATATTTGGAAGGTTTAATGATTCAGTTATGGTGAGATCATGGTTTAGGATCATAATACGCGTTTAATTGCTTTTACTCTGTCAAACAAACCGGACAAGAGTCGCCAGAAACTTGAGAAACAGATGGAGAAGAAACCTCAGATGCAAGGGTTCGAAAAAACAACTGGTGTGGGGGTGGTGGTGCTAGTGGCAGGTGGGGGTTTTCCTTAAGAGAGAGAGAGAGAGTGTAATTTAGAGAGAGTGAGTGTGTGCAGGGGCGACTTTGATGGTGTCGGGGGAGGACCTCCGTACAAGGCCCGTGATTTTGAGGGGCACGCGATTTAAAAAAATCTGATATATATATGTTATTTTTTTAAATAGTAAACACATACCAATTCCAATATAGCCCTATTTACAAATAATTTTTTATGGTTTAGAATTTAACTCACTTGACATTAGGTTTACTGAGTCCATTACGGAAGGACACATTTTTCAAGCTCGAACGTAGCACGTGAATTCTCAGAGACGCCTCTGAGTGTGTGTATATTTATATATATGTGTGTGTGAGAGAGAGAGTTTTTTTCGTATATTTTAATAAAAGCAAGGGGTAAATAAGTAATTTCAGATGGACTTGACGGAGAAAACTAACACCCATCTACGTCATGGACTATTCGAGTAATAAACTGTCAAACCACAAGAACCATCAGTATAATTTCCAAAAATTGAGGACTAAAGTCTAAAAGTGCTATTTTACAAAAAAAAAAGCACAGGATCATCCAATCCGAGCATTTTACTCTTAAAATTTTCCTCAAAACCTAATGGCGCCAATTTCAATCTTGTATTAAAACCGCAACAATTTGGAGGGAGAAACGAAACTATTTAAAAAGTGGAAACACCCAAAACCTTTCTCAAAACTTTTCAAATATCTTTCTTCCTCTCTCTCTCTCTCGCTCCTCATCACCGTGTAAGTTACATTTCCTCCCAATTCGATTGTTTTCATCTACTGCTTCCAATTGCAATCTGTATTATGTCATTAACACTGATCGTACGTACCTAAATAAGGGTTTATCTCTGTGATTTAGTAGTTATTATGTTACCTAGACTTGTAATTGTTAGAAATTAGGGTTTATGTCTTGTTACGTAGCCTGTGTTTGATCCTGTTGAGTTGAAACAAGAAGCATGATTATGAAATTAAATCTTAATTCGATTGCTGTCTTTTTATTGTTTTGATTATGTTTTTGGCACTCTCTATTGTTGTACTTGTTATGATATGCAATGGTATGCTTTTTGTTGTTGATATATGAGAATATGAGATCATGTAATGTGTTAATGTCAAGTTTTAGGTTATGTATTGGAGTTGTATTAGGGCTGTGGTGATGAAATAAATGCTTACAAGCTTTGGTACTCATGTGTAAATCTCATTAAGTAAAGTTTGTACAAAGATGCTATGAATTGCGGTTATATTAGGATGGAAGTTACATGAATCTCTACAAATAGGGCTTTAGGGTTGTAATTTGATCTTTTTTAGTATTGAAAAGTGATTTTGTATCATTGAAAGATCAACTTACTTCCTGAAAGCTATGCAGTTAATATCGGTTATGTAGGTCCTCTAGTAAAATATCGGTGTCAAATATCTGTCAGAATATCGGTACCGATATTAACGGCGATATTGACTGATATATCACGGATATTTGACCAATATAACCGATATATCACCGAATTATTAGTGTTAAATTGCTATATACACACACACACATATAAACTTTGCACGATATTAAAATTACCGATTTCTCACGTATATCTCACCGAGATAACCTATATCTCAAATATCGGTCCTTGACCAATATCCGATATTTTACTGCATAGCTTGAAAGTTCATTTTTTGTTTTCATTATCAAGAAGATCACCTGAGTCTCTTACATTTTTAGGTTACAGTGGCAATGGAGTGCAACAAAGATGAGGCTTGCAGAGCCAAGGAAGTTGCAGTAGAAAAGATGGTGAGAAATGAGTTTGAAGCGGCTCGAAAGTTTGCATTGAAGGCCAAACAGTTATTCCCCGAATTAGATAACATTTCGCAAATAATTGCAGTCTGTGATGTTCATTGTTCTGCACAAAAAATGATATATAATGGTGGAAAGGACTTATATGGAATCCTTCAAGTCGAAAACGTAGCTGATGAAACAACCATCCGGAAACAGTACCGAAAACTCGCACTTGTACTTCATCCCGACAAAAACAAATTTCCGGGAGCAGAAGCGGCGTTTAAACTTATCGGCGAAGCACATATGACACTTTCCGACAAAGAAAAAAGGTCGGTTTATGACATCAAGTGTCGACAGTTTGCCAGACCTGCTGTTACAAAGGTTCAAAACCGTCAAGGAAACCAAACTTCTAATGCTGGTCAGAACAAGTTCAATTATGGGCAGAGTACAAAGTTTAACGGTTTGAATCACGCTCAACACTCAGCATCAAAACAGAATATCCGGTTAACATTCTGGACATATTGCGTGTTCTGTACCATAAAGTATGAGTATAACAGAGAACATGTTAACAAGCCTTTGCGATGTAAGCATTGCTCAAAGATCTTCATTGCTTATGAATACGGTGCACCAAGTGGAGCGGGAACCAGTTTTGTGAACGAGAAGAGTGCTAATCTTAAATCCAAGCCTGTTTCTCAACAGAAAGAGGCTGAAAAATCGGAGAAAGTCAAAGTCAATAAACAGGAAGGGGCCACAAAGTCAAAGAGTGCAAATCTTGGATCCAAGCCTGTTTCTCAACAGAAAGAGGCTGGGAAATCTGAGAAAGTCAAAGTCAAAGGCAATAAACAGGAAGGGGTTACAAAGTCAAATGCCAATGTACAGAAGCCAATGGAAACAGGAACTGTTAAAGGCGTGAATAAAAAGCGAGGAAGAAAAACAGAAAAAGAATCTAATGAAAGTCGTTCTGATGAAAGCGAGGTGACAGGTGGCGGTCTTGGTGGTAATAGTGTCAATCAGCGAAGATCTTCTCGGCAAAAACAACACGTTTCTTACCGGGAAGATGGTGATGATGAGTTTAGCCCTCAAAAGCGATCAAAACCAAATAAACCGTCCAATGACGTTGAAGACATGAAAAACAAAAATGTATCTGGTTGTGAAGTTACATCTGACAATCTTTCTGAATCTGATTCAGAACCGGAGTTAGTAGACTGTCCGGAACAAGAATTCTGTAATTTCGACAAGGATAAAGAAGCACATTGTTTTGCAGTTGATCAAATCTGGGCGTGTTACGATTCTCTTGACGGCATGCCACGATTCTACGCACAAATTAACAAGGTTTATTCATCTGGGTTTAGGCTGCGGTTCACTTGGTTGGAGTCCGAGCCAACGGATGATCTTGAAACTAAATGGGTAGAAGAAGGGTTACCCGTTGCTCGTGGGGAGTTTGCGCTCGGGGAAACAGACGAAACCAGAGATCGACTCATGTTTTCTCATCAGATAGTATATAATAAGAAAGATGGGAGTAAATTTTCGTATGTCGTTAGTCCACAGAAAGGCGAAACATGGGCTTTATATAAGGACTGGGATATAAAATGGAGTTTGGACCCAGAAAGTCATATGAAATTCCGATTTGATATTGTCGAGATTCTTTCGGTGCACGACGATTCGGTAACCGTTGCTTTTTTGTTGAAAGTGAAAGGGTTTGTAAGTGTGTTTCAGAGAGGAGTTGCGGAACATACGATTCCGTCTAATGAACGGTTTCGGTTTTCTCATCGTATCCCGTCAGCAAAACTGACTGGAACTGAAAGAGCTGGTGTACCCACTGGATCGTTTGAGCTCGACATGGCTTCTCTTCCCAGTGACTTTGAAGACTATTGTCATTATTATTCTAAAGTCAATGATGGTCAAAGTTCTTCTTCGGGTCATAACTTCAGATCCGACAAGCAGATCTCCAAATTTCAAGTAGGTCAGATATGGGCATATTGGGAACACCATGCTAACGGGATATGTCAACGCTATGCGCAAATTAAAAACATTGAACATCAATCGTTTAAACTGCATGTATCTCTACTTAACCTATGCGACAATCCATGTAATGGATCTAGTGCGTGTGGCGTATTTAAACTGTTTGTTGGTAAACGGAAAGTACTTGCAGCAAATACATTTTCTCATATTGTAAAAGCAGAAGCGTTTGGTAAAAAGTTGTTTAATATACATCCAAAGGAACAACAGATATGGGCTTTATGCAAAAGGCAGGAGGATGCTGGTGAATGTGAAATCGTTGAAGTTGTTGGGACTGATGCAGTTAGTATAAACGTTATGTCCCTGACGCGTGTATTCGGTTCTACGTCGGTTTTTATGTCCCCAAGGACACAAAGTTCGACAGGGAAGATTGTGGTGATACCACTGGTAGAGTTAAATAGATTCTCTCGTCAGATTCCTGCTTTTCGTTTTACAGATGACTGCTTGAGAAGCTGTTGGGAGCTTGATCCTGCCGCACTTACAGGTAACCTATGAAACTTTTTATCTCATGTTTCCCCTACTTGTAATTATCTTGTATGCACTATGTATAAGTGCATTATGTGGTTCTTTAACATATTATTATTGGTTCTGAAACAAATGTGATACATGTATATATAGGGCTGCAAACGAACCGACCGAACATGATCAAGACCTTGTTCGTGTTTGTTTGTTAAGAAATATGTGTTCACGAACTGTTCATGAACACTTATCGAATGAGATTTATGTTCGTGTTCGTTTGTTAAGGAAATGAACTTGTTTGTGTTCGTTTGTTAATTTTAGACAACAACCGAAAACGAACGTTGATGAACACAAATGAGCACAAACTAATGTTCATGAACACAAATGGAAACAAACGAACACAAACAAGCGTTCATGAACAAAATATATAACACACTGACACAAACAAGCGTTCATGAACAAAATATCAAACACGTTACTGAACATTCACGAATATAAATGAACGAACACAACCTCTGTTCATGTTAGTTCATTTAATAACGAATGAAATTTCTTGTTTGTGTTTGTTTGTTTAATTAACGAACGGACACAAACGAACTTCTCGCCGGACGGTTCACGAACTGTTTGCCGAACCTTTGGTTTGTTTGCAGCTCTATGTATATATTTTTGGAACATACTTGATAGTATTTGTTTTATGTTGATCTACATGAATTCTGCTATTAATCATCATCACAAATTTACAATATATATATTTTTTTATTTTTATTTTCCAGGATTGCACCTGGTTGAACCTAATCAATGTTAGTCGAACTAATTCCAATAGCAAGTTAACATTCTTGATGCCTACACTTAGCTAAAGACAAAGGAAGACAGTAACATGTATGCAGCAAGTGAATATGAGTGGGTTTTTTTCAAGCAAATTATTTGTATCTCCTTTCTAGGTGCTCATTTTTGTTGACATTTAAGCCTTGAATATATCTGTTTTCAAGAATTTTGTTAGATCTTGTTTGTTTAATACCATATTTCTCGTTCAATTCAATATTATTAGGCCGGAGGGTGTGGGGGCGCCACCCAGGCCAGCTCATCGTCTATTGCGCCCCAAGGCGCTATACATCCACACCGAGGAATTCAAGAGGGGGCGCCATTGATGGGGCTCCATCATGGTAACGAGGGAGAATGGCTTTATCAGGTGGGGCCCACTTGATTTAAACCAATGAAATCTTTTTTTTTTTATATAATTTTGTTTAATAGAGGGCTCCATCCACACCATGCAAATTAAAGGGGGACGTGATAAAACCCCATGGCTGAGGTGGATCCTAGGTGGCGCTAACGTGGCCTGATAAAGCCCCTAGGGGGCTCCAACCACACCCTCCAGCCTTACCATAATAATATGGTATAATAACCTCTTCAATTGGAATCTGGGATTTGTTTATAGATTTTTAAACTTTTATGTCTATGAAAGCGTAAAAGTATATAATGGTTTTTAACCATTTTACTCTTATTGTTGATAAATTTGCGAAGTACTTAAGAAATGTAATAAAATAGATTGTTAGTAGAAACAACTATTGTTGTGTACACAAGGCGGTTTGTAGTAGTTGATGAAAGAATCGGGTGCTTTCGTTTACAAATCATCCACACCAAACGCCATCTCAAGTGGTGCTACTCAGAATTCGAGATGTCACGATGTAGCAAAGTCAACATACGGTCACAATATCAAGTGGTTTTTAACCATTTTACTCTTATCGAGATGTCACGATATAGTAAAGTCAACATACGGTTTACAAATCATCCACACCAAACGCCTATCAAATGGCAAGGTCTTAAAAGGTCAAGAACTAATAAGGGATTGAAGGCCTTACCTCCCATTTGCAAGTTCATGGCCTTCTAGAGACCTATTTAAGTCTTGTATGTTTGTATTTATATTACTCTTGAACATGAAACAATATCATTATACTAACAATACCTATCTAGTTGTAAAGAACATACAAATTAAACAAGTGCATGCTAAAATTTACCTGCAAAAGATCATACTACAAATCCAAATTTATATTTTACATCTTATATACATTTTATGGCTATGTAGAATATATTTAAACTGTGTATGGATTCCATCCCAAACACATAAACGTATATGTATTTATTTGTAAACATGTTTATCGTTTATCACATTCAAATCATATTGGTTCTCGTACCTTGTTGGATTAATATGCCTAAATATCGATAATCAACACTGCTAATAAGATGCGATGAAAAGAGTTACACTTTGGACAACGAATAAGAAATGATATTTAAAAGTTAAATATTTTGATACGAAAAGGGGTGACTTTATTCAAGTTAAAGAATTTATTTTTATAAATTGTGAGGAAACACCAAGTTAAACGGGCGTTTAGACTAGGTTCGACAAGTTGGAGGATCTTCCAATTGCCGTAAGTTCTTGGATATTATCTGATCTGCGAAACTAAAACCACCGTTAGGCTCGTCACGAAACTAAAACCATCCTCCGGCTTGAGAATAAGAATTGTTTTTTTTTCTTGCGTAAAAGTGTGAAGTGAGAGTGAGAGCAAGGAGCATGGAATGATCACATGGGAAGAAGTATAGTATTTATAGCTGAAATGGTGAGAAGGAAAGGGATTGGAAATATCCTTTTGATCTCCTCTGTGCTGAGGGTGTGGATTCGCGAAACGTCATTGGCCAGGCATCACTATAAGAATGTCCTTATGGTCTCCTTTGTGATAGCCGTTAGCGGTGATTGAGGAGAACAACGATCCGCAGAACGTCATTGGCCAAACGTCGTTATCAAGGTGTTCTTGTAGTCTTCTCTGTGATAACCGTTAGCAACGACTGGACAGAGATCTGCAGAACATCATTGACCATAAGACGCTGTGAAGGTGTTCTTGTGGTCTCCTTTGTGGCAATTGCTAGTGGTGACCAAGGAGAACCGAGATCCGTATGATGCCCTTTTGGTCTCCTCTGTCTGGCGTTTCCGACGTGGCATTTGGTCCTAGCGGATCGCTTATCTTTAACAACTTTTAAGATATGGGCTTGATCTGGATCTGCCCCGGACCCGGGGGGGGGGGGGGTGATTATATCATTTAGAAATGATTATAATCACCATTGATATATCTTTCAACTAAAATACTAACAATAGTATAATTTAAATGATGAATTTGTGAAATTCTGATTGACCAATTTGACAGAACTTTCAAATTAATGATTTTGTTCACTAAATTGGTCAACCATAGTTCTAAACAAATACTTCCACTATAACTCATCATTAAGCTAATTTCACTATTACTCATCATGCAGCTGCCTGTATTGGTTCAGCTTCAGATATCTTCATATTTTAGACCATTACCGGAAAACTAGTGACAGATCATCCGAAAAGGTTCATTCAGATCCTTGCAGCAGCCGAGACACAAGTGCCACCAATCAGAGTGCCGACGCTCTCGCCCTTTATGGCCTTTGCAATGTTACCAGGTTTTCCAAGATTGAATACCACAACTACATTAAAAAAATCAATTATTAGACAAACAGGTTTCCTTCAACGCAACCTTTGCAGAATAAAAAAAAGACGAGTAAAAAAGTGGATCTTACCGTATGTAACAAAAAATTTAATATTATAAATATTACAATTTACAAAGTTGTAAGCATTAAAAATACAATTGAAGCTAGGCTTATCAACGAACCGAACGAACACAAACACAACAGATATTTTTGTTTGTGTTTGTTCGTTAAGAAAGTGAATGTGTTCGTGTTCGTTTATGGTCGTTAATATTCTAAACGAACGGTTCACGAACATAAATGAACACGAATGGACATAAACGCATACATACGAGCATAATTGAACAAACATAAACCTATAACAGTAACACGACTTAAAAGTAACATGAATATCTAGACTAAAGTCTAAAATAGCATCATAGTTACATCCAACATTTCAAAATGAAACGAATATATCTAAACAAAGGGTTTTAAAATATGAAAATCAAATTGATTTCAAATTAATACTAGTAATAAACAATCTTAAATGAATATTTAAACGAACATATACAAATGAACAGATATAATCGAACAAACATAAATGAACGAACGGGACACTTGTTCATATTCATTCGTTTAAATATATGAACAAAAAATTGTGTTCATGTCCGTTCGTTTATAAAGTGAACGAACATAAACGAACTTCAAGCCGAACGGGTCACGAACTTTCCAATGAACGCGCGGTTCGTTTACAAGCCTAATTGAAGCGCCTAATTAGTACATAAACGGGTGAAGTTCCCATCTCTAGCCAATAGTCCATATTAGTAGTACTTTTTTCTATTAATATACAGACTCTACTCCAGATTTACTTTTTTAAATTAGATAATAAACGGATTCAAATAAAGGAAACACATGTGTTTTATTCATGGATTAGCGGGCCGAAAAGATACCTGGGATGTTATTCTCTTGGCATAAAGTGATTGCGGTCATGTCCATAACAGAAAGGTCCCGCGAGGTTACTTGTTGATACGTAAGAGTGTCAAGAAGTCGAGCGTTCGGGTTAACCCGTGGATCTTCATCATACACACCATCCACATTAGTAGCTTTTAAAACTACCTCCGCATTAACTGCATTAACAACACATTAGTTGATCAAAGCAACTGTATCAATTTACATAGAGGTGAGTTGGGTAATGGGTCGGGTCGACCCGTTACGAACTTACTCTCGGCACATCGAAGGGCTGCGGCAGTATCTGTTGTGAAGAAGGGATTTCCAGTTCCGGCAGCGAATATGACAACTCTTCCTTTTTCTAAATGCCTAACGGCCCTTCGACGTATGTACGGTTCAGCAACTTCCGACATCCGAAATGCCGTCTGGACTCTTGTTGGAATACCGATGCTCTCCATTGTTGCTTGCAAATATATAGCGTTCATCACAGTTGCCAACATCCTGATCCATTGTAGTTGCAAGGTTAGTATTATCCAAATAAAATATATCAATCATTTTTCCTTCACAGCTAAAAAAAGATAGATATTAATGCATTTAACGATGTTTTTTTCCATCAACTAGTTTCTGTGTCAAAAGAATCAAGGACATACCGCATGTATGCTTGACTTCTAAAATGTCTGATGGATTTTTTTCTTAAATTTTAGAGTAAAATGCCATTTTCGTCCAAAGGTTTGTGTTTTCGCATTTGGATCCAAAAGGTTTGAAATCTTGCCATTTTCATCCAGCTCGTTAACTCCATCCATTTTTATTCATTAAGTTAGGGGTATTTTCGTCTTTTTTGTTAATTTAAAGGACAATTCGCTCTTTTTCAGGGGTATTCAGTCTTTTTACATAAAGTGAAAAGGACTGAATTGCCCTTTAAGTTAACAAAAACGACGAAAATACCCTTGATTTAACGGAGAAAAATGGATGGAGGTAACGAGCCGGATGAAAATGGCAAGATTTCAAATCTTTTGGATCCAGATGTAAAAAACAAACCTTTGGACAAAAGTCACAAAACTGGCCAAACCTCAGGGACGAAAATGGCATTTTACTTTAAATTTTAACAAAAACGATCAAACTGTTCAGTGTTCACATCTTAGAAGATGTAATACAGTATATCTAGAGACACAAAAACAAGAATTTGGCAATAAAGGAAGTTCAAATAATGCAAATAGAAGAAGAATGAGTGAACAAAGAGAAAAAAGTGGTACCCAATATAATCAGCAGATGAACGATCGAGGCCACTACTTCCCGCCCACGAGGCTCCACGGAAGATATTTCCGCCACCAACAACTATCGCCACCTGAAACATTTCATAGTATCGGACGGTTTGATTATTATAACTTCAAACATAAGCACATGCACATCCAAACACTATCTTCAATATCACATAACCCCTTTTGAAACATGTATCCAAACACCCCCTTATTCCACATACTAAGTGTATCCCCTTGTATACCTAAAAGATACTCGAAAAATACAAAATAATGGAAATTTACCTCAATGCCGAGTCGGGTCACATCGGCAACCTCTCTTGCAATAGCCATTGTAACCTATTATTATTAATAAAAGGTAGTATTATACTATTATATGCTAAAAAGATTCAAAATAGCCATACATATTACTAAAAGGCAAAGTATCGTCTTTCTTACTTTTGGGTCAATATTTTGCTCTCCGTCACCTGCAAGTGCTTCTCCGCTTACTTTAAGAAGCACCCTTTGCCACTTAACCGGACCTCTCGATGAGCCATTTTCATTCAAACTAAAACCAACACAATCCAAATAACCAAATGAAGGGTCAAGGTGTCTAATTTATAAAATATATCAAGTAATGAAAATAAACGGATAATCAAATTCTCCTAAAGGTGGATGGTGTAGAACTAAGAACATATTTAGCAGGAAGTTCCTTGTTGTAAGTTCTACAATTCATAGGTCTATATATCTCTTGCAAATCGTGTAAATATAGTTGTAATTTGTAAAGATTGAAATATTTAGATGGTACTCTCAAAAGTTCAACACAAGTTCACATACAATACGAAAATGAATACGCAAAATATGTTACGAATACAACCTGTCAGATATAGAAATAGACCAAAGTTTGTCCTTTTATAGCAGACGAACCATCAAAATGTTTCAGTTGGGGTTGGCGGTTAATGCTGACGTTGAGTTACAACCGCCAACCCCAACAGAAAACGTAAACGTTACAGTTATAACTGTCAGGGGCGGCGGATCTAGGCCTCTTTTGTGGGTTCCAAGGAACCCATTCGGTTTGGAAAAAATGGAGAAAATTAGTGAGAATCTCTTATGATTTGGAAAAAAAATAGTGAGAATTCGTGAGAATCTATCAAAAAGGAACCCAGTGAAAAAAGTTCTTAGATCCGCCACTGATAACTGTCAGTAAGAAAAGCACTAATAGAGTTACAGTTATAAGTTATAACTGAAGTGACTTGATTAAAACAGGGATTCTCATTCACTCCAATTATCCACTATGTAAACATTTATGCTAAATCCACACAATCTTCTCACAAATCTACAAAACCCACCTCAATTATCAAACAATAAACATAAAGTTTCAATCTTTATCATCTAAAGATCACACACCAACAAACACACCCTTTACAAATCAACAAAACTGTTCATACTTCATACCCATAATAAAAATTATATTATAAAAAAATCAATATAAAAAAAACAATGATTTGGAATTGGGGATACCTAAACGCCATAGAATGATTAGAATCTGATGAAGAAGAACAATTGATGACCAATGAGCGGTAGTTGCAGTTAAACCCATAATTTATAAAATTATTCTGTTGAAGAGTTGGTTTGATAAACCCTAAAATGGGTTTATAATAAGAGGTGGATATGGAGGCAGAGGAAGAAGATAAAGCCATGGGGGGAAAAGAAAGATTTTTGTTGAAATAGATTGCCCTAAAATCTTTGGGAATTGTAGATAAGGGTGTGGTGTATATATAGCCTCCAGATTTGCTGCTTAATTTCAGTTTTTCATCCTCAAATTAGCGGCAGTATTATTTAAATTATGAATCATTAAAAGAATGATACTCCAAAAAGATCCAATTTCAAGCATCTTGTTCATCAATTAAAAGGATGTTTTGTTCAAATTGAGGGATAGTAAATGAAAAGAAATGACAATACACTATAAAGACTAAACTTTATGTCGGGTTGGCGGGTTTAATTTTACAACCTCCACTCATATGCTTATTCGTGTTGTGTCATACGAGGCGAGTGTGAACCTGTCTGCAATGTACTTTTTTCCCTACACTAGCCCAACCCAATACAATCATGTTATACACTATGAATATAGGAGAAAATGTAATGTACAAAACCTATTATCATACTTTACGTACGTGACAAGGAGATTTAGACGCGTGGCACGTATTAAGTTTTCTCGTTAAGGGCAAATTAGACATTTATCATTCTTGAGGCAGGGTAATTCAGACATTTACTAACATCAAGAGAGTGACGCGAGTTCGTTATCCCCTGCATCCCGGTAATTACGATTCTTATCAGTTTCAAATATTTTCCATTTTTCAAAGTATCAAATTAGCGGTTATAGGTGTGCGATTAGGGTTACGATCACTTATTGTTTGAAATGGATCCACAGAGCGGTAATGCACGAAGCACATATGATATTGAAATTGAAGATGCTGAAGTCCATGCCGTTCATGATGCTGCTGAGCATTTGAGGAATCCGACATCAGACAACAACGTTCTATTAGACGATCAGACAAGTAAGTTGTCAATTAAACGTTTTAATTTTCTAGAAATCAACGTAATTATCGTTGTCCAATGTTTGTATTTTGGTCGTTCATCATTATTTCATAATTAGTATTTTGAAATGATTGTGTTATAAATCACGCATGTTTATAAGCTTTATAGTGTAGGAGGCCTGTGTAGTTCCACTGAACATGCGTTATTATTCTAAAGTAAACCGTACTGGCTGGTTTTTGTTACCTGCGTTATTATTGAGGTTAACATGCGTGATTATTTTCTTTGCCAAGTTTTATTTTTTTTTGGTTCCTAAATGAGTGACTGTGTGTTTGCTTTTAGAGCTCATGTTTTTTTTTGTCATTTCAAAATGTGCAGAGAAAGATTGTATATTCCTAATGTAGCTTCATCATGTGTTCCCGTTATAGGAATGGAATTTAGTTCCATTGAGCAAGCATATGTTTTTTATCAGACATATGCCAAGAAGGCAGGGTTCTCTGCTCGAAAAGGAGGTGAACATCATAGTGGTAGTATTATAAAGACTAAATACTTTGTGTGTTCAAAGGAGGGGCATAAACCACTGGCTGTTGATGATCCTTTTTCGAAGGTGGCTAAGCCGTATAAAAGTAGGAACATACCGACTATTCGAACCGGGTGTAAAGCACAAATTAAGCTTTGTTCGACAGATGGGGTGTTGTATAAGGTTGATAAGTTTGTTCAAGCTCATAATCATTCTTTTGTGTGCCCCAAAGATATGTATTTATTACCGGCTTATAGGCATCTTTCCGAAACACAAGAAGAGATGATATAGGATCTTGGTACTTTAAATCTTGGGCCGGTGAAAGCCTTCAATATAATGAGACAAAGATACGGAGGTTTTGAAAATGTTGGCGCAACTGTTGACGACTGCAAGAATTTTAAAGCTAGGATACATAGCTATATAGGAGAGTATGATGCAGATATGGTTATCAATAGGTTAACCGATAAAAAGCAGTTTATGGTTGATTATTCGTTTGTACATTCAGTCGATGAAAACAAGCGATTAACTGGCCTGTTCTGGGCCGATGGTTTGTGTAAACGTAACTATGTTGAGTTTGGAGATGTCATATCCTTTGATGCTACATTCAAAACGAACAAGTTAGTCTTCACTGTAATGTTTTAATTTTTTTTTTGTATAATTTTGTTGTTTTCTTTATTCAATTTATTTTATCATTTTGAAGGTATAATATGGTTTTTGTACCATTTACTGGTATTGATAACCACTGTCGGAATGTGACGCTTGGAGCCGGGTTGCTAGCATCCGAAAGCATTGAATCATACAAATGGCTGTTACAATCATTTTGGACTCATTTGGTAAGCAGCCGAAGGTGGTCGTCACTGATCAGGACCCGACGATGAAACAAGCTATCGAGGCTGTGTTCGATAAGAGTAGGCACAAATTATGTATGTGGCACATAATGAAGAAAGTTGCTGATAAGGTTAGACACAACTACAACATGCGTGATTACAATTACAACCGGCTTAATAATTATAAAGATTTTTGTTTTTTATATGCATTTTTTTTTTTACAAAAAGCGTGATTAAAGACATGATGCGTTATTATTTCCTACATTCTTATGTTCATTGCATTCCTTTTTTTAATAGGTGGGACATGAGTTGTGTAACAATGAAGATTTCAAGAGACATATGTGTGACATTGTGTGGATTGATTCGATTGCGCCAGAAACATTTGAGAGAGAATGGAAACTGATAATGATTGAATTCCGTCTAACCGAGAATAATTGGATTGACGATATGTTTGGCATGAGATCTTCGTGGATACCAGCTTACTATCGTCATGAGCCTATGTCTAGGCTCATGTGGACCACCTCCAGATCAGAGAGCGAAAACCATTTTTTCTGTCAGGTGGCGAATTCTCAACTTACCCTTGTTGAGTTTTTTAACCATTTTGATGGTGCAATGGACGTGCAAAGATTCAACCATCGGAAAAATGACCATATTTCGAGAAATACAACCCCATATAACTGGTCTGAAACTACCTTAGAGGAAGATGCTATGAAAATTTACACAAGGTCCATCTTTGCTGATCAACAGGCAGAGTTATATGCAACACTGTCTGAGTGCCTTCCTATGGAGACTAAAATAGAGGAACCGTTCTTGAAGATAAGTATGAAAGATTTCAAAGCCCACGGTGACGATTTATTAGAGGTAACAGTATTTAGGAGCAGCCAACATGCGTTATTACATAACAACTTGCGTTTTTTTCTTTGGTTTTTAATTTTCAATTTTTTTTTATTTAGGTTTGTTTCAAGAAGGGGGTGGATGTAATTGCATCATGCAGTTGTCGCAGGTTTGAACAATATGGATTGTTGTGTAAACATATATACTTTGTGTTCAAGATGTTCAAAGTGAAAGAAATTCCCAACAAGTATGTTATGAGAAGATGGACCAAAGACGTGGTACCGAATGATCTAAATAACACATTTGATTTAAACGTTGATGATAATGATGGGCATAAAAAGGCCAAGGAGGTTGCGTATGAGATAATGCATACCGGAGAGTATCTTATTAGTAATTTGATGAGAGATTTTGATCATCTAGTTACAGTCAGGGATCGGATGAGGGAGATGAAAGAAATGGTTGATGAACTTCGCATAACCAAGCCTATTAACCCTAAGTTTGATAGATATTCAAGGTTAATCGGTTACGAGAAACCGAACACTGATGCTCCACCTACAGTCCGTGTGCCAACCGGTATTAGGAATAAAGGACGCGGTTCATGTAAGCGGATCAAATACAAAAAACAGATGATTAGTCTAAAAGGCAAGAGAAGTCGGACATGCAGTGTTTGCAATACCAAAGGTCATGATATCCGAACTTGTTCAGTTTTAAAGGGTCAAGCTAGTGTTGCCGATAAGAAGGGGAAGAAAAGAAGAGTAGTTCAGTTAGAGACTGATCCTGGTTTAGTAGACGAAGAGGACGAGGAGGCAGAAACTGGTGAGGGAGAGGAAGAGTATGAGGAGGTAGACGAATCCGATGATAGTGATTCTGAATGGGAAGAGGTTAACGATGATGACGAGTGATTTTTGAACAACAATTGCGTACATTAAACATGGGGTTTTATGCCTTTTTTTTACTAAATAACATTCTGTGTTTTGTGATCTTGACACTTAATATGCGTGATTTTAATACCATACTTGCGTGATTTATTATGTTTCTCATACCATGCATGATTAACTATACCACTTGTCAATATACAAAAAACATCTCAACTGACCCTTTTTACCCAGTGATAACAAGCATGAACGTTTCAATATGCAGATGCGTTATTTTACTATATTGGAAGACTAACTCAAATGACCCTTTTACCCCTTTTTAACATTTCTATAACCTGAGTTAACCCCTGTTCATAGCAATTTCCTGTGAAGAAGGCTGGGTTATTTCATATGCGTTATAATTCATACAACGGGCGTAATTTCAACCCAAAACATACCAAACATAATAAAATTCACCTTATATGATATTTTTAATTTTATCTACATATGATATTTAGTTGTCATTGCCAGCAAAAACATAATAGAAGTTTTCACAAAATCAAGGCTATAACATACCCCAAACATCAAAAGACATTATAAAGCTGAAATACCACCTATTTTGATGCGAATATCTTATCAAGCTCCTTGTCGCTGGACTCCATCTTTTGTTGCACCGTCTCAACTGCATCATTCAGATAGGAGTAAACCAAGTGATCAGCAGAAGACTGATCCTTCATGAGCTTGATGCCTTCGTCCCTTAATGAAGATTTTGGTTCCTCAAGTAGTTTTCCCCACACTTCTTGGTTCATCTTCTGCTGGTCAAGTACCTTCTTCTGCACATCTAAAACACAGTTAGTGGATTTAACATTCGTTGCAAGTTCCGTCAACCTGCGGGTGGTGAGGAGTTCCTTGATCGCTGTACTTGCGTGGTCTGCAGACATTTTTGTAACTTATTTTAGGTTGTTATCTTTTTTTTTGCCAAAAATGAAATGTGATTTGATTAAGTAGAAGATTGTAATTTAATAGGGGTGGTTGGGTGAAGGATTTTGGTCAGTGATATTAAACTTCAAACATAATTACCAGTCATGTCGTTGTAAGGCTATATGTAGAGATGATGATTATAAGTTTTCTAATTTTATAAAGCAACTTGTTTGTTGTTTAATATTTTTTTTATAAAAAAACATATGTTAATTTAGGTCACAACTTGCGTGATTATTCCACAACTTGCGTTATAATTCAGTTGTTATAATTCAGTCCAGTACATGCGTTAAAATTCCAACTAGATAACTTGCGTTATTTTTTTTGTCAAATCCAATTAATAATTTGCGTAATTTTTCTATCAACCTACTGCTCCAAGAAAATTCCAAAAGACATGTGACTTCTGAACCAATAATTGCCATTCTCAATAATTATATATTTGATAGATCATGAGCTCGTGGGTACTTGCTTTTATATTTCAATTGAAAGTTCATTGAAATATTGTCCCCAAAGATGGCAGATTCTTGTAATTCATCTTGTCGTTCTTCTTCATCATCAGGTATGAGTGTGTATCTTAAAAAAGAGGACCGAAGAACAAATTGCTGAAGACAAGTCTTGTAAAGACTTGTTGGAGACTAACATTTCTAGGGTCAGGGAGAACATGAAGAGGCGAGAAGAAATATTCAAATTGCTGTCCGGTATGAAAGAGTCCAGTGTCCGAGAGGTGGCTATGATGTTTATGGTTGATCTAGGAGAGCGGGACGAGAAACAATTAAAGGAGCTTGCGGATGCAATAACCGTCTTAAGATGCTCTATGGACACGAAGATCAAGTTTTTGGAGTCCTTTTTCTGATGGGTGCAAGCATGTGTTTGTATTATGAAGCATTTTCGTCCGGGTAGTGAAACCATGTGGCTTTTATGTTTATCTAAGTGTTTTTCTTGTATCGAATTTGTGTTTGAATAAGGAAATATACCCATTGTGTTTACATTTTTCATGTTATCTGATAACATAGTTTATGAGTAATCAACAAAATTAAAAAATAAAAATAAAATTAAAAAGGAACAGGTCAAATATGTTTGTAGCAAAGTAGTTCTAAGACGTATCATTTTTTTTCACTTTGTCAAGTTTGAAGAACTGATCCAGTCGGTCCCTAATTTTGTTATCTAGATCGTTCAACACATCTACGGGTCTTGAGGTCTTCGCGAATTCCTTAGCTTTGTCATACACTTCTTTCCTTATAAGATTGTTGTCGGACAATACAATCTTACTAAGATACCGGTACCTCAAGAATCGAAGTTGTGAATCTTGTATGGTCTTTTTATCTTCGTTCACAAACCCCGGATTCCATGGTGATTTGCCTTTGTACGTCTCCATATGTCTTATAGTGAAGACACTGCAGTCAACTCCGTTTTGAAGAGTTCTCCAATCCATTTCTTTTCGTATTATGCTTATCGTTTCCAAGTTTGTTATCCATTCTTTTCGTCGTATCTTGTCTTTTAGGTATAGAACTAGAACTCTTCGCTATAATCACGATAACAAACCATATTAGTACATACTTATTATAATATATAGTCGTTTTTGTATATAAAGTTGAGTATTCAAGAATTACCAGCTTTTCGGGGCGCCCACGGTAGAGTTTGCTAAACGATTCTTTAAACCTAGAGTTATCAATTAACTCAATTTCGCCATTTTCAAGTGAAAGCATAGGCACCAGAAATGATCAGATAGTAGTACTGGAATGAAGATAAGATCCACCGTGTCAAGTTTCTTGACCTCATACTTACCCAGTATATCGTCTAAATTTGATGCAAATACTTTCAATCGATCATTGTCTTTTTATTTTGGCCCATACATTACGTCAGGCTGCAAAAATTATGGTCATTTTTATTATTAAACTCTATATGTGCATTAACTTTAAACACGCGTGATTATCATATAACATGCGTGATTACCCTTAACCATGTGAGCATTAACATCAAACATGCGTCATTAACGTATAACTTGCGTGATTAGCATTCAATATGTGTGTTTTAACATATGACATGATATATACATACATTACATTCGTGATTATTAGGGGAAAACTTACAATCATATTACTTGGCAAGAACAACCTGTATGGTGATGATTTTTTGTCCCTTTTTTTTCTCTTCAAAGTTCAACACATCTACAAACGCGTCCACTCCATTTGAAGCTACGTATTGCGATGGGTGAAAGATTTCAAAAATGATTTTTATTGTTTCAATTCCACTTTCAGACTTGTACATCATTGAGCTGTTGTTTAAAACCAAAAAGGATCGTTTTCAACAAATGGTGAACATAAATAGATCTATATTTTAAGCGGTTTAAAAGAAACAAAACCTTGATCTTACCTAATACTTCCGATCAGAGCTAAGAGGTAACAGATGATCGTTTGGTCACGTTCCAAGAGTGGCTTATATAAGCTGGTTATCTTGTTGCAGTAAGGTGATCGGTATGCGTTACCTAATTTTGCCATTCGTTTTTCGTTCTTACCCCTCCACATTTTAATACGTGTTCTCACTAGTTCTCTCTCTCTCTCTTCATCCATTTTCTTTTCGTTATCAGACACAGGAGTTTTTTGCTTACTGTCCGTTGATGTTTGTAGGATGGGAGCCAATCTTAAAAGCGTCTCCACCGACTGCATTTCTGCATCCGTCACTTCATTTGTTTCTTCAGTGGATGTGGTGGGAGGCATTTCTTTACCATAGACGTTAGGGTTTATCTTTTCTAGTTCATTCAACATCGAATCGGTTATTGTATTCTGACTTTGTGATTTTTGCTGACTGGACTCTACTAGATTTACATCTTGGTGCATTTGGTGTACCACATCTGCTTGTGTCTCTGTTTGTATGTTTAAGTAGGTTATTTTTTTTTGTATACACAAGTAAGAATACGGTTAATCTTATAGTAATGATCGTATTTGTTACCTTCTCTCGTCTGCGTGTACACACCTGATTCTATGGTTTGTAATGTAGCCAGCCATGAGTCTGAAATACCCCCATCGTCATATACCATATTATCAACATCGTCACAACCTATAAAATCACAAACGTTTTCTCATCATTTAACTGAAATTACCGTTAATCATAAGAAATAACACAAATTTTTCTCTACCTTTTGTTTTTCCTGTGTGTTCTTCTTCTACGGTTGCATCTCCATCCCCTCCTAACTCTTGAATAGTATCGCCACCCTCTCCAACTTTGTTTAGAAATGCCTCATCCCTTCAGAGCTTACTTGATCAGTCGTCGTTGAGACGGTATTCTAAATGCATCATCCCATCTTTTACACATTCTCATTATATCTGGATCCCAGTAACACTTTTCCCTTGCATCTGTAACGATATTGTTCATTTCCGTAACCAGAGAGATGTATTTATTTATGTTCTTGTCCATTGTTTTCAACAACATCTGCAGGATGGAATTTCATTAATATCATGCGTTATTATATTTCTAACTTGCGTGATTTTCATTAAACATGCGTTATTATGTTAAACTACCAGTACTAATATATGACATGCGTTATTCTACATTAAACATGCGTCATTATGTTAATATACTAGTACTAATATATGACATGCGTTATTATTTTTAGTATTCAAAAGAGTGTACCTTCTTATTTTTGTTTGAGGCTTCCCGTGTTGCATCATCATAGATCACCCCTGTTAGTTGAAGCGGAGTGCTGCAATAGTCAATTATTTTTTTTGCGTTTGTGACCCGATGCCCATAACTAGGTTCAACTCTGAAATATGTTCACTAGGATTTCAGCCCTCAAACCAATCGGTAGTTGATGGTACGTAACATTCGTCGATTGAATCTGTATCAGCCTCGTTTCTTCTTCTGTAGACCTTTGTGGTATCCACAGGTGGTATTGTGATATCATCTGTATCTGTCGTAGGCTGATCTATCATTTCTAATGTGACGAGGTTTTCTTATACCGTAGCAGCCTCGTGTAATGGGATGTTATCATTGAACAGGTCTGTCAATAATGTCGAAGTTTGTTGATTTATGTTTTCTAATGGTGTTGTCGGAGCCTGTTCATTTTGATGATCATCGGTAATGATGTTGTCCGAGGCAGTCGCATGCTGTTGATCCTGGAGATTGCCATGCGTTTCTTCATCTTTGTCAAATTCATCATAATCTTCAACATCTGACATCGGCCCATTGTTGTATATATACTCTTCCATGTCGTCGATCATACCAGATGTTATATACTTTATGATAGGCAGTTCGACAACTTCATTGAAAATTTGGTGCCTTTTGTTGTAATCATGGGTGTATAGAAGCTGCATACAAATGTGTAAAAAAATCAAATTAATACTAACAATGTTGTTTTAGCTAACATTTTAAAGATGTTCACAAAACATACCGTCAGAAATGCAACTGGCCCATTGAATTGTGAGTCCAGTTTTTTTCCAACCTTGCCTAGTTCGTTTAAGTGATTCTAAAACAAACGAGCACCAATCCAGCTTCGAAATATCTTCCTCTTTGTTAATGGCAAGTAGAAAACTTTGTTTAACTGTTGTTGACTTTGTAATCTCTACAAACAACGTGTTCCAGTAGGCTAAAAAATTTAACTTGAATAATCTGCCGCCATTTGTTTGTTTTCTCATAGCTTTTGCAACTAATGAATGAGTAATTCTGTTGTTGTCGGGCCACTGGTTTTTGAACTCATCAATAGTTGTCTCGACCCCATCAGTAGCAGTATTTTTTTCAACTATCGCACCTTTCTAAGGCTTATTTTTTTCACGTACTGGATTTGGTCCTTTTGGAATACCAAACACATCATATACTGAATCTCTTGTGATTCGTATCTTATGATTTCCGATGTTTAGTGTGCTGTATTGCTCGTCATAGTTTCGTAGGAGCCAAAAACCTAGATGTGTG
The DNA here is from genome assembly GCA_030545235.1 of Helianthus tuberosus. Taxonomy (NCBI): domain Eukaryota; kingdom Viridiplantae; phylum Streptophyta; class Magnoliopsida; order Asterales; family Asteraceae; genus Helianthus; species Helianthus tuberosus. Next base: position 186,749,494 of record CM060382.1, on the reverse strand, counting down.
CTTATATGATTTACCTTTATATCAAGAACATGACCAAATCCAATGCTTTTGACATCCGCTATTTGTGCTTTTGTAAACTGTCTTATTGTATCTAAGAAAGCTGAAGGACTACACCTAAGGCTTATTGCCTCATGATGATATGCTAGTACGGTCTTGGTTCCGTCCTATTTGGTTCCGCTTCGTTAATCGTCTGTTTACTCTTTGTAGGATCCATCTGCCTGTCTTGTTTCGACGGTTTGATCTTCTTTATGGGCTCCTCAAAGTCATCATCATCTTCATCAGTTAAAGTATTTGTCCTCTTTTTTGTGTTTTCGGCCATTTTGCCTATCAAATCTTTAATTGGTGCTTCAAAATCATCATCATCATCAGCACCCCCTACATTCATATTTCAAATAAAAAAAAAAAAAAATCCCGCAAGTTACTTTTTTTCAAATCACAACAAGCGTGATTATTTTCATTGGTTGTGCTACCAAAAAATCTTATACAAAACCATTTGACCATGGCAGGTACAAGCAAAAATCATCCAACACCACCAAAATTATGTTTAAAAACGGATGAAGATGATGAACATAATGGTGATGAAAAGCCCCAAAATAAAAAAAACACATGGATGATTATGAGAATCATTTTACAAAACGGCAAGTTTTACAAACAGGGGATGAACACGATGATGGTCAAAAGCCCCAATATGAAATAACGCTAGTTAATAACAATCAAACTAATACCGCAAGTTAACAAACAGGGGGGATGAACATGATGATCATCACAATCTCTAAAATCAAATAATGCAAGTTTTAAAGCCGCTAACCGAAAGATCAGAAATCAAACCCTAAAATTTGGGATTTTTTAGAAGAAACCTGGATTAATGTCGGTAGAGTGCACCGGATCGTTGCGTTTCTTGCTCCTCCTCTCTCGTTTAGTTTCCATTTTGTTCACCATAAAATAAAACGACTGGTCAGTGTGAGATTTCTACTCCTAAAATCGTGATTAAAGAAGAAAACAAATGGATGAGCAGATGATTTAAACGAATGCTTTACCTCCTAATGCCGTAATCGTCATTCCCGTTGTCACTTCAAATTGTTACTCGTTTTATCAAATTTTCTGTCGAACCGCCTTTTAAACTTCAGCGAGATTCTTGGGGTTCTAATTTTGTATTTTGATTTGAGAAGAAGATGTAGCCAGGTAATTTGATAGGTTAAATTGACGATTTTAACCTTTTGGTAGCATAATTAAGTTTTTACCACCGCTAATCATCATCAATTTAATCATGCTGATCTAACGGTCAGGATAGTCACGTACGTAATGTATGATTACTCGTAATGTATGATAACCGCTCTCATGAATATAGAGTAAATTGTCATTTTAGTCCTTGATGTTTGACTCAGAATGTCACTTTTGTAACACCCGCCGAAATGGATCCTAGAAACCCGACCCGTTTTAAAAATCAGATCTAAACCGGCTGTAACTGCATTCAAATCGTAATAAATGAAAAACGAGTACGTTTATTAAATATTTGTTTTGTCACTTAGGTATATTTATTATTCAATCATAGTTATACTTCATTCAAACTCGCTTTGCTAATCATGTTTGTTTGTTTAGAGTATAAACTTGATACCATAGACATACGTTTGAAAAATTATACCCTACTATGTTTTTTATGACACTTAGGTCATATGATAGAGAAAAAGAAGTTTGTCCTAACGGTATATTCGTATTTCTATAAAATGTTATATTTTTCTTGTTATACGAGAAAAACAAGTTATGAATTAATTATTTATATAAAGTAATTATATATTATAATAAGAGTAAATTACAAGTTTTGTCCTTTATGTTTATTTTAAGACGAATTGGGATTGTGGACAGGGCAACCCCAGGCTGGAGAGGGAGGTGAGAGAGAGAGAGAGAAGAGAGAGGGGAAATTTCAGAGAGAGATGTTTGCAGATTTTTTTTATAAATTGTAAATCTTTTTTTATATTTTACACAACAATCCCTTGCTATTACTTGTTTTACACAATAGTCCCCGACGAGGGGAAATGACAAGAATACCCTCATTTGCAAGGCACATGACCATATTTAACAAAAAAAATGACTGAGTTAGAGCTAAAGGACATAACGTGCAGGATTTTGAAACGTTAAGGACAAAACTCGTCAAATTTTAAGACAAAGGACACCGCCTGCAATTTGGTACAAAGATAAAGGACAAAACTTGTAACTTACTCTTATAATAACAATAACATACAACAATTTCAAACGCACCACCACCCACTTTAATACTCTAAATGACACTTCCCCCTAAACCTCCATATTAACACCAAACGACACCCATCTTTATTTATTTTGTAATCCAAACGAGAGTGTGCATCTGTATGTTAAACGAGAGGGAGTCACCCAGATGAGGTCTAACATGTTGTTTGGTAACCATTTTAGCTTCTTCTCTAAGTCATGAATCATCTAACCCAATCACTTGCTAACTTAGTCAGATCTTGTCCATTTAACTTCATTTTTGTCACTAAAGCTAGGGGTGTTCAAAACTATTCGTATCCGAAAATCCGATCCGAATTTTCCGATTCCGAAAATCCGATCCGAATTATCCGATATCCGAATCTGAAATATCCAAAAATTCGGATATCCGAAATTTCGGATTCGAATAGTGATTTTAAAAATTTTCAGATATTTCGAATATCCGAAAATTTAATTTTTATTTTTTTTCGGATATCCGAAAATATCCAAAGTATCCGAAATATCCGAAATACCAAAAAAATACCCGAAAATTTATACTCGGATATCCGAAACTATCCGAAATATCCGGTTCCGAATGTTAAAAAAAATTTAAATAAAAATGGATATTCGGATATCCGATTCACTTTCCGATCGGACACACGCTAGTAAAAATAGTGTCAAGTAAGAACATAAGAGTATGTAAACTTGTGTGTATATTATCTTCATGTATTCATTATGAATAGAAAGGGTTCAATCTATAATGGCACCCTAATATTGGAATATTTGAAATGTGTAATATACTAATGTAAAATTCAGTCGTCCTGATATTTCATTTTATGCATAAGTTTGTTTTGTTGTTAATTTGTTTAAGTTAATTAAGGACTACACTAAAATGGGAAATGATTGTTGGATATGGAATGGGATCAAATACGAACACTTATGTTTGTAAGAACCGTAAGAACCAATACATAATTGACAAGTGTCCCCCAATAAAAAAAATAGTTTAGGGGTAATTTAGACATTTTGACCATATTTATTTATAACTAATTAAAAATAATTATTAGAATATCTCTAAATCCATGCAAGTTTAATTCAAATCAAAGTTTGAATTTTTTAACATATCCATGATCTAGTAACTCTCCATGATCGAACCAATATGCAGGAACCACCACAAAAAATATAATCAGCACAACACTATATAATTAGCATAACATCCTTAATCGTTCTCCATTATTAGCACATCGTCCTCAATCATTCTCTATTATCAACATAAATGACATTAGCACAACATCCTCAATCGTTCTCCATTATCAGCACATCAGATGTGCTGATTATATCTACTTTTGGTGTTTGTTTGTATTATATTGTAATTAACACATAATCAACACATTGTCAGCACAATTATAAAACAACTTTTGGTAACTTTTATAAAAGTCATCATCATCATCATCATACTTAGTAAATCCCGTAGGAATAGAGAGGCTGTTTCCAGTGAGACCCCCGGCTCGATTGTAGTTTTGTATCAAGCCTTGGACCTAAGACACATAACACTCAAACAATCGGGACAGAGACTGATTGGTGGATGTACCCCCATGTCCTTCAGCTATCAACGTCACCAAATGATGCATGATTAACCATCTGCCGCTTTTAATGTTATTTTCACGAAATTAGTAAAATAACGTTAAAGTTAGTACCATTTCACTTTTGCCCCCCGAGCGCCCACACATATATACATTATATGTGCACATCGCAAGTGGGGCACAACTTTTATAAAAGTCACTTTTATAAATAAAAAAAAGGTATAGCAATATGGTACTTGTTATGGCTCATTTTCTGAATATACGTATCCTGACTAATATCCTGCTTTTAATTGTTTGTTTGTGACCAGGATACAGGACGGGGATATTGCTTACATCTTGGGCGATATCCTAAGTTTGAGTAAATTAAACACGTGCAGGTTAATGGCTGCAAGTTACTAACGGTCATCAGGACTTCTTCTCCTCAAGACTCGGACGTGTTTGTTGAAGGAGAGACGTTGAACCCGAAAGACCAGGTCTACAACGTTCGATTAAGGAATATTCGGTGGATCCCGGAAGTTTAGGATAGTTTGTTACATTATCTTTACTATAAATAGATGGGGGCGGATCAGTTTAAGGCACACAATTTTTCACTAACACTCTCGAACACTTTCACTCTCTAGCTCATTGCAAACACCACACTTGTATTCAAATTTCATTGTAACACATAGTCGATCCGCACCACATCCTGCACTGTATCCTGACGTTTGAAGTAATAAGAAGAACAAGGCAGCTGCGATTGTCAGCTCCCGAGGTTTTATGCCGGCGATCTAGATTGATCAAGGGCTTTCCTCGTACATCTCGTGTCGTTTACTTTCCTTTTGCTCATAGTTTGATCATAGATACAGCTCTATATCCTGAGCCGTATCCTGAATACTGATTTTCTAAATAACTTAACAAACATATTTTTCACACATATTTCTAGCACACTACCTCACTTAACTAATTTGATCACTAAATCGCTTTGCATATCCTATCTGTGATGCTGAGATCCCAAAGAGATTCCAAACCCCCAACATGAAGCTTTATGATGGGACTACGGATCCTGATGAGCATATTGCTCAGTATAGGGAAAGAATGGAGATTAACCCTATCCCTCCGGAGCTCAAGGAAGCGTGCTTGTGCAAGGGATTTGGTTCTACTCTAACAGGATCAGCCTTAAAATGGCTGTTAAACGTTCCTCCTCACTCAATTACTTCGTTTGCTCATTTGGTTAATTTATTTAACAGTCAATTTTCTTATAGTCGGAGTTTTGAGAAACTAACCAGTGATCTTTACAGGATAACTCAAGGGCCTCAGGAACCCTTGAGGGATTATGTGAACAAATTCAGTCGAGAATCCTTGGATATCCCACATCTTGATGTTGCAACAGCTGTGCAAGCTTTTAAGATGGGATTACAAAAGGATTCTCAGTTTTATCAGGATCTTGTAATGAATCCCTGCAGGAATCTTGACGAAGCTCGTAACAGGGCTTTGAGATATATCCGTCTGGAAGATGACAGGAAGATGCAAGAAAGGATGAACTCATCTAACACTTATGAGTCAACTAACAGGAAGTCAGAATCCTCATTCAAGTCATATCGGCCTAAGCCATATGGTAGAAATGAAAACAAGAGAGTGAATGCTGTCGAAGATGAGGATCCTGAAGAGTATCCTGAGTTGTCTGAATATTACTTTTCTGTTAACATTCCTGAATTGATGTATGCCATGTAGGGTCTAGGAGACAAGGCTAGGTGGCCTCGAAAGAGTCAACAGAAAGCTGACTGGAAAGATAAGTCAAAATGGTGTGCTTTCCACGAAGATTTCGGACATATGACTGAGGATTGCATTGCTCTAAGGAAAGAAATAAGCTATCTTCTAAGCAAGGGATATCTGAAAGACCTCTTAGGAAGAAAGAAGAATAAGGGTCAGGATACTGAGAAGGATCCTGAGCGGGCAGCATCACCTCCCGCGGATGCCAAGATAATCAACTTTATTTCGGGAGGATCCGACATTTGTGGAACTTCGTATTCGGCAGCAAAGAGACATGCAAAGGAAGCTAAGGCCGAAAGGGGAGACAAACCTGTCAGGATGACTACCCTCACAACTGACAAAGTGATCACTTTTGATGCTGATGACAGGGATACTGTCCAGGATCCTCACCACGATGCTCTGGTAATAACGTTATATGTGGCTAACCATTTTGTACGCAGGATATTGGTTGATAATGGCAGCTCCGTCAACATAATCCAATTAGAGACTCTGAAGAGAATGAATGTATCTCCAATGGATATCACTTCGAAGTCTACCGTGCTTGTTGGGTTCAGTGGAGAGGCTAGAAACACAGTGGGAGAGATAAAGTTACCAGTATATGTTGAAGGAGTCAACTCGATACAACGTTTCTGTGTAATGGATTCTCTATCCTGCTATAACATCATACTGGGAAGACCATGGATTCACGATATGAAGGCTGTGCCATCAACATATCACCAATGCATCAAGATACCTACCCCTTGGGGAGTTGTCAAAGTTGATAGTGATCAGCAGGAGGCGAAAGAATGCTACTCATCCTCGATGAAATCCTCAACCAAACCTAGTGCAGCATAGCAATTAAAGACGCGGGCCCAGGATATCGTGGAGGATCCGGAGCAGGATGTGAAGAAAATTATCCTGGACCAGGATAATCCCGATATTTCGGTGCTCGTAGGGATCAATATCCCTCAGGATATTGAAGAACAATTAATTAACTTTTTGAAATGCAGGATGTCAACGTTTGCATGGAAGCATGAGGATATGATAGGCATATCCAAAGATATTATCACTCACAAGCTTGGAATTGATAAATCATTCAAGCCTGTGCAGCAAAAAAGAAGAAAGTTTGCTCCTGAGCGGAACACGATTATCCAGGAGGAAGTTGAGAGATTATTAAAGTCCAGAATGATCAGAGAGGTTAAGTTCCCAAGGTGGCTAGCAAACATGGTTGTAGTACAGAAGAAAAATGGGAAATGGAGAGTTTGTGTGGACTACACAGACTTGAACAAAGCTTGTCCTAAAGACCCATTTCCTCTTCCCCACATTGATGCAATGGTAGATGCCACTGTCGGGCATGAAATGCTGACCTTCATGGACGCATCCTCAGGATTTCAACAGATCCAAATGGAGCCTTCTGACCAGGAGGATACTGCCTTCATGACACCAACAGGTATTTATTGTTATACAGCTATGCCTTTTGGTTTGAAAAATGCAGGTGCAACATACCAAAGATTGGTAAACATGATGTTCAAAGACAAACTGGGGGACACCATGGAGGTATATATCGATGATATGGTGGTAAAATCTAAAAAGGCTGAGGATCACCTCCAGGATATCAAGGGAGCATTTGATATCCTGGATCGATACAACATGAAGCTGAATCCTGCTAAATGCCTTTTCGGAGTGGGGGCAGGAAAGTTTCTTGGATATATGGTGACAAAAAGGGGGATAGAAGCAAGCCCAGAGCAGATCAAAGCTATCCTGGATATAAAATCACCCTCAAATATGAAGGACGTACAAAGATTGACAGGCCGAGTAACAGCTTTAAACAGGTTTATCTCGAGATCCTCAGAGAAGTGCAAAGATTTTTATGATATCTTGAAGAAGAACAAAAGATTCGAATGGGGGGAGAAGCATGAAGCAGCCTTGCAGGATTTGAAACGATATCTCTCAACCGCACCTTTATTGATGAAGCCTGAAAATGGTGAACCACTATCCCTATACCTTGCTGTATCAGGGAATGCTGTAAGTGCCGTTCTTATAAAAGACCATGAAGGTCAGCAATATCCTGTTTATTATGTTAGTAAAAGTTTGTTAGATGCTGAAACTAGGTATTCTCATTTAGAAAAATTAATATTAGCTCTAGTCATGGCATCGACAAAGCTTAGACATTATTTCGAGACACATAGGATACATGTTAAAACAAATTATCCTGTCAAAAATGTGCTTAGGAAACCAGAGATGTCAGGCAGGATGGCCAAGTGGTCAGTAAAGTTAAGTGCTTATGATTTAGTATATGAACCTAGAAATGCCATAAAGTCTCAAGCTTTAGCTGACTTTATGGCTGATTTCAGTAGTGATATTCAGGATGAGGTAGACCTAGAAGTTCAACAGTTAGGAGAATCCTCAGAACCCTGGACATTATATACTGATGGTGCATCTAATGTAAGAGGAGTAGGATTAGGAATACTACTAAAATCGCCACAGGGGGACATATTACCCCAGGCTATTAGGTGTGAATTTCCTGCTACTAATAATGAGGCAGAATATGAAGCTTTAATTGCAGGATTAGAATTGGCTAAGAGTATGAGTATCAAAAATTTGCAAGTATATGTTGACTCTTTGTTAATTACTAACCATTTTAATGGATCCTATGCAGTTAAGGGTGAGAAATTAATCGAATATCTCGATATTCTCAAAAAATTAGCAGGATATTTCGATGTTTTTATACTTGAACAGGTACCAAGGGAGGATAATGCTGAAGCGGATGCCTTAGCAAATTTGGGATCATCGATCAGGATACCCGAAGGGACCCAAATACCAATATTACATGTCTTATATCCTGCAACGAATCCTCAGGATAAAGAAGTAGCGGGTATTCAGGATCCTGGAGCAGAGCATCCTGAAGAGGATCCTAAATCCTGGACAGCTCCAATCATGAGATATCTCAAAGAAGGACACATCCCTGGAAATGAAAATCCTAAGGCATTTAGGATGAAGGTATCACGATTCACTATTATAAATAATATTTTATACAAGAAATCTCTTGCAGGACCGTATTTGAGGTGCTTGGAGGATCCTGAAGCCAAAGAAGTACTTCAGGATATACATGAAGGGGATTGTGGTAACCATGCTGGGGGCAGGTCGTTATTCTCAAAAGTATTAAGGACAGGATATTATTGGCCAACAATGAGAAAATATGCCGCAGAATATGCTCGAAGATGTGACGCATGTCAAAGACATAGTAACATACTGCATCAACCTGCTGAACCATTATATCCTATTGTTTCCCCTTGGCCATTTATGAAGTGGGGTATGGATATAGTGGGAAAGCTACCAAAAGCTCCGGGAGGAAAAGTCTTTATGCTAGCAATGACGGATTATTTCTCTAAGTGGGTTGAAGCTGAAGCATTTGTTCAAGTTAGAGACCAAGAAGTAGTATCCTTCATAAAGAGGAATATCCTGACCAGATTCGGAGTACCAACCGAGATAATCTGTGACAATGGTTCTCAGTTTATAAGCAAGAGAACTACTGACTTTTGCAAGAGTTGGGGAATCAAAATGATAACATCTACTCCAGTACATCCTCAAGCGAATGGACAAGCAGAATCCTCAAACAAGATAATTGTCAATAACTTAAAGAAAAGGCTTGGAGCCAAAAAAGGAAGATGGGCAGAAGAATTACCTTTTGTTTTGTGGGTTGATAGGACAACGGTAAAGAATGCAACAGGACAAACCCCATTTTCCTTGGTATTTGGAGCAGAAGCAATGATTCCAACGGAAATGACAATACCTACTGCAAGATCTACCCTAAGTGATCCTGAGCAGAATCCTGGAGCCTTGAGTCAGGATTTAGACACTATAGATGAGAAGAGAGATGCGGCAAGGCTAAGGATGGCAGCATATCAACAGAGAATATCCAGGGCATATAACAAGAATATTAGGACCAGAAGATTTAAGGTTGGAGATTGGGTGTTAAGAAAGGCTTTTCAGAATACTACTAATCCTGCCGATGGCAAGTTAGCTCCAAAATGGGAAGGACCATACAAAGTTGAATAAGAAGCAGGGAAAGGAGCATACAGACTCAAGAATATGGAGGGGGATATGCTACCGAGATCTTGGAATGCTATACACCTTAAGCTCTATTTCAAGTGAGTTTAGAATTTAATTTCTAACTCAGGATGGTATGAATTCTACCCTTTTTTAAATATGTTTGGTTTAATTTGTTCTTTGTAATTCAATACTGACTTAAGCATCGGAGGGGTGTTAGCCAATCTAACACCCACCTTAGTTTACAATTGTTTTGCAGGATATGTTCCAGGATATAGCTCCAGGATATGTACTCAAGATAACTCGAAAGATTAGAGGATTGGCCCCCTCTCTCACGTACAAGGGATCCTGATCCCTTCACAGGTTTAAAGGTATTCACCTTTCTTCCGAATTGGGTTTAAACACCCTGCCTGGAGCGCAAGTTATTCAGGGATAGTTCAAGGTGGCGGGACCAGTCCATGTAAAAGTGGCTGACAATTTCGTTACTGTTGGCTATATCCTGAATCCTAAAGGTATATGAGGATTGATCACCCTCTCTCACGAAAGGGTATTTTCATACTCTCTAAGGTTTAAAGGTTTTCACCTTTCTAAGTCTTGGAGTTTATATACTCCCGCCTGTAGCGCATGAAAATTTGGGATTTTCCCCAGGATACAAGGGATTTATTTCCAGTACATCCTTGGGTTTTACCCTTGGGACCTAAAAAATTGCCTATACGATGGAGATTGACATACAGAAGATTTCTAAGTATTTAAAGACATTGTACACAGGGGACATTCCTACCAAGGTGGTGATGTAGGCTAAAAGGATGAGGCTCGGAACTAATGCACTAAGTACCTCGCACAGGGGACATCTTCATTGGAAGAGTTGTGACGTGATGTCGTGGTCACAATCAAATTTAATCCAATTACTACTAATAGCTAGCGGTAAGTGGGTATCGAACACAGGGAGTTTGTGGAATGTATGTTATCTAAGTGTATATATAACTTGACTAAATTAATCTAATGCAAATAAAATAAATTCAAAAGTGGGTTTGATTGGTTGATTTTTAAAACTAAGATTAACTAATTAAATTGCAAAATAAGAATTAAGTTTGTAAACAATTTAGAGACAAATAACTATCTTAAGTTTCCGGTTTGCTTCGACATTTGTGCGATCATTCAACTAGAAAGAATCACATAGACATGATTCATGTATGATTACTTGTTGTGATAAAAGGGAACTAAGTACTCGGATTCCTAGAACGCGAGGTTGTTACCCGATGACCAATTAATCAATACCCAATCCTAATTCTACCTATGATATCTCGATTGCCAACGGCACCAAGAACGTATAGTTTCGAACAAGATTAGCACATTAATTAACAATTTACAAGTAAGCAATCACACACCATAACAAACAAATCACAAAGAAGAGTTCATTATTCTAGAAATATAAAATCAAAACACAAAGTCTTACACAAACCTTCAACCCAAGATAATCATCAAAAGTTTAGCCATTCATGAATTGAACAACCCTCCTCTACCAAGTCCCCAATTCGTTCCCCCAAAAGAAAAACTAAAAAAAAAATAAGAACCACTAACTCATCCCCCTAGCTCCAACAACCACCACCTTTTCGTCTCTACTTGTGTAACCGAAAAATAATGATTAGACACAATAAATCCCATCAAATTGGCCATTAAATGAATAGGTTACAAAGTGTATGCGTGTGTTTTCTTTTGGTAACCTCCCCCAAGTCTACCAAAAATAATAAATAATTTTGGGCCTTGGTCTTGGTCTGCGTGAATTGATGTCTGCCGCCAAAAATCACATGTGCTCCTTCTTATGTTCCTTCAACAATTGAGAATCATGATGATGTTGTCTAGCAAGTCCACGTGACTTCTTTTTAATCCTCCAATTAATGTTGATAATGATTCATTAAAATAATAATATTGCCATCAAAAGTCAAATGCCTTTTGTATCTCCTGTATGCGAGCCCGTAGTCACGTGATGTTGCCTTCATGTTGGCAGCCCAATCAACAGTCCCCTTTCAAAATTCTGCCAAGCCCATATGTGAATTATGATGATGATAACTCCAATGACCGGCCCACTATGTGCTAGCCTATGTCTTCATTCATATATAATGTTCTTTTATTTCCTAAACTCAAAAGTCACGTGAGTCCCATTGATGTTGATGGTCATCATTATTTAATAGAGTTGCACACTTATTTTCCCTCATTTGATGTCAGCACCATGTGCCTCTTTTTTTTCTTAACCGTAACCTACGACTTCGAAACGTAGGCTACGCTCCCATGTTGCTGTTTCCTTTTTTCTCGTTAACTTCCGTAGCCTTCGTTCTTGTACGTTCTTGTGCATTCGAGCCATCTCTTGAGCCACGCTTGTTCCGTTTCATCACTACGCTCTCTAACTTCGCCGTATTATGCGTTTTACCTGTGAAATTACAAACATACGTAGTTAACATATTCAAAGCACATTATCACTTTAACTACAATAATTCACACAAAATACGCACGTTAACACTCGGGTTTCACAACCTCCGTCAAGTTGCAAAGGGATTGAAGTTTGGTAATAGGTTTATACCCTATCTCTGGTATGATCTTTCCTTTGTAAACATCGTCTAAGTTTTTAGTAACATTATGTTTTATAAAAGGTTAAGTATCCTGATATATTCTCAAAGTCTTTTTCAGGATATTTGATTAAGGTGTTTGAAACTAGTATTAGTTTGGAACTTTGATCATTTAAGTATTATCGAAAACTGGTTTTGGAAAAATAGATTGTTTTTTTTTAAAGCTTTCTACAAAGTTGAACGAACTATTGGGAGACCTATCTAATAAAAAAGTTTTTGTAACATATTGCTGAGCATATTGATCAGGATATTTTCATAAGATGACAATACAAAATTTTTACAAAGCTAAGAGTTACACTAAGTAATGTAAGGCAACATCAAATAAGTCAAAAGATAGTTATATTATTAACAAGTCAAAAGTTGTGCTTTTGGTTTCACCTCAAACCGAGGCCCATCCGCCAAAAGCACAATTAGTTTTTACCATACTTGTGTAACGGTTGCAGGATATATCACAAAACAGGACCTGTCCACCTACAACCGTTATCACATTCAAAACGAGTTATACTAATTGATGACCAAGGGCTTCGTCCTAAAACCTAGGACCCATCCACCTTTGGTCATCACATTGTTCTAGTGCAGGAAATGTAAATTGTTTAAAGACAGGAAAAGTAAATTGTTTATGCAACCACAACCATGAAATTTAAAAGTGGGCTCTGGCCTTGGCACGTATATCCATCATCGCCCACTCCGCTGTCTAAGAAGCGACACCTTCTTGATCAGCAACCTCCTTCCCAGCATTCGCCCCAGCATCAGCCTCAGCATTCTTCTCGGCATCATCATCAGCATTGGTCACTTCTTCAGCCGCCTTAGAGGGCTCTTCACCAGCATGCTTTGTAGGATGAGCAACGGGATGACCTCCAAGATCCTGAAGTTTCTCCTCCCAAGCCTTTATATTCCAGGAGGGGCATTCGAAGCCCATATCCCTGGCTTCGTAAGCCATCCTTATCCTGGCTTGGAGAAGAGAGACGACCACGGATGCTTTGAGGCTATCCCGATATGAACTCATATTCTGCTGGTATTGGAGAAGGGCGACATCTAGTTTGGCTTGAGCATCCTCGTTGGCTTTGTGGAGAGTAGTCTGGTGATCCCGGATCATTGCCTTGTATTTGTCTTCATAATGCTGGGATTTAGCAGTTGCAATGGTTCCTTGGTCAGCTATAGTGGCCTCAGCTTTCTCCAGCTTGATCTCCAACATCTTGTTAAGCCCGCAAGCGTCTTCATACAAGTGCATAAGACGATCCAGACCCTATCGATAAAGACACAGGTATTGATGTAAAAAATAAGCAGGATAAGGACTAACATACTTGTGCAGGATATCGAAAGGAAAATTCTACCTGTTTGAGGAATGAGGTGGCTTCGTTGAACCCATGATTCTCGAGAGAGAATGTTTCAGAAACAGCTGGGGAGTCCGTCTCCTTTCTCTTCCGAGAGCTGGATGCTCGGGTCCTGGATGCTGGAGGGCCTTTGGGAGCAGAAACAGTCTTCGAGGAGGTAGGCTTTGGTGTAGCAGACGGCTTTGGCCTGGATTCTTGTTTGATGGGTTCGAGGCTGGAGTAGCAATCCAACTCGTCAAGTTGGAAACCTTCAAGGTTGACAACCGGTACTGCACGAGGGAAGATGTTCTTGAACTCATCATACTTTTGAAAAATAATTGATTTAGAATATATGTAACTACTGAGAATGTGCTTACCAGACATCTCTGAGCTTGATTTCTGGCTTGAATCTGTGAGAAACAGGGAGAAAGTTCTTTCACTGACAGGAAGTCGATAGATTTCTTCGATCTTGGATTCAGATTCTGCGCTGGGAGGTACTAAATCTCTGAAGTTCGCTGCATAAAAATGTCAGGATATAAGTCTGGGATATAGTTTGAGGATATAATTGGGGATATTCCTAAAACCCTAAATCCTACCCTTGGTTAACCATTTAACTGGCATATCGAAACCCTTATCAATAGAATCTCTTTTTACGAAAAAGAATTTTCGTCGCCATCGATCCTCGTTCTTGGAGGCCTTAAGAACCAAAGGGTTCTTGGAGGTAGAAAACAGAAGAAAACGACAATCGCCATGGGATCTCAACCGGTATGCTATAGGGAGGTCTTCAATAAACAGGTTGGGAAAATGACGAGACTTGATTTGATCTAGCACTATCAAGACTCGCCAGACCATTGGCATAACCTGGGCGTAACTAAGGCCGGTGAGGTCAAAAAAGCTAGAGATAAAGGGTGGAAACGGGTACCGGAGTCCAAGAGAGAAAGGGTAAGCGAAAAAACAAACCCACTCGTCGGATGACACGTCCGATCGGGCTTCCCGGTCGAAAGGGCGAAAGACTGTTCCGGTGGGGAAGGCACCGGAATCTTTAAGAGCAGCGATGTCGGCATTGTTGAAACAGTAGACTTCCTTTGATGGGTTGCAAATAAGGTTTTGACTTACGAGGGCTGATGCCGGTCGGTCCGATCGGGATTTCGTTCGTGGTGCCATGAAAAGTATTGAGCAAACTAAAAGAGATTCAAGAAAGAAGGATAGAAAGGAAAATACCTGATGTCCGCTTGAAGATAAGGATAACCGTAATAAGGAGTCCCTCGGTTAATATAGGATGAATATAGGGGGGTAAAGAGTAAATAATGCTTTGGAAGTTGCACCGCTGTCATTTCAAGGGTCTAGTCGTATTAATTGCCTTAAGTTATGAGGTGAAACTTTTGAAATATATCCGTTGGATTGGTATCCCAACTGATATATTTGGGGACAATTGTTATGGCTCATTTTCTGAATATACGTATCCTGACTAATATCCTGCTTTTAATTGTTTGTTTGTGACCAGGATACTGGACGGGGATATTGCTTACATCTTGGGCGATATCCTAAGTTTGAGTAAATTAAACACGTGCAGGTTAATGGCTGCAAGTTACTAACGGTCATCAGGACTTCTTCTCCTCAAGACTCGGACGTGTTTGTTGAAGGAGAGACGTTGAACCCGAAAGACCAGGTCTACAACGTTCGATTAAGGAATATTCGGTGGATCCCGGAAGTTTAGGATAGTTTGTTACATTATCTTTACTATAAATAGATGGGGGCGGATCAGTTTAAGGCACACAATTTTTCACTAACACTCTCGAACACTTTCACTCTCTAGCTCATTGCAAACACCACACTTGTATTCAAATTTCATTGTAACACATAGTCGATCCGCACCACATCCTGCACTGTATCCTGACGTTTGAAGTAATAAGAAGAACAAGGCAGCTGCGATTGTCAGCTCCCGAGGTTTTATGCCGGCGATCTAGATTGATCAAGGGCTTTCCTCGTACATCTCGTGTCGTTTACTTTCCTTTTGCTCATAGTTTGATCATAGATACAGCTCTATATCCTGAGCCGTATCCTGAATACTGATTTTCTAAATAACTTAACAAACATATTTTTCACACATATTTCTAGCACACTACCTCACTTAACTAATTTGATCACTAAATTGCTTAGGTAATTTTTGACCAAAACAGTACTCATATTAAAGATAAAAAAAATACTTGATTTTATGGTATATTTAAAAAAAATAATGAAGTATATAAAAGTTATTTTAGTTTAAAAAACCTTGGTGGAATTTGTATTTAATTGAAAATGGTCAAATGACTAGCAATTTTACGAAATTACCCCTAACTTGTTAGTACTAATTTTTAATTATAAGGGTTTTATTTATAATCAACCCCAACTCTTGATTTAAACTATCAATGGTTCAGATCTGTTGTTACGGTTCTTACAGTTAGCACTGTTTGTACAGGATCTCAACTCTGTTGGATATTTTAGTGTAATTGGGATTGATTTGGTGAGCAAAGTGAATTGTAATACACATCAAACAAGCTAGGAGGTGCGGGAGTACACACTTGTTTGAGTTGTTATAATTCTAAGTGTTCGTGACGGATCCCCTAATCAATGGGGGTTCCAAAGAGGCAACGCCCCCTTGGTGAGGGTCCTTGGGTTACAACTTGCAACCCAGGGTTCAAGGGGCAGAGCCCTTGGCAGAGGTCGAGTTGTGCTTTACTAAAAAATGCATTAGAAATTTAATTTTCTAGAGATTTAGCTTTATTTTCAAGATGAAAATTAGGGCATTTTGGAGGCAATTTTTATTCAAAAGAATAACTGCCTAAAGGCTTACCGGTGGTTTTTCATCCCTTTTTCGAAATCATCTTTGGTTATACAAAATACCTAGCTAAAAAAATCACATCAATTCACATACTAAGTTCTACTCAATCTGAGTTGTAGCCGATTGGATTTTTCAAATGAACCTATGAAATAATTCGATTTAAAAGTGATTACATCCTTCTCAGATCATCATCCGTTGAAATCTTAATTCCTCCAACACATAATACCATGAGAATCGGTATTTGATTAGGAAAATAGGGAAATCCATCACAATATCGATATATACGAGTATTCAAATGTGATATGAATTTAGATATGTATCATGACTTAGTATTCAGACAATTCAGTATTCCTTTTTAAACAAGTGAAAGCACTGGCGGTACTAGAACTTTTAGTCAAAGTGTCATCAAAAGGTTATTTTCTTTACAGGTTACAATTAGAGGGTCCATCTCATATTTGTTTTTTTAACTCAAATTTTTTATATAAAAATTCAATAAAATTCTTGAGATCGGAGGGTCAGCGGACCCTCTTGACCCTCCTCTGGTTCCGCCCCTGAGTGAAAGTACTATATTATAACTAGTACTATTAAGGAATACTATCATACACAGTAATATATTCATTTCAATCACTGAGATCACAATCCATGTAATTATCATGGACCAAACATTAGGTATGCATTTCAATAGTTCAGATCACAGTATCACACATAATATGTACCCCACGTAAATTCTTATAATATTCAAGCGTCACACGCATATGTCGTAAATCATCAAAGTTCACACCCGTACGCAAATTTTTGTTACTAACCGTTGAGAAGTTAAAAAAAACAAGCCTACCAAAGAAAATAGTGCTAGTTAGAGCCTTCTAGTACGCATTCGACCAATCACAAGGAAAACCGAGGCTACTGATACCAAGATTCAAGTGATTAAAGGATCCGCTGGAAGAGGAGCCCGGGGTGCATCAATGCCGAGTGGCTTGATATCTCTACTTCTCATATAAGTCAAGAATTGACCCGGTAACTCTTCCAATAGAGCCTGTACCATTGATCTCTCTCCACCTACACAAGGTAAATAAAATGTGTAAATTTATGTTGAGCAAGTTTTACCGATGAAGAACATGCACACAAAGCCTGTTTGCAAAATTAGGGGTGCATACAAACCTAGCCCGAGCTGGCGTTGAAATTTTTTATAGCTCAAGCTCGGCTAGTTTATTATTTTATTTATTATCTTACTTATATACATATATATTTATAGCTATAATACGTACACACACATATATAATTATGTAATTAGTGACTTCTATATATATGACTATCTATTATGTAATTATGTATTTATTATATAACATAAAAACTATTATATTTACAATATTACAGGCTTGTTTAGGCTCGAAAATCTAGTTAAACTTGGTATGTGACGCTCAGGTTTATTAGATAAGCTCCAAAAAAGGCCTTGAGTTAGTGGTTGATGACTTAAACAGCACAGTTTTGGTGATTCAAGTCGAATTTTCCCTCGAAATCCATTTGACACATTTCCTTTTTAACTTAACTTTTTTATTTTCCCATTTGACCCGTTAAGAGATGAACATATCTCAAAACCGACCTATACATAAGTAAATGGGTCGAAACTGATATCTTTAATTTAAATATAGAAAACTGTTTAGAACATAATTTATACGTTACTTACGCTGTACATCACGCATGGGAACGAACTGAACAATATCTCGAGTAGCTACTCTTCCCGTTGAGCTCTCCAAACGTGGTCCGGTATCAGCATCCAAAATCTGTTACATGGTATTGTTAGGGTTGCAAATCACACACGGTGACGTTTGCAGGAAAACGTAATCATTTACCTCCATTTGTTTAAAATCAGCATTACCCACTCCAACGATTAGAATTGAGAGGGGCAGATCAGAGGCTCTGACGATTGCGTCTTTAGTCTCTTGGAGATCGGTAAGAACTCCATCCTAATAAAATAACATACAATTTATATATTTTATAAAAATTAAAAAGAGTAATGCGTATATATAATTGATTTGTAACATGTTTACCGTTATGCTTAGCAATACAAAGTACTTGGTGGGATTGGTTGAGAGGGATTGAGCAGCTATTTCTGCAGCTTGGTTGATTACTTGACCAAATAAAGTGGGTCCATGAAGAGAGACGGTATGCAACGTGTTCTTATAAGCACCCATTATGCCTTGCACTCCTTCAACCTGCAATATAATGTCGGGAAACAAACGAGTCTTCTACTTTAGCCATCTGCAATGATTTTACTATGTGAAAAGTAGTACAGGTGACAAAACAGGCGGGTTGGGTAACGGGTCAAATAGGGTTGGGTCAAAACGAGTAATTTTAGGTGCAGGTCAAACGGGTTGGGCCCCACAACACTTTTTGTTCATTTTATAACTTTGTACATAAGGTTTTATGCATGATAATAAAAAATATATATAACTTCTATATAAAACGAGCTAGAACAAGTATTTGAATTGAATACAGGTTCTAAAGCATTTGACGTGTTTAATCTGTCCTACTCATGTGACATGTTTCATTTGTTAGTTATTTTTTCATATTTTACCGTTTAAAATGTTATCAAACAAACATAAGGGTCAAAATTGGTCAAACTGGTCTTAAGGTGGCACCTCATGCACATCTGGGTCAGTTATGGTCCAATGGGTCAAAATTAGCGTCCGTAGGAGGGTGATATGTAAAAACAATCAAAGGGATGAAGAGATTGTGGAAGGTTTACTTGATAAAAGGGCAAATATGTAAACAAGACACATGCAACTTTTAGTAGTACATAAAGCAACGCTTCACTAACGTAAAGAATTTTACCTCGAAGCTACCAGCATTCCCACTGAGGTTGAAACAATGAGATACAGACCCATCGTATAGTTTCCCACCAAAACCCCAAGCAGGAAAGCGTTTATCATAATCATAAACTTGTATCACTTCTCCAACCTCCATAATAGCCTGTAATCAGAAAGATAAACATATTACCGAATTAGAAAACTTGTATAACTCTGTACAAAACAGTTCAGTCAGTATATTTAAGCTACTAACCTGCTGGTATGCATTTAAGTAGCTGCTATCATAGCCCATGTAATGCAATGAATCCCGCTTACGTGGGTCACCATTCGAAGCTGTCAAGAATTCGAATCATTTAGTAGATATCACATTTTAGTGTAATTAAGTAAAGCACACTTACCTGTAAAATCAACAGCAACCATGAAGTTGAGTTCAAACCCACTAGAAATATAATCAAGAAAACTATACAACTCCTTCTCTTCATATCCGTCCACATAAAGTCTACCCTTGAGAACCTATAACAACATGTAAACAAAAGACATCTTCACACATGATCTAGATTCATTTTTTGTAGTTAGAATGCTTCATTAATTGCAAAGTACAGTATTATACAATTCTTTTAAGACAACAAATGAATATAGTTTACCTTCTCATGATCTTTGTGACGAGAAGATGGAAAGACAAGATTTGCACCCGCATTTGCTTTGTGAAGATTTTCCATATCTTGAATTGATGTATGCAGTTTACTGTAAATAATAAAAGCTTTCACAGTTATTTCCCCATAATTTCAATATCTTTCCAGTAAAGAAGACAATGTTTCACGAAAGTGAGATGTGTTATTATGCACAAAATAATAAAAACTTTACCCGATAAATGTGTGGTTTCCGTTGCTATTGAAGTCAAAACACTCTATTACTAGAGGGTTATCCTGTAAAAATAAATAAAATATATGTAAAGACGATTTCAGCACAAATACAGAATAATGCATAGATAATAAAATTAACCAACTTCACCTTGGTCACATATTGCTGCATAGTTATACACAATGGCTTCCATACAGGGTCCAAATTGTTGTTCACTACTTCTGTCTTGCAAATTGGAATAGGACTTCCGGCCTCAACGACCCTAGAAATTCTTAAAAACGGATCCTAAAGAGGTAAAAATAATAAAGTTGAAAGCCGAATGATTTTATTACAACTTTGGTTAGTAGCTATTGAGTGAGAGTAATTACACTTTTAGAGAAACAATCCTTGTTATCCAAGCTTGAACATCGGAGTCTCATCTCAACAGCCATTTTGGAAGCAATGGTTTCCTCTGCATGAACGGTTATTGAACCCAAATTTCCGATATCATGCCCGTTTTTACCATGAAGTTTTAAGGTCACACTTCGGCTTCGGTGAGTCATGATCTGCCAGTGTTAAGTGAACAGGAATAATACCTTAAATTCTAAACGATTATTTAGTTATACTCCGTTTGGGAATCCTAAAAGTGCAAGTAAACTAACCTCTGACAAAACACAGTTAGCTTCACCAATAAAATCTTGGTCTTTTAAGTCCAGCATCTGTGCCACATATACAATCGATTGCATTAGAAACACACTTTGAGAGACTTTCGACCCGTAAGAACTATTTGACCCTTTAGAGATTAAAAAAACATAACAAGAATCAACACATTCATAAGTAAATGGAACCTTCGTTGACAAATTATGATACTTTGTATCCACATCATACACCCGGATGCTGAAAAAGAACACGGAGATATGCAGACAATTTACTAAATATTCAATGGTGTCGTACCAAATGGTATAAACAACAAAACAAACTAGCAGGATGCTTACACCAATGGCTGAACAACCTCAAAGTGAAATGCAACATTGATTTTCTGAATCCACATGGGATTCAAGTTGTTCATGATCACCTCCGTGCGACCAACTTCCTCGAGTTCCTCGCGAATTCCACTTTTCTTCTTCGCATATACAACTGCCATTGGGTCACTCTACAATTAAAAAAAAAAACATAACATCAACATATTCTTAGGTTTGCTGAATTGCAAAACAAACAACAATGTCAAATTAAGATACAGTTAGTTAAAGTACCTTTGACATGATGTCAAGATCTCGTAATTTTGAAGCTGACAAAGATAACTGCGATTTCATCATCAAGAAGTCAGTCAGTCACACGTGGAGAGAAATTGCTTCCAGGAGATAGACATATACAACTACTAGCATATTGCACAAAGCCAAGGTTTAAAAAAACGGAAACGAGTTTTGAGGCATTTTCCCTTCGCCTCACGAGGCGTAAGCCTCGAGGGGAACCGAGGCGTAAGCCCGAGGCGGAATTAAAAATAAGTATAAAAATTATATATCTTTTAAAAAATTAAATACTAAACGTAAAACATATAACTTTCCTAATGTAAATAAACTTGTGAGAATTGTTTTGGGTTAAATATGATAAAAGTTTAATGTTTAAGGGTCCTAATGTAAGTTTTTGTAAATGGAATGAATAAAAGAGCCGTCCTTTTTTCAGTAACCCTAAAAGAGTTACGCCTCCATCATCTTCTCCATTCCTGAAACCCTAATTTTTCTTGGTCACTCATCGCTACAAGCCAGGTACGTTTCCATCTTTAATCTACTTCTAAGTTTCTACTCTCGACCCTGTTTTCTTCGGTAACCCCATAAAACCCTAATTTCTCTAGCCTAAAAAGACATGTACGCCTCTTAATTTCCATTCCGCCTCGACAAGAAACGTCCGCCTCATACCTTTGAGGCGTACGTATAAAAACAAGCAGTGAGGCGCCGTCTCAGATTCGATTTCTGGACGTTTTGCCTCGAGGAGCGCCTCAAAACGGACGCCTCGAGCGTTTTTTTAAACCATGCACAAAGCTGAATAGAAAGTTGTTTTGTGTTTGATCTTTAATACCACTATCATGTTATGTGTTCCATGTATGGAAACTTAAGTCATGTTGACTTCAAATTTACTAAGCGAACAAAGTTACCTAAATATTCTCTAACATGGCATAAAAGGTGGTATGTTTAAATCTTAATAGAATCTACTATAAACTACATAGCATTGTCTAATACCAATCAAAAAAGAGTATACAAGGAAAATTTGCTAATGTGTAGCAAGTCAGTGGTATCCCAAAAACTTTTTTTTGGATACAGGGGTATAGGGTATCCTCGATACATAAAACGGAGAGAAATTTTTTTTTTGTACTAATTTTACACTCCGTCGACAAAGTTGAGGGGTAGCCCGTGCTACCCCTCCTTGTACATTAGATCCGCCCCTGGTAGTAAGCTAATAGCCTAAGTAAAACATAACACATTAGCAGTGTGTATTTAGATATGCTTGCATCTATTGTCCAGACGTAACCATAGACTACTACACGATTCGACATATAATGTCTTTGCAACTTTCATAAAAACAAATGCAGTATTTGACAATATTGTGGATTGAAACCATTATAAGACATGAGACTTGTCCCACATCGGTTGTATGGGCAACAAATGTGGGGACGTGGGGTTTATAGATTAAATAGACTAGTCTTTTTGGTTGAGTTCTGTTGTTTAACAGACAAGTTCTAGAATTCCATATATTGTGAGAATCAACTATTTTATGGATTGTTGGGTTGTGAGTTTTTTAAGGTGGAACAAAAAATATTAGACTAAGAGGTTGTTTGGCAACTTCTGAATAGGTAAGTGTTGAATCCTGTAAGAGATCTGAACCATTAAGTGTTGAACCAATAACAGTATTAAGTGTCAGTATAATGCTAAACCATTTAGACTCAGTATATACACATGTTTGTTTTATGGATTGTATGTTGCGAGGGTGTGACTCCACTACGTATAGTCTTATGATCAGAGTTTCAACTAGAGGTGTAAGGGAACCGGAAACCGTTTTGAAACTGCTTTGGCAATAACCGGTTAGGAACCGAACCGCCTGTTTGTAATCAGGTTGGGGTTCCCTCCGAAACCGGTTTTGACTTTTGTTGACTACACCAAGAACCGGTTTCCTCTAAATTTTCAACACCGGTTTAAAACGGACTGATCATCGTTAATGCCCCAAACAACTGTTAGATATTTTAGTGTAATCGGGGATTGACTTGGTGATCAAGGCGAATAATAACACACATCAAGCAAGTTAGGAGGTGCGGGAGTGCACGCTTGTTTGAGTTATTATAATTCGAAGTGTACGGGCGGAGCCCGTACTCTACGGGGGTTCCAAGGGGGCAGCGCCCCTGGGAGCAGGGTCCAAGGGGCGGCAGCCCCTGGCGGGGTCCAAGGGGCAGAGCCCCTAGCAATCCAGGTGCAAGTCATTGGCAAGCAATGAATCGAGTATTTAGGTACTTGAAAGGAACCATGAAATATGGTTTGACCTATACTGGATTTCCTTCGGTTTTAGAAGGTTATTCGGATGCAAGTTGGATTAAAAACAAGGAAGATCATTCTTCCACGAGTGGATGGACTTTTCTGCTTGGAGGAGGTGCCATATCTTAGGCATCTAAGAAACAGACTTGCATTACTGATTCGACAATGGAGTCTGAGTTTGTAGCATTAGCCGCAGCTGGCAAAGAAGCTGAGTGGCTAAGAAACTTGATTTATGAAATTCCATTGTGGCCTAAACCTATATCACCAATATCTATTAGATGTGATAGTGCTGCTACCTTGGCTAAGGCCTATAGCCAAGTGTATAATGGGAAGTCTAGACACTTAGGTGTTAGACACAGCATGATTCATGAGCTCATCATGCATGGGGTGATATCGGTGGAGTTTGTGAGAACTCAACAGAATTTAGCCGACCACTTAACCAAAGAGTTATGTAGAGATCTTGTGCACAAGGCGGCTGTAGGGATGGGATTAAACTCCACCTGAGATTTCTCGTGTTAAGATACCCAATTCCCACCTAATATGACGTTAGGTGCTGAATTCAATGTAGAAAGCTTAACATCTAGAAATTGGAACACATTAGTAGCATCATCCCAAGGTATGTGTTCAGACCTGCAAGTTAAAGGAGGTTGAAGGTTTTCTTCTTAATAGTTCTTTGAAAAATTGCATATGCAGGTGCAAGAATAAAGAGCTACCTATATGAGCATGAAGTTTAGCCGCTTCAAGAAGCTAGGACTTGGCTTTGATATGTTCATTGAAGGATGGGACACAGGCTAGTAAAAATAGTGTCAAGAAAGAACATTAGAGTATGTAAACTTGTGTGTATATTATCTTCATGTATTCACTGAATAGAAAGGGTTCAATCCTTAGCGACACCCCTATATTCGAATATTTGGAATGTGTAATATACTAATGTGAAATTCAATCGTCGCGATATTTCATTTATGCATAAGTTTGATTGTTTGTGAATTTGTTTAAGTTAATCAAGGATTACGCTAAAATGGGGGAGGATTGTTAGATATTTTAGTGTAATCGGGGATTGACTTGGTGATTAAGACGAATAATAATACACATCAAGCAAGTTAGGAGGTGCTGTGCACGCTTGTTTGAGTTATTATAATTCGAAGTGTACGGGCGGAGCCCGTACTCTACGGGGGTTCCAAGGGGGCAGCGCCCCTGGGAGCAGGGTCCAAGGGGCAGAGCCCCTGGCTGGGGTCGAGATAACTGCCAATTTTTTGTCATTTCGTTAAATTGCCTTAATGAAATCGCATCAGAAAATTTTATTTTCTGAATTTTGTCACATTTTCGAAATGACAAAAAATTGGCAGTTTTTTGGGCAATTTTTCTGAAAATCGAGATAACTGCCACTAGGCAGTTACACCCCAAAAAATTCCCAATTTTTCGTAGACAGTTTCTTGGTTACAATCCACTGGTTCGAAATTTCACACACACGATCATACACTTGTTCAATTTCTCGAAATCAGAGTTGTATCCGATTGAATTATTCGGGTGAACCACCGAAATAATTTGATCTGAGAGTGATTACACGCCTCTCTGATCATCCAGCAATCGAAATTCCCCAACAACAACATCCAACAGAAGGCGATTTCAACTTCAAATCATAACCTAAATAACAATACGACGCCGTATTATACCTCAATTCGCGTGTATAGCGGTTGAAGACCTTTGGACCGATAGAAGTAATCAACAGCCTCATCTACATTGCCGCCACCGCCACCACCGCCAACGGCCGCTTTTCCACCGCTTACGTCGGAAAAACACCCCCCCATTCTTCGTACAATTCTGGTCAAGATCGATCAACTTTTGATGAGAATAACAACCAACAGTAGAGTAGGGTAAACTTTGTATTCAAATCACATGCAAAATTCAATCGATTAAATAGAGAATTTGAATTTTGGAAGCTGATCATGTTTTTTCCGGGATACTTCCTGGTAATGTTAATGTAACAGGGATTAGGGTTTTAGAATTTTTAGTGTAACAGTTAATATAAAGAAATATATTTCTTTTATTAAAAGGTTATATTTAGTAGACGTATAACATAACAAATAATGTATACGCGTTATATTGAATGTGTGTATATCAAGGAAAGGAAAATATGTTGTAGTATGAAGAAGGTTTGTAGAAAATATGTGTAGCCAGATTAAACTGACTGAATCGATTGTGATTCGGGTAAATCGGATTGGGTACTGGGTTTGATGAAACACTAGATAGCACTGGCTCTTTCGCTGGGTCGTCTCGTATAGGATGGTTCAACTTTTGTTCTCCACTCGACGAATGATTGATTCTTCTAAGGTATACTGCAAAACGAACAACACCGGTGACTCACTACAAGGAGGAGAAGATGGGGGTTCTCATTGTAACCACCAAGAATAAGTAATCGTTTTGAGGATAAGTGGATATAGAATGTGAGAGTAAGAAATTAGATCCTTAAACCTGGAGGTTGAGTCTTGTATTTATAGTCAGAGAATTGTGAAGTAAGGAGATTGCAAGCTAGCAGTTGTTTGCCAGCTGTTCGACAAGAGGAATATACATTCTGTCCCTTCTGACATGGTCAGGCCTGGAGATGACGTGGCGTATGGTTATTCGCTCCAGCTCAGCATCCTTTCGTACTGGCTGTCGGTCTGTCCCATAGAGATCTTGCGATCGGTGCTGGCGTCCTACCATTGGTGCCACCTGTCGTCCTTTCTATCTGCTGAGAGCATCCTCTTGTTTGCCAGATGTCGCTTTCCAGAACCTTCTATAACCCTTTGTATTGCGGGGTCGCTAGCTTGGAGTGGTGTGGTCCTCTTGACACGTGTCCATTCGTGATTAGGGACCGTACCTTTTCAAGGTTAATAGAAGTCGGATGATTGGATATATCGAAGTAGCTCAGTTATGTTAATCTTTTTGAACGGCGAACACGTACTTCCCTAAAATGAGTAAAATTCACCTATTGCTCATCACGTCGAATTGGAACCTGCACCGCTTTGGTTTGGAAAAACACATGGTGCCACTAGGCTAAGAGGCAATCGGATATCTATCAAAGCCAAACAACCTGGAACCTGATCCATTGATACCCGAAAACTAGATAATCTAAAGTACTAAACCCGACAAATCGAATTACACTAAGGATTGGTTATTAGATACAATATCATATAAAAAACACACAATCTACCTAAAACCTGATTATATATACCCAAACGACACCAAAATATACAAACACATACACCATGTGACATAGTTACGACGGACATAAGGGAATCCTTGTTGATCAAGTGACTCGTGCAATGTTTTTTTATAAAACCTGATTATATATACTCGAACCGATATGAAGGAAGAGAGATTCAAGAGGGCATAAGAGGCGGCGAGAAAGGATGTGGAGCGTGCATGATATTACACAACATGATCTTGAAGGCGAAGGTCATGCAATACCACTGGTCCACATAAGAGATCTGCCCGTTGAGCCAGTTTTTGACGAAAACGTCCTCGCGGAGTTGCATGATGGACATACATTTTCGGCCTCGGAATGATTCCATGGAATACATTGCATCTCTAAATCTACCATACCTTGAGGAGTCGGACTTGGAGTAGTTTATCTATGTTTTTTATTTGTATTTTACAATGTGTCACGTTTTTATTTTTAATGGTGTGTTGGATGTTTAATTATTAAGAAATGTTTTTTTTTAATTTATAGGAATAATTATTTTTGTGTTTGATTATTTATATTTGTAATAAAAAAAGAAAAAAAAAGACGTTAACCCGATTTACGTGACGCCACTAAATAGGGTAGGAGAGAAAAGCGGATGACCTAAGTGACGTGGTACAAAGAGACTGGTGGAACTTAGGTCGTGGGGTATGGGTTCGGGAAGAGAACGGGGAAAGCCGAGGTGGAGCTTTTGCTGACGGGGAACACCGTCCCCCCGATGGTTATTCAAGTTTGTTTTAGTTTTAAATAATACACCTTAGAATTTGGTTTTAATTTTTAAAAAAACGCCTCAAATTTGTTTTTAGTTATACATGTTAAAGTTTTAAAGTTAATTGTAATTTAAATTTATGCTAAGTTATTTTTATTTTAATAAATTAAACTAATAAAAAATGTCATTTATAAATAAAAAAATATAAAAAATGGAAGGGGAAGAAAGGGAACCACACTCTAGGTTTGGGGGAGGATGTTGATGTGAAAGTAGAGAATGATGTGACGCTAATGTAGAATTGGGGAAAGAAGGGAAAAGGGAAACCACACCCCACAGTTTATTAGGCTAAAGGGTATGGTGATGGTCCTCCAAAGGAGGATGATCCGCCACGTAGGCGCCACGTCATAGTCCTCCCAAGTATGGTCCATCCCACAAAACTAGAGGGTATGGGAGGATGATCATACCCCACCACTATGTATATGTACCACCAGCCTAATGTACAAATCACTAAAGCATAAGAGTTGCAACTTGATAAAAAGGGGGCGCACCATTTGGATCGTCCTGAACGTCGGATCCTAGACATTGAAGACGGGGACGGGATGAAGACGGGGGGGGGGGGGGATGGGGTGACGCCGGCGCCGAACCAAGACGGGGGTGGGGGACGGTTCTATACCGTGCAGCCTTAGAAGAGGAAGAAGAATGTTATTTGTGTGTTGCAAGTTTTACCCCTCAAGTTTGTTCTTTTACTTGTCAACCTCTCAAGTTTTTTTAGTTTTAAATAATACACAACCTCTAAAATTTGTTTTTAGTTATATTTGTTAATGTTTTAAAGTTTTATTTAATTTAAAATTATGTTTAGTTATTTTTATTTTAACAAATTGAACGAATAAAAAAAGTTATTTATAAATAAAATACATTAAATAGAAAATATAAAAAAATGAAAAGGGGAAGGGAGAAGAAGGGGGAAACATTAGCGGAGGATGTTAAGATGGAAGAACGGGGTGTTTGGCCTAGCTTTTTTATCTAAGCTTGTAGCTTTTTTAGCTTATAGCTTTTTTTAGCTTATAGCTTTTTAGCTTATTTTTACAAAATAAGCACTAATGGGTGTTTGGTTTAGCTTTTTAAGCTTATACGTATTAGCTTATATAAGCTAATTCCAAGAAGCTAATAGGAACATGGTTTTTTTAGCTTATTTGAATAAGCTTATTTGAAGAAGATGGTTTTTTACTCATTACACATAATGATATTATACCTCTTCCCATAATACAAAATAACTTAACAAACAACTAAAGATTAATTATTATTATCAACTTGTAGAATATAAGCTAATCCAAACACTTAAAAATAGCTTATCAAATGAAAGAAAATAAGCATAAGCTACTTTAAAATATAAGCATAAGCCAAAAAAATAAAAGCTAGGCCAAACACCCCCGAAGAGGGTAATATGGCTCTGATATGGACTTGGAGGAAAATGAAACACCCATAGCCGGGGAGGGTGCCCCTCCTCCCCCTAAATCTACTCACCGCACATGGTTTACCGTTTACACAATATTGGCACACCAGTAAGCCCCTTTGTCTTATAAGGTTTATGATATTTTTGTTTGATTGAAAAAGGCGCTCGGTTCGGATTGGTTCAGTTTGAAACGAACCTAGCATGCACAAAGGTTCGCTCAGCTCGGTTCGACTCGGTTGGCTCGAATTCTTTTTTTAATATACATGTGTGTGTGTGTATGTATGTAGGGATGGGTTAAAATGAGAACCACCTTGAGTTGTGAGAACCGTGAGAAGTAGGTCATCCAAAAGGTTTTTCCGATTTTTTTTTCTCAAAAGTCATAAAAAATCACCTGTTTCAGCAAAAAAAAAAAAAAATTGAAAAATGCCGCATACCCACATTTATATGAGGTGTAAAAAAAATATTTATCTTCGTACAAAATTACACCAGTGCATAAAAAAAACTTGCATCAGTCAAAACTACCGACTCGACAATTTTTTTTACAGATGTGTTTATAATATTTTCATCTACGTTTCTGCAAAAAAAAAAATTGGCCCAACTCCCGCGGGAAGAAAAATTTTCACGATTCTCACTACTCGTGGTGGTTCTCATTTGAATCGAGCCCTATGTATGTATGTACTAGTAGGGTGCCCGCGCGATGCGGCGGGGGCGACACTTTGCATTACGGCACTCGTTTCGGTAGTTTTCTTATTTGTATAATATTTATGATAACATTGTTGTGGTTGATATATGTAAACGTTTTGTTTTTTATAATAATTAATAATCAAAACACAAAAAATATTGTTTCTTTATAAAAGTCAATAATCAAACGACAAAACATAAAAGATAAGTTGTTATAATTATAAAGTATGTTTATTTTATTGGTTAAATTATAAAGTATAATTCTATTCTTTAAAGTTCATAACTTTTTTTTCTAAATATCCACATAATACTCATCCAATAAACTTTAAGTTTAAAATTTTCGTTTTTATAAAAATAAAAAATAGTATTTGACTCGTAAGTACGTTTTAGAGCTTTAACTTAAATTGTTAAACTTCGGTTTTTTACAGATATAAAAAAATTTTGTTTTTATAAAATTTCAATAACTGTTTTTTATAAAAAAAAAATAGGATCTTAAGAGTTTATATCTTTATTAACTTTATATCATACTAAGTTCAGATTTTTAGTTTCTAACTAATCTTATCTATATGAGTCCACTCTTAACTTATAATCACTAAAAATATGCAACACAATCTACTATGTATCTAGTCAAGTTGGTAAAGAATTCTTTTAGAACCGACTAATATTATCTATAACAATACAGTTGAACTTATAATTCCTAACAATTTGCAACACAATTTAGTATTTACCTAGTAAAGATTGTAAATTTCTGGAGTATTTTATTTATATTACTTGTTATAAAAATGTTTATAAAAGAATTATTTTTATAAAAAAAATGTTTTGTTTATAAATAAAGTAAAAAACTGTTTTACACATGTAAAGTTTCGTTTTTAATAACAAAATAATAATCAAATGACAAAAAATAAAAGATAAGTTGTTATAGTTTTAAAGTAAGTTTATTTTGTTGGTTAAATGATAATTTTTTTTATTATTTTATTGTTTAAAGTTCATAACTTTCTTTAAATATCCGCATGGTACTCATCCAATAAACTTTAAGTTTAAAATTTTTGTTTTTATAAAAATAAAAAAATAGTAGTTGACTCGTAAGTACGTTTTTACACCTTTAACTTTAATTGTTAAATTTCGTTTTTATATATATAAAAAATTGTATTTTTATACAATTTTTAAAACAGTTTTTATAAAAAAAAAAATACGGTGTTAAGAGTTTATATCTTTATAAACTTTATATCATCGTAAGTTCAGTTTTTTAGTTTGGCTTTAAAGTTTATTACTTATTAATTAAGAAATACAAATTATTAGATTAATATCCAAGAATAACTGCAATATTTTATAATTTCTGCTTGACTATATCTAACTGCAATATCTATTTATTGCAACTTTAGGATATTAACTTATATAAGTTCAGTTGACTTGTAAATTTAGGATACAAACTTTATTTTGAACTTTATTAATATGGTCAATAACTGCATTATATTAACACCAAAAATAAAGTTCAAATATAAAATAAACGTTATTCATACGTCTAGGTCGAACATAACAACTGAAATTGAAAAAAAAAACATAAAATCACTTGATAGATTTCATATTAGACTGCATGAATTCTGCTCCGCTTCTGAATTGACACTCGAGGTATTTTTAATCGGGTTTTCTGGTTTGTGCTTGAATCGGCAGTATCTTCTAATTCCTCTTCTTTGTCATTGTCCGCATAATCGTCTCATTTATATTTAGAGAGTCTCTTGGATCTCTTCCTTTGATTCTCAAACTTCTGATCTTTAAAAGGGAGAAAAATTGAATACAAAAGTTAAAGAAGGATTGAATAAACCTTAAAATTACATCTTCACTAAATTCATGTTGAAGATTAGACTTGTATGGACTAAACATTGCACCATAAGAAATGATATCAATACTTTTATCACCATTATCCTGCAATAAAACACACATAATAATAACATAACGAACATGTTAATATGAAAGATATACGCAAAAATAATATTTAAAAACCAGCAAAATCAACACCTTAGAAGCTTGTTCGACAAATGGGTTGTTTAAACTGACATGTTCATCATGCAACTGAATTTGAAAAATTAAATAAGTTAACATTCACATAAAAGTAAATAAAAGAAAACAATCATTCACTGCTACGATATAACAGAACTGACCTTAGAATTTTCAATCTCGCATGCTTAGTTTTTCGCAATAATTGAATTCAGAACTGGATCCATTTTTTAACTTTGTTTAGCAGTAGATATAGGGGTGTCCTGTTATGTATTTATAGCAGTAACTATGGAAATGCATTAGGGTTTAATTTTAGATTTGCCACCCCTTTATTTAGGAAGTTTGTTGTGGTTAGTTTTAAGTTTTTACAAGATATATCTAAGTATAGATATTAGGCAGTTTTAATAAAATAAAATGTGACACATAATATCTTCATTTTATGTTACGGCACTTTTAATTATTTTTGTTTTTGTTTGCATAGATGGAGCCCATCTTTGTAGATTAGGCACATTAGATCACAAGTATTAATTACCTGTTGTCACACCCCAACCGATGGCGGAATCATCAGGGCGCGACACTGAGCGAAACAGATTGTCCAGGAGAATCCATAACAACTATTAGTTATAATATATTAAAGGTTCATGTCCCATACCATAAACATATAAAATAAAAATAGTTATTACAGACATTGTTCTCAAAGACAAATTATCCATTCCGACAACTCAGATTTCATTTAATTGTTTGTTTCTAAGACTCCATCCTAACTTGATTCCCACATAGCAGCAAAACATCCTAAGCACCTGTCACATACATTAAAATAAAGGTCAATACACATAGTGTAAAGGTGAGCATACAACTTTGATATAGTATAATAGAGTTCGAAATAGTTTACGCATAACCAGCATGTATCATGTATCATGTATAATGCGAAGCTAGTAGGTTATCGACAATGAAATATGCACAGACTAGACTGCGAGTCGTAGAATGCGCAACACATATCACCACTGCGACATGTGAGAGGTAACCTTAACAACCCCTGTCCACGACAGGTGCTGAGTCCAAACAAATAGTACTATCGTTGCTAAGGCATCAGGCAACAATCACTATGTTAACATAACATACAAGCATTCATCGAGTAACACGTATCATGCAGTAACGGTCAGCGTATAGATAGTGTTTGCGTTGTGTGATAGATGTGATTTAGAATAAGTAACGTATGTAACACCCAAAAGTGCGTAAAGCAAAAAGGGATCGAGTATACTCACAGATTGTGTTTAATAAGTAAAAACTCTCTTGGATTGAAGGGAGTGTGGAGAGAGATTAGCCTGAACAGTTAACGATAGCATAAACGATGAGCAACGCGATAAACAGTGCAAAAGTACCAAGTGTCGGATGGCAATCCGATCGGATGGCCAGTCGATCGGATGTCAATCCGTCGGATGGTCATCCGATCGGATGGCCATTCGATTGGATTGACATTTGTTTGGTAAGGATGTGTTTGTGTGTGATGGCTTTGAAGTTTTCGTTGTAGCATTTTAAAAACAGAGAAG
Organism: Helianthus tuberosus; assembly: GCA_030545235.1. NCBI lineage: Eukaryota > Viridiplantae > Streptophyta > Magnoliopsida > Asterales > Asteraceae > Helianthus > Helianthus tuberosus. The sequence continues at coordinate 186,716,379 of CM060382.1, read as the reverse complement.
TATCTCTACCCTTCAGGTCGATCGATCGAACGGTCGATCGATCGAACGGTCGATCGATCGAACGGTCGATCGATCGAACGGTCGTTCGATCGGATAGCGATCCGATTGGCAGGGACTTAGTGAGAACAAGTTCACAGCCGGATTGTCACTTGATCGGATTGCAATCCGATCGGTTGGTAATCCGTTAGTTACTGATGATCTTTGAAAATTATGAAAATGATTAAGTGTCGAAGTTCCAAATGTCACATGGTTGGATGGTCGTTCGATCGGATGGCTATCCGATCGGACGGTAATCCATTCGACGTTCAGAACCTTGAGAGTTGAAAATAAAAGTTAAGCGTGAAACCAAGTGCAAGCAGATCGGATGGCAATCCGATCGGACGGCAATCCGTCCGAACGACCTGATCATCTTGGTACTTGATTATTTTGAAAGGTTTTGCAGTTTTGATCGAGATGGTGTGATAACATGCTAAACAACAGAAACCCCATCTTATCCCAAGTGATCCGATCGAACAGGAATCACCCTAGTCCCATCAGTTGACTGTTCGTGACGGTCGTTCGTGTTTAACCCGAAATCAGTTGTCTCTTAGATAGAAATCAGATCTTGAACCAACACCTCACTAAGAAGGAGTAGAAGATCAGAACGAGCTCCGATTCTATCGGTTTTGAGTGCATTGAGTGTAAAAGAGTTGAAAGAAAGTTAGAAAACCATCTTTCAATCCTTTTAACCATGAATATGTGTAGATCTATGCGAAAAAATTGTTTATTCATGTGGAAATCCTTCAGATCTAAGTTGTTCTTGGTGGAATGAAGCCAAACCTTGAAGTTCATAAGAACTTCATGATGACATCACCCTAGAACACCTCAAATCCGGTGATTTCACGGTTAAAATTTAAGATTCAAAGGTGAAAAGATGAAGGAGTACGTGTAGATCATAGAAGTACAAGGTTTAGGTTGAAAACTTAAAAGAATCGCGAGAAATGAGTGCTTGAGTGCGGCTGGTTGAACAAGGAGCTGTCACATCACAAATGATGTGACAGGAGGGTATTTATAGGGTTTCCATAAAGGGAAAGTGCTGAAGTGTCGGATTGGTCACCGATCGGATGGCAACCCGATCGGATGGCAATCCGATTGGATGGCCACTCGATCGGTTGGCCACTTGTGTCACACCCCAAAAAATACCGCCTAGGGAGTGTCCCTGATAGACGTGTGACGAACTGACAATGAGCCACTAATTACATTGAACCCCCAAGTTTCAAAAATAAAGTTCTTAAATTAATAATAAAATCCCATCATGAGTTTATATGAAAGCCAATATGTTCAGCGGAAGCAAATAATAAACCATAACTAAGTTGTTCAGAAACCAATGTGTAATAGCAAACAATTATCGCATGCGTCTCTTCAGTCGACCCATGACCACTCCTGCTTCTCCAGACAGCAAGTTCCCAATCCAAGATACCTAACGACCTGCGAGCATGCAACAAGTGTATCAGACAAAGCTGGCGAGTTCACAGTTTAAGAAAATGTTTTGTTACCAGTTGTATGTAAAACAGTTCACTGACAAATGCAAGTAATATTGTTAATATCTCAATTCCGAACAAGACGGCTCCTGATGTACATGACTGCCCTTCCCATGTACTCATATCTAGTACTGGGCCCCGACTGGGTCATTAGTTCACATCCGTCCTATCTAGGAGCGGTGTGAGGGTGCCAAACCTAAGTAGCGCTACCAACTAATACCCGTTACCCTCCAGGTAACATAATAAGGGACTTACAAAAATGATAGGTGAGAATATTAACCAATATACCCGTTTTTACCCAGACCACTGACTGTCCCCAACCACTGGGACGCATGCTCGAATGTAGTGAACTCACCTTCGGTTTGCTCGGTTAGATTAAGTGCTTGTTTTCCAAGTTGGTCAACCAAGCCCTAAAGGGGTTACCAATGACAGTCAGTTTCTTAAACACTTATGCAAGTTGCAACACGTATTACACAAATAACATACGCGTATCATCGTACAAGTTGTAACAGTTGTTAATGAAATCCACAATCCATAACATGCATTGTATTAGTACATGAAAGATGTTTGGCCTCATATCAGCTCGTTACATGTACACGTTTAGCATTTATCAATCATATAAGTGTGCGATCCACATTATTTAAGGTCCAGTCCAAGTGTGCAATAGGTAGTGTGCAGCCCAATCAATATAACCGGCCCAAAAATCAGTTCAGCCAAAGCGTGAACCCGCTGCCCAAAAACAGCCCAGGCCCACGGCAGTTCGCTACACAAGAGAGGCCCAAATTCAGTTCAAGTGGGCTCCCTATTTACCCTATCCCTCTACATCCAGCCCAAGTCTAAACATGTACTCCCTCCGTCCCATTTTAGATGTCATTGGACCCACATTCACACAATTTAAGAAATATTTGAGTATTTTATTTTTTGGGTTGTAAAATGACAATAATGTCCTTAGAAATGACAATTAAATTGGGACAACCAAAAATAGAAGTTTGTAATGGTAAGGGCAAAACTGGAAATTATATTTATATTTTTGGAAATGACAATTAAATTGGGACAACCAAAAGTGGAAATTTGGACATTTAAAATGGGACGGAGGGAGTATTTTTTTTTTCACAGTGAGCTGGCTAGCTGTTACAATTGAACTAGAGTTTATGCAAACCACATTCAAGATTATTAGCACCTTTCTTTTTACAACCAATGAATCTAATACGTTTATCATACAATTGACATCACATAATCCTAACCATCTTTAAATCAGTCAACCTTTGCCAATATAATTCCTAACATGTCAAGTGGCTACCCTTTAACACTTATTGACTTGCATTAACTTGTGCAACATATATTACCCATACTACACGATCAGATCACAATTACACACATCATAGTTCATAAAGATCAATCAACATATTATCACATCATATCTATAACCATGCTATTATACGAAATCATTGATTATTAATTCATAATTACCAGCATACTATACCTAGACATGTTACCATACATATATGCCCAATTAAACCACACTGTTATCCACAACTCATAATTTGATTCACGTGTATAATGGTCAATAATGACATCAACTCATTAGTTAATTCACACAATTTCAATACCCTTATCTATTCGACAACCTCACTAGAATATGCACATGGTTTAGTTACATCAAGGCACATGACCGCCATTTTCTTAACACACACATGGCCGCCATTTTCTATTCAAGGTTATCCCACTTTGATAAATCATTACCCTCAACAACACTAAATCCTATAATCTGTTTTACCGAATTAACAACTCAAAAGTGACACGGCCCACTAACCACACAACTTCATTGATTTATATGAATCATAAAACAAAGATTCGGTAACTCGCAATATACTCACATCGAATCAATCATCATATAACACAATTATTATCATATAACACAATCAATATTATATAGCACTTTTGCTAAATAAAATCTCATACTGAAGCAATTAAGTAAAGGTTAACATGAATGTGTATAAACTAACCGAAAGGCAGGATGTTAAGGCTAATCCACACGGTGTATAGAGCTTGGCACGAAGGGGAGGGGGTCTGCTACTGCCCGTCGCAAATCAGAGAAGAGGGGGGTAGGGTTATGTCTACTGCCGTTTGCAAAAGGGGAAAGAAGTGAAGCTATTAGGGTTTGATTCATCATGTGTTAAATTATACAATATGCATGGAACCAATCCCATACACAATCGGTATAGAGTGGGCCGAGCCCACTTAACTCATGTTTTGGTATACCATATGTTCGGGCCGAGTACACAAGTCAAATGGGTTAGATAATGGGCCAAATGTAAACTGAAAGAATGATGGCAGCCCAAGTGTTATAGCGGTAGGTGCGGCCCAGTCTAGTAGACATATTACGAAGCCCACTTACATCCCACGTTAAGCGATACATTAAAAGCATGTTAAGTGTTATAGCGTTGATCAGAAACTGAAAGATACTAACCTGGAAAGTTCGGGTTGTCACATCATCCCCAACTTAAAAGAAATTTCGTCCCGAAATTTGACAAGTAACCCAAAACAGCAAGATGTTAACTCAGGATGACTGTGGAATTTCCGCGGGTACCACATCATCCCCAACTTGAAAGGGATTTTCGTCCCGAAATTCGCCAATGATACAGGAGTTGATACAACCGTTTGAACAACTGAGGATACTAGAGCTTACTCCGATCATAGTGTGCCCACATGAGCTTCGATCAGCTTTTTGAGTTCCAACGAACTCTCACGATTGAATTCGACTATGCTAGCAAACCTGGACTCCCTCGTCCACGTTCTCGATAGACCCCTAATAACCGCAACTTGTTTAATGAAGGCATCACGAATGTTTCCTCGGACAACCGCTCCTATAGATTTAAGACATAATGACACCGTGAACGTTACCCAAATGCCCCAACGTATCGTAAGTTAAGCTTGCCAGGTTTTTCCATAGTGTACCGCACCCTCCCAGGGTGAGACTTTCGATTATGATGCGTTCGCCTACAGTGAACTCCCAGTGTTTTCTAAGCTCATCAGCTTTCCTGTTGGTCACGCGTTGCCGCCAGACGATTTTTGATTTGAACAATCTTCAAGAGTTTCGTGCGCAAGTCCTGGATCTGTGATTAGGTTGTCACCCACCTTAGCCCAACAAGAATATTGGTATTACCATCCATGCACTGCCCCAAACAGGGCTGTCTGAATACTAGAATGGTAATTGTTGCCGTAAATCCAACCAGAGGTACGTGTCCTTCCAATGCTACTAAGTCAATCACACATATGCTCGCAACATGTCTTCGTGTGTCAGGATGGTTCATTGCTCTGTCCAGTTGTCCTATAGTGATAAGAAATGCTCATGTCTAGATGTGAGCCAAAGGTGTTGCGTATTGCCTGCCATAAATCAGGTATGGATCAAACTCAAAGGTAACAGGAGTTGGCACCTCGTGCCTAACAACCGCCTCTCCCAGAGGGATATTCACAAGCTGTGAAGACTCGTCAGTTTCCTTGATTGCAAGAAAGTGTGCTGGTTACGTGAGACAATCGACGATCACCCAGGTGACACCAGTTTCCGTTTCGAGTTGTAAGTAGGCTAGCGACAAAATCCGTGGTAGTCTTGTTCTTACTTTCATATGGGTGTTTCTGTTGCTGATACTCCACCTTGACTTTTCTACAAGTCAAGCATCATCCACAAACATAGCTAGGTGGGTCTTCATGCCCGATCACCAGTACAAGATTTATAGATCCCAATATCTCTCATCAAAACCCAGACGACTAGAATTTCGAGGCCGGTGTGCCTTGATCAACACAAGTTCCTTACAGTTGTTGTGAAATGAGGTTCACATTCGTTCCATGAGGTAGTAAATATCGTTCGCCTTGCCAAAGTTGTTCCTCCATGCCTCGCATGGACTTAACTTGAAAATTCTCCTCCGTTAGTTCTTCAGTTTGAACAGAACGAGTCTGATCAGGTAAGTTAGAGTCAATAGTGAGTTGCAAAGCTCATACACGTTCAAGTTCCATCGTTGTAATCCTCCCAAAAGTTCCATCCAGCGATGTCATTAAATGGTTTAGCTCTTTCGAAACCAGGGTACACAGGAGACCCTTGTGATCGGTCTAAGTAACGCATTCGGTACCATCCAAGTAATGCCTCCAAGTAAAATCAAAGACCACGGTTTCCACCACCGGTTGTGTATCGTGCAGTTCCTCTTTGAAACTCCATTACGTAAGTCATCACTCTCTCGTGTTGCGTTGACGCGTAACTGGGACTCTGATTCGAACCATAATGATATACCACTGAATCGCTCGCGCCCTCGGGTAAAGACGATGCTCAGGGTATTGCAAAGTTGGGATTTAGAAGCTGAAAAGAAGTCCTCCTGTTCTGTCTTTCACGAACACATCACCTAGCTGTGCTAAAGAGATTTAAGCTACGAGACCTTCGAAAATCCTGTGATTAGTCTATGATAATATCAAGCGGGACCAAGAAATTGCTGTATCCTTGAAGGACTCTTTGGTGTTGATCAGTTTCCCACCAAAACGGGTCTTTGCGAGGTCCACGTGCATTCCCACTTCGTTGATTATATGACCCAAAAAGGGTACCTCTCGAATCCAGAAGTTATATTTATCAAGACTTCGCGCGGTGTGGCCCCTCCCTCAGAAACTCTCAAATAAGATACAAAGCTGTCCATGATGTTCGTTTCTCCTGGAAAAGATTCAGAACGTCATCCAATAGCATGGTCGGTTCACATGATCCATAAAGCTGCGGGTGTGATGATTACCCCAAAGGTCATGGAATACAAAGTCGTATGGCCACACTGCGTTTGATATGCCACTTTAATAACATTCTCCCCTTGGACTTCCATCTGATATTAGTTCGCTCGAGAGTTCGTCCCTTGCAACTAGTCGACAGGTTGCCAATACATGGTTGAAGTAAACGGTTCCCAACTGTCGCCTTGATGAGTTCTCGATAACCCATATACACACAAAAAGGCTTATCCTCCCAGATAAAACTGGGGCTTCCCAAAGCGAAAACTAGGTCCGACAAAACTCCTGTCCAACAGTTCCTGTAGATAGTCCTTGCAACCCTCCTGGTGCAAGACGGTATGTAGCACGAGTAATCAGGGCTGCCCCTGTCGTGAGATCAAACCGAGATCCTGCCTAACAGTGGTGGAAGTAAATCTGTAAGATCGTCGGGTAGCACACTGAGAGGAATTACGAACAACTGGTGGATCCTCGATCCTCTTTTCCTTAGCCTCGACATCAGTAACGGTTGCTAACGTAGCGGGGTGATCCCCCCGTAGACACTTCTGGGCCTTCATAGCTGATATGGCACTAACCTTTGCACCACTCTGTTGCTTTAGAACAAATAACGATTCTCCACACAAAATTTTCTCCTCACGAGGTATGTCTGCGCGATTTCTGAATAACCAATCCACACTAACTATTGCATTGTAACCATCAGGGGTAGTAGAAGGAAGGTCGATGTCGAACACCTGTCCCCCAAGGTCGAGTTTGCATCCCAGTGAACATATAAGGCTTCAATTGACTTGCATCAGCCGACTCCACAACAGGTTCGGTTTCAAGAAACATCAGGGTTAAACAGAACAAAGACGAAGCGAATATATACCCATCCCGGCTATCGTGTTGCTATTACGCCTGGTATAGCCTATGCCAATACTAAATGTCCTTCCATGATCTTCATTTCCAGTGTTGTTTTCGTCACGAGGATTTCCAGTACTGTCGTCGTTCCCTTGGTTGTTGTCACCTTCGTTTCCATACTGTAAGCTACGAATCACGAGTACCTTGATGTTGCCGCGACTGTTGCTTCTAGTGCTGTTGCTCGAAATGGAGTCCTGCGATCTTTCACCAACAATGTCCATCTCTTCACATTCCGTGCCACGTTCCATGGCGCTACTCATTGTGCTGGCAGTTACACATTCCACATCATGGTCAATTGTCATCGTTTATGTCCCGATTAATTCGTAGAAGTCAGCTCCCATAAGTTGTTGACTAGGGTTAAGGATTCGTTTGGAGTCAAATCGCTGATATTCGTTGCCAGTGACTAGAGTCGTTCAAATGCTGAAGTCGGTAAAATACTACATTTTCCCTCTTGTCCATCGTTCTTCCAAGTTGATTAAATACTACACGGTTTGCTGCGAGAGTGTTGCAGAAGTGATCGCACTTCTGGATCTAATGTACCAAATCTTTGAGTTCCACCATACGATGAGAAGTGAGAAAGGTTAATCATTGACGTTGCAACATCCAATTCAGGGACGTTTGTACCAGCACCTAACATTCTACACGGTTCGCTAGGCGTTCAGAGGGGTGTTCAGATAATACTCGATAGCATCGAGATTCGAAAGGATTCAGAAAGAGGATGAAAAGGTCACATTCGAGTAGGTGACAATCACTGTTATGATTCCTATAAATTTGTTACGTTTCACACTGATCAAGTAACAGAGCGGAACCCCTCTCACATTCGTTAAGCCTCACTGGAACTCGCATGCACCCCACATTATTATTATGTGTGCACCCATAATAATAAGGCAATTTGCATGCTTATCTCAGTGCCTCTTAACTCGCGCAAAAAGTTTCCCCTCATCCAACAGCAAACGAAAGGTATTACAGGGTTAAGGATCACAATAAGCAATGGGTAGTGTCAAACTAACAGGTCACATAACAGGGGTTGGTAACATAAGGGCTCATACTGTTGTGCCAAGTGTGCATTCACGTGTAATGTTATACATAAGTGTACACTAGATATACTATGCAATAGTAAATGAGAAACGAACCTTGCAGTCTGGAGCTGAGTGTCATGGTCGTTTTCGGTACTGTTCGGTTATAGTCTGGTTTTATAAAAACGTTTTTGTTTTAAACCAAGTTCACTATAACCAGTGGATCTGATACCAAACTGTCACACCCCCAAAAATACCGCCTAGGGAGTGTCCCTGATAGACGTGTGACGAACTGACAATGAGCCACTAATTACATTGAACCCCCAAGTTTCAAAAATAAAGTTCTTAAATTAATAATAAAATCCCATCATGAGTTTATATGAAAGCCAATATGTTCAGCGGAAGCAAATAATAAACCATAACTAAGTTGTTTAGAAACCAATGTGTAATAGCAAACAATTATCGCATGCGTCTCTTCAGTCGACCCATGACCACTCCTGCTTCTCCAGACAGCAAGTTCCCAATCCAAGATACCTAACGACCTGCGAGCATGCAACAAGTGTATCAGACAAAGCTGGCGAGTTCACAGTTTAAGAAAACGTTTTGTTACCAGTTGTATGTAAAACAGTTCACTGACAAATGCAAGTAATATTGTTAATATCTCAATTCCGAACAAGACGGCTCCTGATGTACATGACTGCCCTTCCCATGTACTCCTATCTAGTACTGGGCCCCGACTGGGTCATTAGTTCACATCCGTCCTATCTAGGAGCGGTGTGAGGGTGCCAAACCTAAGTAGCGCTACCAACTAATACCCGTTACCCTCCAGGTAACATAATAAGGGACTTACAAAAATGATAGGTGAGAATATTAACCAATATACCCGTTTTTACCCAGACCACTGACTGTCCCCAACCACTGGGACGCATGCTCGAATGTAGTGAACTCACCTTCGGTTTGCTCGGTTAGATTAAGTGCTTGTTTTCCAAGTTGGTCAACCAAGCCCTAAAGGGGTTACCAATGACAGTCAGTTTCTTAAACACTTATGCAAGTTGCAACACGTATTACACAAATAACATACACGTATCATCGTACAAGTTGTAACAGTTGTTAATGAAATCCACAATCCATAACATGCATTGTATTAGTACATGAAAGATGTTTGGCCTCATATCAGCTCGTTACATGTACACGTTTAGCATTTATCAATCATATAAGTGTGCGATCCACATTATTTAAGGTCCAGTCCAAGCGTGCAATAGGTAGTGTGCAGCCCAACCAATATAACCGGCCCAAAAATCAGTTCAGCCAAAGCGTGAACCCGCTGCCCAAAAACAGCCCAGGCCCACGGCAGTTCGCTACACAAGAGAGGCCCAAATTCAGTTCAAGTGGGCTCCCTATTTACCCTATCCCTCTACATCCAGCCCAAGTCTAAACATGTATTTTTTTTTTCACAGTGAGCTGGCTAGCTGTTACAATTGAACTAGAGTTTATGCAAACCACTTTCAAGATTATTAGCACCTTTCTTTTTACAACCAATGAATCTAATACGTTTATCATACAATTGACATCACATAATCCTAACCATCTTTAAATCAGTCAACCTTTGCCAATATAATTCCTAACATGTCAAGTGGCTACCCTTTAACACTTATTGACTTGCATTAACTTGTGCAACATATATTACCCATACTACACACAATTACACACATCATAGTTCATAAAGATCAATCAACATATTATCACATCATATCTATAACCATGCTATTATACGAAATCATTGATTATTAATTCATAATTACCAGCATACTATACCTAGACATGTTACCATACATATATGCCCAATTAAACCACACTGTTATCCACAACTCATAATTTGATTCACGTGTATAATGGTCAATGATGACATCAACTCATTAATTAATTCACACAATTTCAATACCCTTATCTATTCGACAACCTCACTAGAATATGCACATGGTTTAGTTACATCAAGGCACATGACCGCCATTTTCTTAACACACACATGGCCGCCATTTTCTATTCAAGGTTATCCTACTTTGATAAATCATTACCCTCAACAACACTAAATCCTATAATCTGTTTTACCGAATTAACAACTCAAAAGTGACACGGCCCACTAACCACACAACTTCATTGATTTATATGAATCATAAAACAAAGATTCGGTAACTCGCAATATACTCACATCGAATCAATCATCATATAACACAATTATTATCATATAACACAATCAATATTATATAGCACTTTTGCTAAATAAAATCTCATACTGAAGCAATCAAGTAAAGGTTAACATGAATGTGTATAAACTAACCGAAAGGCAGGATGTTAAGGCTAATCCACACGGTGTATAGAGCTTGGCACGAAGGGGAGGGGGTCTGCTACTGCCCGTCGCAAATCAGAGAAGAGGGGGGGTAGGGTTATGTCTACTGCCGTTTGCAAAAGGGGAAAGAAGTGAAGCTATTAGGGTTTGATTCATCATGTGTTAAATTATACAATATGCATGGAACCAATCCCATACACAATCGGTATAGAGTGGGCCGAGCCCATTTAACTCATGTTTTGGTATACCATATGTTTGGGCCGAGTACACAAGTCAAATGGGTTAGATAATGGGCCAAATGTAAACTGAAAGAATGATGGCAGCCCAAGTGTTATAGCGGTAGGTGCGGCCCAGTCTAGTAGACACATTACGAAGCCCACTTACATCCCACGTTAAGCGATACATTAAAAGCACGTTAAGTGTTATAGCGTTGATCAGAAACTGAAAGATACTAACCTAGAAAGTTCGGGTTGTCACAACTTGATCCAGGTGTCTGGCGCGTTGAGTTTTGTCGTTTTGATTCGCGTGTTGAGCATTGCGATGCGATTTGAGCGAGCGATGCGATAGTATTACCCATTAGTTACACAAATAACTTAACTACTATATCTAACATACAATCACTATAAGTAACTTGCGTTTAGCGTTTGCGATTAGATTGCAATTGCGATAGAATTGCGATTGCGGTTGCGATTAAGCATCTCAAAACATAAACATAAATAAACACGCACAAGTAACACATAAATAGCACACACACGTAAAACAATATCCAGAACACATAATTTCGAGTTGCGAATGCGATAGCGATAAGTCGATTAGCGATTAGACATGCGATTAAGTAGCGATTAAACCTTGACTATTAATAGATACACCACATAATACAACTAAAGCAAATAAAAATAAAGAATTCGATTACAAGTCAAAGAAGTCAAAACAGTAGTTGAGCAAGGAGTGACAGATCGCAACTAGCAATCTTTTCTTCCTTTGACTTCAATCTTGACTTTGAATTTGACTTTGACTTTGATTTTCGAAACACGGGGTGTTACAGCCTCCCCTACTTAAGGGAATTTCGTCCCGAAATTAGGCTCTAGCTGTAACAAACAACTGCGGGTACTTCGCCTTCATGTCACTTTAGAGTTCCAAGGTGAACTCTGCGCCGTGTTTGCCTTTCCAGCGAACCTTCACAATGGGAATGCGTGAGCGTCTGAGCACCTTGGTTTCTCGTCCTATGATCTCGACAGGCTTTTCCACGAAGTGTAATGTTTCGTCCACTTGTAAATCCTCAAGAGGGACATGTAATTCCTCGTCAGCCAAGCACTTTCTAAGGTTCAAAACATGGAAAGTCGGGTGGACATTACTAAATTCCTCCGGTAGTTCGAGTCTGTAGGCCACTTTCCCAATTCTTTCCAGAATATTAAAGGGTCCAACATATCGAGGCGCGAGCTTTCCTTTCTTGCCGAATCTGATCACCCCCTTCCAAGGTGCAACCTTTAGGAGTACGTGATTGATGTGTGTAAAATGCAACATATAAATTACATCAAATGAGGCATAAAACTAACCCTTTTTAGTAGTAATGTTGGAAAAAGTGTGCTTTTGTCTTCCTTTTGTATTTTTAGGATTAAATGAGCTCAAATGGACAAAAGAAGCAAAAATACAGCTAAATCTAACATAAATACAAGAAAAGGAATAAACGTGGCATGCCCGACCCCTCGAAAGCATCTTCCCAAGCAAAAACAAGACATTAGAAGGCTGAACACGCCCCGTGCCCAGCAGACACGGGGGCGTGCTCAAGTGTCTTCAGAAAAGACAAAAGCGTAGAAGCTTCTATTCCCCAACACGGGGGTGTGCCCAGCTCCACACGGCCGTGGTCAATGCTAAGATTCGCAGAATCCAAGCAAATCTTGATACTACAGATACGCTTCTGCACACGGGGCCGTGCCCAGCGGACACGAGGGCGTGGTCAACTAATGCAGACAAACTGCATTTAATGAAGAAAGAGAAAGTGGACGGACACGGGGCCGTGCCCAGCGGACACGGGGCCGTGTCCGGGCTTCTGTGCAGGCTATAAATAGAGGTGCTTGGTTCATTTCAAAAGCATCCCTTGACAAACCACCTCTCTCCCACTTCACCCACACTCCACCACCACCACAACATCCTCATCCACCACCACCATCATCCATCATCCATCATAGAGTGTGTATAGTAGTCTCGGGATCCAAGATTGATAGTAAGAGTTCTTGACAATCAAAGGCCATGTTTGCCTAAGTCTCTTACATCACTTGGTGAAGACAAGCATTTAGTGTACTACTTTTGTTTTTTAATCTTTTTCGCACTTTTTATTTGGTTTTGTATTAATGACTTTAATAACTAGTTTCTTATGTTGAAGGTGAAACTACCTTATCATTTGTCCGTGGTGTCTTGGCGTTATTTTACTGTCTATATAAAATAAAAGATTTACACCATTCATATCTCCACGGTCTATATGGAGATATGTTGGCTACCTGGTCGCGGGTTAAGGGAATGGTTTGGTAAGGTTCTTGCCTTGTTCAGTGTATAGATCCTGCAAGGACCTGGGTCAAGCTTACTAGGACCTCCTTCAATACCCACTGGTATTGGATGGCGGGGGTGCGAATGGCTTGATCCCCTCATATGTAAACTACTATTAATACATTAACCCGGCTACTTGGGATTGTATCCTTGCTGACTCAAACCACTTAGACGAGGGTAACGTCACCTTTAAAAGAGGGGCCTACCACATTACGCATTAATAACTTAATTAATTATCTTCCAATAATCCAACCCTTTAGGATTGTATCCTTGCTGACTCAAACTACTGGGTTGAGGGTAACGTCACCTTCAAAAGAGGGGCCTACTACTATAACTAAGATAATCTCTTAAAAAGTGCAAAAGTGCGGAAAACATCAAAGGTTACACTAAAGGAGAGTCGGATCCAAGTGATTCATCTTGTCTATCTGTTTTTATTTTTATTTTTATTTTTCAGCATTTTTATTTTTTTATTTTTCATGTTTAAACCTTTTTCTAAATTTTTGATTTGATTAGACGTTGAGGATAAACCGGTACTAAAAGCTCTTGTGTCCTTGGACGACCTCGGTATCTTACCAACGCTATACTACGATCACGATGGGTGCACTTGCCCATATGTGTGTTTAGTGTTAGTAAAATATCATGTTTTATAAATTTAAAACTTGACTAAAGTGTTAAAAAGGGCTTAAAATATACATAAAAATTATATCACACCTAACGCACATCAAGTTTTTGGCGCCGTTGCCGGGGACACAAGGATTTTAAGAAAGTTAGGAATCAACGGCCTAATCGTTTTTCTTATTTTTCTGTTTTTTAGGATTTTTCTTAAATTTTCAGCTTCTGCAGAGCTCAGCACGGGCCGTGCCTGGTCGGACACGGGCCGTGCCCATCGTTTTTACTGGCAGTTTTTATTTTCCGAGTTACAAAGAGCTGAGCACGGGGCCGTGTTGGTGCAGCACGGGGCCGTGTCGAGCTTCCCAGTAACAGGGATCCGGAAAACAATTACTGTATCTCCGACCACGGGCCGTGTTCATCTTAGCACGGGGCCGTGGTGAAACTTCTGACCAACGTTCTTTTTGTTTTTATTGCAGGACTTGGAACCCAGGTGCCACATCTGAACTTTCTACGCAGTGTACGAGCTCCAATTCCAGTAGAGACATAAAAGAACCTCTAGACGAACCCGAATGCTTTCTAAGAAAAAGACTTAAAGCTAAGAACCAAGAGAAAGTTTCGGGGGCCCACTTCCAATGACGGATCAACGTATCCTCATGGATTACCTACGGCCCACCTTAGGTAATCTTGGCGCAGCTATCAATACACCGAATGTCGAGGCCAACAACTTCGAACTTCGGCCGCATTTGATACAAATGCTCCAAAACTCCATAACCTTCCACGGGCTTGCGGACGAAGATCCCCATTTACATATTACTAACTTCTTGGAAATATGTGATACTTTTCGGATCAATGGAGCTTCAAATGACGCCATTCGCCTTCGAATGTTTCCATTTTCACTAAAAGACCGAGCTAAGGCTTGGCTTAATACCATCCCAGTTGGTTCGGTAAACACCTGGAATGAACTAGCCCAAAAGTTTTTATATAAGTTTTTCCCTCCTGCTAAAACGGCTAAATTAATGACTGAAATTAACACATATTCATAAGAGGACGGGGAATCCTTATATGAAAATTAGGAAAGGTTCAAGGAGCTACTAAGAAAGTGTCCTCATCATGGTCTTGCGGTATGGCAACAAGTATCCACTTTCTATAATGGGTTGTTGCCACACACAAGACAAACACTTGACTCTAGCTCCAGGGGACTTTTAGGTAATCGTCGCCCAAATGAAATTTATAATCAAATTGAGGAAATTGCTCAAACTAATTTTCAGTGGCACACTCCCCGAGGCACAAAATCTATTGCCCCGGGCGCCCATAAGGTTGATGAAAGCACCTCCTTGCAAACCCAAATCGAGGCCCTTTCTTCAAAAATCAAAAAGCTAGAAATGGCAAAAACGGCCTCGGTTATGGCTTGTGAAGGGTGTGGTGGGCCACTTGAAAATTGGAGTTGTATGAAAGAAATGGATAACCAAACAGAAACGGTAAACTACATTGATAATAGACCTAGACCGTCGGGTCCTCCAACGGGTACCTACAACCAAGGATGTCGTAACCACCCTAACCTTGGTTGGAGAGAACCCGGAAATAGTAGTAACCAACAAAATCTAAACCAACGGATAAACTTTCAACAACCAAGAAACGAGTCACAAAATTTCTCTCAACAACAACAAGGGGGACGAGAGAGGCTTGAGGATACCGTCTCTCGCCTCATCTCCGACACCGAAAAGAAAATCTCGGATCGATTTCAACAACTGGAATCGAACTTTAGAAATCAACAAGCTAGTATTCAAAACATTGAAAAACAAATAAATCAACTAGCTCAAAATTTCTCCGAGAGACCACAAGGCGCTTTACCAAGCAATACCGAAACCAACCCAAAGGCGCAAATGCATCTCATCACATTGTGAAACCGTACCGTAGGTCCCGAGGAGGCTCCGCTACCTCCAACTGAAAAGAGCCGATCTAGCCAAACCACAACTTCCCCGACGCCCCAACAAGAGACGACTCCTCCACCAAATCAAGAGCCCACCAAGAATCCTCCGGTACCGTACCCCGGTTGGTTACTTCGCCAATAGACCGATGAGCACTTCACAAAATTCGTAAATTTACTAAAACAATTGCATGTTAATATTCCATTTGTCGAAGTCCTAACTCAAATGCCTAAATATTCAAAATTTATGAGGGACTTCCTCACTCACAAAAGGAAAATCGAATCATTGCAATTAGTTAATTTAAGCGAAGAATGCTCTGCCTTGCTACTCAACAAACTCCCACAAAAGAAGATCGATCCCGGAAGCTTTACCATCCCTTTTTCAATTGGGGACTCACCCATACATAATGCACTAGCCGATCTTGGGGCTAGCATCAACCTCATGCCCGCAACAATGTTCGACTGACTCGGACTAGGAAAAACAAGCCCTACAAAAATGAGCACACAACTCGCCGATAGGTCCATTAAATATCCACAAGGTGTCACCAAAAATCTATTGGTAAAAGTCGGAGACTTTGTCTTCCCGGCCGACTTTGTCAAACTAGATATGTAGGAAGACACCGAAGTGCTACTCATCCTAGGAAGACCATTCTTGGCCACGACCCATGCCGTGGTAGACATGAATGGTGGGATACTAACATTAAGGGTTAGGGACAAGGAGATGAAGTTCGGGGTTGGAAAAAGAGTAGAAGATGACGACCCAGTCAACTACATGAAAGTCATAGACTCAAGTTTGGATGATTGATATTCACCAATTTATACATATTTTAGTCCCCCATTTTATCCCCATTTTATGTGTTTTCGGCCGTAAAACCGTTATTCGGATACTTAATCAGGTATACTTTTGTTTACAGGCCTAAAACAGCATACCAGACAAGATGATAGTGAAAACGAGGATTTTCCGAACGAAATGACAAAGCTGCGAACATTCTGTTGGAATTCTGACCTGGGCGAATGGAACGGTCGTGCGGTCTGAGGAACGACCGTGCATATCCGACAAAACAAGACCAGCCCGGCAATGAACGACTGTGCGACTCAGCGTGCAAGCATATCCCGGTAATGCACGGGCGTGCGTCTGATTGCACCCCGTGCGGATTCGATGATCAGCCAAAGCCCGGCAATGCACCACAAGTGCAGCAGTCCGTGCAACAAGAACCCGGAAACGCACGATCGTGCGATCTGAAGAACGGTCGTGCGAGACCGAAGACCGGTCAAGATCTGATGACGTCATGCAGTATGGTGCACCATACCTACAATAATTCATAAAGTGAACGGTCGTGCGACAGGATGCACGACCGTGCGAGATCGAAATTATATAAAAACTTGCAGAAACATTCTGCTCGTAACTCTGGACATTTTGGAAGCGATTCTGGCGATTTTCAGGCTCCGGAGGCTTCTGCTTTCACCCGGATTCAAGCCACATTGTGCCGATTAGCTTCGTTATCTTCCAGATTCTTAATCTTATGCTTGTTTATGGTTTGGTTTTCTAATCTTTCCATGATTTTGTTAATCTTTCAAGTATTTAGATTAATGTTTATGTATTATTGTAGCCTTGGGGCAAAAACACAACAATCCCTTACTTAATTATAACCATTAGTATGCTAATCTTTGTTTGTAATGACATTTGGAAGTATTTTCTATGTTAATCTTTGATGATTAGTTTGCAACCTTTTTATTGATATTGATTTCTTGATTATAAGTAATTTTGTTGGATGATTGGTATTTGGTTAGTTAAGATAGTTGAAAAATGAAGCTTAATTAATCTTGTATTAGTAAACTTTAAACTTGGTTAACTAGTTTAGCTTGGTCAAAATGTGTGCACCATGATACTAGAAATGGTTAGTGGTTTAATAAAATGTAATTATTGTTAATCAAGAAAGCTTGCCGTCACGTAAGGACCTTAATGGGTTAAATGCTGTCGTTATAAATTCTTGCCATGATTTGTTAGCTTAGTTAGTAGTTTAGGCCAAAATTGCTATCTTGGTGAATTTATGTGCAAGATTTGTAAAATGAACTTGGTTGTGATTTAATCTAGTTTATGCTTGTCTCGGTGGTTGCATTGTGTTTATCGGTGTCGCTTTCCTTGTTTAAGTGAGGTTAGAAAACTCCTAACGGATGACTAACTTATTTTTAAGAGATTTTCATAGACATTTATCAATTGCACGTTAAAGAACAATTTTAGGTAGTTAAAGTGTGTTTATCGTTTTAACTTTCCGAAGGATTGTCATGTTAGGATTCCCGAAAGGGATACTAATTGTCTCAAAATTGGAGAATTGATCAAATGCTTCTAGTGCCAAAACCGACTTAGTTGACACGATTTGGTTGTGTATTAAGCAAGGCTATTTATCTATTTTCATATTTGAAATCTATTATGTTTTTATAAGTAGTTGTTTATGCTTACTTTAGTTTATTAAAAATCAAACAACTTATCTTTTTACCGGTAATTTAGTGACAAAGGTCTAGTATTATTCCTTCGCCCATTTCCTTGGATCGATACTTGGTTCTTACCGATACTTTACTACATATGTGATGGGGTACACTTGCATCTTTCGTGTGTGTTTTGATGTTAAAGTAATAATCACTTTTATAAATTTAAAACCAAATCGTGTGTAATTTCATTATAAAAATATGTGTAGTCATGCACACGTCAAGTTTTTGGCGCCGTTGTCGGGGAAGTGGCGAGAGCTTTAGGAACGACCCGAGTCATTGTGTTATCGGCGTATATATTTGTTAATATTTGTGATTATTTTCTTGATTATTTATTTGTTTTTTTATTTGTTAATATTTCTTGCTTTTAATTCAATTTATTCGTTTTCTTGATTATTTTTTGTACACTTGTAAATTTTTGTTCCGTTTATTTGTTCGAATCCGGATTTATTTATTCATTTATTCTTTGAGTTTTCGGCTTTGAAAAATCATTTTTACACTAGCCGATTCGATTATATTTATTGCTTTAATTTTTATAAAATTTCGGGCCCATTTTCGGATTTTTATAAAATTTTTAGCCCATTTAAAATAATAATTCTGTTTCTTTTCAGAAAAAAAAAAAAAACAGAATTATTATAATAATAAAATATTCATTGTGTCAAATTTTCGTTTGCAGGTTGATGTCCTCAACTCCCGCGCCCGCTGTTGCTGAGCCGGCTGACGAACCAGCACATAATCTTAGGAGAAGTAGGAGGCTGCGAGAAAGGTCACGTGTGATTGCACAACTAATTGCAAACACGATTGACGAACCGGTGATACTTTCTGAAAGCGAAAACTTAGGGGACGAAGGAAGAGGCACCATGGCGGACGACAACAGACCTTTGAATGAAACAAACCAACCCGAAGGAGAAGGCTTGCTACCGAGCATCACCCGACCGACGGTAGCAGCACCGAGTTTCGAGATAAAATCCAGCATCATCAATATGATACAAAACTCGGTGCAGTTTGATGGGAAGGATCACGAGGATCCTGGTCGGCACATCGCAAAGTTTCTCGAGGTGTGCTCGACTTTCAAGATAGGAGATGTTTCTGAGGACGCGATTCGTTTGCGGCTCTTTCCGTTTTCATTGCGAGACAAAGCCCGATCTTGGCTTTTGTCACTTCCGGCAGGATCTATCACCACCTGGGCCAGGATGGCAGAAATATTTTCCTCCGGAAAAGACGACTAAATTGAGGAACCGTATCATGACGTTCAAGCAAGACGACGGAGAATCTCTACACGTAGCTTGGGAGAGGTTTAGAGATCTTTTAATTGATGTCCCACATCACGGGTTGTCTAAAAGGCAACTAGTACTGACCTTCTATCAGGGACTCAATTATGACTCGCAGGAGCGTTTAGACGTGTATGCAGGAGGCGATCTTGTAACGAAGACACCAACTGAAGCTTACGCGATCATAGAGAAAGCTGCGTTGAAGTCAAGTTCTCGCCACGGTGGAGTGCGGAATAAGACATCATCCACTTCCGGAGTTCATGCTGTGGATACATATACGGCTCTTACTGCGCAAATTGGAGCCTTAGCAACAAGAATTGATCAGTCTCCGAATGTCTCGCGAATTCATTCACCATCATGTGATCAGTGCGGGGTTGCACACGTGCCAGGTACGTGTGAGCAGGGTGTTATGTTTACAGGACACGAGGAGGTGAACTACATGGGCAATCAAATCAGGCCCCAAAATAACCCATATAACAACACGTACAATCCAAGGTGGAGGAATCACCCAAACTTTGGGTGGAAATCTGGTTCTGGGAACCAAAACGCACACGGATATGCTCAACATGCTCCTACGCCACAACAATCTCAAGGTCAATCCTTCCAGCCACAATATCATAATCAAGGCTCAGGAAGCAGTTCCCAGCCACACGCCTCTCAAAGCAACGTAAAGCTAGAGGAAATGATGGCACAACTGCTGAACAACTCCAACAGTGCTAATCAAATTTCTGAGAAACGATATCAGCAGCATAAGGAGCGGTTCTTGGTCAACGAAGGAGAAATGCGGAGTCAAAAGGCTTCCATTCAGACCATCGAGAATCAAGTGGGCCAGTTGGCAAAAATGATGTTGGAGAGACCCCCAGGTGGTCTTCCGGGCAATACGGAGCAGAATCCGAAAGGGCGTGGTAATGGCCTGCACATGTAACAAGTGTGGGGACATGAGTCTTGCTATCGACTCGCCGACAAAAATTTAGCATGAGTCTTGCTATCGACTCGCCGACAAAAAATTTAGCATGAGTCTACGCTACTGACTCGCGGATTAAAAATGTAGCAAGAGAGTCTTTGACTCTTTAGGGGTAATATCGTCTTTTTATGTGTTTTGCTAGTTTTAGCGTAATTTAGATGCGTTTTTTTTTAGTTTCCGTTAGTTTGTACAATTTTTAGATGTACCGGGCGAAGGTTCTATGTTGAGATATTGATTAAACAGTTTGCGTGTTGAAAAAATGGCGAAAAACGGCCAAAACAGTTGCTGGAAATAGCTTCTGCAGAAAAAACTGATCAGCAGCTGTTGCACGACCGTGCCGTCTGTCGCACGACCATGCGTTTGCGGGCTGGCTTGCACGACGAGTCGCACCCCCGATGCATCTCCGAGAACAGCTTGCAGGTTTGAAAAATGTCGGTGATGCACGACCGTGCGAGATATCGCACGACCGTGCGAGAGGCAGGGGCAATTTTGTCATTTGCACATTATAAAAACCCGCATCTGCTGCCATATCCCTCATTCGCGAACCCTAACTGCAGACGGCCGTTCCAGAGCGATTTCGCCTCATGTCGCACGGTTTCTTCGCACGGTTTCACACACTTTTTCGCACGGTACGTTCCTTCTTGTAGATTTTCTGTTTCTTCGCTTTCTAGGTTAGATTCTTCCGTTTCTTCAAGGTTTTTAGGGTTCCCTTCATAAATACAAGCGAAACCCTAGCCCTTACAAGAATCTCATATCTCATGAACACCCGGTTGATTCTCTGCCCCCTGTTTGCATAAAAACTTATTGATTTTGTGAAAAATCAGACTGTTCAGAGTCGGGGTTAGAAATCTGCAGAAAACGAGTTGCATAGACGTTCCTCGTATGGAACGGTCGTGCCTTGCCGGCTGTTCACGATGGATTGCTGTTGGCTCGGTGATGCACGGTGGTGCCGTTGGTCGCACGCCGTGCAGATGCGACAACTGCCGGCCAACTTTGCTTGTTCTCGGTGACGCACGACCGTGCGTCTCGTCGCACGTCAGTGCGACAGGCCCATATCAGAATAATAGAATCTTCATAATCACGTATGCTGCTGTTTTTGAGTGAAATCTTTCCTTTTCTCGCTATTCTAACGATATTCCTCATGCAGATGAATCACCCATTCCTGCAGTTTAACCCCGATGATGAGAAAGAAGCTCTTTGTATTCCAAGACGTGACGCCTTATGGAGAAGGTGAGGGCAATTCGGCGTCCCCCGGAGGCTGGATTGGGATGTTATGAGGGAACTAAATCAGTATGAAAGACTTGATAACATGCTCACTATCCCACTTGCGCGCTTAGTATCTATCAACCGACCCATCTATCTTGAGCTAACGATACAGTTCTTCTCCACATATGCCTACGAAAAACCAATTGCTCATAGAAGGCCAAAATTCCGCTACAAGGAGCGGATAACTTTCAGGTTGGGTGGACAATGGCACACTTGGTCAGTGGGTCGATTGGGTAGGAGGCTTGGAATTTACACTAGAGAAGACATGGATTCCGAATTCTTCACGGAGCAGTTTACCTTTCCAACTGATGCAGCACAGGCCGCGTTTTGGGCTGAAAATGCAATTGGTGACCCTAACGACCCGAGAATGTCTAAAGATTCACGATTGAGAGACCCTTTGGTTCGAGTGATGCATCATGTATTTAGCCACACCATTTGCGGTCGCATGGACAGTTTAGGGAACTGTCCAACACCGGATTTGATTTTTCTATACGCGCTGGTTGATGGAGTACACATCAACCTAGCCGCAAGGATGGCTGAATATTTTGTGAAGTGCTCAGGGAGGACACCCAACAGTCAGATTCACGGCGGTCAATATGTGACCGAAATTGCCTACAACTTAGGCTTGATGACTGATGAGGTACTCGCGAGTCTCACTCTGGTGACCGAAGGGGTATATGTTGATATTCGGTCATTGAAAGCCATGGGGTTGATTGCTGAGTTGGATCGGGGGGATAGATTGAGGGGTCTAAACAACGAGGGCTGGGACCCGTTGCCCCCAGCTGAGGAGGAAGACGAGGATGAGGAGATGCATAATCAGGAGCATCAGGAGCAGCACCAGCCACCGACACCACCACATTCACCGCAGCATCACGATTACCACCAGCACCAGGATTGGCCAGAGTTTTACCAGCAGTTCCAACAGATGCGAGTTACGCAGGAGCAGCATGGGACTTATATAGACCAGATTAGGACTAGTCAGGACCAGATCAGGGCTAGTCAGGACCAGATCAGGGCTACTCAGGATCAGCTCAGGGCAAACCAGGACACCTTGTACCAGGGGGTGAGTGCTGGGTTCTCATACCTGTTCGAGGAGATGCATCATGCCTATCCCGACTACTTTCAGCATCCTCCGCAGTTCCCACCCTGGAACCCACCTGGTTATGGAGATGCGGGCCCGTCCTTCACGAGAGATGATGCTGGTGATGACGAGTAGGAGACGGTGGAGTTGATCGTTTGTGGTTTTTATTATTCCCGTACTTTGTTTATTTCGGGTGTTTATTTTGGTTGTTATGACAGACACCCTCGGTTATGTACTCTTTATTTTTCAGACACTTTACTTTGTTTGTCATGTCTTTGTTTTGATTTTTAGTACTTCTATTTATGTACATTATGGTTTATTTGTGTTTATTTTATTTCTGTTCTGTTTTGTTGTACCTTGTGACGTACATGCAGATTTTGGCTATCAAGTCTTAGACCGGAGCACATGACAGATACAGCTTGGAAGTCTCGTTTCATCAGAAATCATCTTGAGGGGAGTACTATTATCTTTTTTCTCTATATTTCGGGTTTCGCATTGGGGACAATGCGAAGTTCAAGTGTGGGGAGGGGGTTAACTTTGTTAACTTTGTTAACTTTGTTTGTCCTCTAAAAAAAAATCAGAAAAATCATTCAAAAATATCTGTATTCTGTATATATTTTAGTAAATAAACTGGTTAGTTGTGTTTTAGAAAGCTTCGGACTTGATAAAAACTCGACAAGCAAAATAAATTTTGAAAAGAAAACTGGAAAGCGTGACAAACAAAGAAAGACTTGCATGATAGTTTTCACACTTTTACCCATTCCTTCAGTTACGTGAGCATAGTTGAGCCTTGATATTGTTATATATTTGTTCATTTCGGAGTAGGAGTGAGCCGGATGTCATGTGTAATTTAGAACTTGTCACTAGTATGCTTGTTAAGACCATGAACTTGCGGAATTGTGTAGAAGTGATAGAGGCACTTAGATTACCCCTTTGTTGTTAACCTTGTTCCTTGTGTTGTGTTTCCCATAAACCTTACATTACCCTTTAGGTTTAACCACGTCGAGCCTTCCCGTTCACCTTTGTTTACCCAACATAATCGTCCACTTAGCCAAATTTAGCCCTTTTTATGTTTTAAACCTTTTAGTGTTGAAACTCGGTCAAAATAATCGTTTAACTAGCGCTTGTTATAGTTTATATTTCATTGTATAAATCCATTGAGTAAAAAAAAAACAGAAAATAAAACACCCTAAAATAGGGTGAAGTAGACAAAATTCGAGCAATTTTGATTGATAAAATGATGAAATCTTCTTTATGAGCTCGTTGTCGCATAAGTCGCCTTTTTAAGGCGTTTGTATGTATAGTTTTGTTGTATTGCGCTTGTTAAACGTAATTACCAAGTTTTAACCATTTCGCCACTTTAAATATCCATTTCCTTACCCTTCGCCCAAGCCTAACGTTACACCCCGTAAAGACCTCTTGATTTACACTTTTTCGCATGTTAGTTGGTGGAGACGAGATCTTATGACAAGCTTATGATATTACACGTTTCATTGACAAGGCATTGAGTGTTTGCACATACACATTTTATGTATGTTTCATAAATAAAACCGAGTGTGTGTGAACATTGTGAGTTGTGTGAAGATTAGCATGTTAAGTCAATCGAAAGTGAAGTCACGGCTTTTTGGTTATCTATATACATTTGCATATGCTTGTTTAGTTTGATTCATTTGATGCTGTCTTTCGAAAAACCAGCTAACCGTTTGTAGTTGTTTCAATAAATAGTTTGTAAATACTCGTTCTTGTTAGATTCTTGTCTTTTATCGCATTTTAGTTTAGCTTGCTTGAGGACAAGCAAGGTTCAAGTGTGGGGAGATTTGATATTCACCAATTTATACATATTTTAGTCCCCCATTTTATCCCCATTTTATGCGTTTTCGGCCGTAAAACCGTTATTCAGATACTTAATCAGGTATACTTTTGTTTACAGGCCTAAAACAGCATACCAGACAAGATGATAGTGAAAACGAGGATTTTCCGGACGAAACGACAAAGCTGCGAACATTCTGTTGGAATTCTGACCTGGGCGAATGGAACGGTCGTGCGGTCTGAGGAACGACCGTGCATATCCGACATAAGAAGACCAGCCCGGCAATGAACGACTATGCGACTCAGTGTGCAAGCATATCCCGGTAATGCACGGGCGTGCGTCTGATTACACCCCGTGCGGATTCGATGATCAGCCAAAGCCCGACAATGCACCACCAGTGCAGCAGTCCGTGCAACAAGAACTCAGAAACGCACGATCATGCGATCTGAAGAACGGTCGTGCGAGACCGAAGACCGGTCAAGATCTGATGACGTCATGCAGCATGGTGCACCATACCTCCAATAATTCATAAAGTGAACGGTCGTGCGACAGGATGCACGACCGTGCGAGATCGAAATTATATAAAAACTTGCAGAAACATTCTGCTCGTAACTCTGGACATTTTGGAAGCGATTCTGGCGATTTTCAGGCTCCGGAGGCTTCTGCTTTCACGCGGATTCAAGCCACATTGTGCCGATTAGCTTCGTTATCTTCCAGATTCTTAATCTTATGCTTGTTTATGGTTTGGTTTTCTAATCTTTCCATGATTTTGTTAATCTTTCAAGTATTTAGATTAATGTTTATGTATTATTGTAGCCTTTGGGCAAAAACACAACAATCCCTTGCTTGATTATAACCATTAGTATGTTAATCTTTGTTTGTAATGACATTTGGAAGTATTTTCTATGTTAATCTTTGATGATTAGTTTGCAACCTTGTTATTGATATTGATTTCTTGATTATAAGTAATTTTGTTGGATGATTGGTATTTGGTTAGTTAAGATAGTTGAAAAATGAGGCTTAATTAATCTTGTATTAGTAAACTTTAAACTTGGTTAACTAGTTTAGCTTGGTCAAAATGTGTGCACCATGATACTAGAAATGGTTAGTGGTTTAATAAAATGTAATTATTGTTAATCAAGAAAGCTTGCCGTCACGTAAGGACCTTAACGGGTTAAATGCTGTCGTTATAAATTATTGCCATGATTTGTTAGCTTAGTTAGTAGTTTAGGCCAAAATTGCTATCTTGGTGAATTTATGTGCAAGATTTGTAAAATGAACTCGGTTGTGATTTAATCTAGTTTATGCTTGTCTCGGTGGTTGCATTGTGTTTATCGGTGTCGCTTTCCTTGTTTAAGTGAGGTTAGAAAACTCCTAACGGATGACTAACTTATTTTTAAGAGATTTTCATAGACATTTATCAATTGCACGTTAAAGAACAATTTTAGGTGGTTAAAGTGTGTTTATCGTTTTAACTTTCCGAATGATTGTCATGTTAGGATTCCCGAAAGGGATACTAATTGTCTCAAAATTGGAGAATTGATCAAATGCTTCTAGTGCCAAAACCGACTTAGTTGACATGCTTTGGTTGTGTATTAAGCAAGGATATTTATCTATTTTCATATTTGAAATCTATTATGTTTTTATAAGTAGTTGTTTATGCTTACTTTAGTTTATTAAAAATCAAACAACTTATCTTTTTACCGGTAATTTAGTGACAAAGGTCTAGTATTATTCCTCCGCCCATTTCCTTGGATCGATACTTGGTTCTTACCGATACTTTACTACATATGTGATGGGGTACACTTGCCTCTTTCGTGTGTGTTTTGATGTTAAAGTAATAATCACTTTTATAAATTTAAAACCAAATCGTGTGTAATTTCATTATAAAAATATGTGTAGTCACGCACACGTCAATGATACTCTCCGACGGTGCAACATGGGATGCAATCCATCCTACTTGAGTAACATATGACTGGCTTTGGGTCTAGCCAAGGACCCTTTTCATTTTTTTACTTGTCTTGGTTTAAATTGGGAATACAAGTTCTAAAAAGGTTATATTTTTAGAAATTTACAACCGATAGCGTCATGATAAAAAGAACCAACATAAGAAAATTATGAAACGGCATGACAAATCTAGTTAAAATTTGATTATATATACTTGATCACATTAAAACCCATTCCCACAAAAAGTGAGTTTTGAGCCTTTAATTGAGCATATAAAATACACATATTTAAACTAAATGCTTATCTTTCGTTTCTTGTGAGAATAGCCGCTTGGTTTCTTACGACTCTAGAACTTGCCATGACGATGCATTCCCGGTCCTTATCAACTTAAACCCAAGTAAGTAAATGATGGAGGCATTAGGACTAACCCTTTTTCTTTCAACACCATTATTTTTTCTTTTTTCTACCATCTACCCAAAATCCCCCTAGTTAACCCCTTTGAGCCTAAACCTTTTCATTTCTAAACCCACAAAACAAAC
Source organism: Helianthus tuberosus (assembly GCA_030545235.1). Lineage (NCBI taxonomy): Eukaryota > Viridiplantae > Streptophyta > Magnoliopsida > Asterales > Asteraceae > Helianthus > Helianthus tuberosus. Next base: position 186,689,399 of record CM060382.1, on the reverse strand, counting down.
ACCCTTTACCCTCCAAAACCCTTTTTCAGTTTAAACCCTTTATTTTAGTAAAAAGCTCGGTTTTCATGTGACATTCCTTATAAAAAAAATGAATGAAGTCTAGCAATAAACAAACAAGTTCATCAAAAGAAACTTTGTTTGAAAAATGCTTCATTAGAATAAAAAGTCACAAAAACAAAAAGTTTTACGAAAACCGACGCTTTTTACGCCTTTTCGCCCTTTTCTACTAACCACTAACCCAAAACCACCTACCTTTAAAGCCTAACCCTTCCCCAAAGTCCTCTTGATATTTTCAAAGGTTTATAGTTAAAAAGGAGGATGATTGATTGCTTGGCAAGCATATGGTAGAAGTAAGTTCCATGCCGGTCTCGAGTGTTTCACAAAAATACATCTTCGGCCGAGTGTTGAGTGATCCCCCGTGAGGTATGTGAACTTGTATATAAATGGAATTTTAAAGAGGCATGTTATGCCTAAATAAGTAATTTCTCTTATGTAATGTTCTAAATAAATCATAACGAATAGGATTGTAAATAACATAAAAATAAAACCTAATAAAGATCTTGGAATCCCGACACTCAAGACAAGCCCAAAACTTCTCTTCTACCCATTCTATTTGGGTGTGTAAGCCACATTATAAAGAGTTTTGCTTGAAGACAAGCAAAGATTCAAGTGTGGGGGTATTTGATGTGTGTAAAATGCAACATATAAATTACATCAAATGAGGCATAAAACTAACCCTTTTTAGTGCTAATGTTGGAAAAAGTGTGCTTTTGTCTTTCTTTTGTATTTTCAGGATTAAATGAGCTCAAATGGACAAAAGAACCAAAAATACAGCTAAATCTAACTTAAATACAAGAAAAGGAATAAACATGGCATGCCCGACCCCTTGAAAGCATCTTCCCAAGCAAAAACAATACATCAGAAGGCTGAACACGCCCCGTGCCCAGCGGACACGGGGGCGTGCTCAAGTGTCTGCAGAAAAGACAAAAGCGTAGAAGCTTCTATTCCCCAACACGGGGGCGTGCCCAGTTCCACATGGCCGTGGTCGACGCTAAGATTCGCTGAATCCAAGCAAATCTTGATAGTACAGATACGCTTCTGTACGCGGGGCCGTGACCAGCGGACACGGGGGCGTGGTCAACTAATGCAGACAAACTGCATTTAATGAAGAAAGAGAAAGTGGATGGACACGGGGCAGTGTCCGGGCTTCTGTGCAGGCTATAAATAGAGGTGCTTGGTTCACTTCAAAAGCATCCCTTGACAAACCACCTCTCTCCCACTTCACCCACACTCCACCAACATCACAACACCCTCATCCACCACCATCATCCATCATAGAGTGTGTGTAGTAGTCTCGGGATCCAAGATTGATAATAAGAGTTCTTGACAATCAAAAGCCATGTTTGCCTAAGTCTCTTACATCACTTGGTGAAGACAAGCATTTAGTGTAATACTTATGTTTTTTAATCTTTTCGCACTTTTTATTTGGTTTTGTATTAATGACTTTAATAACTAGTTTCTTATGTTGAAGGTGAAACTTCCTTATCATTTGTCCGTGGTGTCTTGGCGTTATTTTACTGTCTATATAAAATAAAAGATTTACACCATTCATATCTCCACGGTCTATATGGAGATATGTTGGCTACCTGGTCGGGGGTTAAGGGAATGGTTTGGTAAGGTTCTTGCCTTGTTCAGTGTATAGATTGTGACAACCCACATTTTAGAGGTTACAACCGTCCATACTATTGCTTACGTACGTATGTTACATGACATTTTATTACCCGCATCATACGAGTTAGTCTCACACTCTTATATATATATATATATATATATATATATATATATATATATATATATATATATATATATATACGTATGCATGTAATTAACTGGTTATAGCTACCTAAACCCGGAACACAATTACTTGTAACCCAACTTGAACTATACGAGCATTCAACCCGATACCCGCTAGCGTGTGTGGCCCATTTGCGGCCCAACCCCAAACTCAAAGCCTTTTGTTTTTAACCCAAACCACCACCCTTGCCCATTTGTGATGGCAGTTCAATTTTATGGGCTTAAGCCCAGCTAACCTCTAGTATATTGTGTACGTATTATCTTTTTCATAACACAATTTTTAAACAAAACCCTACCTTCCTCCCAAGTGTACGTGCGGCCGTAGAAGACCCCCCCACTTGTCGTGATCACCATCTCTCGGTTAGTATAATCTTATGTGTTAAACCTTATCAATTGTTTTGATTAGATGTGAAATTGTACGATTTTGTAATTAGAATCTGGTGAGTTTTTGTTATGATCTAGAAATTGTGTTGAGTTACATGTATGTCGAGTAAGATCAAATCATGGGATGGATCTTGTTAACTGCTAGTATGTTAGTATAATGTTAAGTTACACTTTGGGTGAACAATTGTTGGATTAAACCATGTAGAGATAAATTGTTTTGTGTGCTGATCATGATCTTAAAACTGTTGAACGGAGGGTTAGAGTTCTAGCACATCATACCAAGGGTTTTGTTTGATTAGTTGTGTTGATGAGCCGTTTATAGGGTCGCTTAATCGTATGCTGTAATCGTTGTTGACCCTTTGATTCTGTTGGAAATGTACAACTGTTGTTTGTGTGATCCTGACGAGTTTCATGATGTTACACCAAACCCTAGCCCGACGAAAAACTGATGTTTCGTCACAAGGTGGTCCGACGAAAGACATGGGCTTTTCGTCACAGGCAACCCGACGAAAGACATGGGCTTTTCGTCACAGGTAACCCGACGAAAGACATGGGTCTTTCGTCACAAGGGATCTTTCGCCGTGAATGTAGCTAGGAGGAACAGTAGATTGATATAAGACTTCTGTTGACGAATATTATGGTCTTTCGTCGACATCACCTCTTGATGTTTCTTATATAAACTTGTTACATAGATTTGTGTGTGTATGCATGATTCTAAAGTAGCCTTGATGTTCTAACTAGGACTTCGATTGTTATGATGTTGGGCATTCATTGAGAGAATTACGTGTCATGAATCGGAAGTTGTTATGATGTTTAAGTTATTCAATTTGTACGATTGATGAAACAGTTTAATTGTGTGATATAATATGATTGATCCAATTCACTGATCTTATGTTAAATATTAGTTAATTGGGCTTAGTGTGTTGATTTGGGCCGCCTACTGCTATGATGAATGTATGAATGGATGTGAGATATAAACACTCGACTTCGTGTGAATTAGTGGACCGTTTTGTGATATGATTGGCTATTGTGACTCACATGATAATACGTGAAATACATGTGTGCTACTTGTGTAATATGAGTAAGAAACTATGTGACTTGAGTCTATATGAAACTGATTGGCTTTGACAACCATGCTAGGACTTGATTGATCAACTTGAATACGTGAATAAACATACCGAGCAAACCAAAGGTGAGTTCATTCCTCTTGAGCATGCGTCCCGGTGGTTGGGACAGTCAGTGTGTATCCCTGAGAGGGATAGGTTTTGGGTAAATCATGGGTATTCCTGAGAGGAATACGTCTTTTGGGTAAAACTGGAATGTTGGATAATATACTCATCCTATCACCATTAAAGTCCCTCCTTGTTGTTTGTTACCTGAGAGGTAACAGGGTATTAGTTGGTAGTGCTACTTAGGTTTGGCACCCTCACCCCGTACCGGAGAGGACGGGTGTGAACTAATGACCTAGTCAATGCCAATGCTTTGATAGGAGCATTGGGGAAAGGGCAAAATAAATTAGGAGCCGTCTTGTATTCGGGGTATTATCAACATTGAAATCAATGAACGGAATTAAACACTTGGTAACTAACTTTTTCGTAAAACTATGAACTCACCAGCGTTGTCTGATACACGTGTATGCATGCTCGCAGGTTATTGATACGTGTGGATGTGGAACTTGCTGTCTGGGATGCTGGAGTGGTCATGGGTCGAGATACATGGAAACTTGAAACGAGACGAGTAGATTACATACGCTTGGGTTTTGGTTAAACTTTGTATTATGCTTCCGCTGAACACAACTGGTTATAAATAATGTTTTGTAATACTTATCTTAATGAATGAAAGCTTTTATTTGAAATCTTGTTATGAGTTCAAGGTAATTAGTGGCTAGATCCTGGTACGTCACACGCCTCGCGGAGGTTTCCGCATGTGGTATTTTGGGGTGTGATAGATCCTGCAAGGACCTGGGTCAAGTTTACTAGGACCTCATATGTAAACTACTATTAATACATTAACCCGGCTACTTGGGATTGTATCCCTGCCGACTCAAACCACTTAGCAGAGGGTAACGTCACCTTCAAAAGAGGGGCCTACCACATTACGCATTAATAACCTAATTAATTATCTTCCAATAATCCAACCCTTTAGGATTGTATCCTTGCTGACTCAAACTACTGGGTTGAGGGTAACGTCACCTTCAAAAGAGGGGCCTACTACTATAACTAAGATAATCTCTTAAAAAGTGCAAAAGTGCGGAAAACATCAAAGGTTACACTAAAGGCGAGTCGAATCCAAGTGATTCATCTTGTCTATCTGTTTTTATTTTTATTTTTCAGCATTTTTAGTTTTCTATTTTTCATGTTTAATCCTTTTTCTAAATTTTTGATTTGATTACACGTTGAGGATAAACCGGTACTAAAAGCTCTTGTGTCCTTGGACGACCTCGATATCTTACCAACGCTATACTACGATCACAATGGGTGAACTTGCCCATATGTGTGTTTAGTGTTAGTAAAATATCGTGTTTTATAAATTTAAAACTTGACTAAAGTGTTAAAAAGGGCTTAAAATATACATAAAAATTATATCACACCTAGCGCACATCAGTGATCACCAACGTCAAATTCAAGGGGCTTGTGGCGTTTATTGGCGTAACTTTTCTGTCGGCTCCGAGCTTTCAGCAGATTGTCTCGGATTTGGAGGATTTTGTCAGTCGTTTCTTGCAACAGCTCAGGACCGGTAATTTGCGCGTCTCCGATCTCATGCCATACAATAGGCGATCGACATTTCCTTCCATATAATGCCTCAAATGGTGCCATTTGGATGCTAGAATGATAACTGTTATTGTACGAGAATTCGACTAAAGGTAGGTGCGCGTCCCAATTACCACCGAAATCTATGACACACGAGCGAAGCATGTCTTCAAGGGTACGAATTGTTCTTTCAGTCTGACCGTCTGTTTGGGGATGGAAAGCGATACTTAGATTAAGCGTAGTATCGAGAGCAGATTGAAATGTTTCCCAAAGACGTGAGGTAAACCGACCATCGCGGTCAGAGATGATGTCACGAGGCATCCCGTGTCGACAAATGATCTCATCGGTGTAGATTCGGGCTAATTTTTCTACCTTAAAGTCTTCTCGTATCGGTAGAAAATGAGCTGATTTAGTCAAACGGTCGACTACAACCCAAATGCTGTCATGACCTGACGTCGTGCATGGGAGTTTCGTTATAAAGTCCATAGCTATACTCTCCCATTTCCACATCGGAATCTCGGGTTGTACGAGTAAACCAGAGGGTCTTTGCTGTTTGGCCTTGACCTTGGAACAAGTCAGGCACTTCGAAACATAGATAGCAATATCCTTCTTCATGCCCAGCCACCAGTACTTGTAGCGCATGTCCTGGTACATTTTGTCAGCACCGTGATGAACCGAATATCGTGATTTGTGGGTTTCGTCCATCAGTAGTTGTCGCAAATTCGTACGCTTAGGAATCCAGATTCGGTTCAAATAATGAAAGATTCCATTTGATTTATTCTCGAGTTGGGCTCCATCGTTTAGAATCCTTTCCTTCTTCAAAGTACGTTCGGTAAAACAAGCATCCTGCGCGTCAGTGATGAGGGTTTCGAGATGATGCTGGGCTTGGATATTACGAATGCTATGCAAATAGCTTCGTCGACTGAGAGCATCGGCAACAACGTTTGCTTTGCAATGATGGTAACGAATCTCACAGTCTTAATCGTTGAGTAGTTCTACCCAACGGCGTTGACGCATATTCAGTCCCTTCTGGTCAAAGATATGTTGTAGGCTCCTATGATCGGTGAAGATCGTACACTTGGTACCGTAAAGGTAGTGTCGCCAAATCTTTAACGTAAAAACAATTGCGCCAAGCTCGAGGTCGTGTGTGGTGTAGTTCTTCTGGTGGATCTTGAGCCGTCGAGAAGCGTACACTATAACCTTATCTCATTGCATGAGAACACAACCGAGACCAAGGTTTGAGGCATCGCAGTAGACTACGAAGTCGTCGTTTCCGTCGGGCAGTGAGAGCACGGGAGCATTGCAAAGCATAGCTTTGAGAGTTTGAAAGGCTTCCTCCTGTTTAGTTCCCCAAATAAAAGGTTTATCCTTATGCGTAAGAGAGGTAAGCAGCACAACGATTTTAGAGAAACCTTCGATAAATCAGCGATAATAGCCTGCCAGTCTGAGAAAAGAACGGACTTCAGACGGGTTCTTGGGTGTAACCCAACTCTTAACAACTTCGATCTTTGCGGGATTGACGTGGATACCATGACTATTGACAATGTGACCCACGAATTGGACCTCCTCGAACCAAAATTCACACTTGGAGAACTTGGCATAGAGACGGTTTCCCTGGAGTAACTCAAGAACCAAATGGAGATGCTGCGAGTGTTCGGCTTTTGACTTGGAATAGATCAGGATATCGTCGATGAATACGATTATGAAGCGATCAAGGAAGGGTTTGCACACTCGATTCATTAGATCCATGAAGACTGCGGGGGCGTTAGTCAAACCAAAAGGTATGACAACGAACTCGTAATGACCATAACAGGTTCGAAAAGCGGTTTTAGGTATATCCTCCTCTTGAATGCATAACTGGTGATAGCCTGAGCGTAGATCTATCTTCGAGAAACATGTAGCAACCTGTAACTGATCAAATAAATCATCGATTCGAGGTAAGGGATAGCGATTCTTAATTGTCAGCTTATTCAACTCCCTATAGTCGATGCACATCCGGAACGATCCGTCCTTCTTTTTGACGAAAAGGACAGGCGGGCCCCAAGGAGAGGTGCTAGGGCGAATAAAGCCTTTATCAAGTAGTTCCTGGAGCTGACTCGAGAGTTCGCGCATTTCAGAAGGAGCGAGGCGATAAGGCGCTTTAGCAACAGGGTTTGCTCCAGGAATGAGGTCGATACGAAAGTCGATATCACGAGCGGGAGGTAACCCTGGGAGATCATCAGGGAAAACGTTAGGAAATTCACGAACAACGGGGACCTGGTCTACCTCCTTAACTTCCTTTTTCTCCGTTACTACAATGTGTGCCAAGAAAGCTTGGTATTCCTTGTGGAGATACTTGCTAGCCTGGACACACGACATGAGTTGGAGTTTCTTCGACGCGAATTCACCGTAAACACACAATTGATCACCATTAGCGAGCGAGAAACGAATCATCTTTTCGAAGCAAACAACTTCGGCACGATTTTTGCGAAGAAAATCCATGCCTACTATGATTTTAAAACTACCGAGCTGCATTGGAATAAGGTCGATAGGGAAGACATGATTGTTGGTTCGAGCGTACAATCACGTAAAACAGAACTGACGGCGACGGTTCTTCCGGTGGCAACTTCAACATCGAACGTCGAGGGTAGATGGGTGCGCTTATGATTAAGGAGCTTTTCGAATTCAAATGATACAAAACAGTTATCGGCTCCAGTATCAAATAAACACGTAGCATATATACCATTCACAAGGAATGTACCATTGACCACATTGTTGTCTGCTTGAGCCTGGCGAGCGTTTATGTTGAAAGCACATCCGCGGGCTGCTGGTTGTTACTGCTGTTGCTGAGGCTGTTGCTGGGGCTGCTGCTGTTGTGGCTCTTGCTTCACCACTCGATTAGGGCACATGTTTGCGAAGTGTTTGGGATCACCACACGCATAGCAAGCTCTAGCATTGATCGCGGGTGCAGGAGCTACTTGATGGCCTTGAGGAGTAGTAAGTAGAGCTTGCTGAGCAGGAGCTTGACCTTGGGTTGGAGCTGGGGTTTGACGTGGACCTGTACGACAGCTGGCGGTGAAGTGGCCGTACATGTTGCAATGCACACAGTATCTGCAAGCGATTCCCACAGGGTGGTGATAGGTACAAGTAGGGCAAGCCGAGTGAGGACCAATATACGCACGCTTTGTTGGCGGTTCGTTGCTGACCGGTGCCGCTACTTGGCGGTGTTGAGGCTGTGGTTGAGCAGGAATTGATTGGAGCAGGGCAGCAGTGGTTACAGCGCAATTCTTGTTGCTAGAACTGCTGTTGTTCTTCCTTTTTCGGCGTGAGAGCTTCGAAGATTGCGGTGCGGCGGTGGTTTCAGTGGTTGAAGCAGTGGTAGCTTGATGCAGATTGTTGGGAGCTTTATCCCAGTAACCAGACTTGACTCGCTTGTCGTTGATCTCAGCAGCTGTAACAATCCTCAAATAAAACCGACACTCTCATAATATTTCCGACGCCCTATTATATTTAAAAATGTCCCAATATGTCTTTAAATACACCCTGTATGTGAAAACCGAACCCGAAATACATTAAATAGTATTTAAATTAAATAAAAATCTAAAATATAAGTTGAGGCGGGCCGCGTAAGACCCACCCCAACACTCACGCGGGCGGTATCAAGGCTGAAACTTGATTCCGGTGGAATTTTAAGTTCAGGCGGGCCGCGTGAACCCCATCTCAACCTTACGCGGGCCGCGAGAGATCAACAACACGGCAACACCCCAGGCCGACACGTGTCATCATCGTGTCGAGTCTATACGCTGATCCGGACGAGCTACACGTTGACCCGGAGTCAACGCGGGCCGCGTAAACCCCTGCGTACATCTACGCGGGCCGCGAGAGAACCAAGTTCAGCAAGTATAAATAGAACGCATCGGATTTCATTTCAATTCGTTCATTCTTCGTTTCTTAATCACAATTTCTGAATAGTAGGCATAGAAAGCTGGTATTATACCCCCTAATTAGCGAGGTTCTGCTCCGTTGTAAGTATTATAACCCCAGTTTCGTAATAGATACGCTGCCCGATTGATTTAGGGTTCCGTAACAACTGTCGTGGTTCTGCCCGACGTAGTTATTGGAATGCCGTCTCGGGGAGGGTATCATTAATATTTTCAAAGGGTTATGATACTAACCTATGTACATTTGTATAAATTATAGATTATTCCCAGGAAACCCTTACGCGAAGTCTAAGATAGCAATGTGAGTTTATCCTCTTTTTGATAACCTTTTTGTAATATTTTACAAAACCTTAAATGTTTTACAATGTGATTAAGCGGTGATTGAGTCTTTGTAGTTCTTCAATTACTGCCGGTATGTTGGGGTTTTGTATACAAAATTTACTACACAGTGAGTAGTAAGTCGGGGATGACAGTACGTTACCATTGGACAACGAGTTAGCCAATGTGTAATATGACCCACAAGTCAGGATTGACAGTACTGAATGAGTAATTGTGTAGAAATAAACAATGTGATCGCTCTCAATACTGTTTAATTAATAAAATGTTTCTTGATTAAACTGGGATTCACTCACCAGTATTTCCCACTGACAAATGTTTTTAAAACGCGTTTCAGGTAACACAATGTGACAGCCAATTAGTAAAAAGCCAGCTGGAGAGCACTGAAGGCTTGGGAAAAATGTGGCTATAAAAGTTACCTAAAAGACGATGTTTTAAATTCAATAAAATAGGGTTTATCCCTATAAACATATTGTAATAAGAAACTTGGGTTTTGCCCATGTGATTATTAATATTAAATATGGTGGTTTTACTCTGATAAACATTTCCTAACTACGGTCCTGATGTAATTTCCGCTGCCAAATTAACAAGCTGATACCACCGAAACTCTGAGTTCGCGTCCGACCGTTCCCGGGACAGATAAAGGATCGGGGGTTGCGACAGAAGGTGGTATTAGAGCCTAGCCACTGGTCTAAGCGAAAGAAGTGTTCTGCTGACACTTAAATTCTAAATTTTGTGTTAGGAAATAAATTACGGAAATACGTGCATAACTGTATTTATTTGTTATGTGTTATTTGACTATTTGTTAGTTTACAGTATTAGTGATCAAGGACCCTCAGATATGTGTCGTCATTTGTCTGATTCACCTAGGAGTGAAGGTACCTCTTCACAGCCTGTCCTTTCTGGGTATTCTGCTGATCAGGAAGAAGGGATGTGTGCTTTTAAAGCCCAGTCAGAAGAGCCATTCCCTCATAAGAAAAGAGGATGGTTCAGTAAGGAAGCCTATGCACGTAGGAAAAGAATGCGAAAGTTACAACAGCAAAGAGTTCTAGCAGCTGCTAAGCGAAAGACAGATGCCCATACACAGGATATGCTTAATAGAAGCCTAGCCAATTTCCATATCCTAGCCACAACTGCTGCTGACCCTAATCAAGAGCAAACAATAGCACCCCAACCACAATTGCAAATCCCTGACCAGCCCATGGAGATAGAAAACCCTGAAAACCAAGTGGAGATGCATGACTTCAAACCAGAAGAAATCCCTAGGGTACCAGCACCAAATCCCCTAGACCCAAATTACGATCCCTGGTGGGATGACGTTAGGGACTATGTGCAACGTTACCCGATCGATGAAGACACACCTATACAGAACATAGGAGCCTATCCAGGTATGGACCCTTTAGATCCCTATTACCATGATAACTACATTAGGGAAATCTTAGAAGATCCTTACCGATTTCAGGCACTTTCACCCCCATATCAGGAACCCGCACCCCAGATTCCGAACCCAGTCCTAGAACCTGCACCCCCAATGAGTGCAGAAAACGTGCAAGAACTTAGGACTTTTGGGGGAGGAAATTTTAGAAAACAGTGAGAGAATGAGACAGGTGGGAGAGCGTCTCGTATGGAAATATGATGAGCGCAATATGGATTTTTGGATAAATCCATATCCGTGATGCGATAGAGGAGATGGTAATAGTAATAATAATATAATATAATAAAATAAAAAATGAAATAAAATATGTGTGTACGGATGCCTATTACTATTAGTATGATTCTATTTTTGTTGGTATTGTAATTTTTATTTCAATACTAGTGTGTAATAGATGCATAATAGTATATGGAAATAGAGTAGAAGTCGCAATGATCGACGTTTTTGGCTAGATTGCGTGTCATGGGATTAACTATATTAAATATTATCTTGTGATATTAATATGGGGTAAATGTTTAAAATTCAGATGGCCGACGAAGGAAATCAAGGAAATCTGAATAATGATAACCAGAGTAACATTAACGTGGTTAATGAGAATCCAAGCATCAATAACAATGGAAACCAAATGGATAATAGTGTTGTTCAACATATAGTGGCTCAAGGAATCATATATGCAATGCCATTTATTATTCAAACGATTTAAGAAGCGAATAATAAAAGTCAGCATAGCAGTAAGCGACCCATCGAACCCGAAAACAGTATAAACAATGGACCTGTACTTCAATTGCCCATTCCCAAAAGGAGAAGAACCGTGTCTTACGGTTGTTCTTATAAAGAATTCTGGTCTTGTAAACCAATGGAATTCTTGGGCAACGAAGGAGCCATTGCAACCCTATCTGGATAGAGAAAACTGAGGCAGTCTTAAGAATAAGCAAGTGTGCTGAAGAAGATAAGATACTGTTTGCTTCTAATCTGTTTAAGAATTCAGCACTAGAATGGTGGAACACTATCCTCCAATCAAGAGGAAGTGATAGAACTTACAATATGGAATGGGAAGAATTTAAGAACAAGGTAGAAAGGAAATTCTGCCCACCAAATGAGAAGGAACAGATAGCTAACAAATTCCTAAACCTTAGGATGACTGGTGTGGATAGTAAGGATACACTAAATTATTCTTCGAATATGCTAGAATAGTGCCAACTCTTGCTTCACCAGAACCAGTATTGATCTCTCGTTATATTTGGGGATTAATCGGTGAGATAAGACACGTAGTCAAGGCAGCTAGACCTCAAACCATAGAAGAAGCTGTAGAACTAGCAAATACCTTGACAGACGAATTAGTCCGTACCCGAGAAGAAGATCAAAGGAGGAACCTAACCCAGAAGCTCACACAAGAATTTCATTCTGGAAATTTTAATCGTGGGAAAAATATAGGTTCTACCTCTGCACCTTACTGTAAGAATTGCAAAAGAAAACATTCAGGAAGATGCTCCATATACTGTAACTTTTGCAAAATATCGGGACACAAGGAAGAAAATTGCAGGAAGAAAGCTAATAACAGGATATGTTACAACTGCGGAGAACAAGGTCATATCAAGCTTAATTGTCCGAAATTAGCTCCAGTTACAAACAACCAGAATACTCAAAATGCTAGAGCATTTGTTCTGACTGCAGATGAAGCTAAAATGATTCCAGATGTTATAGCTGGTACGTTTTTAGTTAATGATGTTTTTGCTAAAGTATTATTTGACTCTGGTGCAAACCAAAGTTTTATTAATACATCATTTTGCAAATTTCTAAATCAGTCATTAACTAAACTACCACAAGAATGTTTAGTAGAGACAGCTAATGGAGAAACCGTTAGGATTTCTGAAATCTTGCAGGGAGCAAGAATAGAAATTTTTAATCAGAAATTTATTGCAAATCTTTATCCCATGAATCTGGCAGGATTTGATGTTGTTTTAGGAATGGATTGGTTAATAGCCAATAAAGCCAGTATTTTATGTCATCAAAAGTCAATTCAAGTAAATTCACCAAAAGGTAAAACGATCACAATAAAAGGAGATAAACCCATATAGATCCACAAAATTCATCTCTGTGATGAAAACTGCAAGTTATATAAGAAAAGGGTCATTAGTGTATTTGATTTCTGTAATCACTAATACTAAAGGAAAGGATTTGAAAGATATTCCCGTAGTATCTCAGTTTTCAGATGTATTTCCAGAAGAATTGCCAGGGCAACCTCCAGATAGAGAAGTTAAATTCAGAATCCATTTAATACCAGGAACAACACCGATTGCCAAAGCACCTTACCGTTTGGCACCTGTAGAAATGCAAGAATTGAAGAAACAGTTAGACGAATTGTTGGAGAAAGGATTTATACAACCAAGTTCGTCGCCATGGGGAGCGCCATACTGTTTGTTAAAAAGAAGGACGGATTAATGCGTATGTGCATTGACTACCGTTAATTGAACAAAATCACGATTAAGAATCGGTACCCATTACCGAGAATCGATGATCTGTTCGATCAACTGCAAGGAGCTCGATTTTTCTCTAAAATCGATTTAAGGTCAGGATATCATCAATTAAAGGTACAGGATGAGGACATTCCTAAAACCGCATTTAGAACAAGGTATGGCCATTATGAATTTACTGCCATGCCATTCAGTTTAACCAATGCCCCAGCTGCATTTATGGACATGATGAACCGAATATGTAAGCCATATTTGGATAAATTCATAATTGTTTTTATAGATGATATTCTCATTTACTCTAAGAATAAGGAGGATCATGCAAAGCATTTTCACGCACTTTTAAGTTTATTAAGAAAGGACAAGCTTTATGCTAAATTTTCAAAGTGCGAATTTTGGTTAGAACAGGTACAGTTTCTCGGACACCTAGTCAATCATGAAGGAATTCATGTGGATCCCACAAAGATCAAGGCAATTACTAAATGGAAAACCCCTGAGTCACCAACCGAGGTTAGAAGTTTCTTAGGATTGGCCGGTTATTATAGAAGATTTATTCAAGATTTTTCTAGAATAGCCATTCCTTTAACTAAGCTAACCTGTAAATCTGTTAAGTTTGAATGGTGATTAAAACAAGAAGAAGCCTTTAGAATCCTTAAGCAAAGATTAACTAATACACCCATATTAGCGTTACCAGAAGGAACTGAAGATTTTGTAATCTATTGTGACGCTTCCAAATTAGGTTATGGATGTGTATTGATGCAACGACAAAAGGTTATAGCTTACGCATCTAGACAAATTAAGAATCATGAAGAGAATTATTCAACCCATGATTTAGAGTTAGGAGCTATAATTTTTGCTCTCAAGATTTGGAGACATTACCTTTATGGTAGTAAGCTTACCATATTCACTGATCATAAAAGTTTAAGGTATGTTTTTAAGCAAAAGGAGTTGAATATGAGACAAAGACGCTGGATGGAGATGCTTAGTGATTATGATTGTGATATCCAGTATCATGAAGGAAAAGCAAATGTAGTGGCAGATGCTTTAAGCCGAAAGTATCCTGAAAAGCCAAAAAGGGCACGTTCTCTTAAATTAAATCTACAAGTAGATTTAAATAATCAGATAAGAGAAGCACAAGAATCAGTAATCAAGGATGATACTGAAAAATTAAAAGGTATGCTAAAAGAATAAGAACAAGGAACCTATGGAATTTGGAGATTCCATGAGAAGAGAATGTGGATACCTAAATTAGGAAACATACGTCATCGTATATTAGAAGAAGCCCATAAGTCTAAGTATACGATGCATCCAGGAAATGACAAGATGTATCAAGATTTAAGAAAGAATTTCTGGTGGGTAGGAATGAAAAAGGACATAGCAGCCTATGTTTCTAAATATTTAACTTGTTCACAAGTCAAAGCTGAACACCAGAAACCCTCAGGTTTGTTACAGCAATTAGAAATGCCAGTGTGGAAATGGGAATTGATAACAATGGATTTTGTTACCAAATTACCCAAAACAAATAAAGGTAGTGATACAATCTGGGTGATTGTAGATAGGCTAACCAAGTCAGCCCATTTCTTACCAATGAAGGAAACTTTCAATATGGAACAGCTAGCTAAGTTATATGTAAATGAAATTGTTTCTTTACATGGAATTCCTTTATCAATTGTTTCTGATAGAGATAGCCAATTTACCTCTCATTTTTTGTCAAGTTTCCAAAAAGCTATGGGAACCAAGTTAAATCTAAGCACAGCTTATCATCCTCAAACAGACGGACAAAGCGAAAGAACAATTCAAACGATGGAAGACATGCTTAGAGCTTGTGTAATTGATTTCGGAGGTAATTGGGACGATCACTTACCTTTAATAGAATTTTCTTATAATAATAGTTGTCACACAAGTATTAATGCTGCACCATTCGAAGCACTTTATGGACGAAAGTGCCGAACCCCAGTCTGTTGGGCAGAAATTGGGGAAAAGCAACTGTCTGGACCTGAGATAGTGCAAGAAACAACTGATAAGATTATTCAAGTAAAGGAACGACTGAAAGCAGCACATGATCGACAGAAGAGTTATGCTAATAACCGACGCAAGCCATTGGAATTTCAAGTAGGAGATAAAGTATTGTTGAAAGTCTCTCCTTGCAAAGGAGTAGTAAGATTCATAAAAAGGGGAAAGCTAAGTCCTAGGTATATTGGACCTTTTGAGATTATTAGAAAAAGAGGACCTGTAGCCTATCAGCTACAACTGCCAGAGGAAATGGCAGGAATACATGATGTGTTTCATGTATCTAATCTCAAGAAGTGTTTAGCTGATGAATCACTGATAGTACCTCTTAAAGATATAGAGGTAAATGAACAACTCAAGTTTGTAGAAAGGCCTCTACAAATTGAAGACAGGAAAGTCAAGAACCTCAAGCATAAGAGATTAGTTCTGGTCAAAGTGAAGTGGGACTCCAAAAGAGGACCTGAGTACACATGGGAGCTTGAATCTGAAATGCAAAGGAAATATCCGCATTTGTTACAGTAGATCTCGAGGATGAGCTCTAAAACAAGGTGGGGAGGATGTAACAATCCTCAAATAAAACCGACACTCTCATAATATTTCCGACGCCCTATTATATTTAAAAATGTCCCAATATGTCTTTAAATACACCCCGTATGTGAAAACCGAACCCGAAATACATTAAATAGTATTTAAATTAAATAAAAATCTGAAATATAAGTTGAGCCGGGCCGCGTAAGACCCACCCCAAGTGGAGATGCATGACTTCAAACCAGAAGAAATCCCTAGGGTACCAGCACCAAATCCCCTAGACCCAAATTACGATCCCTGGTGGGATGACGTTAGGGACTATGTGCAACGTTACCCGATCCATGAAGACACACCTATACAGAACAAAGGAGCCTATCCAGGTATGGACCCTTTAGATCCCTATTACCATGATAACTACATTAGGGAAATCTTAGAAGATCCTTACCGATTTCAGGCACTTTCACCCCCATATCAGGAACCCGCACCCCAGATTCCGAACCCAGTCCTAGAACCTGCACCCCCAATGAGTGCAGAAAACGTGCAAGAACTTAGGACTTTTGGGGAGGAAATTTTAGAAAACAGTGAGAGAATGAGACAGGTGGGAGAGCGTCTCGTATGGAAATATGATGAGCGCAATATGGATTTTTGGATAAATCCATATCCGTGATGCGATAGAGGAGATGGTAATAGTAATAATAATATAATATAATAAAATAAAAAATGAAATAAAATATGTGTGTACGGATGCCTATTACTATTAGTATGATTCTATTTTTGTTGGTATTGTAATTTTTATTTCAATACTAGTGTGTAATAGATGCATAATAGTATATGGAAATAGAGTAGAAGTCGCAATGATCGACGTTTTTGGCTAGATTGCGTGTCATGGGATTAACTATATTAAATATTATCTTGTGATATTAATATGGGGTAAATGTTTAAAATTCAGATGGCCGACGAAGGAAATCAAGGAAATCTGAATAATGATAACCAGAGTAACATTAACGTGGTTAATGAGAATCCAAGCATCAATAACAATGGAAACCAAATGGATAATAGTGTTGTTCAACATATAGTGGCTCAAGGAATCATATATGCAATGCCATTTATTATTCAAACGATTTAAGAAGCGAATAATAAAAGTCAGCATAGCAGTAAGCGACCCATCGAACCCGAAAACAGTATAAACAATGGACCTGTACTTCAATTGCCCATTCCCAAAAGGAGAAGAACCGTGTCTTACGGTTGTTCTTATAAAGAATTCTGGTCTTGTAAACCAATGGAATTCTTGGGCAACGAAGGAGCCATTGCAACCCTATCTGGATAGAGAAAACTGAGGCAGTCTTAAGAATAAGCAAGTGTGCTGAAGAAGATAAGATACTGTTTGCTTCTAATCTGTTTAAGAATTCAGCACTAGAATGGTGGAACACTATCCTCCAATCAAGAGGAAGTGATAGAACTTACAATATGGAATGGGAAGAATTTAAGAACAAGGTAGAAAGGAAATTCTGCCCACCAAATGAGAAGGAACAAATAGCTAACAAATTCCTAAACCTTAGGATGACTAGTGTGGATAGTAAGGATACACTAAATTATTCTTCGAATATGCTAGAATAGTGCCAACTCTTGCTTCACCAGAACCAGTATTGATCTCCCGTTATATTTGGGGATTAATCGGTGAGATAAGACACGTAGTCAAGGCAGCTAGACCTCAAACCATAGAAGAAGCTGTAGAACTAGCAAATACCTTGACAGACGAATTAGTCCGTACCCGAGAAGAAGATCAAAGGAGGAACCTAACCCAGAAGCTCACACAAGAATTTCATTCTGGAAATTTTAATCGTGGGAAAAATATAGGTTCTACCTCTGCACCTTACTGTAAGAATTGCAAAAGAAAACATTCAGGAAGATGCTCCATATACTGTAACTTTTGCAAAATATCGGGACACAAGGAAGAAAATTGCAGGAAGAAAGCTAATAACAGGATATGTTACACCTGCGGAGAACAAGGTCATATCAAGCTTAATTGTCCGAAATTAGCTCCAGTTACAAACAAGCAGAATACTCAAAATGCTAGAGCATTTGTTCTGGCTGCAGATGAAGCTAAAATGATTCCAGATGTTATAGCTGGTACGTTTTTAGTTAATGATGTTTTTGCTAAAGTATTATTTGACTCTGGTGCAAACCAAAGTTTTATTAATACGTCATTTTGCAAATTTCTAAATCAGTCATTAACTAAACTACCACAAGAATGTTTAGTAGAGACAGCTAATGGAGAAACCGTTAGGATTTCTGAAATCTTGCAGGGAGCAAGAATAGAAATTTTAAATCAGAAATTTATTGCAAATCTTTATCCCATTCAGCTCACTAATAATTTGGGGGATAACTTTCTCCATTTGCTTAGCGACGAGGGCGGCGATGCGTTTGTCATCATGATTGCGGCGAGTGGAACGTGAGTGAAATGATCCAAATGACGACATTGTCTGCAACAGACAGCGCCATAGGATTCAAAACGCTATATGATTTTAATTAACCCTAGTATAGACTCGCGCTCAGCTCTAAACTATAGCATATAAAGCTCAGGAACACGAGTAGTCACATAACACATAAACACATAAGCACATAAGCACGTAGGGCACAGAAGCACGTAAGCACACATAAACTAACCTAAATACATATGTTGCACGTACTCACCTATCTTTCACGGCACGTATAACGTTTAAGTATAGCGACTGCGATTAGCGAGTACACAGCGAGTAGCATAGCATAAACGAGTATCATAGCATGCGATCATCCATGAGTAGCAATGATTTGTTAACGTTTTCAGATAGAAGAGCAGTGCAGGTCGTGTGTGTCGATCGAAGCGAGAAGCGAAAGGCGTTTAAACCACCAAAATCGAAAAACATAAACAGGTAAAACCACATAAAACACGTAAAATCCACATAAAAGCGACAATTATCAGAGTCAGCAGTTGCGGGCTCAGAATCGTAACATATAAAATTCGAGAATAGATTGTCTGCGGCTGATAGACATCGACTACCCAAAGTGATTCGACTATTCACAAGGACTTTTGGTGCACACTTTTGGCTTTCAAGACTGTGCTCTCGCCTCGATTTGGGCGATCGGCACGCATCCTTCTAGCTATAGTGTGACTTCAAGTCGTTGGAGTTCATCGAGACCTTGGTGAGAGTTTTGTAAAGCCAAAATAGAGCACGGAACAAGTCGTCAAGGTTCGGGTTCCACCCCTGTCGTAACGACTTCGTTCCTGTTTTGATGAAATAGAGGAAAAAATATGCGTTAAAGTAAGGATTTCACTCCTGATTCAACGCAAATTCTCCTGTTTGTAGATAAAAATACAGGTCGAACAAGTGATTTGGTCAAGAGTTTGCGGTTTTCACACCTAATCTCGACCTAATCACTCGTTCATTTTCGAGAATTTTAGTGCAGTGTTAGTGTAGTGTAAGCGAGTAAAGCGAGGATAGCAAGTAAGCTCGTACAAAAACCCATACTTGGTATGCACAAGTCGGTATGTTGGTACTTAGACTATAGACTAGGTCGTTCTAGGACATCGACCCGGACTAGGTCGAGTCTTGCCTAATTCCCTATAGTTATGGCTCTGATACCAATCTGTCACACCCCAACCGATGGCGGAATCATCGGGGCGCGACACTGAGCGAAACAGATTGTCCAGGAGAATCCATAACAACTATTAGTTATATATTAAAGGTTCATATCCCATACCATAAACATATAAAACAAAAATAGTTATTACAGACATTGTTCTCAAAGACAAATTATCCCTTCCGACAACTCAGATTTCATTTAATTGTTTGTTTCTAAGACTCCATCCTAACTTGATTCCCACATAGCAGCAAAACATCCTAAGCACCTGTCACATACGTTAAAATAAAGGTCAATACACATAGTGTAAAGGTGAGCATACAAGTTTGATATAGTATAATAGAGTTCGAAATAGTTTACGCATAACCAGCATGTATCATGTATAATGCGAAGCTAGTAGGTTATCGACAATGAAATATGCACAGACTAGACTGCGAGTTGTAGAATGCGCAACACATATCACCATTGCGACATGTGAGAGGTAACCTTAACAACCCCTGTCCACGACAGGTGCTGAGTCCAAACAAATAGTACTATCGTTGCTAAGGCGTCAGGCAACAATCACTGTGTTAACATAACATACAAGCATTCATCGAGTAACACGTATCACGCAGTAACGGTCAACGTATAAATAGTGTTTGCGTTGTGTGATAGATGTGATTTAGAATAAGTAACGTATGTAACACCCAAAAGTGCGTAAAGCAAAAAGGGATCAAGTATACTCATAGATTGTGTTTAACAAGTAAACACTCTCTTGGATTGAAGGGAGCGTTGAGAGAGATTAGCCTTAACAGTTAACGATAGCATAAACGATGAGCGGCACGATAAACGGTGCAAAAGTACCAAGTGTCGGATGGCAATCCGATCGGATGGCAATCCGATCGGATGGCCAGTCGATTAGATGTCAATCCGTTCGGATGGTCATCTGATCAGATGGCCATTCGATTAGATTGACATTTGTTTGGTAAGGATGTGTTTGTGTGTGATGGCTTTGAAGTTTTTGTTGTACCATTTTTAAAACAGAGAAGTATCTCTACCCTTCAGGTCGATCAATCGAACGGTCGTTCAATCGGATAGCGATCCGATTGGCAGGGACTTAGTGAGAACAAGTTCACAGCCGGATTGTCACTCGATCAGATTGCAATCCGATCGGTTGGTAATCCGTTAGTTACTGATGATCTTTGAAAATTATGTTAATGATTAAGTGTCGAAGTTCCAAATATCACATGGTCGGATGGTCGTTCGATCGGATGGCTATCCGATCGGACGGTAATCCATTCGACGTTCAGAACCTTGAGAGTTGAAAATAAAAGTTAAGTGTGAAACCAAGTGCAAGCCGATCGGATGGCAATCCGATTGGACGGCAATCCGTCCCAACGACCTGATCGTCTTGGTACTTGATTATTTTGAAAGGTTTTGCAGTTTTGATCGAGACGGTGTGATAACGTGCTAAACAACAGAAACCCCATCTTATCCCAAGTGATCCGATCGAACAAGAATCACCCTAGTCCAATCAGTTGACTGTTCATGACGGTCGTTCGTGTTTAACCTGAAATCAGTTGTCTCTTAGATAGAAATCAGATCTTGAACCAACACCTCACTAAGAAGGAGTAGAAGATCAGAACGAGCTCCGATTCTATCGGTTTTGAGTGCATTGAGTGTAAAAGAGTTGAAAGAAAGTTAGAAAACCATCTTTCAATCCTTTTAACCATGAATATGTGTAGATCTATGCGAAAACATTGTTTATTCATGTGGAAATCCTTCAGATCTAAGTTGTTCTTGGTGGAATGAAGCCAAACCTTGAAGTTCATAAGAACTTCATGATGACATCACCCTAGAACACCTCAAATCCGGTGATTTCACAGTTAAAAAATAAGATTCAAAGGTGAAAAAGATGAAGGAGTGCGTGTAGATCATAGAAGTACAAGGTTTAGGTTGAAAACTTACAAGAATCGCGAGAAATCGAGAAAAATGAGTGCTTGAGTGCGGCTGGTCGAACAAGGAGCTGTCATGATGTGATAGGAGGGTATTTATAGGGTTTCCATAAAGGGAAAGTGCTGAAGTGTCGGATTGGTCACCGATCGGATGGCAACCCGATCGGATGGCCACTCGATCGGTTGGCCACTCGATCCAGGTGTCCGGCGCGTTGAGTTTTGTCGTTTCGATTCGCATGTTGAGCGTTGCGTTGCGATGCGATTCGAGCGAGCGATGCAATATTCTTACCCATTAGTTACACAAATAACTTAACTACTATATCTAACATACAATCACTATAAGTAACTTGTGTTTAGCGTTTGCGATTAGATTGCGATTGCGATAGAATTGCGATTGCGGTTGCGATTAAGCATCTCGAAACATAAACATAAATAAACACGCACAAGTAACACAAAAATAGCACACACACGTAAAACAATATCCAGAACACATAATTTCGAGTTGCGAATGCGATAGCGATAAGTCGATTAGCGATTAGACATGCGATTAAGTAGCGATTAAACCTCGACTATTAATAGATACACCACATAATACAACTAAAGTAAATAAAAATAAAGAATTCGATTACAAGTCAAAGAAGTCAAAATAGTAGTTGAGCAAGGAGTGATAGATCGCAACTAGCAATCTTTTCTTCCTTTGACTTCAATCTTGAATTTGACTTTGACTTTCGAAACACGAGGTGTTACACCTGTACATTAAAGCGTTATCGACTTTTACTTTTTAATCCGTGCGTCGATATTGAACAAGACACCTACTGAAACGTCGACAAAAATGTGTAGGTCGTCATGCTATCTTTGGATTTTTTTAAACAATATAGTTTATAATATATGTCAAGAATACATAAAAAATTATAAGTTTGTTGTGGAGGGGTGATTTGTAACTAATTATCTATAATTTTGTTAAAATCTTAGGGATTTAAGTGTAATAAGTTTAGGGGCTAAAAAATAAATAGTGTTTAAAAGACCAAACTACCCCCATTTTAGGGGTCTTTCTATAAATAAAGGAGGGGAAAATTTCTTATTTTTTGGGTATCTTAAAATACCCTTCACTCATACATTATAATATAGTAAGTATGTGTGTGTGTGTGTGTATGTATGTATGTATATATGTATGTATGTATGTATGTATGTATATTAATAAAATAACTAGAGGCGCATATTAACAATGTTTGGTCCAAAATCCAACAAGAACCCATTTAATTATAGAATTGAAGGCTGATACCAATAGTCTATTGTCTAAGAATCTAGAGTAATTGAGTCAAAATACTAAAATGTAGCGTCGATTGATACTCAAGTGTCAACCCG
The DNA here is from genome assembly GCA_030545235.1 of Helianthus tuberosus. Lineage (NCBI taxonomy): Eukaryota > Viridiplantae > Streptophyta > Magnoliopsida > Asterales > Asteraceae > Helianthus > Helianthus tuberosus. The sequence goes on along the minus strand of CM060382.1, from coordinate 186,666,794 downwards.
TCATTCAATTTAGAAGTACAAATAATTCTAGTTAAAACCCCGCATCAACCATCATTATTCAAATTCTCCATCGCCAAGACGCCAACTCCCTAAGGTTTTGCTTCAATCCGTTCATTCGATTTCAAACTTCTCATATATTAAAGGTCTGTTTCAATCAATCAACGATTCATCTTTCTGTTCAGATGATCTCGGTAGAACCAATTGAGTGCTTTTTTTATTCCTTGTTATTTTGTAAATTTATATTTGTGTTCTAATTGGATGAAGCCTTGGGGACGAAAACTGCACTTTACTATAAAAACTAACAACCCCATCGTCACTTTTCTATTTGTTATGTGACGCTCAATACTCGCTCGACGTTTGTTCGAAAAATACTCTGATCGAAAGGCGCTCGTTCGACTTTGGCTCGGTTGAAAAAACGCTCGGTTCGGTTCGGTGTTTAAACGAACCGAGCACGAGCAAACGTCCGATCGGTTCGGTTCGGCTCGTGAACAACCCTAGGTGGATTAGGTAGGTGGATGGGGGTGGGGTGATATAGCGCTAACGTTAAGGGTGATGATCATGCACGCCAAATAAAACTTGTATTTTGTCCTGTAGCTTTTTTATACAATATCAACAAACATTATAAAACTAGGCTTAAGCCACCTGCGTTGCGGGGTGGGGGCATAAAACCGTACTACCAACGTTGAGGGTTAGAATCATGCTAAGTAGCAAGCCAACAATAACCAAAATCGAAAAAAAACGTAAAAGAAAAGTAGAAAACATGAGTTTGTAACACCAAGTAACTCACCTGATGTAAAACATTGACGAACTCGCATTTATATTGATACATATTAGAAAGTCAAGGTGATAAAAAAATTTCTAGAAAATACAAGGATATAAATGACAACTTTAAAAGAAGTAAAATAAACTTGACTAAAAGATTAAAAAATGGAAAGAGCTTGAAGGACCACTAAACAAACAAAATTGGCTAATGGTGTTAATAAATTCTTAGTGGCATAACTGTTATTAACATCTTATCTTTGTCCAATAAATACACTTTAGATAAGAGCTACCCTAAATGTTATATTTAGGTCTTGTGTAATGGGGCGGTATATCACGACAATGGTGGCTATGGCGCCCCGTTATCCTCTTCGTGGCGTGAAGTTTTTGGATTTTCAAAATTTGACCATTTCAAACGGTCATATATTTGAAAAAAAACTTTAATTCAATTTAAAATACCATCTCTGCTATAAATAAATCCCCATCTCTCATATTTTTATAAAATCCAACACACTCTCAAACCCTCTTATCTCTATCTTTTTTATAAAAATCTAGAATTTTTATACAATGCATCCCGAGTCATCGTCGATGGGATCAGAAATGAAGAAGCGGTGCAAGATCGAAAAGGCCCGAGTCATCGTTGATGGGATCCGAAATGACTAATGCATTTTAGGAGATAAACCGACGTCTTCAAGACATACACGAACTAGGGACTAAACGTATGGAAGAGAACCGGGAAGTGACCGAGATTATGCGGGATAGACAATAGGCTCATAACTTTGAATTCTACTCGAAACCGCACGACCACCTAACCGGAAAAGCGTTGAAGATGGCGTTGGCACAAAAGGAGCGAATCGAAAAAAAAATAATCTTCGAGTTTTTTGTTTTATTTTATTCTAACGTTTTTTTTTATTTTAGTGTAATGTTTTTTAATTTAATGAAATGGTTGACATCCTCTTATAATTTAATGAAAGTTACATCCCCTTCTCGAGCGTGTTTTTTCACTCCGTTTTCAAACCGTCAAATGCATCCCCCCCAAGTTGTCGATTGGCGTTCGCTCAGGTTTTAATGGGTGCCTTACTTAAAGTGGTGGCGTCTCCAGGCTCGGTTGAAAATTGGGTTCAGTTGCTTTTGTTGTCGGGTTGTACACTGAGGGTTGTCAGGCCTTCCTCCAGGCAAGAGCGGAGATCAGGAAATAGAAAATCCCTGCAGTGCAGCAGCATCTTGCAGGCGCTTGCATTGTGGAAAGATGGGTCTGGTTTTCCAGATCTGGTCTCTTCTCTCTTGAGCTGTGAGGGGGACTCTGAGGTGCCTAGGAGGGTTTCCGGAAAGGGCGAAGACAATAAAAAGGATCCCAATATCAAGCAATGCCTGCGGAAGGTCAGGGATGGGCATTTTACGGCGGCGGTCAAAGTTTTATGTTCTAGTGGGGTTGCCCCCTTTGGAGAATCAACCATGAAAGCTCTTATTGATAAACACCCGGTGATGCCACCCCCATCATTGCCTTCCAACCCCATTGTCCAACCCACTATTATTACAGCAGAGGATTGCGTGCTTAAATGTATCCAATCCTTCCCTAGAGGGACATCTTGTGGCAGAGATGGGATGCGGGCCCAACACTTGTTGGACGCTATTGGTTGCGTGGGGTCGGTAAGTTCCTCGGGTCTGCTCACAGCTATTACTGGAGTCGTCAACCTATGGCTTGAAGGGCTTTGCCCTAAAGAGTTGGCAGAGTTTGTGGCCTCAGCCCCCCTCACCCACTTATTGAAACCTGATATTGGTATTAGGCCTATCGCAGTGGGTGGCATCTGGCGTAGGTTGGTCTCTAAGGTGGCTATGAAAAAGGTTGGGAAGGACATGGCCCAGTATTTGGGGGATTTTCAATTTGGGGTTGGTACACCAAATGGGGCGGAGGCGGTGCTTCATAGTGCGAACAGGTTCCTTAACTCCTTTCATGAAGATGGGTCCATGGCCTTACTTACGGTAGACTTCACCAATGCTGTAACACCCCGAAAACGGGTTTGGTAATTAAACCCCGTTAATACTAAAAGATGGGTAAAGTACCGTTAGTGGTAAAAATTTACCCGGTGGAATATTAGGATTTAAATAATTAATCCTAATAACAAATAAAAGTGAATAAAAGCTTTAAGGAAATAAAATGGATAAAAGGCCCGAGCTAACGGGACCTAAAATAAACTTAGTCATAAATATTCCCGAACCCGCTAAGTTAACTAGGAATATTAAACCTAGTTAATAAGTGAGAGTATTGTTGAAAATAATTAGGTTGTGACCTAATTAATAACTAACCAAACAAGAGGGACCAAAACCGGGTAACTTGAAATAACACTTATAAACTTAAAATAAAACACAAACACACACACTAGAGTGTGTGTGTGTGTGCGTGAGAAAGAACAGGAGACAAGCTCCATGGGAGCTAACCCTAAACCCAACAAATTCTTCAAATTGGAGGATCAAACAAGGGTCAAATTCGGATTTGAACACATAGAAACGGTCACCAAGTCAAGGGGATCGTAAGGTATGTCGAATTTCTAACAATCTTGAAGTTGTAAAAATTGGATAATCATCCTAATCGTGAATTAGGCATGGATTAGAGAAGCTATGGCTAGATTAGTGATGTATATTTGCTTAGGAACAAAACCCTAAGTGAAAATCATACATAACATGCTATGGATTGAATGATTGAATGATTTACCACACTAGGTTAAGTGGGTTTTAATCTTATGATGAATTTGATGATATGATTGTGATTAGGATCATCATGCATGTTAGTAATCGGGAAATACTTAAACAATTTGCAAGTTTGAGTATTTGATCATAAGTGATAGTGGTGAATTTTGATGTTAATCTTGGTAAAAATAACTAGTTATGAACTAGTTAGTAAATATGTAAAATCATGCACATTAGGTGTTTGTTAAAATGCCTAAATGAGAACTAAGTGTTGATAATGTGCCTATTTGAGTCTTGTGAACTTGATAGTGCAATCATATGTGTTAATTGGTGATTTGACTTTTAAATAGTCAAACCGAGCATTAATAAGATCGAATGGCAATTGTGATAGAAAATATGTAAGGTGGAATAGTCATAATTAATGATGACTAATATAACCGTCTTACGAATTACAATGATAGTTTGACGCTTGGCAAGCTAGGTGAAGGCTTGAGGAGAAAGCGGGTCGAACGAATCAAGAATGAAAAGGAAAGCGTAATTCGGATGAAAGGTAAGTGAAACTTACACACTTTTGTTGAATACTTATTTACTTTACAAGTAATAAATGCGATAACGATAATAATGAAAATATGATTTCCGACGCGATTGGTACGAGTCGGAACATATAAAGATGGTAAAAACCATGGTTTATGGTAAAAATGATAAATCGGTAAATCGGTCATGTAATGACTAAGAGATTATGAGTTTGATAAGATTACCGCGTAGTGTAATCTAATATTGAGAAAAGGGGTAAAAATGGAAATTTAGTCAAGTGTCGATTAATGTAAATTGACAATAAAAAGGGCACCCATGGCGTAAGCCGAACGGGTCAAATTTGTAAGAAATGAGTTAAAGAGAAAAGGAGGGGTCAAGTGGTAACATCCCACATGGGCCGGATGTGTAAATTTGAAACTTACAAACCTTGTTTTACTACATATGTAAATGTTTGATCATATGAGCCAAACGGGTCAAATGGTGATGATAACACCATTTGACAATAATGACTAATCTTGGTTGTCAAGTCATATGTAAACAGGAACGAGTAGCAATTCTGGGATAATTGCGACGCTATAGAATATTGGTTAATAAATGCGAGGTATAAACGGGTCTATACGTTGATCCGAGCCAGGTACGCACAAAAAAGTTGTAGTAAGAAGTGCAATTTGGTCAAATATTAGTGGAAGTCCTTTATCGTAAAAATGAAGGATTAAATGTGACCAAAACGCCCTTGTTAGCTAATTCGAACAAACAACCTTTAAAGGTTGTTTGGAAACAAGTTTTATGAGTAAACAAATACTTAGATTAAGTATAGAAATTGAAAGAGGTATTATATTAGTCAAACGGCACTATTGTAGTTTTTGCCGTAAAATGATGATTCGAGAGGAATAGTTTGGTTTATATAGATCACCACATCAAACCGCCATAAACACAATTGTGGTAGGGGATTATAGGATAAGAAATGTGGTGATGAAATGCTAAAAACAATCGAGAGCGATTTTAGGCTCGAAAGTGCTTAATTACCCTTACGGGTCAAAATAAGCATACGAGCGAGAAAGGGTTTTAAATTGTGAATTAAACTTGTGATTAGAACCTAAAATGGTAGTTAATAGCAAATTGAGAAGTGTAGGTGATGTAGGAATCAAACAGATGTGTTCGTTTGATAAAATGCATAAACGGGTCAAAATGTGGTAAAAAGGGCATTAAGCCGAAGAGCTAAAGGTCCGAATTTTTATCAAGTTGTATGTTGGATTTAACTCCATTAGATGGAGAATTAAATTACAGACGCGTAGGAAAAAGAATCGCGTAAAACGGAGCTATAACGAAGAAGTTATGGTCGTTTCCGTGAAATCAGATCGTGCTGGAAATCTGCAGCACAGCTGCAGCAACATTCTGTTTAAATTGAGGCAGTAGCGTAGCGCGACTGCATAGGCTTGTAGCCGTCGCGCTACGCGACTGCGTATGTTATTCCGAAATTTTGTTTTCGTGTCCCGTTTTGTCTTGGGAACTCGTTTAAACGCGTTTTAAGCTAAGTATGACTAATCCAACTCATGTTTTATGAGTTGCAGGTTTAATTCTAGCACCAGAGGACGATCAAGCTCAACGAGGAACCGAACACGACCAAGTTAAAGGCTTCCGCACTATGTATCGTTGTTACGTTAAACGACGAATGTACTCTTGTTATGTTGTTTACTTTTAAAATATAAAAAGTTTTTAATAAACCCGAGATTTCCAATGCTTATGTAATCTCAATTACATGTTTGTTTTCGTTAATTATACGAAAACCATTAAAATAATAACTAGGGTGTTACAAGTTGGTAATCAGAGCCCAAGGTTGAAGGGTAAAGTGTTCGGTTCGAGGCTTGATCGCAAATCCGGTAAGTACAAGTATGTTAACAGCTTAGCATGCTAAAGTGTTGTAAACAACACATAGGGCTATCGTGTGATACACGTTACCCCAATTAAAACGATTGATATAGTTGACGAAAATACGCGCGTTGACGCGTATAATAGAAAAAGCTTTGTATTAGAATACGGGCGATTATTGAAGTAGATGCTACTAAATTTTGTGAATGTTTTAATTGAAGGACACTCGCGTTTGAAGACGACGAGAGTCAAACAAATTGTGGATATGATGATGGAATGGTCCGAGATATGATAAAAAGAGCATGCTCATTAAGGACCTAAATCGCGTAATGATCGCAGATAAGCTAATGGCAAGGAAAGCCTGTTAAAGCAAGCAAAATCAGGTACACGCTTTAAATTATTACATGAATAGTAATATGCAACAAATACATAAAGATTAAAAGTTGCATATGTAGATAGAAAACTTGGGAAAAACCTGAATAGAATACCTATCTAGGATATTGTTTCCAAGAAAAACAAGTAGAGGTATTACTTACATAGGGCGTGATGTGAAAACTATAAAAAGGTCATGTGTATCATGTGTTAATCGCTTACTCTGGCCAAGTAAGTAGTGGCATATGATACCATGAACTTCTTATGGCGGACACGTTTACGTCCGATGTGGTAATGGCGGGGTGAATGGGACTAGTTAAAAAAAAAAAAGTACCCAAATGAGACAGATAAGCAAGATATTTGAAAATAATGTAAACACACAACCGAGTGACGGAAGCGTGTTACATTAGGATAATGAGCCCGAGTGAAGGGACAAACAAGCATGTAAAACGATTTAGACAAGTATTGGGATGGAGTGTACTTACACTCGAACCCAGAAAACGCAAGCATGTAAAACGATTTAGACAAGTATTGGGAGGGAGTGTACTTACACTCGAACCCAGAAAACGCAAGCATGTAAAACGATTTAGACAAGTATTGGGATGGAGTGTACTTACACTCGAACCCAGAAAACGCAAGCATGTAAAACGATTTAGACAAGTATTGGGATGGAGTGTACTTACACTCGAACCCAGAAAACGCAAGCATGTAAAACGATTTAGACAAGTATTGGGAGGGAGTGTACTTACACTCGAACCCAGAAAACGCAAGCATGCAAAACGATTTAGACAAGTCTTGGGAGGGAGTGTACTTACACTCGAACCCAGAAAACGCAAGCATGTAAAATGATTTAGACAAGTATTGGGAAGGAGTGTACTTACACCCGAACCTGGAAAATGCAAATATATCCCTTAACGAGTCGTTTTTGTAAAACGTCAAACTTAAGGGCAAAGTCAGAATATAAAAATGAAGCGAGGTCTTAATGCATACCGGGAGGGTTGCAATAATAACGACTTCGGTAAAACACCCGGTTAATGGGTAAGAATTAAACACATGCGTAGAAACCAAGAGACGTGAACACGGGTTGAGAAATCAAAGGACTTGGATTACGAGTTATGACTATAAAATCTCGTAAATAGAAATTGTGAGTAAATATGTTCAACTATTCGAAGTCGAATGGGTTGAATAAAGAATAAAGTTGATTATTATAAGTGATGGATTTCACATTAATAGGTCAAACAAGTTGAATACAATATAACGCCGAATGGCACTAATGAACGTTAACCAGATAAAGGTAGCGTTCAATGCAAGAGAATAATAAGCTCGGTAATGGGATATAACCAAATAGGAATATATGCAAATCAAATAACAGTAAGCATAAGAACAAACTGACGCGTAAATAACGTCAGAAGTCATAAAGTCAGAAGGATTAGTCCGGAAGTAAACAAATGAAACCTGAGACTACGGTCAAGGTCAATTGAAGTTCAAGGGTGAAAGTAAACGATTCCAAACACAATAAGAAATGCCTGGAAGCTATATGTGTATATGTACATTTGAATATAGACAAGAATAAAAGATGATCTACGGGATCATCATAACCTACGGGATTAAACACAGTGTTAAGGTCTACGGACCAAAATGGACCCTCGGGTCATAAAGAGAGGGAAACGAGTTGTTAATATCTCACCTTAAGAAGGTGAAAAACTTAAAGAAATAGCCTTTGGGGCTAAGTGAAAGAATCTACGGGTCAATAGTGTAAAGCAAGGGGAACTAGTTGTGATTCCCCGCATAAGACTAAGACTGTAAAAGAATAAATTATGGACTGTCAATATCCTGGTATGGATAATGAACAAAAGTTAATGAGAAGACCCTAAAACTAAAACTTCGGTTTTAGTAAGAAATAACGTTTTACAAACATAAATTCTGATAGTAATGTAAATAATAAGCATGAAAAATACAAGTCTTGACACTGATAGGCGCAAGACGACATATTCGAAAAGTGTTATTTTCGAAAATAAAAAGGTTGATGCAAACTAAACGCGATGTGACACGATCACGGTTAGGAAATGTGATGTGAAGTAAAATCACATTATAACCAAGCGAGCGATAAAAGTAACTGAACTAATAAGACTAGTTAATGAGACCGGTTAAAGTCACCAATTCAAATCAAGAAATTTGGTTTGCTAGTAAGCGGTAGATTCGGTATAGCTGAACCGAATCAATAAATTTGAAAACAAAAGAAATAGCTGCCAAAAGTGAAAAGATTTCACTAAAGGCCTTTAAACGAGTCAAAATAACGGACTCATAAGGAATTCGATAGTATATGAAAGCGATGAATAACGCTAAATTGAATAAACTAGTGGAAATAACGAGATTACGTTATTTCAAGTTACATTATGTCGTATGAGGTACGTAGGGGTTCTGTAACCAAAAGGATATTACCAAAAATTTTCTGGTAATACTAACAATTGGTTAAAGTATGAATAATGCTTAGGAGATTACCCAGGTCAAACCCATTGAGTTTAAAACTCAATGAACTATGTAAGAAAAGGTTTCGAGGACGAAACCTCTTTAAGGGGGGTAGACTTGTAACACCCCGAAAACGGGTTTGGTAATTAAACCCCGTTAATACTAAAAGATGGGTAAAGTACCGTTAGTGGTAAAAATTTACCCGGTGGAATATTAGGATTTAAATAATTAATCCTAATAACAAATAAAAGTGAATAAAAGCTTTAAGGAAATAAAATGGATAAAAGGCCCGAGCTAACGGGACCTAAAATAAACTTAGTCATAAATATTCCCGAACCCGCTAAGTTAACTAGGAATATTAAACCTAGTTAATAAGTGAGAGTATTGTTGAAAATAATTAGGTTGTGACCTAATTAATAACTAACCAAACAAGAGGGACCAAAACCGGGTAACTTGAAATAACACTTATAAACTTAAAATAAAACACAAACACACACACTAGAGTGTGTGTGTGTGTGTGCGTGAGAAAGAACAGGAGACAAGCTCCATGGGAGCTAACCCTAAACCCAACAAATTCTTCAAATTGGAGGATCAAACAAGGGTCAAATTCGGATTTGAACACATAGAAACGGTCACCAAGTCAAGGGGATCGTAAGGTATGTCGAATTTCTAACAATCTTGAAGTTGTAAAAATTGGATAATCATCCTAATCGTGAATTAGGCATGGATTAGAGAAGCTATGGCTAGATTAGTGATGTATATTTGCTTAGGAACAAAACCCTAAGTGAAAATCATACATAACATGCTATGGATTGAATGATTGAATGATTTACCACACTAGGTTAAGTGGGTTTTAATCTTATGATGAATTTGATGATATGATTGTGATTAGGATCATCATGCATGTTAGTAATCGGGAAATACTTAAACAATTTGCAAGTTTGAGTATTTGATCATAAGTGATAGTGGTGAATTTTGATGTTAATCTTGGTAAAAATAACTAGTTATGAACTAGTTAGTAAATATGTAAAATCATGCACATTAGGTGTTTGTTAAAATGCCTAAATGAGAACTAAGTGTTGATAATGTGCCTATTTGAGTCTTGTGAACTTGATAGTGCAATCATATGTGTTAATTGGTGATTTGACTTTTAAATAGTCAAACCGAGCATTAATAAGATCGAATGGCAATTGTGATAGAAAATATGTAAGGTGGAATAGTCATAATTAATGATGACTAATATAACCGTCTTACGAATTACAATGATAGTTTGACGCTTGGCAAGCTAGGTGAAGGCTTGAGGAGAAAGCGGGTCGAACGAATCAAGAATGAAAAGGAAAGCGTAATTCGGATGAAAGGTAAGTGAAACTTACACACTTTTGTTGAATACTTATTTACTTTACAAGTAATAAATGCGATAACGATAATAATGAAAATATGATTTCCGACGCGATTGGTACGAGTCGGAACATATAAAGATGGTAAAAACCATGGTTTATGGTAAAAATGATAAATCGGTAAATCGGTCATGTAATGACTAAGAGATTATGAGTTTGATAAGATTACCGCGTAGTGTAATCTAATATTGAGAAAAGGGGTAAAAATGGAAATTTAGTCAAGTGTCGATTAATGTAAATTGACAATAAAAAGGGCACCCATGGCGTAAGCCGAACGGGTCAAATTTGTAAGAAATGAGTTAAAGAGAAAAGGAGGGGTCAAGTGGTAACATCCCACATGGGCCGGATGTGTAAATTTGAAACTTACAAACCTTGTTTTACTACATATGTAAATGTTTGATCATATGAGCCAAACGGGTCAAATGGTGATGATAACACCATTTGACAATAATGACTAATCTTGGTTGTCAAGTCATATGTAAACAGGAACGAGTAGCAATTCTGGGATAATTGCGACGCTATAGAATATTGGTTAATAAATGCGAGGTATAAACGGGTCTATACGTTGATCCGAGCCAGGTACGCACAAAAAAGTTGTAGTAAGAAGTGCAATTTGGTCAAATATTAGTGGAAGTCCTTTATCGTAAAAATGAAGGATTAAATGTGACCAAAACGCCCTTGTTAGCTAATTCGAACAAACAACCTTTAAAGGTTGTTTGGAAACAAGTTTTATGAGTAAACAAATACTTAGATTAAGTATAGAAATTGAAAGAGGTATTATATTAGTCAAACGGCACTATTGTAGTTTTTGCCGTAAAATGATGATTCGAGAGGAATAGTTTGGTTTATATAGATCACCACATCAAACCGCCATAAACACAATTGTGGTAGGGGATTATAGGATAAGAAATGTGGTGATGAAATGCTAAAAACAATCGAGAGCGATTTTAGGCTCGAAAGTGCTTAATTACCCTTACGGGTCAAAATAAGCATACGAGCGAGAAAGGGTTTTAAATTGTGAATTAAACTTGTGATTAGAACCTAAAATGGTAGTTAATAGCAAATTGAGAAGTGTAGGTGATGTAGGAATCAAACAGATGTGTTCGTTTGATAAAATGCATAAACGGGTCAAAATGTGGTAAAAAGGGCATTAAGCCGAAGAGCTAAAGGTCCGAATTTTTATCAAGTTGTATGTTGGATTTAACTCCATTAGATGGAGAATTAAATTACAGACGCGTAGGAAAAAGAATCGCGTAAAACGGAGCTATAACGAAGAAGTTATGGTCGTTTCCGTGAAATCAGATCGTGCTGGAAATCTGCAGCACAGCTGCAGCAACATTCTGTTTAAATTGAGGCAGTAGCGTAGCGCGACTGCATAGGCTTGTAGCCGTCGCGCTACGCGACTGCGTATGTTATTCCGAAATTTTGTTTTCGTGTCCCGTTTTGTCTTGGGAACTCGTTTAAACGCGTTTTAAGCTAAGTATGACTAATCCAACTCATGTTTTATGAGTTGCAGGTTTAATTCTAGCACCAGAGGACGATCAAGCTCAACGAGGAACCGAACACGACCAAGTTAAAGGCTTCCGCACTATGTATCGTTGTTACGTTAAACGACGAATGTACTCTTGTTATGTTGTTTACTTTTAAAATATAAAAAGTTTTTAATAAACCCGAGATTTCCAATGCTTATGTAATCTCAATTACATGTTTGTTTTCGTTAATTATACGAAAACCATTAAAATAATAACTAGGGTGTTACAAGTTGGTAATCAGAGCCCAAGGTTGAAGGGTAAAGTGTTCGGTTCGAGGCTTGATCGCAAATCCGGTAAGTACAAGTATGTTAACAGCTTAGCATGCTAAAGTGTTGTAAACAACACATAGGGCTATCGTGTGATACACGTTACCCCAATTAAAACGATTGATATAGTTGACGAAAATACGCGCGTTGACGCGTATAATAGAAAAAGCTTTGTATTAGAATACGGGCGATTATTGAAGTAGATGCTACTAAATTTTGTGAATGTTTTAATTGAAGGACACTCGCGTTTGAAGACGACGAGAGTCAAACAAATTGTGGATATGATGATGGAATGGTCCGAGATATGATAAAAAGAGCATGCTCATTAAGGACCTAAATCGCGTAATGATCGCAGATAAGCTAATGGCAAGGAAAGCCTGTTAAAGCAAGCAAAATCAGGTACACGCTTTAAATTATTACATGAATAGTAATATGCAACAAATACATAAAGATTAAAAGTTGCATATGTAGATAGAAAACTTGGGAAAAACCTGAATAGAATACCTATCTAGGATATTGTTTCCAAGAAAAACAAGTAGAGGTATTACTTACATAGGGCGTGATGTGAAAACTATAAAAAGGTCATGTGTATCATGTGTTAATCGCTTACTCTGGCCAAGTAAGTAGTGGCATATGATACCATGAACTTCTTATGGCGGACACGTTTACGTCCGATGTGGTAATGGCGGGGTGAATGGGACTAGTTAAAAAAAAAAAGTACCCAAATGAGACAGATAAGCAAGATATTTGAAAATAATGTAAACACACAACCGAGTGACGGAAGCGTGTTACATTAGGATAATGAGCCCGAGTGAAGGGACAAACAAGCATGTAAAACGATTTAGACAAGTATTGGGATGGAGTGTACTTACACTCGAACCCAGAAAACGCAAGCATGTAAAACGATTTAGACAAGTATTGGGAGGGAGTGTACTTACACTCGAACCCAGAAAACGCAAGCATGTAAAACGATTTAGACAAGTATTGGGATGGAGTGTACTTACACTCGAACCCAGAAAACGCAAGCATGTAAAACGATTTAGACAAGTATTGGGATGGAGTGTACTTACACTCGAACCCAGAAAACGCAAGCATGTAAAACGATTTAGACAAGTATTGGGAGGGAGTGTACTTACACTCGAACCCAGAAAACGCAAGCATGCAAAACGATTTAGACAAGTCTTGGGAGGGAGTGTACTTACACTCGAACCCAGAAAACGCAAGCATGTAAAATGATTTAGACAAGTATTGGGAAGGAGTGTACTTACACCCGAACCTGGAAAATGCAAATATATCCCTTAACGAGTCGTTTTTGTAAAACGTCAAACTTAAGGGCAAAGTCAGAATATAAAAATGAAGCGAGGTCTTAATGCATACCGGGAGGGTTGCAATAATAACGACTTCGGTAAAACACCCGGTTAATGGGTAAGAATTAAACACATGCGTAGAAACCAAGAGACGTGAACACGGGTTGAGAAATCAAAGGACTTGGATTACGAGTTATGACTATAAAATCTCGTAAATAGAAATTGTGAGTAAATATGTTCAACTATTCGAAGTCGAATGGGTTGAATAAAGAATAAAGTTGATTATTATAAGTGATGGATTTCACATTAATAGGTCAAACAAGTTGAATACAATATAACGCCGAATGGCACTAATGAACGTTAACCAGATAAAGGTAGCGTTCAATGCAAGAGAATAATAAGCTCGGTAATGGGATATAACCAAATAGGAATATATGCAAATCAAATAACAGTAAGCATAAGAACAAACTGACGCGTAAATAACGTCAGAAGTCATAAAGTCAGAAGGATTAGTCCGGAAGTAAACAAATGAAACCTGAGACTACGGTCAAGGTCAATTGAAGTTCAAGGGTGAAAGTAAACGATTCCAAACACAATAAGAAATGCCTGGAAGCTATATGTGTATATGTACATTTGAATATAGACAAGAATAAAAGATGATCTACGGGATCATCATAACCTACGGGATTAAACACAGTGTTAAGGTCTACGGACCAAAATGGACCCTCGGGTCATAAAGAGAGGGAAACGAGTTGTTAATATCTCACCTTAAGAAGGTGAAAAACTTAAAGAAATAGCCTTTGGGGCTAAGTGAAAGAATCTACGGGTCAATAGTGTAAAGCAAGGGGAACTAGTTGTGATTCCCCGCATAAGACTAAGACTGTAAAAGAATAAATTATGGACTGTCAATATCCTGGTATGGATAATGAACAAAAGTTAATGAGAAGACCCTAAAACTAAAACTTCGGTTTTAGTAAGAAATAACGTTTTACAAACATAAATTCTGATAGTAATGTAAATAATAAGCATGAAAAATACAAGTCTTGACACTGATAGGCGCAAGACGACATATTCGAAAAGTGTTATTTTCGAAAATAAAAAGGTTGATGCAAACTAAACGCGATGTGACACGATCACGGTTAGGAAATGTGATGTGAAGTAAAATCACATTATAACCAAGCGAGCGATAAAAGTAACTGAACTAATAAGACTAGTTAATGAGACCGGTTAAAGTCACCAATTCAAATCAAGAAATTTGGTTTGCTAGTAAGCGGTAGATTCGGTATAGCTGAACCGAATCAATAAATTTGAAAACAAAAGAAATAGCTGCCAAAAGTGAAAAGATTTCACTAAAGGCCTTTAAACGAGTCAAAATAACGGACTCATAAGGAATTCGATAGTATATGAAAGCGATGAATAACGCTAAATTGAATAAACTAGTGGAAATAACGAGATTACGTTATTTCAAGTTACATTATGTCGTATGAGGTACGTAGGGGTTCTGTAACCAAAAGGATATTACCAAAAATTTTCTGGTAATACTAACAATTGGTTAAAGTATGAATAATGCTTAGGAGATTACCCAGGTCAAACCCATTGAGTTTAAAACTCAATGAACTATGTAAGAAAAGGTTTCGAGGACGAAACCTCTTTAAGGGGGGTAGACTTGTAACACCCCGAAAACGGGTTTGGTAATTAAACCCCGTTAATACTAAAAGATGGGTAAAGTACCGTTAGTGGTAAAAATTTACCCGGTGGAATATTAGGATTTAAATAATTAATCCTAATAACAAATAAAAGTGAATAAAAGCTTTAAGGAAATAAAATGGATAAAAGGCCCGAGCTAACGGGACCTAAAATAAACTTAGTCATAAATATTCCCGAACCCGCTAAGTTAACTAGGAATATTAAACCTAGTTAATAAGTGAGAGTATTGTTGAAAATAATTAGGTTGTGACCTAATTAATAACTAACCAAACAAGAGGGACCAAAACCGGGTAACTTGAAATAACACTTATAAACTTAAAATAAAACACAAACACACACACTAGAGTGTGTGTGTGTGTGTGCGTGAGAAAGAACAGGAGACAAGCTCCATGGGAGCTAACCCTAAACCCAACAAATTCTTCAAATTGGAGGATCAAACAAGGGTCAAATTCGGATTTGAACACATAGAAACGGTCACCAAGTCAAGGGGATCGTAAGGTATGTCGAATTTCTAACAATCTTGAAGTTGTAAAAATTGGATAATCATCCTAATCGTGAATTAGGCATGGATTAGAGAAGCTATGGCTAGATTAGTGATGTATATTTGCTTAGGAACAAAACCCTAAGTGAAAATCATACATAACATGCTATGGATTGAATGATTGAATGATTTACCACACTAGGTTAAGTGGGTTTTAATCTTATGATGAATTTGATGATATGATTGTGATTAGGATCATCATGCATGTTAGTAATCGGGAAATACTTAAACAATTTGCAAGTTTGAGTATTTGATCATAAGTGATAGTGGTGAATTTTGATGTTAATCTTGGTAAAAATAACTAGTTATGAACTAGTTAGTAAATATGTAAAATCATGCACATTAGGTGTTTGTTAAAATGCCTAAATGAGAACTAAGTGTTGATAATGTGCCTATTTGAGTCTTGTGAACTTGATAGTGCAATCATATGTGTTAATTGGTGATTTGACTTTTAAATAGTCAAACCGAGCATTAATAAGATCGAATGGCAATTGTGATAGAAAATATGTAAGGTGGAATAGTCATAATTAATGATGACTAATATAACCGTCTTACGAATTACAATGATAGTTTGACGCTTGGCAAGCTAGGTGAAGGCTTGAGGAGAAAGCGGGTCGAACGAATCAAGAATGAAAAGGAAAGCGTAATTCGGATGAAAGGTAAGTGAAACTTACACACTTTTGTTGAATACTTATTTACTTTACAAGTAATAAATGCGATAACGATAATAATGAAAATATGATTTCCGACGCGATTGGTACGAGTCGGAACATATAAAGATGGTAAAAACCATGGTTTATGGTAAAAATGATAAATCGGTAAATCGGTCATGTAATGACTAAGAGATTATGAGTTTGATAAGATTACCGCGTAGTGTAATCTAATATTGAGAAAAGGGGTAAAAATGGAAATTTAGTCAAGTGTCGATTAATGTAAATTGACAATAAAAAGGGCACCCATGGCGTAAGCCGAACGGGTCAAATTTGTAAGAAATGAGTTAAAGAGAAAAGGAGGGGTCAAGTGGTAACATCCCACATGGGCCGGATGTGTAAATTTGAAACTTACAAACCTTGTTTTACTACATATGTAAATGTTTGATCATATGAGCCAAACGGGTCAAATGGTGATGATAACACCATTTGACAATAATGACTAATCTTGGTTGTCAAGTCATATGTAAACAGGAACGAGTAGCAATTCTGGGATAATTGCGACGCTATAGAATATTGGTTAATAAATGCGAGGTATAAACGGGTCTATACGTTGATCCGAGCCAGGTACGCACAAAAAAGTTGTAGTAAGAAGTGCAATTTGGTCAAATATTAGTGGAAGTCCTTTATCGTAAAAATGAAGGATTAAATGTGACCAAAACGCCCTTGTTAGCTAATTCGAACAAACAACCTTTAAAGGTTGTTTGGAAACAAGTTTTATGAGTAAACAAATACTTAGATTAAGTATAGAAATTGAAAGAGGTATTATATTAGTCAAACGGCACTATTGTAGTTTTTGCCGTAAAATGATGATTCGAGAGGAATAGTTTGGTTTATATAGATCACCACATCAAACCGCCATAAACACAATTGTGGTAGGGGATTATAGGATAAGAAATGTGGTGATGAAATGCTAAAAACAATCGAGAGCGATTTTAGGCTCGAAAGTGCTTAATTACCCTTACGGGTCAAAATAAGCATACGAGCGAGAAAGGGTTTTAAATTGTGAATTAAACTTGTGATTAGAACCTAAAATGGTAGTTAATAGCAAATTGAGAAGTGTAGGTGATGTAGGAATCAAACAGATGTGTTCGTTTGATAAAATGCATAAACGGGTCAAAATGTGGTAAAAAGGGCATTAAGCCGAAGAGCTAAAGGTCCGAATTTTTATCAAGTTGTATGTTGGATTTAACTCCATTAGATGGAGAATTAAATTACAGACGCGTAGGAAAAAGAATCGCGTAAAACGGAGCTATAACGAAGAAGTTATGGTCGTTTCCGTGAAATCAGATCGTGCTGGAAATCTGCAGCACAGCTGCAGCAACATTCTGTTTAAATTGAGGCAGTAGCGTAGCGCGACTGCATAGGCTTGTAGCCGTCGCGCTACGCGACTGCGTATGTTATTCCGAAATTTTGTTTTCGTGTCCCGTTTTGTCTTGGGAACTCGTTTAAACGCGTTTTAAGCTAAGTATGACTAATCCAACTCATGTTTTATGAGTTGCAGGTTTAATTCTAGCACCAGAGGACGATAAAGCTCAACGAGGAACCGAACACGACCAAGTTAAAGGCTTCCGCACTATGTATCGTTGTTACGTTAAACGACGAATGTACTCTTGTTATGTTGTTTACTTTTAAAATATAAAAAGTTTTTAATAAACCCGAGATTTCCAATGCTTATGTAATCTCAATTACATGTTTGTTTTCGTTAATTATACGACAACCATTAAAATAATAACTAGGGTGTTACAAATGCTTTCAACATGGTTGACCGTTCAGCGTTCCTCCAGCAGGTCCACCAACGTTGCCCATCTATCTATCGGTGGGTCCAGTTCCTGTACGCCCAACCCGCTCGGTTGTATGTTGGCAGCGAGTGTATCGGGGCCACCACTGGAGTGCAACAGGGAGATCCCTTGGGGCCCCTCCTCTTTGCCCTAGCCTTACATCCCCTTATTCTCCGTGTACAGGAGCACTGTAACCTCCCCTTTCATGCTTGGTATTTGGATGATGGTACGATCATAGGTAATGCAATGGAAGTTGCTAAAGCCTTGGACATCATCAAGACGGAGGGACCATCCATAGGGCTCCATCTCAATATTAAGAAAACGGAAGTGTACTGGCCATCTTGTGACGGTCTCAAGGTGCAGGACGGCCTTTTCCCGAGAGGGATAGGTAGACCTGTGAGGGGGGTTAAGCTCCTTGGGGGGCGGTTAGCCGAGACTCTGCTTTTATTGGGGAATTAGCAGGGCGGCGGGCATCGACAGCGGTTGACCTTATGAAACTCTTGCCCTGCTTACAGTACCCCCAGTGCGAGCTTCTTCTTTTAAGGTCATGCATGGGGGTAGCTAAGTTACTGTTTGGGCTGCGGACCTGCCAACCTCACTTGATGGCAAATGCGGTATCCTGTTTTGATGATGGTCTCCGAAAGGCTATTGAAGACATTGTTGTTTGTGGGGGGGCCTACTTTGGTGAACTTCATTGGCGTTTGGCATCTTTGCCGATGCGCCTGGGTGGTTTGGGCCTCCTCTCAGCTCGGGATATTGGAGTTTATGCTTTTGTGGCGTCTAGAGCTCAGTCGTGTGTATTGCAAGACCACATCCTTCGGAACAGTGGGGTTGATAAGCTTGACGTAGACTACCAACAGACCCTCGAGTATTTAAGTGTCTCTCTTCCAGACTTTGACATTGGCGGTTTCTCTAATATGGACACCGCCCCCCCAAAGCCACAAAAAACTTTGGCGAATGCTCTATTTGAGAAAATCGCTCGGAATCTGGGAGAAACACTTGATCTGTCTCCCCGCCAGAAGGCGGTGATTGAGTGCTTGAAAGGCCCCCATACGCAAGACTTTTTGACTGTTATCCCGATCGAGGGGCTGGGGCAATGCATGTCGGCTGTTGAGTACAGGGCTATCCTCAAATACCGGCTGATGATCCCTATGTATCCAGAAGACGAAACCTGCCCAATCTGCCGTAAAGCCTGCATGGATAAATACGGGGAGCATGTTGTTCATTGCAAGGAGCTCCCTGGTTTCAAATACCGGCATGACTGGGTGAGGGATGTTTTGGGGGACATCTTGAGGAGAGCGGGGATTTCTGCCAAGAAGGAGGCCCCTGTGAATTTCCTTACAGACCCCATGGAAGGGAGATCTACATTGAGAACAGCGGACCTGCTCGTCTTTGGCTGGGCGGGAGGGAAACATGCTTGTGTAGATCTCACAGGAGTCTCTCCCTTAGCTGGGTTAAGGGAAAATTGGTTTGTAGCAGGACAAGCGGTAAAGAAAGCAGAATCTAAAAAGGTGAACAAACACGCTAAAGCATGTGCTGATAACCAACATGCATTTGTCCCCTTCGCCTTCGACACCTTTGGATCCCTGGCTCCAGAAGCTATCCGTTTGCTGACTAGGGTGCAACAGGTTGTCCACAGCAGTGGCTCATCAACAAGGGGGCAGGGGTTTGTTTTTAATTGGCTAGGGTTTGCTATCCAGAAAGGGGTAGCGGCGCAGCTTGTTGCTCGCTTACCTGCGACATTGATGTAAAGTGCATTTTGTCGAGTAAAAAGAATTAAATGCACAGATAGTCTTTGTGGTTAAAAAAAAATGAAATGTTTTTAATTTTATAAAGTTATAAATGAATTATAAAAAATTCAAAATTAATAATTGAGTAATGATGAGGTAGGAGCTTTATGACTACACCCTCTAGTGATATAACGTCCCATAAAACCCCTCTATTACGTGATGTATCACTTGTGGCATATCGACCCCAAGAGGCTTTATTACTATACATGGACATAGTAATTTGAAGTTTCAGAATATTAAATTTTCCAAAATGCAAAAAGCCGAAGAAATCAACTTCTTCCAACTTTGCAGCTACAATCCAAATGTTTCAACTTTCTTCGGTTTTGCCGCACATGTCCGATTAAGGAAAAAAATATTGTATTTTTTACTGAAAAGTTTCCCATATTTTCTTGAATTCACAATGTTTCTTGTTAAAGTTAAACTTGTGATTATGGGGCTGAATTGAACAAAGTTTGACATGTCTGCTGCGTTGTGTTTTAATATATGCATGCCACCTGCTCGATGAAATGCCTGATCAAGTGTGATTTTGTATTTTCAATTGACTTTGATATGGAAATGAAATCAGAAGTTACCTAAGTGAGCATGAACCTGTAGGTTTTGATTAGAAAAAAGAAAAGATATCCCATTTCTAGAGGGTTACAACTTACATCTTAATCTTGGATACAATATTATTGCTCTTTAACATATGGCGAAGCTTGAAATTTTTTACGGGGGGGTCGAAAACGTACATACCCAAAAATTTCTATAGAACCGGGGGGTCGAAAAAATATACTCAAAAATTTCTATACGAAAACTACATATATAACACGACTGGCCGAAAAGTTTGGGGGGTCGGGCGCCCCTCCCGGCCCCTTCAAAGCATCGCCCCATACGTATACAAGACTTATATTATTATTAGTCAGTTGAATAGTGGTTTACTTATTTAAGAACCACCATTTACTTCCCACAGGGAGATCCATCTGCAGATCTCAACACACACACACACAAATTGATATTTGTTTAGTTTCATCTGTATATGTATATTTATAATTCATTAACTCATGTTTACTAATTTATTATTAGTTAGTTTTAATATATTTTATATCTAGTTGTATCTTTATTTTCCTGTTTCCGGGCAATTGGATTACTTTTATAAACAGAAATACCTGTCACCACCACCAGACAGCAGTTGAATATACACAAAAGTAAACGTTTCCATGAGACTGCATCTTCATCAATCTGTCTTCTTCTGCAGCACATAATGCCGCCGCCGCCGCCAAAACCCCTCTTATTTGCCTCTTCCTCCACCAACCACCATTATCTGATGATCAGTTTCGTAGGCTTCTTGATTATACTCATGCTCCTGTTCCCCACACTTGCTGATGCAGATTGTAACCCTGGTGATAAACATTCGCTATTGTCGTTTGCAGCCAGCTTTCCCAACCTCAATTGGTCTGCTGCTACGGTCGATTGTTGCTCATGGGATGGAATCTCTTGTGATGATAAAAGATATCGGGTCGTCGGGTTATCTATATCCAAAAGAGGCCTTCGTGGCACCATCCATTCTTCTCTTCAGAATCTCACATCTCTCTCTTTCCTCAACCTGTCTTATAACTTCCTTTCTGGTCCCCTCCCCGACCGACTTTTCTCCTCTTTCAACAACCTCCACACCATAGACTTGAGCTACAATAGGCTTTCTGGACACTTACCCAACATCTTTCCGGCTACCCTCCAATCGCTCAATCTCTCCAGCAATCATTTCAGTGGGACAATTCAAAAAGATATTCTCGAATCGCTTCAAAGCATGACCGCGCTAAATCTCAGCAACAACAGCTTCACTGGCTCAATTCCGCCCTCTATATGCACCACTTCACCAGCTTTAGTGCTCCTTGACTTCTCTCTAAACGACTTAACTGGAAATATCCCCCAAGGATTCGGTGCCTGTTCTAAGCTCCAGTTTTTCAGTTTGGGTTTTAACAATCTAACAGGACATATCCCAACTGATATAAGTGGCGCTCTATCTCTGCAACAATTATCATTACCTGGAAATTCTCTTGTGGGGAGATTAGTGAAAACATTACCAGCCTCACAAACCTCAGGAGTCTTGTCTTGTTTGGTAACATGCTGTCTGGTTCCATCCCTCGCAGTATCGGGATGCTGTCATTGTTGGAGAAACTGGAACTTCACATTAATCACCTCACTGGAACTCTACCTCTGTCGTTGATGAATTGCACGAAGCTTCAACTGCTTAATTTGAGGGTCAACTATTTAGGTGAAAGGCTTTCCGATTTTGATTTCTCCAGTTTCAGTCAACTGACCATACTTGACCTCGGCGAAAATCGTTTCAGTGGGGTACTACCTAAAAGCCTTTTCTCCTGCAAATCATTCATCGCCATCCGACTAGCCACAAATAGGCTAGAGGGGGAAATCTCACCTGACATACTTGAATTGCCATCTTTGTCCTTCCTCTCGCTTTCAAACAATACCTTTAAGAATATCAGTCAAGCGTTGAATATTCTTAGTAATCATAAGAAACTCACCACTCTCTTCCTTTCCAAGAATTTCTTCAATGAAACCCTACCAGCTGCAGGTATATCCGGGTTTCAAAATCTTATCTCCATGGGGCTTGGTGGTTGCAAGTTGTTTGGTCAATTTCCAACTTGGCTGATGTCACTAACAAACCTTGAGATACTCGACCTCTCTCAAAATAACATCAACGGCACAATTCCAGTCTGGATACAAAATCTTTCTAATCTTTTTTATATCGATTTATCTAACAATTCTCTCTCGGGCAGTTTCCCTGTAGAGCTTACTAGACTTCCAGCACTTGCATCACACCTTGTTCCGGACCAAGTAAACAATAAAAACTTTGAACTACCTGCATTCGTTGCACCACAAAATGCTTCCTATTTGCTGTATAATAATCCAACCGCCTTCCACCCTTCATTGTACCTAGCTAGCAATAACCTCAGTGGTGACATACCTGTTGAGATTGGCAATATGAAGTCTATTCATATTCTTGATCTGAGTCAAAACTATTTCTCTGGCACCATTCCCGTTTCAGTTTCAAACCTTACAAACCTGGAAATCCTCGACCTCTCTCATAATCTTTTATCTGGTGAGATCCCATGGTCCCTTAAAAGCTTGCACTTTTTGTCTTCTTTCAGTGTTGCGAACAATAGTCTTACAGGTTCAATACCAACCGGCGGCCAATTCGACACCTTTTCAAACCAGAGTTATGAAGGCAATCCAGGGTTATGTGGGCCCCCCATGCAAAAGTCTTGTAGCGAGCAATTGGATCATCCGTCTTCTTCTTCTTCTCCTTCTGGACATAAGAGAGGCCTTACCACGGAAATGATTGGTGGGCCAATCCTCGGATTCTGTTTTGGATTTGGGATCATTCTCACTTGTCAAACATTCTGCATACTGGCAAAAAGAAGGATTCTTCCTGGATGGATCCATAGATATTTCATATGGGCATGATTTCCTTCGGTTCCACATCAACAGTAGATGTCCCCAAGGATGCAAGTGGAGTCATATTGTTCTTAAACAATGCAAAGAACCTCAAGCATCTCATTATAACCAATGCCTTGAAAACACCTGGGTATTTCAGTCGAGCAAACGCCATCTCTTGCACACAATCTCACGTAGCTTTTCTTCTTGCTAATTTTGCTTTTTTTATTTGTGGTTTGAGGTTTCTTATGCAAAGGAATTTTTACTTGATGACAGTATGTTGATGTATAAAGAGATACATTTCATGTTTTCAACTATAACCTTTTGAATGGAAAATAGGAATCTTCTATTTTAACTGTGAATAAGACTACTAGTATCATACATGGGATATCATTTAAGGTCACATGATATCTTCAATAAATATTTTTCTTAAATGCCAGGCTTACTCTTCTTGTTTATGAGCAAGAAAAGCAAGACGCAGTGGTCGTCTGCAACTCTGCATGCTTAAAGTTTCACATTGGTATGAAACAACTGCATTCTTCGCTTTCAATCAGTTGGTACTTACACTTATAAAGTTCGGGTTAACCCGATATCAGAGTTGTGTTCAATTAAGTGTAATTAAGGGTACAATGACAACAGCAAACTACGTCATATTTAGCTGATCAGGCTAAAACTCATTTACATAAACTAGAATGCATCTAAGATTTCATATAAATACCCAAAGAGTTGTAGATAATTTGATGCGGGCCCAAGTGTGGAGGAGCGGGCCATCTTGTATTTGGAGGCCCAAAATCGTGTAACAAAAGGGGCTTCACTAAAATGGCTCTAACGCTTATTTCTATTAGTTATTTACCTTTTTATGTTTTTGGAGATTTTTGGGCATTTTGTTTTTGGGCTTGTGTTTGGCCCATTTCGAATTTTTGTTCCTATTTATATGTGTCTCTAGTAATATGAAAGATCAGACTTGAATTTTGAATTAACTCATTTTCACTTCAAATTCTGTGCCATTTGGGTTGAATTTTGGGGGTTGGGGAAGAACTATACAGGTATTTGCAGAATCAACGTGTTTGATCTTCGTTTTCGTAACACACGCTACATCGTAATTAGATTAAAACGATGAATTGTTGACATCCATATATTAAGGTTTCCTGAAAATGGAAGTGTCCACTCTAGTAGATTTGCTGGAGGACCTAACAAGAACCGACTGCGATCCACCTGATGCTTGGGCAGCCCAAACCCAAAAGAATATGTAGAACCAGTGGCGGAGCTTGAACGAAATTAGTGGGGGCGGACTCTCAAAATCCAAATCAGTGGGGGCCGGACTCTTAAAAATCCAATATTTTACACTAAAAAAATCGGAAATTTTCGGTAAAATTAACACTACGAGCGAAAACCAGGAGGGGCCGGGCACCTCCGGGCCACCAAGAAGCTGTGCCCCTGTGGAGAACTATACCCCTGCCTGTGATTAGTAACTCAGTAATACTAGTTTTTTTTTTTTTTTTGAGTAAATTACAAAAATCGTCCTTTATGTATGTTGATTATTGCAAACTGTGTCCTTTGTCTTCAATAATTACAGAAAACGTACTCGATGTTTGCAAACCCTTGCATGTTACGTCCTTTAGGCCTAACACAGTTAGCTTTCATGGTTAAATTTGACTAAGTCAACCCTACATAAGGGTATTTTGATTATTTTATCATAAATGTTAAAATAAATAATCATAAAAAAATAAAGAGTAAACTGCTAAATTCGTCCCTGAGGTTTGACTCAAATTGCTAGATCAGTCCAAAATCAAGTTTTGTTGCTAAAACAGTCCCTGAGCCTAGTTTCTGTTGCTATTTCAATCCAATAAATTAACACCGTTAGAACCTCTGTTAATGAATGGGTAAAACTGCTAAATTCGTCCCTGAGGTTTGATTCAAGTTGCTAGATCAGTCCAAAATCAAGTTTTTTGAATTTGTTAATTATAAACTTATTTAGGTATATAATTTTTCTAGACTTGCATTAATTTTTTGAATTTGTTAATTATAAACTTATTTAGATTATAAACTTATTTAGGTATATAATTTGCAAGTCAAGAAAAATTATTTGTTAGTTATTTTGATTATTATTATTATTATTATTATTATTATTATTATTATTATTATTATTATCATTAAATGTTTACTAATTATATACTTAAGTATTTAAATAAGATAATACTTAATTTAAATAAAGTTAGTTATTTTGATTATTATTATTATTATTATTATTATCATTAAATGTTTACTAATTATATACTTAAGTATTTAAATAAGATAATACTTAATTTAAATAAAATTAGTTTTAAAAATATAAATGTAGCTTTTTTGAAGAGCGCAATTTAACCGGCCCAGCCTTAAATACTGATTTTATTTTGATGTTGTTATTGTTGTTGTTACCATGTAAATATTTAGTATTTATTTAAGGATTTAAATAAGACAACAGTTAATTTAAACAATATTTAGTTATGAAAAATACAAACATTATATGTAAATTTAAATATTAAAAATTAACATAATTTTTATTTATTTTTATTTAAATCGTAATATTTAATGTTTAATATTTATCAATTATTTTAATTTAATATTTGTATTATAAAGTTCTTTTATTCATTTTTTCTACTTAATTAAGTGGTTTCATATTTAATAATATTATCATTCAGGTGAGGTCAGACAACATGTCGTGTCAAACCAGTGTTTAAGACAGGTCAAATAAAATTGCGCTCTCCAAAAGAGCTACATTCTGTTTATATTTTTATAACTAAACACAAATTTAAATTATATATTTAGGGTAGACTTGTAATTTATCTTAAATTTTAAGACATTTAAGAAAATATATAATGCATTTGGTACAAGTATTGATGCATTAAGAACCTGTCATTTACCATTTTTTTTCTCTTGTGATATTATAGATTTATTCAACGAACATAAATATAACTGGACCCGCCTTAAACTGTATTTGGGTATTATTATTGTTATAACTTTGTAAATATTTAGTAGTTATTTATGTAAGTATCTAAATAAGATCACACTTAATCTAAATAGTATTGAGTTATAATTAACAAATTATATACCTAACTAAGTTTATAATCTAAATAAGTTTATAATTAACAAATTCAAAAAATTAATGCAAGTCTAGAAAAATTATATACCTAAATAAGTTTATAATCTAAATAAGTTTATAATTAACAAATTCAAAAAATTAATGCAAGTCTAGAAAAATTATATACCTAAATAAGTTTATAATTAACAAATTCAAAAACTTGATTTTGGACTGATCTAGCAACTTAAATCAAACCTCAGGGACGAATTTAGCAGTTTTACCCATTCATTAACTGAGGTTCTAACGGTGTTAATTTATTGGACTGAAATAGCAACAGAAACTAGGCTCAGGGACTGTTTTAGCAACAAAACTTGATTTTGGACTGATCTAGCAATTTGAGTCAAACCTCATGGACGAATTTAGCAGTTTACTCAAAAATAAATAAACCCTAGAACAATCTGTTCCAAACAATCTGTTTTCACTCAACAGCAAACCCTAGAACAACTGAAATCAATCCTACATTTTCAGATATTTCTTCACCGATTTCTTCATCCAGTGTTAATGCGAAACCCTAACGACTCTGTGTTACTGTAATAATCGAACAATTGCTCTTGATTTTCAGGTTCATTTGATGAACATATCTGATTTGTTTGCGCTCTGTTTTTCCCAGGTGGTTATTTTTGTACATTTGTTTGCGCTCTGTTTTTCCCAGGTGGTTATTTTTGTACATTTGCGACACCGATAGATGGAAATCAAGCCAATAACGAACGAGAGAAGGCTCCTTTAGAAGAGAAGATGAATGCAGAAAAGACGGAATCTTCATCTGAGGACGACTATGATGGGAAATTAAATACTGAAGCAAGTCCGGTGGAAACCAATGAAACGGAAACAATCGTGACTGCTCTCCGAAAACCAGAGTACCGATCTTCTTGTGGTTCTAAAACTATTTCCAGCAGTGAAATGCAAGAAACTAAAGTGTCGAATGTTAATGAGCCTATTTACCATAGGGGTAGAAGCACTATTAACCCAAACGATTCATGGAAGGAAGTGTTAGAAGAGGTAAGTAACTTACTTTATCATTTCTTCTGGAAATTAGAAACAGAGATGTAATACATATAATATGCATTTATGTATGTTTGTCATACAGAGGTTTGTTGTTTACTGGTTTCAGTGCTCTGTGTGTGAAGAGAAAAGAGATAGGATACAGATCGGTGGTGGAAGTGGTGGTGGTAGGTGGGTTGTTTTATTTATTTTTTTTATGATTATTTATTTTAACATTTATGATAAAATGACCAAAATACCCTTATGTGGGGTTGACTTCGTCAAATTTAACCATGAAAGCTAAGGCCATGGGGTATGGGGCTTGGGTTGAGGCGTGGGTTGGGGGAAACGCCCAAGCCACCATCCCGGGTGGGCTTGGGTTGGGGCGTGGCCCTTGGGGCTTGGCTTTCAAGCCGGGCGTGGGGCGGTATGACCATGCTAGCTGGCTGCCTCCCATTCGCTCACCCGCCACGTCATAGCGGACATTCAAAATTTGAATTTAAAATTCAAACGGTTTGGGGACACCAAACCGCCACCCGGTCACCCAACCACCCCCTATATATTGTAACCCCAACCCACTGGTCCCCCCATCCCACGAACCCAACCCTACCGGCTAACCCACTATTCCCCCCTGCTATGGCATCCTGGACCCATGAAGAAGAAATGGCACTCGTCACTAGCGTCGTCGACGCTATGAAGGGGCGGCCACCGGGCCAAACAAAATATTGGACGGAAGCATTCGCGGCCTACCGACATAACGTCGGTAACGACCGCCACAACCTCAACGCGTGCCAACATAAATGGCGCGAGCTACGGCCCAAGCTCGACCGTTTCAAGGCTTACTACGAAGCGGTTCCGAGCGGCGAGTTAAGCCACGAGGACCGGGTGGCGGTGGCGAACATAGAGTTTCGAGGCAAGGAGCGAAAGGCGTTCGACAAGATCGATCTTTTTGAAATTTATTTAACGCTCTAGGTTTGTTATTTTGTAATTTTTAGAAATTATGTAATTTTTAGGATTATGTAATTTTAAATTTTAATGAAGTTGTAGGTTTTTTTTATAAATGTTGTGTGATTTTTTATAAATTTTTTGCAATTTTTTTTTAATATTCTGCCACCGATGCACCCAACCCAAGCCCCGCCATACCCCGCGGACACGTAACCAGGCGGTGGGGGGCTCCCATTCCACGTGTCAACAAATGCCCTAACCCAAGTCTCACCATACCCCACGGTCTAACTGTGTTAGGATAAAAGGACGTAACATGTAAGGGTTTGCAAATATTGAGTACGTTTTCTGTAATTATTGAAGAAAAAGAACACAGTTTGTAATTTACTCTTTTTTTTTTATTATTGTAACAAGTAACAAGTCCTATATGTGCTAGCAAAGCAGACATCCAGTTTTAGTATATTATCATAAATGGATATGGTCATTTTTGTAAGTTTGGTCACTTTGACTAGGGGTGTAAACGAGCCGGGCCGAGCCCGAGCTCGACTGGGCTTGAGCTCGGCTCCTCATGTTTTTATGAAGTTCGAACTCGAGCCTACTTGTTTGAGCCCGAGCTCGGCTCGCAAGTAAATCCCAAAGCTCGAGCGCGGCTTGAACTATTTTAAGAACAACCTCAGACGAGCTAAAAACTCGGCTCGAGCTCACTTCAACATTGCTTAAACGAGCTCGGCTCGCCAATGTTATCATCATTATTATTATATTAAATATAAAATAAATAAATTTTTGTTTGGGCTCGTTTAGGCTCGCGAGCCATAAAGTTAAACCCAATAACTAAATGCTAAAATTTTTTTACAAAATTACTCTACATGATCATTTTACAAAATTACTCTACAAGATCAAAATTACTCTGCAGGATCATTTGTAGAGTAATTTTGAATTGTATGTTGTTTGATAAACTTGCAGAGTAATTTTGATTCACTTGTAGAGTAATTATGACGCAGAGTAATTTTGATACACTTGTAGAGTAATTTTGATAATTACACTACAAGATCAAAATTACTCTACAAGAACATTTTACAAAATTACTCTATAGGATAATTTGTATAGTAATTTTGATAATTACTAATAATTACGAAAATGTCACCGCGTTTTTCAGCAAAACCTTCAGTTCGTATGTTTTGTATGTTAAAATTATTTTGTATTTGATCTTTTGTCTACATTTAAAACCCGAGTAACCATGTATGTTTTTGTTACTGTTACCCATAAATCGACTAAGGGGGTGTTTGGTGTTGCGTTTTCAAAACTGCGTTTTGGAGGCAGATAATCATTTTTTCATCCAAACACTTTTTTAGATTATTTATGTTTTACAAACGCAATAATCAAATAATCACTTCAAAACGTAATCTCAAACACCCTCTAAATAAGATTCTAAATTTGCCGGAGTTATAATATATTGCAAATCTTAGGGATATTGTGCTTTTTGATAGCATGATTAGTGTCTAACAATGTTGTAGAAGGCGCTAGGCGCTAGTCGGGCGGTGAGGTACAGCCTAGGGATTAATCGGGATTAATCCGGATTAATCGGGATTAATCGGAATGGGATTTTTATATATATTTTTTCAAAATTATATATATATACCCAATAATATAAAAATAATACTTCAAAATTCACATAAATACTTCAAGTTTCAGATAGTATGGTTCGATTTTGACCACCTAGGACCGCCTAGGACCGATTTTGATCGATTTTGACCGACTAATATTGTCCGATTAATCCGATTTTTGACCGCCTAGGACCGATTTTGACCGATTTTTGACCATGACCGCCTAGCTCAAAATTAGGCAGTAGATGACCGCCTAGCGCCTAGGCGCCGATTAATCGGCCGCCTAGGCCGATTTCTGCAACCATGGTGTCTAGTATTCAGGTATGATTTAGATATCTGAGTTAGTAGGATTAATAGTGCTAAACATTATTAGTGTATGATAATACCATATCACATAATCTATAATGATACAAACAAGTTTAACATAACTCATTGTAACACCTAGGGATGAGCACAATACCCGTTCGGTACCGGTATCGAAATACGGGGAAAATTGGTACCGGTATCGGTACCGAATATATTAGTTCGGTGCCGGTATTTACTGATGTTTTACCCATATATATCGGTAACGTACCGGTACCGAAAAATGGGGAAAATGGGAACCGATACCCGGTACCAAATGCTCATCCCTAGTAACACCCTAGGCAAATCTCACATTGGGCGTTGACAGAAGAGATTCTTGATTTATAAGAAATGCCTACGTATTAAATCATCAACGCGTTTTGGGTGCATTGGCTGTGAAGCGGATGAAAACTCAACAATTAAGGATGCTTAGTTAGGCGAGAAGCGTATCAATATGGATGACCTCATGGGAAGTATCCATCAAGACAACCAAAAACAAATGTAATAATGGATTTTAATACTTCTAACTATTAGCCGTTGGCAGACAACGATCCCAACTTAAAAAATAACTAGTGGTGGTCTCATTTTTTCATATATTGTAGACATTACTAACCTGAAAATGATAAGATGACAAAAAGAAATTAAGGTTCTATTGGTAAAGGTCAAAGCCGGCCCAATAGCATGTTAAACCAAGATATGGGCCTAGGGCCTCCACATTTTTGGGGCCTCATTTTTTTTGAAAAAGTTTGATATGTGTTTTATAGTCTGAATATTAGGTAGAGCTTTTACATTTGACAAATATAACATGCAATCTCTGTACTTTAGCGGTAAAGCTTTCACATTTTGTGTTTTGTTTTTTTTTTTTTTCGAGACCTAATAGAGAAACCCAATGTAGTTTAATTATTTTCAAAAAGATTGGGCCCTAATAGAATTTATAATCAGGCCTCAATGTTAAGTTGTTTTTGTGTTGCCCAACTCTTTTAATTTAGGGTTCTAGATGAAACGATCGGTAGAGACGACCATTGGAATGACCAACATTTTGTTATTTTTTTTAAAGATACTTATGATATTTTTTTGGCAATGTTCACCACAAGCAATAGCTCAGTCGAAATAGTAGAGATTTGTTTCTTTAAGATCTCTCGTTTATATTTCTAACTTCTACATTCATGATCTCAATGGTTTTCTCTTTTTTTTTTTTTTTTTTTTTACTACTGTTATGGTACTAGTGTATTGTAAGATAATGGAGATATTGTTTTTTAAACTTTCCTTTCCTTTGTTTTTGTTTCAGTTATCTATTTAAAAAAAAAAGTTAAAAAACCCAAACAAAGACGGCACTTTTCTGTCAAGTAAGTTGCTTTTTTTTTGTTTTCTACTTTATAAGTGTGAAAGATTTCCTTGATATGTATTATCAATATTTACAACAACTATATGTTGATGACTGCCATAGAAAATTAGAGGAATAGAGGTGATTATATGGGGTTTCCAGCTAGTTAGCTTCTCCCTTTTATTTTTTGGTTTTTACACAATTTAGGATCTTAACAAACTAATCTTTTTTTCTACTGAAAGGGCCCCGCTGGTATCATTCGCTTAGGGTCTCCAAATAACTTGAACCGGCCACCACTGGTTATTTACAATATCTGAAAAGGTGGGGCCACCACTGGTTATTTTCTACTTGGGTAAATTACACTTTTCGTCCTTTATGTTTGTACCGGATTGCAACGGATAACCTTTAACTTCAATAATTACAGTCACAATCCTTAATTTGCAAAATCCGTTACAATATACGTCCTTTTACTCTAACCTGGTTAAATTTTTCAGTTAAGTCTAACTAGTTAAGGATAATTTAGTCATTTTACCAACTTAATTAAAGGAAAAATTAAAACATAATTTTAAAAAACCCAGTTCATCTCTTTCTTTCACCGTCACTACACCATAACCAGTAACCACTCTCTCTCCAACTACGACCCCCATCTCTCTCCAATCAACCCCAACCCTATCACCACCAAATCCACCACCACCAAATCTGCCGCCACCACCATCACCACCAAATCCGCCGCTGCCACCACCACCACCACCAAATCAGTAACATTAACAACACATGTATGACCAACTTAAACCAACATTTCAAACCTGGAAACTCCCAACACATCTATACGATGTCTCTGTGTGTAGATCTCATGGAGTAACTGTTGTTTTAGTTGGAGGATTTGATGAGAATCTAGCGTGTCAAGGGTTCGGTGATTAGGATGAAGAAAGGCGAATTTGCATTTATTTGAGAAGCACTATAATCCGCCACTGCCACCACCACCAAAGCTGCCGACAACCACCACACAACCCCCGCCATTAGCACTGCTCCACCGCCATGTGACCGACATATAGAGATACTCATCAACAATTTCTCTAACTATTGCAGATTCTTGTTCAAGATTATCACCCCACACTTAATTATAACAGATCTTGAAGATTAAAAGGGGGAAACTGAATGGGTTTATTTTTCAAGATTGTGGAAGGGTCTTACTGTAGAACAGATCTTGAAGATCTGAATCAGGGGGTGTTTGGCCTAGCTTTTATTTTTTTGGCTTATGCTTATATTTTAAAGTAGCTTATGCTTATTTTCTTTCATTTGATAAGCTCTTTTTAAGTGTTTGGATTAGCTTATATTCTACAAGTTGATAAGCTCTTTTTAAGTGTTTGTGTTAGCTTTTTTTATTTAGCTTATGTTAGTAAAATGACCAAAAGGGGCATGGTTACATATTATCACATAACTTATATTTTATATGTATCTACTTTGTTTTTATGAGTTATACCATCATTTTTTGAAAAATTTATGTCGAGGATGACGTAAAACTTCTACAAAAATACATTAATATTCAATAAACATTCATCTTGGTTTGGTTAGATCTCCTGCAATCATATCTCTAACTGCACTCATGTATAAATCATCTATTCTACGTTGTGTACTTGTGTCTTCATTTACTTCATTAATGTCATTAGATCCTCGACCATTATATCTCTAACTGCACTCATGTATATCTCTAACTGAGCTTTAAATTCATATATTCTGACATCAACAATTAGTATATGATGCGTTACTTGTTTGCATTGTTTGCATGTATAACAGAACTTTAAATTCATATAGCCAAAATAAGATTTTTTTAACAATAATCTGACATAAGCAATTAGCAATTAGGACTTATAGCCAAAATAAGATTTTTTTAACAATAATGAAACGGATTAAATGGTTTTTCATAACGACAGTAAATGATGCGTTTTCATTTGTATAAACCCGTGGATAATGAGTAACGACGGTAAATGATGCGTCTTAATAAGTTGTTAAATTCCCCATTCTTCAATATTAATCCACCACCATTTGAGGGCAAATGAGTAACTTACACCCTACATAAATAAGCTTCTTCAAAATAAGCTAAATAACCATCATCACACAAGCTTCTTCAAATTAGCTTATATAAGCTAATAAGTATAAGCTTAAAAAGCTAAACCAAACACCAAGTTAAGCTTTTTTTATAAAAAAAAGCTAAAAAAGCTATAAGCTTGGTTAAAAAAGCTAGGCCAAACACCCCCTCAGTTGGATTGTTTCTGATTATTGGAAGTATGTGATGAGAATTTGGGATTTGGGGGTGTTTGGGATTAGAGAGGGAAAGAGATGGTGTTTAGAGAGAGAACAGGGTGTTTATATGTTTTATTACTTTTTATGTTTTATTTTTAATCTACTTTTTTTAATTTATTGATAAAATGACTGAATTACCCTCATGGGCAAAACACATAACATATTTAACTGAAAATTTTAACTAAGTTAGTGGTAAAGGACGTAAATTGTAACGAGTTTTGCAAATAAAGGATTATGACTGTAATTATTGAAGTTAAAGGCTATCCGTTGCAATCCGGTACAAACATAAAGGACGAAAAGTGTAATTTACCCTTTCTACTTAAAGGTCTCTTAGTTTACAATATGTGAAAATGTGGGGCCATCACTGGTTATTTTTTAAGTTGGAACCGTTGCCGACCAACAGCTAATAGCTAGGATTATTAAAATCTATTATTCCAAAACAAATTTGTGAGTTTCTAGATAGCCAATTCATTGGAAGCGAAGCAAACAATGTTGATGATATGAGAATACGGATGTTTGATAATGACTTTAAAAAACCCAAACACCCCCTTAATAAACTATTGTCTACCTCACTATATATATGTATCTAAAAGCTTTTAAACCCAAAACTTGGTCTCACGTGAAGGTATTTCACACTGCAATTCCATCCAAATTTTAATCATGTGAACAAAATCAAAACTAAGTTAAAAAATGTTTACAAAATTTAGAGAAAAAATAAAAAGCCTTAGATCTACACTAAAGAACCAAAATATTTTAGTTGCCTGACGTAGAAACGTGATCCCGAAGAACACCTCTTCAATTAAAAATACTACTAGACCTGGCAAACGGGTCGGGTCATGGGTCAAAACGGGTCAATTATAAAAAAAGGGTTGTTTTGGTTCGGGTCAAAACGGGTCCGGGTCAGAAGGTTTCGGGTTGGGTCGGGTCAGTTTTTTTCCGGTTGATTTCGGGTTGACCTGTATAAAAAACAGGTCTTGTTCGTCTGTTGAATTCAAAACAGCTGTGAATGTTTTGATTAAAAACAGTTGCGAGGGTCGTTATGAATGTTTCGATGTGGTTCGTCTGTTGAAATTAACCGGTGCTTGTTTATGTAAGTTGCTGCTGGCTTCATGATCATCATATAGTTGTTTTTGTTTCTGTTTTTTAGATGACGGTGCATCAATCCAGTCGTTTTTAGCTACGTTAGCTGCATCATGATAACTGTTTTGATCTGATTCAGCATTAGAATTAAGCTGCAGCTGTTGATAGTAGCGCGAGATATTATAAAACAGTAACGTGCAATCATCATGTTTTGAGCTGGCCGGAGATAATAATAAGCTGACTTGCTCATTTTATAATGCAAGTCTAGTCTGAACAACTATTATCATATATGTACTTACGTAATATTTAATGAAAACTAGAAAAGTGAACCGCGCGCGTTGCGCCGCGGCCAACGAAATTGACGTGCAGTCAATTAGATATAAACACCTTATCATGCTTCGTTCGTCACACAAATTCGAGTAACAACTATAACTACATTGTTATATTTATATTAATAATTGGGTAATAGCACAAAACCATGCATGAAAGATGTGGTACCTTAGTTTATAATTTACAACATTTTTGGAGCAAAATATTTAAATTTTATAAATATACACTTTGTATGACTTTTGATCGTTTAGTCCACATGCCCCCGTTCATTTAAGTTTACGTCTTACTCATGCAACGGTGGCAATTTGACATGTTTCACAAACAAAGTATAAACTTGTTAGCCTACCAAGTGTAATAAGCACCCACCCTTGTAATAATTTGGTTATGAAGGAGAAGACTTACCCCTTGTCTTGGAGTTCTATTTTCAGCAACTTTTTGTCAGCTCCAGTTATTACAGTTGATATCTTCTCCACTTTGCGACTACCTTTTGGAACCGACAGAACACCTACTTTCTCTTGTCATGTTTCAAAACAGATCTGGGAGCTCGTTTCAACATGATACAAAATTTAAAATCCAAGCAAAAAGTTTAATAGCTGCCCCTCTTTCAAAAGGATTAAAAACATATCATTCAAACATGTGTAACTAATAATTAGGACCATAACAGTATAAAATTGCCATACACAAGTGAAGCTGTTGAAAATGATATGAAATTAGCCCGTCGCACGTTGCGTCGGCGGGACAAAGCATTCGCTAAGTTGGTTGTCTCCGCGTGTTGTGGCGTGAGACCTATTGCTTTATGTCATTGAAATTTTGCAACCACCACTAATGAACATGATCCTCAACATACAAAAACCACCTCGAAAACTGATCACATACCTAAATACACCAAACGAAACCAACTCGTATAAACATTCATAAACACGTAGGCAATCAAATCTGATTAAAAAAATTAAAAGCTCACCCTTTTATTGCAGCATGAGAACAAATATTCACAATAGCCCTTTTGTCGGAGAGTCGCAAAACGAATGGAGAAGCCGCGTCCGTAGGCGGTTGCCATCGCGTCTCCGTCACCGCCGTCACAAGGACACGGTTGCAACACACGCTATACATCCAATGATTCAGCTGTTGGTCCTATGAAATCAGAATGAGGCCCATGTAAAGAATCAAATAATTAAACAATAAATTTGTTGGGTTTAGTAAAAGTAGAAGGGAAAAAAATATTAGTACCTCTTCAAAGGCCCAGTTATCAACCTTCTTACTTGCTTCACCTTTTCTTTAATGTTGTCAACCCGCTTTGACCCGAAAATAACAAGATTGTTTGACCCGAAAATAACAAGATGGAATTTCAAGTGACCAATTATGACCCATTTAATTAAAATATCTTACCCAAACCAACCCATATAATTTTAAAAGCAACCCAAACTAACCCACTTGGAAAGCTTTGGGTCAAAATTGCCCCCTCTAAATACTCCTAATGGCAATGATCCGAACCCGAATCTACAAAAGAAAACACCGTTAGAACTCGTTACAGTAATGAATGTATTTTTGTAACTACCCTCCAACGCGAGAATAAGTATGAGGTGATGTATAAAGTATGGTAAGAGTTTGATGAGAGTGAATGAATATTACCTTAATGTCTTCATCTATTTATATTGTTTGGTTCTTCTAGGGTTTCCCCTTTATTAGGTGTTACCGTTTGCATGGGACCCATGACTGGAAGATCGTGCGAATCTTCCCAACATTCTAGAGACTCGGTAGTTATGTTGTTCAGACCACCCGTAGTGGCCAACATTTTGGCGTTTTCCCCCTCAAACACGCCCCAAAACGCCCGGTGGACCCATGATTTGAAACACGCTGAAAGTTCATTTGCTTGCAATTTAAAAAAAAACAAAAGAAATAATATTTGTGTGTGTATAATGAGATTTTGCTAAAGATTTTTTTGAAGGTTGATGTTGCAGGTTGTTGTGGGTGACAAAGGAAGAAGAAGATGATTTTACACATTCAGTCCCTGCACTTTGATTGTATTTAAAAAAAGGTTTTAAACTTCAAAACCTTTAATATTTCAAGTTTCAAAAATGCTATATCAGTCCCTAAAGTTTTGTTTATTAAATGTCTGATTTGGATCTTTTATAAAACCTAAAATTTTGCAATGTAATTTTTTTTTTACTTTTTTCCGGGTTTTTTTTATATTTTTAGTATTGTAAATTTTGTTTTATTTAATGAAGTATTATTAATTTTTAATTTAAAAAAAATTAATAATTGTGTAATGATTGGTTGGGGTATTATTGGGCATTATTCCACTACGCCCCTTTTGTAAAAACGTCCAATAATGCCCCCTTGCTGACTGGACTGTCACAAGAGTACATGACGGAAAACGCCCAAGGATGGAGGCATTATTCACTAAACCAGTACACATGGTCTGATGTCTTCTAGACCGACCCAAGTTGACTTGGTCAGGTCATACCCTGACACCTGAATCAGCCTGACAAAAAATATCAATGCCACAATCCGGAAAAGGTACCGGCAATAAACATACAAAAACCAAATATTTGTGACTCCTTTAGAAAGAAAACTAGGTTACAACCCCGTGTATTACACGGGTTGAATAAAATAAATATAGTTAATAATAAAGATTAAAATATTATAAAATAAATTTTGTGACAACATATTGTTGATTTTTTTAATAAAAGTTATAAAATTGAATAATAAAATCTAAAAGAGAGTGAAATAAGAGGGAAAATAAATCTTCGGCTAACTAAATTATAACATGTAACACAAAATAATAATAATAATAATAATAATAATAATAATAATAATAATAATAATAACAACAAAAACATTGTAAATAAAATAAATTACCTCTAGAATATAAAAGAAAACCGTCACCTTAAGAATTTTCATAAAATTATTATGAAATTTATATTAATCAAATAAATTCAGTTAGGAAATATCTAACATAACTTCTAATAAGTTAATGCCACATGTCAACACATCATTTAGTTTATTTATTTCTTTTTAATATTTGAGGGTGTGTCACTGAAATAATATATGGAATTTGTGTGAAATATATATAAACAAAACAAAATATTTTTGTGTTACACGGGAATAGGTATTATACAAAATCATAGCCATCCTTTAATTTTTGTGTAATATATCTGTAAACACATTTTTAAATTATGTTAAATTCATTACATAAGATATCTCACCTATGCAACGCATCCTCTCAGTTTCAGAAGATTACAAATTCAATGTCATGATTTTGTATCATCATCTTTCTTAAAGCCAAATTTATATGTAAAGAATGCATAAAATAAATAAATACTTGTCTATAATTATATGTAAAGAATGCATAAAATAAAATAAAAACTTATCTATGATTATAATTTATCACTTATCAATTACAAAACATATAAATAATATTTAAACTAAAAAATCCGTAAAACATCTATAATTATGGCTCATTTTGTGGAAAAAAAATTACATATTTATTAATTAGAGATAAATAAATCAGTGGGAAAACAACTCTAAGGATGCGTAGGAATACGACACGTGTCCCAAAACAGGTTTTTTTTTTTTTTTTTTGAACGGCCGACAAAATATTGTATTCATTGTAGCGGGATGCTACCACCAAACATACAAAAGTTTTACACCAAGTTAAACTACACAAATTACAAAAAACTGCTTAACCACCCACTTTAAATTTACTCCATTCTTCCCATGTAAGTGTCTCCGCCTTTGACCGGTTCTTCACCCATAGGTACGCCAAAGCTTTGATTTCGTCTAAGATCTTAGTCGTGTTCGGTGTTACTTGTTGAAACACTAGTTCATTCCTCGACTTCCAAATGCTCCAAAGTGTTACCAAAATGACCGCATACAACACCTTCTTCTTTCTAGAGGAACCCGAGCTTATCTCATGTAGTGTTAATAAATCCTTTATATCAAAATCAATGATAGGTGGAATCGAGCACCAATTCGCAACATTTTGCCATATCAGTTGAGCAAAGTGACATGAGACAAAAATGTGTTCACTAGTCTCGACATAGTTTCCACACATGACGCACGTTTGGTTTTGCACCGGAATATTCCGAGCAAATAATGCACTCTTTGTCGGCAAGCGCTCCATTTCAGCTCTCCATGCCACTATTCCAACGTTTTTCGGGACCCAATTGTTCCATTCGAATACCCTTGCAGGCCGCACGCGATTAGCCGCTCCCAGAATTCTTTTTATGCTTACAACATTAAACGAACCCGAACCATCAAGCTTCCACAGCCACTTATCTGCTCCATTTGAAATCCTCGGCCCATTCAGCCCATTAATTTGCCCCAATAATTGTTGGAATTGACTGTCTTCAATATTCCCCAAAGCCGGTACCCTCCAGACCCAATGAAATTCTAACCGTGACCCCCTAATCTTCATTCGATCACATACAAGACAGTCCTTGTGACTTTCAGCTTTGAATAGGTCCGGATACTTAAGATAAAAGGGGACCGAATCAGCCCAACAGTCCAGCCAAAAAAATATATTTTTACCATCGGCCAAGACTGCACTTGAAGCTGTATTTAAATCGATATCAGCGGCTAATAAAATGTTACGAACACTAGCTATACTCTTCCAAGGCCCGGCCATAGAAACTTTTATTGGGATATCTTTCCATCCTCTCGAATTATGATGTATTGCCCAGATAACGCGTCTCCACAAACCGTTTTTTTTTCGTTTTAAACCTCCACCACCATTTTGCCAACATCGCTAAATTCGCATCTCTTAGTGAGCCAAACCCCAAACCCCCGTATTCCACCGGAGCTATCGTTTTATCCCATGCCACCCAATTCATTCTAGCTTTTTCCTCCGAACCTCCCCAAAAGAATACTCGTCTTATTCTATCAAGGGACTCCAAAACTTGTATCGGGGCTTTGTATAGTGAGAAGAAATATGTAGGTAAGGAATTTAACACCGATTTAATAAGTGTAATCCTTCCACCATATGATAGTGTTTTGGCTTTCCACAATGAAAGCCTATTCTTAAATACATCAATCACCGATTTCCAATTTTTTACAAGATTCATGTTCGCACCTACTATCATACCAAGATGTTTAAATGGGAACGTGCCTTTTTTTACATCTTAACAAGTTTGCCATATCTTGTACTTCGTGGTCCTCCACCCCTATCCCATAGATGCTACACTTCTCTAAATTTACCCTTAGTCCCGACACCAAATAAAAGCATCTTAACAATCGCCTTAGGTTTGTTATATTATTGGTGGACCATTCTCCCAAAAACATAACATCATCGGCATACATAAGATGAGATAAAGACATACCTTCATTAGAGAATTTGATTCCGTTGAAAAGACCCATGGCAGTGGCTTTTTTCATAATTCCAGTAAGAGCTTCCATAACAATTACGAATAAAAATGGTGATAGCGGGTCCCCCTGTCGTAGCCCACGGGAACAATCAAATTCCCTAGTCGGGGAGCCATTCACCAGGACTGAAGCTCTGGCAGATTTTACTGTTGCCATTACCCATCCTCTCTATCTATTCGGAAAATTCATTTGGCCCATAATCGAGTTTAAGAACTCCCAATTGACTGAATCATACGCCTTAGTGATGTCCACTTTAAAGTACATCCCCTTCCGTTTCGTTTTCTTTGCCCAACATAAAACTTCATTTAGCACAAGCGGACCGTCCATAATATTTCTTCCAGCCAAGAATGCCGATTGTT
This sequence comes from Helianthus tuberosus, assembly GCA_030545235.1. Lineage (NCBI taxonomy): Eukaryota > Viridiplantae > Streptophyta > Magnoliopsida > Asterales > Asteraceae > Helianthus > Helianthus tuberosus. The sequence continues at coordinate 186,625,892 of CM060382.1, read as the reverse complement.
GTTCCGAAATTAATTTTCCAATCACCCCTTTAAGATGATTCACTAGTACCTTTGAAATTACTTTGTTTACTACACCAATTAGGCTAATTGGCCTATAGTTCGCCGGACAAGTCGGATCCTTTACTTTCGGAATTAAAGCAATAAACGAGGACATGCAACACTTATTTATTGAACCTCCCTCATAAAAGCTATTAAACAGGCTAACGAAGTCTGCACGGAGGCCCAACCAACACTTCTTGATGAACTTGAAATTGAAACCATCCGGACCCGGAGCACGATCACCATCACATTCCCATATTGCTGCCTTGATCTCATCTGTTGAAAATGGTTCTTCCAACATGCTTGCCTCCGACTCAGAAATAGTAGCTAAGTTAGGGCACACTAACACCGGCCTTACTGACATGGGCTCCGTGAACTGTTGGAAATAAAACTCGTATAACGCCTCCTTTATAGCCAATGGATTCGTGACCCAAACGCCATCAATCATTAACCCATTCAATTTGTTGTTGCTAATGTTTGAGTTAATGACTTGATGGAAGTATGCTGAATTCTCATCACCATCCACTGCCCACTTCGATCTAGACTTCTGACGTAAATCCAATTGCTTAATTCTGTCGAACTCCGCTATGTAGCTTTTACATTCCGCTCTTTCCAACAGTTCCTCCTCTATCAACAATCTTTCTTCCGCCATTCTTTCAATGCTAGCTAACCGCCTCTTTTTTCCACCATAGATACCTTCCCTTCTTTCTTTCTCTACCTTTAGCCAATACTTAATATTGTTTTTTAACCATCTTAGTTTTATAGAAATAGCAAGATCCGCCGAACCTGAGAATTCAAACATACCACATTTCTGCAATATGAAATCCAAAAAACCATGATATTCAAACCAGGAGTTAAAGAATCTGAACGGTATATGGCCAAAATCTGATTGTACGGTTGACAAAACGATTGGCCGGTGATCCGACACTTCCCTTTCTAAGGCAATAACCGCTGCATTTGGCCAACGCTCCCTGAATCCCAGAAGCCATTAAAGAAACCACTATGTAGAGTGCCTACTGAATCCGAGATATATACAAAAATCAAATATTTGCGAGTCCCTTAGAAAAAAAAAATCATTAGTAGGCACTCTACATAGTGAAGCTAACTGTGTTCATGCAGAGGAAACCATTGCTACTAAAATGGCTATTACGATGAGACTCCGATGTTCAAACTTGTATTACAAGGTTCGACTCTCTAAAAGTGTAATTATTCTCACTGAACACCTACTAACAAAAATTATAATATAATCATGGTCAATTTGATCCTTAGATATTGGTTATAATTTTTTATGTTTACCTCTTTAGAATCCATTTTTAAGAATCTCTAGGATCATTGAGAATGGAAGTCCTATTCCAATTTGCAAGACAGAAGTAGTGAACAACAATTTGGACCCTGTATAGAAGCCATTGTGTATAACTATGCAGCAATATGTGACCAAGGTGAAGTTGGTTAATTCTATTATCTATGCATTATTCTGTACTTTCGCTGCAATCGTCATTATATGATGATTTCTGTTCAAGCAACTGTCTCTTCTTTTATTATATTATACAGGATAACCCTCTAGTTATAGAATGTTTCGACTTCAATATCAATGGCAACCACACATTAATTGGGTAATTTGTTTTTTGTTATTTTGTTTAGTTATAGAATGTTTCTACTACCTTTATATAGGAGTATGTTAAATAATGCTACACATGTGGTTTTGTACTAGGTTTTACCTCTTTATAGTTCCTTAAGGGTTCATTAAATGTTGTAAAATGGGTGGGTTAGGTAACGGGTCAAAACAACTAAGTTTTGGACTTTTGGTATGGGTCGGTTAGGCTTGGTACGCAACATTTTTTTGCTATCTTTTCTAACAAATTGTCTATATATGGTTACAAATGTTATATTATGTCAACAATAATATAATTTTTGTAACAAATTGAAAGTACACTTTCGGCGACTTTCTACGAGTTTGATATGTCTTCTTTTTAGGTAACATTTTGGTTTACCTATAGGGATAAAACATAACCTGAATCCACCCATTCATGAGAATATGGGTCGATATGACAACCTCTAGGTTTCGTGTTTAACCTACTCTAACTAGATATTAGAAATTATAGATTATAGATAAATAATTGTGAAAGCTTTTATTATTTGCAGTAAACTGGATACATCAATTCATGATATAAAAATTCTTTACAAAGAAAATGAAGGTGCAGATTTTGTTCTTCCATATTCTCCTCAAAAAGATCATTCTGTTTATAACTACTGACAGAAGTGTTTTGTATTGAGTTGGAGATATCAACCCAATTACTCTTGAATTGGCCGGTCTTCGGTTTTTGTTTGTATCTGTAACGGGTCAAATTAACAGACATCGGTTTAAACCAAAAGGGTCAAATGGAAGTGAAAGTCATCCAAACTCCAAAGTATATTCTTATGCGTAAAACCATAGTTGTCAAAGGCGCAAGGCGCACTCAAGGCGCAAAGGGTGAGCCTTGGGCCTCAATGCAAGGAGCTTAAAAAGCAAGGGCTCTTTTAGGCGAGTCGTTTAGTATAAAAATATTGTTTTAGGGATTTTAGACATGTTTTAGTATAAAATTATTGTTTTGGGGATTTTAGACATGTTTTAGGCTTCTTTAGGGCTAGTTTTAGGTTGTTTTCAGGCGCGCGCCTGGGTGAGCCTTGACAACAGAGCATAAAACTAAGTAGATCATATTCTAAAAAAAGTTAAATCATTATCGAGAAATCTATTTTTTGTAATCGTATTCTGCACATAATTGTTACAAAAAAACTGGACAAAAGATGTTTCAGGCTCAAGAGTCATGTTATATCATCCATCATAATTCGTTGGTTCGTTGCCAGACCTTTCCATTTAGCCACATCTATTCGTTTATAATGTAGATCATGGTTATTAACATTTACATTAAGGACTCTTCATACCACTTGCATTTTCATGTTACATAGTGGAACTAGAGAATGTTTATTCGGTAAAATATCTATTTTCATGATTACAGCCTATTAAGGATGTTGGGGAAGTCATACAAGTTTATAATTATAATAAACGCATCCCCGCTTGGGGTTTTGGTGGGAAAGCAGATGTTGGCACTGTATCTCATTGTTTCAACCTTGAAGATCAAAATTAATCAAGTCCATCCGAATGGATCCGGTTTCGGGCCGGTAGTTTTAATTTATGTTTATAGTTTACGTATTGGGTCAGAAACAATTTACTGTTTGTGTTTTATTTTGAACTTGGGCCAGAGGCCATGTAATGTCTAGTTGGGTCGAATATTAAGTCCATTAGGGTTGTCAAGTTTGGGCCATAATATGTGAACAGGTGTGTGTGTATGATACGTAACTGTATGAGCGGTTACCTTGAAAGAGACGTATCTCTTCATGAAGCGACATGACTCTACACACACACACACACCCATTCGCTGATTATAAATACGGCTTCCAAACTGCCAGTTTAAACGTGTCTGTATGCAAGGTCTGTAATGCAAGTTGCTGTTTATTAGAAGTTCTGTTTGTTCAAGTTCGGTTATGGTTAGTTTAAATTCTGCAAGTTCAGTTTACTGTTCAGTTGTTATTCAATGGTTATTATGAAGACTAGTTGGTGCGATGTTTGTTACGATTACGTTTATGATTGCCAACACACACGTTCTCGTGCCCGCTCACAATGGTCCTGGGAACCCGTAAGATTGCCTGAGGGTGAACCAGGGTAAATCGGTCAGTGCCGATTCTCGCGACACCGGGGTGAACAAGTGGAGATGCGGCCAGGGCAGCGTAAGGAAGGGTAAGTACGCGCAGGGGAAGCATTCCACTCGTTCATGGAAGTCGCCAATTAACAAGTTCCCCAAGAAGACGATTCCGAAAGACTTCTTCAAGAAAACAAGTTGGAAAAGTTCTCGACCAGTCGGAAGACCGAGGAAACCAGGAATTCGATGTTTTAAGTGCAAGGAATTCGGTCACATTGCATCCATATGCCCGAGTAAGTTCGTTAGTATGACTCCGTTGCCTATAGAAAGTGATTATATTATTAGCGATACTTGCGGAGGGGATTGGGATTCGATATGGGTGGTCGATCCTAATTACAAGATGCATATGACCGGAATCAAGAAATTGTTTAAGCATTTCAAAAGACATTCGGTTTGTTTATGGATGAAAAGATAAGAAATTATTCGTTTGTTCACGGTGTTGGAGAAGTAAAAGTCCCGGTGGACGGGAAGAACAAAACGATTCCGTGTGTTGCATATGCTCCTAGACTCAAAAAGAATGTCTTGAGTTTAGAGCAATTGTTACTACAAGGAATTGAAACTCTCACTGCTAGTGATACATGTGTGTTGAAGAAAATGTTTGGCAATAGAACAAAAGGTTTTGATATTTATGAATACAAATCTGAAGTGGATTTAGAGGAGGAGTATTTGAATAAGTTCTACGAGAACTTAGACGTTGAAAATGGCCATTTCGTTTTGACCTGCACATTTCGTTTTGCCCCAACCCTATATTGACCCCTTAACCCCCCGTTTTGCCACTTGTACTATTTCCAAGTGTTATTTTGCAGGTTAAAGGAGTAGAAGGCCTAATGGCTGCTTATGAAGATGCGGTGCATACCGTCACTCTTCAAGGACCAACTGTATTTGGTCAAGTCATCAATCAAGCTGCAAAAATAGCTGCTCAATCCCTCTCAACTAATCCCACCAAGTACTTTGTGTTACTAATCATAATGATAAACATGTAGTAAAACAATTATATATGCGCATTATTCTTTTCGTTGTTATAAAACTTTTAAATTGTATATATATATATTTTTTTTGTTAAGATGGAGTTCTTACCGATCTTCAAGAGACTAAAGATGCACTTGTTAGGGCCTCTGATCTGCCCCTTTCAATACTAATAGTCGGAGTGGGTGATGCTGATTTTAAACAAATTAAGGTAAATGGTTAAAAGTCATACCAACTAAGTTAGATTCATTAATTGTATTTGTTAGAGGTGGTCGTTTCGACCCATGTTGTTATGAATTGGTTGATCTGGGTTATGTATTATCCTTATGGGTCAATGGGTAAACTAGAAAAAAAGGCGTTGGCTAAACACCCAACGGGTTAAATGGGCTTAACGGGTTGAAAGTCGCACAAACTTTGTTTTGAGAGTTAGATTATTATTTGGATAACATAACTTTTGCTATTATTTATAAGAAATCTGGACAAGAGTTTAGGGTCATCTCTACATGATCCACGCAAAATTACCGTTTTGACCTGTTATCCGACCTACCACACCTGCACAATATCATGTGTTTGCATGTGTGATCTATAACTCTAACAATACCGTCTAACAGATTTTGGATGCTGACACGGGACCACCTTTGGAGAGCTCAACAGGAGGAATAGCCACTCGAGATATTGTTCATTTTGTTCCCATGCATGATGTACATCGTAAGTCACTTTAAAGTAATTTCTAAATAGAAACTATATTTAAATCAAAGGTATCGGTTTCAACCCATTTAGTTATGTATAGGTCGGGTTGAGAAACATGTCGAATGGGATTCAAGGAGTGGAAAGTCACCAAAACTGTACTTTCTAAGTCATGCAACCACTTATATGGTGTGAATTTACAAAAATGAAATATATTTTTTTGTAGTAATGAATGCAAGTAATTATATTTAACACACTAATTGTTTATATAAATATATATAAAAGTTGGACAAAAAAGGGTTTCGACTCATCTCAACCCCACTTGACCTCTTTTGACGCATTACCCTACGTGTCTCACAAGCCCATTCTGTCACCTCAACCTAAGTTCGCGTGTTTTGTAAAATTTGTATAGATGGAGGGAGATCAAGTAATGATGGAAGGAGATCCATGGTTCAGGCTCTATCGGAAAAGTTACCGGCTCAATTCTTGACTTATATGAGACGTAAAGATATTAAGCCACTCGGTATTGATGCACCCTGGGCTACTCTTCCGCCGGATCCTTGTGATTAGTTGAGTGTGTACTAGAAAGCTTTAACTAGCACTTGAAGATAAAGAAATAATCGAGAATCATCCGAACCTTCCACTTGATCACTTGGTGTCGTTGTTGGTGGTGACCTCGACCACGATCGCCAAATCATCGTCGCTCGAATCGTCGATCCAACCGTTGCTCTTTTCTTCGACCACCTTGTTATCCTCATCATCCTTTGCTCCGCTAGTACCCGCTTCATGCGTGTTGACTTCAATCCTTTCGCGCTTTGTCTTCATAAGTTCAAAATACCATTCCACCAACTCGAGACATATGCAACCTTCACTTCATAATCGTCATCACAATCAAAACCGCATTGTAGAGCCACTTTGTTCCATGCATTATCTTGTATAACCTTCTTGTATCCACCATACTCTTTAACAACTTCGTAGAGTTCAACCAAATCAACGGGTTTACCGTTCAAGAGTGTAGGTGGCATTTCGCTTCTCTTGCAAATTCCAAAGTAACATGGTATGAACAATGTTATGATTTCTTTCATGCTAGCCTTGAAGAATCCTTTATGTTCCGACACTTCTTCGTGTAGAATGATCAAATCGAGCACGTCCAGGCAACTTTCGATTATGGCAATTTTCTCTATTACATCATCTTCATCTTGTGCTTTCGACACCGCCTTCCGTTGCATCTCTTCTTTTGATTCTAGCGGGTTCTTCTCCATGCCTTCTAAGTAAGTTATCAAACCCAACTTCGCCCGCTTAGAATATTCAACATCAATGTTTTTCGTACCCGAAGTGCCTTCTTCGAATTTTTCTTTGTTTTTCTGTCTCTCTATTTCGAATTCCTTTTCATACTATTCTTCAACATATTCTTGCAGTTTTTCTTTTTCATTGAGATAACCATTCTCAACGTCTAAGTTCTCGTAGAACTTATCCAAATACTCCTCTTCCAGATCCACTTCAGACTTGTTTTCAAATATATCAACACCTTTCACTCTATCACCAAACATCTTCTTCAACGTACACGTATCACCCGAAGTAACCACTTCAATCCATTGATATAACAATTGTTCTAAACTAAGAACATTACGCTTCATCTTTGGCACGTAATTCACACAAGGGATTTTCTTATCCTTTCCGCCAACGGGAACTTTAACTTCGCTGATACCGTGTATAAACGAGAATTCCTTACGTTTCTCGTTGGTTATGATCCCAAAGTGTCTTTTGAACACTTTGAACAAATCCCAGTTACCCGTCATGTGTGTTTTAAAAGTGGGATCAACAACCCATACCGATTCCCATTCCCCTCCGCAAGTATCTTTTACCAAATAATCACCGTTTTCCGGTAACGGACTAAGATTGATATACTTACTTGGGCAAATGGATGCAACATGACCGAATTGCATACATGTAAAACACCGTATCCCTGATTTCCTTGGTCTTCCCACTGGTCGAGAATATTTCCAACTTGTTTTCTTGAAGAAATCTTTCGGAATTGTCTTCTTGGGGAACTTGTTAATTGGCGACTTCCATGAACAAGTGGATGGCTTCCCCTGCGCGTACTTGCTCTTCCTTCCGCTGCCCTGGCCGCACTTTCCCTTGTTCACTCCGGTGTCGCGAGAATCGGCACCAACCGATTTACCCTTGTTCACCCTCAGACAATCTCCGAACCCGTCATCCTTCTCCTCCTTGATCTTGGTAGAACCTTCGGCTCTGATTGGCATAGTCACCACAGCCTTCCCAGGCCCAAGAATTCGGAGTAGACGAATGATAACAAGCAATCACATAACTACTGCACTTCTCACACCAATACATGATGGAAAGTTGCCTGGACGTGCTCGATTTGATCATTCTACACGAAGAAGTGGCAGAACATAAAGGATTCTTCAAGGCTAGCATGAAAGAAATCATAACATCGTTCATACCATGTTACTTTGGAATTTGCAACACAAGCGAAATGCCACCTACACTCTTGAACGGTAAACCCGTTGATTTTGTTACACTCTACGAAGTTGTTAAAGAGTATGGTGGATTCAAGAAGGTTATACAAGATAATACATGGAACAAAGTGGCTCTACAATGCGGTTTTGATTGTGATGACGATTATGAAGTGAAGGTTGCATATGTTCGTTACATCGAGTTGGTGGAATGGTATTTTGAACTTATGAAGACAAAGCGTGAAAGGATTGAAGTCAACACGCATGAAGCGGGTACTAGTGGAGCAAAGGATGATGAGGAAAACAAGGTGGTCGAAGAAAAGAGCAACGGTTGGATCGATTATTCGAGCGACAATGATTTGGTGATCGTGGTCGAGGTCACCACCAACAACGACACCAAGTGATCAAGTGGAAGGTTCGGATGATTCTTGATTAGGGCGGTGAATGAAGATCTCACCGGGTTATTCAAATAAGTCGTGTTTTCCGTGGTTTTCCCATGTTACAACTTCCGTACCAATTCGGTCGATCCGGAATGGATCGGTTAAACATTCCGTTAGGGAGCCTGGTCTTGACTTTTCTGTGTGGTATTCATTCTCGTTCGGCTCTTGGAATCACATCCAGCGGTGGTGGGAACAGCTCGCAAAATCCAACCACTTCACCTACTTCATTGCCCCCAACCCTTTCTCGTACCTCTATTGAAACAGAATGGTTTCATGTTCTTTCATCGATTGGTTATTCCTTTCCGTTCGTATCTCTTTCTCCAATTTCGGTCTCGATTAGTTCACAAGATTGAATGGCCAAATAATCAAGAACATCCGATCGGAACCGGTTTCGAACCGGTAGTTTATCTCGTTTAGTTATTAGTTTAATGTGTCAAAACAATTTACTGTTTATGTTTTATTCAGAAGTTGGGCCAGAGGCCATGTAATGTTTATTGGGTCAAACTCTAGTATGTCCATTAGGTTAAGTATTGGGTCAATAAGGATTGGACTGTGATTTATATTTGAAACGGTGTGTTTGAGGGGATAACCGTACGAGCGGTTATATGGGAATCGACACATGCCTCCATCAAACGTTGCAACCCCTCAAAGACATACCTGTTGGTTTCATATAAATACACAGTTCCACATCCAGTTTCATGTACGACAAATTTCTGTTAATTGAAGTTCAAGTTGTTTCAAGTTCGATTCTTGTTTCGGTTAGTTGAGTTTCTTTCAAGTTATTGTTTCGATCATGTATTAGGGATCAAAACAAACAAAAAGCGAAACTTGAATGATAAAAAGGAAAAGCAAGAGGGGTAAACATGAAAAGTCCACGGACTTTTATGTTTAAGTTATATAATAATATAATAATTTGATTTTTATTACAAAATAAAGTATGGCTGTAGTAGTTCGTCTTTGCTACATCTTTGGCTAGGGGTGACTATCATAAAATATCTACTAACATTTTAAAATAAAATCAATCAATTAATCATAACCCTAAAACGTAAAGTGAATGTAGTTGAGAGGTGAAAGTGGCAAATTTAATTAATTATATTTGAATATTTTAAATTATCTAGTAGGTTTTTAATATTTAGAGATAATGATGTGAATTATTATTAGATTCTAACTAAGAGAAGTATTTGAATAGGATTAGTATGCTTATTTTAGTATAAATAGATGGTTAGGACCTGTCTGTAGAGTCAAGTTTTATAATAAACAGAAATAGTCGTTCTTGGTTGAGAGCAAATTTTGTGTTCGTATTCTTTGGCCTGATTGCCAACAGTATAATCCTACCTATAGCCAGGCTACTAGTAGGATCCGAGGAAAGTGGGATGTAGGAAAGCCTTTACCCTATCCCAAAGGATAAAGAGGGTGCTTCCGGTGAGACCCCTAGCTCCAAAGCCACATTCGGCCATAAGCGTCAAATGAATCATAAATAGGCACATAACTATTCTAAAGGCAACTAGAAAACATAGGTACTGGAATTATTCATTTTAAAGCCACGACGCAATAAAGAAAGTAATAACATACAAGCAAGCGTTGTGACGGGGAACACGTGTTGCGGTGGGAAATAACGGTGGGCCGTTCGTTCTTGAAAGTGGATGGTTTTAAAAACGAACTTTAAAAACATAGTTTCACGAAGATATTAAAACCAGATTTGTTATGTGAAACTTTGAAAACGGTGGAGGTATTTGGCTTTGAAAGTGGATGGCTGTTGGAATATTTTCAAGCGACATTAGAACTATCTCGTCGAACTTTACAACATGATATTTTAGGTTTTCACTTTTGGACTTTTAACTTGTATTATAATTTTCCTATAAATCATTGTGTATATATATGTGCACGCTCGAGGGCAAAAGTGAAATTGTACTAACTTTAACGTTATTTTACTAATTTTGTGAAAATAAAGTCAAAAGCGGCGGACGGTTAATTATGAATCATATGGTGGTGTTAATAGTTGAAAGACACGGGGTACATGCACCAATCGGTCTTTGTCCCGATTGTTGAGTGTTGTGTACCTTAGGTCCAAGGTTTGATGCGAAACTACTATCGAGTCGGGAGTCTCACCGGAAGTAGTCTTTCTATTCCTACGGGGTAAATGTAAGGTTGTTTACATTTTACCCTTCTCAGACCCTACTTTAGCTTTGCTATTGGTGGGATTTACTGGGTATGATGTTAATGATGTTTAAATCATTATGTTTTTATTTGTTATTGTGATGGTGTTTAAATCACTGAATCTTTTTATTTGTTATTGTGTTTTTTTTAATTATATTGTGTCCTTTTTACGACTTAGTATTTTGTGGTCTTTATACATTTTCCTAGATTTAGAAGACTTTGTAGGATAGCTTTAGCCACATCCATCCTCGTTACTAAGTTGTAACTATTCATACAAAAGAAATGAAATTATTATTAAACTTATTTTCTTTTTTATCCATTAACAGATTAACTTATTTATAAAAGAAATATAATCTAACAACTCGTTTGTAGCCTTAAACCCAAACACTATAATCACAATATACACACAGTCCATTGACATAGAATTTCATATATCATATCACAATTCATTTAATTATCTGGAAAAACAATAGGTCATTCATTTCAATCATCATTGAGATCACACATTATATGTACCCCAGGATTTCACGTTTTAAGATTTTTTTTTAATAATTCTAGTGCCAACCACGTCGTAAATCGTCATAAAGTTCACACCCATCCATTTTTTTTGTAAAAACCATTAACATGTTTAAAAATACGAACCTACCATAAAAAAGGGGTTAGGGCTTTCTAGTACGCCTGCGACTAATAACAAGGAGAGTCGAGGCTAGTGATACCAAGATTCAAGTGATTAAAGGAGCTGATGGAGTAGGAGCCTGGCGTACATCAGTACCGAGTGGTTTGACATCTCTACTTCTCATATAAGTCAAGAATTGACCCGGTAACTCTTCCAATAGAGCCTGCACCATTGATCTCTCTCCATCTACACAAGGTTAATAAAAAGCGTAAATTTAGGTTAAGCAAGCTTTACCGGTGAACATGCACACAATCGGTTTGCAAAATTAGAGAGGAGCACACAAATCTAATTATTCCCAAAATTATTTCATGTTTGTAAAACTAGAGTGTATCATAGTTGTTAATAGCGAAAGCGACAAGGTACCTATATGCTACATAGCGAATGACGATAAGCGGGCAGCTATTTTATAAATAGCGATACACTAGAATAAAAAAAAATTAATTTACCTAAAATCCAGCTATTTTATAGCTATATTTAATTGCTATTTATATTAAAAAAATGTCGCTATTCTCGCTATCCATCACTACAACCCTAATAGCGACACTGTACCTATACGCTACGTAGCGCACTATAGCGATCGCTACGATCACTATTGACAACTATGAACGGTATAAGTGGTTGCATGACTTAAAGAATACAGTTCCGGTGACTTTCAACTCGTTTGATAGTTGATACCTGATACCTTTGATTTAAACACGGAAATCTGTGTAGAAAGTACTTTATAGTTACTTACGCTGTACATCACGCACGGGAACAAACTGAACATTATCTCGAGTAGCTATTCTTCCCGTTGAGCTCTCCAAACGTGGTCCGGTATCAGCATCCAAAATCTGTTAGATGGTATCGTTAGGGTTGCAAATCACATACAGTGACGTTTGGAGAAAAAAGTAACTAAAAGACGACAATATTCAAGTGGCTTGATAATTTGTTTACATCCATGGTTGTTGCTAGTATTTTTGCTACATAATCATATCTGTCAACAAAGTAGTGCATAAAAAATACAAAAGTAATTCGGTTCTTTTTGTAATATGTAGAAGTGGTAAAATGTGCAAGATTTCTTATACATAACTAGTGTAAAATATGATAGCAACAATTATTTTATCTCAGTGATAACTCTCAAAACAAAGTTTGCGTGACTTTTACCTCCATTTGTTTAAAATCAGCATTACCGACTCCAACGATTAGAATTGAGAGGGGCAGATCAGAGGCTCTGACGATTGCGTCTTTAGTTTCTTGGAGATCAGTAAGAACTCCATCCTAACAAAATAAGATATTATTTTATATATTTTAGAAAAATAAAAAGAGTATTGGGTATATATAATTGTTTTACTACATGTTTACCGTTATGATTAGCAAGATAAAGTACTTGGTGGGATTAGTTGAGAGGGATTGAGCAGCTATTTCCGCAGCTTGGTTGACTACTTGACCAAATAACGTGGGCCCATGAAGAGAAACAGTATGCAATGCATTCTTATAAGCATCCATTATGCCTTGTACTCCTTCAACCTCGAAACTACCAGCATTTCCACTGAGATTGAAACAATGAGATACAGAGCCATCGTATAGTTTCCCACCAAAACCCCAAGCAGGAAACCGTTTATCATAATCATAAAACTGTATCACTTCCCCAACCTCCATGATAGCCTGGAATCAGAAAAATACATATATATCTAACTATTAATAAAAGATTCAAATTAATGCCCCATGGTAATCTCTTCTTCAACCTCACAATTTTACTTTTATTTTATTTAAAAAGACTTTTATTATCTTTATTTAGTTAATTAATTTTTACCTTTAAAGATTTGTCAAACTTCCTAATATTATAAAATAATTATTATGACAAAGACAAATCTTATAAACAAAAAAACGATTGAATTTATCACACGGAAAATTTATATAATATTATAATTTATGAAACAATTGATATATTCATCATCTTACCCTCCTCAGATCCTACCTTAGCTTTGCTATTGGTGGGATTTATTGAGTATGATGCTGCTGATGATGATGATCAACAATACACATATTCAACCGTGTGATGGGATTATAATATTGTTACATTTAAAGTTAACATTTATTAACGGTATTACACTCCTCAACCCATGTGATAAATTCATGAATTATGAATGTATAAGATTATAATATTATTACATTCTTTAACCGTGTGATAAGGATTATATAGAAGTTTATGATTTTCATTTTTTTATCTTTAACCTGTGTAATACACGGGTTTATAACACCTATAAATTAAAATAATAGTCAATCTAGATTTTTTTTATGTTTAACCTGTGTAGTACACGGATTTATAAGCTAGTAAACTAATAAATAGGCATTCTCTAATTCCACTATGTAACATAAAAACACCATACAGAGTTTCAAATTCAAAAGTAATGGGGTCAAAATTACCAACTCTATACAAAAGGATTTTAAGTCGGTGTTTATAAACTAGTGAAAAAAAGACCACCTAACCTGCTGGTATGCATTTAAGCGGCCAGAGTAGTCAATGTAATGCAATGATGTCGGGCTTCGAGGATCACCATTCGAAGCTGTGAAGAATAAGAAACCATTAGTAGATATCGCATTTTAGCGTAATTAATTAAAGCACACTTGCCTGTAAAATCAACAGCAACCATAAAGTTGAGTTCAAACCCACTAGAAATATAATCAAGAAAACTATACAACTCCTTCTCTTCATATCCCTCCACATAAAGTTTACCCTTGAGAACCTATATAAAATGTAAACATAAGAAATCTTCACACATGATCTAGACACATTTTTTTGTGGTTATAATACTTCATTTTTGCAAGGTGCATTATTTTATCATATAATACTTTAAGAGAACTGCAGGAGTGTAACACTGCTAAGTAACCCTTTGAAAATTGTATTACGACAAATGAACATAATTTACCTTCTCATTATCTTTGTGACGAGAAGATGGAATGACAAAATTTGCACCTACTTTTGCTTTGTAAAGATTTTCCATACCTTGGATTGACGTTTGTAGTTTACTGTAAATAATAAAAGCTTTCACAATTATTCCTTATAATTTCAGATCTAGTTAAGCTTTCACAATTATTTCCTTATAACTAACTATAAAGAGATGTGTCATTTATGCAACTACAGCAAAATAACAATAAAAATATTACCCAATAAGCGTGTGGTTGCCATTGCTATTGAAGTCAAAACACTCTATAACTAGAGGGTTATCCTGTAAAAAAAGAATAAAATATATGGCATCATATAAGGATGATTTTCAGCAAATATAAAAGAATAAAACTAGCCAACTTCACCTTGCTCACGTATTGCTGCGTATTTATGCACAACGGCTTCCATACAGGGTCCAAATTGTTGTTCACTACTTCGGTCTTGCAAATTGGAATTGGACTTCCAGTTTCAACGACCCTAGAGATTCTTAAGAACGGATCCTAAAGAGGTAAAAATATAAGAAAATTGAAAACAGATTCTAATGATCAAATTGACCATGGCTTTATTACACTTTCAGTTAGAGTAATTACACTTTTAGAGAATCGATCCTTATTATCCAAGTTTGAACATCGGAGTCTCATCTCAACGGCCATTTTGGAAGCAATGGTTTCCTCAGCACGAACGGTTATTGAACCCAGATTTCCGATATCATGCCCGTTTCTACCACGAAGTTTGAGGGTCATACTTCGGCTTCGTTGAGTCATGATCTACCAATGTCAGATGAACTGGAATCAGCTTAGATCATAATAAAACATGATTCAAAACATAAAACGATTGAACTACTAGTAAACTTACCTCTGACAAAACACAGTTAGCTTCACCAACATAATCTTGCTCTTCTAGATCCAGCATCTGTGCAATATATACATAATTAAACATGATTTAAAACATAAAAAGACTGAACAACTTTGAGGAACACATATAGGGGTGTTCAAAAAGCTTGCAGCTCGCAGCTAGCGGCTCGCTAAAAAAAAACTCGGTTGTAAAGAGCCGCTCGAGCTGGGCCTGGCCCGGCTCGTGAGCTCACGAGCCAGCTCGAATTATTTTATTTTATATAGATTGATTTTAATTTTAAATGTTTATAAATAAAAAAATATGTGGGATGGGGTTGAGGTGTTAACATTTTAAGTTTAGTTGGTCAATAACATATAAAATATGGAAAAATAAACAAAAAACATACATATAATACTTCTAATATGCCTTTCGGTCTTTATAATATTAGAAATATAAAAAAATACATATAGATATATGTGTATTTTTTTTGTTTTTTATGTTATTGATATTTGTATAAAAAAAACATAATTGCCAAGCTCGAGCTTGACTTTACAGCTCGATAAAATAAATGAGCCGAGCAGCGCTGGCTCGTTTAAGTTCGAGCCCGAGCTCAACCTGGCTCGGCTCGATTACAGCCCTAAACACATACGGTAATCACCCAAACAAAAAAATCCAAGTTGGAAAAATGTGTGGTTCAGGTGGGTTGGGCAATGGGTGAAAACAAGTAATATGGATAGGGTTGGTTAGACGCGAAATTATTGAACTTTCTATAAATTATAAATGTGTAAAATATGAATGCAAAAGTTATATTTTTTTTGAAAGTACTCCGGTTTTTGCAAATGATTTATGAGTTTTTAAGCACTTATATACAATTTGAGACGCCTTCGACCTTAAGAACTATTTGACAAGTTAAGAGGTAAAAATAACACGAATCGACACATTTATAAGTACATGGGATAACAATGCCACCCCTAATAAAACGACTAAGAGTTAAAAGAAGTTTTATAAACCTTGGTTGACAAATTATGATACTTTGTATCCACATCATACACCTTGAAGCTGAAAATGAACACGGACACATGCAGATAGTTTACTAAATATCCAACAGTGTTGTACCAAATGATATAAACAACTAAAAAACTAGCGGGATGCTTACACCAATGGCTGAACAATCTCAAAGTGAAATACAACACTGATTTTCTGAATCCAGATAGGATTCAAGCTGTTCATGATCACTTCAGTGCGACCAACTTCCTCGAGAATTCCTTTTTTGTTCTTGGCATATACAACTGCCATAGGGTCGCTCTACATTTAAGAAAAAGCTTAACGTCAAACATATTCTTAGGCTTGTAGAATTGCAAAACAAACGACAGGAGAAGATGTTAATACGTAAAGTATACATCGAAAAAAATTGATAAAGAATACTTAAAAGAGATTAAGAGAAGTGGAAGACAGAGAAAAAGGCTTAACATGAAAAGAATACATACAAACAAGAATGCTAATATAAAAATAAGATCTAGTTGAAGTACCTTGGACATGATGTCAAGATCACGTAATTTTGAAGCTGATAAAGATAACTGCAATTTCATTATCAAGGAGTCAGTCACATAACATAGTAACAACAAAATACAGAGCAAGAAGAATATGATAATTGTGTTTGCCATCATGTTATGTTGACTTGAATGTATGGAAACTAAAGTCAGGTTGACATTTGACTTCTAATCTACTTCGATGAATGACGTAACTGAGATATTCTCCTAACATGGCATAAAAGGTGAAATGATTAACCTCTTCCTAGTAACGGAAACACAATAAAGGAACCAAGAAACTAACTCAATAAAGGTGCCTGCAAGTCTTAAAAGCAGTTGAGTAATAGAATGTACCATAAAGCATTGTTTAATATATCAAAAGCAAAAGAAAAAGTAAAACGTAAAAGAAAGAGGTGCGCCTTGCGTATGGTCAAGCTGCCACAGGCGCGCTATATACGATTTTAGGGGTCATGATTGTAATTTGATGTCAAATCACATAAGGAACTATCCTAACATGCCCATTGCACACAACAACAACAACAACCGTACACCGTATAATCCCTCAACCCCAAAACCATATCCAGAAATAAGAGTCAAATAAAAACATACATAGCGAAATAACACCTCATATAGACGCACATGCAAGCCATAACACCCATTGCACACATATCTACAAAATTAACTATAGAAATTGACTAATTATCATAATCTCCTTCTCCAATTCACAACCCAGTTGGTCCAACCACTCCCTTGAATAGTTGAATACGCTTCTAGGTTATCGAAATTGAAATTCTAATTTCAACAGGTTAGAAGAAACTGATCGCTAAGATTCAAACAATGCCTAGACGTTGAATAAAATTTTGGATACCTCGATGACAGTGTAGAGGGGTTGAAGGCCTTTGGACCGATAAAACACATCAACAGCCTCATCTGGTGGCTTACTAGATGAATGCGTAACAACAACGTTGCTGTTGTTGTTGTTGTTGTTGTTGGTACTCGGACCCTTTTGATGTTGTAGGTTATGCCCACCACCGGCCCCCACCCCTACGGCCGCTTTTCCTCCTTTAACATCCGAAAAACACCCTCCCATTGATCAACCGATTCTGATGAATACGGTTCTATTTCAACTGACGGATCAACCGATTATATCCAATGAGTCTTTGTCAATATATATACTTCGTAAGGTAATGAACAATGAATGTTTTTGCGCGTTCTTTGCCACCTAACTTTCGATGAAACTGAGGTATGTAATTTCTCAAGATTTTATTTGATTACGTTTCCTTGTATATATCCCAGTTGTAAATCGTCGTAATGTTATATATTTAAAAGGTTTTAAATTGTTTTTAAACTGTTGTGATTATCTTTAAATAGAAGATTATATTTGATTTATCCTTAAACTGTTGTATCTTTAAATAGAAGATTATATTTGATTTATCCTCAATTGTAACCTTATATGTAGAACCTATGCAACTTGTTATTACAACAACTTTAAAAAGCACTATTATTATGGCCAACAATTTAAGGGGCTGTTTAGCAACATCTGAACCATTAAGTGCTGAATGAATAAGAGGTCTGAATGGGTAAGAGGGTCTGAATGGGTAAGTGCTGAACCAGTAAAGTGCTGTTTGGTTCCATATCTGAATGACAGTGTAAAATGACATTTTTACCCCTCCCCACAAAATAAACCCATTATATAATTTTTTCTATAAAACCCTAATCATCTTCATCATCATCATCATTCATCATCAGTATTCATCATCACCCCCCACCCCCTTCCCCTTTCTCTCCCTACCTGCAACACCGCCACCGCCACCGCCATCATCATCTCCGCCACCGATCTGAGTTCTCCGCCACCGCCATCATCATCATCATCAACATACGAAGGTAACGGAGAAGATGTTCAAACCTTCGCCGTTGGAGATTCTTCACCACCGGCCGCTGATAACGGCGGCGGCGCCACCGAAGAGTTCAGTGATTCCAAGTCACAGGTATCTCTAATTTTGTTCAATTTTTCTCAATTACCGCCATCATCATCATCATCTCCGAGTTCATCCGCAGCAACATCAGATAAGGGATCGATTACAAGCAAAGATGAAGATGTTGATGAGATGATGATGATCGATGAAGATGATGACGATGATGTTCGATGATGGGATCGATTAGGGTTTGATTTGGGGGTTTCGATTTGGGGGTTTCGGAGATGGTGGAGGTGCAGGTGGCGGAGATGGTGGAGGTGTTGGCGGAGATGGTGGAGGTGGTGGAGGTGGTGGCTGATGATGGTGATGGCGACGAGAGAACAGAAGGAGAAGAGAGGTGAAAGGGGGTACCATTGGTCTTTTTTTTCATTCAGCAACTTGTGAACTCTGAATGATTCAGCACTGAATCATTAAGAGGTTTGCCATTAAGAGGCACAACCAAACACCTTCACCTCTGACCGAATCAGAGGTGAACCTCTGAATGGTTTTATTCAGAGCTAACCAAACAGCCCCTAAGTCTTTCTGTGACCACCAACTTGTTGGTGAGATGGAAAAGTCTCACTGGTTTATTTGTGGGCTCGATCCCTACCAAATTTTGGTGAGCTTATTAGAACTTATGTATCTTCGGTTGCCCACCAAATTTTGATGCTTTTAGTTAAGCCACTTGTATTATTATCCGGTTGCCCACCTAAACACTCAACCTTAAAATATGTTGTTTACCCCCTAACTATTAAAACTTATGTATATTCGGTTATTGGTGGTTCCCTTGTTTACGTGATTACTCGACTCATAAACTAGCTCCCCACAGTATTGTGTGTATTTTTATCGGTTATAACACTAAATACAAAGAAAGCTATCAGTGCTTGGAATGAGCTACTTCCTGAATTTATAGAACTCGACATGCTCAGTTTGATGAAATAACGTCTACATTCTCTGGGGCAACATCTCCTATTAATCTGGCTACGTTATTGTAAAGTGACTGATATCAGATTACAGTGTATATGTTGTACATTTTGAATATGAAAACAAAAAGATTGTTGCAAAACGTGTATGTCCGGACATGCTAACCGGCCCACGCCAGACCGCCCCAGGCCCAACACGTGAGAGGTAAATCAGCCTCACTCAGCGGCAAGGCGATTGGCGCTTAGGATCGGAATCGAACCCGCGACCTTGTGCTATTGTTGCAAATCTCACGCCCCCTTAACCAACTTGTGCTTTGTTTGCAACAATGAAAACAAAAGGATCCTAATCAAGCTATAGGTTACATCCCAGAAACCACCAAACGCCATCATGTTACAGTGACTTGCGGGTATGGAAACCAAAGTCAGGTTGACAGTTGACTTATAATCTACTAAACAAATGACGTTACCGAATTATTCTTTAACATAGCATAAAAGGTCCAATGATTTAACCTCCGCCTAGTAATGTACAAACAGTGATATTTCATTTCGGTCACCATAGTTCAGAACCTTGTAACTTAAAAGCAGTTGAGTAATAGAATATACTGTATAACAAAATAAAACAATAGAAGAAAACTTTGATAATGTCTAATAAGTGAATGGCAAAAAGCAAATGGTCTATGGAATGAAATAAACAGGCAAGTACGTTATGTTCTAGATAGGGATGGAAGTATAATAAAATTGAGGACAAATTCCACCAGTGAGTGTACGGAACAAGCCTTGGAGCAACGCGACACCAACTCTACATGCATAACTGAGCTTCAAGCTCTTCGGGCATCCCATAGCCCAAACACGCACACGCCTCCTTCTCCTTCTCCGATCCGGGACTCCCAAAGCTGGAACACAACTTCTTCTCCCTTCCATAGCCAAAACACAACTTCTTCTCCAAACTCCACCACACCCAATGAATCCTTTGTCGCTCCTCACTTTCCTTCGTTGCCAATTTCATCCTTATTCCAATTATGTCCACAACAATTCATATGCTGCCACCATAGCCATCCGCGTTGCTAAAATCGAATTAGTCAAACCGACCACCGCCACGACAGGTGTACTTGGCCCTCTGCCATGGCGCTTTGTTACACCTCGTTTGAACGTCACCTGAAGAACCAAGTAGCGCCCATCGTGGCCACCACCACGTCTCATTCAGAATCCCTTCTTGCGGACAAGGAGTCATAAGAGGATGTATGCACATCCACACAGGCTATCCAAAGCAACGTGGATTAGTAGTTAGTAGTACTATTGAATTACCTTTTGATGTATCAATGTAATAGTTAGATGGTAACTGTTAGTGGTATTCAAGCTTTAGTAATTAGTAGCATATGGTACACATCACCCTAATGAAAGGGGTGGAGCTTGCATATGCTTGTGGCACATAGGCAAACCAAATCACTCACTTCCCCTGCGACCGAAGAAAGAGGCTTGCGTATGTTCCCCCACACAGCTTAGTATTAGGGAGCTCTTTGATGTAAGGTTTTCAAGTGTGGAAAGAAACAATTAGTATCATGAATTTCAAGTTATTACTGTCAAATCACATCCTAACACACCAATTGCAGACATATCTATAAAATTAACCTAACTGTTTCCATTTCTACTGTTTAAACACATTAAATCAAACCGTAACCTAACTAACAACAGAAATTCAAATACCTCAATTCGAGTGTATAGCGGTTGAAGACCTTTGGACAGATAGAAGTGATCAACAGCCTCATCCGTTACCGCCGTACTGGATGAACTAACAACCACGTTGCTACTCAGACCTCTTTGATATTGTAGGTTATGACCACCACCACCACCACCGTCACCGCCGACGGCCTCTTTTCCTCCGCTGACGTCGGAAAAACACCCTCCCATTCTGGTTCTGATCAATCGATTTGGTTAATACAGCAGGTTCAGTTTCAACTGACACGTTTTAGAGCCAATTTGGTAAATATGCGTGTATATATACTGGGGATTGGGGTTAGCAAGTCAGCGGGGAATTTGTAAATAAAGAAGAAACTTATCCATATACGTTTTTTCTATACAATAAACGTTTTTTTTCTAGTCATCCAACTCGTAATGTAACACTCATTTCTCAAAATATATTTAAGAGCCGGCTCTGCTCGGTTAAAAAGTGAACCTGGCTCGGCTTATAACGAGCCAAATTGGCTTGATTTGACTCGTTTGCTAGCCTGGCTCAGCTTAGCTCGGATTATTTTACTTTAACATATTTTATTTTTAAATACATTCTAATATATATATAAAAAATTGATTATTATTTACATGTATTTAGGAGTGTATATATCCATAGCATATTTGAATGTTGATTACCATGCTAATAAAATTTTATTGTATTTAATTGAAATTTCGAATTTATTTTGGGTTGTTCAACTTGATTTCGCTTGTAATGTATTATGTTGAACTTATTTTGGATTTATTTTTTTGAACTATTCAAAAATATTGGGAAATTGACCTGTAATAATCCCACATTTGAATATTCCCCATGCTAGTCCAACATTTTACCTATTTTCGTCCACCAGTCCCCCGTTAAAAAACTTAACGGAGTTAAGTTTTTTTTCGAATTACAAACAGATGTTTTAGGGTGTTTGATTATAACGACGATACGAATTGATTGACGTAAAACTTACCTCGAAACGATGCTCCAAACGACGAAAATGATGCTTCAATTCGGGTGTTTAAACTTCCAATTAACAAATATCAAGTCGTTTGGATCACTGTTTCGAGGTAAGTTTTATGTCAATCGACTCGAATCGTTGTTCTGATCAAAAGCCCTAAAACGTTTGTTTGTAATTCGGAAAGAAAAACTTAACGGAGTTAAGTTTTTTTAACAGGGGACCGTTGGAGGAAAAAATAAGTGAAAGGTTGGACTAGCAGGGGGAATATTCAAATGTGAGACTGCCAATGGCCAATAACGTCTAGTATGGATTATTACACGCCAAATTTAACAAAATATTTTAAATGCTGAATTTTGAGAGCTATGTATTAATTTTTCTTTTCAGAATCGAGCCAAACCAAGTCGAGCCGAGGTAACTAGATTTAAAAAACCAAGTCGAGCTCGAGCTTAGATTTCCAGCTCGGTTTTAAATCCGAGCCGAGCCAATTTGGTTTAAAATTGAGCCGAGCCTGAGCTTGCCTTGCCTTGGCTCGGCTCGATTCGGCTCATAAACAACCCTAACCAATTGTATGTTATACAAATTCAATATCTTACGGATGGTCCCTTTGCTTTGTACATGTTACAAATTTAGTTTTTGAAAGAGCAAACCACAACTTGAGTAGGGGTCTAGTGCTAAGACGGTGACTTCCCTTGTTATGTTATGTTTTAATCTTGCGCAATTATTAAGTTACCAGATTATCATTTTTAGCTTTCATTAAAAACAAGGAAAAATAGATTAAATGTCATCCTGTTATGAAAAATAGATTAACTCCTATAACTCCTATCTCTTTGTTTTCGTATGTATTAATGTATGATGTGCTTATATATAGTCGCATTTGTATATGGTGTATTGAGATCAATCAATAAGATTTACATTCCCTCATTCTCTTATTCTTCTCTTTATATTGCTAATATGTTTGGTTGTTTCACAACACATTATCAGCACAAACGTGCTTGTGTTTTTTTCCAAAAACCCTAATGCATCTTCATCTCCACACCGATCTTGACGGATCGACTCTCAATTTAGAACGTGAGAAAAAACAAAGAGAATCCACGGGTTCATGTGAACGGGCATAGGATGCAACTTTTCATCAAAGTGTGTTCCATCAAACTATACTACAACTGCAGTAAGTATTTTTTTTATTTATTTAATTCATGATTGAATAAACGTTAATGGATTTATGTAAATTTTATATAATCTACGTTTACAATTAAAAGATTGCTTTAAACATTGGTTTTTACAAATCGCCAATTATCTTATCAGTACAGTAATTTGAATAAATTACACATTTGTGTTGAAGCAGAATCAATATCTTCTGCTAATTTTTAAACGAGCTTGGTAAATGATTTAGGATATGCATAATTATTTTATTATCTAAAAGTCCAAACATAATACTGACTAATAACATGGATAATATACTTGTTATACTTTATGATAGCAATGTACCTTACATTCATAGCTCGTTATTATGATATATATATTCGTTTATTATCTACAAACTGTTTTGTACTTTGCGATATATTAGTTTTTATTTATTCAAAAGTAATTATATCTTTGTGATGATAGCAATCGAGTTTTAATTTACCGCTTTGGTTGAAGATTATTTTATTTCAAATGCTTGAATAGGTTTTGTTAGAAAAATATATATCACTGTATATTTTGTTGTTTGATTCTTAAGTGACAATGGAAATTTCTAGTACACTGATTGATACAACTTAGAAAATTATTGACTTATAACCTAAAGTTATTGATTTTATGATTTACATAAAAAAATTATTAGAATTATTACTTTTTACATTTATCATATAACATACAACGAAAGTATTTGCTTTCTTTTCTTGGAACTTGTGATCAGTTTGGTTATGAATTAATAATCAAATATGATTAATTAACTTTCCATTACGTGTCTATGTATGCGCAAATTTTATTTTGGGTTTAAGAAAACTTGTGTATGTATGAACATACTATGACTCTTTTATGTTTTAACTATATGCGTTAAGATCAATATTAGCACATTAAATGAGTCTGTTTATAAGGAAAGTTATATGCATTTGGTTTAACTCAAAAATCAAACATCTTTTTATTTATGAAAAGTAAAAAAAGATTATGTTAACTACATCTTTTTTTTTTATGAAAAGTAAAAAAAAAAAAGTTATGTTAACTATGGGTATGGATATGATTGCATTGATATTAACAAATGATTTGTGTAAATAATTTTTGTTAAGATTTAAGTATGAATACCATATATGTATATGCATCTTAAATCTATTATTCAAGATGTATGATTTCATGGTTTCTTTCATTATATATAAGTTTTTATCCTTTATGGAACAATAATATATCTGAAAGTCATGTAGTTGTTGCTAACAAAATAGGGAATGATATCTCATGAATTTATTTGAAAATTATCACCACTGCAATTTTTGTATAAGAACACTATAGTATAAATTGTTTTATTTGATGGTATGTAATAGTGTTGGACACTATATATGTTGAAAATCAGTTTTATACCATCACTATTGCAGTTTTATGTCTTCGAGATGCTATTGAGTATTTATATCAAGATTATTGGATAAAACAAATAAATAATGGAAGTTAGTTATTTTATTATCACACTCATGGAGTGTAAGTATTTTACATATGACACCTGAAGTGTCTACTTCCTAAATATTAGTATCAGTTTGAAAATAGTCATAAGTTATAAGATTGATAAAAATTATATGACTCATATATACAATTACTTCTCAATTGATGTTATGTGAAGAGATGGCTATTTATGTTGAAAAGCGAATAAAAAAATTTCATTTATCACACATGAGATATGCTCTTGAAGTAGCAATATCATTAAGAGAGTATAAAAAGATTGAAATGATTTTATATTAGTGTGACCAAGTAAATAATGGAAAGTTATGAAGCTTGTTCGGTGATTCCATTCTTTGAAGTGAATTTGATTATATAATGATCATTAAAATGTTGTGATCATGGACATAATTGAGAAATTTGTAATGATGATTATTTTAATAACGAGATAGACCACCAAAAGAGGCGAATAAAGAGAGTGATCATATGAGAATAAAGTGTTGAGAGTTTGAGTTGCTAATACGATATTGTCTCGTATTTTATATGTTTAGTATACAAACAATGTGCACAAAAAACATAGTGCAAGCAATACATATATGATCATATGCTCATAAAGTAGCTATATTATTAAATAATATTCAAGGTTATTACCAGAATAAAAGTTGTGTGGAGTTATCCATTCTCTAAAGTGAATGTTATGATATAACAATCAGTGAAAGGTCACAATCATGTAATAACTAAGGAAATTGTAATGATGCCACCATGAATGTTGTGTGATTATTCCTTGAATAAAATGTGATGATATAATAAATGGTACGAAGATCGTGATCATGGTAATTGAGGAATGATGCTCATGTAATGAGATCAACCATGTTTATATTGCGATAACTATAAAACGATCGTTATAAAGGTCATGATCATGGTAAATGAGGAAACTGTAATGATCCTCAACCATGTTTTTATTGAAATCGACCATAAGAAGTGGCAATATAAGGGAGTGATTATACGACAATAAAATATGAAAAACATGTTATAATATGAATGATTGAAATAATAATTGTTATTCTCTTGTATTTTCTCTGTGTGTATTGAACAAACACGAGTGCAACAAAAAAACATATATGATGATCACAAACCCGAAGTTTATGGTTCATAATCATTTAATGATTGGCATGACCGGTTAGACCATATCGAGTCTAGATGATGTGAAAAATATCAAAGAACTGGAAGATTCTTCATGGTACTTACACATGCAATATTTGCTCTCAAGGGAAGTTAATGATATACCAACTAAAGTATGGTTTAGATCCCTAAATATTTTGGAAATAATAAGGGAATATGTGTATCCCGACATGATACCATTTAGTATTCTGAAATTGATGCATCGTCTAAATGGTTATCAAATCCACAACCTGAAGCTTGTGTGATTGTGGCTTAGCTAATGTGATAGCAAGCATATTAATCCAGATTACTATTGGTTACAAAGCCAATGATCATGAGAGGAACAAAAGTTCATTTAGGTGCATGTAATTTTATATATAGTACCATCAATTCACATCAAGCCAATAAGTTATAGTTCTCCCCATACAGTTGATTTTTGGTTAGGAACCAAAGATGTCTCATCAAAGATTTTGGTTGTGTGACTGTATTGAAACTCATCCACCACACCGCACAAAGATGGGACTTCTAAAAAGTTTGAGAATATGTTAGGCATTAATAATCGTCTATGATTGAATACTTAAAGCCATTAGTGAGAAATTTGTTTATGGCTCATTGGTTTTCACTTTAGTGAATGAATGTTACCAACATTAGGGGGAGATAACAAGCAGTTGGAAAGTGAAAAGTGAAATGAATTATCATGTCATCTTGATCCTCAGACTATAAACTATGAACTAGAAGTTTAAAGTACAATTCATTTACCAATATTAAAGAACAAATTACCAGACAAGTTCACTGACCTAAATAGAGTGACTAAGTAAGTCACATAATCAACTGCTTATGCTCTAGTTATATTTGTGTCCCAATAGGACAACCACATATTTTGTAGTGAGTCTATTGCAAACCTGAAGCGTGGTAGACTAGTCGATTCCAATAATAAAATTCCTCGAAAATTGGAGCAAGTAATTAAGATGGTCAAGTCGAGGTTATAGTAATAGGATCTCCTGCAAAGACATTAGACATGATGGTTCAAGAAGAACCCCAGGTACCTGAAAATAAAGAGATCTCAATAAGTTGTAGCATGTCTAAGATATGTATGGAATCGAAATAAAAACCGACGTCGTTATACTTGTGTATATAATGTAGCGCTTGAAATGATTAAATGATGAGGATCAAGATTTAAGATCTGCCTATGAATGAATATTAAGAAATGATTGGCCAAAATCAAAAGACGCAAATAAGGCAGAGTTTAGTTCTCTAATGAAATGGAAAGTTTCTGGACCAACAGTCCATACAACTGAGGTTGTAAAATATGTTGGATACAAATGTGTCTTTTACGCGAATCATGTGAAAATCAAATTAAGTGATATAAGTCAAAATTTGTGGCACAAGAATTTTTACAAAGACTTATGACTGATTATAAGGAGACGTATTCTCCCGTGGTGGATGTTTTGACTTTTCAATATTTTATTAGTCTGGTACTATATAAAAGAGAATTGACATGTGTCTTATGAAAGTTATGTATCACTTGATACTAAGTCATATAAAATAAGTTCTCGAGAAATTATGATTATTATATAAATTCGGATCTGAATACGTATACATGTTGTATATGTTATTGAATTGAATATAACTAGAACTCCCCATGAGTTGTAACACCCCGTGTTTCGAAAGTCAAAGTCAAAGTCAAGATTGAAGTCAAAGGAAGAAAAGATTGCTAATTGCGATCTGTCACTCCTTGCTCAACTCCTGTTTTGATTTCTTTAACTTGTAGATAATCTATTTGTTTTATCGCATTAGTTGTATTATGTGGAGTACATGTTAATAACAGCACTTAATCGCAGTAATCGATGTATGTTTATCACTGATGATCGCCTTACGACTTTGAACTATAGGAAGTAACAAAGCGATAAAGTTAACTTAAAGCTAAACTACTTAACGCTAAACGAATCGACATCAATCGCAACTCGAATCGCAGGTTTTGAATATTGTTTTATGTGTGTGTGTGTTAATTATGTGTTACTTGTGCATATTTAATTATGTTTTGTGGTGATTAATCGAAACACAATCGCAACTCAATCACAATCGAATCGTAAACGCTAATCGTAGGATGTATAGGATGATTGTATGTTAGATATAGTAGTTGGGATTAAAAGTAATTTAATGGGTAATTCTATTGCAGTGCTCCCTCGCATCACATCGCATCGCAACGCTCAATACTCGAATCGAGTGGCCAACCGATCGGACTACTATCCGATCGAGTTGTCACCCGATCGGGCTGCCACCCGATCGACCAGCCCTTTCCATTTTGGGAAACCCTATAAATACCCCCTATGTTACCTCATTTGGTGGTGACATCTCCTTTACTCGAACCAGCCACTCTCAAGCTCTTTTCTTCCGATTTCTCTCAATCCTTGTAAGTTTTCTACCTAAATCTTGTACTTTCTCGATCTACACGCACTCCTACATCTTGCTATCTTTTGAATCTTCACTTTTAACCGTGAAATCACTAGATTTAAGGTGTTCTAGGATGATGTCATCATGGTGTTCTTATGAACTTCATGTTTTGGCTTCAATCCACCAAGAACAACTTGAATCTGAAGGATTTCCACATGAATAAACAAAGATCTCGAGTAGATCTGAACATATTCACGATGAAAGGGATTGAAAGATGGTTTTTCTAACTTTCTTTCAACTCTTTTACACTCAATGCACTCAAACCCGATGGAATCGGACCTTGCACTGATCTTCTACTCGTTCTTAGTGATGTATCAGTTCTGGATCTGGATTCTATCCGAGAGATAGGTGATTTCGGGTTTGAACATGAACAATCATCTTGAACCGTGTACTGGTCGAACTAGGGTGATTCATGTTCGGTCGGGTCACTTAGGCAAGATGGGGTTCCTATTGTTTAAACAAGCTATCATAACGTCTCATTCAGACTACGACACTTCAAACAGAATCAAGTGACAAGACGATCAGATCGACGGGACGGATCACCGTCCGATCGGACTGCCGTCCGATCAACCTGCCGTCCGATCTGACTGCCATCCGATCGACCGGCGATCCGATCGGATTGCACTTGGATTCAATACTTAAACAATTTTCAACATGTTCAATGCATTACCAGTTCTAGCGGATTGTCACCCGATCGGTAGACTATCTGATGGGATGATAGGACTGTTGTGAACTTGTTCTCTGAGAAATGTCTCACCAAGACGGATCGCCGTTCGATTGACCGACCTGTAGGTGTCACACCCCGAATTTCCACGTGTTACCAGTGGGCCCGGTATGGGAGTATCGTGACGTGGTTGGCAACATAATAGTCAAACAACACAATATTTAAATGCACAGCGGAAGCAAAGTATAGATTTAATTCAACCAAACGATATTGTAATATTAAGTATCACAAATAGTCGAATATAAATCCACAGGTAGATCAAAATAAAAAGGAAGCAAATGTTCAACAGTTTATGACATCCAAGCTGGCGAGACTTATTGGGGATGCTAGGAGACAAGCCAGCCTATTTCGCGTAGTACCTGCACTTAACCTTTTTAGGAAAAATACGTCAGTTTACACTGGTAAATACAATCAACCGACTCATTTTTAAAAGAGTTTAAGAAAATGCATTTAAGGCACAAGGCACAAATAATATTTTATAACTTGGGATAATTATTTAAATATATAAACTTGTAAAGGATTTACATGTTCCTTATGCGTTCAGTAGCCCGGATCGAGCCGGGTTAAAGATCAATAAACACACCACTTTATTTATGAGACACTAACAGGTGTACGCCTACACCTGAGTGCTAAGGTCGTGGCCATTTCGTAAAATGATGCCAGGGATATCCGGGACACGGTCATTAACCCCCCAAAGGCTTTAAGCAAACAAAACAATTTAAACGAAACATCTCAATACTTTAACCATATATAATTAAAGATTCAATGTCCGACCAAGCGGTATTTTATATACCTTACCCAAGCCCGTATAGGGAAATAAGTTAAAAGTATTTACCTGAGCAAGTATAGTTCAAAATCAGCGAGTGCAAGTATCTTTTACTGGTTCTCCTAATCTGGAACGAAGGTTTATAATAACCTATTAGAATCCTAACGGGTCTTTAGTTAAGCTTAAGCTTAGACCGGTTAGTTTTAAAGATACGGTTCGTACGCACGATTAAGCGAAGACCGGATAGAATGTGATTCAGACCCGACAAGTTTGAAGACTTGTTTAATATGGGTATATGATACACATTCTGGATTTTGAGATAAAACCGATAAGGTTTGACCCGTTTCGGCTAATTTATGTAAACTAGTTACATAAACCGAACCGAACGCGTATGAAGCGTAACGGGTAACCATAAGAGTCCTAAACAGGTTTCCTAAGTTAACATGCCTTAAATAAGTTGTGATATCAGTAGGATATCACCCATGATGCCCAAAACGAGTTTAATCTCTTTATAAGCCCCGCAGGGGCATTTTGGTCATTTTAAAGATTATAAAAGGGTTTAATTAGACGCCTGTGATCCGGGTCTGAGTTGATCAGTAAAATAGCTTATTTTAACAGGTTATAACCTTTGGTAATAAGTCTTATATACTAAAATAGTTTTAAACCCAAACTATGCTTTAAATACGCGTATAAAGTCGTTTTAAGCGATGTACGGGTTAAAATACGATTCTGAGTTTTCTGATCAAATAAACAGGCTCAAAATACTCCATTTATTATTTAAAATCAGTAGCAATTGGATTGGCGTTAAAAGGATTTGTAAAACTCATTTTATGGCCGAAAAGGGTATTTTTGGTATTAACCGAATCGAGGCGATAAACCTAGCTTATGATCAGTTTAAAAATAATTAAAAATCTTCAAAAATCCCAAAATATTATATCACATCAGTGGGTAACAGGTTTGGTGTCCAAAATTGGGTTTAGATAGGCTTTACGCTAATGACGTCGTTTAATTACTTAAAAGCATTCAAATTACGTCATTAAGCATAACTCCTTATCTAGACCTCCAACTGATGTGAAATTTTTAGGTACAAGTCTAAAAATCAGTAACTAAGATTATGGCACTTTCACATTTCCAAAAATCTCGTTTTATGGTCATAAGGGCATTACGGTCAATATTTAGGCGTTTAACGGAAACATCGGACGATTAGGGATTCGAGTGGTATAAACGCAGAGGCTTATACACACATGCAACTAGGTCCTAATGGAACTTTAAGGCATGTCTAAACCTATATAAATCGGGTCAGAACTGAGGTCAAAGCAAAAGTCAAACTTTTGCGTCTCTCGGTTCCGAATCGGTTCAAAACATAAAGTTGTCGAATCAAACAAGCTTAGACAAGTTATTATACTTATTTTCAAGTTGTATGACTGATAAAACAGATTACACGCCTTCTGTATCATTAAATATGCGATTAACATTTCTGTTGACTTTTCGGAAGAAGTTTAACTCGACAAACGACATAGTTAAGTTTGAAATTAGTGGGTGACCTTTTAGGGGTTTATTACCCATATAAATACCAACTTATAACAACTTTCGATTCGACTAAACTCTGGACCGATTGTGATTTATCGCTAAATCAAACCGTAGTTACGACGGTTTGATTTCTAGGCTATAAACTAAGTATAAATGAATTAGAGAAGGTTAGGCATACTTACACACGACTAATGGATGATTTGGAATGCTTGTGACCTGCTTGAATGCTCCAGAAATGCTCAGAGGTTGATGAATGATCAATGTAGTAACATGTGGGTCTTATAAACAACTTCAAACATACTTAGATCATCGACACCTAAGTCTAGGAGTGAAACAATAACATCCACAAGTCCCCTACTAGCTAAAAACCACCTTAGGCAGCCCAAGGTATCGAAAAAATGGCATTTGAGTCGGTTCCATGCATCAACAGGCAGCTGCCTGTTTTTTCTGCACCTGCAGGTCGGAAGCGGCCCGCTTGGGCTTTTGTTGATCCTGATGCGGGCCGCCTGGCCCATCCGGATCAAGTAAACATGTTCCTTTCAATTGCATTTTGGTCCTTAGTCCCCCGAAAGGTCGTTTTCATGATGTTTCTTGCAATATAAGGCTTTGATATTTATATATAGGGGCTTTAATACTTATACCCACTTTGTCAAGTCCTCGGGTAACTTTGTGATCACCCGAAAAGCCCTAAATTTCAATGTTGACGATTCTAACCCTCACACACGAATTTTATCACAACTTGCTCATACGATAACGAAACTTCATGAAATTTTTGTGGTACATTCTAGTGAGCATAATTAATCGTTACAAAGCTTCGGGTTTGTCAAAAGGTCACTCAGAGGTATAACTTAAACATGTTGGCACATTTAACCCCTGTAGTTTGTAATCTCTCACTTTCTTTCACAATTCGCTTCGTATGATCCATGATCTATTCGTTTAAGGTTATAAACATCATGTAGGGTTATTGCAAAGTATATTTATTCATTGTTGACACTTTGAACCCTTATATTTACACAGTTTCACTGTTTGTCAACTTTAGTCCTTCAAGAATATTCTTTCACACGTTCAAACCTATGACACGTGTCAACACATTATAGGACGTAAATTTTCGAGGTGTTACAGTAGGGTAGAGATACTTATCTGTTTTCAAAATACTACAACGAAACCTTCAAAAGTCAAACCATCATACACAAACACATCCTCACCAAGCAAGGTGTCAATCTAACTGAATGGTTATCCGATCGGATGACCATCTGAATGGATTGACATCCGATCGAGTGACTGTCCGATCGGATAGCCATCCGATTGGGTCGCTGTTCGACACTTGGTTCCTCGCTCCTTTTTACGCGCTGGTTATCGTTTATGCTATCGTTCTGATCAGGCTAATCTCGTTATAAGCGCTCCCTTCAATCCATCATCGCTGTGAGTATACTAGAAACCTTTTTGCTTTATGCACTTTTGGGTGTTACATACGTTACTTATACTAAATCACATCAAACACACTACGCAATACTTTAACGCTAACCGTTACCGCATGCTATACGTGACTTAATGAATGCTTGTTTGTTATGTTTACGCATGGATTGCTGTCTATCTGCCTTAGCAACGATAGTGCTATAGTTTGGACTCAGCACCTGTTCAGTCAGGGGTTGTTAAGGACAATTAATTACATGGTTCACAGTGGTGAATAATGTCACGGCCCCTGCTCCGGTTTTACCCAGTATAGAAGCCGTGGGACAGAAACCCGTGGTATTGATGTTTAATTTGGCAGCGGAAATCTTAACAGGATCGGAAAAACTGAAAATGCCCAATTATTTTATTTCACAATTTGTGCAACCCCGTAATTTACAATAACGGAATTTCACAAGAAATTCCCTGTTTTGCAAAACATGTTTATTTATTTTACTGAGCCACCTCTTCAAGCTTTTAGTGCTACGCGGCACTTTTCCTGGTCACAGTAAATCACCTGAAACATGTTTAAAAAGATTTTATCAGCGGGGAAATACTGGCGAGTCATTCAGTTTGCACAAAATGACACATTGTTATAATTTACAGTATTAAGGGCGATTACAATGTTTATATGTCAACCAATTACCCAACGGTATTTGTCACTCGACCTGTCTCTGTGACTATGGTCATATCACCCATTGGCTAACCCGTTGTCCAATGGTGACGCTTATCAAGTAATGTATACAAAACCCCACATACCGGCTGTAATTGAAGACTACAAAGACTTAATCCCTGTAATTATAACTTTGAAAATAAATAGAGTTTGGAAAGCAATTTGATAAAAAGAGAATGACTCACATTGCAAGTTTAGTTGGACAGAACCTTGCCTACTGATTTAGCCTCGTAACCTAGTTAAATAACAATGCACATGAAACTAGGTCAGTAACTTAATGCAACATTTACGATAAACTCACGAAATCAAAACCCTCACGACGAATGACAAAGTATAGCCCGAATTTGGGCAGCACTTAAACATCCATCGGATCGATTTCAATCGATCGGACATTGTATCGTAGGAGTGA
This sequence comes from Helianthus tuberosus, assembly GCA_030545235.1. NCBI lineage: Eukaryota > Viridiplantae > Streptophyta > Magnoliopsida > Asterales > Asteraceae > Helianthus > Helianthus tuberosus. The sequence goes on along the minus strand of CM060382.1, from coordinate 186,592,092 downwards.
TCGAGTTAATACCCTGTATTCGCAGCAGCGTTCCCCCTAAGTGAAACTATGATTTTGAGCAGTATACTTCGTCTTTTGAACTGATTTTTCGAACACAGAAGCAATGCCATGCATCGTCCCATTTATAGCAAAAATTTGGGTTTTACGCGGCCCGCGTAAACCCAAGAAAGATCTTACGCGGCCCGCGAGGGCCACCTATGCTACGATTAGGGCTAGCGTATCACGCGTAGGTCCGCCACGTGGCCAAAAACTTATCCGGTCGAACCACCTAGCTGTCGCGGCCCGCGTAAGCTTCCCTTAAGTCTTACGCGGCCCGCGAGAGACCCTTAAATTTTGATTTTCTTAATTTTCAACAAGGATTAGGGTTTTAGGGGTCCGGGTTTTTACTTACGGGTCGTTTTGGGACACTTTTGCAGGTCCTTGCATCCTTCCCACCTTATTTAAAATCTCGTCCTCGAGATTTACCGGAATAAGTGAGGATACTTTCGCTTCATTTCCGATTTCAGTTCCCACGTGTACTCAGGTCCTCTTTTCGAATCCCACTTGACTTTGACCAGGACTAGTCTTTTGTGCTTGAGAAACTTAACCTTTCTGTCTTCTATTTGAAGTGGATTTTCTACAAATTTTAACTTTTCATTTACCTCTATATCTTGAAGAGGTACTACCAGGGATTCGTCAAATAGACATTTCTTAAGGTTAGATACATGAAACACGTCATGTACTCCAGCTAATTCTTCTGGTAGTTGTAAGCGATAGGCAACTGGTCCTATTCACTGGATCCCTGGGAATGGTCCTATGTATCTTGGACTTAGCTTTCCCTTTTTACCAAACCGGACTACTCCTTTCCAAGGAGAAACTTTCAACAATACCTTGTCTCCAACTTGAAAATCTAACGGCTTACGCCGATTGTCTGCATAACTTTTCTGGCAATCTCGAGCTGTTTTCAGTCTTTCCTTGATTTGAGTTATCTTGTCGGTGGTTTCTTGTACAATCTCGGGACCTGATAGTTGACTTTCTCCTATTTCTGCCCAACAAACTAGAGTTCTACACTTTCGTCCATACAGTGCTTCGAAAGGGGCAGCTTCGATACTTACATGGTAACTATTGTTATAGGAGAATTCGATTAAGGGTAGGTGGTCATCCCAGTTTCCAGCAAAATCTATGACACACGCTCTAAGCATGTCTTCCAGGGTTTGGATCGTCCTTTCACTTTGTCCATCTGTTTAGGGATGATATGCAGTACTTAAATTTAGTCGGGTCCCCATGGCTTCTTAGAAACTTGTCCAGAAATGTGAAGTGAAGCGACTATCCCTATCTGATACAATAGAGAGTGGGACTCCATGTAAGGATACTACTTCGTCTACGTACAATTTTGCTAACCTTTCCATACTAAAGGTTTCCTTCATGGGTAGGAAATGGGCTGATTTGGTTAAGCGATCTACAATTACCCAGATGGCGTCGTTACATTTTCTGGTCTTGGGTAACTTAGTAACAAAGTCCATTATTATTAATTCCCACTTCCATACAGGCATTTCTAACTGCTGCAGTAGACCGGAGGGTTTCTGGTGTTCTGCCTTAACTTGTGAACAAGTTAGGCACTTAGAAACATATCTAGCTATGTCCTTCTTCATTCCTATCCACCAGAAGTTGTTCCTTAAATCTTGATACATCTTATTATTACCAGGATGCACGGTATACCTAGATTTATGGGCTTCCTCTAGAATCTTATTTCTTAAATTTCCTTGCTTAGGTACCCAAATCCTTTTCTTATGGAATTTCCAAATTCCATCAGCCCCTTGCTCTAGTTCCTTTATCCGTCCTTTCATTCCTTCAGTATGATCTTCGACTGTTGTTTCCTGAACCTTCCTCAATTGTTCCATTAGATCCAATTGTAAACTTAATCTAAGAGCACGAACTCGTCTTTGTTTCTCATGATACTTGCGACTTAGGGTATCTGCTACTACATTTGCCTTTCCTTCGTGATATTGAATATCACAATCGTAGTCACTTAGGATCTCTATCCACCTCCTTTGCCTCATGTTCAATTCTTTTTGCCCGAATATGTACCTTAGACTCTTATGATCTGTATAGACTGTAAACTTACTTCCGTACAGATAATGCCTCCAAATCTTAAGGGCAAAAATTATTGCTCCTAACTCTAAATCATGAGTCGTATAATTTTCCTCGTGCTTTTTCAACTGTCTAGATGCATATGCAATTACCTTTTTGCGTTGCATTAGCACACATCCTAATCCTAGCTTTGAAGCATCGCAGTAAACTTCAAAATCTTCTGTCCCTTCTGGTAAAGCAAGGATCGGGGCATTTGTTAATCTTTGCTTTAAAATCCTAAAGGCCCCTTCTTGCTTGGGTCCCCATTCAAACTTAATGGTTTTACAGGTTAGCTTAGTTAATGGCACAACTATCTTAGAAAAATCCTTAATGAAACGCCTATAGTAACCAGCTAATCCTAGAAAACTTCTAACTTTCATGGCTGATTGTGGGACTTTCCATTTTATGATTGCTTCTATCTTAGAAGGATCTACATGAATACCTTCGTGATTCACCATATGTCATAAAAATTGCACCTCCTGTAGCCAAAATTCACACTTCGAGAATTTGGCATAAAGCTTTTCCTTTTTTAACAAAGTTAAGAGTGTATGAAGGTGCTCACAATGCTCCTCCTGGCTTTTAGAATAAATAAGTATATCGTCAATGAAGACTATTACAAATTTAAGCAAATACGGTTTACAGATCCTATTCATCATGTCCATGAACGCTGCAGGGGCATTCGTTAGTCCAAAGGGCATGACGGTAAACTCGTAGTGACCGTACCTAGTCCTGAAAGCAGTTTTAGGTATATCTTCTTCTTGTACCTTTAACTGATGATATCCGGAGTGCAAATCTATTTTAGAAAAATATCTAGCCCCTTGAAGTTGATCAAAAAGGTCATCGATCCTAGGTAACAGGTATCGATTCTTAATCGTAACCTTATTCAATTCTCTGTAATCGATACACATTCGCATCGAACCATCTTTCTTTTTCACAAACAACACTGGTGCTCCCCAAGGGGATGAACTAGGTTGTATGAATCCTTTGCTTAATAATTCATCTAACTGCTTTTTCAATTCTAACATTTCGGTGGGTGCTAACCGATAAGGTGCCTTGGCTATCGGTGTAGTTCCAGGAATTAGATGAATTCTAAATTCTACTTCCCTATAGGGTGGTAATCCAGGTAGTTCTTCTGGGAATATATCCGGGTATTCTGATACTACTGGAATTTCCTTAAGTTCCTTACTTTTAGTATTAATGACTACCGAAATCATATACACTATTTCTTGTTTTCTTGAATAACTGGCCACTTTCATTACTGAAATGAATTTCATTGGCTTTCGTGGCTTATCTCCTGTAACTACAATTATTTCTCCTGTGGGTGTATGAATTTCTATGGAATTCTTATCATAGAGGATTCGAGCATGGTTGGCTATTAACCAATCCATTCCTAACACAACATCGAATCCAGCTAAATTCATAGGTAACAGGCTTGCAGAAAATTTATGGCCTAAGAGTTCTATTTTTCCTTCTTGCAAAACCTTATCTATATTAACAGAATTCCCATCTGCCATTTCTACCGTAAAAACTTGTCTAAGTTTGGTTAAAGGTTGTTTAAGGGCTTGGCAGAATGAAGTATTTATGAAACTTTGGTTTGCACCAGACTCAAATAATACTTTTGCGTAAACATCGTGTACAAGGAACGTACCGGTTATCATATCTGGAATCAGATCTGCTTCTTGAGTGGTCAGCTGAAAGGCTCTTGCATTTTTCTTAGTAGTCCATTCAGCAGGTTTGGCCTTGTTGTCAGTAGGTTTGACCAATTTTGGGCAGTCGGACCTGAAGTGCCCTGTTTCGCCGCAGTTGAAGCAGATTACTGATTTCTTCCTGCATTCCTCCTCTCAATGCCCTTGCGCCTTGCAGAAATTACATTTTTCTTGACATTTACCAAAATGCTTCTTTCGACAGTTTCTACAGAATGGAGGTGTGGAAGATTGCTCAGTTCCCTTTTTCTTAAAATTACTATTACTATTACCCACTCGTAATCTTTGGGTAATCCTTTGGGCCAATTCATTTTTCTTGTTTTCTTCTCTCGTGCGTACCAGCCCGTCGGTTAAGGTGTTGGCTAATTCAACAGCATCGTCAATTGTGCGGGGTCTCGCAGCTTTGACGATATCATGAATCTCGCTAATTAAACCCCAAATATAGCGAGAAATAAGTACCGGTTCTGGATAAGCCAGGGTTGGTACAACTTTAGCATACTCGAAGAATGTCGAAGTATACCCTCGACAATCAACATCCACCATCCGGTGGTTTAGGAACTTATTGATCATTTGCTCCTTTTCATATTCGGGACAGAATTTTCTTTCAACCAATCTCTTAAATTCTTCCCAGTTCATGGCATAAGCCTCGTCACTTCCTTTGGCTTACAGTACCGTGTTCCACCATTCTAACGCCCCTTCCTTAAAAAGGTGCGACGCATACATAACCTTGTCTTCCTCCGTACATTTGCTTATTTTAATCACTGCTTCGGTTTTCTCCAACCATCGCAGTGCAGCAGTTGCCCCTTCATTGCCTGCAAATTCAACCGGTTTACAGGCAAGAAATTCTTTGTAAGTGCAACCAGGCATTGCAGCTTTCATTTTCTTAAGAAATGGGGCTTGCACCACATCATTATTATTATTGCTGCCTCCATTTACACTGTTACTGAAATTGTCGTCGCGGGTACGTTTGCTGGGGTTGGCTTGTGAAGGTTCAACGGGATTTCTAGCAGCAGCGATGATTGCTAGGATAGCATTAGCTATTCCCTGGGCAACGATATTTTATGTGTCTTGCCTATTAAGAAATTGGTCTTCATTATTTTGTTCAGATTGGTTAACTTCGTTGACTGGTTGGTTTTCCGTGTTTTCCATCTGAATAATTAACAATATATGCAAATTATTTCCACAAAATAGATAACAACCGGTCACAATACAACAATCACACATAATCAAGTTAACACGTATAGCCAAAATTGTCGACTTTGCGACTTTCATATTTTTATATATTAGTATACATCGATACACACCTGTTATATTACAAAAGTTTTATTCGAGTTATTTTACATGATTATATTTTTATCAATTATTATTATTTATTTTATTATTATTAAACATATTATATTATTACTATTCTTATATTACACAACCACCGTTAACCAACCTTTCAGAAGCGACGCTCCCTCTCGTCGTATTTCCACGAAATTTTCTCCCCCACTTCCCGAATTCTATTTCCAGCGTCCACCAGTTCTTCGCCATAATGGCGGAGTTCAGCTAAGTTTTCTGTGCTCATAGGTGGGTTTGGTGCTGGTTCAGGGTCAAACTGGGGAAAATAGACGTTGGGGTTATTCATGAAGTTCTGAAACTGCTAGTCACTTGTCCACCATTCCTCCAATTCTCCGGGTAGAAGTTGGTGATTAACAATAGGATCGGGAATTGCAGGTGCCAAATTAACTGGAAGTTGTGATTCAGCGGGGTAATTGAAGAGGTTTTCATTGGCAGGTCCGATGAGGTCACAATTTGCTAGTTTGCGATCAAGCTCCTCCCACGGTGGCATTTCCCGGGCGTGTCCAGAGCTTTCCCTGATCTCTTTTCCTTTCCCTTTGGGATCCTCGGTCTTTTTAACCTTCTGGGCGGCTGGCTTCTTTCTACGTCCGTGTTTCCATTCCAGAATTCTCCTCCTCTTTTTCGGTTTTGGTTTCTCTCGTGGCTGGGCCTGGAATTCCATTGGTTTTTCAGTGTCGGCCAGATAACTGGAAAAACCCCCGGGAACTTCCATGTCAGTAGAATGGATAGTGAGGTTCTGAAGAGCTTCAGACAACTCATTCATGCTATTAATATATAAAGAAAACACAAAAATCCTAGTCAGAATGTTATTTATTGCAATTTAATTTTCACAGAATCACAGAATGGAAGTTTGAAAAATTAAGTATTTCTAAATACTTAATTAGCTTAAATCAGTGGCTCTAATACCACATTTTTCTGTCACGGCCCCTGTCCCAGTTTTACCCGGTACAGAAGCCGTGGGACAGAAACCCGTGGTATTGATGTTTAATTTGGCAGCGGAAATCTTAACAGGATCGGAAAAACTGAAAATGCCCAATTATTTTATTTCACAATTTGGGAAACCCCATAATTTACAATAAAGGAATTTCACAAGGAAATTCCCTGTTTTACAAAACATGTTTATTTATTTTACTGAGCCACCTCTTCAAGCTTTTAGTGCTACGCGGCACTTTTCCTGGTCACAGTAAATCACCTGAAACATGTTTAAAAAGATTTTATCAGCGGGGAAATACTGGCGAGTCATTCAGTTTGCACAAAATGACACATTGTTATAATTTACAGTATTAAGGGCGATTACAATGTTTATATGTCAACCAATTACCCAACGGTATTTGTCACTCGACCTGTCTCTGTGACTATGGTCATATCACCCATTGGCTAACCCGTTGTCCAATGGTGACGCTTATCAAGTAATGTATACAAAACCCCACATACCGGCTGTAATTGAAGACTACAAAGACTTAATCCCTGTAATTATAACTTTGAAAATAAATAGAGTTTGGAAAGCAATTTGATAAAAAGAGAATGACTCACATTGCAAGTTTAGTTGGACAGAACCTTGCCTACTGATTTAGCCTCGTAACCTAGTTAAATAACAATGCACATGAAACTAGGTCAGTAACTTAATGCAACATTTACGATAAACTCACGAAATCAAAACCCTCACGACGAATGACAAAGTATAGCCCGAATTTGGGCAGCACTTAAACATCCATCGGATCGATTTCAATCGATCGGACATTGTATCGTAGGAGTGATCGAGTTAATACCCTGTATTCGCAGCAGCGTTCCCCCTAAGTGAAACTATGATTTTGAGCAGTATACTTCGTCTTTTGAACTGATTTTTCGAACACAGAAGCAATGCCATGCATCGTCCCATTTATAGCAAAAATTTGGGTTTTACGCGGCCCGCGTAAACCCAAGAAAGATCTTACGCGGCCCGCGAGGGCCACCTATGCTATGATTAGGGCTAGCGTGTCACACGTAGGTCCGCCACGTGGCTGACACGTGGCCCAAAACTTATCCGGTCGAACCACCTAGCTGTCGCGCCCCGCGTAAGCTTCCCTTAAGTCTTACGCGGCCCGTGAGAGACCCTTAAATTTTGATTTCTTGATTTTCAATAAGGATTAGGGTTTTAGGGGTCCGGGTTTCTACTTACGGGTCGTTTTGGGACATTTTTGCAAGTCCTTACAAATATGTATTACGAACTGCCTTGGGCAGTCAACTCGCAGTCATTGGTATCGATAGGATCATGTCGATAACTAACGTGCTTCATTTCACACTGTGTACGTGCTGGTTATGCGTAATCGACTTCGAACTCTATTATATCTATTAAACTTGTATGCTCACCCTTACACTATGTGTATTGACTTTTACTTTAACGTATGTGGCAGGTGCTTAAATTGCTAGGACGTCTTTTGCTGTGTGATGAAATTGAGGCTAGGAAAGAGTCCTAGAAACAAATAAACGAATTGTCTGTATTTGAAATCTGAGTTGTCAGAATAGAACAATTTGACTAGATTTTGTCTGTAATAATTATATTATTTTTTTATGTCATGGTATGGGACGTGATGCTTTAAATAATTGGTAATTATAGTTGTTATGGAAACTTCTGGACAATCTGTTTCGCTCAGTGCCACGCCCCGATGTTTCCGCCATCGGTTGGGATGTGACATGAGTATCCTAAAGCATTTGAGTACTTAAGAGGTTAATTGAAACACCTTATGGATGTAATTATTGTGCACCAACACTCCAATAAACATACATAGAAAATGTGTACCTGGTTATTATGGCATCTCAATGTACACAGTGTACAAACATGCTACAATATGAATTTTACAAATGAAGCAAGTGTTTAAGACATCCTTGCATTTAACATTAAAATACGTCAATGCTTATTGAAGGATTTAACATTAATGGATCAAGCAATATACCAAGCTGCACATCAATGGATTACGAAGTTTTGAGCAAGTTTCAAAGAAGCCGGACCTGAGTCACTTATAGGATACATGTAAAAATGTAGGGGGTATTATACAAGTTGCACTCTTTTCCCTTAACTAAGTTTTATCCCAATGGGTTTTCTTAGTAAGGTTTTTAATGAGGCAACATACTTGATCCAAAAGTATCAGAATGAGAAAATACGCGCTGCACTCCTTTTCCCTTAGCTGAGGTTTTGTCCCACTGGGTTTTCCTAGCAAGGTTTTTAACGAGGCAGCATCACCAAGCGTATTAAAGGTATGTGGATAGTCAAGGGGGAGTGTTATGAATGTATCATTTATATGGTGACTCTCCACATACATAACTCCTATAACTCCTATCTCTTTGTTTTCTTATGTATTAATGTATGATGAGCCTATATATAGTGGCATTTGTATATGGTGTATAGAGATCAATCAATAAGATTTACATTCCCTCATTCTCTTATTCTTCTCTTTATATTGCTAATAGGTTTGGTTGTTTCACAACACATCCTATTTTATTCCAAAAAAAAAATATTTTAAGTTAAAATAAAATATAGAGTTCATCCCTATTCCTCTTCATTTTCCTCATGTTTTCTGACTGGATGTACCAATTTCGGCAAAATTGATGGCGATTCTCCCATAGCTATTTAAAAAACAGATTCCCTTCGGCCTCCACTTCCATAGCCTCCACTTCCCCACCTTGTTATGCTTCCATGCAAACCGATTCCCAAAACGATTTCACATACATTCGAACCCGATAAAAATCAAATTTTTCGATTACTTCTCAACCGTTTAAAACGCCTCTGAATGACAACATTTAGGTGCTGTTTGTTTTTTCCAATAAGAGCTTCCTGCTCTCTTATGTCTGCGTCGCGCAGACCATTGGGTCTCTGTTTGTTTTCTCTATACCTTTCATTAAAAAGGGTCTGCGCGTCCTCTTTTTGGTGCAGATGTGGATTGTCATCTTCTAAACTCTTTTCCTGCCCTATTTTCATAACACGGGTGCTCCTCCCACACAAACGAGCATAATTGTTTGGTTCGTACACGGATTCCCCGCCGCAACGCGCAGGGTGGAATCCTAGATAAATTATAATATGAAACAAATAAGTAATATGTTGTTTTAGAGTATTGTAAATAAACTTGTTAGTACCTATATATTATTACTTTGTTCAACATAATATCTAACTAGCAAGATTTGCCCGCGCGATGCGGCGGGAAGTCGTCCGTATCGATTTGATTCGTTACACAGGGGATTCGTGGTGGTAACAATTCCGTATCAGAATAAGACTTGCACTCGGTTTAAACTCATGATATGTCACACGCCTTTTAGATTAAAAACGAATACCGCTATCACGGTACTATTTTGAATAAAACTCTTTTTTCAAGAAAGTATATACAGGAACGGTGAAAAATATATATTAAACACAACCGCGTATTCAACTTTATAAAAAAAAAGATAATGAATGCAAGTTATTGAAGGAAAATCAAATTAAATAAAAATTAATTAGGTTAAAGGCATATATATTTTAAAGTATATACCGGTACCAGTTCCAATAATATTGATATCGGTATCGACCTTGTCGGTATTTGTTTTGTTCGTCATGATACCGTTATGACATTGGCACTCGATCAACCCTTCGATACAAAAATAAATATTGTATTTCGAAGACAACTCGTTTTCAATAAAATTTATAAAATCAAATACAACCACGTATTTAGTTTTTTTTAAGCCAGTGAAAGCAAGTCATCGAATAAATGATAAATTAGTAAAAAAATAAATGGATTGAAAATGTATACCATACATAATACAGTGGTAAAAGAAAATGAAAAAAAAAACCTATGATATAACTATTCTTGTAAATAATTGAAATATTATTAGGAAAATAAAGAATTATATATACTATTTAAAATTGAAATATCAATGAAAAAACAAATTTACTATTCATGCCAGTAAAAGAAAATGAAAAAAAAAACCTATGATATAACTATTCTTGTAAATAATTGAAATATTATTAGGAAAATAAAGAATTATATATACTATTTAAAATTGAAATATCAATGAAAAAACAAATTTACTATTCATGCCAACTTTAAATTCATATATATATAATTTATAAAATCAAATACAACCATGTATTGAGTTTTTTTAAGCCATCGAAAGTAAGTCATCGAATAAAAGCTAAATTAGTAAAAAAAATAAATGGGTTGAAAATGTATATCATACATAATACAATGGTAAAAGAAAATGAAAAAAAAAAAAACCTATCATATAACTATTGTTGTAAATAATTGAAATTGAAATATTATTAGGAAAATAAAAAATTATATACTATTTAAAAAAATGAAATATCACTGAAAAAACAAATTTACTATTCATGCCATATGTATAATGTATAAAAAAACCTATGATATAACTATTGTTGTAAATAATTGAAATTGAAATATTATTAGGAAAATAAAAAATTATATACTATTTAAAAAAATGAAATATCACTGAAAAAACAAATTTACTATTCATGCCATATGTATAATGTATAATGTATAATAATTGTATGGTTTTAACTGTTGTATATCACCTTCTCTTCTTGATACATATTTTGGATAACACAGATATGCATAAGAAAAAAAGTAGTGGACTTCAACCATGTGTATCCGTATTTTACCGATTTTTACACATAAATAACGGCACCGTATTGTACCGAACGTTATCGGTGTTGATACTGGCACCTATATTTGACGAATTTCGATACCAGTATCGAGTTCATCCCTAAATTTATATTAGTCATGATCAGCTTCAAGAAGACAATGTAAGCATTTACGTTTAATAAAGACATTGTTATACATGATTTATGGCTCTACGCTCATGACCTGATGCAGAGCACATGGTTTGTTGACAGGGCCGGCCCTGAGAATTGTTCTACCATGTTCGAGCTCGAAAAAACGTGTCTTCGGGCCTTAACGAAATAAATAACTTAAACTAGTTTTTCATACAACCGTGAACCGTTGACAAAAATATAGCATTCCATAAACAATGCAGTTAACAAAATACTCTCCTGCTATACGACGTTTCAATATCCACGGGGCACTAGTTGTCGCCCAATATGGACTAATTGTGTTTTATTAGTTTTTAAAATCATTTGGGTATTGGGCTCACTAATCTAATCCCAATGGGCTAATTAATCTAAACCATATGATTTTTTTTGTATGTGGGCCTATGTTATGTTAATATTTGTTTGGCTATACCCTATTAATTTTTTTTACATATATAATATCGGATTTTTTTTTTTTAAATTACGTCCCCTACAAAATCACGGACCCTGGCCGATGGTCCTCCCCGCCCACCTCCAGGGCCGGCACTGTTTGTTGACACCGGAGAAGAAGAAATGAAGGTCGCCGATGTAGATTGAGAAGGTTTAGAGAGAGAGAATTAAAAATAAGAATTAATTGCCAAAATCGTCCCTGAGGTTTGGGCAGGTTTCTCATTTTTGTCCAAAATGACACTTTTGTACCAAATTGCCCCCAACGTTTGTAACTTTTTGCCATTTTCATCCAAACCACAAACTTGGTTTATTTTTTCTGTTAAGTTGAGAATATTTGGATGAAACTGACAAATATAAAACCACAGGGAGGATTTTAACAATTTACTCAAACTCTGTAAAATTTCTTTTATTTAATTAATTTTGTTACATATATAATAAAAAAAGAATATACATGCAATTTTTATATGAAAAAAACAATAGCTTTGTCACATAATTTTTATAAATTTTCATCCAACCACTAACTAAGTTAATTTTTCTATTAAGGCGAAGGATATTTATAAACTAAGACAGAAATTAATTTCTAATTTTTCATATAGATCTGTTTTATAAAAATAAAATCTACTTAAACCTCTAAATTTTATAAAACTAAAATGTTGGTGACCTTATTGAAAAATGGCAAATAAAAAAATCTTATCATATGTACCAAGTTAGTAGTTCATCTTCTACTCTTTTAAATTCGCTCCTAAGGAAAAACAGAAGCCAATGCCCCCCCTATCAAACAACGTATCATTACCAAACCTTAAAATTACCCACCAAATTGTAATTATAATGCTATGAACTAAAAGTTTCTTTACTCAAGCCACTCAGAATAAGTATTAGTTAGTTACCCTCATAATCTTAATTAAATAAATATTTTATTTCTACAAACATATTTCCTAGGTGCTCAACACATTTAAAAATATATAACGTTTTACAATTTTTTTCTATCTCTACAACTTATAAATACTAAAAATTGTAATCGATTGTTATGTGTTGCACACCAATGACGTTTTCTCTTTATAAAATTGATTTATATAAAGAAGTTGTAAATTAATTTCTGTCTTAATTTATAAAATTTAAAACATCATTCACCTTAACAGAAAAAATAAACCGAGTTAGTGATTTGGATGAAAATTTATTAAAATTATGTGACAAAACTATTAATTTTTTTTTTTCTAAAAACTCCATGAATATTCTTTTTTATTATATATGTAACAAAAATAATTAAATAAAAGAAATTAAAAAGGGTTTGAATAAATTGCCAAAATCGTCCCTGTGGTTTTATATTTGTCAGTTTCATCTAAATATCTTCAACTTAACAGAAAAAAATAAACTAAGTTCTGTTTGGATGGAAATGGCAAAAAGTTACAAACGTTAGGGGCAATTTGGTACAAAAGTATCATTTTGGACGAAAATGACAAACGTGCCCAAACCTCAGGGATGATTTTGGCAATTAACTCTAAAAATAAAGATTTTTGTAGGGGTAGAATTTTACAACTTCAAAATTATTATCTTTAGAAAAGGTGTGAAAAGTAAAATAGCGAGTGCATTAAACCTACCCCTTCAAGTTTGATTTTTAATACAATGTGTTTGGTTTAATGATGATCTTGATCTAAATGGTAATTATTATCTGTAGCGGATTGGCCAAGGATTTATTTTTTTTTTGAACGGCAAGCAATGACGTGTCAACCACCGTGACACCGTGCGCTATGGCCAAGGTCGACTACTCAACCACTGCCAGTCCCTTGGTTCTTCCAGATGCGCAGAAGGCACGACAGTGGAATAATTGGTAAAACTTCGCCTCTCATCCAAGACGAACCGGCGCCACCCGTATTCACCCTTCACCTGGATGGCACAGAAAATAGTAGAGAGAGTGGGAGTCGAACCTGAGTCATAAGAAACACCAAGTCTTTCCCCAACCACCCCACCACTGTGACAACTGGCACTTTTCCATGCATTACGTACAATAATTAAACAGTAATCTGTGCTTTAATAACTGTGCATGATCTAGTTTACAAGACGAATGAAATTCTGATTTCTGTTATATACATACAATGGCATTTCATGTTGCAAGACTTTTGTCATTACTACATGCAACACAATATAGTTCTATTAATGCACAGAACAAAGTTAGCACAGTTATCAAACAAACTAGAAGTACTGACGGGAGTTCAGTACTTAGACAGACATGATGATAAGACACAAGATAAGCCTCAGGACCAAGTGTTACACTAGTATAGTGTGTAGGAAAGTAGGAATTACAAAACTGCCTTCCTAGTGATGACATAGGTGCCGGAAAGTGCAAGAAACACACTAAAACTGCAAAATTCTGCAGAAAATAAACAAATTCAGCAAAAATTCAGCTTTTAACATCTAAATATAATGCAGAATTATGATATGATGGTCCATAATACTTTCCTAAGTGTCGGGAATCGAAACTGTCACAAAACACAACATAAAGCACACTAAACTGCGCAATTTAGCACTTTAACGAACAGTAACGAAACGAACAACCGGACACTACCTGAAACATCAAATTCTTACTAGAAGCATTGTTTTAGTGTTATGAAGCTAGTTATGGTCACCGAACATCATATTACATCTCATAAACCCTAAATACATAAAATACCTAACTAGTACCATTGAATCCTAACTAAATCATGTAACTGACCATTAAAATATTACACTTTACCCCCCCCCCCCACATTAGTGGACGGTTAGATATGGGTCCCACTTGGGAATTTTCTTGCATTATTTTATTGGATATGTAGGGAATATTCCAAACATGTTATACCTTATGCTATATATGATTGGAGAATTGTTTTTATAAAAACCTTAGGACCTTTCTTCTCTTTCATTCAACACCACAACAAACTTCACTTCTCTCCTTCTTGTCTACGGCCCAAGCACACACCCACAAAACTTCCATTTTCATTCCATTCCAACACAATCTAAGGTGATTCTAAGGTGTCTTAAGCCTATCTAAGAAGGTTGTAAGCAACGGATTTGGAAGGACCTCTCTCTAGTGCTTTTATCCACCTCATTTGTCATCTTCGTCTTCTTGAACATCATCCCTAGCCTTGTGCTAGTAGTAAGACCTTCCTAATCTTATTTTACTTCATATTATGTTGGTTAAAAGATGATAAAAGTTGTTAAACATAAAGATCATGAAGAAACATAAGCATAAACATGAACATAAAGCTCTAAATCATGAAAATCAAAGATGTTTAAGTGTATGTAATATACTTGATTGTTGATTTCTTGTGTTTATGATGTTGATCATCATAAGAAGCTTGCTAGATTATGATTAAACACATGATCTAGCAAGTATGAGGATGATTCTTGAGAAAATCATAATGATCATCCTTTATGTTAAACATGAACTTGAAAATAAACTTGTTTTAGTGTAAGATGAGTTGTGATACATGTTATAAGTCTTGAAAATAAAGGATTTCAAAGATAATAGTTTCAAGAGAACAAAGTTATTTACAAGATTTACAAAATCATGATTTTTAAGGAAACTAATCATATTTGTAGTGATAAATCAAGTATAGAAACATGTCATTAACAAGAGAAATACAAAGGAATTGTTTTTGGTAAAATAATCTTGTAAGTTGTAAAGGGCTAGATTTTGCAAGAATGTGATTATTAAACAAATAACCATGTTTTAGAGGGTAACTTAACCTACTAAATAACATACTAAGTTACTACAACTTTTTACAAAATTTCAAGTTCATGTCAAAGTGTAAATTGCATATTTAAAGCTTATGATAAGTCTTGAATGATTTGTTGAGGATTGATGATGATTTATAAAAGAAAATGATATGCTTTGAAAGCATGAAAACCTCCATTTTTAAGGGGAAACTATGGCAAAATGTTTCTAGAAATTAAACACTTAGGAAAATATTTTTAAACAAATGTTTACAAGTATATTTTAACCATGATTTTTCATATAAAGTTTGCCATAATTTTTGTTACAAAAATTACAAAATATTAGAGGTTGGTTTTTGATAATAAAAGTGACTAAATATGTATTTAGGAGAACATATATTTAGATGTCACCATGTGTATGATTATTTGTATATTATATGTATTAGTTATATTATTTTAGGGCTTGAAATAATATAAATCACCAAAATACCAAGAAATAACAATCCAAAATACTACCAAAATTCCAAGAAATAAATACATAAATTATACCCAAAACATTGGTGAAACCGAACAAGGAATATAACTTACATAAATATTCCGGAATTAAAGTCATAAGTATATTTTGATAACAGTATTTTGGAAACCAAGAGAACAAAAATATGGTTTTCGTGAGTATTATAAAATAAATCATATTTTTGACAAGGAGAAAATATATTATTTTTGGTAAGTAAAAATATATATATTTTCTTGGAATTATTAGAAGATATATTATATTTGGGAGAAAAATATATATTTTCTTAAATAAACTTTGGACATATTATTTTTGGGTGAAAAATAGATTTATACATATATTTTCCAAGTTAGACTTGAAAATATATTATTCTTGAGACTTATATGAAAAGTATAAATATTTTTGCCAAGGAAAAATTCTAAATAATTTTTCTATGTAATATTTCTTAAAATATATATATTTTGGAAATATATATTGATGTAATTTTTATTAGAAACATAATTCCGGAAAGGTTAATACAAAAATTAAGTATGAGATATTTAATAAACACAATAAGAATACGTATTCTCATACGTATAATCACACACAGGAAAACGCCATCGATACTTGCCAAAATATAGAAGGATAAGAAAACGAATACAAATACACCCATCCTTGGGGAGTTATACAAGTACAAATACATAAACTTGACAAGTTAAAATGTATTATTTTAACTAATATTCCAAAATTCATAAATATAATTCAAGTTAAAATATTTATTATTTTAACAAATAATTATATAACTTGGAATAATATTAAGGACACAAAGAAATGTAACTCAAAGACACTAATTAACACTAAGTCAAGGCACGACCCGCTCGTCTAATAGATCGTAGTACGTTGTAGGTAGTCGTGCACACTAGTAGCAGCTTGAGTTACGTCGGATTGAAGAACGCAAAACAGTGAGTTCATGTCCCCCTTTTCTCTTAACTATTTTCGGATTTATAACTCTCGGGGGTGGAATACATGTTACGAATGTTTAAATGGTATGATTTGGCTATGAAATGAACTATTAGATCATGTGAGCATAGATTGAATTTGAAATGCCATTAACTCTCATAATAAATATGGACGAATGTTAGATCTAACGGGTACGGCCGAGCCCCACTCATGGTCCTTATGTGACCACTTGAGTGCTTTGGTGTCCCAGTCGAGGTAAATCGACAACGGTCAAGGGTAAAATTGACACAGTCAAGGTAAATTGACACAGTCGAAGGGATATTCGACACAATCGAGGGAAATCGACGAGGGTATAAGCCTACTCATATTGAGTACTCCCTATGTCTTCACATGCATTAATGTCCTTGCAGAACATTAATTTGATCTGTTCATAGATACTTTTCATACATGTTTTCAAAGGAGTCTCTCAAACGTTTACAAGTCTATCAGTATTTAAGCAAAACGTATGAACTCGCTCAACTTTTGTTGATGTTTTCCAAAACTACATGTATTTCAGGTAACACAGTCGGATCTTGGGCGCGAGTGTTGTTTCTAGAAGTAAATTCCAAGTTTAGGTGCCATCCACTTTTGTTGGCTTGTAACTAAGTCAAGGTTGTGTTGTTTGAAACTTAAATGGCTAGTGTTTGTAATAATTTAAACTTAATGAATGGATGAACATCATTTTGATCATATAGTTGTTTATTATGATTGAATGCAATGATATTGAACAAGTCACACGTCATACGCTTCCGCAAAAGTCAGGGTGTGGCAACCACTACCTCATTGCTTGGCCATGGATTTATAAAAAAAAAATTAGCCAAGGATTTATAAATTAGATAATTAACTACAACCAATTAGTAATGATTGTTTGTGCCTTAACCAGTGGCGAAGCTTGAAAATTTCCACCAGGGGGTCGGAAGTCACCGGACTTAAAAATTCTATATAAGTAAATTTTATTTTATAAAACCGAGGGGGTAGAAAACGTATATACCTAAAAAATTATATACGAAACGTACATACATAACACTACTAAGCGAAAAGTTCGGGGGGTCGGACCCCCCCCCCCCCCCGACCCCTTGAAAGCTACGCCCCTGGCCTTAACAACGGACTCTTTTATTAGAATTTGGTTTATTGATACTTAATCCACACTACATGAGTATATTACGTATAAGAAAACTTTTGGTGTAATTAAAAGTCTTAAGTAATTTAAATTCCAAATTGGAGGTGGTTAACTTACCCTTAATGAATGGTTTAGATAAGTGGGAACTCATCTTTTAGAAACTTACTTAAACATTACATTAATCTTGATAGTTGATAGATTTTAGTCTTTGTTTTAGAAACATACGTAACCAATACATTAATCTTGATAGTTGGTTGATTTTAGTCTTTGTTTTAGATACAGTTGCCAACATGAAGACGTTAATTGACTTTGGAACACGGTATTAGAAAATTTAATTAATGAACCTAATCTATCTTTTCTAAACCAGCATGAATGCATATCTGATTAGGGTGGGCGGGACACCACTCGAATATCCCTTAGGGTGTGCATGGGTCGGTTTGGGTTGGTTTTGACCAAAAACCATAACCATAACCGCGATGTTGATTATTGGATAACCATAACAATAACCGATCGGTTATGGTTGTTATGGTTATTCGGTTTTGATGGTTATAGCGGGTCGGTTATGGGTGGTTAACCGTGTATTTAACTTAGCTAAAAATAGCTTAATTTTTTTAATATGGAATAAATTGTTATTGCATATTTGTATATATTAATATATTACATAGTATTAAAAAATACATATAATATATAATATTAATACCAATTATTATCGAATATTCAAATAAAGTGATATGATACATTCCATAAATTCAAATAAACATTCAATCAAAACCACAAAATAATATGAAAAACCATAAGTACTAAAAATCATTAGTCAAAAACATCAAAAAGTAATTTACTTATTATCACAATATAAATATAGCAAGCCGAAATTATTTACTGCTTTAAAACATCAAATATTAAAAATATGGTGAAAAGTCATAAATCATACAAAAATTTATTACATGTCGGTTCGGTTATGGTGGGTATGGAAAAAATGATAACCATAACCGACCCGCTACTTTCGGCTTTCAAAAAAACCATTAGCCGACCCACCGGTTTTTTATTTGGTTCGGTTTTTTCGGTTCGGTTTTTTCGATTAATTCGGTTATGGTTCGATTAATTCGGTTTTTTTACACACCCTTACGGGTTATTTTGTGACCAGTGACCACAGGAACACCACCGCCACCCTTTTTGGTAGGCCTGCGGGTTGTGGCTCCGGGTATCACTCACCAAAGAAAGTAATTCATAATGTGACCGTTGTTTGGTCAAATTTGACCGTCAGCACAAAATAAAAATTTTGTTTTACCCCGTTTGAATACATTATCTCACATTTTTATTTTTTACACACCAACTCTACAACCATTTATAAGATGGATAATGATGGAAAATTATATGTTCCACACGATGATTACGATGATATATTCTCTACCGATAGTGCCCTCCAATTTCTTATGGATGTTGTCGCCCAATCCGAAGACGAAGACACAACAACATCTAAAAAAAGATATACGGCATGATCGCGAAAAAGGTCACCAAATTCTAATGGAAGATTATTTCGTTGGCAATCCAAGATACAAAATGAAGCAACGTTTCCAGCAAGTATCGAAGGGATAGAGAAGCAAAACATGAATGGTTTTAAGAGGGTCTAAAAGCAAAATGAAAATACACATTTCCGATAATGTCCTTTCGGAGTTGCAAGATGCAAACACACATTTCCGACGTCGATTTTCATCTTGTGGAATATCTTAGAACTCTAGATCTAACCTACCTCCTCGAGTCGAATAAGGAGTAGTTCAATTTTATCCATGTATTTTTTTTATGTTTTTGTATTTTGGTGTTTTCTTATTTGAATTATGAAATGTTTTAGTTTCGATGAAATTATAGTTTTATTTTTGTTTTAAGTATATAATATTTTTTTATTTAAAAAATGATTTAGTGGAGTTGAAAGGAGTTGTACCACTAATTAGGGTAGTTTAGGGTAGAGGTGTACAAATCGGGTTTTTTCAAAAATCGGTTTCGGTTATTAACCGGTTTCGGTTTTTTCACCCAAAATAAAAACCGGTTTTTTTTATAACCGGTTCCGGTTACTAACCGGTTTTTGAGGTCCAAAACAATAACCGGTATAACCGGTTGGGACCGGTTTTTTAATAACCGGTTCGGTTAATAACCGGTTTTTGAAGTCAAGAATAGTAACCGGTATAAAAACCGGCGGTTAAAAAAAACCGGTTATAAAAAAACCGGTTTCGGTTTTTTTTCCGGTTTCGATTCTAAAACCAGTTTTTTTGTACACCTCTAGTTTAGGGTAGGTTTAAAGTGGCCAAATCTCAGCGCTTATAACACCCTTCATAATTACACGCCCCATAACCCTAGGTTTACTCGTCCGGTAGTTAATTCGTTGCAACCATTATTTTCCTCATAATTGGATTTGCTTTCTTTTAGTTAATGTTATCATATCAAAGTTTTTCATCAAGACTAGGTAGTGATGGCGCCGATGGCTTTATAGCCTAGTGGCATCTTGGGGGTGAGATAAGACTTTGGGACCAATAGATCCTGGATTCGATTCCTACAAGGGGGTTTTCCCATATTTATTAGGTTTACTCATGAATTGGTGTATAGGCATTATGCCTAGTGGAGATGGATATGATCCGGTGGTTCCGCTGGTGGTACGATGATACTCCAGTTATCCAAATTTGTCGTTCAAAAAAAAAAAAAAAAAACAAGATACTGATGTCTGATGGCGACTTATTAGTTGATCTTGTGTTGTTCTCTGAGTTCAGCTAAACTAATTACTTGTCATTACCCTTTGTTATTATCTGATTAGATCACACCTTTCAAAAAAAAAAAAAAAAACAAGATGCTGATGTCTGATTGCGACTTATTAGTTGATCTTGTGTTGTTCTCTGAGTTCAGCTAAACTAATTACTTGTCATTATCCTTTGTTATTATCTGATTAGATCACACCTTTCATTATATGTCTTTTAGTATTTAGTAATGGTTAGTAATTGAATTTTTATAAATTCATAACTTGATCATCACACTTTAGACACATCAAGTTTTTAGCTTCCTTGTTGGATAACAATGATTTGTAAAAATGATCCTCTTTATTTGTTTCTTTTTTCAACAAAACCAACACCATAAAATTCATAAAAAAATATTTGATCAAAAGTGTTGTCACTATCGTTTATTTGTATTATCATGTATTTTCTATACAGTTTCTTGTTTCGTTTATTTGTATTATCAATGATAATTTATAGAAAATACATATGATAATTTATCATGTATTTTCTATACAGTTTCTTGTTTCTTTTCTTATAAATAATATTTAAACTGCATTGACGATGACTTACGAAATCTGAGTCAATGAATAGTTATGGTACTTTTGATCTGGATAACGTCTATTTTAGAATTTCGAAAGGCTTACGTAATGGGAGTTACGCAATATGTAAAAGTCATGGCCTCTTAATTAAAACAATTTGCATAAACCTTCAAATTTAGAGTTTTTTTTTTTTTTAAAGATTTGATTATTATTGTTTCTTATTCCATACTACATCTATTATAATTTTATTATTATTTTATACATAAATACACATTTACAACCAAATTACTTTTTAAATTACAGTGGATACGAATTAGTAAGTGTATACTTTCAACATAAGTGTAATGGGGCGTGTAATCCCCAATTCACGCCTTCTTACGCCATCCTACATCACCCTGGGACGTTTTTAGACCATGTGTAGTCATAAAGCCCCTTAGGAGGCGTTATGCGACAAGTGGCGAAATGCATAAGAGAGGGGCTTTATGAGACTTTATATAACTTGAGTGTGTAGTGGGGATATATATATATATATGTATGGGGCTTTATATATATGTATGTATATATGTGTGTGAATGGGGAAGAAAGGGCCACGTCGTTATGCTCTTCGCGAGGACTCAAATTGACCAGCCCATAACGCCGGCCGTAGTGGTGTGGTGCGGCGCTATGGGTGTTTTTGCCGTGATATGAAGCCCCACTACGGGTGGCCTTAGGGCTTGAAATGCCAAAGGCGTTTTCACAATCACACTTCTTGCTCACACATCCCTACACCTTTCATCTCCATTATTGGCTGATTTTTTTAAATAATAATTAAGTACTCATTGTAGGGGCATGAACCATTAGACCAATGGGTATGGGCTTCGTTAGAGGGTCGTCCCCCCCCCCCCCCCCCTTAGCCACGTCGCACACCGCCCCCTTGGGGCCCGGCACGGCACTTTCGTCAGAATTGTAACGTTGGAGACGGGCCTGCTTTGTGTGGGGTCCAATGAATATTGCCGTTGAAACGGCTAGTTAAAAAAAATCATTTAATTTAAAACATTTATAAATACTCACATATTTATTCACTTTTATACCAAAATTCACCCACTTTCTCCAAACAACTCCCACATTTTTATACAAAATACCCACATAATCTTCTCTAAAAAATACACCATGTCATCTTCTTCTTCATCGGGTTCGACGGACACCATGGAAGCCGTAAATTTTTTTATAAACAAGGTGGTAGAGGCGACACAAATAATTTTGGTAGAAGAAGAGGAGGAGGAGGTTTCGTCACAACCACGAAACAGGAACCCACACATCGAGCGAGACCGAGAAAGTTAGTGATATTTTTATTCTTATATTTATATTCTTATAAATTTATGAGTAAAATGCAATTTGCGTCCCTGTGGTATGTCCCAAACATCAACTTGAGCCCCTAAAAACATTTTTTTGCATTCTGAGCCCCTGTGGTATTCATTTCATAACACTTTGAGTCCCTGCCGTCAGGTTGACTGTTAGAGGCAGGGGTAAGATCGTCTTTTTGCATATATTAATAACACTTTGCGTCCCTATGGTATGAGTGAAATATCAACCTGAGCCCCTAAATTCTTTTCTTGGTTTTTTGTTAAGAAATCTAGTAATTAAATTTATACTATATATAACAAATTATTAAAGCCTAAATTGTATATTAAATGTAAACTTTTTATACATACAATACAGAGACAAAACGTCATACCAACTTCGTAGAGTTGACGGAACTTACAGACTCGATAACAAAAGACCGTAACATACAATACAGAGACAAAACGTCATACGACCACAAGCAATTGTGGATTTTTACTGACGGGTGCACTTCGGGAAACTGATCCAGATATGAATGAATATAACCCCAGTGTATCTAATTACATATCTGCCACTTGGGTTATATTCATTCATATCAATCACTTCCTTATGTGCACCGCATCTTCTAGGAGGTTGTCAAGTGTTCTCGCCTTCGTAGTTGGTGTTTTGCGTATCTTTACATCCGCAGCCATTCTGTACACCAAAACACATTCAAACCAAAACACATTCTGTACAATAAAAATCAAACCAAAAATCCATTCAACCCTAAACCCACAAGAATCTGTACAAACCAAACCAAAACACATTCTGTTGATACCCTAAACCCTAAACACATTCAAACCAAAACACATTATGTACATCCGATCAGTTCTTAATACTCAGTTGATACCCTAAACCCTAAACACATTCAAACCAAAACACATTGCTACCCTAAACCCTAATCCATTCAAACCAACACTATGTTTTGATGCATTTTGAACAAGAATCAAACCAAAAAATCCATTCAACCCTAAACCCACAAGAATCAAACCAAAAATCCATTCAACCCTAAACCCTAACCCCAAATAACACATTCAAATCATCAAATCAAAACCAAAATACCCAAATAACTGTTATCATCGAATCAAACAAAAACCAAAAATCAAAATGAGGAACACATTCAATCCTCTGTTTTTCAGCCTCTGTTTTTCACCGAAAATCAACCCTCTGTTTTTCACCCAGAATCAAACCCAAAATCAAACCCATAATCAACCCAAAATCAAACCCAGAATCAACCCAAAATCAAACCCAAAATCTGTTTTTCACCCTCTGTTTTTCATCGAATGTAACCCAAAATCAACCCAAAATCAAACCCAGAATCAACCCTCTGTTTTTTCACAATATAAACACATAAACACACCGAATGACCAATATGAGGATGAAGATGAACCTGATCTGTTCGATGAAGATGAAGATGATATGTTCGATGTTCGATGAAGATGATGAAGATGATCTGTTGATCTCTTCGATGAAGATGATGATGATGATCTTGGGAGTTGGGAGAGGAGAGTTGTTGATGATGATGATATTGGGAGTTGGGAGCGACTGTTGATGGTGATAATGAAACTGGTCTGCTTTAAGTGTAGATATTAAAGGGTGGGGGGTATTATGGACTTTTCACAACTGGCAAACGGTCAAACTGACGGAAGACTGACGGCAGGGACTCATACTGTTATGAAATGAATACCACAGGGGCTCAGAATGCAAAAAAATGTTTTTAGGGGCTCAAGTTGATGTTTGGGACATACCACAGGGACGCAAATTGCATTTTACTCTAAATTTATTCTTAATTTTTTAAGTTTATGTTTTTAGTCTTATTTTTTTAATTATAAGTTGTATATATATTTTGTTATCTTGTAGGTGCTAACCAAAGATTAATCGTTGATTACTTTGCCGACGAGCCGCTGTACTCGGAGGCTATTTTTAGACGCCGTTTCAGAATGAGTCGTCGACTTTTCTTACGTGTCGCCGACGATTTAGCCGCTTATCACCCGTTTTTTACCATGCGACCCGATGCTAGAGGCAAAATGGGCTTCACCACCTTACAGAAATGTACTGCGGCGATTCGTCAACTTGCTTATGGGACGACAGCCGATTCTTGGGACGAATACTTAAAGATGTCCGAAAGAACTGCTAGAGAATGTTTATACAAGTTTTGCAAATTTGTGGTGAAGCTCTACAACCAAAAATATTTGCGAAAACCGAATCACAATGACGTTTAAAATTTGTATCAACACCACCAAGCAAGGCACGGTTTTCCAAGCATGCTCGGGCGCATTGATTGCATGCATTGGCCATGGCGGAATTGTCCTACCGCTTGGCGAGGAATGTATACGCGAGGCGATCAGGGACATCCAACAATAATTCTAGAAGCTGTTGCGTCTCAAGACCTATGGATTTGGCATGCTTTCTTTGGTATTCCTGGTTCGAATAACGACATCAACGTTCTACAAAATTCGGAGGTTTTTGACATTGTTATAAAAGGGGTTGGTCCTGATACGAGTTTTACATTTTCGGGCGTGGAGTACAGACGCGGGTATTATCTTGCCGATGGAATATACCCACAATACTCTACAATAGTTAAAACGGTTAGGCATCCTGCGGATGAAAAAAGAAAGAAATTTGCCAAGCTTCAAGAAGCGGCTAGAAAAGATATTGAACGGTGTTTTGGGGTTCTCCAACAAAGATGGCATATTATTGAAAACCCAGCACGCGCTTTTACACCCAAAACGTTGCGATACTGTATGTATGCTTGTATTCTGCTGCATAACATGATCCTCGAAGACGAAGGACATGCAATTTGTGAGTATGACGAGAACGCGGTGGAGGAGAATAATGTTCCGGTTAGCGGAGAACAACACGATTTGAACAGGTTCTCGTTACATAACGATTTCACACATGTCAATCTTCAATCGGACTTGATCGATCACATTTGGAGTCTCGGAGAAAACAACGCGTAGTTTTTTTATTTATTTGTAACTTTAGGCTTTTTTTAATTTAAGTTTAGGTTTTTTTTTAATGTTACTATAGGTTTTTTTTTAATGTTACTTTAGGGTTTTTTTTTAAATGTAACTTTTTTTATTTTTATTTAAATGTAACTTTTTTTTATTTTTATTTAGTTTGTTTTAATTAATATGGCAAAAAATAAATAATAAAAAAATAGGGGAGGAGCATCCACCACACCCTTGGATAGTCTCCAAGGGGATGGTCCTCCCCCCATGCTTATGTGGCGCATATGTGGAGAATAGTCGATAGTCCCTTTGGAGACTATCCTCCCCATACCCAATGGTCTTACACCCATTTCATCTTCATAATGTCTCATGTAATGATTAAGACTTTTTTAATGCCTTTTATTCATTACTTTTCATATTTTTTTCTCCTCATTGGCTATTACTCTAGAAATGTCCATTTCTTTTCATGTCTCTATAATGTCCATTATGCATGGCCTTAGGGTGAACACAGATAAATATGGCATGTAAATTGTATCCTATTGGTCACCTTTCTTACCTAGAGACACGCGGGCTAATAGATGCGTAGCAGTGGGTTGGGAAGGTACGCCGAGAGAGGAACTAGAGTAGCGGATAGCGAGTTGAGCTAGCAGAGTGTCATTTTCCTTTTTTGGTAGACACCTATGCTAGACATGATCATCTGGTATCAAGATGATGCATGCCTTGATCGTGAGACACATATAATTGATCGAAAATTAGGTAAACGCGCAAGTGATTATGCTTTGTATAAACATAAATAGTGAAAGAAATAAGTATGACTTTAGACACGTGGTTTTGTCTTTTTTTTTTTTTTTTTTTTTTTTTTATGCTAATAAAGTGTTATGTTTTGCACCTGGTTGTCTTAGGATCCTGTAAAAATGACACTTTTCGTGAGAAGTGTAAAAAGACATAAGAATTGATATGTAGACATCATGTTTTGGACTTGGTCATAATGTTTTGGTTTGTTTTAGCAAGAAAAACACGAAGCATAACAATTTAAGACATAATGCAATGAATTTTAGGTTTAAAAATTAAAAACTATGCTAACTTGCCAAGAACGTTAAGTAGTGTGTTTTTTGTTGTTTTTTTAAATTTAATGCCCATAATACATTGCATTGTGTTTTAAATTGTTATGTTTGGTATTTTTCTTACTAAAACAACCCAAAACATCATGCCTAAGTCCGAAACATGATGCCTACATGTCAATTTCTATGTATTCTCACACTTCTCACGAAAAAAAAGTCTTTTTACAGGAACCTCACCCGCACCTAGTTTATAAAATCTTCACGATAAAATTTATTGGATAATTTATGAAGATAAAATCATCCAATAATTTAGCACAAACTTTAAAAATATTGTTTATCTGTGTATTGAAGCTTAAAGAAGGGAGTTGGAATATAAGAATATTAAACATAAATAATGTAATAGAAACACAATATGTACCATCTCAAAATATATATACATTTTAAGTTATATATTAAAAAAGATAAAGAAATGTGACCAAGAAAATGTGACCAAAAATTTCCATGTTTATAAGTATTATAAGTCATCATCCATGTTCTAGCACGCGGTTGCTTCTACCGAAACCAAATTGAATATTCCGGTGTTTTGGTATGAGTTTTAACAAATTATATATTATTAACTAAAATAATTAGGCCGGAGGGTATAGTTGGAGCCTCTTAATAGCTCTATTGTGAAACCTCATCACGTAGGCGAATACGTAGGATAAGGGCTGCATTGCATTTTCTGAATAGAGCCCCTGGTATAGTTTGGAGCCCCCGTAATCATTACTTAATAATTATTTTTATGTATTTTTAGATATACTCAAACGAAATAATAAATAAAATTACTCCCAAATAATAAAAATAAAATACAATTTAAGCAGCTAAAAAAAGGAGTGAATTTCAAGAATTTTCCTTTATCTTTATACCCATTTTCAGGCGTTGTCATTTATGTTTAAAATTGATGAGTTTTGTACTTTATGTTTTCAAATCATACACGTTTTGTCCTTTAACCATAATCCAGTTAGATTTTTCTGTCAAATTTGGTCATGTGCAATGCACATGAGGGTAAAATTGTCTTTTCACCCTATTCTTTTAAAATACATATAAAAGAAAAAAAATATTATATATCATAACAAAAGCCCTCTTCTTCCCCAAATCAATCCCATTTCAAAACTTTAATTTCTCTCAAACAACCTGCAACATGACTACCAGATCTTGAATTCATGACTGCCATATCTTGTAAATCATCATCAATCAAGAACCAATAATCATAAAACAAAAAAGTTGTGTCCATTTTGACCTCCTACAAACCTGCCACATCTCACCCCTTTCAATTCTCTCACTAACTCACTTAAGATCCATTTCCCCCAATTTCATCCACCACCACCACCATGACAGACGCACCGGAAAACCAACAACCATCGTCAACACCGTCGCAACCACCATCACCACACATCCACCCACGTAGCGAGCCATTCGAGCACGGCCTCATCCCCTTACAAAAACTCTTCACTGACGGAACACAAACCCTAACCTCCATCCGCGACAAATTCCTCCAATCTCCACCACCAAACCACCGCGTTAACTCCGCCGCTGTCTCTGAACACCTCCAGATGTCACCGGAACACGCTCGCCTCGTTATCGATACGATTGCGTCCGTTCTGTACGCCGATTTAGATCCACTTGCTGTTGCAAAGGCGGATGAGGTGGATTATGTAGGTGTTAGTGTGTATGATCTAATAATTTTTTTGTTTATACAGTCGTATAAGCAGTTGCTTCCTCGAGGTCATAAGGATTCCGCTGCTGTTGCGGAGTTAACAGAGAAAACTAACAAACAATCAAACATCAGTCATGAATTCAAGATCTGGCAGTCATGTTGCAGGTTGTTGGAGAGAAATTAGGGTTTTGAAATGGGATTGATTTGGGGAAGAAGAAGAAGGCTTTTTATATGATATATAATATTTTTTTTCTTTTATATGTATTTTTAAAGAACAGGGTGAAAAGACAATTTTACCCTCATGTGCATTGCACATGACCAGATTTGACAGAAAAATCTAACTAGGTTAGGGCTAAAGGACAAAACGTATATGATTTGAAAACATAAAGTACAAAACTCATCAGTTTTAAATGTAAAGGACAGTGCCTGAAAATGGATATAAAGATAAAGGACAAATCTTGAAATTCACTCTAAAATAAATAAACCCGGGTTTAAAAAAATAAGAAAATTAGATGACCCAAATAATTAAAAGTATACTGCTAGTCGTCATCGTTGTCGTTATTTAGCATGTGATCCATCTAAAGATGTTCGACCAAATCCGATCGAAGATCTAAATGTATCTCTCCTTCGTATCTTAAGGCAAATTTCTTCTTTCTTGGCATAGGTTAGGATTGGGTTTTTCGGCTGCATGGTTTCATCATATTCAAGACAAATGACTCGACCCGAGTCCTCCAAAATTGTCACACCCCAACCGATGACGGAAACATTGGAGTGAGACGAACGAGATTGCTCAAAAACTTCATAACATTATGTGGCAATAATTAATTCAAAACTGATTTTGTTTTATAACAATAAATTGTCAATTACATCATGAAAATCAAAGTACAACATTGAAAAACAAATATGACAAAGTTCAACAAAATAAAGTAACCAAACTGATACCTAAAGAATCCCCACCCCTTCGCACCGTAAGACACAGGTTGTATACCACTAGTTTTATATGTATATGTATCAATTAAAATATTTGAGTAAACTGCCATTTTGGTCCCTAAGGTTTGGTCACTTTTGTCATTTTAGTCTAAAACTAAAACTTTTTAAATCTGGGTCTATGTGTTTTCACTTTTATTGCCATTTTGACCCAAAAGTGAAATCAGTTGATATTTGTCTAATAAAATCCTGTTATTTTGTCCTTTTCTTCAGGGGCAAAATGGTCAATATAGTTTTATTATAACACACTGTTAGGGCATGGATTTTATGCTAAGGATCATCTATCCTGAGACTGGGCATGGATCACGGATCCTTAACGGATGATGCAGGGAGTCTGAGGATCCAGGATCCTTAACATTACTTATGATTTCTAACAATTGTCACGTTTTTAATGTTTATACGCAGATAATGGACGTAGTGGACTAAATCTCAGCTAGAATCTTGGGAATATTCGTTCAAGATGCCACACATGTGCTATTTTCACAATGGTCATGGGTAATGAACGTGAGAGCTTCCATATTTTTCGCAAAGTTAGTTGTTAGCAGGTCTACCTATTATTTTAGGGGATATTGAGCTGGTAGAACACACTTTTTTTCGACAACACCTCTGTTACTCGCTCACACACACACACACATACACACACTAGAATTCCTTGTAACAAACTCAATATTTTCCAAAGTTGTAACCTTTTTTGTGCAATACATTCGGTGATCGGTAGTTTCCATCACCCGAGGTTTTTTATGCCGGATATCTCATAAAGATCAAGGGTTTTTTCCTCGTATAAGTCTTTGTGTTCTTCATTGTTCACATTACACTTTCGTTCATACATTCATTCATTCAATTGTTCAATTAATCAAGCATCTAACCTCACAAAAATCTGATTTGGTTATATTATCCTTGTGTGATTTTTGACCAAAACAGTTTGGCGTCCACCGTGGGGCAATTGGTGCTTCAATTCTGAAGATTTTGTTCATTTCATTCATTTCTGTGCGTTACCTTCAACCACATGGCTTCTCAGGGAAAAACTACTTCAAGTTCCATATGAAAGGATACATGCAACAGCAGGACGAAACTAATGACAGGATCCTTCGAGAAATTGATGAAATCAAGAAATTGAAAAGATCAGCGGAGGATCACTCTCCATTGGTGCCTAGATCACTGGATTTCGGTACTCCAGCCACAACTGTCCAGCGTTCCACAGCATCAGGGAGGATAATCGAGTATACACTATGGATCATCGGCAATGACACAGGCTCAAGGATCCTACATCCAGCCTTCAGGATCCTCTCTTCAGCCTTCAGGATCCTCCTTCCAGCATCAAGGATCCTTCTCCAGTTCAGGAGAATACATGGGGACGCAGTCAGTTCAAGGATCGTACTCTCAGTATCCAGGATCCTCGAATCAGGTTCAGGGATCCTCATCCCAGGCTCACGGATCCATGGATTATCCTCCAAGACCCCTAGTTTCGGTATATCAAGGATCCAACATCTTTCAGGATCAAGGATCCTTAAGGAGTGTACAACCCAGAAGCTCAGAGATTCATTTGGGAGACTTTATACCTATGCAAACTATTGCATCATATGGTCCCTCAATCATACCAGAATCACATCAATATGGATTCACATCAGGAATCCCAACCTTGAATCCATCAGGAGGTAACACTTTAAATACTTCTCATAATGCTAACCATGGCTTTGTGCAGGAACAAGGAATCAACCAAGCTATGGCAAGGGTGTTGCAAAAACTCAAGGATATGATATCCAGTGTCCCAGGAGTGGTTAAGCCCATTCCTGAGATTCCGGATGGGAGTCACAAGATATCTCGTTTTGCACCACCTATTTGTGATGCAGAGATACCAAAGAGGTTTCAAACACCAAACATGAAGTTGTATGATGGCACAACTGATCCAGAAGAGCATGTAGCTCAATACAGGGAGAGAATGGAGATCAATCCCATTCCTGAAAGGTTGAAAGAAGCATGTCTATGCAAGGGTTTCGGATCCACACTGACAGGATTAGCTCTTAAATGGCTGCTAAGTCTTCCCCCTTACTCTATTACTTCATTTGCTAATCTAGTTAATTTGTTTAATAGCCAATTTTCATGTAGTAGGAGATTCGAACGTTTAACTAGTGATTTATATAGGGTAACCCAAGGTCATAATGAATCATTAAGGGATTACATAACTAAATTTAGTAGAGAATCCTTAGAAATCCCTAACTTAGATATTGCTACTGCTATTGAAGCTTTTAAAATGGGTTTACTTAAGGATTCTCAGTTCTATGATGATATTGTTATGACGCCTTGCAGGAACTTAGATGAGGTAAGGAACAGGGCCCTTAGGTTCATCCGTTT
The DNA here is from genome assembly GCA_030545235.1 of Helianthus tuberosus. Lineage (NCBI taxonomy): Eukaryota > Viridiplantae > Streptophyta > Magnoliopsida > Asterales > Asteraceae > Helianthus > Helianthus tuberosus. Next base: position 186,560,716 of record CM060382.1, on the reverse strand, counting down.
AGAGGATGACAAAAGGATCCAGGAGAGATTGTCAGGATCCTCAGAGCAAAACAAACAAGGATCCTATTTCAAGAATAATTGATCCAGGCAATACTCCAAGCATGACAACCAGAATGTGCATGCTGTGAAACAAGCGGAAGATGATGAGGATTATCCTCCTATTTCTGAATATTGTTTTTCTGTTGATAATAGTGAACTAATCCTTGCTATGCAGAATTTAGGTGACAAGGCTAGGTGGCCAAGGAAGAATGACAAACCGCCTGCTACCAAAGACAAATCGAAATGGTGTGCTTACCGTGAGGATTTTGGTCATCTCACAGATGAGTGCATAGCATTAAGGAAGGAGATAGGTTATCTTTTGAGCAAAGGATACTTGAAGGAGTTGCTTGGAAGGAAAAAGTCAAGGATCCAGGATTCTGAGAAAATTCCTGAAAAAGCTCCTCCACTACTAGTTAATGCTCAAACCATCCACTTCATCTCTGGAGGTCCTGATATCCGTGGGACTTCATTCTCAGCAGCTAAGAGACATGCAAAGGAAACAAATATGGAGAATGGGGACAGACCTTTTCGGACCTCCATCCTTACCCAGCAGAAAGTGATATCCTTTGATGAGGATGACCGTGTGGACATTCAGGATCCTCATCACGACTGTTTAGTTATTTCATTATTTATCTCTAACCATTTTGTTTGCAGGATTCTCATTGATGGGAGAAGCTTGGTGAACATAATCCAGTTGGATATTCTCAAAAGAATGAATATTCCTGAATCTGACATTGTCCCAGGATCATCTGTCCTTGTGGGATTCAGTGGAGAGACAAAGAATACATTGGGGGACATCAAACTTCCTATCTATATAGAGGGAGTAAATTCTGTTAAAATTTTTTGTGTTATTGATTGCTTATCTTGCTGTAATGTTATCCTTGGCAGGACATAGATACACGATATGAAGGCAGTCCCTCTCAACATATCATCAATGTGTCAACTCTATGGGGTGTGGTGAAGATAGAGAGTGATCAGCAGGAGGCAAAGAACTGTTACACTTCTTCAATGAAACCGGCCTCCAAGGAGCAAGACGTCATGGAGGCAAGAGAGCAAGACGTCAAGGATATTCTGTTGAACCCAAAGGATCCTGAATCCAAAATTTTTATAGGATCCGGGATCCTAGACAGTATTGAGTAGGATTTAATATCCTTCTTGAAAAGAAGATAGTCTACCTTTGCTTGGAAACATGAAGACATGGCAGGTATATCTAAGGATGTTATTACTCACAAACTTGGTATTGACAGGTCTTTCAAGTCAATACACCAAAAAAAAAGGAGGAAATTTGCACCCGAAAGAATTGCCATTATCCAAGAAGAGGTAGACAAATTGCTCCAGGCAGGTAAGACATATTGAGAACGAATAAGAAATTTGAGTGGACTGATAAGCATGAAGCTGCACTCAAGGCTCTTACGGATTATCTATCCTCAGCACCAGCCCTGATGAAACCAGAAAATGGAGAATCATTATCCTTATACTTAGCTGTTTCAGCTAAAGCAGTAAGTGCGGTCCTAGTTAAGGATCATGAAGGCTCTCAACATCCGGTATACTATGTAAGTAAAAGTCTACTTGATGTTGAGGCCAGGTATTCTCATTTAGAGAAATTAATTCTTGATTTAATTATGGCTTCCGCTAAACATAGAGATTATTTCGAAACTCACACTATTATTATGAAAGCTAACTTTCCTATTAAGAATGTTCTCAGGAAACCTGAAATGTCAGGTAGAATGGCAAAGTGGATAGTCAAGCTTAGTGCATATGACATTAAGTATGAACCCAGGAGTGCCATCAAGTCCCAAGCTTTAATTGACTTTGTGGCTGATTTCAGTAGTGATCTACAAAGGGAAGCCGAATTAGAAGTTCAACAACTTGAGAAGACCAAGGATCCTTGGACACTCTTCACGGATGGAGCTTCAAATGTTAAAGGAACTTGACAAGACACACTACTAAAATCGCCACAGGGGGACATTATACCCCAATCCATTGCTTGTGAATTTCAAACCACCAATAATGAGGCTGAATATGTGGCCTTGATAGCAGGTTTGCAATTAGCTAAGAATATGAGGATCAGGTATCTTTAAGTATTCGTAGATTCCCTATTAATTAATAATCATTATAATGGTTCCTATACTGTTATAGGTGAAAAACTAATCAAATACCTAGAGGTAGTCAGGAAACTGCCCGATTCTTTTGCTTTTTTCAGTTTAACACAGGTACCTAGAGAAGATGCAGAAGCTGACGCTCTAGCTAACCTTGGATCATCCCTAAAGATGCCAGAAGATGTAAAGATACCTATCATCCATGTTTTGTCTCCTGAAATTGAGGAAACTGAAGTAATGGAGATAGTGGAGGACGCCGCAATTGTACCTAGTGATGATGCGCAGTCAAATTCAGGATCCCGGATCCTTCCAATTCTGAACTATATCCATAGTGGGGAAATTCCCACAGAGGAAAATCCTAGAGCCTTCAAGACTAAGGTATCGCAATTCACATTATTAAATAACATCTTATATAAAAGGTCTCTTGCAGGTCCATATTTAAGATGCATTGAGGATCCATAAATTCAAGAAGTTTTAAAGGATTTTCATGAAGGAGACTGTGGAAATCCCACTACGGGCAGAGCACTATTTTCAAAGATCCTCAGAATAGGATATTATTGGCCCACAATGAAGAAGGATGCTGTGGAATATGCAAAAAAAATGTGATGCTTGTCAAAGACACAGTAATATCCTACATCAACCGGCAGAACCTCTGCATCCTATATCCTCTTCTTGGCCATTCATGAGATGGGGAATGGACATAGTTAGCAAGCTTCCTAAGGCACCAGGAGGAAAAGCATCCGTGATCCTGAAGGAAATGCTGAAAGCCTGACTCAAGACCTGGATACCATAGAAGAACTCATGGATTTGGCAAGGATAAGGTTGGCTAGCTCTCAACAAAGAGTAGCTGGAGCTTACAACAAGAATGTCAGGGTCAGAAGGTTTCAAGTTGGTGACTTGGTATTAAGGAAAGCATTCCAAAATACCACAAATCCTGCTGATGGCAAGCTAGCACCAAAGTGGGAAGACCCTTACCTAATTGAAGCTGAAGCAGGAAAGGGGGCATATCGTTTGTTAACAATGGATGGTGATCTCCTACCAAGAGCTTGGAATGTTGTTCATCTCAAAAAATACTTTAAGTAAGAAGGATCAGGGATCCTCAGCGATACCAGTATTCTGATTAAGGATCCAGGATCCTCAAAGGATATATGATTATGTATTTGGTAACACATTACTTTCATTTTCATTCGTTTTATACTTATTACTTATCACAAGTCAAAGATGTTAAACATTTAACATCTATTTTCGTGAAGTCTAAGCTTTTGCAGAGTTGTTATCATTTTACAGAAGATCAAAGTGGTTGGCCAACTCTCCAAAGTTTTTGGGCTTGTCCCCAGTTTGTTGGGCTTGTCCCCAGTTTTGGGCTTGTCCCCAGTTTAAGGTATCTACTACCTTCTACGAATCAGGTTCTTACATCTTCTCCCGTTGTGCACGATTATCCTGATGCAGTTAAAGGCAATGGGACCAGTACTTGCCTTAGGGGCTGACAATTTCATTGTACTGGCTGTATTTAGGATCCTAAGTATAATGATAGACGTACCATACATCTGTTCCTAAGGTTTCTAACGTTTTCACGTTAGCTAAGGTTTCGGCATTTTCATGTCGCTCACCTTTGGATAGTCACCAGTTTGGGCCATACTCCAGTTTACACAAGTTTATTTGGGCTTGTCCCCAGTTATTTGGGTTTGTCCCCAGTTTGTTGGGCTTGTCTCCAGTTATTTGGGTTTGTCCCCAGTTTGTTGGGCTTGTCCCTAGTTTATTTGGGTTTGTCCCCAGTTTATTTGGGCTTGTCCCCAGTTATTATGGGTTCATTCCCAATTATTTGGCTTGGTCCCAAGTTTATTTTTCTTACAGGATCTTGGAGCTTTAAAGTTATACAAGTTCTGACAATAAGGATCCTGGATCCTTGAAACTTTACTTTTCACAGTTTGTTTATTCAATATTAATTTACAAGGATATAGAATCCTAACTTGGATTCTCTGGTATGTTATATTCTAACTTTTACAAAGCTGCAAGTTGTCTCTTATCCTTTTTTGGTTAAGGATCATTGATCCACATTTGTCCGAACACTTCAAGTTTTCTGTAAAAAGTTTGACATTATCATCGGATTTCCAATAACTTACCAGTTGTTTGGCGATGATATCTTTGAAAATAGAAAGCATACGTGAAAAATAAAGAGGGAAGAAACAACAACAAATGTAGCTAAAAAAGGTTTAATGTTATTACCTCATTATGTATCAAAATCATCTGGCCTGGATTTCATCAGCAAAACCGTGGACCATCCACCCAGGCCGGATAGGGCTAACTGTTAAAGTGTCTATGCAGAAATTAAAGTGCAGGAAGGTTAATAGCGAACGGTGTAGAAGGATTCATTCTCCACAAACAGAAGGATCTTCTTGTCTGTAAAGGCATTTGAGGAGTTATCTCTAACTCGATATTTTGCAATGATGATTATAGCAGGTCTTATCAGTGACGACAGACAGTGTAACGACTAGTTACCAGCAGCAACGGCTAGTCCGCTTCTAACGGAAAATATGACAGCTGTGAATCCTTATCACAACTGCCATATTTGGGGCAATTGTTAGGGCATGGATTTTATGCTAAGGATCATCTATCCTGAGACTGGGCATGGATCACGGATCCTTAACGGATGATGCAGGGAGTCTGAGGATCCAGGATCCTTAACATTACTTATGATTTCTAACAATTGTCACGTTTTTAATGTTTATACGCAAATAATGGACGTAGTGGACTAAATCTCAGCTAGAATCTCGGGAATATTCGTTCAAGATGCCACACATGTGCTATTTTCACAATGGTCATGGGTAATGAACGTGGGAGCTTCCATATTTTTTGCAAAGTTTGTTGTTAGCAGGTCTACCTATTATTTTAGGGGATATTGAGCTGGTAGAACACACTTTTTTTCGACACAACACCTCTGTTACTCGCTCTCAAACACACACACACTAGAATTCCTTGTAACAGGCTCAATATTTTCCAAAGTTGTAACCTTTTTTGTGCAATACATTCGGTGATCGGTAGTTTCCATCACCCGAGGTTTTTTATGCCGGAGATCTCATAAAGATCAAGGGCTTTTTCCTCGTATAAATCTTTGTGTTCTTTATTGTTCACATTACATTTTCGTTCATACATTCATTCATTCAATTGTTCAATTAACCAAGCATCTAACCTCACAAAAATCAGATTTGATTACATTATCCTTGTGTGATTTTTTGACCAAAACACACATTATTAATTAAATTAAATAACCCTTTGACCCTATAAAAGCATACTTATCATCTTCATCTTCCCCCAAACCCAATCCCTAATCCATCATCTTCTCCAAACCCCATTCTCCTGCAACCGTGTTGATCGACAATGGCAGTATGCACATGTGGAGCCTTAACCCAACTCAGAACATTCTGGACAACACAAAACCCAGGTCGTCGATTTCATCGCTGCAACAAACCAGATGGTGAATCATCTGGTGCACACAAGGCAACAATGCAAGTCTCTTAAAATCCCCATGTCGCTTACACTTATATTCAACAGCCATTGACTTTAAGTCAAACCGTAAGCACTGAATCAGACCTAAAAGAAGAAAGTGTATACTAATCAGACCAATAACATAGGCTTCAACACATTATTCATAAGTATACATATGCAAGTAGAGTTATAATGGAAATATACCAGCTAAAAAAAGACTACCATTGTCAATTTAAAGATTCTAAGTTCAGTTTGAGGATCTACAATATCCCCAATTATCTACTTGTCCATATCACATCATATAATGAACGAACTCATAGGCACATAAAACAGGGTAAAAAGGTATAAAGCTTACATTCTCTCTCAGGATCATGTCCAAAACCGCAGCTAATGTTCTTGCATTCAGAAACTAAATCGATAGCCTACCGATTCTCTTTCGCTACTTATCACTTCCAACTCAAGTGATCTCGATAGAACAGAGCATGACAATCCAATTTATAATCTCTATTATGTCTATCTAAAAAGCATAAATCTTTGATCAAGACAAACATCCAATTTGTGTCAAAGTGTTTTGGTACGGGATGTTCTTAGTTGGGTTGGGGCTCCACATGTGCATACCACCATTGTCGATTAGCACGGTTGCAGGAGAATAGGTTTTGGAGAAGATGATGGATTAGGGTTTGGGTTTGGGGAAAATTGAAGATGATAAGTCTGCTTTTATAGGGCTAAAGGGTTATTTAATTTAATTAATAATGTGTTATAATAAAATTATGTTGACTATTTTGTCCCTGAGGGAAAAAACAAAATAACAGGATTTTATTAAACAAATATCAGCTGATTTCACTTTTTGACCAAAATGGTAATAAAAGTGAAACCATAGAGACCTAGATTTAAAATGTTTGAATTTTGGACTAAAGTGGCAAAAATGACCAAACCTCAAGGACCAAAATGGCAGTTTACTCAAAATATTTTCATCTTGTCTTTTATACTTTATAAGTATTTTAATTTTTTATTAGATCATTTTTCTAGAATAAATTTATTTTATTTATTGTTGTCACAACTACTGTTATTATTTTTTTCATCATATTGTTAACGATTACAATTTACAACAATGTTCGCTAAATTCGGTCACAATATAACTAGTGGTTTTCACCTCATGACAGATTATCACGGGGGTTTGTGACCGTCTTTTTGGTTGCAAAACTCGATCACAAATGCCCAACTTTTTTTAGCAAAAAAGCCAAGTGCCTAGTTTTACATTAGTATAGATTAATAAATCATGTGTATTTTTTATGGTACGATGAACCTCTAAAGTCAAATAGTTAAATGTATTTTTATCAATTTCTTTTTTATGGGATAGCCCATTCACATTCTCTAATTACACTTCTAAATCTACATGTTTATCTATCGCCAAACTTGACTGACCCCTTTACCTCAAAGGGATTAGGGAGGATCACTTTTCCTTCCTATCTTGATATCATTAAGCTACGTACAAGCTATCAAATATTTAAACTTTCGTATCATGCCATGATTGTTTTGGATATCACTCGTTCTAATCCCTACTAGAAAATTGCACTACTACAAAACAGAGCTTTAGACTGGGTGATATAGGTTTTAAGACGGTGTTTTCAACACCGTCTTAAAGCACACTGGTTTAAAATCATGTCTTATTAGACGGTGTTCAAACTAAACCCCGTCTTTAAATAAATGAACCCCGTCTTTTGATCCAAAATTTATATTCAAAAAATTATTAAAATTAATATGATTAACACCGTCTTAAAAGGCTTAAAAGGCAAGCTGGAAGGGTTTTTTTTTTTTTTTTGCAGTTTTGTGTCTACTCCAATCCTATCCGAATCAAGCCAATATATACACCATTTCGAACCTTTTCAATCAACCCAACAGGCGTTCAATTCGGAAATAAACCTTTCAAATTACAATTTATTGCTAAATGTATAACAAACGACATTAGATTTCATACATAAGCTACATACAATTCTAAAATCTACAAATAAAGCTAAACTAACGGAATACTTAACTCTTGAAAAAAATTCGGCATCAACGTCTTCAACAAAATCTCTATATCATTATCCGTAGCCTCTCCTGTGTCGTGCCACATCTAAAGAAAGTAAATATAAAAAGTTACAACAAACATCAACGGTAACTAAAAGCAAATAGAAAAAAAGTTTGGCTTTTAACATCTTCAACAAAGTCATGTATAATTCGCATCATAGCTTCAATGTTTGCTCGTTGACTGTCAAACCTTTTCCGCATAGCTTCTAGCTCAGCCTTTTTCCTTTAACAGTCCTATTCAATTTCTTTTCGTATTTCAAGCAACCATGTTTTTGCAACTTCAAATCTCGCTTTGATGTTTCCATAAGCACTATGTAATTCTAACTTGAAACATAGCATTTATCCTTATATTGAGTTTGCCCACATATATTCTGCAATCTAGAAAGGTAAAAATAAACAAAAGGTCTCTCTTGAGACTACCGTAACCTAAAGTTCAGTAATAACTTTACTCATAGAATATAAGATTGTGGACATTAAATTAATGATGAAAACTCATACCTGAGATTGAATTAAGAGCATATGTCGAGAAAATGTGATTTAAATATGCAATTTGTCACAAGCCACCCAGAGTCTTAAAACCTTTAAAATAAAAATTGCCCCTGTACAGAAAGTTTTTATTTATAATTAGGTTCGGGTCGAAATAACAACAAAGTATACGGCACAGATGTTCTGTTGGAAGAAATTTGGTTGATTTCATAACTTTGTTCAGCGATCTTTATACAATAGAGAAGTTAGAAGGATCCTTGGCTTCTAGCTTCTGTGTTGGAGGTTGCCTTTACATGTCCTATCACAAAGCCAGATGACCAATTAAGCTATTATATAACACAACTGATGGATTAATCATAAATAAGGTAAGCTCACATTAGGTTCAGGCAATCAGGCATCATAATTATTTGATCCTAACAGCTGCAGAAGCAAACTGACACCATGAACCAGTTGATCTTTAGAGGCCATTTTATCAATTCCACTGTACTCACATGTGTGCATTTATTATATATCATCATAATATTTTCATCATAAATAAGAATCAATATTTAAACCAATGCCCTTCTGACTATAAAAAAACAAAATTTAAAGCATATCTCCTCTCTCTAATATCAAAACATAATAAAATATTTGTAGCTTTGTTCTAAATAAAGTAGCCCTTACATTTTCATTATCAGCAATTTATGGTAAATGGGAAATGATCATGAAACAATAATAAAAAAAAAAAGATCCCACTGAGACATTTCATCAAACATGTAGAGTGCATGACTAAATCTTACCAAAAATTTTACTTATATTGGTCAGTTCAGCCACAAAATCGCAAATACCAATCTCACACTTAAATATCACTACAATTCACATTAATCATACAAACTTATCACTAATACGCTGAATAACAACCCTAGACCCAATACATTCATCAATTTATATTATTACCAACTAACTACAAACTGCACAAGACAACTTACAAAATGCATACTAGATCTGGAATGCATACTAAATAAATGACCAAGATTTAGGGGGGAACGATTAACGATACCCATGACAGCTTGAGAGACGAGACTGGCACCAGATCTCATGTAGGCAGAGGTTACGGAGCAACAGCATAGAAGACGCCGTGGAATCCTCTGAGACGCCACCAACGATGCATTGGGGCCTTCACCGTCACTTGCACCGCAATACATTGAAGTTCAATTACATACATATGAGTTGAGCTGAAGAAGATTCTCTAGAATCTGTGTGTGTGATGTGTGTGTGAAGAGAATGAGAGATAAATTAGGTTTAGGAAGAATGTTAAAATTTTGATTGAGAGAAGAGAGGTCAGGTGGGGGAATAAAGCCCGCCAAGGGTTTTTTATAAGACGCGGTTGGGTGATAACCCCGTCTAAAGGTTCTTAAATTTGTATAAGACGCGGTTTGAGTATAAGACGGGGTTATTTTGAAATTTTTTTAATATTTTATATAGTTAATGATTTTAAGACGGGGTTATTACATAAACCCCGTCTAAAACAAATATTGAACACCGTCTAATGCTTCCTTTTGTAGTAGTGTTGACTTTATGGTTTAGGGGTCCATCACTAGAGTTTTGATTTCCGGAACTTCACCAACCCGAGATGTATCGGTCGCTGAATACCCTAAGTTTTAGCAGGGCCGTCTCAACCTCAAGAATTTTGTGGCTTGGGCTTTAGGTCTCCAAATCAATAGGGCCTCCAACTTAAAAAAAAAATTATATATGATATTTGAGTTAGGCTGAACTTATCTTTATACGTACAAAAATATATAAAAATACAAAAAAAAAAAAAAAAAAAAAAGTTCGCCAACAATAAACCTTTTAGTTTATTTTGCCGGTTCCAAGCCCGGGTAAAGGAGGGTTTTTCTCAAATGGTTTTTTTTTTTTTTTTTTTTTTTTTTTGGGAAAAGTCCTCAGATTTTTAATTTGCTTTACTAGGCCACCAAAATAGTTGAGCCGGCCCTGAGTTTAGGAGTCAAAAGTCAAAACATGAACAAATGACCATAGAGTAAATTTCTTACACGTTTGGTACATCTTCATGATGCTTACAAAGTTACAATCAAATCTAGTAAAACAAAATCAAAATCAAAATCATCTATATCCAAACTACCACCCTTTACAATATCACCAACAAGCTAAACAAACCAACTACAAAACTAATCATTCCGGCGTCATTCCGGCCACCACCACTCATCAACTCCACCGGAAAAAGACACTCATCAGTGGAATAATTCCTGTTGGTGATCTTCCCAGCCCCATTGAAATCACAAGCCTCCACACTCTGTTGACTCATTTGAAAATACATATTGAATGCATATGATACATTCTTACGTTCACTCAATTTATTGCATGTTGATCCATATGAAAGGCTTGTGCAATCACTCAAACTACAAGCATATTCCAAATCTCTATTCACTTTACTCAAATTCCTCATATCATCATTCAAAACACACCATTGTTTGTCTAAATACTTCACATTCTTAGCACCAACCGGCATCTTTTCGTTACCCTCACCGGATAAATCGATAGGGAACTTCGGTTGTCCATCGTACCGGAATATGCCCCAGTGGCGTTCGAAGAAGCCCGGGGCGATACTCTTTTTGTTTTCGTCAGTTAAACTAAAGAGGTAAACCTCTATGTACCCCGGGTTTCGGGGTGTACCTTTGTTAGATGATAGTTTGTTTAATAATCCATGGTAGAATTTTTGTGCCATTTTAGGGTTTGCTTGTTTGTGGCCGTTTGTGGGCCATCCGATCTCGCCAACGATGATTTTAATGTTGCTAACGCCGGCTTTCTTGAGGGAGTACGAGAGGGTGTCGAGGTTGGCGTCGAACATGTTGGTGTATCGGATGTTTTGATCTTGAACGCCTTTTCCGCCACCCTCGAAGAACGCGAATTCGATTGGGAAATCTTCGTTTTCGTAGAGGCTAAGGAAAGGGTAGATGTTGACCATGAATGGGCAGTTGTGTTGGTCGAGAAATCTTGATATCTTGACCATTATGTCTCGGATTTCGGGCCGGAAGTCTCCGGCCGATGGGCCCGCTGAGCCAGAGTCGTAGACGTCGGCGTTTTGAGGGATGGTTGCTTTGATTTTGTTGCCTAATCCGGCTTTGTTAAGGGCTTTTTGTACGTTTTTTAGGGCTGGGAATATGGTTTTCTCGAAGGCGCCTTTGTATGCTTTCAAGAAGGGCTCGTTTCCAACGGCTATATACCTGAATTATGTATCATAATTCAATAACATAACACATAGCCAAACGTACATACAATGTATGATGCATATCATGTTGCATGCATACGTACATACAGTATACGCACGCTACATGTAATACACGAACGCAAGAATCTTACATACATGCATGCATACTTACATGCATATATTCATACGCATATTTTATTTATGCATGTATGCATGCATAAATACGCAAGAATGTTACATGCATGCATACTTACATGCATATATTTATACGCATTTTATTTATGCTTGCATGCATACGCATATACGTATGCATGTGCATACGTATAAATATATATGTCTTACTTGATATCAACACCGCCATGATCACGCAAATGATCGGTAACATTTTCTTTGATATAATCCTCAACCGTGTCATAATCATCGCTAAATTCTTTAAGATTTAGGTTAGGGATACCCAGCATGACTTCGATACCTGTCCCAGCAAAGTGACCAACGGTCCAATGGTCCGAATCGAAAAGCTTAACCTTCTTAATCTTATTGTCTTTAAGCATCTGAACAACATATTGAGGATCAAGAGGTGTGGATGCCTGAGTACCCCAATTCACCCCTAGACAATGCACGCACTTGGTTGCTAAAACCACACAATAACATGTCCATATCAAGACCATGGCTCGAGCCATGGTTCGAGAGAGTGCACCAATACTTTTTCAGGGTTTAGAGAGAGAGAAAGAGAGAGAGGTGGGTTATCGTAAGCTTTTTCTTTGGGTATTTCGTTTGGGGTCATATGAGTGGTTTGCTTTTCACATTTTTTTATAGGTAGATTTCCATACTTAACTTCTTTCTAAATTTAGTATGTGCTTCGAATTTGGTTTAAATTCCTTTATATCTAAAAAAACTAGTTTTTTTTTTTTTTGAAATTTAACTTTATTAAAACACACTTCTGACCAAAACGTGCAAAAGACCAATACAAAACACCACCCCCGACCCAAAGGGGCAAAGGGCAAAATTACACCATATACATAGGGTATTTACACTACTCCTTCCAACCAATATATTTACAAGATGGTCTATTTTTAACCCACCTGAAACCTTTCGATTTAATCTCTATCAGAATATCTTGAGGACTTCTGTTGATCTGCTTAAAAACCAACTCGTTTTTGCCTTTCCAAATGCACCAGCAAGTGATAATAACCAGACCATGAATAATCTTCTTCAACCCCCCCCCCCCCCCCCCCAGTAGAATTATGCATATCCATTAAATCTTTGAATTCGAACACGAAGATCGGAGTTAATCCATCGGGATAAATTAGGGTGTTGGTGTGGGCTCAAGTTCCATAATAAAGTGGGTATTACAAGGATTTTAGGAGTATATTTTAATTTTAGAGTGGTGTGTTTTCGCGGTCCAAAAAATAGCATGTAATATGTTGTGTTATATTGTGGATATTTACATGACTAAAACGTCCAGTAAGTGGGTCACGTACAGGTTAGTAATGAAATTAAACATGTTCATCAGTTAAACTACGTAAAATTAGAATTACAAAGTAAAGGTGTATAATAATTAGGATGCATTTGAAAGTCCAAAGAAACACTATAAAGGAAAAGAAAAGGCAACCACATGCACACAAGGAAGTTTAGATTATGAGAAGCATAAGTTATGGAAACACTTGGAGAAGTTTTCATTTAACCAAGATCGAAGTGTAGAAAGATCCAACCAAAGTAAAGGCCTTATCCTCGATCCAACCCACTTATCTGCCTTACAAGATTGCACAACATTTATGGATTTGATCCATATAGCAACCCAAGTTGATATGCATAGAAGCAAATTTGAAGCAAAATTTGAAAGAACTATTTCATGGTTTTAAAAGGATTTCTGAGAATTCAATATTTACATGACAATACCATCTAAAGATCATTTGGGAAGAAAGATAAGCCTTTTAGAACTCTATATGACCGTAGAAAGATTTGGAGGATTCGGTTCAGTACATAAGTATAATTTATGGGTGGAAGTTGCATTACGAATGGGCTATGTGTTTAGCCTACCAAAGTTGAAGAAAGAAGATGAAATAATGAACATATTGAGGATTGTTTACAATAGGTATTTAAAGATGTTAAACGGGTACTATTTGAAGTTCAAAGGCAGGGAACTACTTGTTCAAATCAGCAAAGATGTCAAGCTCTACAAGGGGAACCAAGAAGGCATGGAAGGAGGAGGACCTACCTCCAAAGAAGAGGTCCAAAACATCCAGCATTAATGGAGATTAGCAGGAAGGTTTTGATGTTTTCACGATTACGGGTGTGATGCGTTGTCAAGTGTCGTATATATTAGGTGTATATTTTAAGCCCTTTAACACTTATTTTTAGCCAAGTTTTAAATTTATAAAACACGATATTTTACTAACACTAGACACACATATGGGCAAGTGCACCCATCGTGAGCATAGTATAGTGTTGGTAAGATACCGAGGTCGTCCAAGGACACAAGAGCTTTTAGTACCGGTTTATCCTCAACGTCTAATCAAAATAAAAAATTTAGAAAAAAGGTTTTTAAACTAAGAAAAATAAAAACCAACTAAAATGCTGAAAATAAAAATAAAAGAAAAACAGATAGACAAGATGAATCACTTGGTTCCGACTCGTATCTAGTGTAACCTTTGATTATTTCCGCACTTTTGCACATAATTAAGAGATTATCTTAGTTATTGTAGTAGGCCCCTCTTTTGAAGGTGACGTTACCCTCACCCCAGTAGTTTGAGTCAGCAAGAATACAATCCTAAAAGGGTGGATTATTGGAAGATAATTAATTAAGTTATTAATGCAATATTATGGTAGGCCCCTCTTTTGGAGGTGACGTTACCCTCGACTAAGTAGTCTGAGTCAGCAGGGATACAGTCCTAAATAGCCGGGTTATAGTATTAATAGTAGTTAACTTATGAGGGGATCAAAGAGTTTGGACCCCCGCCATCCAATACCGTTAAGTATTGAAGGACGTCCTACTAAATTTGACCCAGGTCCATTGCAGGACCTCTAAACGCTGAACAATGGCAAGACCTTTACCAAACCGTTCCCTTAACCCCCGACCAGGTAGCCAACATACCTCCATATAGACCGTGGAGATATGAATGGTGAAAATCTTTTATTTTATATAGACAGTAAAATAATTTCAAGACACCACGGACAAACGATAAGGAAAGATCACCTTCAACATAAGCAACTAGTTATTAAAGTCATTAATACAAAACCAAATAAAAAGTGCAAAAGATTAGAAATAAAAAGTATTACACTAGACATTTTGTCTTCACCAAGTGATGTAAGAGACTTAGGCAAACATGGCCTTGATTGTCAAGAACTCTTACGATCAATCTTGGATCCCAAGATGACTCACACACTCTATGATGGACAATGGATGATGGTGGTGGATGATGGTGTTATGGTGGTGGTGGGTGGTGGGTGAAGTGTGAGAGAGGTGGTGTGCCAAGGGATGGTTTGAGCTTGAGCCAAGCACTTCTATTTATAGGCTGAACAGAAGCTCGGGCACGACCCCGTGTCCAGTGGGCACGGCCCCGTGTCCACATCCTCTCTTTCTTCATTAAATGCAGCTTTGTCTTATTGGTTGACCATGCCCCCGTGTCCGCTGAGCACGACCTCGTGTGCAGAAGAATCTTTGTACTATGAAGATTTTCCTGGATTGTGCGAATCTTATAGTTGACCACGGCCCGTGTCCGCTGAGCACGGCCCCATGGTGGGCAATAGAAGCTTCTACCACTTTGTCTTTTCTGCTGACACTTGGGCACGCCCCCGTGCTGGCTGAGCACGGGGCGTGTTCAGGCTTCTGATCTCTTGTTTTGCTTGGGAAGATGCTGTTGTGGGGTCGGGCATGTCACGTCTTGTCCTTTTTCTAGTATTTATGTTAGATTTTGATGTCTTTTTGCTTCTTTTGTTAATTTGAGCTCATTTAATCCTGAAAATACCAAAGGAAGACAAAAGCACACTTTTTCCAACATTAGTACTAAAAAGGGGTTAGTTTTATGCCTCATTTGATGAAATTTATATGTTAATATTTGAACACATCAAATACCCCCATACTTGAATTTTTGCTTGTCCTCAAGCAAAACTCTTTAATATGTGGCTATTTACACTCCCAAATGGAATGGTTAGAGAAGAAGGTTTTTGAGCTTGTCGTAGAGTGTCGGGATTTCCAAGATTCTTTATTCAATTTTATTTTTATTTATTTACAATCCTATTCGTCATGATTTATTTAAAACTTTTCATAAGAGAAATTACTTATTAGGGCATAACATGCCTTTGTAAAATTCTATTTATATACAAGTTCACATACCTCACGGGGATCACTCAACACTCGGCCGAAAATGTATTTTTGTGGATCACTCGAGAGCGGCATGGAACTTACTCCTACCATAGGCTTGCCAAGCAATCAATCCTCCTCCTTTTTAACTTATATACATTTGTAAATATCAAGAGGACTTTGTGGGTAAAGGGTTAGGCTTGGGTTAAAGGTAGGTGGTTGGGTTGGTGGTTAGTGGTTAGTAGAAAAAGGGCGAAAAGCGTAACAAGTGTCTGTTTTCGTAAGACTTTCTGTTTTTTTTTTTTTTTGTGGAACTTTTATTTTTGATGAAGCTATTCATTCAAACAAAGTTATTTTTGGTGAACTTGTTTGTTTATTTTATTTTGCTTCATCATCAACACAATTTTTTTTTTTTTTTTTGAAGTCATACGAAAAATCGAACTCGTTACTAAAACAAAGGGGTAAAAATGAAAAAGGTTTTGGTGGGTAAAAGGGTGTTTGGTTTGGGTTATGAAATGAAAAGGTTTGGGCTCAAAGGGGCTAACTAGGGGGATTTTGGATAGGTGGTGAAAAAAAAAAATAATGGTGTAGAATAAAAAAGGTTAGTCCTAATGCCTCCATCATTTACTTACTCGGGTTTAAGTTGGTAAGGACCGGGAATGTATCGTCATGGCAAGTTCTAGAGTCGTAAGAACCAAGCGGCTATTCACACAAGAAACGAAAATGAGCATTTAGTCAAATGATATGTAAGTGTTTGCTCAATAAATGCTCAAAACTCACTTTTGTGGGAATGGGTTTTTATGTGATCAAGTATATATAATCAAATTTTAACTAAGCTTGTCATGCCTTTTCATAATTTTCTTATGTTGGTTCTTTTTATCACGACGCTATCGGTTGTAAATTCGTAAAAATATAACCTTTTTGAGAACTTGAATTTCCCGAGTTAAACCTAGACAAGTAAAAAAAATGAAAATTTTTGAAAAAATTTGGGGTGATTAGCGGTTCCAATAGAGTTTTGTGTAAGGCTTGTATTTAGGACTTGCAAGATTCAAGGTTTTAGCATCCCCCCCCCCCCCACTTAAATTACACATTGTCCTCAATGTGTCCCAAAAATAAGTTTTTAGGTTGATTGAATGCGTAAAAAGGTGTAAAAAGCAAAAATTTTGTGTTACTGGTTACCTGGGCACGACCCCGTGCTCAGGTGCCAGTAACAAAAACTTACAGAAGGTGAACACGGGGGCGTGTTGGGTGGACACGACCCCGTGTCTGTCAAGGTCTGCAGAATTAAAACAAACAGCAGGTTCAAGGGAATGGGCACGGGGGCGTGTTGGCTGAACACGGCCCCGTGTGGACAGTCTGCAAAGTTGAAAAAACAGGTTTCTTTCGTCTGTTTTCCTGCCCCGGCTTTAGTAGTACTAATGTTTAGCACTCTAAGCCTCTTTTGTACCTGTTTAGTCAATAAACACTCCACCAAAACATAGCAAACATCCCACTTTTACCAAAGTTAACATCCGTGTCAAAGTTAAAGGAAAAATAAATGCAGAAAAATAAAAGAAGTTAGGAAAGTAAATTGTTCAACACTTGGCACGCAGGCCATCAATTGTTCAAGAGTGGAAAAGGGTTAACCTGGGAAACCATCAAGCAACCTTCTCTTCCTCCGCTCCTTCCGCCTACTCCATAGCATCGTCATCATCATCATCGTCACCATCCCCTCCATGGCGTGTAATGTGGTCTCGTATATATCCAACATCGTCTTGGATATCGGATATGTTTCTTTCAATGGCTCCGACCCGGTGGTAGGTGTTGCTCGCCATGTTGTAAGTGTTCCTGGTGCACATAAGGTTTTCCTGCAACAAATCATGCAAACTTTGGAAATTAGGAAAACCGCCTCCGGAGGAGGATTGGCCCGGATCACCTTGGGGTTGGTATTGATACTGATGATGTTGCGGAGCTTGGAGGACAAGTGCTTCTTGCGGGTTCCATGCATGACCTTGCATCCTTTGAAAGCTCACCGTCCCGTCTTCCGCCTCATAAATCAGGTTCATCGAGCGGCATATGTGTATATCCACCATACCCGACCATGGGCTCCTCTCAAATGACCTTGGTATGTGGGCGAAGTGCCTGAAGAGACGGTACACCCATCCCCCAAAGAAGATAGGAGTCGGTGCACTAGCAAGGCGGTTGTGATGCATGTTTCGGAGCATGAGGAAAGGAACATCGAGCGGCCTGCGGTTGTGGATGCAGTGGAGGACAACCAAATCTCTTAACCCAACGACGCCACTACTATCATGCCTTTGGCTAAGAGAGTAGCCGAGGAGCCTATGGATGTATCTGTAGGGTTTTCTATTTTAGGGAGTCTCCTAGTATCTGGCTTTCTCCTGCGCACTTTTCTCCATCCTACATATCTTCTTCTCTTTTTAGGTTTTGCTTTTTCCAGCGGTGGAGCTTGGAATTCTAGAGGTTCCTCTATGTCAGCAATATAACCAGTAAAGTCGTGGGAGACTTCAATTGGTACTGGGTAGAGGTTGAGATTCTGAAATGCTTCCGATATCTCACTCATGCTGGATAGCATATATGCAAAATGCACAAAAATGCTAAGTTAAAACTTTGGAACAAAGTTTAACAAATAAACATTTAAAGTTTTATTGCATACGGATTTGTACAAAAGACTACAGGAAAGTAAACACACTATAATTTATTTATTTATTAGGTATTAATTTTCTATTAGACCAGGCTTATTAAAAGTTTAGAGGTTTGCATTTTTTTTTATCTAATGTATCTTCCCAAGGTGGCCTATTTCCTAATTCCTGGATTTCTGAATTAAACCTCACTTTCTTGGCTTGGGTTTTCTTTATTTTCTCCTGTCCCTTCCTAAGAATCGAATTTCTTTTATCTTGGGAGAGAGGATTTTCATAATTTGCTTTATGGACAAAAATCCCTTCTTCCAGATCTGCTGGGTGTTTGGAGGAAGAGGTTCATTTTCTTGTGGTTGCAGTATCTAATTTGTGGTAGATAGCAGACAGCTTGTGTTTACCCATACTGTAACTCAACAATTAATCAGTTAATAAAATATATTTTCACAGAATGGCAATTAATTTTCCTAAGTATCTCTTAAAAGGCTAAAATCAATAGTAAGCTTAAATCAGTGGCTCTGATACCACCTTTTCCTGTCACGGCCCTCGGCCCCGGTTTGACCCGGTCCAGAGCAGCGAGGCAGGAAATCCCGTGGTATCTAATTAAGTGACAGCGGAAGTCTTTTAAACAGGATCGATTTAATATTAAAAACTGCTCGTTTATATATATAATATAGGGATAATTCCCATAATTTACAATAAAGTGATTTCACTGGGAAATCTTTATTTCTCAAAACATGTTTCTTTATTTATTTACATTGAGCCACATTTCTAAGCTTGTAGTGCTTCACGGCACTTTTCCTTTGCTTATAACAGATCACCTGAAACATGTTTGAAAAAGGTTTTGTCAGCAGGGAAATACTGAGTGAATCATTCAGTTTTACTAAAACGACTCTTTTGTTATAATTTACAGTATTAAGAGAGATTACAATGTTTCAGATATCAAACCAACTACCCACAGTATTTGTCACTCGAACACACATTGGCTATCTCGTTGTCCAATGGTGTCTGTGACTATGGTCATATCACTCATTGGCTAACTCGTTGTCCAATAGTGACGGATATCAAGTAATGTATACAAAACCCCACATACCGGCTGTAACTTGGTGATTACAAAGACTTAATCCCCGTAATTATAACTTTGAAAATAAACATGATTTGGAAAATAATTTGATAAAAAGAGAGAATGACTCACATTGTAGATTTAACGAGCAGAATATAAGCCTACTGATTAGCCTTGATTAACCTAATTTAATTAACAATGCACACACAATAGGTTAGTAACTAATACAACAGTTACGACAATTCACGAGATTAAACCCTCACAACGATTATTAGTGCAATACTTAATAATTCAGCGGATTCACAACGAATGACAGAGTATAGTCCGAATTCGAGCAGTACTCAAACATTCAAGTCGAAATCACGATGAATTAACAAAGTATAAACTCAATTTGAGCGGCACTTAGACAATCGTTGGATAGTTATAATCGATCGGACGTTGAATCGTAATAGTGATCGAGTTATTACCCTGATTGAGGCGTTGATTAGTGCACTGTGTGTGTTAATTGTAGTAATCGAACTATAACTCAGTCTACGAAAACTGAATTTACGTCGTTTTAAAGACAAATTTCAAGTCCCAAGGCCCTGTATTTATACACCAAAAATGTCCCCCCTCGCGCCACGCGAAAGGATCTCCTGTGCGCGTCGCGTGGCGCGAGAGACCCTAGTCTAGCATAGGGTGTGTTCGTGTCCCAGTAGCTTGGGTGAGTTGGTTTTACGTTATTTTAAATTTTTGACAGCAAACTGTAAGGATATTACCGAATGGGTTTTACCCCCCCGAGTTTTAGGGGCCCTGATCCTGATTCCGATTATTCTGGAATTTTTAGGGTTAGTGCAGAATTACTTGGGTTTCGCAATTAGGGTTTTCTTAATAGATAATTAGTCCCACTAAGTATAAATTTTAGTGAGAGTTGTTACATTCTCCCCACCTTAAGAAAAATCTCGTCCTCGAGATTTATTGGAATAAATGAGGATACTTTCTCTTCATTTCGGATTCCAGCTCCCAAGTGTATTCAGCTCCTCTCTTTGAATCCCATTTGACTTTGACTAAAAATAGTCGTTTATGTTTGAGAAACTTGATCTTTCTATCCTCAATTTGAAGAGGTTTCTCAACAAATTTTAGCTATTCGTTTACCTCTATATCTTGAAGAGGTACTACCAGAGATTCGTCTGCTAGACATTTCTTGAGATTGGATACATGAAATACGTCATGTACTCCGGCTAACTCTTCTGGTAGTTGTAACCGATAAGCAACTGATCCTATACGTTGGATTACTGGAAATGGTCCTACGTATCTTGGACTTAGCTTCCCTTTCTTACCAAATCTAACAACTCCTTTCCAAGGGGAAATTTTCAATAGTACTCTGTCTCCGACTTGGAATTCTAACGGCTTGCATCTATTGTCTGCATAACTCTTCTGGCGATCTCGAGCAGTCTTCAGCCTTTCCTTAATTTGAGTAATCTTGTCGGTCGTTTCTTGCACTATCTCAGGACCTGACAATTGACTTTCTCCTATTTCTGCCCAACAAACTGGAGTTCTACACTTTCTTCCATAAAGTGCCTCAAATGGAGCAGTCTCAATACTTGAATGATAACTATTGTTATAGGAGAATTCAATTAATGGTAAGTGAGTATCCCAACTTCCACCAAAATCAATTACACATGCTCGGAGCATGTCTTCCAGGGTTTGGATCGTCCTTTCACTTTGCCCATCGGTTTGAGGATGATATGCAGTGCTTAGGTTTAGTCGAGTTCCCATTGCTTGCTGGAAACTTTTCCAGAAATGGGAAGTGAAACGACTATCTCTATCTGAAACAATGGAGAGTGGGACTCCATGCAAAGATACCACTTCGTCTACGTACAACTTAGCTAACCTTTCCATGCTAAAGGTTTCTTTCATTGGTAGAAAATGAGCTGATTTGGTTAATCGATCCACAATTACCCAAATCGCATCATTACCTTTTCTTGTTTTAGGCAACTTAGTAACAAAATCCATTGTTATGAGTTCCCATTTCCATACCGGCATTTCCAATTGTTGTAGTAGTCCTGAAGGTTTCTGGTGTTCGGCCTTAACTTGTGAACAAGTAAGACATTTAGATACGTATTCAGCTATATCCTTTTTCATTCCTATCCACCAGAAATTATTTCTTACATCTTGGTACATTTTATTGTTTCCTGGATGTACGGTATACCTAGATTTATGAGCTTCTTCTAAAATCTTATTTCTTAATTCTCCCTTCTTCGGTACCCAAATTCGTTTCTTGTGGAATCTCCAAATTCCATCCTTTCCTTGTTCTAGTTCCTTTATATAACCTTTCATACCTTCAGCATCGTCCTTGATTGCTGTTTCCTGAACTTTCTTTAATTGTTCCATTAAATCTACTTGTAGATTTAATCTAAGAGCACGGACTCGCTTTTGTTTTTCCTGATACTTACGACTTAAGGCATCTGCAACTACGTTTGCCTTCCCTTCGTGATATTGAATATCACAGTCGTAATCGCTTAGAACTTCCATCCATCTTCTTTGCCTCATATTTAACTCTTTCTGCCCAAATATATACCTTAAACTCTTATGATCTGTATAGACAGTAAACTTACTTCCATACAGATAATGTCTCCAAATTTTCAAGGCAAAAATTATGGCTCCTAATTCTAAGTCATGAGTCGTATAATTTTCCTCGTGCTTTTTCAACTGCCGGGAGGCATACGCAATTACCTTCTTGCGTTGCATCAACACACATCCAAATCCTAATTTTGAAGCATCACAATATACTTCAAAATCTTATGTTCCTTCGGGCAATGCTAAAATTGGAGCATTCGTCAATCGGTGTTTTAAAATTTTAAAAGCTTCTTCTTGCTTATGTCCCCATTCAAACTTAGCGGCTTTACAGGTTAACTTAGTCAATGGTACAGCTATCTTAGAGAAATCCTTAATAAATCGTCTGTAGTATCCAGCTAAGCCTAGAAAACTTCTAATTTCCATAGCTGTTTGTGGGACCTTCCATTTGGTGATTGCTTCTATTTTAGCAGGATCTACGTGAATTCCTTCGTGATTCACCATGTGACCTAAAAATTGTACTTCTTGCAGCCAGAATTCACATTTCGAGAATTTGGCATAAAGTTTTTTCCTTTCTTAACAAAGTTAAGAGTGCATGCAAGTGTTTGCAATGTTCTTCCTGACTTTTGGAATAAATAAGTATATCGTCGATGAATACGATTACAAATTTATCCAAGTATGGCTTACAGATTCGATTCATCATGTCCATAAATGCTGCTGGGGCATTTGTTAACCCAAAGGGCATGACTGTAAACTCATAATGGCCATACCTAGTTCTGAAAGCAGTTTTAGGTATGTCTTCTTCTTGTACTTTTAACTGGTGATATCCGGATCTTAAGTCTATCTTAGAAAAATACCTAGCGCCTTGAAGTTGATCAAAAAGATCGTCAATCCTAGGTAATGGGTATCGATTCTTAATTGTAACTTTATTTAGTTCTCTATAATCGATACACATTCTCATCGACCCATCTTTCTTTTTCACAAACAACACTGGTGCTCCCCAAGGGGATGAACTAGGTTGTATAAATCCTTTGCTTAATAATTCATCTAACTGCTTTTTCAATTCTAGCATTTCGGTGGGTGCTAATCGATAAGGTGCCTTGGCTATTGGTGTAGTACCCGAAATTAGATGAATTCTAAACTCTACTTCCCTATCAGGTGGTAACCCAGGTAATTCTTCTGGAAAGATATCTGGGTATTCTGAAACTATAGGGATGTCTGGGAGTTCCTTACTTTTAGTGTTAATGATTACTGAAATTATATACACCATTCCTTGCTTTCGTTCATAACTGGCAACTTTCATTACTGATATGAACTTCAGTGGCGTTCGTGGTTTGTCTCCTGAAATTAAAATTACCTCTCCTGTGGGAGTACGGATTTCTACGGAATTCTTGTGACAAAGGATTCGAGCATGGTTGGTTATTAACCAATCCATTCCTAACACTACATCGAACCCGGCTAACTTCATAGGTAACAGGTTTGCAGAAAACTTATGGCCTAACAGTTCTATCTTTCCTTCTTGCAAAACCTTATCTATATTAACAGAATTTCCATCTGCCGTTTCAACTGTAAAAATTTGCCTAAGGGTGGTTAAAGGTAAATTAAGGGCTTGGCAAAATGAAGTATTGATAAAACTTTGGTTTGCACCAGAGTCAAATAATACTTTTGCATAAACATTGTGGACCAAGAACGTACCGGCTATGACATCCGGGATTAGTTCGGCTTCCTGAGTGGTTAGCTGAAAAGCTCGGACATTCTTCTTAGTAGCTCCGTCGGCTGTCTTAGCTTTGTTGTCTGCTGGTTTGATCAATTTAGGACATTCTGGTCTAAAATGTCCTGTTTCTCCGCAATTATAGCATATTCTTGTTTTCTTTCTGCATTCCTCTTCGCGATGTCCTGCCATTTTGCAGAAGTTGCAGATTACATTACATTTTCCAAAATGATTCTTTTTGCAATTTCTGCAAAAAGGAGATTGTGCAGATTGTCTCCTTCCTCTTTTCTTGAACCTATTATTATCATTACCCACACGAAAGCCTTGGGTAATCTTTTGAGCCAATTCCTTCTTTCGATCTTCTTCTCTTGTGCGTACCAATTCATCAGTTAGGGTATTAGCTAGTTCCACAGCATCGTCAATAGTGCGTGGTCTCGCAGCTTTAACGATGTTACGGATTTCACTAATTAATCCCCAAATGTAACGGGAAATGAGTACCGGTTCTGGCGAAGCCAGTGTTGGTACCACTCTAGCATATTCAAAGAATGTCGAAGTATAACCGCGACAATCTACTCCCATCATCCGATGATTTAGGAACTTGTTTGCCATTTGTTCCTTTTCATACTCAGGACAATATTTTCTTTCTACCAGAATTTTAAATTCTTCCCAATTCATAGCATAAGCTATCCTTCTTCCTTTTGCTTGTAATACAGTGTTCCACCATTCTAATGCTCCTTCCTTGAATAAATTTGACGCATACATAACCTGATCTTCTTTGGAACACTTACTTATTGCAATTACTGCTTCGGTTTTCTCTAACCAACGCAGTACTGCAGTTGCTCCTTCGTTGCCCGCAAATTCAGCAGGTTTGCAAGCAAGAAATTCTTTGAAAGTGCAACCAGGCGTTGCAGCTTTCATTTTCTTAGGAGGTGGAGCCTGTCGTGGATTATTATCGTCATGATTGCCGCCTCCATTTACACTATGGCTAAAATTGTCTTCCTGAGTACGTTTACTAGGAATAATTTGTTGTGGTTTGATTGGATTCTTTATAGCAGCAACAAATGCTGGAATAGCATTGGCTATCCCTTGGGCAATGATATTTTCGATATCTTGCCTAGTCATATATTGATTTTCCTGGTTTTGTTCAGATTGATTCCCTTCATTAACTGGTTCATTACTAGCGTTTTCCATCTGATAATTATTATAAATATAACTATTAGTATCAAATAATTGTAAATAAAATAATTACACAGAAGCACATATAATCTTTCAACACAGATATATATCCAAAATCGTCGATGTTTCGATTTCTATTTTGCTTTATATATTATATAGGCATCCATACACACTGTTTATCTTACAATGTTTTATTTCCCATTTTACAGAGTTATATTTGACTACTACTTATTATTATACAGACATTCTTCCCAACCCCACTATTCTTTGGTCAACTGGCAGTTTAGTAGCGACGCTCCCTTTCGTCGTATTTCCAGGAAATCTGTTCCCCCATTTCCTGGAGTCTATTCCCCGTACCTATCAGTTCTTCACCGAACTGACGGAGTTCGGCTAAGTTTTCGTTGCTCATTGGAGGATTGGGGATAGGTTCTGGATCAAACTGTGGAAGGAAAGAATAAGGACTATTGACAATATTTTGGAATGGCCAGTCATTCGTCCACCATTCTTCCATTTGACCTAAAGGTAGAGTGTGGATTAGTGGGTCTGGAATAGCTGGTTCTAGATTTACAGGAAGTTGGTTTTCTAGGTAAGGATATAGATTATTATGGATAGGGCTAATGACATCACAATTTGCCAGTAGACGGTCTATTTCGTCTTGAAATGTGATTTCTTCAGATTGTCTGGAACTCTCTCCAACTTTCCTGATTTCTATCTCTGCTGATTTAGAACTTTCTCCGATTTCGATTCCTTTTCCCTTGTCTATAGGGTTTTCTATTTTAGGGAGTCTCCTAGTATCTGGCTTTCTCCTGCGCACTTTTCTCCATCCTACATATCTTCTTCTCTTTTTAGGTTTTGCCTTTTCCAGCGGTGGAGCTTGGAATTCTAGAGGTTCCTCTATGTCAGCAATATAACCAGTAAAGTCGTGGGAGACTTCAATTGGTACTGGGTAGAGGTTGAGATTCTGAAATGCTTCCGATATCTCACTCATGCTGGATAGCATATATGCAAAATGCACAAAAATGCTAAGTTAAAACTTTGGAACAAAGTTTAACAAATAAACATTTAAAGTTTTATTGCATACGGATTTGTACAAAAGACTACAGGAAAGTAAACACACTATAATTTATTTATTTATTAGGTATTAATTTTCTATTAGACCAGGCTTATTAAAAGTTTAGAGGTTTGCATTTTTTTTTATCTAATGTATCTTCCCAAGGTGGCCTATTTCCTAATTCCTGGATTTCTGAATTAAACCTCACTTTCTTGGCTTGGGTTTTCTTTATTTTCTCCTGTCCCTTCCTAAGAATCGAATTTCTTTTATCTTGGGAGAGAGGATTTTCATAATTTGCTTTATGGACAAAAATCCCTTCTTCCAGATCTGCTGGGTGTTTGGAGGAAGAGGTTCATTTTCTTGTGGTTGCAGTATCTAATTTGTGGTAGATAGCAGACAGCTTGTGTTTACCCATACTGTAACTCAACAATTAATCAGTTAATAAAATATATTTTCACAGAATGGCAATTAATTTTCCTAAGTATCTCTTAAAAGGCTAAAATCAATAGTAAGCTTAAATCAGTGGCTCTGATACCACCTTTTCCTGTCACGGCCCTCGGCCCCGGTTTGACCCGGTCCAGAGCAGCGAGGCAGGAAATCCCGTGGTATCTAATTAAGTGACAGCGGAAGTCTTTTAAACAGGATCGATTTAATATTAAAAACTGCTCGTTTATATATATAATATAGGGATAATTCCCATAATTTACAATAAAGTGATTTCACTGGGAAATCTTTATTTCTCAAAACATGTTTCTTTATTTATTTACATTGAGCCACATTTCTAAGCTTGTAGTGCTTCACGGCACTTTTCCTTTGCTTATAACAGATCACCTGAAACATGTTTGAAAAAGGTTTTGTCAGCAGGGAAATACTGAGTGAATCATTCAGTTTTACTAAAACGACTCTTTTGTTATAATTTACAGTATTAAGAGAGATTACAATGTTTCAGATATCAAACCAACTACCCACAGTATTTGTCACTCGAACACACATTGGCTATCTCGTTGTCCAATGGTGTCTGTGACTATGGTCATATCACTCATTGGCTAACTCGTTGTCCAATAGTGACGGATATCAAGTAATGTATACAAAACCCCACATACCGGCTGTAACTTGGTGATTACAAAGACTTAATCCCCGTAATTATAACTTTGAAAATAAACATGATTTGGAAAATAATTTGATAAAAAGAGAGAATGACTCACATTGTAGATTTAACGAGCAGAATATAAGCCTACTGATTAGCCTTGATTAACCTAATTTAATTAACAATGCACACACAATAGGTTAGTAACTAATACAACAGTTACGACAATTCACGAGATTAAACCCTCACAACGATTATTAGTGCAATACTTAATAATTCAGCGGATTCACAACGAATGACAGAGTATAGTCCGAATTCGAGCAGTACTCAAACATTCAAGTCGAAATCACGATGAATTAACAAAGTATAAACTCAATTTGAGCGGCACTTAGACAATCGTTGGATAGTTATAATCGATCGGACGTTGAATCGTAATAGTGATCGAGTTATTACCCTGATTGAGGCGTTGATTAGTGCACTGTGTGTGTTAATTGTAGTAATCGAACTATAACTCAGTCTACGAAAACTGAATTTACGTCGTTTTAAAGACAAATTTCAAGTCCCAAGGCCCTGTATTTATACACCAAAAATGTCCCCCCTCGCGCCACGCGAAAGGATCTCCTGTGCGCGTCGCGTGGCGCGAGAGACCCTAGTCTAGCATAGGGTGTGTTCGTGTCCCAGTAGCTTGGGTGAGTTGGTTTTACGTTATTTTAAATTTTTGACAGCAAACTGTAAGGATATTACCGAATGGGTTTTACCCCCCCCCCTGAGTTTTAGGGGCCCTGATCCTGATTCCGATTATTCTGGAATTTTTAGGGTTAGTGCAGAATTACTTGGGTTTCGCAATTAGGGTTTTCTTAATAGATCATTAGTCCCAATAAGTATAAATTTTAGTGAGAGTTGTTACACCCCTCATTGTCGAACGGGTCGCTCCTCGAGTTGAATGCGAAGGTGCTATAGAACTCTAAAGTGCATTCGTGGACGGAACGGAGTCGAGTTGTTAGGGCGACTCTGAGTGGTCCCGTGACAATGTTGTTGAAACGGTCAATTTGATTCACCATGGTTAACAATTCTGTGCATGCTTGCCTCGGGTATCCCTCTGGCCTTGTTTGAAGTGTCTCGTATCGAGCTCTAGCCTCGGGCTCATTGGCGTTGAATCTTGTGAACTTCCTAGCCATCTGAGAGAATATACCAAAAGTTAGCACGAAACAGAAATATTTTCGGCCGAAACTGCAAACAGTGGGCTGGACACGACCCCGTGTTCAGCGGACACGGCCCCGTGTCCAGGGGTCTGTTACTCAAAAATCCCATTTTTCGACCCGGTTTCGAAAACTTTAAAATTTTTGGTCCAATAGGTGCGGTTTCCCCCGAAAATGAAACCCTAAGTACCATTTTTCCCAAAATATCCCGTTTACCCTATCAATTTTATCTTTTTCGGTTCAAGAACAAGGGTTTGGGGTTTTTGTGAGAAATCGGGTGAATCTATGAACAATACAAGTGTATTCACTTCCCATAACACTAATTTAACTAAATGCAAACAGATTTAAACAAAAATTTGAGGTTCGATCCGTATGAACTTCAAGAACCCTAGATTTTCCCCCAATTTTTTGGTGTTTTAACTACATGCAAGTAACTAATCTAACTACTAAAAGTGATAGAATCATACCTTGATGTTGTTAGAGCGATAGGAGACGTCGAAATTCTGCGAAAAATCGCCTGTAACCAGAGCTTTTTCGGGGAAACGGGGCGTGTGGAATGAAGTAACTGTTTTGAAAAAGGGGATTTATCCCGACTGCAGCGCGGACACGGCCCCGTGTCCAGCGGACACGGCCTCGTGTCGAGCAAAGTTTTGAAAATTTTTTTTTTTTAGTGCTCGTGTGAGTGCCCTTGTTTCCCATAAGCATTGGTTAGAAAACTTACCGCTTTGTTTGTCGTCTCAATCGTTCGTAACTTACCAGGCATGATGTTTTATTCTTCCACCGTTTGAAGCGAGATCTCTTCCTCTTCATCCTCAATGAATCCTTGATAGAGTTTCAGCCGTTGGCCATTGACTTTAAATAGAGGCCCATTTCGAGATTTAATTTCTACCGCACCGTGTGGGAAAATATGGGTGATGGAAAAAGGTCCTGACCACCTAGACACAACTCTTCCATCATTTGTTGGAAGTGCCTCGGCTTCGGCCCATTTAGACAAGTAATCTACTGCCACAAGTATATATTTGTTTCCTTTCGACGGTGGGAAAGGTCCCATAAAGTCGAGTCCCCACACATAAAAAATTTCACAAACAAGAATGCCATTTTGTGGCATCTCATTTTTGGAAGAAATATTACCTGTTCTTTGGCAAGCATCACATGTCTTGACAAGACTTTGGGCGTCTTTGTAAATGGTTGGCCAATAAAATCCTGAATCAAATATCTTTCGTGCGGTACTAGCGGCACCATGATGCCCTCCGTATGGACCTTCATGACAATGGCGGAGAATTCTTCGTGCTTCGCTACCATGTACGCATCGTCGAACGAGTTGGTCGGCACACATTTTGAAAAGATATGGATCTTCCCAAAAATAGTGTTTCACATTGGCAAAGAATTTCTTT
Organism: Helianthus tuberosus; assembly: GCA_030545235.1. NCBI lineage: Eukaryota > Viridiplantae > Streptophyta > Magnoliopsida > Asterales > Asteraceae > Helianthus > Helianthus tuberosus. Next base: position 186,531,158 of record CM060382.1, on the reverse strand, counting down.
CTTTGATAATGTGACCATCCTTTTGTGACTATACCGCTAGCTAGGTAGTTAGCATAGTCGGCGTACCATGGCTCTTCCTTATATTCCACCATTTCCAGGGACTCGGTTGGAAATTTTTCGTTGATTTGATCGTCCCTGGTTGCCTCCAAAGCTGGGTCTTCTAAGCGCAAAAGATGATCTGCTGCGGTATTTTCTGCTCCTCTTTTGTCTCTGATTTCGATGTCAAATTCTTGGAGGAGTAGAATCCACCGAATCAAACGTGGTTTTGCGTCCTGCTTTTTAAAAAGGTATCGAATGGCTGCATGATCTGTATAGACTATAGTTTTAGAAAGAACAAGATAAGAACGAAATTTATCAAAAGCAAATACCACAGCTAGTAATTCTTTTTCAGTTGTTGTGTAATTTTCTTGTGCATCATTAAGTGTTTTACTAGCGTAATAAATTGGGTGGAAATGCTTTTCTTTTCTTTGTCCCAAGACAGCTCCAACTGCAAAGTCACTAGCATCACACATGATTTCGAAAGGAAATTTCCAATCAGGCGCTATCATGATAGGTGCATTGACTAACATCTCTTTTAAGGTTAGAAATGCTTGGTTGCAATTATCGTCAAAGATGAAAGGCGCATCTTTTTCAAGTAATTTTGTTAGAGGCCTTGAGATTTTTGAAAAGTCTTTGATAAACCGTCTATAAAATCCGGCATGTCCTAGGAAACTTCTGATAGCTCTCACGGAGGATGGAGGTGGTAATCTAGAAAAGGTATCTATTTGGCTCGTTCCACCTCCATTCCTTCGCTCGAGATCTTGTGACCGAGTACTATTCCCTTCGTTACCATGAAATGGCATTTTTCCCAATTAAGGGCGAGGTTAGTTTCCTCACATCGGGATAGCATTCGTTCAAGGTTATCGAGGCATTGGTCATATGAATCCCCAAAGATAGAAATAGTCGTCCATGAAGATTTCCATTGTCTTTTCTATCATGTCATGGAAGATGGCTACCATGCAACGTTGGAATGTTGCGGGGGCATTACATAGACCAAACGGCATGCGTCGATAAGCAAAAGTTCCATAGGGACATGTGAAAGTTGTCTTTTCTTGGTCTTCGGGTGCTATCGGGATTTGAAAGTAACCTGAAAAACCATCCAAGAAACAATAAAATTTATGACCGGATAATCTTTCTAACATTTGATCAATGAAGGGCAAAGGAAAGTGGTCTTTTCTTGTTGCTTCATTTAATCGTCTATAATCTATACATACTCTCCATCCTGTGACGGTTCTCGTTGGTATTAATTCATTCTTTTCGTTAGTTATCACCGTCATACCTCCTTTCTTTGGAACTACTTGGACGGGACTCACCCAAGGACTATCGGAGATAGGATAGATAAGTCCGGCGTCAAGTAGTTTGATGACCTCATTTTTAACCACTTCTTGAACGTTTGGATTTACTCGACGTTGTGGTTGTATGACCGATTTGTAATCATCATTCATCAAAATTTTGTGTGTGCACATAGAAGGACTAATTCCTTTTATGTCTACAAGTTTCCAAGCTATTGCATTTTTATGTTTTTTCAAAAGACTAATTAATTTTTCTTTTTCTAAGCTATCTAATTCAGACGAAATAATTACAGGTAAATTACCCTCTTTGTCTAGAAAAGCATATTCCAAACCTTTTGGAAGTTCTTTGAGCTCAAGCGGTGGGTCTTTAGGAGACTCCTTATTTGGTTGCTCATTTCGATCAAGAACTTTAAAAGTTTGTTCTATGGCGACCTCTTCTTCAACAAAGTGGTCAATCTCTTCACTTGTATCGGGTGGTTCATCTTCATCTTCAATTAGGGGGTCATTATTGCCGAATGGATATTTCATTGACCGTTCGAGATCGACACTTCTTTTAAATGCCCCTAATTGAAGAGGTAGATTGTTGAACTTCCGGTTTTTCAAAGCTTCGTGTGTTTTCACAAATGGTCGTTCCAACATTAGAGGAGCGTCATCGAGGATGACAAAGTCGGTTGGTATTACCATTTGATTTGTTTGAACCAAGACATCCTCAACTATACCGATTGATTTTATTACTTTCCGATTGGATAGAAAAATGGGTATTTGAAGTGGAGAAAAATCACTAATACTTAATTTTTCGAAAATGTAGTTAGGCATTATGTTAACACAAAGATCTTTATCGATTGTGACGTTACTAATAAATGAATTTTGAAAGAAACATGGAACCGGTGTAATGTTAATTTCAAATGGGTCTTCTTTTATTAGCGAGGTTTGATCATTAGTTAACTTAACACTTACCGTTTCGTCAATTTTAGTGTTAGTGTTTAACTCTTTTAAAAACTTAGCATGAGTGGGTACTAAACAATGATTTTCAAAAGAAGGTGACAAGAGATTAATTTCTTCAAAATTAGACTCTTTTTGTAATTTAGCGTTGTCGGACTCACCTTTTTCGTTGTTTAACTCATGTGTCGGTTTTTCACTTATTTGTTCTTCCATTTTTACATTTTCAGTTATCTCTTCATTTTTTAATTCTTCTCTTGCGCGGGACTCCTCTTCCCTTGCGCGAGATTCTTTTATAAAGCGATCGATAACTCTTATGTGTTCTAATATCCTCTCGGTTACTTCGGTTATAGAAAAAGAATCGGTATTTTCTAAGCTTGAATCCGGTTGTGCGATCCTTTGTTCCTCATAATACCCATATGAAGTAGATGGTTCACACCATTGTTCTTCATTGTAAGTATATGATGGATAAGGGTCATAATTTTGTTCTTCATAATACTCATATGAGGTGGGTTGTTCACGCCAAGGTTCCTCATAGTAAGCATACGAAGGTGGTGGCTCATATCTTGGTTCCTCAAAGTACGAGTATGAAGGCTCATACCTTGGTTCATCAAAATATGAGTATGAGGGAGGAGGTTCATACCTTTGGTCTTCATAGGATGTGTATGAAGTTGATGGCTCGTACCTGGGCTCCTCATAGTAGGTGTATGAATTGGATGGTTGATATGAGTGACTATTTTGAAACGATCGTGCGTTACGACAATTAGTGCAATAGTTACCCCTATAATCATCCTCCTCATAGGTGTAGTTGTAACCTCCTGAGTATTGATCCATAAGAATCACTCAGCAGACCACAACCGAGTCTCGAGATCAGAAAACAAAAATAAAACCAGAAACAGAGGCTGGACACGGCCCCGTGTTCAGTGAGCACGGCCCCGTGTTCAGGATCTGTATCTGGGCGTTTTAATTAAATTTACTGATTTCGTTGAGCACGGGGCGTGTTTAGTGAGCACGGCCCGTGTTCAAGCTACTGTTACTGGGTGTTTATGAAAAATCTGCAGCACGGCCCCGTGTTCAGTGAACACGGCCCCGTGTACAGGCTACTGTAAATGCAAAATTAAACTAAAATGCAGAAAAATGTGCGCGCTTTTGAAAAGGTTTTGAAAAACTGATTAGGCCGTCGATTTTAAGCTTTCTTAAAATCCTTGTGTCCCCGGCAACGGCGCCAAAAACTTGATGCGTTGTCAAGTGTCGTATATATTAGGTGTATATTTTAAGCCCCTTTAACACTTATTTTTAGCCAAGTTTTAAATTTATAAAACACGATATTTTACTAACACTAGACACACATATGGGCAAGTGCACCCATCGTGAGCGTAGTATAGTGTTGGTAAGATACCGAGGTCGTCCAAGGACACAAGAGCTTTTAGTACCGGTTTATCCTCAACGTCTAATCAAAATAAAAAGTTTAGAAAAAAGGTTTTTAAACTAAGAAAAATAAAAACTAACTAAAATGCTGAAAATAAAAATAAAAGAAAAACAGATAGACAAGATGAATCACTTGGTTCCGACTCGTATCTAGTGTAACCTTTGATTATTTCCGCACTTTTGCACATAATTAAGAGATTATCTTAGTTATTGTAGTAGGCCCCTCTTTTGAAGGTGACGTTACCCTCACCCCAGTAGTTTGAGTCAGCAAGGATACAATCCTAAAAGGGTGGATTATTGGAAGATAATTAATTAAGTTATTAATGCAATATTATGGTAGGCCCCTCTTTTGGAGGTGACGTTACCCTCGACTAAGTAGTCTGAGTCAGCAGGGATACAGTCCTAAATAGCCGGGTTATAGTATTAATAGTAGTTAACTTATGAGGGGATCAAAGAGTTTGGACCCCCGCCATCCAATACCGTTAAGTATTGAAGGAGGTCCTACTAAATTTGACCCAGGTCCATTGCAGGACCTCTAAACGCTGAACAATGGCAAGACCTTTACCAAACCGTTCCCTTAACCCCCGACCAGGTAGCCAACATACCTCCATATAGACCGTGGAGATATGAATGGTGAAAATCTTTTATTTTATATAGACAGTAAAATAATTTCAAGACACCACGGACAAATGATAAGGAAAGATCACCTTCAACATAAGCAACTAGTTATTAAAGTCATTAATACAAAACCAAATAAAAAGTGCAAAAGATTAGAAATAAAAAGTATTACACTAGACATTTTGTCTTCACCAAGTGATGTAAGAGACTTAGGCAAACATGGCCTTGATTGTCAAGAACTCTTACGATCAATCTTGGATCCCAAGATGACTCACACACTCTATGATGGACAATGGATGATGGTGGTGGATGATGGTGTTATGGTGGTGGTGGGTGGTGGGTGAAGTGTGAGAGAGGTAGTGTGCCAAGGGATGGTTTGAGCTTGAGCCAAGCACTTCTATTTATAGGCTGAACAGAAGCTCGGGCACGGCCCCGTGTCCAGTGGGCACGGCCCCGTGTCCACATCCTCTCTTTCTTCATTAAATGCAGCTTTGTCTTATTGGTTGACCATGCCCCCGTGTCCGCTGAGCACGACCCCGTGTGCAGAAGAATCTTTGTACTATGAAGATTTGCCTGGATTGTGCAAATCTTATAGTTGACCACGGCCCGTGTCCGCTGAGCACGGCCCCGTGGTGGGCAATAGAAGCTTCTACCACTTTGTCTTTTCTGCTGACACTTGGGCACGCCCCCGTGCTGGCTGAGCACGGGGCGTGTTCAGGCTTCTGATCTCTTGTTTTGCTTGGGAAGATGCTGTTGTGGGGTCGGGCATGTCACGTCTTGTCCTTTTTCTCGTATTTATGTTAGATTTTGATGTCTTTTTGCTTCTTTTGTTAATTTGAGCTCATTTAATCCTGAAAATACAAAAGGAAGACAAAAGCACACTTTTTCCAACATTAGTACTAAAAAGGGGTTAGTTTTATGCCTCATTTGATGAAATTTATATGTTAATATTTGAACACATCAGGTGGCACTGTTGGAACCTTAATCTTGAACTTCAAATTGGTCCAAGTATCATGTATTAGTATCAAGGGTGGCATATTGTAAATATAATAAAACATGTCACTTAGGGTTATCTCTCAATAGTCATGATATATGTAAGTTATCCATATACAAACCGGTAAATGGCCTAAAGGCACCGGTTCATCATGTATATATAGGTAGGATCTATTATCAATCAATCAAACCATCGACTTCTATTCGTACATTCTCTATTGTTTTATATGTTCTTTTGTTTCATTGAGATCAGATCAGTGCGTATTGTATTGTGTTGTTGAATATTGCCTAAAACTAACACAGGATAGGTAGGTGTTAGCTTTGAACCCTCTTTTGTAAAGTATACTTAGGTGGTGTTTGTTTTTTCTGCAGGAAAAGGTCTGCAGTCTGCGGACCACATCTGCAGAGAAGATGTGGACCAAATGTCTGCAGTCTGCAAGGAAAAGAGGGTTTGTTTTTTTTACATAAAAACCTCTTCACACCATTGAAAACCACATACCTTCTCCTCTCTCGTCTCTCTCTTCTCTCTCTCTGCCATCTACCACCACCACCACAACCATCCGCCACCACCACCACCACGTCGGCCACCACCACCGCCATCAAAACCCACCACCACCGCCGATCTCTCTCTTATTTCCCTCTCTCTCTCTCCTGCCGCCCCTCTCTCTCTCTACGGTCTCTCTCTCTTCGTTCCACCACCGCCATCAAAACCCACCACCACCGCCGCCCCCTCTTTCTCTACGATCTCTCTCTCTCTCTTCGTTCCAGATGTCGATGATGATGATGATGAGGGTTTTCGATTTAGGGTTTTGTTTGCGATCGATGTTGATGATGATGAGGGTTTTCGATTTGGGGGTTTTGTTTGTGATGTTGATGATGATGTCGGAGGTGGTGGCGGAGTGGAGGTGGAGCAGATGTCGGAGGTGGAGCAGAGGTGGTGGCGGAGTGGAGGTGGAGATGGAGCAGATTTGGGGGTTTTGTTTGTGATGTCGATTTGGGGCTGGAGCGGCGGAGGTGGTGGCGGAGTGGAGGTGGAGCAGATGGTGTCGGAGGTGGAGATGGTGTCGGAGTGGAGATGGTGGTGGCAGAGGAGGTCGGAGGTGGAAATGGTGGTGGCAGAGGGAGAAGAGGGAGAAGAGGAGAAGAGGTTGGAAGAGGATGGAAGTGGATGGAACATGTCTGTGTGGTCAAGAGGTCTCGCGGACCTTTTTTAATGAAAGGTCTGCGAGAAAACAAACAATCTGCAGCATCCAAACGTCTGTCCGCGTCTGCACGGCGCAGACATAAGTGGCCAGAAGTACTTCTGGCCAAAAAACAAACAGAACCTTAGTTTCCTAGTAGTTTGTGGACACGGTGTCCTTGAACAAACTCCCAGTTATGTAGACGACAATATACTTGACACAATATATTCCTCCTTATCCAGGTCATCCCCGTATCCAATAATTGTCCTGGAACACTTTCCTTGTTCTGCGAAAGCTCAAGGAATTACGCCCCACAATTCCATTTGAAGTGACCCCACTTCACTCTAACATATGTGATTTGTTCTCAAATCATTCAAAGCATTATGGTTACCGTGATTTACACAAGTCATTAACCACATATTATGCTTAGCCTCACACTTGTCGTTGATTGTCATAGGAATGACTAGGACGTATTTAAACACCATTTCATAGTTTAGGAGGATATATATATAAACATATATACTAGCTTGCATATAATTAACATGTATATCAGTTATACCTCCACAGTAACCACGTATATAAGTTAGTTGTCCTACATATCTTTTTTTCATGGGCTTTAGCCTCATTCCACAAGATGATCTCTTATCAACTTTTGGGTTATTGGATGCAAAATTATCTATGACTTTGTCATGTAAACAATGATAATTTGCAGTTGAGATTAATTGTTGGAAATTTCGAATAAAAGAGCTTTCTTTGCGTGCAAGGCGAGGAAACATGGAGTGGATAATTATAGAATATTTAAACGTGTTTAGGTTTAATTATTTAGTGATAATTATCATGTCCAATTTAATAGTTTATTAGCAATCCTAGTTATAATCTAATAGGAGTGTTTAGATTATAAATACCATGCTTTGGGTATTAGGGATTGTAATTCAAGTTTTGAGTCAGTTTCTTGAATAATAATAAACGTTTGGGTGTTAGCCAAATACTTTGCAATTTCCGATTTACAATTCCGTTCGGTACCGATTCATCTTGAATTGGTATCAGAGCGACCTGGGAGATATCACGTACCTGCGATTGAGACTGGGATCGTAGGAACAGAGGAAGCAGTAGCGTGAACTTGGCTGCTGTTGAATTGCTTGACCGGAAGTTTAATCGGAGCTACAACCCTGCTTGTTGGGATCTAGACAGGGAAGGGAACAGTGCGTGTGCAGCGTGTTGTTGTTTCTGTCGACCAAAAGGGGGAAGCAGCAAAGGGATTTCATTGGATTATTTTTTATTTTGGGTTAGATGTGAAAAGGCCCAAATTGAAAACATAATAGTCCAATTTAATTCTAAGTGTGGTGCTGTTGTGTTGTACGAGAGCAGTACACAATCATAAAGAAGTTTTTTTTGTTTTGGATTTTTTTTTAAGTTCAAGACAAAATTTAGCATTGTTTATTCGGGTTCGTGTTCGGAGTGGAACTCAGAATTAAACGTGTAGACTGGAAGAAACTGAACCAGTTACACCGGGTTTGTTTAATCGTACGTATAGTCGACGCAATAAAAATATGGTTGGAAGCGATGGCGGTAGCGGCTTGAATACCGAGAAATCGGTTCCAAATTCAACAGCGCTTCAATGCCCGATGTTGAATAAGGTTAATTATACAATTTGGGCGTTGCGTATCCGCGCGATTTTTAACGTTCAAGGCGTGTGGGAGGCCATTGAACCCGGAACTGAAACCGATGTGAAGAAAAATAATATGGCGATTGCTTTGTTGTTTCAATCCATACCGGAAGAACAGATCTTGCAAGTTGGTAATATGAAGACGGCAAAAGAGATGTGGGATGCACTGAAAGCGCGCCATCTAGGAGCCGATCGGGTACGTGAAGCAAGACTACAGACACTCATGTCTGAATTTGAGGCGTTGAAGATGAAGGATTCTAGTACAGTTGATGAGTTTTCTAGCCAGTTAACAGGAATGTCTTCAAAAGCGGCGTCTCTCGGTTCTATAATAGAAGAACAAAGGATCGTGAAAAAGTTTCTCAGTGGTTTACCAAGGCGGTTCATCCATATGGTAGCCTCAGTTGAGCAACTTGTGGATCTAAAAACAGTTGCATTCGACGATGTTGTTGGTCAAATAAAGGCGTATGAAGAACGCATAAAATATGAAGAATTGTTGTCGGATAATCAAGGTACTCAAACGAAACTAATGTTTAATAATTCTAATGCCTCTTCAAGTTCTAGACAGACTTCACGCTATTCGAGTAAGGGACGCGGGAAAGGCTCGAACCGTGGACGTGGTGGTGGTAGACGCGGTCAAAACCAATCTGGTCAAAATCGCGGGTCACAAAACAGGTCCAACGAAGGGGATAAACAACAAGGAAAGAAGGATTATTCGAAGGTTCAATGCTTTCGATGCGACAAGTTCGGCCACTTTGTTTCGAGATGTCCAGAGCGAAAGAAAGAGAAACAAGCAAACTTGATCGATGCGGAAGAAATTGACCCGTCTTTGTTTATGGTGCAAGATGTTCAAGAAATCGTTTACTTGAATGAAGAAAAGGTCATTCCAAAAAATTACGAGAACGGTTCGGAAGAAAAAGACTTATGGTATTTGGATAACGGCACGAGCAACCATATGACGGGTAATATATCTTTTTTCTCTGAATTAAATAAGCGTGTTGGTGGCAAAGTTAAAATCGGGGATGGGTCTCAAGTCGAAATATGCGGGAAAGGTTCTATATTACTATTGGGTAAAACGGGGGAGCAAAGATTAGTGACCGATATTTATTATATCCCTAGTTTACGTAGTAATATAATTAGTCTCGGTCAAGCAACGGAGTGTGGATGTGATATTCGTATGAAAGACGATTATTTATTAATGCGTGACGCTCAAGGCAAGGTGTTAATGAATGTTACTCGATCTAAAAATCGTCTTTATACGATTAAATTAAAAGTTGGAAAACCCGTTTGTTTGAAAGCTCAGATTGATAATGAAAACTGGTTATGGCACGCTAGACTTGGTCACCTAAATTTCGAGTCCATGAAACAAATGGTGAATAAATATATGGTCGTGGGGATGCCAAAAATCAATCATGAAAATCAAATATGTGATTCGTGCCTAGTCGGGAAGCATACGAGACAATCTTTTCCGAAGACGGCGTCATTTCGGGCAACGCGTGCCTTGGAACTTATTCATGGAGACTTATGCGGCCCAATTTCTCCGAGCACAATAGCGGGAAATAGGTATGTATTTGTCTTAGTTGATGATTTTTCACGTTTCATGTGGACTTTTCTTTTGAAGGAAAAAAGTGACGCGTTTGAAACCTTCAAAAAGTTCAAAGTCATGGTGGAAGTGGAAGTTAGTAGAAAAATCAAGACGTTTCGAACCGATCGAGGGGGAGAATTTACGTCTCATGAGTTCAATCGATTCTGTGAAAGCGAAGGGATTATTCGACACTTAACCGCTCCATATTCACCTCAACAAAACGAGGTGGTGGAGAGGCGAAACCGTACCTTAATGGAGATAACTCGAAGTATATTAAAAGCACGACAAGTTCCTAATTTTATGTGGGGGGAGGCGGTGAGGCACTCAACCAATTTAATAAATAAAACTCCAACACGAGCGTTACACGAAGACAAAACACCGTACGAGTTGTTAAAAGGAAAGAAACCGGATCTTCAATTTCTTAAGGTTTTCGGATGTGCCGCTTATTTGAAAATTGTTGGCGGGCATCTTCCAAAATTAGACGATCGTTCGACTCGTCTAGTTTATCTTGGAAGCGAAAAAGGTTCGGGGGCGTATCGTTTATACAATCCAACGACTCGAAGAATTGTTGTGGGTCGAGACGGGGATACGGAGTTTGATGAAACGCGTGGTTGGAATTGGGGAAAAAATATTGTTTTTAATGACGAAGAGTCTCGTGAACCGGGTATGTTTTGGGTAGACTTTGGTGGCGTAATTGACACCGGAGATGGAATCGTAAACACCGAACTTAGTGGGTCCAGTTCTAGAACATATGGAAGCTCCGATAATATTAATGATGATGGATCGGAGTCTACTGGTTCTTGGACCAGCGGCTCAAATGAAACAAGTTGTAGCAATTCAACAAGTTCATTTAGCCAAAGTCTTAAAGCTACAACACCAGGCCCACTTGGCCCAAATTGCACACGAGAAGGAAATAGCTCAACAAGCCCAATCAAAAGTTCAAATGTTGTTGTGTCACGTGATTTGTTACAACAAAGGCCAAGAAATGCAAGTATTATTTCACAAAGCTCAAACTTGAATGGTGGGTCCCATGGCTCAAATCGTGAAGGCACAGTAGGTGTTATTGGGCATGATTTTGTGAATAATAACAACAATGAATTAGATGAAGTTATTACACCCGAGCCATCTTTACGACGATCCAATCGAAACACGATTACACCGGTATGTTTTAATGATTACGTATTAAATTCGAGTACGATTGATGAAGATTTTTTATTGCTTACGGATGATGAACCGGTTCAAGAAAAGAGGAACAGGGCAATCTTCAAATCCGCTCAGAAAATTAGCTTACGATTACACCGCTCAGAAGATTTTTTATTGCTTACGATTGATGAAAACAGGAAGAAGGAATTGGCTCAGAAAATTACCCAAGGATTTCGTATGGGTAATAATAACAGCTTCAAGAAAAGAGGAACAGGGCAATCTTCAAATCCGCCATTTTGCAGGAATTGCAGAAAGAAACATTTTGGAAGATGTAATGTAACCTGCAATTTTTGTAAAATGGTAGGACATCGTGAAGAGGAATGCAGAAAGAAAACAAGAGTTTGCTATAACTGTGGAGAAACAGGACATTTCAGACCAGACTGCCCGAAATTGGTTAAACCAGCAGATAACAAAGCCAAGACAGCTGACGGAGCTACAAAGAAGAATGTCAGAGCATTTCAGTTAACTACTCAGGAAGCCGAGATGATTCCTGATGTGATAGCCGGTACGTTTCTAGTTCACAACATTTACGCCAAAGTATTATTTGACTCTGGTGCAAACCAAAGTTTTATCAATACTTCATTCTGCCAAGCTCTTAATATACCCTTAACCAACATTAGGCAGATTTTTACAGTCGAAACGGCTGATGGAAATTCAGTTAAAATAGATAAGGTTTTGCGGGAAGGAAACATAGAACTCTTAGGACATAAATTCTCTGCAAACCTATTACCTATGAAATTAGCTGAATTCGATGTTGTTTTAGGAATGGATTGGTTAGTAGCCAACCATGCTCGAATTCTTTGTGATAAGAACTCTATAGAAATTCAGGCACCTACTGGGGAAATAATTAGGATTACAGGAGATAAACCACGTAAGCCCATGAAGTTCATATCAGTAATGAAAGTTGCTAATTATGAACGAAAACAAGGAATAGTATATATGATTTCAGTAATCATTAGCACTAAGGGTAAAGAACTTAAGGAAATTCCTGTAGTCTCAGAATACTCAGATATATTCCCAGAAGATTTACTTGGATTACCACCAGATAGGGAAGTAGAGTTTAGGATTCATCTAATTCCAGGAATTACACCGAAAGCCAAGGCACCTTATCGGTTAGCACCCACAGAAATGTTAGAACTGAAAAAGCAATTAGATGAATTACTAAGTAAAGGGTTCATACAACCTAGTTCATCCCCGTGGGGAGCACCAGTGTTGTTTGTTAAGAAAAAGGATGGTTCAATGAGAATGTGCATCGATTATAGAGAATTGAATAAGGTTACAATTAAGAATCGATACCCATTACCTAGGATTGATGATCTATTCGATCAACTTCAAGGAGCTAGATATTTTTCTAAGATCGACTTACGTTCCGGATATCATCAATTGAAGGTACAAGAAGAAGACATACCTAAAACTGCTTTCAGAACTAGGTATGGTCATTACGAGTTTACAGTCATGCCCTTTGGGTTAACGAATGCACCTGCAGCATTCATGGACATGATGAATAGGATCTGTAAACCGTATTTGGATAAATTTGTAATTGTCTTCATAGATGATATACTTATTTATTCAAAAAGTCAGGACGAACATTGTCAGCACTTGCATGCACTCTTAACTTTGTTAAGAAAAGAAAAGTTATACGCCAAATTCTCAAAGTGTGAATTTTGGTTACAAGAAGTACAATTCTTAGGACACATGGTGAATCACGAAGGTATTCATGTAGATCCTGCTAAGATAGAGGCGATTACCAATTGGAAGGTTCCACAAACTGCAACGGAAATTAGAAGTTTTATAGGTTTAGCTGGCTATTATAGACGATTTATTAAGGATTTTTCCAAGATAGCTGTACCATTAACTAAGCTAACCTGTAAAGCAGTTAAGTTTGATTGGGGACCTAAACAAGAAGAAGTTTTTAGGATTTTGAAACAGAAATTAACCAATGCACCAATCTTAGCCTTACCAGAAGGAACAGAAGATTTTGAAGTATATTGTGATGCTTCAAAACTAGGATATGGATGTGTGCTTATGCAACGCAAGAAGGTAATTGCGTATGCCTCAAGACAATTGAAAAAGCACGAAGAAAACTATACGACTCATGATTTAGAATTAGGAGCCGTAATTTTTGCCCTTAAGATTTGGAGACATTATCTGTATGGGAGTAAGTTTACTATCTATACAGATCATAAGAGTTTAAGATATATATATTTGGGCAAAAAGAGTTAAACATGAGGCAAAGGAGATGGATGGAAATCTTAAGTGACTACGACTATGATATTCAATATCATGAAGGAAAGGCAAATGTAGTTGCAGATGCCTTAAGTCGTAAGTATTATGAGAAACAACGACGGGTTCGTGCTCTCAGATTAAATTTACAAATAGATTTAATGGAACAAGTAAAGAATGTTCAAACTACAGCAATCAAGGATGATGCTGAAGGAATGAAAGGACGAATGAAGGAATTAGAACAAGGAGCAGATGGAATTTGGAGATTCCACAAAAATAGAATTTGGGTACCTAAGCAGGGAGACTTAAGACCTAAGATTTTAGAAGAAGCTCATAAATCTAGGTACACTATGCATCCAGGAAACAATAAGATGTACCAAGATTTAAGAAAGAATTTTTGGTGGATAGGAATGAAAAAGGACATAGCCAGCTATGTTTCTAAATGTCTTACTTGTTCACAAGTTAAGGCAGAACATCAGAAACCTTCAGGATTACTACAACAATTAGAAATGCCAGTATGGAAATGGGAACTTATAACAATGGATTTTGTTACTAAGTTACCCAAAACCAGAAAAGGTAATGATGCGATTTGGGTAATTGTGGATCGATTAACCAAATCAGCTCACTTTTTACCAATGAAAGAAACCTTTAGCATGGAAAGACTGGCTAAATTGTATGTAGATGAAGTTGTATCCTTACATGGAGTTCCACTCTCCATTGTTTCGGATAGGGATAGTCGTTTTACTTCCCATTTCTGGAAAAGTTTCCAGCAAGCTATGGGAACTCGACTAAACCTAAGCACTGCATATCATCCCCAAACAGACGGACAAAGTGAAAGGACAATCCAAACTCTAGAAGACATGCTCCGAGCATGTGTAATAGATTTTGGTGGGAATTGGGATGATCACTTACCATTAATTGAATTCTCCTATAACAATAGTTATCATTCAAGTATTGAAACTGCCCCATTCAAGGCACTGTATGGAAGAAAGTGCAGAACTCCAGTTTGTTGGGCAGAAATAGGAGAAAATCAATTGTCAGGTCCTGAGATAGTGCAAGAAACGACCGACAAGATTACTCAAATCAAGGAAAGATTGAAGACGGCTCGAGATCGCCAGAAGAGTTATGCAGACAATAGATGTAAGCCGTTAGAATTCCAAGTTGGAGATAAAGTACTGTTGAAAGTTTCTCCTTGGAAAGGAGTTGTTAGATTCAGTAAGAAAGGAAAGCTAAGTCCCAGATACGTAGGACCATTTTCAGTGATCCAATGTATAGGACCAGTTGCTTATCGTTTACAACTACCAGAAGAATTAGCTGGAGTACATGATGTATTTCATGTATCCAATCTCAAGAAATGTCTAGCAGACGAATCTCTGGTAGTACCTCTTCAAGACATAGAAGTAAACGAAAAGTTAAAATTTGTGGAGAAACCTCTTCGGATAGAAGACAGAAAAGTGAAGTTTCTCAAGCACAAACGCCTAGTTCTAGCTAAAGTAAAGTGGGATTCAAAGAGAGGAGCTGAATACACTTGGGAGCTGGAATCAGAAATGAAGCGAAAATATCCTCACTTATTCCAGTAAATCTCGAGGACGAGATTTTTATTAAGGTGGGGAGAATGTAACAACTCTCACAAAAAGGTCTAATTATTATTTTAATTGACGATTAGGAAACCCTAATTGAGACACCCAAGTGATTCCGCACAAACCCTAAAATTTTCAGAATAATCGGAATCAGGATTAGGGCCCCTAAAACTTAGGGGGGATAAACCCTAAATGACGATTATCCTCAAATCAGCGTTGTCACATAACTGAAATGTGAAATTGTAAAGTCAGCTGAGCTAGTCCCAATCGTGGCTACCCTATAGGCTAGTTTTATGCCTTACGCACCGTAACAATATGGGTCTTACGGTGCGCAAGCACCCTTACGGACCGTAACACTGGGAATGTTACGGTGCGTAAGCATGTCCAAATTTTAGCTATAAATAGAGGACAGTGGCATTCGAAATTTGAACATCCAACGTCGAAAGAATTCACAAAATACACTGAGATACGAACTGAATACTCCAAATTTCACCCCCGGGTCTCGAAATTCTGCCGCAAAACAGGGTATTAGCACAATCGCTGCTACGATTCATTTTCCGACGATCAATATATCCAATGGATGTTTAAGTGCCACCCACATTAGGGTTATACTTTGTCGTTCGTCGTTAATTCGATGGATGAAGTATCGCACTTTGTCGTTCGTTGTGAGAATTTGATCTCGTGAATTATCGTAAATGCTGGATTGATTACTAACCCAGTTTTGTGTGCATTGTTATTAAATTTAGGTTAAAAAGGCTAATCAGTAGGCTAAACTCTGCTCAAATTAAATCTGCAATGTGAGTCATTCTCTTTTTATCAAATTACTTTCCAAATCATGTTTAATTTCAAAGTTATAATTACGGGGATTAAGTCTTTGTAATCACCAAGTTACAGCCGGTATGTGGGGTTTTGTATACATAACTTGATAACCGTCACTATTGGACAACGAGTTAGCCAATGAGTGATATGACCATAGTCACAGACACCATCGGGCAAAGAGGCTATCGATGGATGTTCGAGTGACAAGTACTGTGGGTAGTTGGTTTGATATCTGGAAACATTGTAATCTCTCTTAATACTGTAAATTATAACAAAAGAGTCGTTTTTATAAATAGAATGATTCACTCAGTATTTCCCGCTGACAAAACCTTTTTCAAACATGTTTCAGGTGATCTGTTGTGATCCAAGAAAAGTGCCGAGAAGCACTACAAGCTTAAGGAAGTGGCTCAGTATAAAATAAAGAAACATGTTTGTAAAATAAAGTTTTCTCAGTGAAATCTCAATATTGTAAATTACCAGGTTTTATCCCGAGTTGTGAAATAAAATAATCGGGAAATATTTCATTTTTAAAAAGATCCTGAAGAAACTTCCGCTGTTAAACTCAATTAAATAAATACCACGGGATTTCTGTCCCGCGGCTCCTGAAACGGGTCAAACCGGGTCAGGGGCCGTGACACAACGAGATATCGAAAGATTATCGGGTGTCTCCGGTACCTTTTACAGACTCGACTAGATTTGGCGTTTTCGGTCGGAGTAGCCAGTCGATACATGCATTGCCCGAAGCAATCTCATGCAACTCTCATCAAGCAAATTATTCGCTATTTACGAGGTACTTTTAGTTATGGCATTACCTATAATCGAGGAGAAAATATGTTAGTCGGTTACAGTGATAGTACTCACAACATAAATCCGGACGATGGAAGAAGTACTACGGGACACGTGTTTTATTTTGGGTCTTCCCCAATTACTTTGTGTTCTCAAAAGCAAAGTACTGTTGCTTTATCATCGTGTGAGGCAGAGTATATGGTGGCTAGTGCAGCCGCGTGTCAGGCGGTTTGGCTAAAAGGATTAATTGGTGAATTACTAGACAAGAAAATTCAAGCGGCGGTGTTACGTGTTGATAATACATCGGCGATAGCTCTCGTGAGGAACCCGGTTTTCCATGGAAGAAGCAAACACATAAAATCCCGATTTCACTATATTCGGGAATGTGTTGATCGTGAAGATATCGTGGTCGAGCATGTTAGTGGCATTGATTAAAAAGCGGATATTTTGACGAAGGCTCTTGGGAAGATCAAATTCAAGGAGATGGCCGAAAAGCTTGGAGTCGAAGACTTGTCAGATACGAGTTCGAAATTCTGGGGTGATTGTTGGAAATTTCGAATAAAAGAGCTTTCTTTGCGTGCAAGGCGAGGAAACATGGAGTGGATAATTATAGAATATTTAAACATGTTTAGGTTTAATTATTTAGTGATAATTATCATGTCCAATTTAATAGTTTATTAGCAATCCTAGTTATAATCTAATAGGATTGTTTAGATTATAAATACCATGCTTTGGGTATTAGGGATTGTAATTCAAGTTTTGAGTCAGTTTCTTGAATAATAATAAACGTTTGGGTGTTAGCCAAATACTTTGCAATTTCCGATTTACAATTACGTTCGGTACCGATTCATCTTGATTAATTGTTTTAACATGTTCCTTACCCGCAAGGCCGGCCCTGGGGGTGGGCGGGGAGGACCACCGGTGATGCGTGTGAAGTGCTATATATATTAGGTGTATATTTTAAGCCCCTTTAACACTTATTTTTAGCCAAGTTTTAAATTTATAAAACACGATATTTACTAACACTAGACACACATATGGGCAAGTGCACCCATCGTGAGCGTAGTATAGTGTTGGTAAGATACCGAGGTCGTCCAAGGACACAAGAACTTTTAGTACCGGTTTATCCTCAACGTCTAATCAAAATAAAAAGTTTAGAAAAATGTTTTAAACTAAGAAATAAATAAAAACTAACTAAAATGCTGAAAATAAAAATAAAAAGAAAAACAGATAGACAAGATGAATCACTTGGTTCCGACTCGTATCTAGTATAACCTTTGATTATTTCCGCACTTTTGCACATATTTAAGATATTATCTTAGTTATTGTAGTAGGCCCCTCTTTTGAAGGTGACGTTACCCTCACCCCAGTAGTTTGAGTCAGCAAGGATACAATCCTAAAAGGGTGGATTATTGGAAGATAATTAATTAAGTTATTAATGTAAATTATGGTAGGCCCCTCTTTTGGAGGTGACGTTACCCTCGACTAAGTAGTCTGAGTCAGCAGGGATACAGTCCTAAATAGCCGGGTTATAGTATTAATAGTAGTTAACTTATGAGGGGATCAAAGAGTTTGGACCCCCGCCATCCAATACCGTGAAGCATTGAAGGAGGTCCTACTAAATTTGACCCAGGTCCATTGCAGGACCTCTAAACGCTGAACAATGGCAAGACCTTTACCAAACCGTTCCCTTAACCCCCGACCAGGTAGCCAACATACCTCCATATAGACCGTGGAGATATGAATGGTGAAAATCTTTTATTATATATAGACAGTAAAATAATGCCAAGACACCACGGACAAACGATAAGGAAAGATCACCTTCAACATAAGTAACTAGTTATTAAAGTCATTAATACAAAACCAAATAAAAAGTGCAAAAGATTAGAAATAAAAAGTATTATACTAGACACTTTGTCTTCACCAAGTGATGTAAGAGACTTAGGCAAACATGGCCTTGATTGTCAAGAACTCTTACGATCAATCTTGGATCCCGAGACGACTCACACACTCTACGATGGACAATGGATGATGGTGGTGGATGATGGTGTTTGTGATGGTGGTGGGTGGTGGATGAAGTGTGAGAGAGGTGGTGTGCCAAGGGATGAGTTGAAATGAAACCAAGCACTCCTATTTATAGGCTGAACAGAAGGCTGGGCACGGCCCCGTGTCCGCTGGACACGCCCCCGTGCCTGTCTGACACTCTCTCGCTTCATTAATTGTAATTTGCAATTACAATTAATGCGCCTGCTGTACTTTCGCCACGCCCCCGTGTTCACTGGACACGGCCCCGTGGTGGGCAATAGAAGCTTCTATAGGTTTGTCTTTTCTGCTGCTTCTTGGGCACGGCCCCGTGCTGGCTGAGCACGGGGCGTGTTCAGTCTTCTGCCTTCTCTATTTTGCTTGGGAAGATGCCGTTGAGGGGTCGGGCAGTCCACTTATGTTCCTTTTCTTGTATTTATGTTGGATTTATCTGTCTTTTTGCTTCTTTTGTGAATTTGAGCTCATTTAATCCTGAAAATACAAAAGGAAGACAAAGGCACTCTTTTTCCAACATTAGTACTTAAAAAGGGTTAGTTTTATGCCTCATTTGATGTAATTTATATGTTGCATTTTACACACATCAAATACCCCCACACTTGAACTTTTGCTTGTCCTCAAGCAAAACTCTTTAATATGTGGCTTACACTCCCAAATGGAATGGGTAGAAGAGAAGGTTTTGGCTTGTCATAGAGTGTTGGGAATCCAAGATCTTTTTGGGTTTTATTTTTATCTATTTACAATCCTATTCGTTATGATTTGTTTAGAACGTTTCATAGGAGAAATTACTTATTTGGGCATAACATGCCTTTTTAAAATTCCATTTATATACAAGTTCACATACCTCACGGGAGAAATCACTCACACTCGGCCGAAGGTGTATTTTTAGTGAATCACTCGAGAGCGGCATGGAACTTAGTGGTTAGTAGAAAAAAAAAGGGTTAAAGGTAGGTGGTTGGGATAGTGGTTAGTAGAAAAAAAAAGGGTGAAAAGCGTAACAAGTGTCGGTTTTCGTAGGACTTTCTATTTTTGTAACTTTTATTTTGATGAAGCTATTATTCAAACAAAGTTATTTTTGATGAACTTGTTTGTTTATCTTTTGCTTCATCATCAACACAATTTTTTTTTTTTGAACGATCATACGAAAAACCGAACTTGTTACTAAAACAAAGGGTTAAAAATGAAAAAGGTTTTGGTGGGTAAAAGGGTGTTTGATTTGGGTTATGAAATGAAAAGGTTTAGGCTCAAAGGGGCTAACTAGGGGGATTTTTGGGTAGGTGGTAAAAGAAAAAGAAAAATAATGGTGTAGAAATAAAAAGGGTTAGTCCTAATGCCTCCATCATTTACTTACTCGGGTTTAAGTTGATAAGGACCGGGAATGTATCGTCATGGCAAGTTCTAGAGTCGTAAGAACCTAACGGCTATTCACACAAGAAACGAAAAATGAGCATTTAGTTTAATGATATGTAATTGTATGCTCAATAAAGGCTCAAAACTCACTTTTGTGGGAATGGGTTTTTATGTGATCAAGTATATATAATCAAATTTTAACTAAGTTTGTCATGCCGTTTCATAATTTTCTTATGTTGGTTCTTGATATCATGACGCTATCGGTTGTAAATTCGTAAAAATATAACCTTTTTGAGAACTTGAATTTCCCGAGTTAAACCTAGACAAGTAAAAAAATGAAATTTTTGAAAAAATTTGGGGTGATTAGCGGTTCCAATAGAGTTTTGTGTAAGGCTTGTATTTAGGACTTGCAAGATTCATGGTTTTAGCATCCCCCCCACACTTAAATTACACATTGTCCTCAATGTGTCCCAAAAATAATTTTTTAGGTTGATTAGATGTGTAAAATGGTGTTAAAAGCAAAGATTTATGTTGCTGGTAGTCTGGACACGGCCCCATGTCCGCTGGACACGACCCCGTGGCGAACTGCCAGTAATGAAAACTTACAGACGGCGAACACGGGGGCGTGTTGGTTAGGCACGGCCCCGTGTCTTGACAAAAATCTGCAGGACAGTAACCAAACAGCAGGTCTAAGAGGTGAGCACGGGGGCGTGTTGGCTGGACACGTCCCCGTGTGGACAGTCTGTAAGCCTGAAAAACAGGTTTCTTCCCCCGGTTTTTTCCATCCTGGCCCTATAAGTGCTGAGGCTTAGCACTCCAAGCCTCGGTTTGTACCTGTTTCATCACTTAATACCACACCAAGTAACACAAACATCCTACATTACCATAGTTAATTGTCCCAAGCATAAAGTAAAAGAAAAAAATAAAACGGAAAATAAAAGTGGTAAAGGAAAGTAATTGTTCAACACTTGGCACGCAGGCCACCAACTGTTCGATAGATAAAGGGACTTAAACCTGTGGGCTTGCCATCAACCCGCCCCTGCTCCTTCAAACCCCCTACTCCATATCCTCATCGCTATCACCACCTCCATCCCCATGCCCCGCCATATATTCCCGGATGCTGCCGATATCGTCTTGTATATCGTTGATGTTGCGTTCAATAGCTCCGACCCGGTGGTATGTGTTGTTGGCGAGGTTGTAGGCGTTCCTGGTACACATGAGGTTTTCCTGCAAAAGATCATGTAAGCTTTGAAAGTTAGGAAAACCGCCTCCTTGTGAGGAGGATTGACCCGGATCACCATAGGGTCGATACTGGTAGTGGGGAGGTGGTGCGTGAAGAACTAGGGCCTCCTGCGGGTTCCATGCATAGCCTTGCGTCCTTTGGAAGCTCACCGATCCATCTTCCGCCTCATAAAGTAAGTTCATGGCTCGGCAAATGTGGTAGTCAACTCGTCCCGACCATGGGCTTCTTTCAAAGGACCTTGGAATTCGCGTGTAATGCTTGAAGAGACGGTACACCCATCCTCCGAAGAAGATAGGTGTTGGAGCGCGAGCAACGCGGTTGAGATGCATGTTTCGTAACAGGAGATATGGAACATCGAGAGGTTTCCGGTTGTGGATACAGTGAAGGACAACCAAATCTTTCAACCCTACAACGCCACTACTGTCGTGACGTTGGTTAAGAGAGTAAGTGAGAAGCCTGTGAATGTAGCGATAGAGCGGATCCCTTAGCTTAGTACTCTTGGTGCAGCTAGGGTTGTAGATTCCTTCACCGATTTGAGCCCATGCGGCTTGTCGTCCATTTTCATCCAAGTCTCGTAATCCCCCGGTATTTTCCTCGTTTCCCGATTCCTCTTCCTCGTACAGTCCTATTATAGCTCCAAACTGTGCCATAGAGATCGAGTACTTTGTCCCGCCACACCGAAATGCAACCCCTTTATTGTCGAATGGGTCACACCTTGCAGTGAAGGTAACAGTACTGTAGAACTCCATGGTGCATTGATGAACCGACCGAAGCCTAGTGTTCAATGCAACAGCTAGTGGTCCCGTAACGATGTTGTTGAATCGGTCCAGCTGGTTTACCAAGGTTAACAGGTCCGTGCATGCTCGCCTGGGGTACTCTTCGGGTCTTGTTTGAAGTATTTCGTATCTTGCCCTGGCATCGAGCTCATTTGCATTGAACCTTGTGAACTTTGCCATCTGAAAGAATATACCAAAAATTTGCACGAAACAATGAGATTTTTAAAGAAACTGCAAACAGTGGGCTGGACACGGCCCCATGTTCAGCGGGCACGGCCCCGTGTCCAGACGTTTGTAACCCAAAAACTTCATTTTTCGTCCCGGTCCCGAAAACTTGAAAATTTTTGGTCCAATAGATGCGGTTTCCCCCGAAAATGAAACCCTAAGTGCCGTTTTTCCCAAAATATCCCGTTTACCCTATCAATTTTATCTTTTTCGGTTCAAGAACAAGGGTTTGGGGTTTTTGTAAGAAATCGGGTGAATCTATGAACAATACAAGTGTATTTACTTCCCTTAACACTAATCTAACTAAATGCAAACAGATTTCATCAAAAATTTGAAGTTCGATCCGGATGATCTTGAAGAACCCTAGATTTTTCCCAAATTTTTTATGTTTAACTACATGCAAGTAACTAATCTAACTACTAGAAGTGATAGAATCATACCTTGATGTTGTTAGAGTGATAGGAGACGTCGAAATTTTTCGAAAAATCGCCTGGAACCAGAGCTTTTTCGGGGAAACGGGGCGTGTGGAATGAAGAAACTGTTTTGAAATAGGGAATATATCCCGACTGCAGCGCGGACACGGCCCCGTGTCCAGCGGACACGGCCTGGTGCCGAGCAAAGGTTTTTTTTTTTTTTTAAGTGCTCGTGTGAGTGCCCTTGTTTCCCATAAGCCTTGGTTAGAAAACTTACCGCTTTCGATGTCGTCCCAATTGCTCGTAACTTACCAGGTATGATGTTGGTTTCATCCTTCCACTGTTTGAAACGAGATCTCTTCCTCTTCATCCTCAATGAATCCTTGATAAAGTTTCAGTCGTTGCCCATTGACTTTGAATGGAGGCCCATTTCGAGATTTAATTTCTACTGCACCGTGTGGGAAAATATGGGTGACGGAAAAAGGTCCTGACCACCTAGACTTTAATTTACCAGGAAACAATCGAAGTCGTGAATTAAACAAAAGAACTAGATCTCCTATCCGAAATTCATTAGGTTTAATATGTTTGTCATGCAAATTTTTCATTCTTTCCTTATAAATTTCAGAGTTTGAGTATGCATAATTCCTAAGCTCGTCTAATTCATTTAATTGACAAAATCGATTTTTACCAGCAAATTCTAAATCTAAGTTTACATTTTTGATTGCCCAGTAGGCTTTGTGTGCAATTTCTACTGGTAAGTGACAACTTTTTCCATAAACTAGCTTATATGGGGTTGTACCTATTGTTGTTTTATAAGCAGTTCGAAAAGCCCATAAAGCATCATCTAATTTATCAGCCCATTCCTTTTTATTTAACCCTACGGTTTTTTCAAGTATTCGTTTTAAACCTCTATTAGTCACTTCGGCTTGTCCGTTTGTTTGAGGGTGATATGCTGTTGAGACCCGATGATAGACCCCATATCTTGTTAAAAAAATTTCAAGTTGATGGTTGCAAAAATGGGTACCTCTATCACTTATTAAAGCTTTAGGTGTGCCAAAACGAGAGAATAATTTTTTCAGAAATCTTACCACGACTCTTCCATCATTTGTTGGAAGTGCCTCGGCATCGGCCCATTTAGACAAGTAATCTACTACCACAAGTATATATTTGTTTCCTTTCGATGGTGGGAAAGGTCCCATAAAGTCGAGTCCCCACACATCAAAAATTTCACAAACAAGAATGCCATTTTGTGGCATTTCGATTTTGGAAGAAATATTACCTGTTCTTTGGCAAGCATCACATGTTTTTACAAGACTTTGGGCGTCTTTGTAAATGGTTGGCCAATAAAATCCTGAATCGAAGACCTTTCGTGCGGTACTAGCAGCACCATGATGTCCTCCGTATGGACCTTCATGACAATGGCGGAGAATTCTTCGTGCTTCACTACCATGTACGCATCGTCGAACGAGTTGGTCGGCACACATTTTGAAAAGATATGGATCTTCCCAAAAGTAGTGTTTCACATTGGCAAAGAATTTTTTTCTTTGATTATGTGGCCATCCTTTTGCGACTATACCGCTAGCTAGGTAGTTAGCATAGTCGGCGTACCATGGTTCTTCCTTGTATTCCACCATTTCCAGGGACTCAGTTGGGAATTTTTCGTTGATTTGCTCGTCCCTGGTTGCTTCCAAAGCTGGGTCTTCTAAGTGCGAAAGATGATCTGCAGCGGTGTTTTCTGCTCCTCTTTTGTCCTTGATTTCAATGTCAAATTCTTGGAGGAGTAGAATCCACCGAATCAAACGTGGTTTTGCATCTTGCTTTTTGAAGAGATATCGGATGGCTGCATGATCTGTATAAACTATAGTTTTAGAAAGAACAAGATAAGAACGGAATTTATCAAAAGCAAACACCACAGCTAGTAACTCTTTTTCAGTTGTTGTGTAATTTTCTTGTGCATCATTAAGTGTTTTACTAGCATAATAAATTGGGTGGAAATGCTTTTCTTTTCTTTGTCCCAAGACAGCTCCAACTGCAAAGTCACTAGCATCACACATGATTTCGAAAGGAAATTTCCAATCAGGCGCTATCATGATAGGTGCATTGACTAACATTTCTTTTAAGGTGAGAAATGCTTGATTGCAATCATTGTCAAAGATGAAATGAGCATCTTTTTCAAGTAATTTTGTTAGAGGTCTAGAAATTTTAGAAAAGTCTTTGATAAACCGCCTATAGAATCAGGCATGCCCTAGGAAACTTCTGATAGCTCGTACGGAGGATGGAGGTGGTAATCTAGAAATGGTATCTATTTTGGCTCGATCCACCTCCATTCCTTCGCTTGAGATCTTGTGACCGAGTACTATTCCCTCCGTTACCATGAAATGGCATTTTTCCCAATTAAGGGCGAGGTTAGTTTCCTCACATCGGGATAGCATTCGTTCAAGGTTATCGAGGCATTGGTCATATGAATCCCCAAAGATAGAAAAGTCGTCCATAAAGACTTCCATTGTCTTTTCTATCATGTCGTGGAAAATGGCTACCATGCAATGTTGAAATGTTGCGGGAGCATTACATAGACCAAACGGCATGCGTCGATAAGCAAAAGTTCCATAGGGACATGTGAAAGTTGTCTTTTCTTGGTCTTCGGGTGCTATCGGGATTTGAAAGTAACCTGAAAAACCATCCAAGAAACAGTAAAATTTATGACCGGATAATCTTTCTAACATTTGATCAATGAAGGGTAAAGGAAAGTGATCCTTTCTTGTTGCTTCATTTAATCGTCTATAATCTATACATACTCTCCATCCTGTGACGGTTCTCGTTGGTATTAGTTCATTCTTTTCGTTAGTTATTACCGTCATACCTCCTTTCTTTGGAACTACTTGGACAGGACTTACCCAAGGGCTATCGGAGATAGGATAGATAAGTCCGGCGTCAAGTAATTTGATGACTTCGTTTTTAACCACTTCTTGAACATTTGGATTTACTCGACGTTGTGGTTGTATTACTGATTTGTAGTCATCGTTCATCAAGATTTTGTGTGTGCACATGGAAGGACTAATTCCTTTTATGTCTACAAGTTTCCAAGCTATTGCGTTTTTGTGTTTTTTCAAAAGATTAATTAATTTTTCTTTTTCTAAGTTATTTAATTTAGACGAAATAATTACAGGTAAATTACCATCTTTGTCTAGAAAAGCATATTCCAAACCTTTTGGAAGTTCTTTGAGCTCAAGTGGTGGGTCTTTGGGAGACTCCTTATTTGGTTGCTCATTTCGATCAAGAACTTTAAAAGTTTGTTCTATGGCGACCTCTTCCTCAACAAAGTGGTCAATCTCTTCACTTGTATCGGGTGGTTCATCTTCATCTTCAATTAGTGGGTCATTATTGCCGAAAGGATATTTCATTGACTATTCGAGATCGACACTTCTTTTAAATACCCCTAATTGAAGAGGTAGATTTTTGAACTTCCGGTTTTTCAAAGCTTCGTGAGTTTTTACAAATGGTCGTCCCAACACTAGAGGAGCGTCATCAAGAATGACAAAGTCGGTCGGGATTACCATTTGATTTGTTTGAATCAATACATCTTCAACTATACCGATTGATTTTATTACTTTCCGATTGGATAGAAAAATGGGTATTTGAAGTGGAGAAAAATCACTAATACTTAATTTTTCGAAAATGTAGTTAGGCATTACGTTAACACAAAAATCTTTATCGATTGTGACATTACTAATAAACGAATTTTGAAAGAAACATGGAACCGGTGTAATGTTAATTTCAAATGGGTCTTCTTTTATTAGTGATGTTTGATCATTAGTTAACTTAACACTTACCGTTTTGTCAATTTTAGTGTTAGTGCTTAACTCTTTTAAAAACTTAGCATGAGGGTGTACTAAACAATGATTTTCAAAAGAAGGTGACAAGAGATTAATTTTTTCAAAATTAGACTCTTCTTGAATTTTAACGTTGTTGGACTCACCTTTTTCGTTGTTTAACTCATGTGTCGGTTTTTCACTTATTTGTTCTTCCATTTTTACACTTTCGGTTATCTCTTCCTTTTTTAATTCTTCTCTTGCGCGGGACTCCTCTTCCCTTGCGCGAGCTTCTTTTATACATCGATCGATAACTCTAATGTGTTCTAATATCCTATCGGTCACTTCGGTTATAGAAAAAGAATCGGAATTCTCTAAGCTTGAATCCGGTTGTTCGACCCTTTGTTCCTCATAATACCCATATGAAGTCGATGGTTCGCACCATTGTTCTTCATTGTAAGCATATGATGGATAAGGTTCATAATTTTGTTCTCCATAATACTCATATGAGGTGGGTTGTTCACGCCATGGTTCCTCATAGTAAGTATACGAAGGTGGTGGCTCATATCTTGGTTCCTCAAAGTATGAGTAAGAAGGCTCATACCTTGGTTCTTCAAAATATGAGTATGAGGGAGGAGGTTCATACCTTTGGTCTTCATATGATGTGTATGAAGTTGATGGTTCGTACCTGGGCTCCTCATAGTAGGTGTATGAATTGGATGGTTGATATGAGTGATTATTTTGAACCGAGCGTGTGTTACGACAATTAGTGCAATAATTACCCCTATAATCATCCCCCTCATAGGTGTAGTTGTAACCTCCTGAGTATTGATCCATAAGAATCACTCAGCAGACCACAACCAGGTCTCGAGATCAGAAAACAAAAATAAAAGCGGAAACAGAGGCTGGACACGGCCCCGTGTTCAGTGAGCACGGCCCCGTGTTCAGGATCTGTATCTGGGCGTTTTGATTAAATTTACTGATTTCGTTGAGCACGGGGCGTGTTCAATGAGCACGGCCCGTTTTCAAGCTACTGTTACTGGGTGTTTTTATGAAAATGCTGGACACGGCCCCGTGTTCAGTGAACACGGCCCCGTGTACAGGTTACTGTAAATGCAAAACTAAACTAAAATGCAGAAAAATGTGCGCGCGTTAAAAAGGTTTTGAGAAACTGATTAGGCCGTCGATTTTAAGCTTTCTTAAAATCCTTGTGTCCCCGGCAACGGCGCCAAAAACTTGATGCGTGTGAAGTGCTATATATATTAGGTGTATATTTTAAGCCCCTTTAACACTTATTTTTAGCCAAGTTTTAAATTTATAAAACACGATATTTACTAACACTAGACACACATATGGGCAAGTGCACCCATCGTGAGCGTAGTATAGTGTTGGTAAGATACCGAGGTCGTCCAAGGACACAAGAGCTTTTAGTACCGGTTTATCCTCAACGTCTAATCAAAATAAAAAGTTTAGAAAAATGTTTTAAACTAAGAAATAAATAAAAACTAACTAAAATGCTGAAAATAAAAATAAAAAGAAAAACAGATAGACAAGATGAATCACTTGGTTCCGACTCGTATCTAGTATAACCTTTGATTATTTCCGCACTTTTGCACATATTTAAGAGATTATCTTAGTTATTGTAGTAGGCCCCTCTTTTGAAGGTGACGTTACCCTCACCCCAGTAGTTTGAGTCAGCAAGGATACAATCCTAAAAGGGTGGATTATTGGAAGATAATTAATTAAGTTATTAATGCAAATTATGGTAGGCCCCTCTTTTGGAGGTGACGTTACCCTCGACTAAGTAGTCTGAGTCAGCAGGGATACAGTCCTAAATAGCCGGGTTATAGTATTAATAGTAGTTAACTTATGAGGGGATCAAAGAGTTTGGACCCCCGCCATCCAATACCGTGAAGCATTGAAGGAGGTCCTACTAAATTTGACCCAGGTCCATTGCAGGACCTCTAAACGCTGAACAATGGCAAGACCTTTACCAAACCGTTCCCTTAACCCCCGACCAGGTAGCCAACATACCTCCATATAGACCGTGGAGATATGAATGGTGAAAATCTTTTATTTTATATAGACAGTAAAATAATGCCAAGACACCACGGACAAACGATAAGGAAAGATCACCTTCAACATAAGTAACTAGTTATTAAAGTCATTAATACAAAACCAAATAAAAAGTGCAAAAGATTAGAAATAAAAAGTATTATACTAGACACTTTGTCTTCACCAAGTGATGTAAGAGACTTAGGCAAACATGGCCTTGATTGTCAAGAACTCTTACGATCAATCTTGGATCCCGAGACGACTCACACACTCTACGATGGACAATGGATGATGGTGGTGGATGATGGTGTTTGTGATGGTGGTGGGTGGTGGATGAAGTGTGAGAGAGGTGGTGTGCCAAGGGATGAGTTGAAATGAAACCAAGCACTCCTATTTATAGGCTGAACAGAAGGCTGGGCACGGCCCCGTGTCCGCTGGACACGCCCCCGTGCCTGTCTGACACTCTCTCGCTTCATTAATTGTAATTCGCAATTACAATTAATGCGCCTGCTGTACTTTCGCCACGCCCCCATGTTCACTGGACACGGCCCCGTGGTGGGCAATAGAAGCTTCTATAGGTTTGTCTTTTCTGCTGCTTCTTGGGCACGGCCCCGTGCTGGCTGAGCACGGGGCGTGTTCAGTCTTCTGCCTTCTCTATTTTGCTTGGGAAGATGCCGTTGAGGGGTCGGGCAGTCCACTTATGTTCCTTTTCTTGTATTTATGTTGGATTTATCTGTCTTTTTGCTTCTTTTGTGAATTTGAGCTCATTTAATCCTGAAAATACAAAAGGAAGACAAAAACACTCTTTTTCCAACATTAGTACTTAAAAAGGGTTAGTTTTATGCCTCATTTGATGTAATTTATATGTTGCATTTTACACACATCAACCGGCCAGGGCACGCTATTTCTAGAAAAAACCCGATATGTATACGTAAAAATTTCCTTTTTCATAGGGTATACCTATACAAAACCAGCATACGCCCACTTACAAAATTATTCTTATACTTTAGATTAGTTATTATCCAATTGACATTAGGTTTAGACCTTTATTGAGCTCAATACCCAATTTCGTTAAGGCATAAGGGCACGTTTTTCGGAGCTCGAACAGGGTACACGAATCCTTAGGGCCGGCCCTGCTTACCCGTAAGGCTTTCTTGCGTTTTTGTCAATTCATAAGATCATAACCCGTTATCTCAACTTTGAATGTTATTATAACTTGGATCTTATTATAATACCTTGGAGATAACCATCACTCCTAATTTCTGGAAATAGAATCAAAATCATAAAAGGGCACAAATTACACTAATCTGCAGATTCATCATCAGTTCATCATAATTAATTTAAACAAATGGGTTGGGTACATTTGTAATTAATCAAGTTTATATGATGATGTATGAAATTCTCCATTATTTTTTAACCCTTAGAAAAAAGTAATGTTATAAATGTAATGTTTATTGTCTCTTACCTCTCTTTTCTTAAATTAAATAAAAGAACAAATACCTACACATATGTAAGGTATTGGTCACAAAGCTAAAAGATATAACATATCATATTCATGGTTTTTATATACATAACATATGCATATGCATATGCATGTGTACTTATATTAGCAGTATCTTTGTCCCCTAGGATAAGTAAGGCTTGCTTATATCTTCACTCTTCAGACCCTATCAATAGCTTAACTATATGTGGGACATTAATTTATACTGAGTATAGTTGTTGTTGTATGCATATGTACGTAACAGTATAAATTATAAGATAGAGTTAATTACTGTTTTCGTCCCGGTGGTTTGTCAAAAATCACTATTTCAGTCCATTAGTTTAAAAATCGCGATTTCAGTCCCTGTGGTTTCACAACCCCACGCTACCCCACCCCACACAAGGGTAATTTAGGTATTTCTTTAAAACTTAACGGTAAAATAGACGGTGTTAGGAGACTGGACTAAAATGGTTACGAAAGTGAAACCACAGGGTCTGAAATCGCAATTCTTAAACTAACGGACTGAAATAGTGATTTTTGACAAACCACAGGGACGAAAACGATAATTAACTCTATAAGATATGAACCACTTATAAAAACTGGTTTAGATTTTTCTTTTTGTTATCACAAAAACTTACTTTTATGATGATCTTCTGCATGTGTGCATGTGAAAGTTCAAATTTATTGCCAGAACTTCAACAGCAATCTCAGTCAATCAATTTTATTGTTGTCTATTTTTAGGTATAAAAGGTGAAGCTTCAGTTTTAAGGGCTGATACGATTAATTCAACTTAGTATATATAGTATGGATTAGGATAAAATACAAAGGATCCTAATTGTAAGAAGTGTAAGAAGGATTTATAGAGTGACAAGTGTCCAATAACCTAAAAAAATCCACTACACAAAAAAACCCCACTACAAAAACAAAAAAAAAAAAACATCCACCATCACCAAAAACCTAAACCCCCCCCCCCCCCCCCACCCAAAAAAAAAAAAAAAAAATTTTTTTTTTTTTGCCGAGGGGCTGGGGGGTGGGGGTTTAGGTTTTTGGGTGGTGGTGGGGGTGGGGTGGGTGTTTAGTTTTTTTTAGGTTTTTGGGGGATGGGGTGGGGCGTTAGGTTTTTTGGGGTTTTTTTGGTGAGGTATAGTTTTTTTTTTTTTTGCCGGGGGGGGGGGGGGGGGGGGGGTGTTTAGGTTTTTGGGTGGTGGTGGGGTGGGGTGGGTGTTTAGGTTTTTTGGTGGTGATGTAGTGGGTTTAGTTTTAGGTTATTGGACACTTGTCACTCTATAAATCATTCTTACAATTAGAAGCCTTTGTAGAATAACTTGACCCGTAATCTTGTTTAATTATTAGGTTTCTAATGATATTTGTCACCGCTACTTAATTATTTAGTATATTTCATTACAAGTGGAAACAAATATGCCAATATATGTTGGCCCTTCTATTTTCTTTGTTTGTATAATATCATTATTAGTTTTTGTATTTAATAAATTGTGCCTCTGTTTATAAAGTTCAAGAATAACCACATAAAGAACTATAAATTGTGCCTCTGTTTATAAATTGTGCCTCTGTTTATCAATAGATTTGATGTCTATGTGTGAGAGTTATGTTTGATACATTTTATAAGCATAGTTCCGGTCGGGTTTTTTTAATACCCGGTGCGGGTTTTTTCCCAACCCGATGCATACCCGAACCCTACCCGATGAATACCCGAACCCGGAAATAGGGTATTATAATACCCGGGTTTTATAAAACCCAACCCGAACCCTACCCGAACCCGGGTATATAGGGTATACATTTTTGGCAGAAAACCCGGACCCGGACCCGACCCGGTTTTTAAGAAAAACCCGATTTTGTAAAACCCGATCCTACCAGAAACCCGGTTTTTAAAAAAACCCGATTTGTGCACCACTACCCCCACCCCCACATCACCCACCCCCAAAAAAAAAATTTTTTTTTTTTTTTTGCCGAGGGGGTGGGGGTTTAGGTTTTTGGGTGCTGGTGGGGGTGGGGGTGGGTGTTTAGTTTTTTTTAGATTTTTTTTTAGGTTTTTGGGGGGTGGGGGGGTTAGGTTTTTGGGGGGTGGGGCGTTAGGTTTTTTGGGGGTTTTTTTTTTGTGAGGTATAGTTTTTTTTTTTGCCGGCGGGGGGATTTAGGTTTTTGGGTGGTGGTGGGGTGGGGTGGGGGTGGGTGTTTAGGTTTTTGGTGGTGATGTAGTGGGTTTAGTTTTAGGTTATTGGACACTTGTCACTCTATAAATCCTTCTTACAATTAGAAGCCTTCGTAGAATAACTTGACCCTATATAGTATATAGTAGTATTATTAGTTTATTACCATAAATAGTGTCTTTCATTTTTTTTTTTATTATTATTTTTTTTTAACGTCCAACATAAGAATCGTCGGGTACTCCGTACGCGGCACCCATTGGCCGAAAGGTAGCCCGCGGCAGCCCAACCTGCACGCATGGAGCCCCTAGCCCACCATGCCACCAGTTTCGGGGAAAACCTGACCCTGCACCCGCCCGAGGGCACGACAATGCAAAGCCGGTAAAACCCGGGTGGATCAGGAATCGAACTCGAGACCTTTCGGTCAGAAGTCTTTCCTTATTTCCATAACCACATTTATTCGTACAACATAGACACATTTAATCTCATTGGACGACCGTTAGCAATTCATGGGCTCAGTTTAATACATAGATACGTTTAATTTTTTTTGTCAACATTACGATATAACGTTTTTTAAGCAGATTTGTATTAAAAGACAAACTTTTTTTTTTGCATAGTAAACTAAATGAGTACCGATATCTTAACGAAATCACACCATACCGTATTGAATCGAACCAAACCGGTATTGACGTTTCGATAGGTATTCGTCTTTATGGTCTTCGCGAGATAAAAAACATGTATTGATATTCTTTTGTGTGTATCACGGGCTTTGTTTTATGGGTTTTCTCTTACTGTTGCTATAGCAAGTGTCGATATTGTAACAAACCGAACCGACGCCAACCGAGTTCTCGCCGCGTAGCGCGGGGAAATTCAGCTAGTTACAACATTGTATCAAAACAGATTAACGATGCGTCAAACTTTGCAAAAGCTATATTCATAATTAGAAGCTCAATGGAGCATGCAAAATACCAGAAAACAAAATGTGAAGCAATGATAAACAACCACAATATTATACATGATTCATTCGACAACGTTCTCGTTACTATGGTAAGCAATTGGCAAAAAGAGAAAAAAACTTACTGAGAGACGTTTCATCACACATCTCACAAGCAATGACCACAATAAACTGAAGACGAAACATGCCGGTCCAGTTACGATGACCGGAAAATAACGAACTAGGTTACAACACAGTTACAAGAAACCGAAACTATACGTTGAAATCTACAAAACAGAACAATCACAAATGTTTCAAAAAGAATTATATACAAACAGGCTTTGATGGAATGTTACTTGTTTGACCATTGAAATTCTATTTCCAGATTCCTTGAGGCGCCACTTTTGCTCTCGGGCAGCAAAGTGTACTCACCCGCCACTGCCCCCAACATCACGACTCGGTCAATCTGTATCGTTACTTTGCCAAATGAACTCTGCGGAAAATGAAAAAAATTGTTGACTTGGTATATGATAAAAAACAAAACAAAAAAAACAAATTGTATAGATCGTGATTTTGGAAAGTAGCTTATGTTGAAAGACATACCTTCCCCATCTTGCTTTTATTTTTGCACGAGATATGTAATTTCTGGCCTTTTGGAGGACTTTCGAAGGACCAAACAAAGCTCTCATCCCACTCGGGATTAGGACCTGTTGAGACAACCTGAAAAAATGTGATGATACATGTCAGTTAAAAAAAGTTGGTGGAACGGGGATTGCTACGTATATATACACGCATAAGGAAGTGGGAATTAACAGGTAGATTTGGGTTGTGTTTGATCTCAAATGGGTAAAAAAAGATGGATTGAAGGGGAAGAGGTTGAAGCCGCACTCTGTCAATTTATAATGCATGCAAACTCCTAAATCATTTTATTCGAAAATATAAATTATTACTGTGATACTATTGTTTTGGTGATCATAGTCAACACATCAAATAATAATAAAAAATTAACAAATACGACAAAAGTATTTTGTCAGCTCAGCCAGGCCCGTTTGTTTTGACCTGTTACCAAATATGCCTGTCCCGCCCATCTTGCCACCTCTACATACACACACACATACACGTACATGCGCGTGTGTGTGTCTGAAATTCATATACAACAACCTAAGTACAAAGCATGAACATGCTCATCATTACACCTAACATTGCAACTTACACATGCCTCTCCCTTATTTCCGTTCTCCTTCTAGACCAAAGAATTATGCTTTACAATTAATTCTAGTTTTACTCACTTTTACCCTTAAATTCTTTTGTTATTACCCAATATGAGAGCATGAACAACATTTCAGAAGTGATGGTGTGAGATTAAGTATCCGGTTTTACCTTGGTTTGCCTTGATGGAGTGTTGCCAAGTGTGAGCTTGCAGTAAGCACTCGGATTTCCCACCGACTGTTTCATATTGTTTCCGCGTTTAATTATCACAGTTAATGTCCCGGGTAAACACTGCAACAAAAGTTCAGCCTTTTCTTGAAATCGAGGTGGGCCCGACTGGATCAAGTACTGTAACAAGGGTATTGCATCTGCAGCAGCATTTGATTGGGATCTAGAAACATCAGCTGGGCATGCGGACCAAGCTTGCCTTAGAAGAAAAAGTGCGTCCAATGCAGCTTCTTGAGTTGCTTCTGATCCGGTCTTGAGGGACGTCAACAAGTGTGGAATGCTCAAGGTTGCGGGTTCTGTGGCTCTCAACCGTGGGAAGTTTCCGAAAAGTGCATTTAGGGCTTTCAAATACTCCTCGTTCACTGTTCCTGTTGCCCACAAATCCTTTTCGATAGCAGCTGTGCCACCATTTATTATTAAGAGATTAAAATATTTCACAGGATATTACATGCTTTACAAATATTAATTTAGTACTTAAGATATAAACAATTTACATGATCTACAATATAATGATTACTTTTACATGATGATCAAAACTTAAATAGTTTTACATGAATTGTTAGTTATAGACTTATAGTTTTAACCTCTGAGACAATGCTCATCTGCATCTAAATACTTTATATTTTTTAAGTAACTAGTTGTTAATAGCGCTCATGACGAGCGCTATAGCGAATAGCATAGCAAAGCGCTCATTCATCGCTATCTGATTTTGGCACCTCCATGGCGAGTAAATAGCGGGATTTCAGGGTTTTTTTGTTTTTTTTTTGGTTTTAATATAAAGAGCGATAAAATATACGTATACAATAGCTGGATTTTAGGTTTTTAGTTAAATATACGTATAGAAACACCGTATTTGGATATAATATACATATAACATATTTCTAAAATTTTCTTCTAGTGTATCGCAAAACATGAAATAGCGCCCACTAACTCATCGCTATCACTATGTAGCGTATAGGTTGCTTGTCGCTACCGTCCGGTATTAGCAATTAACTATGGTAACTTCTATAATGCAGATATTTGTTTCGGCAGTACATATAATACCGAGACAACTCTCTTGCTCCCTAGTACTAAATCTTTCATATTACAACTGCTAAAGAAATGTAAACGCTTATGTATATTTTATAAAAAAAGTATTTCACTATTGAAAGTGTAATCTAATTAAAACATTATTGTAACGTAAATCCGGTGTAAATATGGGTAAAAAAGTTAAGCTGTAACCAAGTAGAAGTAATGATCTGATTTACCAGTTATAGCTCTGACAGTCTCGCTGGAGGCATACTCTTGGATAGTATTGTTAGAGAAAAGGAGCTTAATAAACATTGCAGACTGGACTGATGTATCGGTATCACTTGAACCAATCAGGTCAAGTACAACTTGGACCCCACCAGCTTCTGCCACCGCTCTTTTATTTGAGCGACTATACATCACAAGATTCTGCAGAGCACAAATCGCTACAACTTTCATTTCTTCAGAAGGTTGATCCTCGAGCACATTCACCAAAGCACGACAAGCCGAAACAGCATCAGAAGATCGTGCCAGTGTCTCGTTTTGAAACAAATCTCCAAGAGCAAGAGTAGCCAACAATCTAGCTTGTTGAGCTTGAGTTTGTGGGTCCAAAAGGTACTGCGATAATGGTAAGATAGCTAATTTTGTTGCTTTGGTTTCTCTGATTTTAACGTTGTTTAATAGAACTTCCAACAGCCTTGCAGCAGTATCCTCACATTGATGACCCCTAAGCAGTTCCAAAAGAGCCTCGATCGCACCACTTTCGGCCATGGCTATAGAACTGCTGGAATCATCACTTTCAAGTACTAGAAGAGCATTTAACGCACCGATCACAGTCGCTTCAGAGCCTGAACGAAGTAACCGTACCAACACTGCAATCGGTACTTCCAAAAAAAACTCAGAACTGAACTGTAGAATACTAGATAGAACAGCAGCAGCAGACTCCCACAACGTGTGAGGAAGAGAAGGATCAGACAGTAATATGACTTTTGACAGCTCAGAAACACCACCCTCTTTTGCGATTTCGTTAGGCCATGTCACTGCGATGCTGACAAGAGCCTTCACAGCTCTTTGCTGCAAAATGGGAATACCAGAGCCAAGAACGCGCATTAACGGGCCGATTACTTGCTGTGAAACAGGATCCTTCTGGTAATGTTCTTCCAGAAGCAGATGAGACAAAAGCTCCGCTGATAACTGTTGGACAGCTGGAGCAGGAGAATCAAGTAACGGGATGAGCGGTTCAATGGCTTGGTGAGAAGTCAAAGAATAGTCAGCACGACACTGTGGATGCTCCAAGATATTCACGAGAACCTGTAACGCGCTATGCTGCCCATCGGGTCCGAACTCTGCCTTCGTTAGCAACATGAAGAGCGGTTCAACGACTTTTGCTGCAGATGGACCTTTTGCTATAGTAGCATTGTTGGTTAATATTCGGAGCAATTCCGCAAAAGCTGCACACAGAAAATCCGGTGGTGATTCATGGAGGATATCGAGTACACTCTCGATCACTCCAGCTTTCACCATTTCCATCTTACATGAAGGTCTGTCTTTACCCAACTTAACAAGAGCTCTTGAACTTGCTTCGTGAAGCATATAATTTCTTCCATAAAGTAGGCCAACAAGAGGAATTATCGCACCATGTGCAGCAACTAGTTCAGCTAAATTTTCATCATCTACGAGTCTATCAAGTGCGCGTACAACCGAATGATGTGCAGGACTTAGCTCAGATACAAGCAGGGAGATCAAAGGTTCCACGCAGCGAGCAGCGGCAATTGTGGATCTGATTCGTGTATTTCCGAAAAGCACACAACACAACTCAGCGGCATCACCTTTCAAGTCCATTGAACAATCGGACGAAAGAATCCTACAAAGAACATCGACCGCATTCATTTCAACGTCTGCAACAGCAAGAGCTCCTGACGGATTATCACTCAATAGTCTAACTAACGCAGCAATAGCCGCATGCCGCTCTTTCTCCAACCCGGTATTTAGAACTTCCACCAAGGGTTGGACCGCTTGCCTGGCGGAATCCGCGTTTCTAATGTGATCAGCGCAAAATACATTCTCTAGTGCTTTAGCAGCACTATACCTAGCACCACGTCCACCCATTCTCAACACAGCAATTAGCTGGCTCACAGCACCGAATGCAGATTCATGTCTCCGTATTTCAGCAGTGCTAAATAGAATACCGAGTAAATCAGTAGCTGCTGCTTCAGTGGCTTCTTGCGGGCCGAGTGAAAGATACTTCGTTAAGGCTTCTAAAACCCCGGACTCGACCATAACAATCTTATTCGAAGGGCAGTCATTTCCAAGCTGAATTAGCAGCCCGAGTGCCAGAAAAGGTGCCCCGGGACGATCGGGAATCGGTTTGAGTAGATCGACAAGAACCGGTATTGCCTTCCTAGAAGTAGCACCGACTCTGATATCATCAACTCTAAACAACCGTTCAAGACCGACCTGCTCTGGGTAAGGAACCAAAGAAAACTCTTCTGACAACTCGAGAAGATCGTGTATATCAGCATCGGCACATCCAAGCAGTGAAATAAGACCGACTGCAGCACCTGAGTTGGCAACGGACAAAAGGGTTCCCCTGCTTCCGTTGCAGACTAGGCTTGCGGTAGCTTGTGCGGCAAAATACCTATTGGCTGACTCCTCTGACCTCAATAAACTAGCAAGGGTCGGTATGGCTTTGATTG
Source organism: Helianthus tuberosus (assembly GCA_030545235.1). NCBI lineage: Eukaryota > Viridiplantae > Streptophyta > Magnoliopsida > Asterales > Asteraceae > Helianthus > Helianthus tuberosus. Next base: position 186,493,178 of record CM060382.1, on the reverse strand, counting down.
TCGCGTTTGCGCGTATTATATCCCTGTCTTGAAACAAAATTGCGAGCAGTAGGGCACATATCCAGATGCTACTATCCTCGTTACCGTCAAACTGCATGAAACACAATTATTTGCAAACACTAGGAATGGGAGCAATATATACCAGAAGTAGTGTTGTAAACGAACCAAACGTTCAGCAAACAATTGATGAATCGTTCGGTGGGAAGTTCGTTTAGTTAAATGAACGAACATGAACATGAACGGAGGCCACGTTCGTGTATTTATGTTCGTGAGCGTTCAGTAACGTGTTCGTTTATGTTCGTTTGTGTTTGATAGTTCATTATTGTTTTAATATTTTTAATTTATTTAAATACTTCAAAATTCTGACAAATAAAATATTTAATAAGTATCAGCATATTATATATTCTATTCATAAACGCTTGTGTGTGTTCATTTGTTTTCATTTGTGTTCATGGACATTAGTTTGTATCCATTTGTGTTCATGAACGTTCGTTTGCATTCATCACCTAAAATTAACAAACGAACACAAACACGTTCATTTCCTTGACGAACAAACACGAACAGAAAATCTCGTTCAGTAAGTGTTCATGAACAGTTCGTGAACAAACGAGCACGAACAAGGTCTTGCTTGTGTTCGTTCGGTTCGTTTGCAACCCAAACCAAAAGTATGCATTATGCATATATATTTGGAAGACTTGGAAGTTTGAATATAAACTAAAAAAGGACATCAACAAATTTGGTTACATTTTGATTAACAGGAAATTAACAAACTTTAGTATGTACCTGACCATATTGCGACAACCACTGAGATATCCTCTCCGTGAGGATTTCCACAGCTCCAGCCTCCACGATTTCAACTTTACTTTTGTCATCATTACTAGCAAAAGCAGATAGTAGCCATATAGCAATATTACTTCCATATATAACTGATGTACTGGTAATTGCTTCTTCAGAACCTCTGTGGATACTAACAGAACTTTTATCCTCCATATCTCCCAAATGAGAACCTTTCGGCAAAGTTAGCATTGAAACAAGTGACTGAATTAAACGTGTATGCAGTTGTACTTCATGGAGATTCTCCATGACACTTTGAATATTGACTTTGGTAGCACAAACAAGAAGTGCAGTTCCACCTATTTTCAAAGTTGCATTCGAGGAATGGATCACCCTATTTGCAATAGATGAAATGCAACCAGAACTGTTTGTGATCGCGTTTCCTAGAACTACACATTGTGCATGACAAAGCCTTGATAAAATTTCTATCGCCTTATCTTGAAACAGAGGAGTCGCGCCAGCAATGCATGAAACAATCGGGCTTATGCTATCTGGATATTCAGCTAGCACAGTCCATGCGGGTTTGATGTGCCCAGATGAACCTTTCAGTCTTGACAAAATCGCGAGTGCGTTTAGTGCCTCTGACATCGAAGCAGATCCACGTTCAGTGGATTTGATGAACGATACAAGTGCAAGAACTGTTCCACTGCGATTCACATAGTCAGTTAAGGCGGAATCTGTTTGACGTGAGTCGAGAAGTCGAGCAATTGCTGCTGCGGCGTGGGTCCTACCCGTTGCATTACCTTCATGTAAAATTCTAGTAGCAGGCATAATGAAATCTTCCGGAACAACATTCTCTGAAACCTCGTTGTCCAACAAAAGATTTGCTAGTGCACATAGAGCCTGTTCTGCAACTTGGACAACTGATGAGCTGGCAAGTGTTAGCAATGGAGTTAGTGTGTCTCGAGCAACAGCCGCCATGTCACGGTTTTCTCTTATAGATACAAATATTGCAGCAAGGCATCCGGAAGTTTCGGTCAATATGTACTCAGATTCAGAATTTAAGAGCTTCATCACAGCGCAAAGCGTCTTAACGGCAATGCTGCTTTCACGCAAGTCCTTTCGAGCATTAAAGATGCCAGCAAGAGCCGACGCTGACTTGGCACGAGTCTCTTCTTTTGTAGAGCTTAGAATCTTGATAATCGTCTCGATTGCGTCATTTGAAGCACTACCTTCACGCAATAAATCAGTAAGTGGGACCGCGGAAAGCAGACTTTTCAAAGCATCTAAAACATAAACCTTAGATTCCGGAAGTTCACTGGTGAGCAATGCGTTAAGTTGACTTATAGTCGTTGTATCTGATTTGTGAATCAAGTGGTTTAACGTCTTTGAAGCAATCTCCTTCCCGTTTGAGCTTCCGTTTTTTAACAGCCACAACAAAGCAGGAACAGCATCAGCACTCTCAACACATTCTCGTATATCTTCACTGTGATTACAAAGATTACCAAGAATTGTTGCGGAATCTTCTTTAGCTTTTGCAGATCCAGTTTCAAGAATTTGAACGAGTGGCGGTATGCCACCCGCAGCAGTGATGGCCCACTTGCTGTCATCGTTCTCATTCGACAAAAGGCAAAGCAACGCAACAGCACACTCCTGTTGCTGCTCTGATGAAAGTCCAAGAAGAGAAATCAACATCTGAATGCCCTCTCGACCCTGAAGAGCATACCACAAACTACCTTCGTTTTTGCAGAGTATAAGTAGAGATCTTATCAACTCATCCTGAACTTCATTTGTTGACATTGTGATTAACCCAACCAACAAACGTTTCGAGTCAGCATTAGCAAGTCTACTTGAGAGTGTAGCGTTTCCATACAAACTCGCAAGAGCTTCTATTGTGCGTTCCTGAACCAAAAACGGTAAATTCGGCTTAAACTGCTTGATTAACGTCAACTCAACATCCGTAGGATCCGATGCTTTATTAGTTTCTGCTTTGACGTCATATATCATAAGAGCAGAAGCCAAAGCCCCTAACGTATCAGCTATCTGTGCAGGCGACGTGCACGACTCAAGGCTTTGACCAAGGCTCGAGATTACATAAGACAAACCTCCGGAAATATTAGCAAGAGCACACATTGCATTTTCCTGTAAAGCTTGTGCATGCTCACCTTGCATAAACTCCTTCGAAGGAGCTATTGTAGCATTGATAAGTGAAGGAATACCATTCGAACTCGTAATCTCCTTTCTTGCTTCTTTGCACTGAGCTGAAAGTGACTTCAAAGCTGCGGCTGCTTGTGCTCTTACCGGAGCTTCATTACCGGGCCCCAATAGTTTAAGAAGTAGTTTCGTAGCTTCAGCGTCTATTATCCTATTACAAACAGATGCATCCTCCATCATCATGGATGCCAGAAGGAAACAAACGTTTGCTTGAGTGCTGGATTCGTTGGCTGTAAGTAGCTTTACGAGTATATCCTCTCCTCCGGCTTGAATCGTCGCAGACCAAAACCCCTCGGTGCTGCTGCAAAGGTTTCGCAAAGCTCCGGTCAACAAATCGTCAACTAAATGTCCACCCTTGAGCCCCTTTTCTAGCTGCTTCCACAAAACCGGCACAACCCCTTCGGTGGAAAAGATTTTGGACCCAACGTGATCTTTCGCTCCGCCTTGAGAAACAGCGTAAATGGTCTTTGCGGATGCGATTCTCGCTTCCACTGAAGTCGACTTGAGAAGACTAAGAAGCGGGGGAATGCAGCCCCCAAGCAATACTTTAACGCGTAGTTCGTTCTCCTTGCACAACGAGCCTAAAACGGTTGCAGCTTGCATCTTCACTCCAAGTGACCCTGATCTTAAAAGAGATACCAATACTGGAACTGCTTGAGAATGAGAACCAACAGCACTAAATGCATTTCCACGTGTATCTATCAGCTCTAGTAACTGCTTCAAGTTATACTCTTTGTCTTGTGTAGATAATGAGCTTTGTCGCAACTGCTCGATGCATTGTGCAATACTTGCTAATGTTCCGTCCGGATCCTCCATGTTACTGACCCCTCTGCATGCAGAAAAGAGAACACTCAGCATATATATTATATACAAAAAAGATGGCAATGATTAAATAAATATAAATTTTGCATATGTATAATTAACCACTTGTAAATATACACTCCATTTTGGGCAAACAAACAAGATGATGAATTGATGATACATTCGATTAAAGAGAGAGAGACATGCTTACTCTATTAATTAACTAGATATTAATTACTACAATTAGGTAACAATGAACAAATTGCAAAAGTTACACTGACCTTGAACCCATCTTTATAAGGGATAGCGGAGTTGCAGGCTCTGGGTCATGAGGTCTAGTATCCCCAATTCTATCCTGCATTTGGTGAAGGAATAATGAAATTGTCAATAGTTGTAAGATATAATAAACTACGATTTAATTTGTTTTTGTACAGCCCCTTCCCTCGAAGATCATAAAGCAAGCCATCTAAAAAAAATCTTTATTATCCCATAGCAGCATAGCTCAGCAGTTTGAAGCACTCTAGCATCTTCATATCAGTTTCAAAACGGTTGAGTTTAAATCTTGACACTTAATCGGTTAAACATTATCCAGGTGTTAATGTTATAGCAGCATAAAGAACAACAGGATTCCATACATTAGGGGACTTTTAATGTTTCGCCTTTTATTTTCTATAATCTGAGTTCTTATTGAAAAAATTGAAGGACTGAACTAAACCATTTAACTTAACTTGTTGCCAACAATAACTATGATCATATCAACAAAATGAAACTATCGCTTTATCAGCAAACCGGCAATGACATAATGGGAACCGGAACTTCAAACATTGCACTGAAAGATTCATTCACAGTAGGCACTTGCATTATTACTATTGCGTATACCACATCTAGTAAACGATCAATTAAGTGGAGTAACTACCTGATCATTAGCGGCAAGACTACTGCCATTGCTGCTGGAGGAATACGCCCGACCTACAGTCGCCGCCATCTTTATTGTAACAATAAAACTCTCTTACTTCAAAGCAGATCTACCCCCAACCCTAATCCCAATCACATGTAAAAATCTCAATACCTACCTGTACAAATCACCCAAAAACACTCATCAATTCCATTATTAACTAACCTAATTGTACCAGTACTCAACAGATTCATCAACACTTCCGTAAAATCAAACAAGACACCCAATAATTTGCCAAACAGAACAGTAAACTAACTATTGTTATCACAAAACACATAAAATTTGATATAGAACACATCAGATCAACTTTCGGTCATTAATTCCACTATAAACTAACCTAATTGTACCAGTACTCAACAGATTCATCAACACTTCCGTAAAATCAAACTAAAACCCTAATAATTTGCTAAACAAAACAGTAAACTAACTATTGTAATCACAACACACATACAATTTGATATAGAACACATCAGATCAACTTTCGTTCACTAATTCCATCATAAACTAACCTAATTGTACCAGTAGTCAACAGATTCATCAACACTTCCATAAAATCAAACTAGACACCTACAGTTTGCTAAACAGAACAGTAAATCACAACACGTATACGATTTGATGTAGACCACAGCAGATCAAGTTTAGTTCATTAATTCCAATATAAACTAACTTAATTGTACCATTACTCAACAGATTCATCGACACTTCCATATAATCAAACTAGACACCTATCAATTTGCGAAACAGAACACGATACAAACTATTGTAATCACAACAAACATACAATTTGATATAGAACACAATAGATCAACTTTCGCTCATTAACTCCATTATAAACTAACCTAACTGTACGACTACTCAACAAATTCATCAACATCTCCGTAAAATCAAACTAGGCACCTAACAATTTGCTAAACAGAACAGTATACGAACTATTATTATCGCAATACATATACAATTATACAGAACACAACAGATCAAGTTTTATTCATTAATTCCATTATAAAACAACCTAATTGTACCAGTAGTCAACAGATTCATCAACACTCCGTAAAATCAAACTAGACACCTAACAGTTTGCTAAACAGAACAGTATACAGACTATTGTAATCACAACACAAATACGATTCGATATAGAACACAGCAGATCAGCTTCCGTTCATTAATTCCACTATAAACTAACCTAATTGTACCGGTACTCAACAGATTCATCAACACTTCCATAAAATGATTAAAATCAAACTAGAAACCTAACAATTTGCTAAACAGAACAAATAGAATTGTAATAAAATTGTAATAGTGTACCGTAGGTGACCTAATTGGATTCAAGCGAAGGAGTTATAGATACAGATATGTAGATTGATCGGAGAGTTAGTGTAGAATGAAGAAAAGTGAATTGTAATAAATGAAAGCAGAGAATGTAGCAGGAATAATGGAGAGAAAGGATTCGAACCAGTGTGGGGAGATTAGGGGAACAGATCTGGTCTTTTGCTCAACGCATTTGATGGATCGTAGCAGGTGAGTGACGATATGAGAGAGAGAGAGAGAGAGAGAGAGAGAGAGAGTAGTGTGAGAGAGTATAGGGGGTGTGGGGTGGTAGCGGCCACAGACAAAGTTCACATCAACATCAGCTTGCTGTTAGAGAGCTTCACCCAAAAAAGGTTGTCTTGGTAATTTGATTATTATTATTATTAAACACACACCTATGGTTTTAGTTTTATGTCATTTTCATTCAAAAGTAAAATCAGCTCTGATTTGTCTAATAAAATCCTGATGTTTTAGCCTTTTTTCTCAGGGGCAAAATGGTTATTTTTTATATATATTAAACACACACCTGCAACACCCACTATCTCCTCACCACCATCACCACCACTGCCACTGCCACCACAGCCTCACCACCACTACCACCATCACCTCCACAACCATCACCACTACTGTCGCACACCTCTGACACTAAAAGACACACACACCACTGCACTTCACCACCTCCATCGCCGAACCCGTGACCTGCACCACCCCACTGCACCAAGGAAACAGTATGCATGCCTTAATTGAAAAATTAAACAACAGAATTCCAAGACTACCACGAATCTCCGCAACCGTAGTAAATAGAATCGAACCTTTAGTCAAATCCTCAATCAAAAAAATCGATTCAGAAATCATTTCAACTAACAAACCCTAGTTAGTCACGCTTCCAAGCATAACATCAACATTGACGTACCAAACGCTTCACGCTTTCGTCATCCGAACTAACAAACCCTAGCTATTCATCTCTATCCTCAACCAAAACATTGAGCAACGATAATCAAGCGACTAAACATCTGGATTACGAACCTTGATTCGAACACCTGGCTCGATATCGAGTGATACCGGAGCGGTGTGCACTTTGAGGCGTTCGAGGCGAATGACAGTGATGGCGATGGCGGAGGTGAGGTATCGGTGAGAAGGATGTGGTGGTGGCGGTTGTGGTGAGGAGGTAGTGGTGGCGGTGGTGAGAAGGGGGAGGAGGTGGTGGTGGAGTTCATTGTGGCGGTGGTATTAGAGAGAGAGACAGAGGGGTGTTTAGAGAGAGAGAGTGTGTGCGCAGAGGGTTGTTTAGAGAGAGAGAGAGAAGAAAGAGAGACAGAGGGCTATATATATATATATATATATATATATATATAGGGAGCCGCAAAAATAGAAACCATCCCCAATTGTAAGAACCGCGAGAACCACTCTCAACCAATCAGAAAAAGGGGTAGTTTGGTCATTTACCCAAATGTCTTATCCATCACACACACTCTCTCTCTCTCTCTCTTTGTTTAAAGTTGCAGACCACCTGAACTACTTTACCCCAACCTAAAAAGTGAACCTCTCTCATCTCTCATCTTCCTCCAATCTCCAACACACAAGAATCTACATACACACATAATCCTATAGATAGAGCAGAGAGAAAGAAAGATGGCGGAGGTGGAGGGCCGGCCGCCGACCACTGTTTCCTGCGGCAACCGCGGTGGCGCCACCCCCATATGACAACGACAGCAGCACAGGTCGGGGTGGGTGTTTGGGCAACGACCACTGCTTCTCTGGTGACCGAACAACTCAATGAGCCGCAGCCATGGTCGTCGTTCTCCGACCACCGTAGCAGCCCTAGACCCGCGCCGTACGCTTCCGAAGAGTTCGGTTCTCCGACCGGTGTTGTTGGGTCTCCGACCGGCAAGATTGATGTTCTTGATGATCTGATAAGAATTAAAGCTATTCAACAGCAGCAGCAGGGGATTGCAGCCATGGGTGGGGCAGGGGTTCCCCCTTTTTCTTTCAATAGGTGCATGAACTTTCTCAATGAGAATCCTAGGTAAAGTTTTTTTTTTATAATTTTTTTTTTTTTTGCATAAAGATTTGAACTTTATAAGTTGGGTTTGTTTAGTATGGTGAAAGAGAGGAGTTTCATATTTATTCTGAATTTTGGGGTGTTATTTGTGGTTTAAAAAGGGTGGTTTTTAGTTGTTCTTTGTTGGATTTGCTCTTGAAATTGCTAGAAAAAGAAAAAAGGAAAAAATGGAAGAATCTTTGTTCTTTACCAGTGGGTTGTGTTTTTGGGGCATGGTTGTTTTATTTCTCCATTTCCAGCAGCTTGATGATTTTATTAAATTTCAAGAAATGTAATTTCGTGTTGAACTTGTTATGCATGTTTAGATCACCATCAGCTGGATTGATGATTGGGGATGAGTTTCATTTATTTGGTCGGTGTCGACTCGATCGGGATGATTTTGGGGATGAGTTTCATAAAAAAAAAGTTTCGTATAACTTGAAGAGATCGATTTGGTTGTGATTCTGTCTTCCGTTGTTTTCTGTGAATTGTCGTTAGTTGGAAGAAAAGGTTCCGTAAATTTTTTAACGTAAAACGTAAACTTTTTAATGTAAAACGTAAAATTTTTAACGTAAAACGTAAAAAGTTTAACGTAAAGCGTAAAAACGTAAAAAGTTTAACGTAAAACGTAAAAAGTTTAACGTAAAGCGTAAAAAGTTTAACGTAAAGCGTAAAACGTAAAACGTAAACTTTTTTACGTAAAACGTAAATTTTTTAACGTAAAATGTGAACTTTTTAACGAAAAACGTAAATTTTTTAACGTAAAACGTAAACTTTTTAACCTAAAACGTAAACTTTTTAATGTAAAACGAAAAACTTTTTTTATGTAAATTGTAAAACGTAAAAAACGGCGCGTTAAAAAAATGACGCGTGAAAAAGCCGGGCGTAAAAACGGCGCGTTAAAAAACGACGCGTGAAAAAGACAGGCGTAAAAACGGCGTGTAAAAAACGGCGCGAAAAAAAAATTTGTTTTGTTAAAAAATCTGAATTTAAAATGGTTTTTTAATAAAAATTTCTATTTAAAAAATAACATTTAATATAATAATACAAAAATAGTAATAAAAAACAATAAAGACAAAACAACAAAATCGAGTAAATTTACTAAACTAACATTTTGGATTAAAATAATAAAGACATAATAAGACAAAAAATATTTAATAATATTTTTAATCACTTTTAGTCTCATCCATTGATCTTGAAGATCTAATGGTTGAAAAGTGGTTCCCTCGGTTCTTACAACTGGGGGTGGTTTTCATTTTAGCGCTCTCTTATATATATATAGAAACGGGATCAGGAGAAAACGTTCAAAAGTGTGAAAACGGTGAGAACGCTTCCTGGCCTAACACGTGTCCCGCGTCATAGAGAAGGGCGGAGTGGCTTTTTTGTCTTTTCATTCTTCTTTTATTTCCCAACGCGGTATAATATTTTATGGCGTCTAAGTTGTTTTTGGCGTTAATCGTATTTTTTAAACTTTTTGGCGTTGAATTAATTGTTTTTGTGTCACATATATAATTTTTTGGCGTTATAGAGTTTTCTGGTTAATTTTTTTGGCGTTATGGCGTTTTGTATAATAATTCACTACGAGTCTCTAATATTTGCATAAGATTACAATAAGACCAATTTTTTTTGGCGTTTAGTGAATTTTTTGGCGTTTAATACCCTTTACAATGTGTTTTGCCAGCAGCTGTTCTCCCAGTTTTCATACTTCTAGCTTTTTGGTGTTTGTAGTTTTTTGCGTTTTATATAATAACGAGTAGACGCTATCCCGCGCGTTGCAGCGGGATGTTGATTACGAATGTTCTTAATATCACATTATATGTGATGACGGTTTAACTCTTGCCTGAAAAGAAGATAACGGAAAAGGACGGTGTTCAATCGCCATTAACTTGCATTTTCTAATATACGATTTTTTAGAACCCCGTGTGTTGGGGTGGAACTGGCAAAGCGAATCAAATATACATGTAAAAACATCATTGCAGGGCGTTTGTAAGATTTAAATCTACATGGGTTAATCATTAATGAACCATAACAGAGATCCCGTGCCGCGCGTTGCGGATTCTAAGTAAAATTTATTTATATATTGCAAAACTGTTTTGAGGCTGTAGTATGCAACTTTCGCATTTTCATAATTTCCATAACAGATTTACATTGCAAATCAGGTAACTTGCACTAAGCATTAACATACTTTGTCCACTCCATTGGGTTGATGAACCAAAATAGAGTTTTTTGTCCCCGTTTTGACTTAATGGACCAAAAAAGAGATCCATGTCCATGTTTTGACATACTATACACGATAAATTGATAGTGAACCAAAATAGAGATTGCATTAGATTAGTTTGTCAATTTTACTTTTTTCTTCTTCATCATCTTCATCCTGCCAAACCACCATAGCTTCAATTATCTAAAGCTCACTATCCACAACTACATATCAACAACCAAACACACCTTCTTCTACTTTGATTTCAATCCCTTCGATTCTAATGGTTTGGTATGCTTCTCGTTTATCTACACTGATACTGCCATCCAAAGCCAACCATCCTAGTATTAGCGTCTAAGATCTGATTCTTCATCAACATTTTTGTTTGCCCTGTTGAACCCCAACAATTGCAATTAGTTCAGGTATTTTGATAAACACATGGAATGCAGTTCAAACTAACACAACAGTTAATTGAAAATCCATAGTAGAACGACTTGGATCTCTCCGTATTTAGAAGCTAAAGAACACATGCCACAGTAACCATGAAGGGTCACATGAAGAATCTGAATACATAAAAAACACCCGGAGGGATTAGATACTTGAAAGGAAGCGAAGTTAAGCCGACGGTGCCACTATTGTAAGCCGGTGGCCGCCTTCCTCTCTGCCACTCTCTCTCTCGCTCTCTCTCTCTTACAAAAATTAAAATTATATAGGAAACATAAAAAAAAGCTAAGCAAACATTAAAACTTAGACCATCTCAATACAAAATATATTGAAATCTTCTTTTTGAATTAGTTGTGGTTCTGCATTAATTTGAAGCATTCTGATAGGAAAAAAGATTAATGAATGTTCTTAATATATATAGTGAGCAGATTGAAGAACCCAGCAAAATCATTGATTATAAAACCACACAATAAACGATTGTGATATTACATGATGGTTCGAACAACAAAACAAATTGTGATATCACATGATTCCTCGAACAATATAATATAGTGAGTAGATTGGAGAACCCAACAAAATTGGTCATTAGTATATTTTATGATACCACATAAATGATTTGAACACAACAGTGGGGAATTTCTCACAAAATCATTAAAGTAATTTTGCAAAACCACTATAATGAAACACCACATATTGAACATCATAAACAAATAGCAAATCGCCATGGATGGGATAATGAGATCGTGCAAAAAATGACAAAATCAGTATCGTGAAACACGTAATCGAACCTGAAAATCACTCTGGATACTGCTAGGATAAACTTTATTACGATAACAAACACATCAACAATCAAATTAGTGGTTGATGATGGCGCCAATTTTCAAGGCCAATTTGGAACTTGACAGATGGAACCGATTTAAATGATATGGCCATTGCAGGATGAGGAGTTGCCGAAGATCGTGGGGTGTTCGATGATGATGATTTAGATTATTCAGATCATCACGAATTCCTCACCATCTGATATCAACTATATGTCCTAGAATCAAGAAACACAACAATCACATGATGAATTTAAGAATGAATGAATCAAACCAACAGTTACAATTGTTCATCATGTATTTATTTATATATGAATTTAAGAATGAATGAATCAAACCAACAGTTACAATTGTTCATCATGTATTTATATTCGTCGGGATTTCGACAAAGGGATGCGACCCTTAGCTTTTGGTGAAGCGGTGCATCGATAGAAAGAAACAACGTAACCGTTGAGATTGACTTTATTCTGGAGAAGGGTTGCGACCCTTAATTTTGGTGAAGCACTGCATCCGTAAAAAGAAACAACGTAACCGTTGGTGGCCGTAGAATAGATGTTGTCATGTTGAAACGGTGGGATAAGGAGTATTATTATATATTATATAATAATAAAATAATAATAATTAATAGAATAGATGTTGAAACGGTGGGATAAGGTCCAATTAACGGTTTGACTTTTGAACGCTACTTCGCGTTGGTGTTGTAAACGGAAAAATATTAATTGATTTTGGTATGAGCAGAAATGATGTTTAACCAAGGAGTGTAACCCAAGTTGGTAATTGTATTAGTATATAATGTTATTTTTTTTTTATAGGGAACTAGTTAACAAATCAACATATAACTTAATATCAAAACAATATAAAATGAAAACTAAAATAATAAAAAATTGTAATCTAATTTCTCTTCCGAATCTTCACTGTCATCAGCCTCTATCTTCTTGAATTTGTTTTGGCGTTTTAAACCTTTTTTGAATAGTTTTGCTAGCTGCCAACTTTCCTACATAAACCCCGTCTTTTTCAGAAGAAACTGCTTAGTGACATCCTGTTTTTTGGTGTGATATTCTTGTTTGGCGGCATGTCATTGAAGATCAACTCTTGCTTGATGCTATTTGTAATAATGGAGTCCAAAATAGCATTTTACACTAACCCTTTCTATAATGCCTATAATCATCAAGAAGAAAGCTCACATGATGGCATATCACTGTCATCAGTCTCTTTTTCTTGAATATTTGTCCATCTCATCCAGCAAAATATTATTGAGTTAACCCTCTTAGAAAAAGGATCCATTTCAGTGAAAGCTTTGACATCTGTGGCGTTTTAAAGGTAGTGGTTTCTAGAGGATATGGCGTTTTTTGTGTTTTTTTTTTGTGTGATTAATTTCATTGTGTATAGACCCCTCTCTTATAGGAGTTTTTTGGCGCGTAGTTTAGGCGGGACTTTTTATTGTAATAAATGATAGTTATAAAGTAACTGTCTTTTCAGTTACTGTATTTTTGTATTTACTGTGTTGATCAGTTTTTATCAGTTTTATAGGTTATAGACGTCCCATCTTCTAAGTTTGGCGTTTTTTTTAATGGCCTTTATGCAGACCATCATGACAAAATACAATAACGGGGTAAATAAAATAGTAAGGAGGAAAATATTTTTTGTTATTTATGGCGTTTTGTTAGTGTTAACCATTTTTAGTATTATTTTGGCGTTTTGCTAATAAAGATAGTAATATATCATTTAATTATCTTTAAAAAAAAGATTACATAGAAGAAAAAAAAGAGGAAAAAAATTAAAATCCTTCGTCAGAAGGTACTTTATCTAAATAGTATCCATCACTTGTGTCGTTTTCTTCCTCCTCGGAGTCTTCATCTTGATCTTCATCCATGTCATCACATTCACCTTCATCAGCTTCTTGTTCCTGAAGATTTTAAAGCCTCCACCTGAACATGTCTTGCATTAACTCCAATTCTGAGTCTATTTCTGGGTTGGTACATGTGGCGTTATGCAATTCTTCTATGAAACCTAGTCGCTGCTTTGTCATGATGTTCTCTAGCCAGTAGACTTGCTGCTCTCCGCTGTCGTATGTAATCGTCACCATGTATGTTTCATCATCAAAACGCCATGATGTCATGACAGGGTCTGGCTTCACATTTCCTTTGATTGGTCCAAATTTGCTGGTTAATGCTTTCATAAGCATATGCGTTTCATGGCATTCGTTGTCTAGAGCGATGCCAATGGATAGGATTTGCCTCTGTATCTCTTCTTCTATCTTCAGAATAGCCCTGATCGTCTTAACATACACCCTCCTTCTGTTGTCAAAATGGATGACGTATCGCCTGATTCCCATAGTGTATCTCCACGAAACGATTGTTGCCATTTTTGGCATTTTGTTTAGTTTGGCGGTTTTTGGTTAAAGATGTTTTTTTACAGAAAATGGATAGATTGAAGTGATTATTGAAGCTTTGTTTTTACGTTTGTTTATATAATGATGTTTTTGGCGCGTAATTTAGGAGGGAATTTCTTATAATAAATGTTAATAACTGTAATTCAGTTATTTGTGTTGTTTCATCTTCCTGTAATATTCAACGCGTTTTATTTTTAAGTTTTGGCGTTTTGTTTTTAATGGCATTTTATTTTTTGTATGGCATTTTATCATATGATGGCGTTTTGAATATGAGGGGTAAAAAGACCCTTTTACCCTTAATGAAGCGCGTCCCACCTAACAATATTGATGTTATTTACGAAAACGCCACCGCGCAATCTAGTCCATTGATTGTTTTGATCGGACGATCCATAATCGTTCTCACCGTTCTCACACTTTTCACCGTTTTCTCTATATATGTTAATGTTTAAAATGACCATTTTGCCCCTGAGGAAAAGGACAAAAAACTAGTGTTTTTTTTTTTTTTGAGAAATCTGAGCTGACTTGGCTTTTGGACCAGAATGGCAAAAAAAAAATGAAACCATAGGGACCCAGATGCAAAAGGTTTGAGATTTGGACTAAAGTGGCAAAATTGCCCAAACCTCAGGGACCAAAATGACAGTTTACTCTTATTATTATATGTGTATATTTATTATATAGTATATATAATATTTTAGAGTTAAATGCCAAAATAGTCCTTGTGGTTTGGGTTTTTTTGTCAGTATAGTCCAAAGGTTTCATTTTTTGCATCTGGATCCAAAAAGGTTTTATCGTTACCATTTTGGTCCAGCTGACTTAACTCCACCCATGCTCCTTAGTTAGTCAAGGGATATTTTAGTCATTTCATGTTTTCTGAATTTTATTAAAGTCTAAAAAAGTGGAGGAGGATCGAACCCGGGCCTCTGTCCGGTTCGCTCATACGCACACAAGAGACTAGTCAGCGAGCCATGCTTGCATTTGTGAAAGAAATGGGTCTTTATTAAATTTATTCTTTAGTTTAGTTCATCACTTATACCCCAAAACAGATGATAAATATTGAAATTAAGATTAATAAGATTAGTTAGTTTTATTTAGGTTACCTCTGGTTGTAAAGTATTCTGTTGCGAAGGTGTCACCGGAAAACATGGCGCGGCGGTGGTAGATGTGTTTCTCAGGTTCAAGTGGGCACACAAGGTAGCTGGAGGTCGGAGGTGATCGGTGGTGGATTCAGTTGGCGAAATCTGGTGTGAAAGGTTGGTTTTCTTATCGGGCTTCTGGTTGCCGGAAAAATGGTGTGCGGCGGTGGTGAGTGTTCCTCGTTTTGGTTGGCCGGGCTGGTATACCGAGAGCAGAGAAGGCTTATAGTGTTCGCCTAGTTGGTTTGGAGTGTAGGAGGGTCATCGGTAATGAGTTGCAGCAGGGCCGGACCTGAGAATTCATGTACCCTGTTCGAGCTCGAAAAAATGTGCCTTTAGGCCTTAACGAAATTGGGTATTTGGCTCACTAAAGGTCTAAACCTATTGCCAAAGGGGTTAATAACTAATCTAAACCATAAGAATAGTTTTGTAAGTGGGCCTATGTTGGTGTTTGTATGGATGTACCCGATTAAAAAAATATTTTACATATACATATCGTATTTTTTTCATAAACAATGTGCCCCTCAATATATCGGGCCCTGGCCGGTGGTCCTCACCGCCCACCCCCAGGGCCGGCCATGAGTTGTAGGTTGCCGAAATGCACGTGTAGTCGCTGGAAACACGATATGAGGATGAAGGTTCATGGGCATGTTATGTGGTTTGGTCTTGTTTCTTATCGTCGGAGATCAGTTGTTTGCTACAAACAAATACGAGGGAGAGTATAAAAGAGTTTTATGTAGATGGGATGGTTATGCAATATAGAACTTGATTTGAGTATTGATCATCTGTTTTGGGGTATAAGTGAACTAAAGAATAAATATAATAAAGACCTATTTCTTGCACAAATGCGAGCATGGCTCGCTGGCTAGTCTCTTGTGTGCGTGTGAGCGAACCAGCCAGAGGCCCAGGTTCGATCCTCCTCCACAACAGTTTTTGTTTCCTTTTTTTAGTCTTTATAAAATTCAGAAAACATGAAATGACAAAAATACCCCTTGACTTTCTGAGGAGCATGGATGGAGTTAAGTCAACTGGACCAAAATGGCAACGATGAAAATTTTTTGGATCCAGATGCGAAAAATAAAACCTTTGGACTATACTGGCAAAACAGCCCAAACCACAGGGACTATTTTGGCATTTAACTGTAATATTTTACGTTTAGATCTGAATATAGTTGTAAAGAAACTAAAAAGTATGACGAACAGTTTGTAAACTGTTGGCTGAGAAGTTTGTGTTCGTTCGTTTTTAATGAGTATGAACAGAGGTCGCGTTTATTCATTTATGGTCATGAACGTTCAGTGACATGTTCGTTTGTGTTCATGTTCGTGTTCGTTTGTGTGCGATAATTCACTAGGGTTTTTAACTTTTTTATATAGTTTATTACAATACTTCAAAATTTATACTATTACAATATTTTATTAATATTAATATATTGTACATTATATATATATATATATATAGGGTGGGGTTCGGTTACAAAGTCTATTTTTCCTACAAAGTATACAAAGTCATAAAACATACTCAAAACCCACAAATAACATAGTGGAGATCACAATTTCAACCATATATATAATGTTTGTGATGGAAGATGCTAATTTTATTCGAAATTTAATGTATGATCATATGTGTTCGTTTTAATTTATAAACGCACGTTTTATGTTTGATTATGTTAATGAATGTTTGTTGCATCATTTGTATTTTTTACCTGAAATTAACAAACAGACATAAATGCATTCATTTCCTAGATAAACGAATACGAAAAAAATCTTGTTTGGTAAGTGTTCATGAACAGTTCATGAACACGTGAATTTCCTTAACGAAATGAAAATGTTCGTATCTGTTCAGTTCATTTGCAGCCTTATATAAATTTAAAGAGCTAACATGCTACAACACACATGGATAATTTAACAGTTTTATCTTTATTATTTTTTATGTTTAACAGTGCCACTCAACACTCAGTTCCTAAAACTTCTGCAAAGTGACACTATTTATTATTCTAGTCAGTGGCGGACCCATGATTTTTTTTCAATGGGTCAACCTTTTTCGGTGTTTAATTTTTTCACAACAAAACTTTAAAATTTTCGGGTCGGTTGTCGTTCATGTCGAGGCGAGAAACATGTAACAAAAATATATAACCATCACTCGTTATAAAACACAAAATAAAAATATAATGTAATTCGAAACGGAAAAAAAACATTGCAATTTTTTAGAGTTCAAATTCATAGCATACAAGGATTGTGTTGGTGGTTGTGTATGGTTGCAATAGGATTGAACCTGTGACTTCTTTTTTTTAACATACGGGGGTTACCACTACACCAACTTTACATTTTCTTTCTACGGTGTCCAATAAATTATTTATATAGGGTCCTTAAAAAATTAATATACCGGATCTATTAATTTTCTAAAAAACATTAGGGTCTGGAGACCCCAACCCATTCTATGTGGGTCCGCCTCTGATTCTAGCCCATAGCTTGTGATATTGTCTATATCTTAAAAATGAATGTTGGTGGACATCACATCAGTTCACCGACTTTCCTTAGTTAAATACAGACAATAGAAAGGTTAAATTGAAAGTAAGAAGTGTTCCAATGGTTTGCATTCTTTTTTTGGTGAATCTTCATACCCGTGTTCAATCCTAGCACTCTCCGTTTCATTTCTTTTGTAGTATCTTGGGCCAAGCCCAATTAGTGTAATGCAATAAATAGTGATACAACCTGTAGTAGTGACTCGAGGCAATTTATTTAGCTTTTTATTGTTGGCTAATTGTTTTTACTAAACCGTTAAATTACGGAATCAACATTAAATTTAACTACATAAATGTAACGAATTTTATTGTTCCACTTGAATTCATTATTTAAGGTGATTGATTTGGGGTTTAGTTTTCGTTTTAAACTTGAATTACAACTAAATAGTATTAGTATTAGTAAGTGAATATCTGGGTTGAACATAAATAGAATAATATTTGAAAATTCAATAAAAAATACAGACTAAACAATGTTGATATTAGAGTGTATATGTGTTGATATAGAGTGTATTTTGTGGTTTTTTCCCTTTTACTGCTTCACTTAAATTTAAGTAAATAACCAACACATGTAACACAATTTTTTTTCTTCTGCTACAGCGTGTACATCGAAACCGACCAAATTCCTGCCCCCTGTAACGTGCCGGTTTTATCTCCAAACTTTTCTGCTTAATAACTTGACACATCACTTTGTTTAAATTACTTTTATGACTTTACACCGCAATGTCTAAGGCATACTCTTTTTTAATATATGTCTAATGATGTTAATATCACGAACATGACGTGTGTAACAAAGTCGAAAACACGTAATTTCACGTGAGGGCAACACACCTTAATGTTATCATTGTTACGTGTGTAACGAAGCCGTAAAGACGATGTTGCCGCCGCAACGCGCGGCATGTGTCAAAATTCTAGTTATTTTCTATTAAAACATTATAACATAGTATTTTAATTTGATATGGAAAGTAACACTTTCTTTCTAACTTTAGTGTGGTTGTATGTTTAAGTTTTTAGTTTTCTAGTCCATTGCTTGTTATTATTATTTTCTATTAAAACATTATAACATAGTATTTTAATTTGATATTGAAAGTAGTACTTTCGTTTCTAAGTTCTAACTTTAATGTGGTTGTATGTTTAAGTTTTTAGTTTTCATTTTATAATTGTATCATTGTATGTTTTCACTTCGCCACTTCGGGAACAATAATTGTCTTCTTAATATGGAATCATAATTAAGCAACAATCCTTATATATATATATATAGGGGACCGCTAAAATGAGAACCACCTCCAGTTGTAAGAACCGTGAGAACTACACCGTACGGGGCGAGGTGGACCAAATTTTTTTTTTTCATAAACGTAGATGCATGTATTATAAACACATTTGTAAAAAAAATTCAAAAAAAAAAATGTCGTGTGTGTAGTTTTGAACACCACAAGTTTGTGTTTACGGGTACCGTAAATTTTAAATTTTTTTGATTTTTTTTTACAAATGTGTTTATAATACAAGCATCTACGTTTTTGAAAAAAAAAATTGGTCCAACTCGCCCCGGATCAAAAAAGTTCTCACGGTTCTTACAACTGGATGTGGTTCTCATTTTAATGGTCCCCAAAAAGTTCTCACGGTTCTTACAACTGGAGGTGGTTCTCATTTTAGCGGGTCCCCTATATATGTGTGTGTGTGTGTGTGTGTGTAAATGATTGATACAATTATATATACTTCTAATTTGTAACACTAAAAGGCATAATAGGGTTGTACTTTGTGTAAGACTAATGTTCAAAGCATTGTGAGTGGTATCATGTGCATTATAAGTTGTGCGAGTTTTGAGGCTGCTTTTCTTTTTATTGGGCTACCTGGTCTGTGGGTGTGCTTTATCACCTACCTAACAGAAACGTCTCCCCAACACAAACAACTCAGCACCCCACCTCACAGACTCCTGAGCGAACGGGCGTCGTTTCAAAGCTGATGATGAGGATGATAGATCGTCGTTGATTTAGGGTTCTGACGGGATGGTTCTAGGCGGCCTTGCGACGGCGACATCAACACCGTGGGGAAGCTAATTTTGACTAAGTGGGTACACAGATTGGTCTAATAGCGGGTCATCAACTTGAATTCTGAATTCTGGCATCGATTATTATCATGGTTTGTTAACTTATTATCCCCTCTTTTGCACTATTTGTTTATGTTCAACTGTTATTTGGATTACTAAGCCCCTAAATTGGAAACAATCATGTAGGAACATTGTAATATGGATAATTAAGTCCCTATCGAACCTGATTCTCATCTCGAATCAAGATTTTTTTTAATATGGCTCAGTTGTGTTCCTGCCAAGTTAGGGTTCCAGTGAGTTTTCCGGTAAGTCGTATTTCACATGTCGAAGATTCAGAACCGCTGAGGTTAGTGTATGATTTTATGACATGCATTTTATATGAGAACTTTGTTTGTTGTTTGTTGTAAATGGTTAACTGTAAGGATGATATCACTGATATCATGTAGAATAATAGAAAAACAAAACAATTTTAAATCAGTTTGGTTTTGGCCCTGTGCAAAGCAAAAGAAAGAACAAGAAAATACAATGAAGTCTTGAAGGTGTTGGAATGTCTGCTTCCAAGATGACAAAAACAGAGAAAGGTGTTTTTGTTGTTTTTTATGATTAAATTTGTATGAATAGTTTGATGATTGTGTTTACTTTGTACGGATTTTGATTTATAGATGTTTTTCGTATTCAATTTTCATATCTGGGTGTAGTATATAGTGTTTAAATTTTTAACCTTTTGAAGTTTCTTGATTTCTATACTTATCTCTTTATGTTCTTACAGCAAGAAAAAGAGATTCTCATGAAGGCATACAATAGACTAATCGATCATACTAGTTATGTGCAAGCTTTTGTTTATCCTCCATGTGATGATGAATGATGGTGTGGTGGTTGTAATGCGTCATAGGGTATAAACTATAAAGAAAAGATGAGCATGATGTGCAGGCCTATTTGACTTTCATTTGCGTGGGCATGGTCTTTTATAATTTATTATGGTATCGATCGCTCTAAATTGAAGGTGTACTTTTCTCTTTTGATATCCGATGGTTATCTCTCTTTGGCTGTTGCTAAAAATTAATGTTTGTAGTTCCACAATGTAGGTGTTGGAACAACAGCTGCTAGGCTTAAAGCTGCGGTGAGTCGGTGACAGTTTTAACAAGTTTTTTGCACTTCTTTTTTCTCTCTGAATGTTTGTTTCTGATTAGATCTGATGTGATTTTGTATGTGATGGATTGGTTGTTGTTTGCACAGATGACGACGGCTATATGATGGATTGGTTGTTGTTCAACATAGCATACGCCCGTGAGGGATTGCTACGCCGTGAGTCTTTTGTGTTACTCTGACAATTACACTATCTATTACACCACCGGCGTAGGCTCCGCTAAATTTGGTGTAGGCTATGCTGGGTTGTTTTCATACTATTTTGTTTTATAATTTAAATTAGAATTAACTATTATAAGTTGAATGATTTTACTAACTTTGGAATTTTGTAATTGTTTGACTATTAATATATGCATGCTAGGTTGTGTTTGAGTGTACATGTATCCAAAAATTCACAAAGTTGGGGTCTTTGGGGTGGTTTACCCGACAAGAAAAGAGGCAAAGAAATGATGGTGTGGTTGGGTGATTAAAATAATCACAAAGGGTGTCTATATTATATGTTTGAGTGGGGAAAATCACCTTTATAACATGATTCATGTTTTGTTGTTTAAATAGGCTATGTTGCTGTAGTTCGTTAGCAAAACAAGGTTGAGCAGTAGCTTGCATAAGATTCAGCTGTCAATGAAAATCAAGCAGTTTATAAATAATGTGTGGCTGCAACTGCAACTTAAAAAAACAATTCGTTTCCTGGCGTTACATAATCAAAAGACGGCATGTGTGTGAGGTTCTCTGCTTACAACCTGTTTGCAGCCTTGGTGGTCAAAGCGACAACCAATTTTTAGAACATGTTGAATTGCCATGTAAATATCTCGATTTACAGCTAAGAATCAATATCGAAAAGTTAAAGAATTCATGGTTATGCTATTTGGTACGGTTTAACGGAACTCGTCGCAATACGCGCCCCCGCCGCATTGCGGCGGGGTACTCATCTAGTTATATATTATAAATTTGCAACACAAATAGGCTTTATGTAGTTGTATTGTGTGCATTTAGTGAGTTTTGTGCAAGTCTTAATAGTACCTTTTGGTTCTGGGGTTATACATAGTTTGTAGCCTTGACACGTATATACCGACTTGCTTTCATCAGATGTGGTATATAGAGAGAGACATGTGAGGCAGGACTCCACCGCCCCCACTGCTTCACCGCCCTACAACGGCGATGAGAGAACTCCGCGGCCAATGCACTTCACCGCCCTACCAGCTGAAAATGGTGATGATTGGAATACTCGGTTCTGCGACCAGACTCCTCCCTTGCCACCTCCTACTTATCTCTGCCCTACCAGCCGAGGTTGAACCAGTGGTAAAAAAAAAATGAGGTGGAGGAGGATATAGTGGTTGCTCATAAAATAAAGGCAGGTTAATTACTTTGAATTTCTTTTGTAATGATCTTCTAAGTTTTGAGAAATTGGAGTTATTTAGGATTTTAGGGGACCCTAGGGTTTCTAATTGGGTCCTTTGCTTTTTTTTATGATTTACATTCTATCATTCACCTTCACCTGATGATTTTTATCTATTTCTTAACTGATTTCTTTCAATTGATTTTAAATTTCATGGTTCATTCGTTATTGCAGTTTCCATTCTCATGTCTTTCTGAGGCTGGCTGAACACATATAGGCTTTATATAGTTGTACCATGTGCCTTTAGTGAGTTTTGTGCAAGTCTTAACAGTACGTTTTGGTTTTGGGGTTATACATAGTTTGTACCTTGCTTAATATAAACTTCATTAGTAGCAAGCTGTTGTTTAAGTATGTGTGATGCATAAATTTGGGGATTAGGGTGCTTGTAGGATAAGGTTAGAGGTTTGCTATGATGGTAACATGTTATTGAGTATGGAATAGTTTAAATGAATTGTTTGTTATTGTATGGATGAAAAGGTAAGTGATGGTAAGGATATAGATGCATTGCTAAGAAGAGTGGATTGCTTGCAAGTGTGATGATTGTATAGTTGTCGAAGGCGCTAGGTGCACTGAAGGCGCAAAGGGTCAGCGTTGGGCCTAGGTGCAATGCGCTTGAAAAGCGAGGGCCTGAGATAAGCAAGGCACATGGCGTAAACATGCCGTTTATAGGAATTCAAGACGTGTTTTAAGCTTTTGGGGGGCTATTTAGGCTACTTTCAGGCCATTTTTGAATGTTTCAGACCAGTTTGGCTAAAATTCGGAAAATTTTGCCTGAATTTATGGAACCTCAACGTCACTAGAGCGCCTGGATGGCCGCTAGGTGCTTTCCTTGTGATTCACCTTGCTTGGGAGCCTAGGTGCGCGCCCGAAGGGCTTTTGACAACATAGGATGATTGTTAGAGCTAAGAATGGTGATGATGCCATTCAGATGTGGTGATACTGTTATTTTAGGAATGTTGTCTGTCAAAGTTGAATTTACCATTTGGGCGTGTTATGATATTTAAGAACATAAGTAAAACTCTATTTATTAACCCTTTTTACTGTATTTTTTTGCCTTTGACGTAAACTTTAACTTTTCATAGGTATCTGTTGCTCCTGGTGGGAGGTGGAATAGATTCAAAACTTATTCAACCATTCAAAGGACTTGTGAAATATGGGGTTTTGTTCTGACGTTTCTTTTTAAAGTCTGGTTCAACAATCAGAAATTTGCATACCGCGGTTAGTTACTAACTCAGTTGTATAATTATTTCATTTGTCTGTGTTTTACGTCATCACAGGAAGATGATCTAGATTAATGCCCCTCTATGTTCTGGGTTACTGTTTCTTCCTATAATAAAGCTTGGAATTACATTTGTGCCCACAAAAGTCCCTTCTTAAAACGAGGAAAGACCCAACATGGAAATTGGATACTTATGTTGTCATATGTTGCATGTCTATCTCAAGTACTCAAAATTCATAGCACACAACGGCGATGAGTGAACTCGGCGGCCACTGCACTTCACCGCCCTACCAGCTGAAGACGGTGATGATTGGAATACTCGGTTCTGCGACCAGACTCCGCCGGCCACCGTCGGAAGTGTTCCGGCACAACGACGAAGATCTTTCCGGTGCTTTCAAAACGGAAGGCACATAGAACGATGGTAACAAAGGCATTCGCAAACGAAGGACGGTGGGAATTTTTCCAACAGCACTGGTTCGAATTCTGGTTACTCCGACGACGACAAGACAGAGGTATGTTTCCGATGGATCAAATTAGTTTTACCACCAGTTCTCGAAACTCTTTGATGCATTGATTTCAGTTTTTTTTTTTTTTGAAATTGGTGTGGATTTTTTTGGTATAAAATCGGGTTATGTTAAGCAGTTTAAGTTTAGAGAAGTATATTTGTCTTGAAAGGGTCAATTTAGGTTTGATGTTTGTAGTTTTTGTATAGGTAAAAACCTTTTGAGTAGAGTTTATGATTGTCATGATTTATACAAGCAGATACTTTAATGGCGATTGTTTATGCTTGCTTCTCTGTAGTCAAACTAAAATTGGTTCCTAGGCTCCTATGATTGGCTCTGCTCAGTACCTCAGCTAAAACGCCGTGAGATGTGTTGATCAGAATCCCAAATCATCCCAAGTTTTATCAACAAACAAGTTTAGGAATCACATGAAGAACATCAAGACTGAAAAGTCGGTCAATGAGTCGTTGACTGCCATGGTAAGTTCTTTGAAATGACAAATGTTGGAAATAAGATTCCTAAAGTGAAGGTTGATCTGAATTTGATATATGTCGTCACAGTGTCGTGATGTTTGGCAGATCAATCCGAGCCGGTCTGTAATAGCTCAAAATAATCTTCACCAACCTAACTTAGCATGAAACAACTAAAAATGTCCTGGATAACAAGTGAAGTTCAATTACATTGTTAATGTCAAGGATTCATGTGTAACAAGGTTATAAAACTATGTGAAAAGAATTTTGTTTATATGGCCGAAAACTTAGTTCATGTCTTTTTACCAAAAGTGTTAATATGACCCAAATCTTTAAGTTGCTTTGTTTGTTTGTTGTTGTTTAAACCACTAAATCCAAATCTTTAAGTTGTTTAGTTTGTTAGTTTTACATCTATCATACCATTGTTTTTAAAAGTAGGGATGAGCAAATAGTAGCGCGTACCGGTACCGAATTTCCCAAACCGAAACATTTTCGGTTCTGGTAGCAGTACCCGTTTTCGAGGTTTTTTGGGATTTTCGGTACCGGTTGGTACCAAGCTCATCCCTACTTGAAAGTAGTTATTGCTCTTTCTTTACTTTCCCTTTTAAATTGCCACATGTGACCTAAAAAAGCTTTCTTTTGAGATAAATTGATTTGGATATAATGGCATGGATTCATGTATCTCTCTTTCTCTTTTTGAACTTTTCAGGGATTGGGAGTAGTGAAATCCATGGAAGAAAAGGAAAATATTCAACCACAAAGCCACAAGCTTTGAAGCTAAAAATATGGGTGAGAGTTGATAATGTAGGTGCACTTATCCAATATGTAGGTGCACTTATCCAAGAACTAAGTGGCCTCTTAAAAAGGTAAGCTTGGGTCAATATCTTACTGTGTTTATTTGGAACTCTTTCTTTATTTATATTCATCAAGGTAGAAGTAGCAAGATGGGCGAGTCAGTTGGGTTGTATAGCCCCTCAAAACAAGTTTTTGTCGATTTTGAATATTTTTTACATAATTCAGTTGTATATTATGATTACAAAAACAATACTATTAGAATAATAATCATCTAAATGTTTGAATAAGGAAACATTAACTAACAAATTTTGGTGTTCTTGCTGGCTTTAGGATGGCATTTAAATTGACTAATTGTTGGTGTTTCTACTTGCTTTCTATATTCTTAATTTACTATTGAAATTGTTTGCACACTTTTTTGTTGACTAAAATCTTTTTTACAGTGGCAAATGTAGTCAATATAGTGAAAATGGAAGCAATATTAAGAGGTTAAATGTAACCATTTTCCTTATTCCCTCAGTTGAAAGTGGTGTGAGAGTCGTTACAAGCAACCTGAAGGTAATTTAAGCCTTAAAAAGGGCTGCCTTATCCTAGATTGTACAAAAGGGTTGTCGTTAGTGAACCTTTGAAAGTCACGTTGTCCATTATAATGATGACCCATGTGAAAACCAGACAAAGATGGACCCATAACAAAGGGTCCAAGATCAGCAAAGGTTGCAGCCCTCTTGGCAAACGGCTCACTTCTTATTGACCCACGATCACTACCATCAAACTCCCTCTAAGTAACATTAGAACACTAAGCCATCATCTATAATATTGGTTACAGTTTCTCATTCATCTTCCAAAGATATTATTAGTATACAAATTTCTGACTAATCTTCACTTACTTATTCTAAAAAACACATTCTTTTGTATTTTTTTCATTTTAATGCCAACAATCTATATCAAAAGTTAAAGTTAAATATATAGTATCTATAGTAAGCATTTGTAGCACAGTAGCGGTGGTATAGTTCCTAGATTTAGACATCAATAGCTTAATCATCTATAAGAAAATGTGAATATTACTTAACATGGTTATTGTTGTACTGCAGCTGAATCATGTGATAGATAAACTTAAACAGAAAAAAACGATCTTCGCTATACCATTGGGGCTATTGATGTTCTTGGGAAACTATGGTTTGACCTAAACTTTGGAGCCCGACCCATAAAAAAGAGTGATTCAACAGCTGGTTAAGAATGATATTTCATTGCGGATACTGCGAAGAGATTTCAGTCGAGATGATAGTATTATTGTTGACATGTCAGCAGCGGTCAAGAATGGTATTCATATCAGGAAAGGAAATTGGCGAGGGGAGAGGACATGGTTGCAAATAATTGAATAAAGGGCATGTGATCTGTTAATAGATGGTTTTAATATTAATAGTTATGTTCTGGTGCAGCTTTGAATGTTTTCTTATGGAAATATATAGTTACTGCCTAACATCTCTATTTCCATGCACAAGGAGTGATATAATTTCAGTTTTGATTTGGTGTGTTAGGCAGGTCTGATTATTACATGTGTACCAAAACGTGTCTTTGGCTTATAGTGAGGTTTTAGCAAAACATGTCGGATAACTAAGGATCGCTGATGTAACATTCCCAAAATTTTTATTTATATAAAAATATATATATAAAAACTTATGTTATTCAAAGAATGCATCATGGGTAAGTTGACAAATGGAAATATGAGATATTTTGGACAAACGTAGGAACCGTTTAATAACTAATTTATAAAAATACATTATATTTGAACCTGCTCTGCTTTTAAAGAAACTTGGTTCAAAATGTAGATAAAATTATTCTCGTTCTAATGGCATATTTATTATTTTATAAAACGTCATATTTTAGAAGTTATACGCGCCAAATAAGTGAAACAGTTAAATTAATTATAATAAAATAATAATAATAATAATAATTAAAAGTAAACGTATGGAATCAAATAATGTATATAATAAAATAAAATAAAATAAAATAAATCAAACATTCAATGATTGATTGTTTATGTGTATAAGGTGAAACATGAACACATGTAAACTAAAGTGTACGTGTCCAAAGGAATATTAAAAATTTCCTTAGGATGGAAGTTTTACAAAACTATAAATAAGAGAAGGATGTTCAACATTCAAAATGCTCAGATCGTTGCCTCTCTCGATTGTCCGTCTATGTCTCTTTTATATTCTATTTTTAGGTATTATACCTATTATACTCCAAAGCCCTGCCCCGTTTTAAGTATTGTAGCCCCTAATCACCGATACCCTGTCCAAGTGACGTAGGGCCCCGTAATGTATGTCAAGGCTCTGCCTAAATTCATTGGGGTTCTGTCTCATGACGTAGGGATAAAGTGGAATTGGGTTACTATATTTATGTATGAGTGCACTATATATTTTATTAAATAAATCTAGGAATTTTACCAAGATATATCAACCCTCCAAAATATTTATGACACCCCTAATATATTTAGAATACCCCTATATGTTTTTAAATACACCCCGTATATGAAAACCGAGCCCGAAATACAATATAGTATTAAAAATAATTAAAAAACAAGAAAAGTTAAGTTGAGGCGGGCCGCGTAGACCCACCCCAACCCTTACGCGGGCGGTATAAAGGTTGATACTTGATTCCTTTGATTTTCTTAAGTTCAAGCGGGCCGCGTAAGCTACCCGTTAAGTTAACGCGGGCCACGAGGGACTAAAAAGGTGGCGCAGCCCGGTGCGGCCACGTGGCCCAACACCCGGCGAAGCTAGTTGTTGACTCAGCATAGCTACGCATTGACCCAGCTTTGACGCGGGCCGCGTAAGCTTTGTGCTTATGTTACGCGGGCCGCGAGAGACCCAGGTTCAGGCACTATATAAAGGAGGCATCGGCTGTCCATTTCAATTCGTTCACAATTCATTCTCAATCTCAAAATTCTGAATTAGAGTTATTATACTCGGGTATTATACCCCCTAATTAGCGAGGTTCTGCTCCGTTGTAAGTATTATAACCCCAGTTTCGTAACAATTATGCTGCCCGATTGATTTAGGGTTCCGTAACAACTGTCGTGGTTCTGCCCGACGTAGTTGTTGGAATGCCGTCTCGGGGAGGGTATCATTAATATGTTCAAAGGGTTATGATACTAACCAATGTACATTTGTATAAATTATATATTATATCCAGGAAACCCTTACGCGAAGTCTAAGATAGCAATGTGAGTTTATCCTCTTTTTGATAATGTTTTTGGTAATGTTTTACCAAACCTTAAATGTTTTACAATGAAATTTAGCAGTGATTGAGTCTTTGTAGTTCTTCAATTACTGCCGGTATGTTGGGGTTTTGTATACAAAATTTGTACTATTTACGAATAGTAAGTCGGGATGACAATACGTTACCATTGGACAATGAGTTAGCCAATGGGTAATATGACCCACAAGTCAGTGAATTGATAGTACTAATGGAGTAATTGTGTAGACATAAACAATGTGATCGCTCTCAATACTGTTCACTGTGACTTTTTATTTAAACTTGATTAAACTAGGATTCACTCACCAGTATTTCCTGCTGATAAAATGTTTTAAACACGTGTTTCAGGTAACTTAGTGTAAAGCCAATAAAAGTCAGCTGGAGAGCACTGAAGGCTTGGAAAAGTGGCAATAAAGTTACCTAAAATGAAATAGATGTTTTTATTAAATAAAATAGGATTTATTCCTATAAAAATGTGTGTACTGCAAACTTGGTTTTTTTCCCATGTATTTGTATTTATAAAATATGGTGGTTTACTCTGATAAAATATTTCCTAACTACGGTCCTGATGAAATTTCCGCTGCCAAATTAATAAATATTGATACCACCGCCACTAAGTTCGCGGCCGCCCGTTCCCGGGACAGATAAGGGGGCGGGGGTTGTGACAGCTGAAGAAGAAGACTTCTCAAAACAATTAATCGGAATCGGAATCCTTAAGTTGTTACGCCGCCGCAACGCGCGGCGGGTTAAATTTCTAGTTATTATTAATTTTGGTTATGTTGTTGTCTGTTAGACATGATGAAATTGACTTTGCTTATGTCTTAATGATATTGCATTTAATTATGATTATGATTGAATAATAATTCAAAATCAAATCCTTATATGGAATACAAGATTTTTACCATTTAAACACCCTTGAATTAATATTCGATAAATCATTCTCTAAGGGAGGAAGGGGCATTCAACGGTAAGTACCCATTAACTAGCAAGTGGTGGCGGCGCCTACCCATGCCGCAATTTTTTCGTATTTTTTAATTAAATAAAGTCGAATGTTTTATAGAATACAAACTTCATTAAATAAAAATACATAATTCAACACAAAAGAATAAAAAAAATTATCCAACACTTCGTCTTCCTCCTCGAGGTGCGGTAGATCTTGAGTTGCAATATGGATGAAAAGATCATCTTTTAGTAGATAATGTGTATCAACATCCATCATCTCCGCAAGCATTGAGTCGTCAAAAACGGGTTAGACGATTGGATCCTTAATGTGGACCGGTGAGAACGCATGTCCCTCGTCCTTTAAGATCATATTGTGAAGTATGATGCACGTATACGTCTCGCTAATAATCTTGTCACTGTCATAGCGCTCATGGGTCTCCTGAGTATGCCTTGTTTTCCTTTTAGGGCACCAAAATCCCGCTCCACATCTTTTCTTCCCCCTTCTTGCAATTTCTTGAAATTCTTTTCATTCAAATCGACGAGATATGGAAATGTTTTCACAAACATTGACCAAGTATGGTAAATCTTGTTGGTTAAATAGTATCCTCGTTTGTATGTATGTCCATTCACTTGAAATGGACACTTATGTGACATTCTATTACGTTCAGTGGGGTACAATGGAGACTATTAGTGAACATTGATGTCGTTTAGTGAACCGAGCGGTCCACAATACGCATGCCAAAACCATAAATCTTGTGACGCAACCACTTCGACCATGACCGTTGGGTATTCGTGATTACCTCTCACCTTCATATGTTGGCCTCGTAATGCAACGTTGTGGGACACGTCCTTCACACAAGATGTGTACCTACCTAGCATACCTGGAATGTGGTGTTTTTCCTCGTGGTTTTTGTACAAATTCGCTACATCTGTGCTTGTCAGCCTACGTATCTACTCAGTGTCGTACAATTGGTTAACGGCGTTGCAAAAAAATTGAAGGCACTATCGCGAAGTTCTATTGGTCATTTGTAAATACATGTCGTTCTCATCAGGAGTATTACCGGTGGCGAGTTGTTTGATGGTGGATGTAACTTTTTGTATTGACGTAAAACTTTTTTTGAACCGCCCATCATATCCCTCTTGAAACCAAGGATATTGTGCTTCAATATCACCAACAATTTTTAAGAATAATCACTTCGACATACGAAAACAGTATTTGAATATTTCATCATCATACTTTATACTTTGGGTCATCAACAAAATAATCGTTCATAAGATTTTCGTTACCTTGTACGCGATCACATTTCACGATTTTTTTGGAACGGGTGACGACGTTGTCGTGTCTTCCGCTTCGAGTTCCTCAAGTTTCTCCAGGAAATAAAGTAGGCTACTATCTCTTGAAAAATCGTCTTCGTAATCGTTTGGCGGTAAGTGAGTACCCAACTTTTCGTATGAATGATTAGCCATTGAGAATGAAATGAGTAAAGAGTTTAGAGTGAAATGAGACGGTTTAAGAGTGAAAATGGGTTGAGAAAGAGATGATTTATAAGGTTTAAAAAATAAATAAATTTTGTTTAACAATCAAAAAGAACAACTTTCGAGTGGGTATGGAGCTAGCCTCGCCAACCCGCCAAGCCTACCTGCGAGGGTGGCGGCGGTGTGCTGGCTCAGGTTCAAACCCGAATAGTGCTACCCGGTGAGTGCCCCCCCCCCCCCTAAGTTCTCAGAACTTTACAACTCACGAACAAGTAAATTTTCATCTAATCCACTAAGACCATCACCAATGCAAGGTGCTAAATGCACTCACAGACACGCCAAGTCAACTGTCACATCATATTTTGATAAATGCACAAAAAACATTCATTTTCACTCTAGTCCTACAAATTTTTTTTACTAATACTTATATTTCCACATCATCACTATCTTTTACATTTTACTTTTAATACTCAAATTATTTTTATAATTAATCTATTTTTTGTTTTAGTATTATTAAAATATAAATAATATAATTAAAAGGTAATTAAATTATTTAAACATAATTAGAATATATAAATATTGTTGACGAATGACGATGAATAGTAACTTTATTTTTATAATAATATATAGCTTTTTATAAATTTTCTATTTGATATATTATAATAGTTTATTATTATATTTACTTTTAATAACATACTTTTAATTTTTTCTCCTTTTTTAAAACCATATATTTCCTTTGCCATTTTCTTTAATAATTCTTTTTTTTTCTTTTTTAGAGCATATATTAATTTATCGATTAATTGATACGTCTTTAATAATTTACGTTTATAACTTTTTTTTTTCTAAAAACTTAAGTACGTAGTTGTGCTTGAATTTTCCCTGACATTCCGTTATAAGCTTTGTTAAAAACGAAGTTGTACTCAAAATAAAGTATTTATTTGGTATTATAAAACGATTCATTGATAAACTAAACCACTCTAATGGTTTGGCTTTCTAAACAACATCTTTATTTTCAAATCACGTTTGTTTTACATTATCATTTGCTCGGTTTCACCGCAACAAGAGACGTAAAAAAACTAGTTAAATAATTAAAATAATAGCAAAACATTGAATAATTTAAAACATGTGATTAAAACTAAAGTTGACTAAATACTTCCGTACGATTTAGAACAAAAAGATTAAAACTAGTAACAGGCTTGAAAAACTAAAACATTTGATTAAAACTAAAGTTGACTAATTATTAATTCCTTACAATTTAGAAGAAAGAAAAATAAAAACAAAAACAAAAAAAAAGAAGCTATTTCTTTCTAAAGATAAAGAAAAGTAGAAAACAATTATTTCAATACCATGTGGCCCCACTTCTATGTGCAAATGCACCGCACGTAGGTAAGAACAGCCTCTCAAATGCACATTTCCGCCTATGCTAATTTTATTGTTGCTCATGCCATGTCACCTAAATGTACCGCAAAATGTGGTGCATTGGGTTTGGTCTAAGAATTGATATTTCTTTTCATTGATATTGGTTTGCATATTTCTATCACTCGCTCTTGGTTGAAATACTCTGTTTTTTTCTAAGTTGTTCATGCGATGATATAAATTTTTAACACCAACTCACCAAGTGATGAAATAGTTGTATGGTTAATAGATTGTCCTTACGTCTCTTGGTCCATTATAATTGTCACTTTCCTTAATCGAGCATCTGACCAAATGTTATGAAACGATTACTTGCTTTATAGTGTTAACATCGTTCAGTAAGTTACTGATGAAACACTGGTTAACACCTAGGTTAACCAGTTGGGTTGTCTCTTGTGTGGGGTTCAATCTCTTTCTCCACTCGCTGATTACAAGCTTCCTGCAAAACAGAACACCGGTGACTCGCCACAAGGAGGAGAATAGGGGGTTCTCCTTGTGACCACCCTCCAGCGTGAGAATAAGTACTGCTTTGAGGAGAAATATTGTGTGTTGTAGGTGAAATGTAAGGAGAGCAGAATGTTCTACCTGGGTGAGGAATGGTCCTATTTATAGCCGAAAGATGAAGGAGGGAGGAGAGACCTTGCCAGCTGCCACCGGGCGCCAGCTGTCCGACCAAGGGGAATATCCTCTTGGTCTCCTCTGCTGCGGTCAGGATAATGGATGACGTGGCGCGCCATTATTCGTCCAGCTAGGAGAATTACTACTGCAGTTGTCGGTTTGTCCTTAGATCGTGTGTCGTTGGTGACACGTGTTGTCCTTTTTGTCTGGAGGAGCATCTTTGGTGTCGCCTGCAATATCTTCCAGAACCTTCTAGAAGCTTCTGGATATTCTTCGCTAATGCGGACGCCATGTAGGATAAAGGTGGTGTGGTCCGTGCCATGTGTGCATGGAATTGGGATCATACCTCTTCAAATCCCCCCAGCCCAGTGTGCCTTCTAGTTGAGTTTATCTTCTAGGAGGGATTCTGGACTCATAAAGGTTGTTGTTTGGTTTCTTCGCATCTTATCGCCTGTGTTTTGTGTTGTGTCGGTTCGGCTTGGAATGGCGTGCAGCGCTTTGGCGTTGGTGGTGATCTCTAAACTTGAGCCAAAATCGCGCATGAAGATGACTTCAATTATTGAGCCAAAATGGTGCATGTCGCATAAGACGACTTTTGCAAAAATTGAGCCAAAATGACGCAAGGGGTATGAAGATGACTTTGCAAACTAAGCCAAAATGGCGCATGGCATATGAAGATGGCTTCAATTTTGAACCAAAATGGCGCATGGCGCATGGGGGTGGCTTTGCAAAAGTTGAGTCAAAATGGTGCGTGGCGTATGAAGATTTTATTTTGGAGGTTTCTTCTAAAGGAAGTTTATGATTCTTTATCCTTGTTGAAGATTGTGACAACTGGTGTGACTGATGTTCCGTCTGAGGTGGTTGTCTTGTCAGAGACGTGAGCAGTTGATTTTTCAGGGGTGTCAGGCACGTTTTTCGTCGTCTGTCAGGCGTGTGGCGGCCACACGCCCTAAAGTGGAGGCGACTTTTTCTCTCTCTCCTGACGTGTCGCTATCTGACTGGATGCCCCTCTGTCTTCCTGACGGTTCATTACCCATCGCGTTAAATGCGATGGGTATAAATATCAGACGGTTACCACCATTCTCTCACTTTCTTCTCCATTCAAAATCTGAACTCCATTTTTCCTCCAAAATCTTATCCAAATCCTCTTCAAATCTTTAGACATGACTCTTGCCCAAAAGACTACTGTTACTAAGAAGAGGAAATACAAGCCCAGGAATCCTCCAGGTCCCGATCAGGCAGTTATCAACTGGAAAGAAGAGGAAATTCGTAATCTTATTTAGAACTTTGGTTTTTCTACCGATTGGGGGATTTAGTTCCCGACTCCCGGTTCTACCGCTCTCGATGCCCCACCTGGGTATATGACGTTGTACGCTTATTTTTTTCGGGAGGGGAACTTTCGGCTCCCAATGTCGAAATTTGTTGGTGAGGTGTTGACCGGCTATGGCTTGCATATTTCCCAGATAAATGCAATGGGTTTACCTCGGATTACTCATTTCGAGTTTATCTGCCAGGCTAATCGCGTTGAGCCAACGTTTGAGAAATTCAATACCTTTTATTATGTGACTTACACTGGTGGTTTTTACTCTTTCAACTCTCGTACTGGTGGGGTCAAACCCTGTAGCCGGGATCCTCCTAAGAGCTTGCATGATTGGAAACAGAAGTTCTTCTATATCCTTCGTGGCGTCATTCCTCTTGACATGCATTACCGACCTGAGAGTGAGGGTGTTCCCCGGGTGAATGTGTCGATAGATTTCACGGAGCATGAGTGGTATACTGTTCTGACCCGGAAGGTTACTTCGGTTATTCAGCTTGAGGAAAGGGCTCTCGTAGTATCTGGGATAAGCATGTTGTTGGCCCCTCAAAACCCTAGGGGTTTCCGGTTTACGGATATAAAGGAAAAGGTAATGTTGTTTGTCTGTTGTTTCCTTACATATTTTTCCTTGTGTGCCTCCTCTTATACCCTTGTATGCTTGCAACAGGGTACAGTTTGATGAATGTTTTTGATCCCAAAGCTGGTGGTGCTATGGTTGTAGCTACTTTGCATGAGGGTAGGCCTCTATGGCTTGATCAGATAAGGGAAAATTTTCTACATCCTTCCAATGAGAGTTTGGTGACCTATGCTAACACCATTCTAGGTGATGATGGTGAAGATGATGTTGATTTTAATGTTAATCCTACTCGAGAGGAGCCTATTCTTCTGTCGAGTGAGGAGTCTGATGATGATGCATCATGCCATCTAATACGTCGTTCATCCCGTGCAGGTCCACAACAGGGACCCTCTGAAGAGCCTGTTGCTGATGACGTTGATACTCCTGTTGTGGATCCGCGGGCCGGGGTTACTAAACAAGTGGAGATTAGGAAGAAGAAGGATGAAGATAAGACTGGGGAGAATAAGGCAGAGGAGCCTGTTGCTGAGACGCCTCATAAGTGTCCTTCTAACTCCTCTTTCTTGGACTATGTTGTCGTGTCTGACACGCTATCTGGTTTAGACGCAGGAGTTAAGCGACAGTCTCGTGACCCTGACGATGACTCCACTTTAACTGAAATGATGAAGAAAAGAAAGGTGCTTGAAGATAAGAAGAAGGAGCTTGATGCGCAAGCTGCTGCTGTGTTGGCTGAGAAAAAATCCAAGTTACAGAAGGAGACTACTGCGGCACCGTCAGAGTCAGAGTCAGAGATTGACCTAGGTGTGTTTGGCGAGAAGACTGGTAATCGCTTGGAAAAATATTCAAGTCTGCTTCCGGTTCTCGAGGTATGATTTCTTCCGTTGTGTATGTTTTGTGTTTGCAGGTTTTCTCTCCTTTGATTGTTTATGCTTTATTGCAGCAGCTTCTAAACCCGGTCGTTCTCGAACCAAGATTGACATTTCCAAGATTACTCCCCCCACTTCTCCTCCCTCTAAACCCCTTGATTTATCTCCTCCTCACCCGAACCCGAAGGGGAAAGGGAAGGAGGATGAGGTTGAGCAGGCGGAAAAGGTGGTTGAAAATGTCGCTGCTGGTGCTAGAAAAGATGAAATCCACGCTGAGGGTGTGGAAACTGAATGTGAATCAAGTGAGGCAACTCCTCAAGGCACCGTTTATACCAAGTGCGGCCGGGGTTCTAGAGGAGGTGGTGCATCTGGCATTCGTCAAAGTCCTGAATTTCACCGTGTGCAGGGTGGGTCATGGACTAGCCACAACCCTGCCTGTGATGATCTTCCCCATACTCTTCACTGGACTTTGACTCAAGGTTCCAGAATGAACGACCTCTCTAACTGCCGCAAGTTGTACTCTTTGTCCCTCCCCCCTGCTGAAAGACTTTTTCAGAAAAACCATCATCGGATGGATCTTTTGGATGACCATATCCATGTCGGTGTGAACTTCTATGCCACGACCCAAGAAATTGTGAGGGAGTGGCAGGCAATGGGGAGGATACATTGGAATTTGAAGCTGCTAAAAAGGAACTTGCTGAGGAGAGGGAGACGTTCAATTCCGAGAAGAAGGGTTTGTTATGGAGAGTTGCTGATGCTGAAGATAAACTTGCAAAAGAAAAACAATACAATGCTGATCGCCAGAAAGAGTGGGAGAATGCCTGGCAGAGATCTAACCGGGAGTTGAAGACTGCCCGTGATGAGAGTGTGAGGTTGAAGGGAGAGAAAACCAAACTGAGTGATGAGCATGAACAGGCTGTTGCTGTGTTTCAGAAGAGAGAAAATGAATACACCCAGCGCCTCGCAAACTTGGAAAAAATGGTTGCCGAGAAAACTACTGAGAGTCAAGCTTCGAAGATTATGGCTGAAGAGGTTAGCGCTGACTGCAAATGGTTGCTCATGCGCGGCGTTCCCTTGGTATGTTCTCTTATTACTTTGCTGTCCCTTCGCGTCTTTTCTTATGTCGTATGCTGCTTCCTTTTGATTTTTGCAGATTGCTGATCTTATCGTTAAGTCAGATAAGCTGGCGAATTATATGTTTGAATTGGGTGAAGATGCTTGTGACAGTGGCCGTAAAGAGGGTTATGGCGAGGGTCGGGCAGCTGCTGCAGCCAATGAGAAGGTAGATCATTTTGATCTTTATAAGACGGACTGCTCGGCCCGTTATGGATCCAAGCGTCATGAGTATGAATTTCTTGAATTCGCCATCGTTAGGGCTGTTGAAAAGTTGTCCCGGAAAGCAGGTGCCGTTGAGGTTTTGAAGAAAGCTCTTGGTGATCAGGATCTAGAAGCTGGGGATGCGGGTCCCAGTCATCAAGTTTGATCGTTTGACTCCTGCTTGTATGTCGTGTATTGGCATGTTGGCCTTGTAATCACCAAACAATTCTATGCTCGTTGTTTGTGAACAATTTACTTTTACAGTTCTGTGGTTGTTGATACATTTGACACAATTTTGATGTGTAATGTTAACGTTAGGTTTCTAGTTTGTGAATTTTGTTTCAGTTACAATATGTGCATATGTGCAATTGCTTTGATTAGGTATCGCGAATGAATGATGGCTATAACAGGTTATTGTGTGTTGATCTCCTTGGCTTGACACTTTATTGTGTTGAGCGCAAGTGACCTTACAATGTTTGTGTCGTCGTTATGCCTGTTTGTTTCGCATGTACGAAGTGATCGTTTTAACAGGTTATTGTGTTTTGATGACCCAGCTGTGCACTTGGTGCTTCCCAGCCTTGGGGGTCTACAATGTCTATTTTACCTTGTCTACGATGTTTTCGTGTGTAGGTGGGTACAAGGTAATAGTTGGCTGACAGGTGCTGATTGTGTATATTTGACCCAGCTGTGTACTTAGTCGTGACGAGCCTTGGAGGTCTACAATGTTTTCTGTCGTTAAGCCATTGATTTTTTCGTGTATGCCCAAAGTAATATATGCAGTTGTAACAAAAATTCACAGACGATAAGATAACCAACACTTCTTGTATTAAAGTTGACTGTGTTGGGCGCATGGCCATACATTAAAGAGAAAAATCATCGGCCTATTACATATAACATTTTCTTAGCTGTTGAGCGTTCCAAGTCCTGGGGACTTCTTTGTTTTTGAGTGTGCACAACTTGTATGCTCCTTTCCTAAGGACTTTGTCCACAACATAAGGCCCTTCCCATTTTGGAGCCAGTTTTCCCG
This sequence comes from Helianthus tuberosus, assembly GCA_030545235.1. Taxonomy (NCBI): domain Eukaryota; kingdom Viridiplantae; phylum Streptophyta; class Magnoliopsida; order Asterales; family Asteraceae; genus Helianthus; species Helianthus tuberosus. The sequence continues at coordinate 186,455,204 of CM060382.1, read as the reverse complement.
GTCTTTCGGCATTAGATGCCTCATTGTCTCTCAAGACGTAATCCCCGGGGTTGAAAGTGCAGACTCTAACCTTGCTGTTGTAGTATTTCTCCAGCTTGGTTTTGTACTTTGCTTCATTAATTCCTGCCATTTCTCTTCTTTCCTCTAGAAGGTCCAGATCCAACCTTCTTTGTTCTTCCTTGTTAATGGCGTTCATGGACAGCATTCTAGGGGATGGTAATCTGATTTCTGCAGGTATGACTGCTTCGGATCGGTATACAAGACTGAACAGTGTCTCACCGTTACTTGTCTTTGGCATTGTTCTGTGTGCCCATAAGATGTTGGGTAGTTAGTCGACCCAACCCCGTCGCTGCGTGCCAAGCCTTGCTTTTATGCCATCCACGATGCTTTTGTTCACTGCCTCTACTTGACCATTTCCTTGTGGGTGTGCCACTGAGGAAAAGGTATGTTCGATGTTTAGCTCTTTGAACCAATTTTGGAGGTCTTCAGCAGCGAAGTTTGTTCCATTGTCAGTTATGATTTGTAGAGGTAAGCCGAAACGACAAATTATTTGTTCCTAAATGAACCTTCGAACCACTGTAGATGTGGTTGATGCCAATGCTTTTGCTTCCACCCATTTGGTAAAATAGTCTACATCGACTATGATAAAGTTTACTGCTCCTAGGGCTTCTGGGAAAGGACCAACCATATCTAGTCCCCATTGTTGAAACGGCCATGCCGTTGTGACGGGAACCAGTTTATTCTTCGGGCGCATGGTTTTGGGAGCGTGCCTCTGGCATCCACTACACTTCCTCAAAACTTTGACTGCGTCTAGGTGCATTCCTGACCAATAATAGCCTGCATTCATTACTTTTGCTACTACCATTCTTGGTCCTGCATGAATGCCACAGATTCCTTCGTGTACCCTGCGAATTAAATAGTTGGCATCTTCTGGATCTACACAACGTAGCAATGGTCCAAGGTATGACTTCCTGTATAGGATGCCGTCGGATATTTGGTAGTGCTCTGACTTGTACTGTATTTTTCTTGCTTCGGCCTTGTTCTCAGGCAAGATTCCAGGTTGGAGGTACATGATGGTTGGAGTCATCCAGGATGTTGACCCCAGTTGGATGACATTGACCTGCCTTAATGGGACTGATGGGTTGCTTAGAACGTCGATGCGCACGTCTTTAGCCAGATGTTGGGAACTGGTCGACGCGAGTTTGCTCAATGCGTCTGCTGGCTTGTTTTCACTTCTATTGATGTGATGTATCTTGTAATAATCGAAGCTTTGAAGTAGGGTTCTTGCTTGCTCTAGGTATAATGCCATGATATCCCCTTGGCGTCGTATTGTCCATTGATTTACCCTACCACGAGTATTGAGTCAACGTGCGCTTCTATGTGTTTGACTCCCATCTTGATTGCCAACCGTAATCCAGCAAGAAAAGCTTCATATTCGGCCTCGTTGTTTGTGGTTTTGAAGTCCAAACGAATGGTGTATGTGAATTCGTGCTTTTCAGGACTTCCGAACCTTAGTCCTGCACCCGCTCCATCTTCATTGGATGCGCCGTCTGTATACAACAGCCATAGCTCTTCTGAATATTGCTTTTCTGCCTTCTCCATCGCTTTGCATTCTCTATCTTTATCGTCAGGTACTTCTGTGAGGAAATCAGCTAGCTCATATCCTTTGATTGCTGGCCTTGGTCTAAAAATCACGTTATGGCCTCCCAATTCGATAGCCCACTTTGCTAACCTCCCTGATATTTCCGGTCTTGCTAGGATATTACCAATGTTGTAATTCGTCAGAACATGGATAACATGATTGATTGGCAAAGTACCTGCGCAATCATCTGGACGCGTGGATCAGTGCTAGAACTAGCTTTTCCATTATGGCGTATCTTGTTTCTGGATCATTCAAAGTGCGAGATACGTAATATACTGGTGTTTGCACGCCCTATCGATCAACCAGAAGAACCGCCCCTACTGCTTTCTCTGATGCAGATAGGTACATGACCAAAGGTTCATCTTTCATTAGGGCAGTCAGTATTGGTAAGCGGATCAGACAATCTTTCATTTCCCTGAATGCGGTCTCCGCTTCAGGAGTCCATAAGAACTGGTTTTTCTTGACGCAATTGCGGAGGGTTTTGATGAATGGGAATGACTTTGCTGCGTGATTCGCGAGGAAACGGTTTAACGCTACTAACCGTCCAGCCAATTTCTGCATTTCTTTTATTGTTGATGGGGAGGGCATCCGCTCTATTGCTTGCACTTTTTCGGGATTGACCTTGAACCCATCTTTGGTCACAATAAAACCCAGGAATTTGCCTTCCTCCATTCCAAAGGAACACTTCGCTGGATTCAGCTTGATGTTTACTCCTCGCAGCGTGTCGAAAGTTTTCTGAATGTTTCCCAGCATCGAGTCTTCTTTTTTGCTCATGATGACCAAATCATCCATGTAAACTTCGATGTATTTTCCGATGGCATAACTGAATGTTTCGTTCATTAGTCTTTGGTATGTTACTCCTGCATTCTTTAATCCAAAGGGCATTTTTGTGTAACAGTATAGCCTTGTTGGCGTGCGGAATGTTGTCTTATCCTCATCTTGGATAGCCATCTGCACTTGATGGTATCCTTTGTAAAAGTCAAGGAAACACTTCCATCGGAAAGACGCCAGTGAATCAATCTTTTCGTCGATCTCGGCAAGGCGTAACAATCGCGCGGGCAAGCTTTGTTCAAATCCTTGTAATCCACACACATTCTCCAGCTGCCATTTCCTTTCGGAACTATTACTAGGCTGGCTACCCAGGTTTTGTATCTTACTTCTCTGATTATGCCAGCGTTCATCAGTTCTGTGATCTGTTCCTGCATGGCTTCGTGTTTTATGTCTCCCAAATGACGCTTGGTGTGTACCACTGGTTTGACATTTTCAGCAACATTCAGCCTGTGTTCATCTATATGTCGTGGAATGCCTGTCATGTCTGCTGGCGTCCAGGAAAAGACATCCATGTTTTTGAACAATAACTTCTTGAGAGATGCGCGCGTGAGTTCTGACATTGCTAGGCCTAAAGTGACTGTTTGCTCTTGATACTTTCTGTTTAAGATCCATTTTTCGGGTTCCTCGCGCGGTGTGTGTTTGCTTGTTTTTGCAGGACTGACCTCGTCAGTCACAAGAACTTCTTTGCTTGCATAGATTATGGCTATCCCCATCTCTGTTGGGAAACCAGCTGCTGAATGTGGCCCTGAACAAATCATGCTAAAATCTCCCTGGGATTCTCTTCCCAAAAGGACATCGTGCCTTGAATTTGCTGGTAAAACCATAAACATGACTTCTTCCGTCCTAGAGTTCTTCCTGTCGGAAAGTGATGTGCGTGTAGCGTTATATATTTTTGTTCATATTTAAGCCCCTTTTACACTTTAGTCAACTCTTTAAATTTATAAAACACGATATTCTACTAACACTAAACACACATATGGGCAAGTGCACCCATCGTGAGCGTAGTATAGCGTTGGTAAGATACCGAGGTCGTCCAAGGACACAAGAGCTTTTAGTACCGGTTTATCCTCAACGTCTAATCAAATCAAAAGTTTTAGAAAATGTTTTAAACATGAAAAAATAAAAACTAAAAATGCTGAAAATAAAAATAAAATAAAAACAGATAGACAAGATGAATCACTTGGATCCGACTCGCCTTTAGTGTAACCTTTGATGATTTTCGCACTTTTGCACTTTTTAAGAGATTATCTTAGTTATAGTAGTAGGCCCCTCTTTTGAAGGTGACGTTACCCTCAACCCAGTAGTTTGAGTCAGCAAGGATACAATCCTAAAGGGTCGGAATATTGAAAGATAATTAATTAAGTTATTAATGCGTAATGTGGTAGGCCCCTCTTTTGAAGGTGACGTTACCCTCGACTAAGTGGTTTGTGTCAGCAGGGATACAATCCCAAGTAGCCGGGTTAAAGTATTAATAGTAGTTTACATATGAGGGGATCAAGCCATTCGCACCCCCGCCATCCAATACCAGTGGGTATTGAAGGAAGTCCTAGTAAGCTTGACCCAGGTCCTTGAAGGATCTATACATTGAACAAGACAAGAACCTTACCAAACCATTCCCTTAACCCCCGACCAGGTAACCAACATATCTCTATAAAGACCGTAGAGATATGAATGGTGTAAATCTTTTATTTTATATTGACAGTAAAATAACGCAAAGACACCACAGACAAATGATAAGGAAGTTTCACCTTCAACATAAGAAACTAGTTATTAAAGTCGTTAATACAAAACCAAATAAAAAGTGCGAAAAGATTAAAAATCAAAAGTATTACACTAAATGCTTGTCTTCACCAAGTGATGTAAGAGACTTAGGCAAACATGGCCTTTGATTATCAAGAACTCTTACTATCAATCTTGGATCCCGAGACTACTACACACACTCTATGATGGATGATGGTGGTGGATGTGGGTTGTAGTGGTGGTGGAGTGTGGGTGAAGTGGGAGAGAGGTGGTTTGCCAAGAGATGCCTTTGAAGTGAACCAAGCACCTCTATTTATAGCCTGCACAGAAGCCCGGACACGGCCCCGTGTCCATCCACTTTCTCTTTCTTCATTAATTGCAATTTGTCAGCATTAGTTCCACACGCCCCGTGTCCACTGGGCACGGCCCCGTGTGTAGAAGCGTATCTGTACTATCAAGATTTGCTTGGATTCCGCGAATCTTAGCGTTGACCACGCCCCCGTGTCAGGAATAGAAGCTTCTATAGCTTTGTCCTTTCTGCAGACATCTGGCCACGCCCCCGTGTCCGCTGGGCACGGGGTCGTGGTCAGCCTTCTTTTTTTCTTGTTTTTGCTTGGGAAGATGCTGTCGAGGGGTCGGGCATGCCACGTTTGTTCCTTTTCTTGTATTTATGTTAGATTTTGCTGCATATTTGTTCCTTTTGTTCATTTACGCTCATTTAATCCTGAAAATACAAAAGGAAGACAAAAGCACACTTTCTCCAACATTAGTACTAAAAAGGGTTAGTTTTATGCCTCATTTGATGTAATTTATATTTTGCATTTTACACACATCAGAAAGCAGCACCAAAAAGATATCTAACCGATAGGGTATACGACTTCGTTACAGAAACCAGTGAGTGGGTAGTCAACTGGCTCTAAGAGCGCTTTATCTTCTTGGTCTAATCGATTGAAACATTGTTCGTACATGATATCTGCGGTGCTCCCTGTATCTATAAAAATGTAGTCAGTCTGGTAATGGCCGAATACGCCAAAGATGACGATGGGTCTTCTTTCCCTTGGGCCGCCTCAGACCATTGGGAACACGACTTGCCTTTCGCGCCAGGAGTCATCCTGCGCGCGCTTGTTGTAGTTTTTCCTTGGTTTTCTCTGACCTCCTTGAATCATGTGAGTTTCCAGCTTCCTGATCTTTTTGTTGTCTGGACACTCTTCCCTTCGCTGGATTTGACGATTGTCCCTTTTTCCTCCTTTGACCAGGTGGGTAAGCTTGCCACTTTTTAAAGCTCGTTCTATTTCCTGCCTTAGGCAGATACAGTCATCCGTGAGGTGTCCTGTGTCTTTGTGAAACTCGCAAAAGAGGTTCGGGTCTTGCCCTCTCTTGTTTCTCATTTGCAACGGAGCTTTAAATTGGTGATTTTCGGTTGACAAGACTTCGGAAGGGGTTTTTGTCAGAGGTGTCTTTTCTCTATTTTCTTTTTCGACTTCCTTTCGATAGCTTATTTGATTGATGGTTGCGCGTGCGTCCTCAGCTGGTGGACTTTTCTCTTTGTAGCCAGATGCCTTCCAGGGCTGACCCTTGCCCTTCTTGGTGCGTCTATCGTTGGCATGCTGGCTATAGCTGTACTGACGGTTGTCGTCACCGGTCAGCCGTCTGTCCGTTCTTGCGATAGTTTTTGCTGCTTCGATGAAAGTGTCCCAATCTTTGGGACCTCCATCTCTTCCCTTGACTCTTTTGATTAGATCATCGCACTTGACAGCTCTCATGAAGTGCGCGCGCATCATCTTTTCTCCCACATCTCCAATTTCTAGGCACTCTTTGTTGTATCTGGTGATAAAGTTTTCAATGCTCTCGTGATCTTTCCTCCAGATGTTTAAGCAATTTGCTGGGTCTCTGGTGTGCCTGCGCTGCTGGGAAAAGTGTGCTAGAAACTTGTGCTGAAAATCCATCCAGGATTTGATCTTTTCTTTCGGTAAACTGTCAAACCATGCGCGCGCTGCGCCTACGAAGGTTTGCACAAATAGATGACACCACGTGGGTAATGACCAACCACTTACAACCCCAGTACCGGTGAAAACTTGGAGGTGGTCGTCAGGATCCGTTAAGTCATTATACTTACCCACATTGTGTGGCAACTTCGTCTTGTCAATATCGGCCGTTACGATTTCTCTGATAAACTTTGACTTCTCAGCAATGCCTTCTGGGCGGTAGCTTAACGTATAATCGTACTCAGCGTTTGGGTTGTATCATGTGCGTGCGCAGGGCTTGTACGCCTCGTGATTCGGTGGTAATCTGCTGAATACCGTGATTTCTTGCTTGTAAGTCATGTCATCATCTTCGTTTTAACTTTCCCATTCATTGTTTATGTTGCGCGGGCATAAACGACTGTGCACTGACTTCCTTTGCTGGTGAGTGTAATGTTCATAGTTGCTTTTGGTTTCACCAGAGGTGTCGCGCGTGTCATGCACGCTTTGTCTCCTTATGGTGTGCTGCTCAAAATGTTGTTGGTTCCGCGCGTGCCCGTGCGCATGTGCTTTTTGAGGAATCTGAGTACTTGGTGGTCTTTAGGTGGAGTAACGAAAGCGGATTGGGTAGCTTGCGCTTGAAGCAATGCTTGTTGTGCGCTTAACTGTGCATAGACCAGGTTCAACGACGCCGTTTGTTTGGCATACCATGTAACCTTTCCATTTTTTTATCATATAAAAGTTATAGGTTGTTTAACCAATAGTAACTAGTTTTATTTTTATATAATTATTCGACCCATTTTATATATATTTGGTTGGAATGTTATAGTAATTAATTGGCTTGTATATGTGTGACATTTATATTTTCTATATTAAAATAAAGTATATAAAACTTATATTATTAAACGGGTAGATAACGGGTAAGTTGACTGTTAGAAATATGAAGTACCTAGACGGGCCTAGGAACCGTTTAATAATTAAATTATAAAAATACATTATATTTGAACATACTCCGTTTTGAATGAAACTTGGGTCAAATTGTAGACAAAGATATTCTCGTTCTAATGACATATTCTTTGTTTTGTAAAACGTTATATTTTAGAAGTTATACGCGCCAAATAAGTGAAGCAACTGAATTAATTATAATAATAAATATAATAAAATAAAACATTTTAATTTAAAATTTTAAAAGTGCATGTGTGTGCTTGTGATTTGTAATTTGTGCTTGTCATCAAATGTGCATTTAAAGAAAGTGTTTACGTGGAGGGAAATTTCATGTACTCGAAGCTAGCATTCTAGTATAAATAAGATCATTTAGATTCCATTTCCTTTGACAGCCTATGTCTGTCTCGCGCATACTCTCTCAAAATATTAGAGTTATATTTTTGTTTCTTCTTTAGTATATCACCTATAATAATAATAATAATAATAATAAAGGTCTGCCCCGTTTTAAGTATTTTAACCCCTGATCACTGATACTCTGTCAGGTTGATCTAGGGCCCCGTAACGCATGTCAAGGCTCTGCCCGACTAAGTTCGTTGGGGTTCTGTCTCGTGACGTAGGGATAAAGTTGAATTGGGTTATTATATTTAACGCGAGTGCATTATATATTTATTAAATAGCTCAGGAGTTATACCCAAGATTCTACCAAGAGGCTTTTAGTTGAACCCTAAAGTTACAAGGTGAGTCCATTCTCTTTTCTCACAGTTTGTGAGTCATTATTCTTTTTATTGACTTTTTGTGATATAATTATATTTATAAATGCTTTCCAAAATCCTAAATGTTTATCAGTTATACTTACAGGGATTATGTTTTTGTATTCTGCAATAGCTGCCAGTATGTAGGGGTTTATACTTTACTTGACCCTCGTTACTATTGGCCAAAAAGTTAGCCAATAGTAGCATGACCACAAGCACAGGAGAATTGTGCCCCAGTAGCCATAGCCTATAACTAATATTATTTTTACATTACTAATAAATTTAATGTATGATTGAAATAAATCTAAATGGTTTGTATATAAAGTAGAGCTTTATTAATCATTATTAAAATATATTAGTTATATTAAAGAAAATATAATTAATAAACATATTAAAATAATTTTGGCTCATGTTAAGACATATTATAATAGAACTATATATTTAAATAGTCATATTCTTTGAATATGCTATTGAAATATATATGTATAAAATCCTTTGCGACGTATGTGTTATTCCATTTAGATGTTCTTTAATATAACGTTTAATATGTGTTCTTTTATATCAGGGTTTAATGTTACAATTTAATATGTGTTATATAATTAGAGAACCACTATTAAAAGATTATATAATCAGAGAACCACTATATTAAGATTATGTATATAAGGTACCACTCGACACCATTAATATATTAGGTACCATTTTTATAATATATTAATTATATTATATGTGTTATTTTTGTATATATGCTTTTGTAGCCAGTCTTGATACAGGGAATATTACCTGAATATATTAGGTACCATTTTTATAATATATTAATAAAAATGGTACCTAATATATATAAAGTGAATATTACCATTTTTATAATATACATTCCAACCACCGTCACATTGGAACTGCCACCATGTGACAAATACTGATCGAGTTTTGGGTAAATATAAACAAATATAAAAAACCCTTAATGCTGTAAAGTATAACAATATATTTTTATAAAAATGAAATGAACTTGCCAGTATTTATTACTGATAAAAATGTTTTCAAAATGCGTTTCAGGTAATTTGCTGTAAAGATAATAGAAGCCAGCTATGGAGCACTGAAGGCTTAAATAAAGTGGCTATAAATACCTAAATAAAAGAAAAAATTATGTTTTATTTATTTGGGTTTATCCCTATAAAAACAATTGAAATTGAATATGGGTTTTAGCCCGTTTGTTTAATATTAAAAGTATGGTGTTTTACAAACTCTGAAAGTATTTTCTAACTACGATCCTGATGAAAAATTTCCGCTGCGTAATTAATAAACACCGATATCATCTGACTGGTTCATGGCCCCCGCTCCTAGGGTGGGGTCGGGGGTTGTGACCGAAGGTGGTATCAGAGCCACTTGTTTACTATTTAGGTGTTCTTTTAATACCTAAACTTAAACAATAAAGTTAGAAAATTAATACAAAGTAACCTATGTATTATTTTTGTAGATTTAAATATATGTATATATATATGTATATATATATATATATATATATGCACATATGATTCTTGAAAGTATTGTTTTGATTTAATTATTCTGTGATATTAATAATTGAAAATGTTTGTAATTCAGATGTCGAATGAAGTATCACATAATCCAGAAGTTCATGTTAATAATGAAAATCCTTTGGATAAAAATGCTATTGAAAATATAATAGCCCAAGGAATAGCTAATGTTATACCTTTAATAATTAAAGCTGTTAAAAACTCCGTAGAACCAACCAAAGTTGTGAGTAGCAAGCATACCCATGACGATAGTTTTAGCCATAGTGTCAATGGAGGCAATGATGATATTATCAAAACCCCATTTCCCAAGAAAATGAAGGCGATGACTCTCCGGTGTACCTACAAAGAATTTCTAGCTTGTAAACCAACTGAGTTCGCAGGCAGTGAAGGCGCCACTGCTGCTCTGCGGTGGTTGGAAAAGACGGAAGCTTTTCTTAAAATCAGCAAATGTGCCGAAGAAGATAAGGTGATGTATGCATCCAACCTCTTTAAGGAAGAAGCCTTAGAATGGTGGAATACAATTCTTCAGGCAAAAGGAAGTGACATGGCTTATGACATGAATTGGGAAAAATTCAAGGAAATGGCAGAAAGGAAATTTTGTCCTCCTTATGAGAATGAACGAATGGCTAACGAGTTCCTAAATCGTAAAATGATAGATGTCAATTGTCGTGAATATACGACAATGTTTTTCGAATACGCAAGAATGGTACCAATTCTGGCTTTGCCAGAACCCGTACTAATTTCTCGTTATATTTGGGGATTAGTTAGCGAAATCCGAGACATGGTCAAGGCCGCCAGACCACAGACTGTTGAAGAAACAGTCAACTAGCTAACATCCTGACAGATGGACTAATCCGCACAAGAGAAGAAAACAAGAAGAAAGAGTTGGCCCAGAAATTTCCCAAGAATTCAAGAAGAAAGGAACTGAACCGTCATTGGGGCAACCTACCTACATAAGCTGTAACAAAAAGCATTCAGGAAGATGCTGTTTTAGGAAAACACCCTACTGTGACTTCTACAACATGACCGAGAATATAGAGGAAGAGTGTAGAAGGAAAACTAATATTTGTTTCAATTGTGGAGAAACGGGACACATCAAACCATATTGCCCGAAATTGACCAAAGCACTCAACAACAAGGCAAAAACAACAGATGGAGCTAAGAAGAACGCGCGAGCATTCGTACTTACTACGCAAGAAGCAGAAATGATTCCAGATGTAATCGTTGATATATAATATCTAAGTTAAGTTATTATTTGAGCCTAGTACAAATAAAAGTTTATAAATAATTGCATTTCCGTCAAGTACTTCACCTATTCAGAACCATAATAAACTTGTTTAGTCTTCACTTTCACTGAATCATTTAATTGGTTATGACACCTTGTGGTGGCATCTTTTTTTAATTTGAAACTTGAGTTAATCTCATTTTCACACCTGATGTACGGATAATTTCTGTTGGTTCATTATCTTAAAACAATCTTAATACAATTATGTGTTAAGATAGGAGTACACAAATTCGTATTATATTCTGGTGTACCTCTAAAGATTCTTTCATCATTAATAAAAAAAATCTATGATATTCATTTGGTCTTTCATTATCAATTTAAAATCCTATTTGAAATGAATATCCAAATTTACTTCATCAAATTTCAGTTGATTACGAAAACGGTGAATTTATTCGGTCACCGTAATTATTAAACTATTTCAATCACTACGACACCTTGCGGCGTCAGTATAAACTTGTAGCTTGGGCTAATCATAATCATACGAATCATTCAAAGCCACATATGTCTTTCGTTTGACTCATCATTGAAAATAGTCTTAATGCAATTATGTATTAAGACAATGATACACTAAACTCTGTTATATTTCGGTGAATCCTTGCAATTCAATAATGTCAATACATTGATTTTTCTCATGTCATGGTTCAATAATTGACAACTTATTTTCATGCTTCGATTTTCATTTTGAGCTTGTTGATTCTAAGTCTTTTCAGTTGACAATTAAAGTAAGTTTTCTTTGACAATGAATTCTATTATTTCTAAAGTCATTTACAACTTGTAAACATTCAATTTAGATATCTACTGATCGTATATCTTTTTTGACTTGAACCTAGTCACCTTGAAAATTATATCATTTCATCTCATTCAATTGACATCGATTTCTGAAACTAATTCAGTTGAACCATTGAGTCCTATTTATTGAAAAACTCGTATTCACAAAATTTTAACATGTCTTGATTATGTGTCATTTACCTTAATACTGTTTTATTGACTAAAACATAACATAACTCTAAAGGAGACATCGTGACCCAAATCTCGAGGACGAGATTTAAAACAAGGTGGGGATGATGTAACATTTCCATTTTTTTATCATATAAAAGTTATAGGTTGTTTAACCACTAGTAACTAGTTTTATTTTTATATAATTATTCGACCCATTATATATATATTTGGTTGGAATGTTATAGTAATTAATTGGCTTGTATATGTGTGACATTTCTATTTTCTATATTAAAATAAAGTATATAAAACTTATATTATTAAACGGGTAGATTACGGGTAAGTTGACTGTTAGAAATATGAAGTACCTAGACGGGCCTATGAACCGTTTAATAATTAAATTATAAAAATACATTATATTTGAACCTACTCCGTTTTGAATGAAACTTGGGTCAAAATGTAGACAAAGATATTCTCGTTCTAATGACATATTCCTTGTTTTGTAAAACGTTATATTTTAGAAGTTATACGCGCCAAATAAGTGAAGCAGCTGAATTAATTATAATAATAAATGTAATAAAATAAAACATTTTAATTTAAAATTTTAAAAGTGCACGTGTGTGCTTATGATTTGTAATTTGTGCTTGTCATCAAATATGCATTTGAAGAAAGTGTTTACGTGGAGGGAAATTTCGTGTACTAGAAGCTAGCATTCTAAGTATAAATAAGATCATTCAGATTCCATTTCCTTTGACAGCCTATGTCTGCCTCTCGCACACTCTCTCAAAATATTAGAGTTATATTTTTGTTTCTTCTTTAGTATATCACCTATAATAATAATAAAGGTCTGCCCTGTTTTAAGTATTTTAACCCCTGATCACTGATACTCTGTCCGATTCATCTAGGGCCCCGTAACGCATGTCAAGGCTCTGCCCGACTAAGTTCGTTGGGGTTCTGTCTCGTGACGCAGGGATAAAGTTGAATTGGGTTATTATATTTAACGCGAGTGCATTATATATTTATTAAATAGCTCAGGAGTTATACCCAAGATTCTACCAAAAGGCTTTTAGTTGAACCCTAAAGTTACAAGGTGAGTCCATTCTCTTTTCTCACAGTTTGTGAGTCATTCTTCTTTTTATCACCTTTTGGTGATATAATTATATTTATAAATGCTTTCCAAAATCCTAAATGTTTATCAGTTATACTTACAGTGATTAAGTTTTTGTATTCTTCAATAGCTGCAAGTATGTACGGGGTTTATACTTTACTTGACCCTCGTTACTATTGGCCAAAAAGTTAGCCAATAGTAGCATGACCACAAGCACAGGGGAATTGTGCCCCAGTAGCCATAGGCTATAACTAATATTATTTTTATATTACTAATAAATTTAATGTATGATTGAAATAAATCTAAATGGTTTGTATATAAAGTAGAGCTTTATTAATCATTATTAAAATATATTAGTTATATTAAAGAAAATATAATTAATAAACATATCAAAATAAATTTGGCTCATGTTAAGACATATTATAATAGAACTATATATATTTAAATAGCCATATTCTTTGAATATGCTATTGAAATATATATGTATAAAATCCTTTGCGACGTATGTGTTATTCCATTTAGATGTTCTTTAATATAACTTTTAATATGTATTCTTTTATATCAGGGTTTAATGTTACAATTTAATATGTGTTATTTAATTAGAGAACCACTATTAAAAGATTATATAATCAGAGAACCACTATATTAAGATTATGTATATAAGGTACCACTCGACACCATTAATATATTAGGTACCATTTTTATAATATATTAATTATATTATATGTGTTATTTTTGTATATATGCTTTTGTAGCCAGTCTTGATACAGGGAATATTACATATATTTTCTTTATATAGGCGCATATAAAGTGAATATATATATAAAATATAAAAAGTAAATATTACATACAATAAGCATGGGGACTAAAACTTCAATAGCCATAACCCCTATTTAATCTATTACTATACATGTATAGTTGGGTTATGTATTTAGCATTTACTACCGATATGTGGAATTTGATATACATTAATTGATAAGTGTCACTAGCTGAGAGAATGATCAACAGTGACATGACCAAAGGCACTATTTGAGAGAATGATCAACAGTGTTATGACCCCAGGCACTAGTTGAGAGAATGATCAACAGTGACATGACCAAAGGCACTAGTTGAGAGAATGATCAACAGTGTTATAACCCCAGGCACTAGTTGAGAGAATGATCAACAGTGTTATGACCACAATCACTAGTTGAAAGAATGACCAACAGTGATATGACCATCGTCACGGGAATCGCCTAGTGACAGATACGTTGAATAATAGTAAGATATAATTACTTGATAAATTCACTATTGGACAAAAGGGAGCCAATGAGTGATATGACCACCGTCACATTGGAACTGCCACCATGTGACAAATACTGATCGAGTTTTGGGTAAATATAAACAAATATAAAAAACCCTTAATGCTGTAAAGTATAACAATATATTTTTATAAAAATGGAATGAACTCGCCAGTATTTATTACTGATAAAAATGTTTTCAAAATGCGTTTAAGGTAATTTGCTGTAAAGATAATAGAAGCCAGCTATGGAGCACTGAAGGCTTAAATAAAGTGGCTATAAATACCTGAATAAAAGAAGAAATTTATGTTTTATTTATTTGGGTTTATCCCTATAAAAACAATTGAAATTGAATATGGGTTTTAGCCCGTTTGTTTAATATTAAAAGTATGGTGTTTCACAAACTCTGAAAGTATTTCCTAACTACGATCCTGATGAAAATTTTCCGCTGCGTAATTAATAAACACCGAGATAATCTGACTTGTTCACGGCTCCCGCTCCCAGGGTGGGGTCGGGGGTTGTGACATACCAGAAGGCTAGAGTTTCTCCTTCAGGTAGCCCTAAGAGTGCTGAGAAGTTCAACTGTGCCTGAGCCGATGGTGCTGAAAGACCAGCACCATGGTTTGGCGTTTGGGCTCCTGGAGTTGTCTGGTTGACTACCCCAGGAGGAGTTTGAGGGTTAGCTCCGTTTGTGGTTTGGTTAATAACTCTGGAAACGCTACCAAAGAGTTCAGGTATCTCATTGTTCACTTGTTCTTCTCTGACGGTCCCGTTTCTTTGGTGCCTTTGGACATGAGCGGTGTCCGTATGCAGCTCAAAGGAAGACTTTCTCCGTCCACGTGAAGAGAAGGATTTTGTTCAGCCATTTAGAGAGTGTTTTTTGAAGAGAAAAGAGATGAAAGTGGTTTGAAAAAAATGTGGTGGGCACCTATGATGAAACACTGGTTAACACCTAGGTTAACCAGCTGGGTTGTCTCTTGTGTGGGGTTCAATCTCTTTCTCCACTCGCTGATTACAAGCTTCCTGCAAAACAGAACAACGGTGACTCGCCACAAGGAGGAGAACAGGGGGTTCTCCTTGTGACCACCCTTCGACGTGAGAATAAGTACTGCTTTGAGGAGAAATAGAGTGTGTTGTAGGTGAAATGTAAGGAGAGCAGAATGTTCTACCTAGGTGAGGAAGGGTCCTATTTATAGCCGAAGGATGAAGGAGGGAGGAGAGACCTTGTCGGCTGCCACCGAGCGCCAGCTGTCCGACCAAGGGGAATATCCTCTTGGTCTCCTCTGCTTGCGGTCAGGATAATGGATGACGTGGCGTGCCGTTATTCGTCCAACTAGGAGAATTACTACTGCAGCTGTCGGTCTGTCCTTAGATCATGTTGCAGGTCCAGGTGGCGTCCGATCGTTGGTGCGACGTGTTGTCCTTTTTATCTGGAGGAGCATCTTTGGTGTCGCCTGCAATATCTTCCAGAAGCTTCTGGATATTCTTCGCTGATGCGGACGCCATGTAGGATAAAAGTGGTGTGGTCCCTGCCATGTGTGCATGGAATTGGGATCATACCTCTTCAGTTACTAAGGCCAGGAGCATATCTAGAGGTTAGAATGGTATGCTAAAAGGGTATCTTAGTTAGAGTGGAAACATGTATGTGTTGTTTTATGACAAGTCAAGAAGGTGGGAACGTGAAGGAATATGAGTGGTTATTTACATGTAAAAAGTGTTAACATCAATCAATAAGTTATTAAGGTTAGGAAAATATATAGAGGTTGTTAGCTTGCCAAAGGCAAAAATGTATGAACACCAACAATATGTTCAACGTAATGTTGACAAAGTAAAAAGAAGTTATTATGGTATGCTAATATAGTATGATGGCTAGAATGGAAACATGTATGTGTTGTTTTATGACAAGTTAAGAAGGTGGGAAGGTAAAGGAATGTGAGTGGTTATTTACATGTGAAAAGGCAACGTATATGAATGTGTAGGACCATTCGTAATGGTTAATGCTCCTTAAGTGGCTTTTTCTGTCAAATTAGTATTATAACGCCCCTACAAAAATGTGTAATGGTTAACGCCGATGACCATCCATAATGGTTAATGCTCCTTAAGTGGCTTTTCCTGTCACATCGGTTTCATAACGCCACTTTAAAAAATATGTAATGGTTAACGCTGATGACCGTCGTCACTTAAATATGGTTCAATACTATAAACCCCTAGTAAGATTTGGTTCAATACCATAAGCTTACACCGGATCTGATTAAGGGTATCAGAAGCCGTACACACACCCAGTCAAGTTAAGTTAGATTAGATTAATTTCGTTTAATTAAGTTATTAAGTTAGTTTAGTTTAAAGGAGCCAAATGATCCTGTCACAAAAGTTAACAAACCAAAAATTAGTAAAAGATAAACACACTTAGTAAATAAAACACTAGATTAAACAAGTTTAATGTAACAACTCTAGCCAAAATTATTATTTCTTATTTTATTAGTGTCCATTAGGAAACCCTAATTGAGACCCCCAAGTAGTCTAGCATGACCCATAAAATTTTCAGAACAGTTGGAACTAGGATCAGGGCCCCCTAAAACTTAAGGGGGTATCCCCTAATAGATAATTATCTTCATAAAATGTTGTACAACTCGAATTTCGTCGAAATTTTGACTCACCAGGGCTATGTGGACACGAGGCTACCCTACCCTAAAAGGGTAGTCGTCGCACCACGTGACAGAGACCACTTTTCAGTATAAAGCCCAGGGGTTTGGCACTTGCATGGCTGCATTGTTTTGTCGTTCAAATTCGTTTTGTACGTTGAGTTATTCACTTTTTCGTTCAAAAACACACACCAGCACGAATCTCTGCTGCGACAACAGGGTAATAACTCGATCACTGCTACGATACAATGTCCGATCAATTGAAACTGATCCGGTGGATGTTTAAGTGCTGCACGAATACGGGCTATACTTTGTCATTCGTCGTGAGGGTTTTGATTTCGTGAGCTTATCGTAAATGTTGTATTAAGTTACTGACCTAGTTTCGTGTGCATTGTTATTTACCTAGGTTACAAGACTAAATCAGTAGGCAAGGTTCTATCCAGTTAAACTTGCAATGTGAGTCATTCTCTTTTTATCAGATTGCTTTACAAAAGCCTAAATGTTTTACACTTATATTTTGCTGTGATTAAGTCTTTGCTAATCTTTAATTACTGGCAGTGTGTGGGGGTTTTTTGCACATTACTACTAACGATTTATCACTTTAGGTGGGCGAACCTAATTAGTGATATGTCCACGGTCATAGATTCGGTCGAGTGACGGCTGAACCAGTTAATTATATGATAGGGGCAAATATAAAAACTCTTAATGCTGTAAATTTATAACAATGTGTCTTTTGTGCAAATTGAATGACTCGCCAGTATTTCCCCGCTGATAAAATATTTTTAAAACATGTTTCAGGTGACATACTGTGAATCAAGGAAAAGTGCTAGGTAGCACTAAAAAGCTTGAAGAGGTGGCTCAATAAAATAAATAAACATGTTTTGTAAAACAAGGGATTTCCTTGAGAAATTCCCTTTATTGTAAATTATGGGGTTTGTCCCAAATTGTGAAATAAAATAATTGGTCATTTTCAGTTTAAAAGATCCGGTCAAATAATTCCGCTGCCAAATTAAATAATAAATACCACGGGTTTCTGTCCTGCGGCCTCTGGACCGAGTCACACAGGACCGGGGGCCGGGACAGAAAAATGTGGTATCAGAGCCACTGATTTAAAGCCAATTAAGTATTTAGAAATACTTAATTTTTCGGATTGCCATTCTGTGATTTTGTGAAAACTTAATTTACAATAAATAAAATTTTAACTTAAATTTGTGTGTATCTTCATGTGTGCTAACAGCATGAATGAACTGTCAGAGGCACTCCGAAACTTTACTATCCATAGCACCGATATGGATACTACCGGCACCTTCACTGGCTACCAGGCTGATACTGAAGAGCCAATGGTGTTCCAGGCCCAACCGCAGGAGAAACCAAAGCCGAAAAAGAGGAGGAGAATCTTGGACTGGAAACGTGGGCGTAGGAAGAAACCAGCTGCACAGAAGGTTAAAAAGACTGAGGATCCAAAGGATAAAGGAAAAGGAAAAGGAAAAGAGATTGGGTAAAGTTCCGGGCAAGCCCAGGAAATGCCACCATGGGAGGAGCTGGATCGCAAACTGGCAAATAGTGACCTCATCGGACCTGCCGATGAAAACCTCTTCACTTACCCAGCTGAATCACAACTTCCAGTTAATTTAGAGCCTGCTATCCCAGATCCTATCGTCAACCCCCGACCTCTACACGGAGAGCTGGAAGAATGGTGGACAACTGACTGGCAATTTCAGAATCTCTTGAATAACCCTGACACCTATTTCCCCCAGTTTGACCCTGAGCCTGCACCAAACCCACCTATGAGCACAGAAAACTTAGCCGAACTCCGTCACTATGGCGAAGAACTGGTGAACGCAGGAAATCGAATCCGGGAAGTGGGAGAACAGATCTCCTGGAAATACGACGAGAGGGAGCGTCGTTTCTGAAATGCCAGCTGACAGTGGTTGTGTGATAGTGTGGTTATGTGTTTAATAATAATAAAATATAATCATATAAAATAACTTAAAATAAAACTTTTGTAAGATAACTGGTGTGTACGGATGCATATTAAAATATATAAAATATGAAAGTCGCAAAGTCGACAATTTTGGCTATACGTGTTAACTTGATTATGTGTGATTGCTTTAGTATGTTTGATTGTTATTTATTATGTATCAATAAATTATAATTATATCGTTAATTATTATTCAGATGGAAAACGTGGAAAACCAATCAGTCAACAAAGTTAATCAATCCGAACAAAATAATGAGCATCACTTTTTAAATCGGCAAGACATAGAAAACATCATCGCTCAGGGAATAGCTAATGCTATCACGGCAATCGTCGCTGCTGTTAAAAGTCCTGTTGAGCCTTCGCAAGCCAACCCCAGTAAACGCACGCGCGATGATAATTTTAATAACAGTGTAAATGGAGGCGACAACAATAATAATAATGTGATCCAAGTCCCAATACTCAAGAAAATGAAATTTGCAACATCTGGTTGCACTTATAAAGAATTTCTTGCCTGTAAACCTGTTGAATTTACAGGCAATGAAAGGGAGACTGTCGCACTGCGTTGGCTAGAAAAGACTGAGGCAGTAATTAAAATAAGTAAATGTGCGAAGGAGGATAAGGTCATGTATGCTTCTCACCTTTTCAAGGAAGAGGCATTGGAATGGTGGAATACGGTGTTGCAAGCCAAGGGAAGTGACATGGCATATGCCATGAGTTGGGAAGAATTTAAGCGTCTAGTGGAAAGGAAATTCTGTCCCGAATATGAAAAGGAACAAATGGCAAATAAGTTCCTGAGCCACCGAATGGTGGATGTCGATTGTCGAGGGTATACTTCGAAATTCTTCGAATATGTCAGAATTATACCAACCCAGGCCTCGCCAGAACCGGTACTTATATCTCGCTATATTTGGGGTTTAATTAGTGAGATTCGGGATATCGTCAAAGCTGCAAGGCCCCACATAATTGACGATGCAGTGGAATTGGCCAACACTCTAACTGACGGGCTGGTGCGTACACGAGAAGAAAACAGGAAAAAGGAGTTAGCCCAAAAGATTACCCAAGGATTTCGGGTGGGTAATAATAGCAACTTCAAGAGAAAGGGGACTGGGTCCTCTTCCACCCCGCCATTTTGTGGAAATTGCAAAAAGAAACATTTTGGAAAATGTAGAGAAAATTGCAATTTCTGCAAAATTCCGGGCCATCGGGAGGAGGAATGCAAGAAGAAATTAAAGGTCTGCTACAACTGTGGGGAAGCTGGGCATTTCAGACCAGAATGCCCTAAATTGATCAAGCCAGTGGATAATAAGGCCAAACCTACTGAAGGAACTAATAAGAAGAACGCATGAGCCTTTCAGCTGACAACCCAAGAAGCCGATCTGATTCCAGATGTAATAGCGGGTACGTTCTTAGTTCACAACGTTTATGCAAAAGTATTATTTGCCTCTGGTGCAAACCAAAGTTTTATAAATACTTTGTTCTGCCAAGCTCTTAATCTACCTTTAACCAGACTTAAGCAAATTTATTCGGTAGAAACGGCAGATGGAAATTCTGTTAACATAGATACGGTGTTGCAAAAAGGAAATATAGAACTTTCAGGTCATAAATTTTCTGCAAACCTGTTACCTATGAATTTAGCTGGATTCGATGTCGTATTAGGAATGGATTGGTTAGTAACCAACCATGCTCGAATCCTCTGTGATAAGAATTCCATAGAACTTCGTGCGCCATCAGGAGAAATAATCGTGGTTGCAGGAGATAAGCCACGTAAGCCAATGAAGTTCATTTTTGTAATGAAAGTTGCTAGTTATGAACGAAAGCAAGGAACAGTGTATATGATTTCGGTAATCATTAGCACTAAGAGTAAGGAACTTAAGGAAATTCTTGTAGTATCAGAATACCCGGATATATTTCCAGAAGAACTACCAGGATTACCTCCGGATAGAGAAGTAGAATTTAGAATTCATATAATTCCTGGAACTACACCAATAGCCAAGGCACCCTATCGGTTAGCACCCACCGAGATGTTAGAATTGAAAAAGCAGCTAGAGGAATTGCTTAGTAAAGGATTCATACAACCTAGTTCGTCCCCTTGGGGAGCTCCAGTGTTGTTTGTAAAGAAGAAAGATGGTTCAATGCGAATGTGTATTGATTATAGGGTATTAAATAAAGTTACAATTAAGAATCGATACCTATTACCTAGGATTGATGATCTCTTTGATCAACTCCAGGGAGCTATATATTTTTCTAAGATAGATTTACGCGCCGGATATCATCAGTTGAAGGTACAAGAAGAAGACATACCTAAAATCGCTTTCAGAACTAGGTATGGCCACTACGAGTTTACAGTTATGCCATTTGGACTAACAAATGCTCCTGCAGCATTTATGGATATGATGAATAGGATCTGTAAACCGTATTTGGATAAATTCGTAATTGTCTTCATCGACGATATACTTATTTATTCCAAAAGCCAGGACGAGCATTGTAAACATCTACATGCACTCTTAACTTTGTTAAGAAAAGAAAAGCTTTACGCTAAATTCTCAAAGTGTGAATTTTGGCTACAAGAGGTACAATTTTTGGACACCAGGTGGATCACGAAGGTATTCACGTAGACCCTTCAAAAATAGAAGCAATCACCAAATGGAAGGTTCCACAATCAGCTATGGAAGTTAGAAGTTTTCTAGGATTAGCTGGATACTATAGGCGATTCATTAAGGATTTTTCCAAGATAGCAGTACCATTAACTAAGCTAACTTGTAAAGCAGTTAAGTTTGAATGGGGACCTAGACAGGAGGAAGCTTTTAAGGTTTTAAAGCAAAAGTTAACAAATGCCCCAATTCTAGCATTACCCGAAGGAACAGAGGATTTTGAAGTTTACTGTGATGCTTCTAAGCTAGGATTAGGATGTGTGCTAATGCAAGGCAAAAAGGTAATTGCATATGCCTCAAGGCAATTGAAAACGCACAAAGAAAATTATACGACTCATGACTTAGAATTAGGAGCGATAATTTTTGCCCTTAAGATTTGGAGACATTATCTGTATGGAAGTAAGTTTACTATTTATACAGATCATAAGAGTTTAAGATATATATTTGGGAAAAAGGAATTAAACATGAGACAACGAAGATGGATGGAAAAATTTTAAGTGATTACGACTGTAATATTCAATATCACGAAGGAAAAGCAAATGTAGTCGCAGATGCCCTAAGTCGTAAGTATCATGAAAAGCAAAAGCGAGTTCGTGCTCTTAGATTAAATCTTCAAGTAGATTTAATGGAACAACTGAGGAATGTTCAAGAAACAGCAATCAAGGATGATGCTGAAGGAATGAAAGGAAGGATAAAGGAATTAGAGCAAGGAATTGATGGAATTTGGAAATTCCATAAGAAAAGGATTTGGGTACCTAAACAAGGACATTTAAGAGATCAGATTTTAGAGGAAGCCCATAAATCTAGATATACCATGCACCCTGGGAACAAAAAGATGTACCAAGATTTAAGAAATAACCTCTGGTGGATAGGAATGAAAAAAGACATAGCTAGATATGTATCTAAGTGCTTGACCTGTTCACAAGTTAAAGCAGAGCACCAGAAACCTTCAGGGTTACTCCAACAATTAGAAATGCCTGTATGGAAATGGGAACTAATAACAATGGACTTTGTTACTAAATTGCCCAAAACCAGGAAAGGTAACGATACGATTTGGGTGATTGTAGATAGATTAACCAAATCAGCTCATTTTCTACCCATGAAGGAAACTTTCAGCATGGAAAGATTAGCTAAGTTATACGTAGACGAGGCAGTATCCTTACATGGAGTCCCACTCTCTATTGTATCGGATAGAGATACTCGTTTCACTTCGCATTTCTGGACAAGTTTTCAAGAAGCCATGGGGACCAGACTAAACTTGAGCATTGCATACCATCCCTAAACAGACAGACAAAGTGAAAGGACGATCCAAACCCTGGAAGACATGCTCAGAGCGTGTGTAATAGATTTTGGTGGAAACTGGGATGACCACCTACCCTTAATTGAATTCTCCTATAACAATAGTTATCATGCGAGCATTGAAGCTGCCCCATTCGAAGCACTGTATGGACGGAAGTATAGAACTCCCATTTGCTGGGCGGAAATAGGAGAAAATCAATTATCAGGTCCTGAAATTGTACAAGAAACCACCGGCAAAATAACTCGAATCAAGGAAAGACTAAAAACGGCTCGAGATCGCCAGAAAAGTTATGCAGACAATCGACGCAAGCCGCTGGAATTTCAAGTTAGAGACAAGGTACTCTTGAAAGTTTCTCCTTGGAAAGGGGTAGTTCAGTTCGGAAAGAAAGGAAAGTTAAGTCCAAGGTACGTAGGACCATTCCCAGTAATCCGGCGAATAGGACCAGTTGCCTATCGTTTACAACTACCAGAAGAGCTAGCCAGGGTGCATGACGTATTTCATGTATCCAACCTCAAGAAATGTCTATCTGACGAATCCCTGGTAGTACCTCTTCAAGACATAGAGGTAAATGAGAAGTTAAAATTTATGGAGAAACCACTTCAGATAGAAGACAGAAAGGTCAAGTTTCTCAAGCACAAACGACTAGTGCTGGTCAAAGTCAAGTGGGATTCAAAGAGAGGACCGGAGTACACTTGGGAGCTGGAATCAGAAATGAAATGGAAATATCCCTACTTGTTCCAGTAAATCTCGAGGACGAGATTTTAATAAGGTGGGGAGGATGTAACAACTCTCGCCAAAATTATTATTTCTTATTTTATTAGTGTCCATTAGGAAACCCTAATTGAGTCCCCCAAGTAGTCTAGTATGACCCATAAAATTTTCAGAAGAGTTGGAACTAGGATCAGGGCCCCCTAAAACTTAAGGGGGGTATCCCCTAATTGATAATTATCTTCATAAAACGTTGTATAACTAGAATTTCATCGAAATTTTGACTCACCAGGGCTATGTGGACACGAGGCTACCCTACCCTAAAAGGGTAGCCGTCGCGCCACGCGACAGCCTGTCGCGCCACGCGACAGGGACCATTTTTCAGTATAAAGCTCAGGGGTTTGGCACTTGCATGGCTGCGTTGTTTCGACGTTCAAATTCGTTTTGTACGTTGAGTTATTCACTTTTTCGTTCAAAAACACACACCAGCACGAATCTCTGATGCGACAACAGGGTAATAACTCGATCACTGCTACGATACAATGTCCGATCGATTGAAACCGATCCGATGGATGTTAAATTGCTGCCCGAATACGGGCTATACTTTGTCATTCGTCGTGAGGTTTTTGATTTCGTGAGCTTATCGTAAATGTTGTATTAAGTTACTGACCTAGTTTCGTGTGCATTGTTATTTACCTAGGTTACAAGACTAAATCAGTAGGCAAGGCTCTGTCCAGTTAAACTTGCAATGTGAGTCATTCTCTTTTTATCAGATTGCTTTAAAAAACCCTAAATGTTTTACAGTTATATTTTGCAGTGATTAAGTCTTTGCTAATCTTTAATTACTGGCAGTGTGTGGGGGTTTTGTGCACATTACTACTAACGATTTATCACTTTAGGTGGGCGAACCTAATTAGTGATATGTCCACGGTCATAGATTCGGTCGAGTGACAGCTGAACCAGTTAGTTATATGATAGGGGCAAATATAAAAACTCTTAATGCTGTAAATTTATAACAATGTGTCTTTTGTGCAAATTGAGTGACTCGCCAGTATTTCCCCGCTGATAAAATCTTTTTAAAACATGTTTCAGGTGACTTACTGTGAATCAAGGAAAAGTGCTAGGTAGCACTAAAAAGCTTGAAGAGGTGGCTCAATAAAATAAATAAACATGTTTTGTAAAACAAGAGATTTCCTTGTGAAATTCCCTTTATTGTAAATTATGGGGTTTGTCCCAAATTGTGAAATAAAATAATTGGGCTTTTTCAGTTTAAAAGATCCGGTCAAATAATTCCGTTGTCAAATTAAATAATAAATACCACGGGTTTCTGTCCCGCGGCCTCTGGACCGGGTCACACCGGGCCGGGGGCCGTGACATTTTAACTAGTCCAAGAGTTTGAGTAGACATAGGAATATCTTAACACTTTTACCCATAGCGACTACCAATCTTTCATGATGATCAAGCTCAAGTGTAATGGGTGTAAAATGTGTTTCTCAATTCTTATTATTACATATCTTTAGCGAACTAACTATCGATGCCTTATCATTGAAGTGAGCGATCAAGATAGAATGTTAGAACTATATCTTTGGAGAGGGTCTACCGGCATGAATGCCTTCCTTGAGGATCAGCCTCTCATATTCAAAGCAATGAGGCTTGTGGAGAATATAATCGTGGCATACTTAGGCACCAATACACCAAGATCCATGGATCATCCACACATTCAAGGGAGTTATGGCCCTCAAAAAAGTCTTGTAGAGCTCTTGGAGTATGTCCCTTGATAGCCTTTATGTACTCCAAGGCTTATAATTATACACAAGGCACAAGAGGACAAAAGGCATAACAAGGCATGGTTGAAATGACTGGGAAATACCTCTATTTATATTGGTGTTATTGGCAGATATGCACGGTCGTGCATTATAGTAGCACGATCGTGCATGTACTTTTTGTCACAAATTCTTCCAAAAGTTGTCCTTTTCGTCGCTATGAAGGTACTACGCACGGACATGCATATATATATGCACAATCATGCATAAGACATGCACGATCTGGCGTACTTCTTGTCTTTAGATTTGTCCTGTCTGGTTTGTCTTTTATAGGAGACACAACCATGCCCTTGATGTGCACAGTTGTGCATGTACTTTTTTCCTTGCCCCTAGTTTACATATTTTTTGTTGATTTTCTAAAAGGCAGACTTGACGCGACACTGATGTGCACAATAGTGTGCACGAGGGTGCATGAGGAATCTTATATTTTTCGTTCGTTTTCATCATTTTTTAGTTTTTTTTAGTTTTGGGATTTCAAATCCTACAAAAATAAAAGCAGTGTTTCATCGTAACAAAGCCTCAAAAGTGCATATAAATCGGGGTAAATATGCATATAAAACATGTGTAATTTATCGCACCTCAATCGTATGATACGTTGGTGATTTTTTTGTGTCTTAATAGGTCGTGTCCGTGCAGCTTCTTTACTATTAGGTTCGTGTTTATGTTTGGAAAAACTGGCATGATAAGATTTCATGTCGTGTTCGTGTTTACCTGTTTCATGTTCGTGTTTTAACAGGTCGTATCTGGCACGATATGCTAACCCTAATAAGAGTACAATGAGAATATTGGAAATACTTAACCATATTTAACTCCAAAATGCACACACAACACATAGTTGCAATTATAATATATATTCTCTGGTTCTATAACTTGCATCTTGTGTTATGTTTAGTAGAGTTATTCTTAAGCATCTCCAAGCGTGTAACAAGCATACAACAATACAACACCAATATCCAAGTATCCATCCCTGCCCCAACCTTTATATTTTACATGTTCTAACTTTAATAATCACCGTTATTAAACATAGTCCCCGCCCCAACCTTTACATGTTACATGTTCTAACTTTAATAATCATCGTTATTAAACATAATTTACTACATAGTCATTGACGGGTGGTCCATGGGACAATCCTTAAGTGTGTTAAAAGACATGTTAATCCCTCATTTGATCATGTAATTGTCTTGAATTAGATAACTACAGTTGCTTGTGTTTCAGGTGTGTCCGTGGCTTAAAAGGAGGGAAAACGTAGCTTTTGATGGAAATGGATTGGAGCGGGTTTTCAAGGAGTTGAATAAAGAACAAAAAGGAGAAGCCAGGACCCTACCGTAATTTACGGTAGCCCCTGAAGACACCTGCCCCCACCGTAAGGCAGTAGAAAGCTGGCATAAAGGTTTTATTGCTACCGTAACTTACGGTAGCTACCGTAAATTACGGTAGCCTCTGACGAAAAATGTGTAAATGCCCATTATAAGTCCGTTTTCAAGTGCCTTTTCAGCTATCTCATCATTGGGAACGTTTTGCAGAAGTGCTAGGGCGAATTTTGGCTCCTAGTGTTTGTGACCAATTCTAAACATTTGGTTTGTGTTTTTGATTCGTATGAACATTAAACTTTGTGTTATGATGATTCACCAAGCGATGTGTGGCTAAACTTTCGGTGATCATCTTAGGTTGAAGGTTTTTCTAAGACTTTTGTGCTTTTATCCGTATTTCTAGAATAATGAACTTGCAATGTTTGTTTAGTTTATTATGGTGCATGAATGTTTGTTTGTAAATTGTTGATTGATGTTTTGATCATAATCTAAACCGTACGTTCTTGGTGTAGTTGACAATCAAGATATCACGGGAGGGGTTAGGGTTGGATATTGGTTAATTGGTTATCGGGTAACAACCTCGCATTTATCTAATCCGAGTACTTAGTTCCCTTTCATCACAACAAACAATTATGCACGAATAATGTCTATGTGATTCTTTCTAGTTGGATTTACGCACGATTGTCAATTGGAACCGGAAACCTAGGATGGTCACTTTCTCTTAATCTGTTTTAACAACCAATCTTGATTTGCAACTAGTTTAGTTAATTATAGTCTCAAAAAATCAAACAATCAAACTTCTGAATTTTCATTTCTGCAATTTAGTTTAATTTTAGTTAAGTTATAAAGCTGCATAATCAACATACATTCCACAGAATCCCTATGTTCGATACCCACTTACTGCTAGCTATTAGTTGTAATTGGTTTATGTTAGGACCGGAGGCTCTAATGATTGTGCTTGTTTGTATAATTTGAACAAATCAAATAGAAATGAACAGAGTTTAAGTGCAGCGGAAATGAACAACAAACTTTGTAAACACAATCAAAGAGAGAAACAGTTTTGATAAACACATGCTTTTCATTAAGTCGAAAGATTTACAATACAAATCAAAAGATTACAAGCATGCTTACAAACTAAACTCCCCCTCAGCCTGATACCCCATGGTTGGTTGCACAAGATAAAAGGATTAAATTGAGGAGAACTCACTCAAAACTATCAAATGTAACAGTACAGGGTACTGCTCCATTTATAGACAATCCAAACCACTGAGGCATCTCAGTTGACGTCACCATGAAAGCGACGTCTAACAGCCTAACAACCTGTAACTACTGTTCCTATACACACACTGCTAATCTTAACCACTGACTATATATAAAACAGATGACAAACTAAACTACTACTTTCTCTTTACATCAGTGCTTTCCTCAAGGTTGATCAGTCCTTGATTGGGCAGTGCTTTGTCATCAGTAGATTGAACCAGCAGTGTTTACTTCTTAGCAGTCTTCAGGGTTTCATCAATAGTTAGAAGAACAGCAGCTGTTGTATATGGACAGTGGATAGAGGACCATCAGATGTTATAATCACTTTCAAGGGAGAAATCTAGTATAAACAGCTGCTTATTATGAATCCACTGTTATGAACCAGTTTTGGCTTTCATTATCTGTTTCTCTGGTAGGGTTCAATCCCAACCATGGTTGCAAAAGTCGCTAGGCACTCCCTAGTCGGTCGACCGGGGAGTTGAGAGTACTCGGTCTAGGCGGAGAGTACTCGGGGAGTACTCGGACATGTTAAATTATAAAGAAATTGCTTTTTGGAGATTAAATATATGTCAAATTACATAAATTTACTAATATTTATAACAAAATATGTGAAAATGATATTCATTCCTTAATATGATAGGTATAGAAATTATGTTTTATTATTATTTAAGTCAAACTAGGCCCGAGTTGACCTACTAGATCTAATTCTGGCCAAGGTTGACCGCGTTTGACCGACTCCGAGTAATTAGGCGGAGTCGAAGAAAGTCGCCTCGGCAACCTACCTTGTAGCGACTACTCGGGGAGTACTCGGCCTTGGAAACCTTGTTTTACAACCATGATCCCAACAGTTTAAATTTGCGTGAGACTACGACAACACGTCAAATTTTGGTGCCGTTGCTGGGGAGTAGTGTGCAACGTGTGTTAATTTAGTAGCTTTTGTTTGTTATTTTCGGGTTTACGCTGGTTGTGTTTAGAGTGCAAGCACTACAGGTGTATGCATACTAGAGGCTCTCACAAGTCATCACCACTATCGTTCGATCCGAAAATTGAAAGAACTATGCGGCAAAACCGAGTTTTGGTACGAGAAAACAAGATCATTGGTTCACCCACTTCACCTATTACACCTAGAAACATCATGGATGAATCATAATTACCACCCACTACGGGTCAACCTACACCATCTTTTGTACCTTCTCCATCACAACCATCACCAAATACTACCATTCCAAATTCCACCACCAATCCTACTTCAACACATGAAGTTAACCCAATCAACACATCATCTACCACTACACAAATTGAGCCTACTCTCACTTATATCCCTTCCTTAACAGTTCCACCATTGTCATATTTTTCCCCAGCTCCTGGTCAATCATCTTCTACCTATCCGATACCACCAAGTTCAACTATTATTCATACTACTTCTACATATCGACCGCCGAACCAATCGGGTTATCAATATTCATTTCCTCAGTTTGTGCAATCTTCGGGTGTAGGAGGAGATGGATTTGATGACGGGTATGAAGAAGAATTTAGAGGAAACGAAGAAGAGGGATATTATTATGGAGGTGAAGGAGGTAATTTGGGACCTCAAGGAGGAACGATTTACCAACAAGAACAACAAGTGCAACAAGTTCAAGAGATGGGTAGGCCACCAACGGGGGTACAACAAATTCGGTCGCATAGGCCACAGTTTCAACGGCCAATGCCTTTACAACAAGCTCGTCCACAATATCAACAACCTCAATTCTAAAGGCTGGCGCAGCAGCCACCAATGCAACAACCTCAGTATCAACCATAGTTTGCACCCCAAGGGCCGATGCAAGGGCAAATGGGTCACCCAAGAGTACCATTGGGTGCTCCACGAAGACATCACCGAGAGGTGGTGCGGGGAATTGAAGCTCATTTTAGACTGGTATTACTAATAATCCTTCACCGGTGGTGATTCCTCATCACCCGGATGGAAGGACTTTTGAGGTAGAACTACCGCACTTCAAAGTTTGCCAAAGTTTAAAGGGTTAGCAACGGAAGAACCATATTTTCATTTGGAGACATATGACTCCATTTGCAATACTATTGGAGGGCAAGGTTTTTCTTCGGATGATGTTAAATTGGTTCTTTTTCAATTTTCCTTGGAAGATAAAGCAAAAAGGTGGTTTCATACTTTGCCTTACGCAACAATTTATACAAGGTCCGACATGCAACAACGATTTTTGGAAGAGTTTTTCACGGCCCAAAAGACCAATGATGCTAGGCGGTGTTTGAGGAGCTTCCAACAACAACCGGGGGAAATGTTTCATGAGGCATTTGAACGGTTCAATATGATGTTGAAAATTGTCCTCATCATGGTATACAACTTTGGGAGTTATTGAATACCTTCCATGAAGGGTTGAGTTTGGAGGATGCTCGTGATTTAACGTCAATTACTAACGGTACATTTGGTACCAATTTCGAGCATGATGATTGGGTATATTTAGAGCAAATGGCGGTTACATCAAAAAGGAAGGCTCAATCTTCGAGAAGGGCAAGGAATGTTATTACAAGACCACAAGTTCATGGGGTAGAGAATGGAGGTGTGTAAACCACGAATCAAGGGTACAATGTTTGCACTAATTGCAATGAAATAGGTCATACGGCGGAAGTGTGTTTGGAAGGAGTGGTTGAAGAGCAAGTGGAGGAGGTGAATGCTATTCAAGGGGGTGGTCGTAACTTCAACATAAACTCGAACACATATCACCCCGGGTTAAGGAATCATCCCAATTTGCGTTATGGGAATCCGGCGAACCAAGCTAACCCAAATTTCCAAGGAACTCAAGGAAATTTCGCACCTCGTCACCAATACAACCAAGGTAATTATCGAGGTGGAAACAATTTCGGCTACCAAGGTCAATATCAACAATCGGGTGGTCAAAGTGGTTCTTCGGGCCAAATTTCATCAAGCGGGAATGAAGTCATGGATATGCTTCGGGTGATGCAACAAGATATGCAAAAGAAGAATCAACTTGATGAGGTTCGGATGCAAAAGGATGAAGTTCGTGACAAGAGCATTCAAACTTTGACAACTCAAATGGGTCAACTAGCAACGGAGGTGGCGGAGTTGAAAAAAGGTAAAGGTCAACTTCCTAGCGACACTAAGGTAAATCCTTCTCATAACTCATCACGTAATATTCCTATTAATCATGTTAGTATCTTAAGAAGTGGAAAATAATTTAAAGCAAATTTGTCACCGGGTTTGGTTGATGGGGTAGTTGAGGATATTACGGGAAATGAAAGTGACGAGGATGAAGTTTCTCCCTCAATTGTGACTAAGGACTCTAATGTTGAAAAGGTAACTCAAAAACCGGGGTTGGGTGAAGTTTTAAAAGATAAAAATGAGGAAGGGGGACCAAGCCAAGTTCCATTTCCATCGGCTTTAATTGACCTGGGTAAGAAAAACTTTATTTCAAAAAGGGGTCCTCAAAAGGAGGAATTGTGGGATGTTTTCAAGCAAGTAAAAGTTAACCTTCTTTTGCTTGATGCGATTAAACAAGTGCCCGCTTATGCAAAATTTTTAAAAGAATTATGCACACAAAAGAGGCAACAAAAGAAAAAGATGCCTAAGCGGGTTGACTTGACTGGGCAAGTTAGTACGGTGCTTAATGGGGATCTTCCTCCTAAGCTCCAAGATCCGGAAACGCCATTAATAAATATTCAAGTTGGAAATTTTCAAATGTCAAAGGCGTTGTTGGATCTCGGAGCCGGAGTAAGTATTTTACCGGGGGCTTATACGACCAATATGATTTTGGTCCATTAGCACGGGTTGAGACAATTATGGTTCTAGCCGATTTGTCTCATAAGCTACCCCGAGGGATGGTGCAAGATGTCATAGTCAAAATTGATGAGTTTTACTATCTTGTTGACTTTTTAGTCTTAGATTACTCATCCGCGGACCCAAAAAAACAACAAAATGTTATTTTGGGTCGGCCATTTGTGAGCACCGCTCATGCCGTAATTGATTGTCGATTCGGTACAGTCGAAATGACATTTGGCAATAGAAAAATGAGATTGAATGTTTACACTAACAATTCTAATTTTACTGGTGTTGAGGAGTGTTTTATGGCAGATTTAGTTGACGGATGTGACCTGCATGAGTATGAGGAAGATAGTGTGGACACTTGTGTTTGTGATTTTTCTGAACAGGTACATGCTTGTGCATTGAGGGTTGAGGAGAAAGAACAAGTTGCTATGGAAATTACAGAGGGTCAACCACCATGGACCCACCAGTTTGAGAGTTTACCGGTAAAAATTAATTCGGGTACGAAACCGTCTTTGGAAGAGCCACCGACATTGGAATTGAAAGACTTGCCAAGCCACTTGAAGTATTCATTTTTAGGGGATAATGACACTTTACCGGTCATTATTGCCTCTAATTTGGAGATGGCTTAAGAGCAAGCATTGTTGAAAGTGTTGAAGCCAAATAAAGAAGCTATTGGGTGGACGATTTCCGACTTGAAAGGAATTAGTCCATCAATTGTCATGCACAAAATAATCACAACCGAGGATACAAAACCAACTAGAGAGGAGCAAAGGAGACTGAACCCGAATTTACGAGAAGTGGTAAAAAAGGAGGTAATTAAATGGTTAGACGCGGGTATTATCTATCCTATTTCGGATAGTGCTTGGGTAAGTCCTACTCAAGTAGTGCCTAAGAAGGTCGGCATTCAAGTTATAAAAGATGGAAATGGGGAACAAATGCCACCCGACCGGTCACCGGGTGGCGTGTTTGTATTAATTACCAAAAGTTGAATGACGCCACTTCTAAGAATCATTTCCCGCTACCTTTCATTGACCAAATTATTGAAAAATTATCGGGTCAAAAATATTATTTTTTTAGATGGATACTCGGGATATAATCAAATTGCAATTCACTCGGATGACCAACACAAGACCACCTTCACTTGTCCAAATGGCGCTTTTACTTTTCG
The DNA here is from genome assembly GCA_030545235.1 of Helianthus tuberosus. Lineage (NCBI taxonomy): Eukaryota > Viridiplantae > Streptophyta > Magnoliopsida > Asterales > Asteraceae > Helianthus > Helianthus tuberosus. Next base: position 186,422,556 of record CM060382.1, on the reverse strand, counting down.
GCGAATGCCATTTGGCTTGTGTAATGCACCGGCAACTTTCCAACGATGTATGATGAGTATTTTCTCGGACATGGTTGGGTAGTCTCTTGAGGTATTTATGGATGATTTCTCCATTTTTGGCACTAGTTTTGAATCTTGTCTCGACGAGTTACAAAAAGTTTTAAAAAGATGCGTTGATAAAAATTTGGTGCTAAGTTGGGAGAAAAGTCATTTCATGGTACAAGAGGGTATGTGTTAGGCCATGTTATTTTGGAAAGAGGGATGGAGGTGGATAAGGCAAAAATTCGGGTAATATCATCTTTGCCTCCACCAAAGAATGTTAAGGGGGTGAGGTCATTTTTCGGACATGCGGGTTTTTATCGACGATTTATTAAAGGATTTAGCGTTATTACTAAACCTTTATGTAATTTGTTATTAAAAGATGTCCCTTTTGATTTACTAATGAGTGTTTGCAAGCTTTCAATGTTTTGAAGGAACAGTTGGTAAAAGCTCCCATCTTGCAACCACTGGATTGGTCAAAGCGGTTCGAGATTATGTGTGATGCAAGTGACACAACAATTGGTGCCGTTTTGGGTCAATGGATTGATAAAAAGCCGGTGGCAATTTACTATGCAATCAAGACATTGTCCTAGGCGCAACTGAATTACACCACAACCGAAAAGGAGTTGTGAGCGGTGGTGTATTCCTTGGACAAGGTTCGATCATACATATGGGGAAGCAAGGTGATTGTATATTCGGACCATAGCGCGGTTCGGTATTTGATGGAGAAGAAAGATGCGAAGCCCCGTTTGATTCGTTGGGTGCTTTTATTGCAAGAATTTTATTTAGAAATTCGGGATAAAAAAGGAAGTAAAAATGTAGTGGCAGATCACTTGTCCCGAATTTCGGTGGAAGGAGTTGATGATGTGAGTGAAATTAATGAACGGTTTCCCGATGAGCAATTGTTAGCCGTATCTACATTTGTTGCACCGTGGTATGCTCATTACGTGAATTACTTAGCCACGGGTGCAATCCCAAGTCATTGGACCAAGAAAAAAAAGGCAACAATTCATGGTCCAAGTCAAACAATATATATGGTATGAACCGGACCTCTTCAAAATTGGGCCCGATCAAGTGATTCGAAGATGTGCGCCCGAGACGGAAGTGTTAGAGATTTTGACACATGCCCATTCATCCGCTTGTGGGGGTTATTTTAGTGGCCACAAAACGGGTTACCGGGTGCTAACATGTGGGTTTTATTGGCCTATAATTTTCAAGGATGGTAACACCCCAAAAACGAGTTTGGTAATCAAACCACGTTAATAGTAAAGACGGGTAAAATATCGTTAGTGGTAAAAAAATAGGGTGTGCCTATTGGCACACCAAACCCTAGCAAAATTAGGGTTTATCTACGCAGCGTATTGGTCAATACGCAGCGTATAGGGTTAACCCTCTACGCTGCGTATTGACCAATACGCTGCGTAGATAAACCATGGATCTCAGTGCCTGATAACCAATCATTGCACAGAAAACAAGGGTCATATAGGCTGCGTAGGGACCTCTAAGGAGCGTATATAAAGCTCCATTTTTGTATTTTTTTATTGTGTATTCCTTTGTTTATTTATAAAAAAAAAAGAAAATTATTTATAAAAACAATATTATTGGTAAATAATACAAATATAAATTATAAAAATAAAAAATAATATAAATATTATGAATTATAAAAATTAAAAAAGAAAATTATTTATAAAAAAACAATATTATTGGTAAATAATACAAATATATTGTTTTGTTATCGTTTAAATTAAATTATCGTATTCCTTTGTTTATTTATAAAAAAAAGAAAATTATTTATTAAAAAACAATATTATTCGTAAATAATACAAATATATTATATTGTTATCGTTTAAATTAAATTATCTTATCGTATTGCATCGTATCGTATCGTATTGCATCATATCGTATCGTATAATGTATAGTATATAAGTCTCGTATAGAGGCCTATACGGGTGTTATTGTATAGTATAGTATAGTATCGTATCGTATCGTATCGTATAGTGTAGTATAAGTCTCGTATAGGTTTCCTATAGGTCTTGTATATGCATATAGGATTAGACGGGACCTAAACCACACCTATACGATACGATATCACACTTATAGGCTTATACGAGGTTAATACGTGACCTAAACCACACCTATACGATACGATATCACACTTATAGGCTTATACGAGGTCAATACGTGACCTATACGACGCTATACGATACGATATCACACTTATAGGCTTATACAAGGTCAATACTTAACCTATACTACGTTATACGATACGATATCACACTTATAGGCTTATACGACGTCAATACGGGACATATACTATGCTATACGATACGATATCACACTTATAGGCTTATACGAGGTCAATACGTGATCTATACTACACCTATACGATACGATATCACACTTATAGGCCTATACGGGACAAATACTACGCTATACGATACGATATCACACTTATAGGCTTATACGAGGTCAATACGGGACATATACTATGCTATACGATACGATATCACACTTATAGTCTTATACGAGGTCAATACGGGACATTTACTATGCTATACGATACGATATCACACTTATAGTCTTATACGAGGTCAATACGTGACCTATACTACACCTATACGATACGATATCACACTTATAGGCTTATACGAGATCAATACGGGACCTAAATCACACCTATAGGCCTATACGGGTGTTATATCGTATCGTATAGTATCGTATCGGGTGTTATTTTCCTTTTTTTTATAAATAAACAAAGGAATACACAAAAAAAAATACAAAAATGGAGGTTTATATACGCTCCTTATAGATCAATACGCATCATATAAGACAAAAATGACACAACTACCCTTGTATTTGGCTTCGTATAGCCTCAATACAAGGGTATAAATGACATTTTCAGACCTTTATATACGCTGAGTATTGGTCAATACGCAGCATATATACACTATAAGGGTTAAAAAGATAATTTTACCACAGGTTTGGGGTTAAAAATAATTTTACCACCCTTTATATACGCTGCGTATTGACCTCTAAGCAGCGTATATAAAGGTCTGAAAATGTCTTTTATACCCTTGTGTTGAGGCTATACGAAGCCAAATACAAGGGTAGTTGTGTCATTTTGGTCTCATAGGCTGCGTAGGGACCTCTAAGGAGCGTATATAAAGCTCCATTTTTGTATTTTTTTATTGTGTATTCCTTTGTTTATTTATAAAAAAAAGAAAATTATTTATAAAAAAACAATATTATTGGTAAATAATACAAATATAAATTATAAAAATAAAAAATAATATAAATATTATGAATTATAAAAATTAAAAAAGAAAATTATTTATAAAAAAACAATATTATTGGTAAATAATACAAATATATTGTTTTGTTATCGTTTAAATTAAATTATCGTATTCCTTTGTTATTTATAAAAAAAAAAAGAAAATTATTTATTAAAAAACAATATTATTCGTAAATAATACAAATATATTATATTGTTATCGTTTAAATTAAATTATCTTATCGTATTGCATCGTATCGTATCGTATTGCATCATATCGTATCGTATAATGTATAGTATATAAGTCTCGTATAGAGGCCTATACGGGTGTTATTGTATAGTATAGTATAGTATAGTATCGTATCGTATCGTATAGTGTAGTATAAGTCTCGTATAGGTTTCCTATAGGTCTTGTATATGCATATAGGATTAGACGGGACCTAAACCACACCTATACGATATGATATCACACTTATAGGCTTATACGAGGTTAATACGTGACCTAAACCACACCTATACGATACGATATCACACTTATAGGCTTATACGAGGTCAATACGTGACCTATACGACGCTATACGATACGATATCACACTTATAGGCTTATACGAGGTCAATACTTGACCTATACTACGTTATACGATACGATATCACACTTATAGGCTTAAACGACGTCAATACGGGACATATACTATGCTATACGATACGATATCACACTTATAGGCTTATACGAGGTCAATACGTGACCTATACTACACCTATACGATACGATATCACACTTATAGGCTTATACGAGATCAATACGGGACCTAAATCACACCTATAGGCCTATACGGGTGTTATATCGTATCGTATAGTATCGTATCGGGTGTTATTTTCCTTTTTTTTTATAAATAAACAAAGGAATACACAAAAAAAATACAAAAATGGAGGTTTATATACGCTCCTTATAGATCACTACGCAGCATATAAGACAAAAATGACACAACTACCCTTGTATTTGGCTTCGTATAGCCTCAATACAAGGGTATAAATGACATTTTCAGACCTTTATATACGCTGAGTATTGGTCAATACGCAGCGTATATAAACTTTGTGAAAAAATGATCCCTCAAACCTACCAAAATGACCCAAAAAAGTCTAATGGTTTATATACGCTGCGTAGAGAGCTATACGCAGCGTATATAAACCTTGTTTTCTGTGCAATGATTGGTTATTAGGCACTGAGATCCATGGTTTATATACGCTGAGTATAGGTCAATACGCAGCGTATAGGGTTAACCCTATACGCTGCGTATTGACCAATACGCTGCGTAGGTAAACCCTAAGTGTGCAGATAGGCAAACTGGGTGTGCAGATAGTTAGGCAAACCCGGTAAATATTAGGATTTAAATAAATAAACTTGATGTTAATTAAAAAGGAGGATAAATACTTTGAGAAAACAAAGTATATAGAAGGCCCGAGTTAATGGGACTTAAAATAAAACAGGTTATGACTTCCCGAACCCACTAAATGACTAGGAATATTAACCTAGTTAATTATGTGTTGTTAGAATAATAAAGGAAACTTGAAATAGTTAAACCTTTTATAAAAAAAACAAAACTTGAGGGGTCAAAATTGTTAAAAAGGAAACAAAGTTTTATTTAATAAAATAAAAAACACAACACCCACATAGTGTGTGTGTGTGTGTCGACCACTAGGCGAGCAAACAAGGGGAAAACCCTAGTTCTTCCTTAAATCACCAAATTGGAAGGGAAATTGGAGCTTAAATTCATGAATAAACGCGTATAAACGATCACCAAGACATGAGGATCATGAGGTATGTTTAATTTTAATGTTTGGTGATATTTTGAATTTATGGTGAACACCCAAAATCGAAGATTCTGTGATGAATGTTGTATATATGAGTGATATTGGGTTGAATCTATGTCTAGGAACAAACCCTAGATGCAAACTTGTAAAATTGCACCATAGACTAGTGGTTAGTCAATTAATCAAGTATGAGCTAAGTGGGTTTTTGACTAAATAGTAAAAATGATGATATGCATATGCTTAGAATCATCATATTTGATAGTTGGAGCAAAATACTTGAACAATTTATAAGTTTGAGTGAATGCTCATATATGACTTGAAATGGGTCTTGAATGTTGTGATTAAATTAGTAAGTTTGTTCATGTAAATAAATGAATGAAATCGTGTTATGTACTAGATCATATGAAGAACTTGATTTTATTAAGAGTTTGGATGGATGCTAAATAGTATGATGAAACGGGTCTCACTTATAAAGGAGAACCCTTAGTTCTTGCAAAAATGAATGAATAGACTAGTCATGATAATCGCTTAAACTAGTTAAAGTGTTGGAAATATAATAAATTTGGTTAGAACTTTGGTTAAAACGGTGTCCAAGAGATAACGCCTACCGGATAATTGAGAAATGCCTAAACTAGTTGATAAACTTGAATGTGCATTTTATATACTAATAGGCATTTGACTTTTTAAAAGTCAAACCGACCATTAATAAGATCGAATGATAATTTTGATAGAAAATACGTAAGATGGAATCGTCATGATCGACAATGACTAAACTAACCATCTTACGAAATATGATGATAGTTTGACGCTTAACAAGCTAGGTGGAAGCTTGTGGATGAAGCGGGTCACGGAGCAAGTACGGAAAGAAAAGCGTGGCATGGATGCAAGGTAAGTGAATCTTACACTTCTTTTGTAGAATACCTATATATTCTATAAGTTATAAATACGATATAGATATTATTCGAAATATGGTTTCCGACGCGTAATGATACGGGTCGGAACAAACATAAATAATAAAGACCATGGTTTATGGTAAAAAGGGCGAAACGGTAAATTAGTCATGTAATGACTAAGAATTTATGAGTTTTCATTAAGATTACCTTATAGTGTAATCTAATAATTAGAAAAAAAGGGTAAAAATGGAAATTGGTCAAATGTCGAGTAATGTAAATCGAAGTTAAGAGTAAACCCATGGCGTAAGCCGAAATGGGTTGAGCGTGTAAGAAAAGAATTTGTGAGAAAAAGGATTTGGTGGTAAAATCCAAAATGGGTCGGATGTATGAATTAGAAATCAAAAACCATGTTTTTAATTTATGTAACGTTTGGCCATATAGGCCAAACGGGTCAAATGGTGGTGATAACACCATTTGACAATAACGACTAATGTGATTGTCAAGTTTTATGTTAACAGGAGCGATTAGAAATTTGGATAATTGCGTCGCCATAGAATATGGGATAATTGAAGCGAGGTATAAATTGGGTCCATTTGTTGACCCGGGCCATGTACGCATATATAGACTTATAGTTAAAAATGCAATATTGGTCAAATATTTAGTGGAAGTCCTTCATTGTGAAATGAAGGATTAAAATTGACCAAAAGGACCCTTGATGGGTAAACCGGGCAAACGACCCTTAGAGGTTGTTTAGGAGCTTATATTATGACTTTGTAACCCTTAGATGAGTATAAAAGTTCTAGGCAAAAACATTTGTGGGTCGAATGCCTAGAATAGTCATTTGCGAAAAAGGACTAGCCGAAGGGTAAAATTGGGATTTTTGGTTCCTTATGTTAAATCCACCACAAAAATAGTTGTGGTGGAAGATAAGTAGTTAATTAGCATGGAAAGACGAGGTGCGAAAAGATAATAGCGAGTTTAATGCTCAGATACTTAAAAGTCCCCTAAATGGGTCAAAATAAATTAAGATGTTTAATGTGGATTAAGTGATTAGAAAGATACAGATAATTTGGTGAATGTAAATACGTACGCGAACCCTGTAATGGGAGTGAAAATGCTAATGCTTGATAAGCCCAGGATGGGTAGGAAATGTTAGAGACGACCTTTGACAACATTCATGCAATGTAACTTAAACTAAACGGGTCAAACAATAGAAAAAAGGATTTATAGACTATTTGCTTATGAACTGGGTTCTGACACGAACAATGATGGTAAACGGGTCCGTATTTTAATTACGGACGTGTAGGAAAAAGAATCACACAAAACAGAGGTCTAGATCAAAAGTTATGCTAATTTGAAGTTGGAAATTTTCTTAGAAACATAGCTGGGAAAATATGCAGCAACCAAGAAAAAAATTCTGTCGAAATGGGTCCATCGCGCCCCGCGACGGAGAAGCACCAAGCAGTCGGGCCCCACCAAAGGTTGTGGCGGCCCGCGAGGAACTAAGTTGAGTCTATCGCGGCCCGTGACAGACCTACAGAGCTGGCGAAAATTGATTTTTAATTGTTGTTGATGTTTAGAACATGTTTAAACTATTATTTAAGCATCAAAACTAATTTTAAGTTGGTTTTGATCACATGTAAATATCATGGGTTCCCGGATGGAGATCAAGCGACAGAAAGGACCGAACACACGTCATTGAAGCTTCCGCTAAGAGATCATTATGTTTTGTTTTACAATTATCTATGTAACCAATTGTTATTTTAAATTTGATTACTCTAATTTTGTATGAACGTTAACTTGTCAAAGTTTTTGAAAGGTCACATTTTTTTTACATAAAATGAGTATATAATATTATAATTGTATTATAAAGAGAGGGGTCTTACAAGTTGGTAATCAGAGCTCAAGGTTAAAAGAATAAAGTGTTTGGTTCGAGGCTTGATCGCAAAATCCAGTAAGTATATTTTATTAATGGTTTAGCATGTTAAGGTGTTGTAAACAACACACAGGGTTATCGTGTAATACACGTTACCCCAATGGAATTAATAAAGGATCAATATAGATAACGAAATTATGTGTGTTGACACGTATAGTAGAAAGCCTTGTATTATAGTACAGGCATTTATTGATATTGATGTTACTAATCCTTGTAAACGTTTTAGTTGAAGGATACTCGCATCTGAAGATGGAGAGAGTGTAACAAGTGACGGATATGATAGAGGAATGGTTCGAAGTATGACAAGTAAAGCATGCTCATCAAGGACCAAATCGCGTAACAATCGCAAATAAGAGAAATGGCAAAGAAAGTCCGTCGGGGTAAGCATTACCAGGTGCACGTTTTACATTTAACCGCACAAATAGTAATATGCAACAAATACGTAGAGAATAACGGTTGCATATGTAGGATAAAACTTGGAAAACCTGAATAGGATATCTATTCAGGATGATGTTTCTAGGTGAAAATAAATAGAAACATGCGTTATTCACGATTGTGAATAACAAGACAATAATAGAAATAGTTTATGTGAAAACCTAGACGGGAATAAATATCCAAGTGAATAATTCTCAATATAATACTATTGAGAAAAAGTAGCGATCACATTAACGAATGTGGTGATATAATAACTAGGTAAAAAGGAAAACATTTTATATGTTCAAAGAATAAAACGGGTAAAACTAATAATTGTTTAATAACAATTAAATAAAGTTTTACCAACTGAGACCAAAGATATGGAAATAAACAAAGACGTTACTTACATAGGGTGTAATGTGAAAATTATAAAAAGGTCATGTGTGTCATGTGTTGATCGCTTACTCTGGCCAAGTAAGTAGTGAACACATGATGTCATTAACGTCTTATGATGGACACATTTACATCCGATGTAGTAAGGACAGGGTGAATGGGACGAATAAAAAAGATACCCAAATGAATCAAATAAGTTAGATATTTGATAGTAAACGTAAACGCAAGTAGGATGACGGAAGTGTATTACGTTAGAATAACGAGCCCGAGAGAAGGGATAAAGATTAAAGTAAATGAAAATACAAAAAACTAATGAGAATGCTAAGGCATAGAGATAAAAGTTTGACTGTCGCAAGTGATGAAATTCACATGGACAGGTCAAACGAATTAAATAAAGAATAAAGAACTTGATTGAATAAAAGCGATGGATTTCGCTAAGACGACCAAATAAGTTAAAACGAAGTCTTAATACATACCGAGATGGTTGCTTTGATAGTGACTTCGGTAAAATACCCGATAGATGGGTAGGATTTTGAAAGTATGAGTAAACCAAGAGACAGGAACGCGAAATAGAAAGTCAAAAGACTCAAATTATGAGTCATGACTAAAAGACAATGAGAATTTGCAAACATAAATTTTGATAATTATGTTCAACTATTTTAAAGTTAAACGGGTCGAATAAAGAATGAAGTTTGACGTTCATAAGTGATGAAACCTCACACGAATAAGTCAAACGAGATAAATAAAGTATAAGAACTTGGTAGTACAAATAAGCGCAAACCGAATAATGGAAGCGCGAAATATTAATGAACCTATGAGATGGGTCGTAAAGGAATGTAGATAGGAAAAACGCAAACTAGTGAAACATGAATGTTAAAAAATTAAGATAAAGAACCCGGGTAACGGGTCGTAAAGAAGAATAGGTAAGAACCGGGTAACGGTAAGTGTAGGACAAACCGACGTGTAAATGACGTTAGAAGTCATAAAGTCGGAAAGATAATTCGAAAGAAAACAAATTTAGCCTTAGACTACGGTCAAGGTCAAATGAAATTCAAAAGCAAAAGTAAATAATTCTAAACATAAAAAGGGGTGCCTTGATGCCATATATATATATATATATATATATATATATATAGGGAGAAGATCATGCGAGAACCACTTCTTATTGTGAGAACCGCGAGAACCAATGTGAACACAACCAAAAATGCCTAAAAATAACTAAAAATCACACAAAATTTTTTTTTATATTTTTTATATAAAAATCGCTACTTTTCGAAGCCAAAAAAAAAATTAAAAAAAAATTTAGATTTTTATTTTTTATTTTTTTAGGTTTTTTGGGGGTTTAGTTTTTTGCATTTTAGCTTGGGGGGGGGGTGGGGGGTTTAGGTTTTGGGGGGGGGGGGGGAGGGTTGAGGTTTTTTTTAGGTTTTTTGGGGGTTTTAGTATTTAGCATTTAGCTTGGGGGGGGGGGGGGTTAGGTTTTGGGGGGGGGGGGGTGGGGGTTAGGTTTTTTTAGGTTTTTTTAGCTATTTTAGGTTGTGTTCACATTGGTTCTCGCGGTTCTCGCAATAAATGGAGTTCTCGCATGAGACCCTCCCTATATATATATATATATATAGGGAGAAGATCATGCGAGAACCACCTCTTATTGTGAGAACCGCGAGAACCAATGTGAACACAACAAAAAATGCCTAAAAATAGCTAAAAATCACACAAATTTTTTTTAATATTTATATATAGGGAGAAGATCATGCGAGAACCACCTCTTATTGTGAGAACCGCGAGAACCAATGTGAACACAACAAAAAATGCCTAAAAATAGCTAAAAATCACACAATTTTTTTTTAATATTTTTTATACAAAAATAACTACTTTTCGAAGCAAAAAAAAAAAAAAAAATTTGCCACTAAAAGTAGCGATTTGAGCATAAAAATATTAAAAAAAATTAGATTTTTTAAGGTTTTTTGGGGGTTTAGTTTTTAGCATTTTAGCTTGGGGGGTGGGGTGGTTTAGGTTTTTGGGGGGTGGGGGTGTGGGGTTTAGGTTTTGGGGGGGGGGGGGGTTAGGTTTTTTTAGCTATTTTAGGTTGTGTTCACATTGGTTCTCGCGGTTCTCGCAATAAATGGAGTTCTCGCATGAGCCCCTCCCTATGTATATATATATACAATTGAATAAAGACTCGAATAAAAGATGATCTACGGGATCATCATAACCTACGGGATTATAATTAATGTTAAATCTACGGGACCAAAAGACCCTCGGGTCACAAATAGAAAGAAACAAACTGATGGGTTTTACCTTAGAAGGTGAAAATCTAAGGAAAAAGCCTGCGAGGCTATGTGAAAGAACCTACGGGTCAATAATGTAAAATGAGGAAACTAGTTGTAACTCCCCGCGTAAAATAATAATGGGAGGTAAAGTTAGTATAAAAGCGACGGGTTTCTCTAAGTTAATTGAAAGGGTTAAAGCGAAGAGATTGTGAATCTGGTTGACAAAAGTGAAGAATTTCACTAATACATTTAAACGGGAAAAATAGACAAAAGAATCCACAATTATTTAAATTGTGTTATGTCACAAAAAGGGCAAAGTCATTACCGAAATGACGACGGAAGGGGATAAATCCTTGGACGTAAATTTCCTAATGTGAGAAATTGACACGAGTTGAAGAGAAAACGTTAAACTAAAATTCAGTTTTGGTGAGAAATAACGTTTTAACAAATATAAATATTATGAGAGGAATTGGAAAACGAAAAACACTAAAAGAATGGGTGTGAAACGATATATTCGAAAAGAAGATTTTCGATAAAGAAAAGTTTATATAAACTTAAAATGACGTGATGTGATCACGGTCAAGAAAACTAATATGGAATATAACCACGTTATGTCGTGAACTATGAAATGGGAAAATAAAAGTTTGTAAGCCCTGAGATGGCAAAGTGGGTATATACCTGAGCAATGGGGTGTAAGGTAACCAGTGACTAATGAGTCTAAACGTCGAGATAAGTAATCAATAAAGATAATGGACATAAGATGAAAGTAACGGCTCACGAGGCCTTACACATGAAAGACAGACGTGTCAATATAAATAAAAAACTTTTGACCGAAAGAAATGGGTGCGTTGAAAACGAAACCTGGTTCGTATGATTAAACTAATGAAATACGTAAATAAGGTTTCGGGAACGAAACCTCCTTAAGGGGGGTAGACTTGTAACACCCAAAAAACGGGTTTGGTAATCAAACCACGTTAATATTAAAGATGGGTAAAATACCGTTAGTGGTAAAAAATATTAACCCGGTAAATATTAGGATTTAAATAAATAAACTTGATGTTAATTAAAAAGGAGGATAAATACTTTGAGAAAACAAAGTATATAGAAGGCCCGAGTTAACGGGACTTAAAATAAAACGGGTTATGCCTTCCCGAACCCACTAAATGACTAGGAATATTAACCTAGTTAGTTATGTGTTGTTAGAATAATAAAGGAAACTTGAAATGGTTAAACCTTTTATAAAAAAAACAAAACTTGAGGGGTCAAAATTGTTAAAAAGGAAACAAAGTTTTATTTAATAAAATAAAAAACACAACACCCATATAGTGTGTGTGTGTGTGTGTCGACCTCCAGGCGAGCAAACAAGGGGAAAACCCTAGTTCTTCCTTAAATCACCAAATTGGAAGGGAAATTGGAGCTTAAATTCATGAATAAACGCGTATAAACGATCACCAAGACATGAGGATCATGAGGTATGTTTAATTTTAATGTTTGGTGATATTTTGAATTTATGGTGAACACCCAAAATCGAAGATTCTTTGATGAATGTTGTATATATGAGTGATATTGGGTTGAATCTATGTCTAGGAACAAACCCTAGATGCAAACTTGTAGAATTGCACCATAGACTAGTGGTTAGTCAATTAATCAAGTATGAGCTAAGTGGGTTTTTGACTAAATAGTAAAAATGATGATATGCATATGCTTAGAATCATTATATTTGATAGTTGGAGCAAAATACTTGAACAATTTATAAGTTTGAGTGAATGCTCATATATGACTTGAAATGGGTCTTGAATGTTGTGATGAAATTAGTAAGTTTGTTCATGTAAATAAATGAATGAAATCGTGTTATGTACTAGATCATATGAAGAACTTGATTTCATTAAGAGTTTGGATGGATGCTAAATAGTATGATGAAACGGGTCTCACTTATAAAGGAGAACCCTTAGTTCTTGCAAAAATGAATGAATAGACTAGTCATGATAATCACTTAAACTAGTTAAAGTGTTGGAAATATAATAAATTTGGTTAGAACTTTGGTTAAAACGGTGTCCAAGAGATAACGCCTACCGGATAATTGAGAAATGCCTAAACTAGTTGATAAACTTGAATGTGCATTTTATATACTAATAGGCATTTGACTTTTTAAAAGTCAAACCGACCATTAATAAGATTAAATGATAATTTTGATAGAAAATACATAAGATGGAATCGTCATGATCGACAATGACTAAACTAACCATCTTACGAAATATGATAATAGTTTGACGCTTAACAAGCTAGGTGGAAGCTTGTGGATGAAGCGGGTCACGGAGCAAGTACGGAAAGAAAAGCGTGGCATGGATGCAAGGTAAGTGAATCTTACACTTCTTTTGTAGAATACCTATATATTCTATAAGTTATAAATACGATATAGATATTATTCGAAATATGGTTTCCGACGCGTAATGATACGGGTCGGAACAAACATAAATAATAAAGACCATGGTTTATGGTAAAAAGGGCGAAACGGTAAATTAGTCATGTAATGACTAAGAATTTATGAGTTTTCATTAAGATTACCTTATAGTGTAATCTAATAATTAGAAAAAAAGGGTAAAAATGGAAATTGGTCAAATGTCGAGTAATGTAAATCGAAGTTAAGAGTAAACCCATGGCGTAAGCCGAAATGGGTTGAGCGTGTAAGAAAAGAATTTGTGAGAAAAAGGATTTGGTGGTAAAATCCAAAATGGGTCGGATGTATGAATTAGAAATCAAAAACCATGTTTTTAATTTATGTAACGTTTGGCCATATAGGCCAAACGGGTCAAATGGTGGTGATAACACCATTTGACAATAACGACTAATGTGATTGTCAAGTTTTATGTTAACAGGAGCGATTAGAAATTTGGATAATTGCGTCGCCATAGAATATGGGATAATTGAAGCGAGGTATAAATTGGGTCCATTTGTTGACCCGGGCCATGTACGCATATATAGACTTATAGTTAAAAATGCAATATTGGTCAAATATTTAGTGGAAGTCCTTCATTGTGAAATGAAGGATTAAAATTGACCAAAAGGACCCTTGATGGGTAAACCGGGCAAACGACCCTTAGAGGTTGTTTAGGAGCTTATATTATGACTTTGTAACCCTTAGATGAGTATAAAAGTTCTAGGCAAAAACATTTGTGGGTCGAATGCCTAGAATAGTCATTTGCGAAAAAGGACTAGCCGAAGGGTAAAATTTGGATTTTTGGTTCCTTATGTTAAATCCACCACAAAAATAGTTGTGGTGGAAGATAAGTAGTTAATTAGCATGGAAAGACGAGGTGCGAAAAGATAATAGCGAGTTTAATGCTCAGATACTTAAAAGTCCCCTAAATGGGTCAAAATAAATTAAGATGTTTAATGTGGATTAAGTGATTAGAAAGATACAGATAATTTGGTGAATGTAAATACGTACGCGAACCCCGTAATGGGAGTGAAAATGCTAATGCTTGATAAGCCCATGATGGGTAGGAAATGTTAGAGACGACCTTTGACAACATTCATGCAATGTAACTTAAACTAAACGGGTTAAACAATAGAAAAAAAGGATTTATAGACTATTTGCTTATGAACTGGGTTCTGATACGAACAATGATTGTAAACGGGTCCGTATTTTAATTACGGACGTGTAGGAAAAAGAATCACACAAAACAGAGGTCTAGATCAAAAGTTATGCTAATTTGAAGTTGGAAATTTTCTTAGAAACATAGCTGGGCAAATATGCAGCAACCAAGAAAAACATTCTGTCGAAATGGGTCCATCTCGCCCCGCGACGGAGAAGCACCAAGCAGTCGTGCCCCACCCTAGGTTGTGGCGGCCCGCGAGGAACTAAGTTGAGTCTATCGCGGCCCGCGACAGACCTACAGAGCTGGCGAAAATTGATTTTTAATTGTTGTTGATGTTTAGAACATGTTTAAACTATTATTTAAGCATCAAAACTAATTTTAAGTTGGTTTTGATCACATGTAAATATCATGGGTTCCCGGATGGAGATCAAGCAACAGAAAGGACCGAACACACGTCATTGAAGCTTCCGCTAAGAGATCATTATGTTTTGTTTTAAAATGATCTATGTAACCAATTGTTATTTTAAATTTGAATACTCTAATTTTGTATGAACGTTAACTTGTCAAAGTTTTTGAAAGGTCGCATTTTTTTTACATAAAATGCGTATTTAATATTATAATTGTATTATAAAGAGAGGGGTCTTACAAGTTGGTAATCAAAGCTCAAGGTTAAAAGAATAAAGTGTTCGGTTCGAGGCTTGATCGCAAAATCCGGTAAGTATATTTTATTAATGGTTTAGCATGTTAAGGTGTTGTAAACAACACACAGGGTTATCGTGTAATACACGTTACCCCAATGGAATTAATAAAGGATCAATATAGATAATGAAATTATGTGTGTTGACATGTATAGTAGAAAGCCTTGTATTATAGTACAGACATTTATTGATATTGATGTTACTAATCTTTGTAAACGTTTTAGTTGAAGGATACTCGCATCTGAAGATGGAGAGAGTGTAACAAGTGACGGAATTTGCCCGAAATCATGTAAATTGCCAAAAGATGGGGAGTATTTCGAAGGGGGATGAGATGCCCTTGCAACCGATTTTGGTGGTTGAGATATTTGATGTGTGGAGCATAGACTCTATGGGTCCCTTCCCGAGTTCGAATGGGCTTTTGTATATTTTAGCGGCGGTGGATTACGTCTCGAAATGAATTGAAGTCATTCCTACAAGAACCAACGATCATTCGGTTGTGTGTAAGTTCGTTCAATCAAACATCTTTGCGCATTTTGGCATTCCAAGGGTCATAATTAGCGATGGTGGGTCACATTTAAAAAATTTTAACTTCGGAAAATTATTGAAGCAGTACAATGTGAACCACCGAATCGCTACTCCGTATCATTCTCAAACAAGTGGACAAGTTGACGTGTCCAACCGTCAAATCAAAGAAATTCTCATGAAGACGGTGCGAACGGATAGAAAAGATTGGTCAAGTAAGTTAGATGATGCGTTGTGGGCATATAGGATGGCCTATAAAACTCCTATTGGTACAACTCCTTACCGGTTAGTGTATGGGAAAGGATGTCATTTACCGATGGAGTTAGCTCATCGGGCACATTGGGTAATTAAAACGGTGAACGCGGATCACGATGAAACGGGTAAGATTCGAAAGTTACAGTTGAGCGAGATAGAAGAGACCCGAGATGAAGCTTATGGGTGTGCATCGGCGTACAAGGATTAGCTCAAAAGGTTCATGATGCGAAGATTAGGAAGCGAACCTTTGAAGTGAGCCAGAAAGTGTGGTTGTATAACTCGAGATTGAAGCTATTCGCGGGCAAGCTAAAAAGTAAATGGATGGGTCCATATATAATTGCGCGAGTGGGTCGATTTGGTGATGTTGATATTGAAGATATTCATACTAATATGAAGCAAACTGTGAATGGACATCGGCTCAAGCCGTATTTGGAAGGCAATGACATCAACAATCTCGAGCTCGACAAGGTGGGCTACATCCTAAGCCCGGTGAATGAGGAACAAGCATGAGAGGCCCAGGTTTGGTAGTGTAAATATGTAGTTTAGTTTAGTTCTTTGTTTTGTGTAGAATAATTGCCATATCTGTTTAAACTTGTGTTCAAGACAAGTGTGGGGACGTTCATACGAATTTCTCTAACATAGTGTTGAGGACAACACGGTTTTTTCATAGGGGGTAGGGTAATTTCCATGCTTTTCGAAAAATACAAAAACCATAAAAATTATAAAACCTAAAAAAATGTACAACACAAGTTTTTTTTGTCGAAGTGCAGATCCCCAGGTCCTACCGTAATTTACGTTAGGTACCGTAATTTACGGTAGGCTTGGGGGAAATAAAGTCTTACGCTGGAAACCTACTAGTTTACGGTGAGAATTTTTTGCCAGAAGCTACCGTAAGCTACGGTAGCTACCGTAACTTACGGTAGCCACTGGCAGGTTGAGAGTCGCAGCAGGTCACAGTTTTATATAAAAAAAAAATAATAATGACAACAACTCATGAAAATAACTCCCTAACCACACAACTTTTGCCATCAATCCCCATCCACACAAATTCTCTAACATATCTTTCACCTTTCTTCTTCACCCTAAGAACCCTAACCCCCAAAACCTTCAAATCTTCATAACTTTCTTATTTCTTCACCAAATCTAGTGATTCTTGGGTCTAACCTGACTAGAATTTCACAAGCTATCTGATTTTGGGTAGATATTTGGAAGAAAACATCATTTTCTTGGCCGATTTTTAAGCCCTAGGGTCCGAAAATTTTTGCGGTTTTTGAAGGTTTATTGTTTCTTGGAGTTTCTTTGTGTCTTTACATCTACAAACTCAAGGTATGTGATGTTTTTACTCTTTTTGATGATGCATTGTGAAATTGAAGGTTGATATTTCTACTTGTTATAACACACACTTGCTTGTTTATATGTGATGATATGAAATTGTTAGTTTGGAAGTTGCTATGGTTGTAAATGTTAGGTTGATGTTAAACATTCTGAATTTTTGGGAAATCTTTGCATTGTAGGGACATCATGCCTAAATTTTGTTAAAAATATAATATGAAACCTTGTGTTTATGTGCATCTACAACCATAGTAACAAGCAAGTGTGGGGATGTGTGGATGAAGAAAAAACTGATTTTGTTCGTTTGTGTTGTGTGTTGTGATTGCGACTTGCAGGAGAATGGGTCGAAAAGGAAAAGAACATGCTGGATTATCTAGCCATCTAGAGGAGATCCGCAGTGGAAGCGGAGGTTAGTTCTCGGGGAAGATAGTGATGAGGAAGAAGAGCAACAACTGGATCTGGCGGATAAGCCTGTATGGGAGGCGGGTCCATTGGATGATCAGCCATTAGAGTGGCAAGCAACTTTGTTTCATGACCGCATGAACCGGTTGAAAGATAAAACGGCGGCATTTATTTGTGAGAAAGAAGTGAAGGAAGTGGAGTTTGGTCCCTTTAATGTTTTTTAGCGATTTCGAGCATAGGGTTGGGAAGCGGCGTTGAATTGCTATGATCGGGATAATAAGAATTTGTTTAAGGATGAGATCCAAGAGTGGATGGCCACTCTCACACGTCCCCCATATAGCAAACCACAACAAATGAAACTCATTGGCACGGTGAACGGGATAGAGGTTGAGATGTCTTTTGATAGTTTGAGAAGGTTGGCGAAGTTTAACAGTCGGCCCACAAGAGACTATATGATCCCAAGTCTCGATGATTTGTTTCATAAACCGGAAGCTCACCCACGATGGAATGATATGTTGGAAGCTTTATTTTTACCGGGTACTTACCATGGCACATTGTCACACCCCAACCGATGGCGGAAACATCGGGATGAGACGAACAAATTGCTCAAAACATCATAACACTATGTGACAATATTTAATTGAATTCAAATTTCATTTCAAGAACTAAATTGTCATACAACATTTAAAATGGAAATAACAACATGGTTCGAATTCAAATCAACAAAAGATAAATAGATTAAAGGTGTGTATCTAGTCCACCCTAAACTCGTTTCATCATTCATCCGTACTTCATAAATCAACCTGCAACATGTATTAAAATAGAGTTTCAATGCAAAGGCAATGAGCGAGTATACAAGTTTGTTTACATAGCATAATAGAAAAAAACTCAATCCAACATGATTCATAATATGTGATTACTAGTATGCAATTTTTGGCGTACAATATGATCAAACCCTAGAACACAACGCATAAAATAGCCTAATCCCAATCGTTCAGCTGGGTGGTAACTTAACAATACCCAATAGAGCAGCAGGCGGGGCGTTAATCCTATAGCGCTATAATTGTTAAGGTGGGCGAGCAAGTCAATGAGCATATAACGTTCCAAATCGTTCATAGAGCATACAAGAATAGCAAGTAAGTCACATTAGTTTCATGCTTCGTTCAAAGGATGAGTATGTTTAGTTCAAAAGTTGTTTGCATGGTTATACATGTTGCATCCCAAAGAGTAAAGGGGAAAAAGGGATCGAGTATACTCACGGTGGTTGCAAGCTTTCCTACTTGAAATTCCCGAGAGCGAGTTGTTGGAGTAGATTAAGTTGGAGCACCTAGTCCTTCTACACGAGGAAACGTAGGTGTGTGAGTTTGGCGTTCAACGGAAGATTATAATTTGGAGTTTAACATAACATAAAGTATGATATCAAAATAATCATCTTTAACTTATACCCTTATATGACACTACGTAACCACTAGGGATATATTGTATTTCATGGGTAATATGCCCATTAGAATCATACTTGGAGTGTTAAGTCTTAGATGGTATTCTACTACTTTAACATATAAACACAAGTTTAATATTAAAGGTTCGAATGAGTGTATATATATATTTAGGTTAAGTATTACATATTATTAAGTTCAATAATTCAAGTAGGAGGTAGAAGATTAAGATCTTCATTTAGGCATCTCGAGTTATTCATGGATGTCATGTATGGGGTAGGAAGAATAAGCTTCCGTTTAGGAACCCCTTGAATGTTCACCACTTCTCTTGATGTAAAAACAACCAAGGAGGGTCACGAACTAGGATTAGTATAATATAAACAATCTAACTAAGAGAAATCATCAAATCATGTGAGGATTGTATGTTTGGAACAACCCAAGTTGTTCCATAATCACTCTACATCAAGAACTAGCTTGAACATGACTTGTGGGTCAAAACACCCTAAACAAACAGAAAACTATGAGGTTTAATCCTCTGATTTCAAGTGTCTCAACCATGTTTTTAAGCTTAACCAACCATAAGAGAGGTTGTAAGCATTAGGACATTGGTGTGAGATGTGTTAGACACAAGTTGGATGAAGTTTAAACAAGTTTGAAAGAGTATGTAATAAAACAGAAAGTTCTTGGACCATTTCAGGGCAATTCCAGGTCTGATTTCTCCAAGGAGAAGTCAAGGAATCAAACCCCATGATTATCCAAGCAAGTAGGAAGAAGAATCAAGTGATTTCGTTAAGAAATGAGCAAGTTATGCTTACTTTAGTGCAAGAGTATGAATCTGCCCGAAAATGCAGATTCTTGCTGGAACTTGAGAGTGTTTAGGAGAGATTTGAGAGTGTTGAAAGTGTCCAAGTGCTTGGAGGACCTTGGGTACTTATAGGGGAGTGATTAGGGTTGTTTTGGGGGGATAATTAAGGCTAAAACTCGGTTTAAACAAAGAAATCCCGCTCAAAAATGAATCTGGTCGCGACTGCACATGTTTTCTACAGACCTGAGGGCCATGCGGGCCGCGTAAGGTATCAGGGTAAGTCCACGCGGGCCGCCCGGGCTTGCTTATTCGAAATAAAGTTTCAAAAGTTACAATTTAGCCCCCAGACTTGTTTATTTTCATGATTTTAGGTCTTTTAAGGACTATAAATGCCACAAAAACATAGTTTAAGATAATTCCAAGTATGAGGAGTATAAACCAAGTATAGTCAAGCGTATAAGTATCAAATCAAGTGTCGTTCTCATTCAAAACACGTTTTATGCATAAGTTTAGATTAATTACAAGTTTGGCACATAGTTTCCAAGAATAATGATTAAACGTCAATTGATTCACCAATTCGAACATACGAGCATATATAAAGTGTGTATAACATATTTGTAACAAAATACGAGTTTCATTAATGATCCAAGTCTCGGTTTTTTTTTACAACGATTACAAAGAAAGAACGATTACGAGAATACAAGGTTTCCAAAAATAGAAATACGAACAAAACTTTCTATAAATGGAAAGTACAAAAGAGCCGGGCCTTACACACATTCTATAGGAAAATTTTGAAGATTGAAGCCAAGTTGTTGCTTATGATTTGTGTTTGTAACGTGATCTCGAGGAGGGGGATAAGGCGGAAGTTAGATTTCCCGAGGTGCTCGTTCTTTATTCACTGCTTCATGGGTCACCCCGTTTTCCATTCCGATTCTTGGTGATTAATAATGTGTGGATATGTCGGAACAAGGTTGGAAGGAATATTATTCCTTATTGTCGATTAATCACGGCATTGCTTAAGTGGTACAAAGCTATTGGGCCGGAGGATAAGGGTGCTTTGAAAAGACATAAGCCATTTGATATTCGAAGGATGGGAACGGGGTGGTCGTATGATGAATCGGAGAGATATCATAAGTTGAAATCTGAAGGTCAATGCTGGCGTGCATTGAAGGTGGATGCAAGAGCATTGCAACCAGGGGAGGCGGATGAGCCCGAGAGTGATGAGGAGCCCCAAAGTGGGGATGAGGATTATGCCGATGAGCCGAATCCCGAACATATGGATGTGTACCAAGGGGGTCCAAGTAGGAGTCATGTGTATAGTGGGGGATTCTTTGATTACGCGGAGCGTTCTGATGAGCATAATTGGGCTTATCAAGGTACTATGCAAGAAGTTATCGAAAATCAGCGTCCGCCATGGTCTATATTAAATGAATAGAGCTACACTACTAGGTCTTTTGGAGAAGAAATAGCGGCGTAGCCCCACGGTGGGCGCCAACTTGTTGATACAACAAATACAAGACCAACGGTGGTAGCTGGACTGGCTAGGCAGAATGGTTGAAGGGTTCAACCTTGCCTAAGGCAGGTCGTGGGGTCCCCCCACGTTTGCGAGACGTGGAAGGAGGTTTACTAGTTTATTGTTGTTCTTTGCTATGGATCCTCCTCTGAATTGTACTCAGATTCGGAAGTAGAAGCAAAGGGAATGTGTGTGTTGGATGTGAAAGGGAATGACTTGTGCAAGACAAGCATTCGATGTGAATGACCAGAGATGGGAGAATCAGAGCTGGTCAGGATGTCCTCTCTGAAGTAAATGAAGTGTCATTTTATAAGAGAAGGTATCTCCCGAAGTGGAATGGATTAGACTAGCAACCTCGCTTGCAGAGGAGGGTTTCCCCTTTCGGGGGTTGAAGGCTTTTGACCCCCGGATAATAGTGTGCATTGGCAGACCTGCTTTGCTTTTGCGGCTGTGGGTTGGTGAAGCGATCTTTAGATGTGACCAGCTACTGTTTCTGCATTGCTTTTCCCAACTCCCAGCTTTTCAACCGTTGAACCGTTTAACCTTTTGAGCGCTTACATATTTAATCATTTTATTTAGTCTTGAGCTACCCCCGTCATCAGCCCCCCAAGTCAGAGGCTATTGGGTGATAGGCTTAAAGACTTCTGACTTTTATGTACGTATTTTATTGCTTGAAGGTTTCGAGGGTTCGTTGCTTGAAGGCTTGAAAGGTTGAAGGCAGTTAATGTTTTTGAATTTGAATTTCAAATAACTGACAATTGATTTGATTGATGTATGGCAGTTGATAGGGTGGCGGTTTTCGCAGAAGTTACTGTTTTGCCATTATTACCCCTATTGTAGACTTATATTTATTTTATATTTCCAAACTTATCCATTTGTTTCACAATTTATTCCAAGTTCCTGCCATTTTCTCTCCTTCTTCTAAGGTTAGTTCCGGTTATCTTTTCATCTTGCATTTTCCATTTTCCGTTTTCAAAAAATGGGTGCTCGTAAGGACTTAGCAAAATCTTTTTCCCGTTTAACACAAGAGGAGATAGATTTATTTTGTATGGAATATGGTATTGATAGGAAGTTTGATCCCACTGCCCCTGCTTGTGATGTTCCCGTTGATAAACCACCTTCTGGTTCGATTGCCCTTTATTGTAGTCATTTTGAGTTCTCAAATCTTCGATATCCCTTTTCGTTTTTTGTTTTGAACTTGTTGGAGTATTATCGGGTTTCTTTTGGGCAAGTCCATCCAAAGGGGATGGCTAGGGTTTTGCATTTTGAGGTTTTATGTCGTGCTCTTGGCTATGATCCTTCCCTTTTACTCTTTCGCCGGTTTTTTCGTTTGGCTAAGAATGGCAATTGGTTTACTTTTGAAACAACCAAAGTTGATACCTGCCTTATTTCATCGATGGTTACTACGCTTGGGGCTTGGAAAGACCGCTTTTTCTGGGTTTCCGATACTATTCTCCCATTTAAAATGGTGTGGAGGAATCCGGATGCTGTTCTCAATGATCCGGAACCTTCCGAGTCTGAATTGAATACTGTTTTTCTCAATGCCGTCCGGGGGTGCCCTTCGAGGGTTCGTCCCTTTCCTGAACACTTACTTGTTCTATTAGGGGTTAGTAAAATTTGGGGGAATGTTGATCGGGATCCGGTTCTTATGAGGAGTGGCATGGGTATGCATTTTCCTTTTTTGTCCTTTTTATGTTTTTCTTAATCTATGACTTATGTGTTGTTGTTTTTTGCAGTCATGTCTGCTTTGGATTTTATTAAGAGCGACGACACTTCTGATGTTGTTTTTGAGGATGCTCCGTCTGTCCCTGGTGAGAATGTTGTGGTTAGGACTGCTGATCAAAGGTTTGAGGGTTCAGGCTATGTTAGCGCTGCTACTGCCAAGGGTTTTTCTAAGTCTAATGCTCCTAAATCTTCAACCCGTCGATCTTCTCGTCGGTTGTTGAAAGCTGGTCCTCAATCCACTTCTACTGAACCAGTGGACTTGAGTGACGATATTGAAGTTTCGGAAGATCAAGATGTTGAAGCAGGTGCTGAGAAGGCTAAGGAACTGGTTGTTCATGGCAAAAAGGTTTCAAGCAAGAAGGTTGTTGCCACTCCTGTTCAGGAGTCTTCGAGCAGGGACGTTGAAGGGTTGGACCCGGAAGGGATTTATGTGCCTACTTGGTCGGTGAAGAATGATGACAGTTTCAAAGATGCTACTGTTTGTGAGGATGCTCTGAGTCACATTGCTCCTCCCTCAGTGCACAAGACTATTGCTGGGATGGATGATGACCTGATGCTGTCCCGTATGATTTTGAGTACATGCAACCTAGCTGCCATGCTTCCTCAAGGCATTGCCCGTTTTCGTCAGAGAATGCGGGAATATGAAGAATTCTCCAAGAAGAAGGATAAAATGAAATCCTCCATGGCTGGGATGAAGAAGGAGATAGCTGGTTTTGCCGAGAAGGAAGCAGCATGGGAGAAGAAGGTTAGTGATCTGAAAAAGACGCATGAGATTGAGATGGGTGATTTGAAAAAGAGCTTCGAGGCTGATAGGTTGAAACTTAGGGCTGACCGGGAAGCTTTGTTTGTTCAGCAACAGGCTTTTGGTAAGGAGAAAGAAGGGTTGAAGGCTTCAGTTGCTCAGGCTACTGCCGATAACCAATGGCTCATTGAGCAGGGTTTCCATCAAGTGGTTACCTATCTGCTGCACTCCAAAGAGTTTAACTCTGCCCTCGGTGATGTTTATACTAAGCTGCTCAATTTAGGAAAACACCAAGGTCTTATTGCAGGTTATAAGCTTCATGAGTCTGGTCATCCTTTGGAGAAATCACCTCTGTTTCGGCCCGAGGCGTCTGATGTTTTTAAAGGCTCCGTTGAGCAAATGGAGAAGCTGACTTATCCTTACATTCATCAAGTTTCTGGTTGCTTTGGTAAGCCTCTTGCTGTGCTGCAGGGTTTGAAGCCGGAGGGCTTGAATGAGAAGGTCTGTGCTGAAGTCCTGGGATCTCTTTCAAGGAAGAGGTCTTATTCAGGTGATAGTGACGATACCCTTTCAGGTCAGCCGGATGTTCCTAAGGATGCAAGCTTGGAGGCTTCGGCGGTTGGTGGTGATGGAGGTGTGAAGACTAAAAAGTTGAAGAAAACAAAGAAGGCCAAGGGCGAAGGTTCTGGAGTTTCCAAATCTGTTGATGCTTGATTCGTAGCTTTCTTAGCACTGAAACAATTTATGTTTTGTAATGTTAACTTGAACAATATTAGGTTATTAGGAACCCTTAAGGTTCCTGTTGGTTGTGTTTTAAGGCCTTTGTGGCCGCTGGAACAGTAGTTTAAGCTTGCAAGTTATTAGGACTTGCTTCTAACTTATGTTTGAAAGTCTTTTTAGGGCTTTCTTTTATATGATGTTATGTTTTAACCATTTTCCTTTTATTATGGTTTTATGCTTGTGCCTTTTGGTCAAGGCAGTTCATTTGGTTTTTAACCGTCCAAGCTTTTTGGCTGTCTGTCAATAGGTTGGAGCCTTTAAGGTTTCGAGGTATTGCCCGGGTGGCTTGAAGCCTTGAAGGCTTTTTGGTTTTGCGTCCTAGCTTGGTTTGTACCTTTATGATTTTGTCCAATTGACTTTGTTCTTTTTGGATTTGCTTTGTTCTTTTTGTAACTTTGTCTTTGTCGGGTTTGTGCTGCCCTTATGTTTTTATACCTAAAAGGGTTCAGTGCTGCAGACACTTAGCCTTGGCATTTTTAACAAGAAGAGATGGCACCTATCCTTTTAATCATTTCCTTTGGTTTTTTAGCCTTTTTGTAGACTATATTTCTAAGACTTAGGGAACATTTGGTGTAGGCTGCTTATACCCGTCTATGAGACAATTTTATTTTTTCTTAACAAGTCTCATGGAGTTGTATTGATTTAGGAACTCACCCCTTATATAGGCTCATTCAACCCTTGAACCTATTGAGCGATGTGGCCTGGGAGCTCATCCCCTTACATGGCCCTTGCCATGGAGTTTTTTGCTAGGTTCTCAACCTGATTTTGGATAGAAAGACAAGTTTGATAAAAACAACTTCATTCATTAAAGCAATACTTGCTTTTTACAAAAGATATTCATAATCCTGCTTGAAATACATTTTGATACAAACCAAACTTTCCGTTTAAACATGGAACCTTTTCAGTGTTTTGCCGTTCCAATGCCTTGGAAGCCTTTTGCCTTCTGAATCAGCCAGCTTGTAGGATCCACCTTTGTGTGCTTCAAGGATGGTGTATGGGCCCTCCCATTTTGGACCAAGCTTTCCTTGATTTTCTTTCTTGCTGGCTTCGTTGTTTCTGAGGACCAGATCCCCTGGCTTGAAACGTTCGTTTTTGACTTTTTTTGTTGTAGTAAGCTTCCATTTGTTGCTTGTATTTGGCCTCTTGAATTGCGGCTTGATCTCTTGCTTCCTCTAGGAGTTGTAAATTCAACATGGTCTCTTTTTTGTTCGTTTCGGGATCCATGTTGACAATTCTTTGGGTTACAACTCCTATTTCGGCAGGGATCACAGCTTCAGATCCAAATACCAAGCTGTAAGGTGTTTTCTTATGGCTTGTTTTTTCTGTTGTTCTAATTGCCCATAGCACACTAGGCAATTCTTCAAGCCAGTTGCTTTCGTACCTTCCCAATCTTGTCTTTATGCCTTCCACTATGCTTCTATTTGTTCTCTCAACCTGCCCGTTTGATTGCGGATAAGCCACTGAGCTGAAAACCTGATCGATGTTGTATTCTTTGCACCAGACGCTGAAAGGTTTTTCAGCAAATTGCCTTCCGTTATCAGTGACAAGTACTCCTGGCAATCCATAACGGCAAATGATGTTTTCCCAGACGAAGTCGATGACTTGCTTTCCTGTGATTTTGGCAAGTGGCTTGACCTCGGGCCACTTGGTGAAATAGTCTACTGCCACCAGTAGGAATTTCACTCCCCCTTTGCTTGGGGGAAATGGACCAACAATGTCCATTCCCCACTTATGGAATGGCCAAGCTGAGGTTATTGGGACTAAATCATGCTTGGGACTTTTTGGGATTGGTGCATGGATCTGGCAGGCATCACATTTCTTCAATTCTTCGGCTGTGTCGCGATGCATTGAAGGCCAGAAATATCCGAGGTTCATGAGCTTTGCAACTACCGATCTAGCTCCAAAGTGAGCTCCGCATACACCTTCATGAATTTCCTTGATCAAATATTTACTTTGCTCGGGACCGACACATCTTAGCAAGGGAGCAAGGTAACCCTTTTTGTAAAGGGTTTCTCCTTGTAGTATGTATTGCCTTGCCTTGATTTCAACCCTTTTGGCTTCCACTTGATCATTGGGCAATTCACCATTTTTGAGGAACTTTCTTATGGGAGTCATCCAGTTTGGTTCTTCTTCGGTAACCACATCTTGAACCTCTAATTCATTAATGGATGGGGCCTTCAACACTTCTACCAGTACCTTCTTGGTGAGGTGGGCAAAAGTGAGAGATGCAAGCTTACTTAGGGCATCGGCCTTTTTGTTTTGAGATCTGGGGATCTGTTTGATATTGCATGCTTGGAAGGTACTCATCAGTTCCTTGGATTTTTCTCTATATTTTTTCATGTTGGGCTCTTTAGCTATGTAGCTGTCATTCACTTGGCTTGAGACCAGCAACGAATCCGTGAACACTTCAAGCTTTTCAACCTTCATTTCTTTGGCCAGCCTTAGGCCGACTATTAATGCTTCGTATTCAGCCTCGTTATTGGTGGTCTGAAAATCAAAACGAAGAGCATATGTGAACTCCAAACCTTTTGGGTTGATTAAGATTAATCCAGCCCCTGACCCTTCAACGCTTGAAGCCCCATCGGTAAAAAGCTTCCAGGCTTCAGGGTTGGAAGGTTCAGTGGTGGCAGTGTTTACTTCAGTGAGTGTTTGGTTTGGGACTTCCACAATGAAATCGGCCAAGACTTGAGCCTTGATAGCTTTCCTTGGGACATAGGTGATGTTATGTTCACCCAGTTCTATGGCCCATTTGGCTAATCGCCCCGAGTTTTCAGGTTTTTCAAGCCCGTGATTGAGGACTGCACTGATGGCCTCGTCCGTGATTGAGAGGTACACCGATATTAACTCCCCGGTTTTTTGTGCCGCAATGTCTGGTAGGGAAGCTAGATGTTGCTTCATCTGGTTGAAAGCTTCTTCAGCTTCTTCAGTCCATTTGAAATCCTTTTTATCTGAGCAGTTCTTGAGCGTTTTGTAGAAGGGCAGAGATCTTTCGGCTAACTTTGAGGTAAAACGCTTCAAGGCTGCAAGCTTCCCGTTCAAGCTTTCAACTTCCTTCTTGGTCTTTGGTGGCTTGGTTTCGAGGAGAGCTTTTACTTTGTTAGGGTTGGCTTTGATGCTTTGTTTTCCAACGATATGGCCCAAGAATTTTCCTTCCTCGAATCCAAATGAACACTTTTCCGGATTAAGTTTCATGTTAACCTTTCTGAGGTTCTTGAAAGTTTCTTGAATATCATCGAGCATTTGGTATTCCGTCTTGCTTTTAATAACCAAGTCATCGACATATGCCTCCATGTTCTTGCCGATTTGGCTTTCGAAGGCTTTGTCAACGAGCCGTTGATAGGTTGCTCCTGCATTTTTGAGACCGAAAGGCATCTTTTGATAGCAAAAGATCTCTTTGTCCGTGTGAAAGGCTGTCTTTTCCTCATCCTCTTTTTTCATGAGGATTTGGTGATAGCCTTTGTATGCATCTAGAAAGCATTTGAACGAGTAGCCTGTGAGGGAGTCAACTTTGAGATCGATTTCTGGTAGTGGATAGCAATCCTTAGGACAAGCTTTGTTAAGATCCTTAAAGTCTATGCACATCCTCCAAGAGTTGTCTGGTTTCTTGACCATGACCGAGTTTGCAACCCATGACTGGTACTTGACTTCCCGGAGAATACCGGCTGACACAAGCTTTTCGACCTCTTGGCAGGCTGCCAGACTTCTCTCTGGGGCCAAGCTTCTTTTCTTCTGGACCACGGGCTTGACCTCTGGTGGTATTCTCAACTCATGCTCGGCAATGTCCCGGGGGATCCCGATCATATCTTCAGGACACCAAGCGAATACATCGCTGTAGTGTGTTAGCAATTTTTCAAGGTATGAAAGGGTCTCTTGAGAAAGGTCTGGGTTGACTCTTATTCTTTGTTCAGGGTATTTAGGGTTTATGACCAACCTTTGCCTGTCTTCTTCACTGTTTGATCTTTCACCTTCAACCATGTAGGCTTCCTGGGAGGGTTGAAGGGTTGCTATGCCCCTTTCGGTGGGAAATTTGACTGTGCCATGGCCAACAGACACTGCCATGTAAAATGCACACTGTCCTGGTCTTCCGATGATCACATCATAGCTTGAGGGGATGTTGATAACCACAAAGGTGAGTGGTTGGGTTCTTTCTTTTGAACCTTCACTGAAACGAACATTAAGTGTTAGTTGCCCTAAAGGCTTGAGGGGTATGTCAGCGATACCTTTTATGGAAGTCCCAGAGGGTTGAAGCCTTGAACGTTCTTCATTGCTCAATTGGTTGAAGAATTTTTCGAACATAATTTCGGTGGCTGCCCCCGTGTCTATGTATGCCTTGCATGTTTGCAACGTTCCCACGGTAGCTTCTACCACGAGAGGGCTAGGGAGAGGGTCATTCTCCGTAGGGGGAAACAGACACACTGAAGCTCCCAAGCTTCCAACCTCTGCCTCTTGTGAGGAACCTTTCCATCGAAATCTACCATGTTGACTTCCTTACCCTTTCCTTCAGCCATTTTGTCCCGGACTCCCTTTACCAAATGAGCGAGTTCTCCGGACTTAACAGCTTCTTCTATTCTTTTCTTGAGTTGGAAGCAATCATTGGTGTGGTGACCTTTTTCTTCATGAAACTCGCAGTATTGGGTGGAGTTCTCGTTTTTCTTGCTTTTGGGGAGAGGTCTAGGAGGTCGAAAGTTTTGTTTAACTTCTTCTGTTGCAAGGATTTCTTGAGGGGTCTTTGTGAGGGGTGTGAAATTTATGCCTTTTTCCCTGCTTGAAAGGTTCCGACCTTCAGACCTTCGAGGGTCTGAACCCTTTGACCGCCTGTCATAGGAGTTGAAGTTCCCTCTTTTTCTGGCTGGACTGTTGCTTCTCCAGCCGGACCCTCTTTTTCTTTGTTCCTTAATGTCTACTGCCTCCTCTCCCCGGATGTGGGCTTCAGCCCTTTCAAGAGCTTCTTCTAAGGTCTTGGGTAGAGATTTGTTGAAATCCCTGGTAAGGTACTTAGAGGTGATGGCATTCATGAAGCCAGCCACCCTCATTTTCTCATCGGCCCCTACATAAGTCAGACCTTCCTTCTTGTATCGTTCAATGAAAGCACGGAGACTTTCATCATCACGTTGCTTTATCTGAAAGATCACTGTTGCGTCTTTGACATATCGTCTTTGTTGAGAGAAATTGGCCAGGAAACCCTTACTGAGATCGTCAAAGCTTCGAACGCTTTGAGCAGGTAAATCGTTGAACCAGATCCTGGCGAATCCAACAAGAGTTTGCATGAACATTAGGCAACACTCAGCGTTGGACCATTTCTCTATCCGAGCTGCACCGGTGAAGATCTGAAGATGGTCCTCAGGATCTTCAGTACCATCATATGTCCTGATGTGGGCCGGCATTTTGATCTTTGACTGGAAATCATAGTCGGCTATCTGTCTTGAGAAGCATGAAAGGTTACTTGGCTTGTATGGTTTAGCCAAGTCTTCTTCAGTCCTTGCATCCACATTACTGCTATTGCCGTTGTTTCTCTGAGTGGCAAGCACTTGATTGATGAAGTGTTGCCATGGGAAGTTGATCATCATCTGGGTCATTATGTTGGTCATGGGGTTGAAGCCTTGAAGGCTTCCTGGACCAGTGGAGCAGTTTATCCCGAGGGGAGCACTCATAACAGCACTTCGTGCTAAGGGGAGCACGGACAGAGCTTGCTCCCATGTAGTTGTAGTGGATACTGGGTAGCTTGTCACTGGGGATTGAAGGAGCTGGTCAAGAGTCAGCTCATGTCCCAAAGGAGCACCACTAGTAATTGGTTGGGAAGAGAAGATAGGATGCACCGTAGGATTTGTCATAGTGGACAGATAAGGGTGAGGGTTTGAAAGGTTACTGGGACCAGCCTCACTTCTTGTTGCAAAAAGAGGAGGAGGTGGTCCAGGAGACAATGTTGGCTCAGGTTCGTCATAGTCTAAACGAATCCTCACCCCCTTTTCTCTTTCTTTATTCACATGCTGGTTGAGAAGAGTCCTTAGCACAAGGAAATTGTTAGCGACCCCTTCAGGGGTGAGTTCAACACACGATGGGGCATCAGAGACACCGATATTGGGAGATGGAACTCCGGATCTGGACGGAGTTGGTGTGTTGAAGTTGAGGAACTCGGGTGTGCTCCCCGGAGTTGAAAAAGAAGTTGGTATAGCCACGTGAGCTTGGCTACTACCCGGAGTAGAAGCGTTTGGGATCTGATTTACTTCTTCCGGGGATCCACTTTCAGACATGGTGATTTTAAATGAATAGAGCTACACTACTAGGTCTTTTGGAGAAGAAATAGCGGCGTAGCCCCACGGTGGGCGCCAACTTGTTGATACAACAAATACAAGACCAACGGTGGTAGCTGGACTGGCTAGGCAGAATGGTTGAAGGGTTCAACCTTGCCTAACGCAGGTCGTGGGGTCCCCCCACGTTTGCGAGACGTGGAAGGAGGTTTACTAGTTTATTGTTGTTCTTTGCTATGGATCCTCCTCTGAATTGTACTCAGATTTGGAAGTAGAAGCAAAGGGAATGTGTGTGTTGGATGTGAAAGGGAATGACTTGTGCAAGACAAGCATTCGATGTGAATGACCAGAGATGGGAGAATCAGAGCTGGTCAGGATGTCCTCTCTGAAGTAAATGAAGTGTCATTTTATAAGAGAAGGTATCTCCCGAAGTGGAATGGATTAGACTAGCAACCTCGCTTGCAGTGGAGGGTTTCCCCTTTCGGGGGTTGAAGGCTTTTGACCCCCGGATAATAGTGTGCATTGGCAGACCTGCTTTGCTTTTGCGGCTGTGGGTTGGTGAAGCGATCTTTAGATGTGACCGGCTACTGTTTCTGCATTGCTTTTCCCAACTCCCAGCTTTTCAACCGTTGAACCGTTTAACCTTTTGAGCGCTTACATATTTAATCATTTTATTTAGTCTTGAGCTACCCCCGTCATCAATATATATATAAAAACGAGAAAAGAACAAAAAGAAATTTGGAGTTTGAGTGGTTAAGCAAAAATTGTTGTTGAGTTGGTTTTTACCGATCATTTCCTTCCAAAGCCATACATTGGGGTCAATGTACCCCAAGTGTGGGGATGGGGGGAAATTTTGATGATTTTGAAAATTTTTAAATCAAGCAAAACATGGTCAAAATTTTGAACATTTTGTACTAACCCCGTGTGACACACCGGCAACCCCCATTCACCCTTTTTATTGGTGAGAGTTGAAGCCATTGACTTTGAATAAACATTTTCTATCTTCGTTGAGAGTGGCAATGGGTGGGGGTGCATCAGAACTTGTGCTTAAATATGGTCCAAGGCCTTAACTTGATATGAATGTGAAAAAGATAAGGGCATTTAGGTAGCCTCGTCTTGGTGTGTGCGAGTGTGGGGTTTGGGGGGTTGGACCTCATAAATTATATATATGAGCATGGTAGCGAGAGGGGCGGGGGTTTGGACATTTAGTTGTCCATTTTGAGCCTAGAGTCGATCAATTGTTAACCCATACCTAGTTCCCTAAAAATTTACCCGTATTTGACCCGATCTTGTAGTGTTAGTAGTTTGTTTTAGTATATGTTTACCAGTGCAATGTTTAGTTTAAAAAAAAACCAGAAAGGAAAAGAAAAAAAATAGAAGAAAAAAAAAGAAAAAAAAAAGAGAAAAAAACAAATAAGTGAATGTATCGTCTTGTATATAGAGGTTTATGTTTATGTTATTTTTTGTTTGCTTAGTGTGTAATAATAAGACCGGGTTAAATCAGGCGCTACTATACATATATATTTCCATTTCCTACCCATATGCCTAGCCACGTTACAACCTTCAAGTCCCTTTGATTCGCATTCATGTTTTGGCAATTTTTAGGCGGAGGACCGATTTAGGTACAAGCATATAGTTGTGCAATCACCCATTTGCCTTGTGTGTGTCTAGCTTATATGTGCTAGTTGTTGATTGTCACCGAGAGGAGAGATATAGCGAGGGGTGTGTTGCACGGGTGTAGGAAAAGGTTAGTAAAAGGGCGACATGTTTTTGTTTGGTTTATGTTGATTGCTTGTTAACTTGGAAATGGTTTTTAATGGGTTGCTTGGGGGCAAGCAACAGTTAAGTGTGGGGATGTGACGGGTGGTCCATGGGACAACCCTTAAGTGTCTTAAAAGACATGTTAATCCCTCATTTGATCATGTAATTGTCTTGAATTAGATAACTACAGTTGCTTGTGTTTCAGGTGTGTCCGTGGCTTAAAAGGAGGGAAAATGCAGTTTTGGATGGAAATGGATTGGAGCGGGTTTTCAAGGAGTTGAATGAAGAACAAAAAGGAGAAGCCAGGACCCTACCGTAATTTATGGTAGCCCCTGAAGACACCTGCCCCTACCGTAAAGCAGTAGAAAGCTGGCGTAAAGGTTTTATTGCTACCGTAACTTACGGAAGCTACCATAAGTTACGGTAGCCTCTGACGAAAAATGTGTAACTGCCCATTATAAGTTCGTTTTCAAGTGCCTTTTCAGCTATCTCATCATTGGGAACGTTTTGCAGAAGTGCTAGGGCGAATTTTGGCTTGTGCTAGTGTTTGTGAACAATTCTAAACATTCGGTTTATGTTTTTGATTCGTATGAACATTAAACTTTGTGTTATGATGATTCACCAATCGACGTGTGGCTAAACTTTCGGTGATCATCTTAGGTTGAAGGTTTTTCTAAGACTTTTGTGCTTTTATCCGTATTTCTAGAATAATGAACTTGCAATGTTTGTTTAGTTTATTATGGTGCATGAATGTTTGTTTATAAATTGTTGATTGATGTTTTGATCATAATCTAAACCGTACGTTCTTGGTGTCGTTGACAATCAAGATATCATGGGAGGGGTTAGGGTTGGATATTAGTTAATTGGTTATCGGGTAACAACCTCGCATTTATCTAATCCGAGTACTTAGTTCCCTTTCATCACAACAAACAATTATGCATAAATCATGTCTATGTGATTCTTTCTATTTGGATTTACACACGATTGTCAATTGGAACCGGAAACCTAAGATAGTTATTTTCTCTTAATCTGTTTTAACAACCAATCTTGATTTGCAACTAGTTTAGTTAATTTTAGTCTCAAAACCAAACAATCAAACTTCTGAATTTTCATTTCTGCAATTTAGTTTAATTCTAGTTAAGTTATAAAGCTGCATAATCAACATACATTCCACATACTCCCTGTGTTCGATACCCACTTACTGCTAGCTATTAGTTGTAATTGGTTTAAATTTGCGTGAGACTACGACAACACGTCAGTCATACATCTCCGTATAACATGCATTACTAGTTGTACTGACATGTCTGAAATACAACATGTACTCTAGTATAAAAAGACTCGTATTTAGTGTTGTTTTGTGCATAAATGTTGCTAAAATAGGTTAATGTTCGATAATTATGTTGATTTGCAGGTTTTGATGTTTGTGTGATTCTGATTGTTGATTATCATGAACTTGTGATGTATGCGATTGCATGCTATAAATTGATCTTGTAGTTGGTTTGTGTGGTTTAATCGGTCTTTCAGTGATGTATGCTAGTTAGACTTGATTTTTTCCATCTATGGGTTATATACTGACCGTTAAATCGGAGCTTAAAACCATAATGGGTAACGGACAAACTGATTTAGGGGTTGGTTAAGCATGTGAGCTACCTACGGGAAAGGTTTGAATAAAAGAACCTGGAAATAGGTTAGGGTTTTCTTTAAACTTAGCTTGTATGGGTTATGAATTTTAACGTCGTTAACCTATAGGAATATAGTCAAGAGGTTCCAGGTCACAAGTAATTGGTAATTGTACTTGCTACTTGAAACTGGATTATCTATGTGGGCTATAACATAGTTCTCTGAACTCTCGTGATTAACCTGGTAGGGCTCTAATCAAGCTAGCACTTCACACGCTGTTTTGATAATATAAATTTGAAACACTTTTCATAAGTAATTCATTTAACTTTCTATGAAACTTTGAGAATTCACTACCAAATTGGCCATGTTCCCAATAATCACTGATTTATTAAGTTTTCTAAATCTATATTTTACTTTTCTTTTAAAACTACGATTTCATCGATTAGATATTGATAAAAGGTTTCACTATCATGAGCCACTGTGTCTATTAATTAATAGTCGGTATCTTACCACTACTATGCTATGATACAATAGGTATGCTTGTTTTTTTAACATGTGTAGTCTAATTTATTTGGTAAAGTTAATCGTTCCTTTTCTCTATGTTTCCCCATCTTTTTGAGTAAATTACAAAAATCGTCCTTTATGTATGTCACTTATTGCAAACTGTGTCCTTTATTTTCAATAATTATAGTAAACGTACTCGATGTTTGCAAACCCTTGCAAGTTATGTCCTTTAGGCCTAACTCAGTTAATTTTTGTGGTTAAATCTGAACTAATGGACATCACATGAGGGTATTTTTGTGGTTAAATCCGACCAAATGGACCCCACATGAGAGTAAAACCACAAAAATACCCTCATGTGGGGTCAATTTGGTCAGATTTAACCACAAAAAATTAACTGAGTTAGGGCTAAAGGACATAACTTGCAAGGGTTTGCAAACACCGAGTACGTTTTCTGTAATTATTGAAGATAAAGGACACAGTTTGCAATAATTGACATACATAAAGGACGATTTTTGTAATTTACTTCATCTTTTTTTATTCGAATGAAGAACTCTGGTGAAGTTAATGATGTTTTGCTATACTAGTTTAAGGATATGATTTGAACTTGTAAGTCATGCTTGACCATGGAACGAGTCAATGACAAGTCTAATTTGACTGAGTCCGATTTGTATTAAGAGTGATGGATTTACAAAATCGGAAGTGGTGGTGCAAATTGGATGTGGCCGGAGGTGATAAAATCAATGGTGAAGGCGTCGGGGTTTCGAAGTCAAAGGTGACGATGGTGGTGGTTTTAGAGAGAGGGGGGGGGGGGGTAGCCGTGTTGGGGGTGGGTCTCATAATTAACTGATTAATTTGCGTTCTTGGAGTAAATATATAACGTTACATGGGGTTTTAGTGTTCATTTTAACGAGCACTTGACGGAAAGACTTAAAGTGTAACAAAACCTAAACGACGACACTCATGTATGGTATGTATTTTTTTAAAATAAAACCCCAAGTTAGATCCCACTAGAATCGCAAAGTGGCTATTTAAATCCCCAATAGATTAATCCTTATTCTAGAATTATCATCATGCATTTATCAAAATTAACATTCGCAAAGGTAAGATCTCATTTCCACCCTTGAGACGAAACCCTAACCAAAACATGCCCATTTTCTTCTCAATTAATCACGCCACATCTTCTAGAATCTGCATTTTGGTCTTCCATAACCAAATTCCTTCAAAAACGAACCCTAATTCGTGTTTTTCTTTCGTCTAATTCATCGTTTTAGTATTTTACTTTCATTGTTTGCACACCGTAGCTCTTAATCATCAGTTTTCTTCAATCGCGTTGCTAATTTACTAGTTTTTTTTCTTCTGATGGTTGTTTTTGTGTGCTGGTGAACCTAGGGTTTCATGATATTCTCCTAAATTCAGTGTGGTCACTTGGAAGGATTCGTCGAATCGAACGCCACTGTGAGTGTTGTACTATGTGTTTTGTTGATTTAGATTTTGGTATCATGTTTATTAAAATGATTTAATGATGAATATTTGAGAATTTTGTTTATTGTTGGTATCATGTTCATTGAAATGATGTAATGGTGAATGGTTAGAGGGGTTGATTAGTAAGTTCTGTTTACGGGGTCGGATCTTAGGTTAAGACTTAAGATATTGAGTCTTTGTTTAGTTTCCTATTCGAGTGGTTTAGGTTTCTTGTTTTCCAATATGTTAGTTTAGGGATTAGGATCAAATACAAAGGATCTTAATTGTAAGAAGTGTAAGAATGATTTATAGAGTGACAAGTGTCCAATAACCTAAAAAAACTCACTACAAAAAAAAAACCTTAAACATCCACCACCACCAAAAACCTAACACCCCCCCCCCCCCCCCCCCCCTCACCCACCCAAATTTTTTTTTTTTTTTGGGGGGGGGGGTAGGTTTAGGTTTTTGCGTGGTGGTGGGGTGGGGGTGGGTTATTAGTCACTTGTCATTCTATAAATCCTTCTTACACTTCTTACAATTAGAAGTCTTTGTAGAATAACTTGACCCGTTAGTTTAGTATATAAGTAGATGGTTAGGGATATTGTTATCGTGTGGTGTTGAT
Source organism: Helianthus tuberosus (assembly GCA_030545235.1). Taxonomy (NCBI): domain Eukaryota; kingdom Viridiplantae; phylum Streptophyta; class Magnoliopsida; order Asterales; family Asteraceae; genus Helianthus; species Helianthus tuberosus. The sequence continues at coordinate 186,385,503 of CM060382.1, read as the reverse complement.
TTTTGGTACATAAAAATAGAAAGAGTCGAACGTGTTCGTACAATCTTGTGTTTTTGACTGTAAACATGTTCATCTGTCATATTATGTGAGATGTTGGACTGTTTTGTCTGTGCTAACTTAGCTGATAAAACTACTGTTAGCTTAGTAATCGGTGTACTGGAATGAAACACTAGTATTTTAGCTCATTTAAGTGGTCTCTATGCCTTTACAGGTTCATAATTCAAGACCTTGATTTGGGGATTCACCAGAAAATATTGGTTGCTTTTGTTGGACTAATCCTGTCATAATTTAATAGTTAGAGGGGTTAATTAGTAAGTTTTATTTGTGGTGTCTTATTTTAGGTTAAGATATTGAGTCTTTAACTCTTTATTGGGTTTCCTATTTGCGTGGTTTAGGTTTCTTGTTTTCCAAGATGTTGGTTAGTATAAATAGGTGGTTAGGGTTATGGTAATCGTGTGGTTTTGATGAACGTGTTCGTTCAGTCTCGTGTTTGGGGCTTGTAAACATGTTCGTCTGGCGTTTTGTGTGAGATGTTGGACTGTTTTATCTGTGCCAGCTTTTAGCTGATAAAACTAGTGTTACTTTAGTAATGAGCGTACTGGAAATGAAAGCCTTAGTTCTTTAGCCCATGTAAATGGTATCTGTTGCCATTCCCTTAGCTTATGTAGCTGGTAAGTTATTGTGCTTTAGCTGTACTGTTTCAGTGTTTCTTATCTATGTTAGATTGAATTATGCCTACCTGTTACATGTTCATGATCTCATGTTCAGCAATTCATCAATCAGTATATCTGAAGTCCATCTTTACATGGCCACACAATCATGTTGACATATGCATCTTTGTCACACTAGTCTAATGGCACAAGTTTCTTCTTGCCTGTCATCATTTTATCCTGAATATATATGACTATAGACGTACTTTTTATGAACATATTGATGATCGCATGTGGGTCATGATATATCTCTGTTCCTGTCCACCGGGGATGTATTATTCTGTTGATCAGGTGTGACCATGTGAATAAATATAAATACTGAATTGGATGTTTGACCAGGGTTGGAGAAAAGTCAGATAGCAAAAAGAATCAACAATGTCTTCACCGTATGTTGTCCTTGAAAATCGCCCCCTTGATCAGTGGAAAGTAACCGAGCTAAAGGAAGAACTCAAGAAAAGAAACCTAATAACCAAAGGTCTAAAAGATGATCTGGTTAAGAGGTTGGATGAAGCTATTCGTACCGAACTGGATGAGGCTAACCAAACTCATAGCAATGGTGTTAGTGATATTGAAAAGCCTGATGACACCAATGCCAAAAGTGAGAACCTAGAGGACGATAACAAGACTGAGAAGTTAGATATTAACGAGAGCTTAGAGAAGGATAAGGTGACTGAGAAGTTAGATATCAACGAGAGCTCAGAGAAAGATAAGATGGCTGAGAAGCTGGATGTTAATGAGAGCCTAGAGAAAGATATCACGACAGAGAATTTGGATGATGAAAACAATGATAAGGTCGATGGTTTGCAGTCATTGGACACAAAGCTGGATCATGGCACTATTTCCACAAGCACGGAGGGAGTTCAGGTAGTTGAGAAGGTTTCCGTGGAAGCTTCTGTTACAGTCACTGATACCAACAAGATCGAGGTGCATGCAGAGGATGGAGAGTCGAAGCCTGACGTAACGTCACCTTCTGATGTTGGTAGCCGGGTAGTTGAGGTCAGCGAAGTAAAATCTGATTCTATTTCTATTGATACTATGTCAGGTACTGAAAAGATTGAACTAAAGGATAATGTAATTGCTGCTGATGGTGATGTCAAAGTAGAACTTGATGTTAAGCCTGAGATGTCATTCGGTAAAGTTGTCTCTGATGACGGCAAAACAGAATCAGTTGTAGTCGATGACGTCGTCCCTACTGACAAGAAAGATGTCAATATTGCTGAAAGTGGAGATGTCGGTTCACCAGAGAAGTTAAATTTAGACCGAAGCTCTGGTGATGATTCAATGGAGGAGGATGCATTAGAGAGTAAACAAACTGAGCCTGTTGTTATAGTTGAGGATACACCTGCTGCCAAGATTACCGAATGTACTAAAGAGAACAGTGATCCTGCTGTGAGGCCCATAAAAAGAAAGCTTCATGGTAAACTTTATACTAATAAGCGTCTTTCCTTCCCTTGCCATCATAGTTGTTAATAGCGATATAGCGAATAGCGTAGCGACTCATTCATCGCTATCTGGTTTTGGTGCCTCCATAGCGAGTAAATAGCGGGATTTCAGGTTTTTTTTTGTTTAATATAAATAGCGATAAAATATACGTTTACAATAACTGGATTTTAGGTTTTTATTTGTTAAATATACGTCTAGAAACACCGTATTTGGATATAATATACATAGAATATTTCTAAATTTTTTTTCTAGTGTATCGCTAAACATAAAATAGCGCCCGCTATTTCATTGCTATTGCTACATAACGTATAGGTTGCTTGTCGCTATCATCCGCTATTCGCTATTAACACCTGTACTTGCCATGATCTTTAATTGTATTTTCTTGCATATAGTTGGTTTAAGTCTAATTCCTTTCCTTTTTGATATGCTTATTTGAGTGATACCGTTAACTTTATTCTCCACCCTGAAATTGTTTTGCCAATGCTACGTAATATTTTTCTTTTGAAAAAAAATTGGTACTCATATCTTCTTCAAGTAATTCGTTTTTTCGATTATCGCTTTTGATTACAAAGCTTCTGTCACCCATTTGAAAATGAGAAACTGAGCAAGATAAAAGATAATCTTTTGTTGGTGGTCGTATGTATTATATTCATGTTTATTCTTGGACGTTTATTAACGGGGTGGTATTTGACAAGCTTGTAAGTGTTGTATAATGGTTGGTGACTACTTTAAAAATAAACAAAAGATGTTTTTGTAGTACGGCGCCTGTTGATAGCGGTTATCGGGCTCTTCCAAAATAGCGGTCTAGAATAGGGAACCCTATTATCTGCGCTTTTGACCGATGTTGATTGTTATTTTGGATGCCTTAGTTGATGTGGACTCAGGGGAAGATTTCAGGCTTATGATTAGATCATGTTTCAAATACTGGCACTTTTGAGTTTTGACTTTTGATATTACTATTAGGATTAACTTCATATATACCCTTACAAACTTGAAAAATTTCATGTATACCCAACAAAAACGAAAAGTATCATATATGTCCTTACAAAAACTAACAATATCATATATACCCTTACAAAATAGTTAAAATATCAAATATACCCAATATATTAAAAGCAATCTAATAAATAATCATTTTACACTTATTTTTTTTAACTTCTAAGTTTTCATATATGCTCATCTTTTAACTTCATATTTTTATATAACACATTTGAAGCTTAAATTTATTTGTACCTATTTTTGTTTTTATTTTTATTATTTTCTATAAACAATACTACAATAGTATTCTCCATATATAATATTTAAGCTAAATAAATTAAGCTAGAAAAGAGTGAATATAATATTTGAAGCTAAAGGTCATATATGAGATTTCACAGTTCAAGAAAAATAAAAGTAGAATTCTCTTTTATTAAATTGTTTTTAATGAATTGGTATATATAATATTTCAACTACTTTGTAAGGGTGTATATGATATTTTGAAAGTTTGTAGGGGTATATATGAACTTGCCCCTTGCTATTAATATTATGGGTGCGGTTCGGCTACAAAGTCCATTTTCCCCCCAAAGTGTACAAAGTCATAAAACACCACAATTTCAGCTATAAAACACACTCAAAACCCACAAATAACAGAGTGAAGATCACTAAAACACAATATCCAAACCCTAACAGTCTATAAAAACTTCAAACACACAATCATAGAACTATGAATATAAAACACAACGTGATAATCAACATAAAACACACTAATGTCAGTCATTCGATAATCAAAGCCTTATCATCCAAAACACAACACAAAACCCACAAATATGGTGTTTTAGTAATCTTCACTTTGTTATTTGTGGGTTTTGAGTGTGTTTTATGCTTGGCATTATGGTGTTTTATGACTTTTTACACTTTGTAGGAAAAATGGACTTTGTAGCCAATTCCCACCCTAATATATGTTTTACGTTTATATATGTGTATATATGAATTCTGTATGATATAAAATTATTGATATCCCACCGCGAACCTATATCTCAAATATCGGTACTTGACCACTATCTGATTTTGGACCGCTATAACTGCATAGATATTACCTTAAATGGCCATTTGTGACAACCATTGTCCTTTTTGGGAAGTTTATGTTAAAATGTGTTTGTGGTTTAGCAGCTCCAAATAGAATATACTTGTCTTGTTCTGTATCCATTATCCATTTATATATCACTTTCATGGCAGATCAAGAAGCAGCGACAAACGAGGTGGTAAAGCGGCAGCGCATGTTGAATTCTCAACAGCAAACTACTAATTCATCTGTCTCTACTACATCTATGAGGCACAGGTTTTTGAAGTCTGATTCTTCAGTTAGCCAGGAGGAGCCAAAGGAACGTGTTGGTGAGTTACTTCACTGGCTTTCTATTTACTGAAATGTGGTATGAGTAAATGATTCATCTCTCACATTTTCATGTTCGTTTGGCAGTTCCGCCATCGTCAATGCCTCCGACCACTTCCCTTAGAATTGATCGTTTTCTGCGTCCGTTCACTCTAAAGGCTGTGCAAGAACTTCTTGGCAAAACGGGTACAGTTGTTAGTTTCTGGATGGATCAAATCAAAACTCACTGTTATGTTACTGTAAGTCACCTCTCTCTCTCTCTCTCTCTCTTTGACTATATCACCGCTATAAGAACACAGGGTGTAAATTTTAAAAATTATCTATATATATTAAGTTATTAACTCATAACATTATGAGAAATAGTTTTTTTTTTTGCATAGTAAATCTTTTAGGTTTCCCATTTTTGTAATAAAACTTTGATTTTTTATAACTTTGCCACAAAAGTTAAATTAGTATAGTTTTTTTATTAGTTTTTGTTTTACGCCTTTTCCGGATATGGTTGTCGTTCGGTTGCTACTTAGCACATTGTTTGGTGGTCACATTTGGTCCCTCAGGTTTTTTTACCCATTCGACTTTCTGACACGTGTCGGTATAAATTCGACTCCGTCTACATTTTACGTCACGTGACATGAGTCACTTGGTGTTAGAAAATCGTGTTTTTTTTCCCGCTTTTTCCTAGTTTTGGTCGTTGCTTGGTTGCTACTTGGTATGGTTTTACATCTCCCTCACAACGCCTGTAGCACGATTTTATGCCCCCTCACCGCAACACGGGAGGTTTAAGACTAGTTATTGAATAAAAGTATATGTTACACAAGTGTGTGTGTGTGTATATATATGTGTGTATATATATATTTTTTTCTAAAAGTAGTGTGAATATAAAAATAATCTGTAAGAGTAGGAACTTTGTTTTGTTCTGTAAAAGTAACCCAACCCGGGGCTTTCAAAATGTTTTTTTTTCTTCTAATTTGTATTTAACATAGATTCTATAATAACTTCTAAAATGTATGATTTAATAAAAAATCTAAGTAGATAGTACTTTTCTTCAGTTTTATTTGTCTACATTTCTATACATTTTTATTGAAAATTGAGCTGTATCCAAAAAAATATTTTGTCTTCTAACATCCAGAAAAACTTTATTTTGGATGTGACTCAGTTATTAATAAAATTTAGAACCGAATTGTAGTCGAAAAAAAACTTAACAATATTGCATATCTAGATTTTTATTAACTTGTACATATTACAAGTTACTAGAAATAAACAAAATTTTTATGTTGAATGAAACATTAGAAAAAAATCATGAATAATACAATATGTTTCATTTAAGGTTCACTACTTTTAACATAATAACATGGGTAAATTACACTTTTCGTTCTTTATGTTTGTACCGGATTGCAACGGATAGCCTTTAACTTCAATAATTACAGTCACAATCCTTTATTTGCAAAACTCATTACACTCTACGTCCTTTAGCACTAACTTGGTTAAATTTTTTTGTTAAGTTTATTCAAATAAGGGTATTATAGTCAATTCATGCTTTTATAGTTTTATTTAAATGTTTAATAAATAAAACCAAAAAATTTGCATATACATATCATCTTCCCCAATTTCCTATCCCTAAAACCCTAACCACCACATCTTGCCACCACTACCACATCTTGCCACCACCACCTCTTCAACTCCCTCTCTCTCTCTACCTTTGTCTCCACCGCCACCACCCTTTCCGCCAGCCTTCACATCTAATTTTCAACAATATTCAACAAACTTCAACAATTAGAATACCAATCAACAAATTAAACTGTGAAGAACATGAAATCCGGCAACAAACAATTCGATAATCATCTAATCATTATCTAATTGAAGAAAAGATAAAGAGAGAATGCATACAGCTGTGTCGAGATTCGATAAAACGACGACGTCCGATGAGGAGAAGATGAATACGGCGGTTAACAATAGGAGCACGGCAACCGCTCAATCCGACCCCCACCACCAGTCAATCTACAACCACCCCCACCACCGCATCTTCTCCCAACCTCTGACCACCACCACGCTCTCTCTCACCCACCCAAATGATATGTGATTTCACAGATCTGATTCAAACGCGATGTGAGGCCAGTGATTCAAAAGAGATTTTACGGATCTGATTCAAACGTGATTGTACAGATCTGATTTAAACGAAGGGGTTCTTCTGGTTATCGGGTGGCGGTGATGGAGATGGCAACATGATGGTGGTGGTGGCTCATAGAAAAGGAGAGTTCAGGGAGAGTGGAGTGGTGTTGCTGGATGATGTCCGAGCTGCATAAAAAAAAATGGCTGGAGAAGACCTGAGAGAGGCTGACCGGAGTTGGGGAAGGGCTGGGGTAATTAATCTCTTATATGGTGGAGGTGCTTACAGCGGTGACGGTGCTTACGACGGTGGTGGTGGCGGTGGTGATGCTAGGGCAGTGGTTCAACAGTTGGGATAAAGAAGATGAAGTGAGTTTGGGTTTATATTCATGTTTTTTTTTTTAATTTTTAGGTTTTTGTTTTATTGATAAATAGATATAAATATACTTTTAAATAAAAGGTAGGGTAAAATGACAGGAATACCCTCATGTACTTTGCACATGACTAGACTTGAGTCTTAACTGATAATTTTAACAAGGTTAGTGCTAAAGGACCTATGGTGTAATGCTTTTAACAAAAAAAGGACTGTGGCTGTAATTATTGAAGGACGAAACATAAGGGACGAAAAGTGTAATTTACCCTAATAACATTAACAAAACTTTTTCCCTATTTTACGAAGCATTTTTTAAATTATACTATTTTTACAAAAAAAGATGAAGAAAACTCGTCTTTTTCCACTCGTGTTCTGCTAGATAACTTTTCGTAATATTGAATCTAGTTCCCAAATAAGTTTTGTAATACTGTGGAAGTTAATGAATTGCGTCTATTTTCTCTCATGTTCTGCTGCAGTATTCATCAGTCGAAGAAGCTATAGAGACTCGAAACGCTGTGTACAACCTCCAATGGCCAACAAACGGAGGCCGTCTGCTTATAGCCGAGTTTGTGGATCCATCAGAGGTGAAGACTCGAACTGAAGCTCCATTACCATCTCCAGTACCCCCACCACTTCAAGCCGCCAGGCCCGCCACAAAACCACCACCTCCAGCCGCCAAAAAACCACAAACTCCAGCCGCCACAAAACCACCACCGCAAACCCAGCTTCCTCCTCCACCCCCGCTCCCACTTCCACCTCCACCACCATTGTCTCGCGACTCTCGTCCACAGCAATCACAACAACCAGCAGTAGCTCTTCCTCCACCTCCCCCGCTCCCCGAGAGAATGGAACCTCCAGTTGTGACATTGGATGATCTGTTCCGAAAGACGAAAGCAACCCCTCGCATCTACTACCTGCCGTTGTCAGAGGAGCAAGTTGCGGCAAAACTGAAGAGAAGTGGAAACCAGTAGGGATTGGATTGGTTAAAATATGAATATGTAAAGATAATGATGACAGGTATCATACACTTACATGTTTGCAGGTCTGCAGGTAGGAAGGAAGCGTCGGAGCAGAAAAGGAAGAGCTCATTTTGTGATAGATTTAGAACTCTTGGAGGACTCCCCATTTGTTTAAGACCCAAATGTCTTAATTCGATAAAGACTCGTACCCCCTTTCGTTTATTTGCACTGTCATCTAAAACATTGATAAATGGTTGCTTTTGTTTTGAAAGATCACACTTCATTTCAATTGCAAACTTCAAATCGAAATCCTTCATCGTTTACACATTTACATGGTAATGATTTCTAGGTTATTTGGCATATATGGATACGACATACTCAACCTCGTTAACTTCGATAACGAATCATTTGGATTGAAATCTGCACTATTTACAATTAACTCAAGCTTAAAAGCAGTTGCTAAGCGGGTGTGAGTGAGGATGAGGTTGAAGGGGATGGACCTAGGGTGTGGTGATAGGCCTCATATATATGTGTGTGTTATATGTATATGTGTGTGTGAGGAGAGGAGGCTCGGCAAGAACGTCTTGGGGAAGATGGTGACGACGGGGCTAGGGGGCGGTGTGCTGGGGCGTCGCCGGCCCTCGCCCTCTTCCCACACCGAGTAGTCTTATACTCATGTATGCGTGCTGCCGTGCTATATGCATCATTTTTCGAAATAATGACAACTCTCATTATGTGGGATGTGTTCTAATCTGTCACTCCATACAGTAACACTACGTATAATTTTGACATAATGTTTACATTAAAATCACAATTGAATATTTACTCGCTGTAATCAAATGTGAGAGCCGTTGATTGTTGGGTCAGGAAAGAGGAGAAAAGTGATGGCAAAAAGCATAAAAGAAACATATGGCGCTCTATATCACTTTACTTTTTTAAATCTACTAGGTTTATCATCGTCGCTGTCGCAACATTTTGTTATTTAGTCTGTGCTTACATGTGTTTTGAAATTAATACGAGCGCCTTGCGCACTGCTGACAAGAATAAAAAGAAAATGTAGAAAAAAACACTAATAGATAAACGAAAGAAAATCAACCTAAAAAGTTGTATGGTAATGATGTTGTTCATATGAAACTTATGGTCGGAGATGAGCTAATGGTACTGGGTACCGTTACCGAATTTCCCGAACCGAAAGATCTTAAATACCAATTCGGTACCAACTTTTGGTATTTCTGATACCGGTTCGCTACCGGTTCTTACCTTCATATACCGCTACAGTAGCAGGTATTTCCGGTACCAGTACTGATTCAGTATCGATTGGTACCGAGCTCATCCCTACCCCTGAAACTAAAAAAAAAACATAAACAGTTGAAGAAAATCAACAAAAAAAATTGTACGATAGCGTTGTTGTTCGTACGGCACCCGTGATCAGAGATGAGCAAACGGTACCGGATAACATTTATCCCAACCTGAGATAAAAGAAACCAATAAAGTTAAGAAAAATAATAAAGAAAATAGTTATTGTTATAATATTAAAATAATAAAAGTGTTAAAAAACTATATATATTATTATAATAATAAAAATACCATTCATTAGCTTCGTTATTAATAACCCGTAAGGCTGTAATAAAAGAAATCATTAAAGTTAAGAAAAATAATAAAGAAAATAATTATTGTTATAGTATTAAAATAATAAAAGTGTTAAAAAAACTATATATATAATTATAATAACATTAATACTATTTATTAGCTTCGTTTATTAATGTATAATTATTGAAGACAAATGACACAGTTTGCAATAAGTAACATAAATAAACTTAATTTTGTGTAAAATATATTTGACTAATTAAGGAAAGGAAATGAATGTGCATAGTTGCCTTGCCATGCGAACTACAATGGTTCTCTCTAAAGGGCCTGTGTAGCAAGCACATCATCCATCATCTAGGGGGCAATTGGCAAGCCATAACCAATCCCATACCCGGTATCCCTTAGGCTGATATGTGATTTTGGCAACGTCATAAAATATTACAAGATATTCTGAATAGGAATTTGGTATAAATGCTTACAAATTTGTAAAATCTTTACAATAAACTTTGATCATTGAATATGATTTGATCTAACAAATTATTTAAACAAAAATCCACAAGCTACTTATCTAGAGTCAACTACCATCATAAATCCACTATTTAAAGCTAAATCCAAAAGATAAGCCTCAGAACTTGCTTGGCACCTACTAATAGGATGGGGCTCGAGTTCAGCCGATTATGAACTATTATTTTTGAATTGAGTTGACCTTTAACAAGCTTGAACTAAGGCTATGGGGTGTGGATGGAGCCCCATTGGGCTTTATAGGTGCCAACTAGGAGCCACGTCATCGCCATGTCAGCATGGGGGCTTTATCATGCCCCCCTTTAATTTGGAGGGTGTGGATGGAGCCCCGTGTCATGATTACCTAATTATTTTTTATTTAAATATTTTTTTTAAATTAAATGGCAATTTTAATAACTACAAAATTAAAAATAAAAACATAATTTCATCTAAAAAAAAACATTACATTCTAGAAAAAAAAAAAAAAATAACATAGTAGAAAAAAAATACAACAAAGTCATAAAAAACATAACATACTAGAAAAAAAAAAGGCAACATAGTTAAAAAAACTACATATATTTGGCCCGAATTTGTGCCTTACGAGCCTCCAAAATGACTCGATCCTCCTCCGATACATGTGACAGATCCCTTGCGAGAAAGTCCATGTCTCTCGCAATTTGTTTCTCCTTTTTCATTTCTTGTTGTTTTTCCCGAATGGAGATTATTTGCTTCAGATCTGCCTGGAACTCGGTAACCTTTGACGGGCCATCTGATTTAGTAGACTTTCCACGTGCCTTTGCCTTGGCTTTACTTTTATCCCTACCAGTTGGACGAGGCAGCTCTTGGGGTTCTTCAAACTCGTCAGTTTCCTCGTTTAGATTAATTACTGTACGAGCATCGGACCCAGATGGTTCGCTGGTGGATGTCGATTTGGACCGTTTGGAACTAGGGCGGGTTGGGTCGAACGGTGGCACAAGATGCCACTTTGGAGATTTGCGAAGAAGCTCCCATGTGGTTACTAGGTTAAACATATGCCCATGTTGCATTCTATACTGTGTGTGGGCTTCGGTCATGATATCGACATCATTCGCACCACTTTTCCTTCGAGTGTTATTGACGAGGTTATTGTATATGCTATTGAAGTTGCTAACCTTCGTCCTCAAAGCCCCCCACTTTCCCGAAAAAGAGTCGGGGGTTCGATACACGCCACGACCCATTGCGGCGAAAAACTTATCGCGTATACGACCCCAAAATGCCTTTATGTCTTGGTCGTCTCCTAAAAAAATTATTATTTAGACAAGCATAAAAATTATTATTTAGACAAACATAAAAATTATTATTTAGACAAGCATTAAAAATATTATTTAGACATGCATAAAAAAATTATTTACACAAAAAAAAAATAGTATTTTAGACAAGCATAAAAAAATTATTTACCAACAATCTCGTCCTCCGACACGTTGAGCCAAGCTTTTGCCAACTCGAATTCTTCCTTAGGCGACCAAAATTCTACCTTCTTTGTCGCACGTTTTTCAGTCTCATCCTTCTTTTTATGGCTTCTTTTTTTGATAGAAGAGGATTCGACTTGGGTTTCGGGAACGTATTCCTGTTCGCTTGTGTTTGGCGGTGACATGTTTGGCGATGACATGTTTGGCGGTGACATGTTTGGCGGAAAAAAAGGGGGTTGAGAATAATACCCGAAATATGGAGGAGGCATCGGTTGAGTGGTGGGATGAGGAGAAGTTGGTGGCATTGGATAATATCCAAACTCCCCCGTACGCGGGTCTCGGCGATAGCGGTCCTCTTGCTCGTTGTTTTGCAAAGTTTGCCAATACGGATTGGTCGGATCCCATGGGTTGTTTGGGTTAGGAAACATTGTTGGAAGTTTTAAAAAAATAGAAGAGAGTTGTATAAAAAAGGAGGTAGAGAGTGAAAGGAATGAGAGTAGAAGGAGTGATTTTATAGTGTGATTTTATAAATAAAGTAAATTTTTTTTTTTAAATTCCGACCGTTCAACGGTCCAAACAATCAAAATGCCTCGGTCCCTGTGCGTTACCGCTCGCCATAGCGGTGGCGGAGCAACTATAGCGCCCCGGCTATGGCGCCGGCGGTGTGGGTGATTTCAGGGGGGGGGGGGGGGGGCGCTATGGTGGTCGATGTGGCGGAAGGGTGGCGCCCCACACCCTCCAGCCTAATAAATAAGCTTTCTTTCTTTTTTTCTTTTTATTTATTTTTTTTATCAAACGAGCTTAAAGTTGAGCTCGATTGCTAAATACTATATATTGAGTTATACATATAAAAGTATAGCTAAATAGAATAATACGGTAAATTGGATTTTTAATAATCCAAATTATATTATAATTTATTAGCCTGTAATAATCTATACTTGCATTATGATCAACGAGACTCCTTGCTTTCACTTTCGTTACCAAAGCCAATTCCAATCTAACGAAGAAGTAACCCGGTCTACCCCTAATTTTTCAGTTATGTCATTCAAAAAAGTTAAAACATTATGTTTGGGATTAAAATAAGACAATTATTTATTAGGGGCAGACAAAATTACTTTTTTGTTAGACTAACAATTATTTATATTTTTGGAAGTCTTGTGTTATTGTAATCGTTCCTTCTTTGTAAACATTGTAAAATCCGAGACTTGGATCATAAATGAAACTCGTATTTTGTTAAATTCATGTTATACATACTTTATACATGCTCATACATTCAATATCGTGAAACAATTGACGCTTATTCGTAATTCTTGGAAACTATGTGCTAAACTTGCAAATATGTGAAACTTATGCATAAAACGTGTTTTGATCATAAACGATACTTAAATACGACCTTCATACGCTTAATTATATTTGGTTTATGTTTTCCATACTTGATTTGCCCTTAAACTATGCTCATATGGCGAAAATAGCCCCTAAAACACTTAGAAACACTAATTAGTAAACTTCAGGGGCCAATTTGCAATTAAACAAACTTGGTCTCCAGCAGCCACCTTGTCACGGGCCGCGAACCACCCCCTATCCACCTTCGCGCCCTGCGAGAACTCCGAATCCGAGACCAGCCCCAAACAGCTACGGGATTGGGCACTTTGGTTGTGTTTGTTAAGTTGTTTTTGTGTTTCTTGCATTAAGTAACTCACAACCACTAACGGCTAACCCCAGCCCTTCCCCTATAAAAACCACACTACTCCAAGCCCTAATCACTTTACAAACTCCTCTAAATCTCTCTCAAATCACCAAAAACGCAGCTGAAACTTCAAGTTCGGACAGAAGCACTATCCTTCACTAAAGTGAGCATAACTCACTCATTTCTTGTCCGTTTTAGCTCATTCTTTTCCTAGGCACTTGGATCGACCTTAGCTTTGATTCCATGGGTATTTCACAGCAAATAAGTCCCTGGAACTCCGACAAAAAGGCTCCAAAGTTCAATGTTCAAATCTGATTTCATTTAATCTTTACTAATACTTGTTCAACTTGAGTCTAACTCATCTCAAACCCACGTCCTTATGCGCATAACCTAAAACACCCTAACACGTAATAACTTAAAAACGACGCAGCGGAAAAAGAGTCTTAAAAATTTTATTTTCTTGACAATCATAAACCATTCGAATCAACTTTATTTAAATCTTTTACATTATTCATACCCAATCAAGAAAATTACATTACAAATGGTTTCCAACATGTGATCACATCCCCGTACAATCCTTGATCTTGACTCGACCCTCGATCACTAGTCCGCCATGAATATCCGACTAACCTGCGGTCACCCGACACGTTAATAATTGGCGACATCATATTCATTAGTATAAAGACATAAAAATATACATAACCACTTAACAATCTATCATTTTATACAACTCCAATATAATATTCTTTTGAGTTCATTCTTTACACCAAGCGTCCAATCTTTGTAAGCCCAATACTTACGTATCTGCATTCCTGTTCCATTCTTAAGGCACACTATTAGTAACGTGACTATTCAAACATGTTAGAGCTATATATATATACATATATATAAGATCCTTTCTTTCATGCACAACAAATCCTACTTCATGGATAAGTACCTACACACATATGTTCACACACATTTCATACCTACATACATACATGCATACATACTTACATATAGTTATACAATGCATATAACATAGTTAGATAGCCTTCACACAAGTTTGGAGTTGAAGAATGCGAAAAATAAGAAAGAACCAGCGATTGGCGCAAGAAGAAACCCATCTGGCGCAACTTTGTGCCAGTTCTGGCGCAATACAGAAGACATCAGTCAGGGGCGCAACCTTGTGCCAGGGGGGCGCAACCTTGCGCCTGGTTCAGACCTACAACTTTCAGCTTAACGGATTTTTACCATTTTGGTCATAACTTTCTCATTTCTTGTCCGTTTTACGATCCGTTTCTTCCTACATGATCGTAAAATAATGTTCTATCATGTGAACTTGAAATCCAACATCCGGGTTAAGGAAATTCTTAACTTATACTTTTTCGGCTTATTATTCATTTACGAATTATTGACCCGTTCATACATTTATCAACCTAACATGTTTATTTGACCTTAATTTCATACAAACCTTATAATTTCAAGGTCGTCTATCATATAAGGTTCAATTCCCGGATTCCTTACATCTTCATAACCCATTTTTGCTCAAAAGCTTATTTTGACCCGTTAAGGGTATTTACGCGTTTTTAAGGTCTTTGACTTACAAAAATCATACTCCTCACTCACACACTGGTCCAAAGCGTTCACTTAATCAATTAACTTGTTTCTAAACAACTTTTAAAATCGTTTGCCCGATATGCCTATCAAGGGCATTTTGGTCAACTTTGTTCCGTCCTTTACGACAAAGGACTTCATTACACATTTTACAATTCCCATGATTTAACTACAACTCTTATTGCACATACCTGGCTCGGATCAAGGCTATGACCCGCTTTAATACTTCATCCTCTAACTTGCTATATAATAGCAACGCAAACCCGTTCGCTATACATTCTGTGAATTCATAATACTTGACAAAACAATTCATTAGTTGATAACGCCAAATGGTGACATCTCTACCATTTGACCCGTTAAATCTAAATGTCCACTTTACCCTTGTGGGGTTTTAATTATTCATTATCCCATCCATGTAACTTATTTCTTCGTTAACTTGTAACCGGAATTACCATAATACCCTTTTCACCCTTTGAAAACATCAACCTTAATTTCTTATCATACCCATATATTCCGACCCGTATCAAATACTTGCCGGAACATCATACTTCACATATTTACTTACCATGTTCGTATTCAATGCAATGAATAGATATTCTACAAAAAGGGGTGTAAGCTTTACTTACCTCACATCCAAATATGCTTCCCGTGCGTATAAGTCCCGTTTGACCCGCTTCTTTCCCAAGCTTCCTTGCCGCTTACCAAGCATCAACTATCATATATCATTCTTATGATAGTTAGTTTATTCATCATTCATCACAACCCTTTCATCACACGGATCTTATATGGAATTTATCATTCAACCTGATAACATGCTAATCTATCATTTCTTATCCGATTTCTTTAAACATTCACACACATGTATGATCTCAAACATCATTAACATAAGTAAATAATCATTTTCATCACATTATCTAAAACCCACTTCATAACTACTTTATTAATCACTTACAAGTGATCTAGTGTCAATTACCTCATAATTTCATCATACATTTGGTGAGTATACTACCTCCTAAGCATAGTGTACAACTAATTCATGCGCATTCTTCTAATCTCACCCATAATTCATCAAATCCTCATACTAATTAATATGTATCATCCACACATAAACATTCAAACATATTATCATCATATTTCTTTCAATTCCTCTAACAAGAATCCATATTACTCACATAATACATCAACATTCGACAAGAATTAGACATGGATGATGATTCAAGTCATCATTCTCACCATAACTAATGGGTTTCACCTCTAAGCATCAAATTAACCTAAATCATGCATAACCCATGTTCTATATGATGATTATAACATATCCTCATACTCAATTTCATACCAATTCACGATTTACAACATAACCCACTTCGTGCATAATCACCAATCTAACTTTTAAGACATACCTTACGATCCCCTTGTGAAGGTGATCATTAATCCATGTTCCTTCTTGAATTTGAGCTACAATTAACCCTTTAATTTGGTGATCTTCATAATTAGGGTTTGTGAGCTTTCATGGAGCTCCTGGCTCTTTCTCGAACACACGTACGTGTGTGTGTGTTTGTGTGTGTATTTTATAATTAAATTCATCTTTCATTTTACCCCACTTTAGTCCCTCAAGTTGCCACTAATTATATTTGGCACAACCTTCATCCTCTAATTGTTTCTACCATACTCTTATCTCGGTTAAATAACCTAGTCATTTATTTCTTGATGTACCATATCAGAACATTTAACGATTATAAACATTCGGATTTTGGGGTGTTACAAGTCTACCCCCCTTAAATAAGGTTTCGTCCCCGAAACCTTTCTCACTTCCATTTACACATACACATATCTATGTTTGACTTTATGGTCACATCATAATTATAACTAATCATCCTATCTCATTTCATAATTATTTATACAATTGACTTCTTCCTAACAAGTCTATACTTTCCATGCCATACTTCCACGTAACCTTCTCATTTCCTTGACCGTTTAGTAATAGTTCAATGTACATATTCATTCAAACTTATAATAATGCTTACTTTCATATGATCCGTTTATAACAATTCTAATACCTTCATCTCATACTTTAAGATCACAATCTATACATATATTACATAACATTTAATTTTGTTTCGTTATCGCAACGAAGTTACTATTTCATAGTCATGCATTCGTGCATAACTCCAAAGTTAACATCATTCTTCATTTTCTATAGTTATTTGTACCATACATATTCTTATGTTACCTTCAACTCACCCTATTCATTATACATTACTATTCCTCTCATTTCATGCATTATTTAATTTGCATAAGTCCACGTGTCACGCAAACTCATTATACGAGAGTTTAACCAATTCTCGAAATTTTCACTCAAAACCCTTGAGATTCACTTCTTAATGACATAGTTTTCTTCTTATGTTAACTATTAGGAATCAAACATTCCATACTATACCATACTCATTCCACCATTCATTTTGTAGGACGTTTTCAATTTATTAATTCGTACTTATCCGTCATAAATTAAAACATTTTACTTACCTCGATTTCATTCCATACTTCGGCGATCCGTAAATCAGACATGTCCATATTCTTCACGAGTACTAGCCGTACCAGGCTAGATTTTATTCATCCATGTAATGTGCCTCCAATCGCACACGTCCTTCCACCAATTCAATTGGTTTCATCACATCAAGCGTTCTAACATTATCATCAACAAATTTAGCAGTTAGCACATTTCATTTCTCACACTAAATTCTTTCATTCTAGTTACTTATTTCGTCAACCTTCATTTGACCTTTCAAGGCTACACTGATATTTCTTAATTATCGTATATGTATTGAGACACACGTTCGTACTTCTTTCCATTCATGCTTACTTGCAAAAACATTCATTACATCATTTCAGTATTCTTAACAAAACTTATCCTTCTTGTTCACACTTAAATCATTGTCCGGGTCGTAGCCCGTCATTTATTATGACTCCTAAGTGTCGATTACTAACACATTTAACACATAACTTGTTCAAAACTTCTTTCTTTCGTCTTAAAATTTAGGTTTGTGTGCCAATTACGATCATTCTTTCATTCAGTTACTTTACATTTACTCATATGACTCGTTTGACGCAACCAAGGTTAAACTATCGGCACATTCTGATGTGGGCTAATGTTGGATCTGAGTTTGTTTCTGATTGTATTTTACGTTTGAGATTAAGATGGAAATGAAAGAGTTGTGCAGTGGAATTAATATGAAAGCAAACTTTGCATACAATCAAACGAGAGTATTGCTTTGATCAAGACATTTTCAACAAGAAACCGAATGATTGAATTAACTTTCAATAACGATTACAAGTTATGCTTGAATACAAACTCCCCCTCAGCCAGAGCTCAGCGTTTGTTCGTGCAAAGAAGACGGTATTGCAAGAGCTGATAGAACAGTACAAAGTACTGAACTATTTATAGGCACTAGCAAACCACTGAGCATCTTAGCTGACATCACCATGAAAGTGACATCTAACCTCCTAACAAACTCTAACCTCTGATCTATACAAACACTGATGTACTAACTACTGCTTTTACATTTTATTACATAAAAGACACTTAAACAGCTGCTGCATCCTTCCACTGCTGTGAACCCAGCAGAGCTTGTCCGGATCAGCAGTACTAGACTCAAGGCAGTAGATTGAATCAGCAGAGCTTTGGTCTTCCATCAGTCTTTGACATTGGGCAGTAGATGCAAGGCAGCAGTTGTAGGTCAGCACTTAGTACGATCAGCAGATAAGAGGTCAGTAGATATGAAACCACTTTCAAGGGGAGAGATTTGTATGTAAACATCTGCTTATTCTGGATCCAACATAAAATCCCCACATTACTTGATGATTTCTTATAGAATAGTTATTTGTATTCTTGTATTATTCATAGTTCATGACCCTCCTTGTATGTTTTTACATCAAGTGTAGTGGTGAACAATAAGAGGTACCTAAAAGGAAGACTACTCTTCCTACCTCCTACATGATTTCCATGAAACTTAGAGGTATCTAAATGAAGATGTAATCTTCTACCTCATGCTTGAAATATTTGACATAATAATATATAACCTAAATAATACTTATATGTATGTACTATTCAATATTCGAACCTTGATGGTGAACTTGTGTTTATTCGTCAAAGTGTTAGAATAACATCATCTAAAGACATAAGACTTGTTATGATTCTAATGAGTATATTACTCATGAAAACATTAACCCTTGAGGTTTCATAGTGTCAAAACAAGTACTTGGTGTTAAAAGATGATTAATTTCGTATACTTATGTTCTTATGCTTCAAACTCCGAATCTTTAATCCACCGTTACTTCCCAAACTCATACACTTCGTTTCTTCGTGTAGAAGGACTTGGTGTTCCTACCTCCAACAACAACTAACTCGCGGATTCAGTGAAGACTTACAAAACCGTGAGTATACTCGCAACCCCCTTTTATGTTTACCACTTTTGGGGTGTAACATGTTAACTTATTAAATCACACTTAAACTTTAATCTTTATACTTGCATGAAAACAATCCTTATACATGAATGATATGTTGTTATACTTTGATGCTTATACTTGGGTGATTCTTATGTGATACAATAGTCATTAGCTTATTACTAGCCTCCATTTGACATGTATAGCGCTATAGGAGTAACGCACCACCCGTGAACGAGAGGTCATGTTGAATTATATCATTTTTGCGTAAACAGAGGGTTGACTAGAAATATTGCATGCCTTGTATGATGCTCTTATATAAACTAGTTGCCATGTGGATTCGTTTTTAAACTTTTAAACTTATACTTATTCATAAACTTGTATACTCGCATTTACTTTTGCATTGAATTGTATTTTAAACATGTTACAGGTTGATGATTGATGATGCTATGAAATGGACTAGCAAAACTTTTAAACTTATACTTATTCATAAACTTGTATACTCGCATTTACTTGTGCATTGAATTGTATTTTAAACATGTTACAGGTTGATGATTGATGATGCTATGAAATGGACTAGCAAAGATGCCTAGATACTCACTTAGACGTTTAGGTTTAAAGTGGTGTATCAATTTGGTTATGTTATGATTTGAACAATGTTGTTATTTGAATTTCCTTGTAATGTTTTGACAATTTGATTATGAATGAAAATGGTTGAATTAAATATTGTCACAAATAGTGTTATGAAGTCTCTTGCAATCTTGAACAAGTCCCACTCCGATGATTCCGCCATTGGTTGGGGTGTGACAGATACTCTCTTTCTGAGGTAAGATAAATGTGTTAATTTTCTTGTTTTATAAAAGTAGTAAAATACATCAATTTTAACAGATTATATCTAAATCTGATTATTAGATCTTTATGATAAGAGGCAGATCTATTTATTCTGGTGTTGAAATAATGATTATTGCTACTTTTGATAGTCAATTTTTAACAGATTATATGTAAATCTGATTACTGGTCTTTTTATTTATCTAAGACATTCATTGACATGTGTAAACGTATTTTGTGTTTTACAGTTGGTAATTTGAAGGAATTGGTGAATCATCCGAAATGTGGTCAATTTTAAGGAATAATACCAGATAGGTTGATGTGAAAAAAGTATGCTCTGAAGATTTTGTGCTCCCATGCTAACACGCTCCGCGATGGAAGTAATGGCTATTTCGGTAGCATACAACATGGCGAGTAGGCTTAGTGCTTAAAACGTTCCATGCAAACAATAGTAGTAAAGACTATGTTTTTGTTTTTCCGATATGTGGTTATATGTTTGTTTGGTTGGGTTATTTTTTATGTAAACTGGATGTTTAGTTGGTTGGTATACCTTATAATATGTTTTTGAATTTGTTTTCGGGACATGTTATGGTTTATGGTGAAGTAGTATGAGTTTACTAATCTAAAAAAGGATTATACACAAATGTATATATGTCTGTACATAGGTGTATTAAATTTAAATACACAGGTGTACTTCGGGATTCATGAATATGTGTACGTAATTGAAATCTGGGTTTTTATCGATGAAGAACTAGTGGATTGAAAAAAATTCTAGCTTTTTTTAATGGTGATTATAATATACATATTGTTTAGATTTAAAATATATTTTAAGTAATCACAAAAAAATAGGAATGTGTAACTTCCACGGATTAATTAAAATAAATAATTAATAATAACTTAATGCATAATTACCATCCTATCCTTTTCAACAAAAAAATAATCAAGGGCTATGATCAGTTCACACAGTTCACTCTTGAGAGGTTGTTTACTCTAGAACCCTACCATATATATATATATATATATATATATATATATATATATATATATATATATAATCTATACTATATACCGTATTAAGTAAATTGGGTTTTCTACCCTTATTGTAATTTTACGTTGTGTACACATCTTCTAGCAACATGTACAAGAGAGCCAAGCTATCTTAGATGGGGTAAACTTGCGCATTATCTAAAGTTTTAAGACACTTTAGGGGTATAATTGGAATTCTGAATTACCTATTACCTGAGCATTTAAAGCTGAATTTCAATTCCCTGGTTACCATCGTCTCTTCCACATCCCACCACAATCCTAATTGAATGTTGCACTTGAAGCGTTGTGCGTTTCCATCCCACCCACTCAATTTTAGGTTTAGCGTTTCCTTTATTAATTCAATCATCCCCTTGATTTTGATGTATTCACTAAGAAGATTAAAAGAGCATTTGAGAGGCAGAGAGTCGTTCGAGAGCACCTTCATCTGTCGTCCTTCGATTCTTCAATCTCTGTAATTTTATTCTCACCAAGCTGTTTCTTGTATGTTGTTATTTGATTCAGAAATTAGCATATATGTTTGGGGATTTTTCCCTTTTCTTCTTCTATTGTTGATGATTTTCTTCGTTATCCATACTGTTTATAAAAATCGTGAATTTGTAGTTTGCAATTGATCATGACGATGAACAGAAGAAATTGTTGATCAGTGGCGTACCCACCCTAAGCCAAGAGTGGGCGGGCGCACCCCATGAAAAAAAAATTAGTGTTATTTTTTGCCGAAAATCCCGACCGCAACCCTTGGAATTTTTCACCCGCACCCCTTGAAACAAATTGCTCACAACTACTGGTACTAAATTGTTTCAATATCTTTAACATCGTTTTTCAAACAAGAATACATGAAATTGTTCTTTTATTTTAGAAGTCTAAGGCCCGTATGCAGTCCTATACGTTGCATGATTGAACAGTTGAAAACCTGAAACATATGTGAAAAACAGTTAATATAAAAATGCCGACGAATACATAGGTTTTATTAGCCAAGTAAATGGCAAAACATTTGGTATTATAATCTTAATTGTGAAAACTCGTGACAAAATAAGTTTGAATATGGCAATATGATTATTACTAAGTCATTTTATGCCTTACATCGTAATCTCGATTAAACCGTCGTAAAAACTTGTTTATACGTTATTAGGAATCCAATCAAGGATTAATAATAACTGTTTTGAAATAAATCAAAACTTATATAAGTATTATATAAATCAAATCAAATGAGTCATGATAATACTTCAGATATCTTTCTAAGAATCTAACATATAAAAATATGGGAGATTCTACAAAGATTTTGATAATCAAACATTGAAACAATTGTACACAAAATCCTAAAGTGATCCAGATAACGCTACAAGAATAATAAAATAAGAACACTTATATATAGGAAGTACCAGCGGCGTATCCACCATGTTCTTATTTTATTACACCTGTTTCGTTATCTAAATCACAACTACCACATAAACACATAATCGTCAACTTGTTCCACCTCGTAAACATGCATTAAAGTACACAATGAATCTAAACAGGGGCTCCAATATTAGTACTCTAAACATCCCATATATGTCTAACTATGAAGATAGGTAGACACTACAGGGATCGAGACCTCGCCACATCGTCTCGTAACAATCCTAAATCCTAATGGTGATTCGGGATAACGCCACGAAAGTAAGCACACTTATATATAGGAAGTACCATCGGCGTATCCATCATGTGCTTATTGTATTATCTAGTTTTGTTATCTAAATCACCAACAATCTACACACAACCAACCATCGAGTCGCAATGTACTTCTTAAAAACCTTACTATGAAGATAGGAAGATCTAAGATTGTACTTCAAATATCATATATGAATCTAACTATGAAGATAGGTAGATCACTTAAGGATAAAACATCATATTTGCATAATCGGAATTAATACACATAAAAACACTTAGTGAACACATATATGCCATATATTTTGAAAACAAATCAATTACACATATGAATCACCCCAAAACATTTGAAAACGGTAAAAGAGGGGAACTATGTACTCGCCTTGGGTTGCATATAGTCCCGGTTCAAAGGAAATATCAAATCTCAAAAGACCAAGAGTTCAAGTGTTGAAGCGGTTCCTAGGGTAACATATACTATGTTAGGGAATCGACACCTGAATCGGAAGATCGGGTAGAATGAGGTCTTGTAAACCAAATGAGTGTTGGAACTCATGTGATATGGTTTAACAAAGCCTACATTCTAAATCGGAAACCTATCCTAAGTGCTTACGACCCATTACGACCCGTTAAGGTAGCTTACGCCACTTTAACGCGTCGTTCGAGCGAATGCGCGTTCGAGACGCTTAACTAGTCCTATGAAAAGTATTATATGCCTTAACATATCTAATTATGTTATATAATCAGTTTAGATGTCAAAATATGTGTTACATATGCTTAAAATGAATTTATGCGCAAAAGGGGCATTTTGGTCATTTTCCTAAGGCATATAAACTACCTATCATACGACTAACTAAACGGAGTGACCATAAGGTATAACCTTGGAAGGTTATTTGTAAACCGACTCAGGCCTCCTGGATAGAATCCAGATCTTTGAGTCATACAACCACCGAAGTGATTTGTAAACCGACTCAGGCCTCGTTTCTATCAGTTTGAAGTTATTTGAGTGACAAAGAGTTGAAGGAAAGTCGGAAAATCCATCCTTCAATCCTTGTTACCGTGTATATGTTTAGATCTAAGAAAGATCCGTGTTTATTTATGTGGAAATCGGCTAGATCCAAGTCTTTCTTGGTGGATTGAGGCCAAAACATGAAGTTCTTCAAGAACCCATGATGACATCATCCTAGAACACTTGAATCTTGATGATTTCACGGTTAAAAGTTAAGATTTTAAAGATAGAAAGGTGTAGGAGTGTGTATAGATCAAGAGAGTACAAGATTTAGGATGAAATCTTACCGGAATCGAGAGAAATCTGCGAAAAGGTGGGCTGAGCGTGCTGGTCGAACAGGGGTTTCCAAAAGTGGAAAGGATGACAATGACAGGGGTATTTATAGGATGACAAAAGGGGAAAGTGCTGGCCGATCGGCTGGCAGCTCGATCGGACAGCAGTCCGTTCGGCTGGCTGTTCGATCGGCTGGGAGCCTGATCGATCGGTCACACTTTTCGAGTGTTTTGCGCGACGATTTTTGATATTTTGATTTCGATTTTGAGCGGTTCGATTCGGTAGGGTTTCCTAGTCAAATTACTTTCAGTCCCAACTACTTCGTATCTCGCGTAATCTATTTTTCACTATCTATCATAGTTCGATCATGATTCGAGTTCGAGTTCGATTGCATTCGAGTTTCGATTGAGTTCGCTTGATTACACAACACAACATAAATAAACATGCACAGGTAACACGTAAGGCACACACACACGTATAATAACAAGTGAAAACACGTAGCTCGAGTTGCGATTTGATGTCGATTCGATTAGCATAGCTTGACTATTGATTAGTTAACTTTATCGCATTGTTACTTCCTATAGTTCACAGTCGTAGGTTGATTGAATGACGATTAACACACACCGATTATTGTCATTAACAACACTTACTCCACATAATATAATTAAAAACAAGAAGTTTCTACGAGTCAAGTTGCGCGAAATCGGTCGTTGACTTGGACCTTGACTTTGACTTGTGAAAACACGGGGTGTTACAGCCTCCCCTTGTTTAAGGAATTTCGTCCCGAAATTAAGCTGAAAGTTGTACAACGCCGTGAATCACGTTTGAGAACTTTCCGTTTGGGCCGATTTTGACTTCGAAACGATCGCTTGTGACACGGAATCCGTGAACGTGCATGACCAAACACACAAGCACGTACTATAATCGGTAATTCTATAGATTGATATGAAATCGTACAAAGTATTAGAATCACGTTGTCTACTTTCTCTCTCTAGCTTCACACTTTAAACAACTGCGGGTACTTAGCCTTCATGTCGGTTTCGAGTTCCCAAGTGAACTCTGCGCCTCGTTTGCCTTCCCATCGGACTTTCACAATAGGAATGCGTGAGCGCCTGAGTTGCTTGGTTTGGCGATCCATGATTTCGACAGGCTTTTCCATGAAGTGTAATGTTTCGTTCACTTGTAAGTCATTGAGAGGAACATGTAGGTCGTGGTCGGCTATGCACTTTCGGAGGTTCGACACGTGGAAAGTCGGGTGGACGTTACTAAGTTACTCCGGTAGTTCGAGTCTGTAGGCGACTTTTCCGATCCTTTCCAGAATCTTAAAAGGTCCAACATATCGAGGCGCGAGTTTTCCCTTTTTTCCGAATCGGACTACACCCTTCCAAGGTGATACCTTTAGGAGTACGTAGTCACCAACGCCAAATTCACGGGGCTTGCGCTTTTTATCGGCGTAACTTTTCTGTTGATCCCGAGCCTTCACTAGATTGTCTCGAATTTGGAAAATCTTGTCTGTCGTTTCTTGTAGTAGCTCCGGACCGGTTAGTTGCGAGTGACCGATCTCGTGCCACACAATAGGCGATCGACATCTTCTTCCGTATAATGCCTCGAATGGTGCCATTTGGATGCTAGAATGGTAGCTGTTATTATACGAGAATTCGACCAACGGCAGGTGTTTATCCCAATTACCACCGAAGTCCAGAACACACGAACGGAGCATGTCCTCAAGAGTACGGATCGTTCTTTAAGTCTGACTGTCGGTTTGTGGGTGGAAAGCGGTACTTAGATTAAGCGTTGTACCGAGTGCCATTTGAAACGTCTCCCACAATCGTGAGGTGAACCGAGCGTCACGATCAGAGATGATGTCACGAGGCGTCCCATGATTACAAATGATCTCGTCGGTGTAGATTCGGGCTAATCGTTCTACCTTGTAGTCTTCTCGTATCGGCAGAAAGTGAGATGATTTAGTCAAACGGTCAACAACAACCCAAATGCTGTCGTGACCTGATGACGTGTGTGGTAGCTTGGTTATGAAGTCCATGGCTATACTTTCCCACTTCCACATGGGAATTGGTGGTTGTTCAAGTAAGCCAGAGGGTCTTTGGTGTTCGGCCTTGATCCTAGCACAAGTTAGGCATTTTCCGACGTAGAGAGCGATATCCCTCTTCATACCCGGCCACCAGTACCTATAACGAAGATCCTGGTACATTTTGTCAGCCCCTGGGTGAATAGAATACCGGGATTTGTGGGCTTCGTCCATCAGGATTTGCCGCAAATTTGTTCGCTTGGGAATCCAAATTCGGTCTAAAAAGTGGAATATTCCGTTTGATTTGCTCACAAGCTGGGCTCCATCGTGGTAGATTCTTTCTTTCTTCAAAGTGCGTTCGTTAAAGCATGCATGTTGGGCGTCGCGGATGAGGGTTTCGAGATCGTGTTGGGCTTGAACGTTATGGGTGCTAAGCAGATAACTCCGTCTGCTAAGTGCGTCGGCAACAACGTTTGCCTTGCCTGGGTGATAACGAATCTCACAGTCGTAATCGTTGAGAAGTTCTACCCATCGGCGTTGACGCATATTAAGTTCCTTCTGATTAAAGATGTGTTGCAGGCTCCTATGATCGGTGAAGATTATACACTTGGTACCATACAGGTAGTGTCGCCAAATATTTAATGCAAAAACAACCGCGCCTAGCTCGAGATCATGGGTTGTATAATTCTTCTCGTGGATTTTGAGCTGACGAGATGCGTAAGCTATGACCTTGTCCCGTTGCATGAGAACACAGCCGAGACCAAGGTTGGAAGCATCACAATAGACAATGAAATCGTCGTTTCCGTCGGGCAATGTGAGGACAGGAGCATTGCAAAGCATGTGTTTGAGGGTTCGGAAGGCAGACTCTTGTTTGGTTCCCCAGACAAAAGGCTGGTCTTTATGCGTAAGAGAGGTAAGCGGCACAGCAATCTTCGAGAATCCTTCGATAAATCGTCGATAATAGCCCGCTAGTCCGAGAAAGGAACAGACTTCAGACGGGTTCTTAGGCGTAACCCAGCCCTTGACAGCTTCAATATTCGCAGGATCGATGTGAATGCCTAGACTATTAACAATGTGACCAAGAAATTGAACTTCCTCTAACCAGAATTCACACTTGGAGAACTTGGCATAGAGTTGGTTTCCCTGGAGTAGCTCGAGAACCAAACGTAGATGTTGCGCGTGTTTGGCTTTCGATTTGGAATAGATCAAGACATCGTCGATGAATACGATGACGAAACGGTCGAGATATGGTTTACACACGCGATTCATCAGATCCATGAAAACCGCTGGTGCGTTGGTTAAACCAAAATGCATAACCACGAATTCGTAATGACCGTATCGGGTGCGGAATGCGGTTTTGGGTATATCCTCCTCTTGTATACGCAGTTGATGATAGCCTGAACGTAGATCGATCTTCGAGAAACACGTAGCGCCTTGTAGTTGATCAAACAAATCGTCGATGCGAGGTAGGGGATAGCGGTTCTTGATAGTTAACTTATTCAGTTCCCGATAGTCGATGCACATCCGGAACAACCCATCCTTCTTTTTGACGAAAAGGAGTGGTGCGCCCCAAGGAGATGTGCTCGGGCGAATGAAGCCTTTATCAAGTAATTCCTGGAGTTGAGTTGAGAGTTCGAGCATTTCCGACGGTGCGAGTCGGTAGGGAGCTTTGGCTATAGGGTTGGCTCCAGGAATGAGGTCGATACGAAAGTCGATATCACGACTTGGCGGTAGTCCGGGAAGATCCTCTGGAAAAACATTAGGAAATTCTCGAACCACAGGGACGTCTTTCACTTCCTTCTTTCCTTTCTTTTCCTTCTCCGCTACCACAATGTTAGCCAAGAAAGCTCTGTATTCCTTGCGGAGATACTTGCTAGCTTGGATACATGACATAAGCTTGAGACTCTTCGCAGCAGTATCACCGTATACACATAATAAGTCACCATTTGCGAGTGAAAAACGAATCATCTTATCGTAACACACAACTTCAGCATGGTTATCTCGAAGAAAGTCCATGCCTACTATGACGTCAAAGCTTCCGAGTTGCATCGGAATAAGGTCGATTGGGAAGATGTGATTGTTGAGTTCGAGAGTACAATCACGGAGAACAGAATTTACGGCGACGGTTCTTGATGTGTGCAAAATGCAACATATAAATTACATCAATTGTGGCATAAAACTAACCCTTTTTTAGTACTAATGTTGGAAAAAGTATGCTTTTGTCTTCCTTTTGTATTTTCAGGATTAAATGAGCTCAAATTAACAAAAGAAGCAAAAAGACATCAAAATCTAACATAAATACAAGAAAAGGAACAAGACGTGACATGCCCGACCCCACGACAACATCTTCCCAAGCAAAACAAGAGGACAGAAGACTGGACAAGCCCCGTGCTCAGCCAGTACGGAGGCGTGCCCAAGTGTCAGCAGAAAAGACAAAGTGGTAGAAGCTTCTATTGCCCACCACGGGGCCGTGCTCAGCGGACACGGGCCGTGGTCAACTATAAGATTCGCACAATCCAGGAAAATCTTCATAGTACAAAGATTCTTCTGCACACGGGGTCGTGCTCAGCGGACACGGGGGCGTGGTCAACTAATAAGACAAGCTGCCTTAAATGAAGAAAGAGAAGGATGTGGACACGGGGCCGTGCCCGAGCTTCTGTTCAGCCTATAAATAGGAGTGCTTGGCTCAACCTCAAACCATCCCTTGGCACACCACCTCTCTCATACTTCACCCACCACCCACCACCACCATAACACCATCATCCACCACCATCATCCATTGTCCATCATAGAGTGTGTGAGTCGTCTCGGGATCCAAGATTGATCGTAAGAGTTCTTGACAATCAAGGCCATGTTTGCCTAAGTCTCTTACATCACTTGGTGAAGACAAGTGTCTAGTGTAATACTTTTTATTTCTAATCTTTTCGCACTTTTTATTTGGTTTTGTATTAATGACTTTAATAACTAGTTTCTTATGTTGAAGGTGATTCTTCCTTATCGTTTGTCCGTGGTGTCTTGACATTATTTTACTGTCTATATAAAATAAAAGATTTTCACCATTCATATCTCCACGGTCTATATGGAGGTATGTTGGCTACCTGGTCGGGGGTTAAGGGAACGGTTTGGTAAGAGTCTTGCCATTGTTCAGCGTTTAGAGGTCCTGCAATGGACCTGGGTCAAATTTAGTAGGACCTCCTTCAATACTTAACGGTATTGGATGGCGGGGGTCCAAACTCTTTGATCCCCTCATAAGTTAACTACTATTAATACTATAACCCGGCTATTTAGGACTGTATCCCTGCTGACTCAGACTACTTAGTCGAGGGTAACGTCACCTCCAAAAGAGGGGCCTACCATAATTTGCATTAATAACTTAATTAATTATCTTTCAATAATCCGACCCTTTAGGATTGTATCCTTGCTGACTCAATCTACTGGGTTGAGGGTAACGTCACCTTCAAAAGAGGGGCCTACTACAATAACTAAGATAATCTCTTAAATAAGTGCAAAAGTGCGGAAATAATCAAAGGTTACACTATACACGAGTCGGAACCAAGTGATTCATCTTGTCTATCTGTTTTTTCTTTTATTTTTATTTTTCAGCATTTTAGTTAGTTTTTATTTTTCTTAGCTTAAAACATTTTTCTAAACTTTTTGATTTGATTAGACGTTGAGGATAAACCGGTACTAAAAGCTCTTGTGTCCTTGGACGACCTCGGTATCTTACCAACACTATACTACGCTCACGATGGGTGCACTTGCCCATATGTGTGTTTAGTGTTAGTAAATATCGTGTTTTATAAATTTAAAACTTGACTAAAAAAGTGTTAAAGGGGCTTAAAATATACACCTAATATATATAACACTTCACACGCATCAAGTTTTTGGCGCCACTGCCGGGGACACAAGGATTTTAAGAAAGCTTAAAATCAACGGCCTAATCAGTTTTTCAAAACCTTTTTAAAAAGAAAACGCGCGCACATTTTTCTGCATTTTAGTTTAGTTTTGCATTTACAGTAACCTGTACACGGGGCCGTGTTCATTGAACACGGGGCCGTGCTGCACATTTTCATAAAAAGACCCAGTAACAGTAGCTTGAACACGGGCCGTGCTCACTGAACACTCCCCGTGCTCAACGAAATCAGTAAATTTAATTTAAACGCCCAGATACAGATCCTGAACACGGGGCCGTGCTCACTGAACACGGGGCCGTGTCCAGCCTCTGTTTCTGTTTTATTTCTGTTTTCTGATCTCGAGACTTGGTTGTGGTCTGCTGAGTGATTCTTATGGATCAATACTCAGGAGGTTACAACTACACCTATGAGGAGGATGATTATAGGGGTAATTATTGCACTAATTGTCGTAACCCATACTCGGTTCAATATTGTCACTCATATCAACCATCCAATTCATACACCTACTATGAGGAGCCCAGGTACGAGCCATCAACTTCATACACATCCTATGAAGACCAAAGGTATGAACCTCCTCCCTCATACTCATATTTTGATGAACCAAGGTATGAGCCTTCATACTCATACTTTGAGGAACCAAGATATGAGCCACCACCTTCGTATGCTTATTATGAGGAACCATGGCGTGCAAGGGCGTAGCTTTCAAGGGGCCGGGAGGGGCGCCCGACCCCCCGAACTTTTCGCTCAGTAGTGTTATGTATGTACGTTTCGTGTATAATTTTTTAGGTATATACATTTTCGACCCCCGGGTTTTATAAAAAATACATTTACTTATATAGAATTTTTAGGTTCGGTGACTTCCGACCCCCCGGTGGAAATTTTCAAGCTTCGCCACTGATGGCGTGAACAACCCACCTCATATGAGTATTATGAAGAACAAAATTACGACCCTTATCCATCATATACTTACAATGAAGAACAATGGTGTGAACCATCTACTTCATATGGGTATTATGAGGAACAAAGGATCGAACAACCGGATTCAAGCTTTGAAAATCCTGATTCTTTTTCTATAATCGAAGTGACCGATAGGATATTAGAACACCTTAGAGTTATCGATCGCTATATAAAAGAATCTCGCGCAAGGGAAGAGGAGTCCCGCGCAAGAGAAGAATTAAAAAATGAAGAGATAACTGAAAGTGTAAAAATGGAAGAACAAGTAAGTGATAAACCAACACATGAGTTAAACAACGAAAAAGGTGAGTCCGACAACGTTAAAATTCAAGAAGAGTCTAATTTTTAAAAAATTAATCTCTTGTCACCTTCTTTTGAAAATCATTGTTTAGTACCCACTCATGCTAAGTTTTTAAAAGAGTTAAACACTTACACTAAAATTGACGAAACGGTAAGTGTTAAGTTAACTAATGATCAAACCTCGCTAATAAAAGAAGACCCATTTGAAATTAACATTACACCGGTTCCATGTTTCTTTCAAAATTCATTTATTAGTAATGTCACAATCGATAAAGATCTTTGTGTTAACATAATGCCTAGCTACATTTTTGAAAAATTAAGTATTAGTGATTTTTCTCCACTTCAAATACCCATTTTTCTATCCAATCGGAAAGTAATAAAATCAATCGGTGTAGTTGAGGATGTATTGATTCAAACAAATCAAATGGTAATCCCGACCGACTTTGTCATCCTCGATGACGCTCCTCTAGTGTTGGGACGACCATTTGTAAAAACTCACGAAGCTTTGAAAAACCGGAAGTTCAACAATCTACCTCTTCAATTAGGGGCATTTAAAAGAAGTGTCGATCTTGAGCGGTCAATGAAATATCCATTCGGCAATAATGACCCCCTAATTGAAGATGAAGATGAACCACCCGATACAAGTGAAGAGATTGACAACTTTGTTGAAGAAGAGGTCGCCATAGAACAAACTTTTAAAGTTCTTGATCGAAATGAGCAACCAAATAAGGAGTCTCCTAAAGACCCACCAATTGAGCTCAAAGAACTTCCAAAAGGTTTGGAATATGCTTTTCTAGACAAAGATGGTAATTTACCTGTAATTATTTCGTCAAAATTAGATAGCTCAGAAAAAGAAAAATTAATTAGTCTTTTGAAAAAACATAAAAACGCAATAGCTTGGAAACTTGTAGACATAAAAGGAATTAGTCCTTCCATGTGCACACACAAAATTTTAACGAATGCTGACTACAAATCGGTAATACAACCACAACGTCGAGTAAATCCAAATGTTCAAAAAGTGGTTAAAAACGAAGTCATCAAATTACTTGACGCCGGACTTATCTATCCTATCTCTGATAGCCCTTGGGTGAGTCCCGTCCAAGTAGTCCCAAAGAAAGGAGGTATGACGGTGATAACTAACGAAAAAAATGAATTAATACCCACGAGAACCGTCACAGGATGGAGAGTATGTATAGATTATAGACGATTAAATGAAGCAACAAGAAAAGATCACTTTCCTTTACCCTTCATTGATCAAATGTTAGAAAGATTATCCGGTCATAAATTTTATTGTTTCTTAGATGGTTTTTCAGGTTACTTTCAAATCCCGATAGCACCCGAAGACCAAGAAAAGACAACTTTCACATGTCCCTATGGAACTTTTGCTTATCGACGCATGTCGTTCGGTCTATGTAATGCCCCCACAACATTCCAACGTTGCATGGTAGCCATTTTCCATGACATGATAGAAAAGACAATGGAAGTCTTTATGGACGACTTTTCTATCTTCGGGGATTCATACGACCAATGCCTCGATAACCTTGAACGAATGCTATCCCGATGTGAGGAAACTAACCTCGCCCTTAATTAGGAAAAATGCCATTTCATGGTAACGGAGGGAATAGTACTCGGTTACAAGATCTCAAGCGAAGGAATGGAGGTGGATCAAGCCAAAATAGATACCATTTCTAGATTACCACCTCCATCCTCCGTAAGAGCTATCAGAAGTTTCCTAGGGCATGCCGGATTTTATAGGCGGTTTATCAAAGACTTTTCTAAAATCTCGAGGCCTCTAACAAAATTACTTGAAAAAGATGCTCCTTTCATCTTTGACAAGGATTGCAATCAAGCATTTCTAACCCTAAAGGAAATGTTAGTCAATGCACCTATCATGATAGCGCCTGATTGGAAATATCCTTTCGATGTGTGATGCTAGTGACTTTGCAGTTGGAGCTGTCTTGGGACAAAGAAAAGAAAAGCATTTCCACCCCATTTATTATGCTAGTAAAACACTTAATGATGCACAAGAAAATTACACAACAACTGAAAAAGAATTACTAGCTGTGGTATTTGCTTTTGATAAATTTCGTCCTTATCTTGTTCTTTCTAAAACTATAGTCTATACAGATCATGCAGCCATTCGATATCTCTTCAAAAAGCAGGACGCAAAACCACGTTTGATTCGGTGGATTCTACTCCTCCAAGAATTTGAGATCGAAATCAAAGATAAAAGAGGAGCATAAAACACCGCAGCAGATCATCTTTCGCGCTTAGAAGACCCAGCTTTGGAGGCAACCAGGGACGAGCAAATCAACGAAAAATTTCCAACTGAGTCCCTGGAAATGGTGGAATATAAGGAAGAACCATGGTACGCCGACTATGCTAACTACCTAGCTAGCGGTATAGTCGCAAAAGGTTGGCCACATCATCAAAGAAAAAAATTCTTTGCCAATGTGAAACACTATTTTTGGGAAGATCCATATCTTTTCAAAATGTGTGCCGACCAACTCGTCCGACGATGCGTACATGGTAGCGAAGCACGAAGAATACTCCGCCATTGTCATGAAGGTCCATACGGAGGGCATCATGGTGCCGCTAGTACCGCACGAAAGGTATTTGATTCAGGATTTTATTGGCCAACCATTTACAAAGACGTCCAAAGTCTTGTCAAGACATGTGATGCTTGCCAAAGAACAGGTAATATTTCTTCCAAAAACGAAATGCCACAAAATGGCATTCTTGTTTGTGAAATTTTTTATGTGTGGGGACTCGACTTTATGGGACCTTTCCCACCATCGAAAGGAAACAAATATATACTTGTGGCAGTAGACTACTTGTCTAAATGGGCCGAGGCCGAAGCACTTCCAACGAATGATGGAAGAGTTGTGGTAAGATTTCTGAAGAAATTATTCTCTCGTTTTGGCACACCTAAAGCATTAATACTATAACCCGGCTATTTAGGACTGTATCCCTGCTGACTCAGACTACTTAGTCGAGGGTAACGTCACCTCCAAAAGAGGGGCCTACCATAATTTTCATTAATAACTTAATTAATTATCTTTCAATAATCCGACCCTTTAGGATTGTATCCTTGCTGACTCAATCTACTGGGTTGAGGGTAACGTCACCTTCAAAAGAGGGGCCTACTACAATAACTAAGATAATCTCTTAAATAAGTGCAAAAGTGCGGAAATAATCAAAGGTTACACTATACACGAGTCAGAACCAAGTGATTCATCTTGTCTATCTGTTTTTTCTTTTATTTTTATTTTTCAGCATTTTAGTTAGTTTTTATTTTTCTTAGCTTAAAACATTTTTCTAAACTTTTTGATTTGATTAGACGTTGAGGATAAACCGGTACTAAAAGCTCTTGTGTCCTTGGACGACCTCGGTATCTTACCAACACTATACTACGCTCACGATGGGTGCACTTGCCCATATCTGTGTTTAGTGTTAGTAAATATCGTGTTTTATAAATTTAAAACTTGACTAAAAAAGTGTTAAAGGGGCTTAAAATATACACCTAATATATATAACACTCACACGCATCAGTTCTCCCAGTAGCGACTTCAACATCGAACGTCGAGGGGAGCTTTGAACGTTTACGACTAAGGAGTTTCTCGAATTCGAACGACACAAAGCAATTATCGGCTCCAGTATCAAATAAACACGATGCATATATACCATTCACAAGGAACGTACCATTGACCACGTTGTTGTCGGCCTGGGCTTGACGCACATTGAGGTTGAAAGTTCTGGCGCGTGCGGCCTGTTGCTGTTGCTGCTGTTGTTGTTGCTGCTGTTGCTGAGGCTCTTGCTTCACGACCCTGTTTGGGCACATGTTGGCGAAATGGTTCGGGTCGCCACATGCGAAGCAGGCTCTGGCTTTGACTGCGGGTGCCGGAGGAGCTTGTTGACCCTGTGGGGCAGTGAGTAGAGCTTGATTGGCAGGAGCTTGATGAATACGGTAGTTGGCAGTAAAATGGCCGTATACATTGCAGTGAGCACAAAAGCGGCATTGAATTGCAGTCGGGTGATGGTAGGTGCAAGTAGGGCAGAGCGGGTGTGGCCCAGTGTATGCACGCTTTGCAGGCGGTGCATTTGCCACAGGCGCCGCTACTTGACGCTGTTGGGCTGGTACAGATTGAACTGGTGCAGCAATGATCGCACAGTTCTTGTTGCTGGAGCTGTTCTTTCTCTTGTTCTTCCTCTTGTTGCTTGATGAGGTGGGTTCAACAGTTGGTGCGGTGGCGGTAGCTTGATGCAGATGCTTTGAAGCCTTATCCCAGACACCAGCCTTAACCCGTTTGTCGTTGATTTCAGCGGCCAGTAGATAAGTTTCTTCGATCATCGTAGTCTTAGCCGCTTGCACGAAATCATCAATGCAGTCGGGCAGGGCCCGGATGTACTTCTTGATTGTCATGTCAGAAGTCTTGACTTGATCGGGACAGATAATGCTGAGCTGTTTGAAACGAGCAGTGAGACCAGCATTGTCGCCATCCTTTTGTTGTATGTGCCAAAATTCATCCTCTAGCTTTTGACGTTCGTGGGGAGGGCATAATTCCTCTAGCATAACTTCATTGAGCTCGTCCCACGACAGACCGTAGGCTGCATCGTTCCCTCGCTTGTTCCTCTCGGCCGTCCACCAGTCTAATGCACGAGACTGGAAAACGCCGGTAGCATTTAGAGTTCGAAGGTCATCAGGGCAACCACTTTGTCACAGAGTAACCTCGATGGAATCAAACCAGTGAAATAGTGCAATGGGACCTCCTTCGCCAGTGAATTCTTTTGGCCCACACGACTTGAATTGCTTGAAGCTGAAAGGCCTTGCGGCAGCTTTAGGAGCGTCGGTTCTTGATTCTTCAGATGATTTACTGGCATTCTCATAAACATCACTGACGGCCTTTGACACACTTTTAGCGATAATGGAAGCAAGGCATTTGTCTCTCTTTTCTTGACGAGAAAGCATGTGACGGGATCCAGACGACATTGTCTGCAATAGACATCCCCACGGAACTCAACACATTGTATTCGAATCTCACCTCACACGCTTACTACTTACTAAAACTCAGTAACACGTACATTTTCGCAAATATACAACACATAAATCACAAATCACGTAAGCACATAGAGCACATAATCACATAATACCTAAGCACGTAGAGCAAAGAAACAGGAAAGCACATACACATTTAATCACTAGAGGCGGTCAGAAAATAGAGACCTATCATTCCAAGCCTGCGTTTTAGTATATTGAATAGCGTAGTTTAAGCATGAAGTTATCTGTGATTCAATAATTTGTTAGCGATTTGAGATAGAAAAGCAGTGCGAGTCGTGCGTGTTGATCGAGTGAAAGCGAAATTGAACAAATACTCAAATTTTACACACATAAAACTTATAAAATCGACGCATTATCAGAGCCAGCAGTTGCGGCTCAGAATTAATATCACATAAAATTCGAGAAGTAGATCGTCAGCGGCTAGTAGACTTTGACTAACCAAGTAATTCAACTATTCACAAGGACCCGTTGTACACGTTTGACTTCCGGGAATATGCCCTTGCCTCGATTCTTGGGCGTTGACATACATCATGTTGGTCCTATCGTGACTTCAGGTCGTTGGAGTCCGTCGAACTTTGGTGAGAGTTTTGTAAGATGCGCGGAACAAGTCGTCAAGGTTAGGGTTTCACCCCTGGCTTAACAACTTCGTCCCTATTTTGGTAAAATAGAGGAGATTATTCATCAAAATATGGATTTCACTCCTGATTCGGTATAATTCTCCTCGTTTGTATTTAAAAATATGGGTTGATTAAACAACTTTAGTCGAGAGTTTGCGGTTTTCACACCTATTCTCGGCTTTGTTGCCCATTCATAGTTGAAAATTCGAGTGTGGTGATAGTGTAGAATAAGCGAGAATAGCGAGTGATAGGGAGCTCATGCATATTCCCCAACGGATACGCACAAGTTGGTCTGTTGGTTCTTAACTATAGTCTAGGTTTCTAAGACTTTGACCCGGACTAGGTCGAGTCTTGCCTAATTCCCTATAGTTACGGCTCTGATACCAATCTGTCACACCCCAACCGATGGCGGAATCATCGGGGCATGGCACTGAGCGAAACAGATTGTCCAGAAGTTTCCATAACAACTATCATTACCATTCAATTTAAATTAACATGTCTCATACCATGTTTCAAATAGTAAACAAATTATTACAGATAAAATCTAGGCAAATATTCTGTTCCGACAACTCATATTTAAATGTAGTTTATTTATTGGTTTCTAGGACCTCCGTTCCTAGCTTCGATTTCATCACAGCACAGAGAGCATCCTAGACCTTTCCTAGCCTCAAGTTCACCACATGCTAAGCATGTAAACTTCCTAAGCACCTGTCACATACGTTAAAATAAAGTCAATACATAAAATGTAAAGGTGAGCATACAAGTTTGGTAATAGCAGTATAGAGTTCGAATTCGTTTACGCATAACCAGCACGTACACATAGTGAAATGAAGCATGTTAGTTATCGACATAGATCCATCGATACCAATGACTGTGGGTTGACTGCCCGAGGCAATTTGCAATACATGATTACCACCGTAATCCATGCAAGTAAAAGATCCTTAACAACCCCCGTGTGAACGGGTGCTGAGTCCAAACTATAGTACTATCGTTGCTAAGGCAGGTAGACAGCATTTCATGTGTAAACATAACAAACAAGCATTCATAAGCCACGTATAACATGCATTAACAGTCAACGTTCAAATAGTTTGAGTAGTGTGATAGTTGTAATTTGAATATTCGTAACGTATGTAACACCCAAAAGTGCTTAAAGCAAAAAGGGATCGAGTATACTCACAGCGATTAATGGATTGAAGGGAGCGCTTAGCGAGTACGGTTAGCCTGAATAGATTTGGTAGCATAATGATAAGCGAAACTGTTACACCCTAAATC
Organism: Helianthus tuberosus; assembly: GCA_030545235.1. Taxonomy (NCBI): domain Eukaryota; kingdom Viridiplantae; phylum Streptophyta; class Magnoliopsida; order Asterales; family Asteraceae; genus Helianthus; species Helianthus tuberosus. The sequence goes on along the minus strand of CM060382.1, from coordinate 186,347,351 downwards.
GTACATGACAAAAGTCGCAGCGGAAACACGAACCATAAAATTTCTTTCATTATAAATACCTCAACTTATTTAAAATTTGACTTTAACATAATTCTTATTCATAAATCCGTCATCCTCTTATTTACTAATTAAAAACATAGCTTACGTTTACTACATTTTACATTCAACGTCCCCATACAATCTCTCAAGTGGCTCGGTCTTCAATCCCTAATCCTTGTGATAATCGCTCATTATCCGTACAACCTGCATTCACCACATACATTCATAACATTAGCACACATTAAAGAAACAAAGTTCATTCGCGTACACTTCACACTTCGTCATCTACTAAGCTTTAAGCGTTCCATCTGCATTCCATTTCCTGGTGAGGCTTCAATAATGTACCTGCATTACTTTTCATTCTCGAGGCACACCATTAATAACGTTAACCCTCATCGTCTCTAAATCATGCTTACATACGTACTCACATACATATCTACATACGTACATATTTTCCCTACAACTTTACATACGTGCATACACTCATACATGCCTTTATACATACATACATACGTACACATCTACATACATACAAACCTTTCCTACATCATTACATACATACATACCCTCGTACATATCTTTACACGTACATACATACACATCTACATGCATACCAACCTTTCCTACATCATTACATACATACATACCCTCGTACATATCTTTACACATACATACATACACATCTACATGCATACCAACCTTTCCTACATCATTACATACCTACATAGCCTCGTACATATCTTTACACATACATACATACATACACATCTACATGCATACAAACCTTTCCCACATCATTGCATACATACATACCCTCGTATATATCTTTACACATACATACATACACATCTACATGCATACAAACCTTTCTTACATCATTGGGCGATTGCCAATGAGAATTAAATTAATAATTCTTACCTGGGGTACGGGATCCCACTTTAAGGTTCCTAAATGGAACCTAAGGGGGATTCTTGCCTGGGCTATGGGATCCCACTTTAAGGTTCAGGAACCTAAGGTGGGATTCTTACCTGGGGTATGGGATCCCACTTTAAGGTTCAGGAACCTAAGGTGGGATTCTTACCTGGGGTATGGGATCCCAAGGGGAACCAACATACCTATATCGTCACGCACGATCATGTCATCCCACCTTTATACATTCACACATACGCTTACCCTAATGGTCATAAAACATGAGTTAAACTAGTTATACGCGACTTAAAACGCGTTTAAACGAGTTCCCGATACAAAACGGAGCTAACAAGCAACTTTCGACAAACAGCCACCCCGTCGCGTAGCGCGACGGGCCGTCGCGTAGCGCGACGCCATCAAACAAACAGAATGTTTGTTGCTGTAGTGCTGCAGATTTCAGCACGTCCGCGTTTCACGGAAACGGTCATAACTTCTTCGTTATTGGTCCGTTTTACCCGATTCTTTTTCCTACGCGTCCGTAATTTAATTCTCCATCTTTTGGAGTTAAGATCCGACATCCGGATTAACAAAATTTCAGACTTTTATCTCTTCGGCTTATTACCCTTTTTCCCAACCTTGACCCGTTCATGCATTCGTCAACGTAACTTGTTCGTTTTACCATATCCTCTTATACACATAATGATATCCATAACGTCTATCATAAATTACTGAACTCTTGGATATCTTGCATCCTTTTAACACATTATCATTCATTCATTCATATGCTCATTTCGACCCGTTAAGGGTATTCACGCATTAATTTGGTCTATGACTAACCAAACCATCATCCCTACTACCATACTTGTCCAAAACGTTACACTAATCGAAAACTTGTTTCTAAACTACTTTTAAGATCGTTTACCCCAAAATACCCATCAAGGGCATTTTGGTCAACATTAACCCATCATTTACGACGAAAGACCTTAAACACATATTTGACCTCGAACATCATGTTTAATTCATTACAACACTTCATTACTTACTTGTACTACGAAGTGATTACAGAAATCACTTACCTCGTGCGTCCGAGTTCGTGTCCGTTATCTTGCCTCCTTTTGACCCGTTAGCCTTTCATGCTTGAGTCCTTCTCGACATGATTCCTATACTTTCATGTCACCAAATCATATTCACATTAGCATACACAATTGTACATGTTAACGATCATAGTAATCGCATATTTCACATTTGACTTTCTTTAGTCACAACTAACAAGCATAATACATGTAACCAAATTCATATCATTTCCAACTCGTGGAGTCCGTAATGTCATCGCATTAGACACACATACGTCTAACACGCATCATATAACTTACTTTAGTCTTACAATTATGACAACATGACAGTTGACTTTTAGAAGTCAACGGTCCATTTACTTTAACTTTTGACTTTTCATTATATACCCGTAACATTATAATCGACTATACGGACATCACTATATACATATCATCTTTTACTTACATACAATTTCATCTATTAAGCTCACCTAGGCATTTCATCAAACACTTGGTGTGCGTACCACTATCTTAGCACCATGTACAACTAATTTATGCATATTCTTCTAATCTTATACATAATTCATCAATTTCTTCCTTCTAACCAACATGGATCATACATGCATGAACATCAAACATGCTAGTATCACATTTCTTTTAATTCCTCTAACAAGAATCCATCATACAAATAAAAATACATCAACATTCCACAAGAATTAGACATGGATGATGATTCAAATCATCATTCTTACCATAACTAATGGGTTTCACCCTTAAACATCAAATTAACCTAATTCATGCATAATCCATGTTCCAAATGATGAATCTAACACATACTCATGCTCAATTTCATACAAATTCGTGATTTACAACATAACCCATTTCGTGCATCATCACCAATCTCGAATCTAAGACATACCTTACGATCCCCTTGTGAAGGTGATCATTAATCCGTGTTTGGTTATGAATTTGAGCTTCGTTTAGCCTTCCAATTTGAGGGAATAGATGAAGTTAGGGTTCTTGGCTCCATGGGAGCTTCCTGCTCTTTCACGAACACACTATGTGTGTTTGTGTGTGTGTTTTGTTATTTAGTAACCAAACTTTCACCCTATTCCATTTAACCCCTCAATGTTTGCCACTTAAACATGTTTGGCACGACTTTCATCTTCTAAATAGTTTTTATCATACACTTTATTAGGTTAAATAACCTAGTCATTTATTTCTTAATGTACCATAGCATAACATTTAACGAATATAAACATTCGGGTTTTGGGGTGTTACAAGTCTACCCCCCTTAAATAAGGTTTCGTCCCCGAAACCTTTCTCATTTCCTCTTACACACACACATTCATGTTTAACTTCATAGTCGCATCATAATCATAAGTAACCATCCTATCTTATTTCGTATTTATTCATGCAATTGGCTTTTTCTTCTTAACAAGGCTGTACTTTCCATGGCATACTTTCATATAACATTCTCATTTCCTTTGACCCGTTAAAACAGGTTAATATACATTCTTATTCAAACTTATAATAATGCTTACACTCATATGATCATTTTATAACAGATTAAATACCTTCATCTCATCCTTTAAGATTTCATTCTATAGACGCATTGCATAACATTTAACCCTTGTTTTGTTATCACAACAAAACTACCATTTCATAGTCACACCTACGTGCTTAACTCCGTAGCTAACATCATTCTACGTTTCTATAATCTTTTGTACCATACATATCCTCACGTTACTTGCACATTCGGATATTTTCATTCCTATCATTCTTTTGTTCTTTTGCTTTACATTACTTTTATGACTTGTTTGACGCATACATGGTCAAGCTATTGACTTCTTCTTATGTAGACTAGTTCCGTCTTTTATATCTTAAATCCGTTTCGCGGATTCGAACACATTATTCATACCTTTCGTACCTTCTATGTTTTGAATCCGTCTCGCGGATTCAAACATTGCATTTACGCCTTTCATTCTTTGAATCCGTCTTGCGGATTCAAACATTGCATATACGCTTTTCATCCTTTGAATCCGTCTCGCGGATTCAAGCATTGCATTCATATCTTTCATTCTTTGAATCCGTCTCGCGGATTCAAACATTGCATATACGCTTTTCATCCCTTGAATCCGTCTCGCGGGTTCAAGCATTGCATTTCATGTTTCGAATCCGTCTCGCGGATTCTAGCATAGCATTTCATGTTTCGAATCCGTCTCGCGGATTCTAACATAGCATTTCATATTTCGAATCCGTCTCGTGGATTCTAGCATAGCATTTCATGTTTCGAATCCGTCTCGCGGATTCTAGCATAGCATTTCATGTTTCGAATCCGTCTCGCGGATTCTAACATAGCATTTCATATTTCGAATCCGTCTCGCGGATTCTAGCATAGCATTTCATGTTTCGAATCCGTCTCGCGGATTCTAGCATAGCATTTCATACTCTCATTCTTGAGAGTCTTACATTTCTCTTCACCCTCACGTCCACCTACTACTTAATTCTAACGGACATACCTGTATTCATTATCACGGTCCCACGAACGTCATATGCTTCACGTGTACTGGCCAGGTACACAATCCACATACTAGTTTCGTGTCTTCGTGTAATTGTCACCTTATGTCCGAAGAATTAGGTTTCGGCACGTGTATCATTTTTCAAAACATGTTTACTATACCATCATGGTCCTTCATTTAGCATTTTTCTTCCCTTAATGCATTTTACCATTGCATATACCGACATATTGAATTTACGTACCTGGGTTCAACTTTATCTTATTTCATGCCTTGGTGTCGGTACTTGACCGCACTCGCGGATCATCCTCTTCAAACGCTTATACTTACCTTGCATATACAAAACCGTCAGTTTCTTTATGCGTATACATACGTGCATACTTGCATTCTCTTTTACCTTTGGATCTTGACCGAGTCTTGGATTGTACGGGTTTCTTATCACAAGAGCACACAGGTTTGAGTTCAAGCACTTACCTTCTTACACTTGATTCTCTCAAACCAGGGCTCTGATACCAACTTGTTACACCCTAAATCGTACATGACAAAAGTCGCAGCGGAAACACGAACCATAAAATTTCTTTCATTATAAATACCTCAACTTATTTAAAATTTGACTTTAACATAATTCTTATTCATAAATCCGTCATCCTCTTATTTACTAATTAAAAACATAGCTTACGTTTACTACATTTTACATTCAACGTCCCCGTACAATCTCTCAAGTGGCTCGGTCTTCAATCCCTAATCCTTGTGATAATCGCTCATTATCCGTACAACCTGCATTCACCACATACATTCATAACATTAGCACACATTAAAGAAACAAAGTTCATTCGCGTACACTTCACACTTCTTCATCTACTAAGCTTTAAGCGTTCCATCTGCATTCCATTTCCTGGTGAGGCTTCAATAATGTACCTGCATTACTTTTCATTCTCGAGGCACACCATTAATAACGTTAACCCTCATCGTCTCTAAATCATGCTTACATACGTACTCACATACATATCTACATACGTACATATTTTCCCTACAACTTTACATACGTGCATACACTCATACATGCCTTTATACATACATACGTACACATCTACATACATACAAACCTTTCCTACATCATTACATACATACATACATACCCTCGTACATATCTTTACATGTACATACATACACATCTACATGCATACCAACCTTTCCTACATCATTACATACATACATACCCTCGTACATATCTTTACACATACATACATACACATCTACATGCATACCAACCTTTCCTACATCATTACATACCTGCATAGCCTCGTACATATCTTTACACATACATACATACATACACATCTACATGCATACAAACCTTTCCCACATCATTGCATACATACATACCCTCGTACATATCTTTACACATACATACATACACATCTACATGCATACAAACCTTTCTTACATCATTGGGCGATTGCCAATGAGAATTAAATTAATAATTCTTACCTGGGGTACGGGATCCCACTTTAAGGTTCCTAAATGGAACCTAAGGGGGATTCTTGCCTGGGCTATGGGATCCCACTTTAAGGTTCAGGAACCTAAGGTGGGATTCTTACCTGGGGTATGGGATCCCACTTTAAGGTTCAGGAACCTAAGGTGGGATTCTTACCTGGGGTATGGGATCCCAAGGGGAACCAACATACCTATATCGTCACGCACGATCATGTCATCCCACCTTTATACATTCACACATACGCTTACCCTAATGGTCATAAAACATGAGTTAAACTAGTTATACGCGACTTAAAACGCGTTTAAACGAGTTCCCGATACAAAACGGAGCTAACAAGCAACTTTCGACAAACAGCCACCCCGTCGCGTAGCGCGACGCCATCAAACAAACAGAATGTTTGTTGCTGTAGTGCTGCAGATTTCAGCACGTCCGCGTTTCACGGAAACGGTCATAACTTCTTCGTTATTGGTCCGTTTTACCCGATTCTTTTTCCTACGCGTCCGTAATTTAATTCTCCATCTTTTGGAGTTAAGATCCGACATCCGGATTAACAAAATTTCAGACTTTTATCTCTTCGGCTTATTACCCTTTTTCCCAACCTTGACCCGTTCATGCATTCGTCAACGTAACTTGTTCGTTTTACCATATCCTCTTATACACATAATGATATCCATAACGTCTATCATAAATTACTGAACTCTTGGATATCTTGCATCCTTTTAACACATTATCATTCATTCATTCATATGCTCATTTCGACCCGTTAAGGGTATTCACGCATTAATTTGGTCTATGACTAACCAAACCATCATCCCTACTACCATACTTGTCCAAAACGTTACACTAATCGAAAACTTGTTTCTAAACTACTTTTAAGATCGTTTACCCCAAAATACCCATCAAGGGCATTTTGGTCAACATTAACCCATCATTTACGACGAAAGACCTTAAACACATATTTGACCTCGAACATCATGTTTAATTCATTACAACACTTCATTACTTACTTGTACTACGAAGTGATTACAGAAATCACTTACCTCGTGCGTCCGAGTTCGTGTCCGTTATCTTGCCTCCTTTTGACCCGTTAGCCTTTCATGCTTGAGTCCTTCTCGACATGATTCCTATACTTTCATGTCACCAAATCATATTCACATTAGCATACACAATTGTACATGTTAACGATCATAGTAATCGCATATTTCACATTTGACTTTCTTTAGTCACAACTAACAAGCATAATACATGTAACCAAATTCATATCATTTCCAACTCGTGGAGTCCGTAATGTCATCGCATTAGACACACATACGTCTAACACGCATCATATAACTTACTTTAGTCTTACAATTATGACAACATGACAGTTGACTTTTAGAAGTCAACGGTCCATTTACTTTAACTTTTGACTTTTCATTATATACCCGTAACATTATAATCGACTATACGGACATCACTATATACATATCATCTTTTACTTACATACAATTTCATCTATTAAGCTCACCTAGGCATTTCATCAAACACTTGGTGTGCGTACCACTATCTTAGCACCATGTACAACTAATTTATGCATATTCTTCTAATCTTATACATAATTCATCAATTTCTTCCTTCTAACCAACATGGATCATACATGCATGAACATCAAACATGCTAGTATCACATTTCTTTTAATTCCTCTAACAAGAATCCATCATACAAATAAAAATACATCAACATTCCACAAGAATTAGACATGGATGATGATTCAAATCATCATTCTTACCATAACTAATGGGTTTCACCCTTAAACATCAAATTAACCTAATTCATGCATAATCCATGTTCCAAATGATGAATCTAACACATACTCATGCTCAATTTCATACAAATTCGTGATTTACAACACAACCCATTTCGTGCATCATCACCAATCTCGAATCTAAGACATACCTTACGATCCCCTTGTGAAGGTGATCATTAATCCGTGTTTGGTTATGAATTTGAGCTTCGTTTAGCCTTCCAATTTGAGGGAATAGATGAAGTTAGGGTTCTTGGCTCCATGGGAGCTTCCTGCTCTTTCACGAACACACTATGTGTGTTTGTGTGTGTGTTTTGTTATTTAGTAACCAAACTTTCACCCTATTCCATTTAACCCCTCAATGTTTGCCACTTAAACATGTTTGGCACGACTTTCATCTTCTAAATAGTTTTTATCATACACTTTATTAGGTTAAATAACCTAGTCATTTATTTCTTAATGTACCATAGCATAACATTTAACGAATATAAACATTCGGGTTTTGGGGTGTTACAAGTCTACCCCCCTTAAATAAGGTTTCGTCCCCGAAACCTTTCTCATTTCCTCTTACACACACACATTCATGTTTAACTTCATAGTCGCATCATAATCATAAGTAACCATCCTATCTTATTTCGTATTTATTCATGCAATTGGCTTTTTCTTCTTAACAAGGCTGTACTTTCCATGGCATACTTTCATATAACATTCTCATTTCCTTTGACCCGTTAAAACAGGTTAATATACATTCTTATTCAAACTTATAATAATGCTTACACTCATATGATCATTTTATAACAGATTAAATACCTTCATCTCATCCTTTAAGATTTCATTCTATAGACGCATTGCATAACATTTAACCCTTGTTTTGTTATCACAACAAAACTACCATTTCATAGTCACACCTACGTGCTTAACTCCGTAGCTAACATCATTCTACGTTTCTATAATCTTTTGTACCATACATATCCTCACGTTACTTGCACATTCGGATATTTTCATTCCTATCATTCTTTTGTTCTTTTGCTTTACATTACTTTTATGACTTGTTTGACGCATACATGGTCAAGCTATTGACTTCTTCTTATGTAGACTAGTTCCGTCTTTTATATCTTAAATCCGTTTCGCGGATTCGAACACATTATTCATACCTTTCGTACCTTCTATGTTTTGAATCCGTCTCGCGGATTCAAACATTGCATTTACGCCTTTCATTCTTTGAATCCGTCTTGCGGATTCAAACATTGCATATACGCTTTTCATCCTTTGAATCCGTCTCGCGGATTCAAGCATTGCATTCATATCTTTCATTCTTTGAATCCGTCTCGCGGATTCAAACATTGCATATACGCTTTTCATCCCTTGAATCCGTCTCGCGGGTTCAAGCATTGCATTTCATGTTTCGAATCCGTCTCGCGGATTCTAGCATAGCATTTCATGTTTCGAATCCGTCTCGCGGATTCTAACATAGCATTTCATATTTCGAATCCGTCTCGTGGATTCTAGCATAGCATTTCATGTTTCGAATCCGTCTCGCGGATTCTAGCATAGCATTTCATGTTTCGAATCCGTCTCGCGGATTCTAACATAGCATTTCATATTTCGAATCCGTCTCGCGGATTCTAGCATAGCATTTCATGTTTCGAATCCGTCTCGCGGATTCTAGCATAGCATTTCATACTCTCATTCTTGAGAGTCTTACATTTCTCTTCACCCTCACGTCCACCTACTACTTAATTCTAACGGACATACCTGTATTCATTATCACGGTCCCACGAACGTCATATGCTTCACGTGTACTGGCCAGGTACACAATCCACATACTAGTTTCGTGTCTTCGTGTAATTGTCACCTTATGTCCGAAGAATTAGGTTTCGGCACGTGTATCATTTTTCAAAACATGTTTACTATACCATCATGGTCCTTCATTTAGCATTTTTCTTCCCTTAATGCATTTTACCATTGCATATACCGACATATTGAATTTACGTACCTGGGTTCAACTTTATCTTATTTCATGCCTTGGTGTCGGTACTTGACCGCACTCGCGGATCATCCTCTTCAAACGCTTATACTTACCTTGCATATACAAAACCGTCAGTTTCTTTATGCGTATACATACGTGCATACTTGCATTCTCTTTTACCTTTGGATCTTGACCGAGTCTTGGATTGTACGGGTTTCTTATCACAAGAGCACACAGGTTTGAGTTCAAGCACTTACCTTCTTACACTTGATTCTCTCAAACCAGGGCTCTGATACCAACTTGTTACACCCTAAATCGTACATGACAAAAGTCGCAGCGGAAACACGAACCATAAAATTTCTTTCATTATAAATACCTCAACTTATTTAAAATTTGACTTTGACATAATTCTTATTCATAAATCCGTCATCCTCTTATTTACTAATTAAAAACATAGCTTACGTTTACTACATTTTACATTCAACGTCCCCGTACAATCTCTCAAGTGGCTCGGTCTTCAATCCCTAATCCTTGTGATAATCGCTCATTATCCGTACAACCTGCATTCACCACATACATTCATAACATTAGCACACATTAAAGAAACAAAGTTCATTCGCGTACACTTCACACTTCTTCATCTACTAAGCTTTAAGCGTTCCATCTGCATTCCATTTCCTGGTGAGGCTTCAATAATGTACCTGCATTACTTTTCATTCTCGAGGCACACCATTAATAACGTTAACCCTCATCGTCTCTAAATCATGCTTACATACGTACTCACATACATATCTACATACGTACATATTTTCCCTACAACTTTACATACGTGCATACACTCATACATGCCTTTATACATACATACGTACACATCTACATACATACAAACCTTTCCTACATCATTACATACATACATACATACCCTCGTACATATCTTTACACGTACATACATACACATCTACATGCATACCAACCTTTCCTACATCATTACATACATACATACCCTCGTACATATCTTTACACATACATACATACACATCTACATGCATACCAACCTTTCCTACATCATTACATACCTGCATAGCCTCGTACATATCTTTACACATACATACATACATACACATCTACATGCATACAAACCTTTCCCACATCATTGCATACATACATACCCTCGTACATATCTTTACACATACATACATACACATCTACATGCATACAAACCTTTCTTACATCATTGGGCGATTGCCAATGAGAATTAAATTAATAATTCTTACCTGGGGTACGGGATCCCACTTTAAGGTTCCTAAATGGAACCTAAGGGGGATTCTTGCCTGGGCTATGGGATCCCACTTTAAGGTTCAGGAACCTAAGGTGGGATTCTTACCTGGGGTATGGGATCCCACTTTAAGGTTCAGGAACCTAAGGTGGGATTCTTACCTGGGGTATGGGATCCCAAGGGGAACCAACATACCTATATCGTCACGCACGATCATGTCATCCCACCTTTATACATTCACACATACGCTTACCCTAATGGTCATAAAACATGAGTTAAACTAGTTATACGCGACTTAAAACGCGTTTAAACGAGTTCCCGATACAAAACGGAGCTAACAAGCAACTTTCGACAAACAGCCACCCCGTCGCGTAGCGCGACGCCATCAAACAAACAGAATGTTTGTTGCTGTAGTGCTGCAGATTTCAGCACGTCCGCGTTTCACGGAAACGGTCATAACTTCTTCGTTATTGGTCCGTTTTACCCGATTCTTTTTCCTACGCGTCCGTAATTTAATTCTCCATCTTTTGGAGTTAAGATCCGACATCCGGATTAACAAAATTTCAGACTTTTATCTCTTCGGCTTATTACCCTTTTTCCCAACCTTGACCCGTTCATGCATTCGTCAACGTAACTTGTTCGTTTTACCATATCCTCTTATACACATAATGATATCCATAACGTCTATCATAAATTACTGAACTCTTGGATATCTTGCATCCTTTTAACACATTATCATTCATTCATTCATATGCTCATTTCGACCCGTTAAGGGTATTCACGCATTAATTTGGTCTATGACTAACCAAACCATCATCCCTACTACCATACTTGTCCAAAACGTTACACTAATCGAAAACTTGTTTCTAAACTACTTTTAAGATCGTTTACCCCAAAATACCCATCAAGGGCATTTTGGTCAACATTAACCCATCATTTACGACGAAAGACCTTAAACACATATTTGACCTCGAACATCATGTTTAATTCATTACAACACTTCATTACTTACTTGTACTACGAAGTGATTACAGAAATCACTTACCTCGTGCGTCCGAGTTCGTGTCCGTTATCTTGCCTCCTTTTGACCCGTTAGCCTTTCATGCTTGAGTCCTTCTCGACATGATTCCTATACTTTCATGTCACCAAATCATATTCACATTAGCATACACAATTGTACATGTTAACGATCATAGTAATCGCATATTTCACATTTGACTTTCTTTAGTCACAACTAACAAGCATAATACATGTAACCAAATTCATATCATTTCCAACTCGTGGAGTCCGTAATGTCATCGCATTAGACACACATACGTCTAACACGCATCATATAACTTACTTTAGTCTTACAATTATGACAACATGACAGTTGACTTTTAGAAGTCAACGGTCCATTTACTTTAACTTTTGACTTTTCATTATATACCCGTAACATTATAATCGACTATACGGACATCACTATATACATATCATCTTTTACTTACATACAATTTCATCTATTAAGCTCACCTAGGCATTTCATCAAACACTTGGTGTGCGTACCACTATCTTAGCACCATGTACAACTAATTTATGCATATTCTTCTAATCTTATACATAATTCATCAATTTCTTCCTTCTAACCAACATGGATCATACATGCATGAACATCAAACATGCTAGTATCACATTTCTTTTAATTCCTCTAACAAGAATCCATCATACAAATAAAAATACATCAACATTCCACAAGAATTAGACATGGATGATGATTCAAATCATCATTCTTACCATAACTAATGGGTTTCACCCTTAAACATCAAATTAACCTAATTCATGCATAATCCATGTTCCAAATGATGAATCTAACACATACTCATGCTCAATTTCATACAAATTCGTGATTTACAACATAACCCATTTCGTGCATCATCACCAATCTCGAATCTAAGACATACCTTACGATCCCCTTGTGAAGGTGATCATTAATCCGTGTTTGGTTATGAATTTGAGCTTCGTTTAGCCTTCCAATTTGAGGGAATAGATGAAGTTAGGGTTCTTGGCTCCATGGGAGCTTCCTGCTCTTTCACGAACACACTATGTGTGTTTGTGTGTGTGTTTTGTTATTTAGTAACCAAACTTTCACCCTATTCCATTTAACCCCTCAATGTTTGCCACTTAAACATGTTTGGCACGACTTTCATCTTCTAAATAGTTTTTATCATACACTTTATTAGGTTAAATAACCTAGTCATTTATTTCTTAATGTACCATAGCATAACATTTAACGAATATAAACATTCGGGTTTTGGGGTGTTACAGAAACGTAAAACGGAAAACAAGTGATGGAGAGTCGGACAGCTGGTCGATCGGGCGGTAGTCCGATCGGACGGCTGACCGTTCGGTTGATAGTCTACTCGGACGGCTGTCCGGTCGGTTGGTAGGCCGATTGGATGGCTGTTTGAGTGGATTGTTTCTTCCTTTGAATAGGATGTGTTTGTGTATGATGGTTTGACTTTTGAAGTTTTCGTTGCAGCATTTGAAAACATTGAAGTACCTTTACCTTTCAGGTCGGTCGATCGGACGGCTGTTCGATCGGCCGGCAACCCGATCGGTTAGGCATTCAAATGAATGGCAATGTTCAGTCTTTGGGTCGGACAGGTGTTCGATCGGACAGGTGTTTGATCGGACAGGTCAACAAGTCAAAGACTTTAATGAAGATGGTGCAGTGGATCGGATGGTTGATCGATCGAATAGCACCACCGCTGTTCGATCGGACAACAGGGTGTCACCTGATCGGACGGCTGTTCGATCGGGTGGCACTTCTAGTGCATTGAACATGTTAAAAAAATCGATTAAGTATTGAAACATAGTATCTCATGATCCGAAGAGTAATCCGATCGGACAGGTGTTCGATCGAACAACAGTTCGTTCAATGCTAGTCTCCAAAATAACTTGGTTGTGTGGGACCATGTGCTAGCCGATCGGCTGACTATCCGATCGGCTGGCTGTCCGCTCGGACAACAGTCCGATCGGTCAGCATTCTGACCTGATCAGCCCTCTCGTCTAACACTTGGTTATTCTGTTTGTTTTCGTTTTATCGAGGGATTTTGACAGCGAGTAAAACCACAGATGCCCCGTCCTTAGTTGGTTTCCCGGGTCGGACAGGAATCACCCAAATTCGGTCGGTGGTCTGTTCGAAACGAAGTTTAACATTTAACTCGAAGTCAGTTAACCTCGTGGATAGAATCCGGATCTTTGAGTCATACAACCACCGAAGTGATTTGTAAACCGACTCAGGCCTCGTTTCTATCAGTTTGAAGTTATTTGAGTGACAAAGAGTTGAAGGAAAGTCGGAAAATCCATCCTTCAATCCTTGTTACCGTGTATATGTTTAGATCTATGAAAGATCTGCGTTTATTTATGTGGAAATCGGCTAGATCCAAGTCTTTCTTGGTGGATTGAGGCCAAAACATGAAGTTCTTCAAGAACCCATGATGACATCATCCTAGAACACTTGAATCTTGATGATTTCATGGTTAAAAGTTAAGATTTGAAAGATAGAAAGGTGTAGGAGTGTGTATAGATCAAGAAAGTACAAGATTTTGGATGAAATCTTACCGGAATCGAGAGAAATCTGCGAAAAGGTGGGCTGAGCGTGCTGGTCGAACAGGGGTTTCCAAAAGTGGAAAGGATGACAATGACAGGGGTATTTATAGGATGACAAAAGGGGAAAGTGCTGGCCGATCGGCTGGCAGCTCGATCGGACAGCCTGTCCGATCGGACAGCAGTCCGTTCGGACAGCAGTCCGTTCGGTTGGCTGTTCGATCGGCTGGGAGCCTGATCGATCGGTCACACTTTTCGAGTGTTTTGCGCGACGATTTTTGATATTTTGATTTCTATTTCGAGCAGTTTGATTCGGTAGGGTTTCCTAGTCAAATTACTTTCAGTCCCAACTACTTCGTATCTCGCGTAATCTATTTTTCACTATCTATCATAGTTCGATCGTGATTCGAGTTCGAGTTCGATTGCATTCGAGTTTCGATTGAGTTCGCTTGATTACACAACACAACATAAATAAACATGGACAGGTAACACGTAAGGCACACACACGTATAATAACAAGTGAAAACTCGTAGCCCGAGTTGCGATTTGATGTCGATTCGATTAGCATAGCTTGACTATTGATTAGTTAACTTTATCGCATTGTTACTTCCTATAGTTCACAGTCGTAGGTCGATTGAATGACGATTAACACACACCGATTATTGTCATTAACAACACTTACTCCACATAATATAATTAAAAACAAGAAGTTTCTACGAGTCAAGTTGCGCGAAATCGGTCGTTGACTTAGACCTTGACTTTGACTTTGACCTGTGAAAACACGGGGTGTTACAGTTATTCCATATACAACTATGGTCACATTATATGTTTGGTCGGATGCTAATGGTCGACCAAACGGGTCGGGTTCAGAAGTCTAAGCGGTTGTCAAGACCGCTTGACTTACGGCCCTACACAAGCACTATCCTAAAAGTGACGAGTTAAACATGTTAAAACATGTTTAACAAGGTTTGAAAACAAGTTTGATATCAAAACAAACGGTTTTGATATCCAAGAATAGTTTGGTTACAAAATACGCAGGAAAACGCATTTTGACCGAAACTATGACTCGTCACTACACCTAATTAACGTGGTAGTCAGTAGGTATCGTCACAAGGGACTATAACCATCGTGATTACGCTCACGTTGCGAAGTTCAAACGAACTTCGTGTTGACCAAGGACTGGTCAAAGTAGAAAGTCAAACACTGTTTGACTTTCGTGCTTGAAAACGATAACAAGCATGAAAGAAACTTACAAAGGGTCCAAGCTAGGAAGATTTGATTCAAGTTGCTCAGGTATGAGGTGTGGAAACCCCAACTTAGAGCAGAAATGAATCAAGGTGTGAGGTGAAAGGAAATTGGGTTGGGTATTTATAGATTTCGTAGTACCGTTAGAATCGTTTCTTGAATTCCGAGCTTCAATCTTGGCCCTCCATGTGTGCCCACTGATTTAACAAACTAGGGGTGTCCAAAACCAGTCCATAGAATGGAAGAAACCATGTGTAAAACAATGGGAGCAGCTGGGTTTTACAAAAATGAAATTTGTTGTGCTGGAGAAGGCTTACGGACCGTAAGCAATCCCATACGGTCCATCAGGACCCTTGTTGCTGGCAGAAACTTTGTAAACTTGGCAGAACTGGCCCCTGTGACTCCGAACTTGATTTTTGATGCGTTTTGGCACGTTTAAGCCCCATTAACACCATTTCAAGGCTCTGAAATGAAGTTAAAGTATAGGGAACTTAAAATATGCTAAAAAACATTTTGGATGTCGGTTTGTTTGGTCGTACGGTTGCGTTGTTTGGTTAATTACGACGAAACACGAACGGACGCGAAAAACGATCCAAATTACGCGACGAATGGAATTTTATCAAGCCAATTACTAAAATAAAATATTTTAATGATTACATAAATTTTTGGATGTCCGGATATATTCAGAACGTAAGTTATGCGCGAAAATGCAAACTTATGCACTTTTTGATGCTTTTAGTCCCTATTGATCAAATAAGTTTATTTTTGCGCACCAAACACCTCAAAGCCTATTTCTAAGCTATGTGAAGGATATTTAGGGCATGTTTAACTTATGATTAAGTTTTGGAATGTTCGATACTATGTGAATCAGCAGACTTTCGCAGTTTGACGTAAATAGTCCCTGAGTGTGAATAAACTTGTTTTTGACACACCAAAGCTTTCAAAACCTTTTTCTAAGTTATATAAAAGTTATTTAAGGTATGTTAAGCCTATGTCACTGTTCCGGATTGTTTGCCGCATTAAACTGATTACGTTTACGCATCAGTTCGCGTTTAACTTTCCAGAAAGCGATTTAAAGCTTGAAAATGAACTAGAATTAAAATGTGAAATTGTAAAATCAAAACAAGTAAATTTTTTGAGACCAAAACACATTGTTTCTTTGATAAAAGATAGTGTCCTACATTGTGTGTGTTTACGGAGCACAAGTCACACAAAGGGGGTGTTTGGGTTAGCTTATTTTGGAGCAACTTATGACTTATTGATTTATAAAAGTTAATAAGTTGTTTTTTGAGTGTTTGAGTTAGCTTATTTTAAAGGATTTTGTGTGTTTGAGAAATCATTTATGAGAAGTCAGAATTTCTACTAAAAGAAACCAATAAATGAATCAATATATTATTCTCTCATTTTGGTAAGTTAATAATAGTTTCTGTTTCTTTAAATCACTAATAATATCAATAGCTGAATTCTAATTTTGATGGCATGTGGTGGCTGCAGGTGTTTGCGGTGTCTGCAGCAAATGAAACACAAATACATTCTCGTTAGGAACAAGCTTGAAGCCTTGTTTAGGGTATGTTTATACATAATCGTTTATAGGGTGGTGTTTCTGACACGACAAGAAATGCGACACAAAAATAGTAGGGTTTTGGGCTGTCATATCTAACTCGTTTACTAAACTGGTCTTGCTCGAGTTCTCATGTTTAAACCCATTTGACCCATTTTTTAAACGGGTCATACCTAGGTTGACCTTTAAAACCTTTTTATAAGCCTGACCCGACAACCTGTTTAACCCATGTGTTACAACCTGTTTAACAGTTTTTACAATTTGATTATAACTCACCAAATTGGGGTATAAGCCTTAATAATAGTATACTATTGTCAAAAGAAATATGATGTAGGGGTTTTATGTCAAAAGCCATTTTTGGTACTGGTATTAGTGAGTGGTCTAAAGTTATTTGAGTTTGAAATGTATCAGTGAGTTAATTTAAAGCATGTCAAGTTAATATAATTTTGTTTAATATGTCTCTCATCACTTGATTATGTATGTGGAGTTGTTTTACTAGGCTGATGACTTTTGTCTTCTTATGTAATAAAATTAATATAAAAAATGTTTTACAATCTAAATTTGGTTCTTCAATGATCAGAATTCATAATATCAAATAAGACCTCAAATTGAAACACAATGCCCAGACATACACAATGATTTTATCTTAGCTTGATACTACCTGCACTGTTATTAAATTTCAAATCTGCAACAGGTATTGCATTACCTCAGTTGTCAACGCTGTTCTTTTTTATGAAGAATTGAATGATTTGCTAATAATCTACATTATGGAATCGAGCATACAAGGACACACATCAATATCAGCCTTGGCACTGCTAAAAAGCTGCTTCAAAACCTATTTCGTTCAAATGTATGCCGCCAAAGTTGGGACATTTCATTAAACATTAACCCACCGCAACGTGCAGATTGGCGTCAACTCGTATATAAACAATTAGCAAAAATTAAGGTATGAGCCATCCATCGACACCAAACATACCTTCTTAATATCCTCTTAAATAAATTAACTTCATTCGAAAGTACCACATTTTAAACCGTTTTAGGTGCTTATTTGTTGTATGATTGATGGTATTTCAGGTAAGTTGATCATCATATCCAACAACTGCCCACCTTTAAGGAAATCTGAGATCGAGTATTACGCTATGCTTGCAAAGGTTGGTGTTCACCACTACAATGGAAGTAAGTTCTTCGTCATTATTATCATTAATATTATTTTGCTTATGTGTTTTTCTATCCTGGGCTAATTCTATTTTCATGAACTTATTATGTTCAGATAATGTTGATCTTGGAACCGCTTGTGGAAAGTATTTCCGCGTGTCATGCCTAAGTATCATTGATGCAGGTATTGTATCTATTAGGTTATGTCAATATATACGGATTAAAGTTTCACTAATATTTAATTTGATTTGGGTTTTGAACTGCTTTAGGTGATTCTGATATCATCAAGAGTCTGCGAGGAGCTCAGTGAAAGGCGGTTTTCTATTACTTTCATGTTATCTTTATTTTTCTGTTTCCAAGTTTTGGCTAAATATACTGTTAACTTTTGTGAGGTATCCATCGTTATAGTGATCTTGTTGGTTTGTATTCAGTTGTATTGTACTGGCTTCTTTTGTGTTGGTTAGTTGGTACTTGGTTGAATGGAAATCTATACTATCTATTAAGGGAGCTTAGATGATGACATCGAATTGCATACGTGTCAAGTTCTCAGCTATGCCACATAGTCCTTGCTGATGTCATAAATCCAATTTATATATATAAAAATTAAAAAAATATTTTCAATCCCTTTCAATTTCAAAATTCAAACAATATTTTCAAACCTTTTCAAAATCTGGCTTCACTTTCAAAATTTCAAAATTCAAACCATAATTTAAATCCCTCTCTCTCTCTCTCAAAACACTTCAAAATTTCAAAATTCAACCCATAGCTTATTTCCTATACTCCTCGAGCTCTCATCTTCTACTCTACCTCCTTCTGCTCCACCTCTCACAGAACATCTTCATAATCTAGGGTTTCTCCATATGTGATTACTTCTTCTTCTTTGCTACGATTCCAGATCAAACCATATATTCTCTGCTCCTCCATCGACGCTCCATCTCCTGCGGTTCTCCCCTAGATTTCCCAGGTATGGTTTCAAATCTCTAAATCTTTTATGCCCACGAACCCTAATTTACTTCTAACCATCCTTCAAATCCCTTTTTAGATCTAATACAAAACCCCAATGTATTCTTAAGTATTCTTTACATCTAGGGATTATCTAGATTGGTGAGGTTTTGGTTGGGATTCGCGACTGGGTGCTCAATTTCAGGAAAACTAGGGTTTGGTAAGTGGAGATTCCAACGATCTAGGGCATAAATAAGGTTTCTCCGGTCGACTTGAACTTCCAGCAACCAAACCTAGGGTTCCGGTGAAAGACCTGATTTCCTGGTCTATAAACGACGGCATCTAAAACCATAAGGTCAGACATATCCTTAATCTTTATTGTGTTTTGGTCGTGGGTTTTTATTTGGTTTATGTGAATTAATTGCATTTTTCCGGTAGCGTAGTCATGGGAAATGGGTGCTGGTTTGGTTTAATTATATGTTCTTGGGGATTTTTGTTCTTCTTGAAGAACCAAATTGGGGAGTTTTTTGAAGTGTAATTTTACTAATTCTGATGTTTTCCTTCTTGGTTTTTGTTGTTTTACTGGGAAATTTGCAGTATTTTGAGATAGTGTCTTCATCCATCTTTTAAGAATCTGTTGAGGTTTGTTACAAGGAAAGATGCCCATTTGTTTTTTGTTAAGGATTCTACAAGGATGCCTTTTCTTAATGATATTCTGTTCACAGTTAAATATGTTTGTTGCATTTTTCTTATATAAATTTGGACTTGAAATGGTTGGATTTGTAGCTGCTTTAACACCAAATCCAAACATATACATTTTATAAAATAGAAATTTGAAATAGCCTCAAATGTTGATTGAGCCCATGCTTGACTTATGAATGTCAAACGCATCATCTTTTAGTTTTAAAATCATTAAACTTTAGGCCCATTTGTGTAGAGATAATTTGTTGGTAAAGGTACATTGTTTTCCTTATTATTAATATCTATTCCTTAGGTTATTTCACAGTTGACTAACTGAGTTAAACTACAAAGAACTGAATATATTGTACCAATAATACAACGATCAAAGATGCTTGTATAATTATTGTGTAAGAAAGAGATCCATTATTTCACTAAATTTCAACAGCTTCATGGTTCTGATCTATGTGGCTTTCATTTTTGTGGCCAGGTTTTGAAATCTTAGTTTTCCTTGCAACCAGTTTCATAGTTTCTTTGGCAAGCACCAGGAACAAATAAAGAAATCCAGGAAACACTATGCACAGAATTCAAAGCTGAGCTCCCGCCATTCGACACGGTACATCTTTGATGGTTAATTTTCTTTTGCAAAGTTCTTTATATTAGGGTAAAGTTATTATTTTAGTATGATTATTTTGCATATCTGGAATGCATGAGTAGGTTGTTAGAGTTTAAGATGTTATACCTTTGGTATATCTCTGGTAACATTTGATTTTTTTTTTTTTAATTTATAAGTTTGTATATAATAAATAATGATTAATATGGTTATAGTTATGCACTAGAAGAGGCAAATAACTTAGCGATTCACATGTTCATTGGTTATTTAAGAACTTATTATGTTAGTAGTTTATTAATTTTTTTTTTAATTTTTTATAGGATTCTTTTAATTCAACACAAGAGGGGATTCAATTGACCTTAAGATGGAGTGTATATTTTACAACTGAGTTGTTAAGCGCCAAATTATCAACACGTGGTATCTAAATAGACAAGTAGTTTAAAACTAAAGCGGACAATCTTTTTGGAGTATTCTTGAACTTTGAATTAATTTTGTGGTATCTTTTTGCAGCTTGGTATTCTGGTAGGTAATTACATCACTGATGCTGCTTGTGGATGAAGTGATTTGTGCTGGTCACATATCTTAATCTTGTAAGTCTGTTTTGACTTAAATCAAATGAGTCATAGAAAAATTAGTTAATAGGAGAATGGTAAAATTGGCCAAACAAATCAAATAGGTTGAAATTACTCCCATATGGTTTGAAAGGCTTAATTTGTACATTTAAAAGTAAAATATGAATACAAAAGTCTTGATTCTAAGGTTGTAAATGAATAAATAATATTCATAAGTTTGTTAAATACAAGTTTGACTTTTGGTGTGTTTCAAAACATCCCTTTTCTTCGCGGTGGCAATTGCAGCTCATATACATATTAATGGGTTGGGTTATCTTGTATTTTAAATAGGCCAAATGGGTGGCATTCAATATGTAACTAAATAGGAAACGAGGTCAAAAGGATTTAATGGTCAAAATTTAGATTATTATTGTTTTAATTATATCTTATTGACCCTAACCACTTTAACCGGCTACTAGACCCGCCTATCTTGCGAGCTCCACCTTTCTTAGAAACCGTAACAGATGTAGCACAAAAAACAAATAAAAGTAAAAGCTGGGATGTACTCTATACTTAAAGGATGCATTAACAGTTTTAAATATCTTAAATGTGCTTTAATTAAGTTAAATTTTTAGATTGGTACTTGATTTTTATTAGTATTCTTTCTACCAAGTTATGCTCTTAGACATAGTAGACCTACAATGAATTATAGTATGTTTGTACGTTGTGGCAACTTTTGTTCCCTTTGAAAACTTCAATATATCAGGTACGAATTTGATTAATTGGACTGTTTTCGTTTAGATTTTGCTGTAATTTGTTTACCCTCAGAAATTGTTTTGATTATTTGTGCTAATTCGGAGGGTGTTTTGTTCGGACCGAAGAGTTTGATATTAAATGTGTTGATTTTTGATCGAATTATTTCCAATTGGGCTTCAAAATTTCAATTGGAAAGTGCATTGGTGCTACACAATTATCAAGTAACCCTATGGTTTGATCTTACTTTAGTTTTTGACTTAGAAGAGAGTTGATGTTAAATGGTAACCCGATTGCTTTAGTGGACCCTTTTACCAAATACACGTGCTTTATCAAATAATCGGTTTGATACTGGTTGAAACAGGACTAACATGTACTTGGTTTTTAATGAAAACAATTTGTTTGATAAGTGTCTGAATGATAAAAAGCTAACATTTTTAATATGTATCAAAGCTTTTTATTATCACAAATTTATTAATAACTTAAAGCATACATATGGAAAGTCAAAGTTATCACAAGTTTATTAATAACTTAAAGCATACATATCACAAGTTTATATTTGTAACGTGCAGTTGTTCTTTGTGGGCGGAAGGTTTGTCATTGCAAGTGATGGTGTTTGGGTGCTTTATCTGCAGGAACGGCTTGAAAGTGCAGTCGTAGCACTAGCCCGGCACATTGTTAATGTAAGGAAACACATAATTTTTAATTAAAATTTCACCCTCCTATACATATCAAATTTCTGTTTATTTATGCTATTTACACGAAGCTATACAACCTAAGGGATTAAGAGATGGAAGAAGCGGAGGAGCGCCAAAGGTAGCGGCGCAGCCTGATCCATTACTAGATCATGCAAATTGTATCGTTAATATGGATGTCTGAATTAGATTCTGAGGTTTAGTGATTTTCCCTTTCTTTTGATGGAGTGATGATCAGAAAAGGGTATGGCCTACGACTGAGATGATACGACCACGAGTATTGTGGTCTGATTACTCTTCCGTGGCTTCCTTCTCTGTTTCCCCTGATCATAATTTTGCTAGATTAGAGTTTTCGATAGGGCTATGATGAGTTTAAAGTTATGAGTAACTATTGTTGAATGTCACATTGGCGTGGCAGGGTTGATGGATGGTAGATCTTCTCCCTTGCAGCCATGGTGCTTTCATTATTTTCTAAACTCTGAGCCTAACTGTAGCATTTTTGTGACGAGTAATGTGAATTCCGATAGCCTTAGGTAACTTCTAAACACTCATTTTTTTATTTGCACAATCAGTTAGTTATGAGGTATCCATTGTGTTGTCAAATTATATCTTATTGGTTCTATTCCATGTCATGTATTTAGGTATTTCTATTTTAAGGAGCTCCATTCCAGTGTGATAAAGGGGGAGCTACAGCTAATTACCAACCTGCTTTTAACAGGGTAATGTTATACACCTAACATGCTTTGCGCCATGGTCTGGTCTGATGGCGGATTTATTTCTGATTCACTTGAAGCCATGGTCTCTTCATGTGTAAAAACCAATTGCTTATCTATATTGGCTACTAAAGAGACATGTCTTTCATTTGCCTTCATGAAGTTCTCTTCATCCACCAAAATCGTTCGTGTTACCAGAAGATCTACTCAAAATTCGACTTAAAACCCATTCAGATCTCCTCATTTTCCAAAGGTTATGTTAACTTTTACACATGGAGTTGTTATAATATATATATATATATATATATATATATATAACACATCTATTTTAAGGTTTTTAAAATATTTGAATACTTTTTTTTATCAACGATAATGTGGAAATCCTTTCTTCACAGCAGATATTGATACAACCCATTCGTTGTGTATTTTGAATAAGGGGAATATCCCTAAAAATTAAAAGTTTTAGGCATGAAAGTCAATATCTATCGAGAGTAAATTTTAAAAGCTCTCATATATGGCTCTTTTGATATTTGAAATTCTAAACATGCTTATAACTATACTTTCTTCATTTCTTTAAAACGACTTTCATTTGAATGTTAACTATAAGTTACAGCTGTCATGTTAATAACCATGTCTTCACACTTAAATAGTTAAATTTTTATAACCATAAGGATTGTCAAAATCGGATCCTAGAAAGGTGCTAGAATTCAATTTCCAGGTATGTTTTAGTTATTGCTTCAATAACATGTTATAAACCGTTGAGTTCATAACATGCCGGTATGTTTAAACTATTTATAGGACTGAGTTGATGGTTTTTATACACGCCCGTCCCGGTTCTGTACCGATCCAACTTCTGCAGCCTCTACCCAGAAAGAATAAACACGAATCAATTAGCACACACGATACAAGTTTTTTTTAAAAGTGACATGTACTGTTCAATTTTTACAACTCTTTAAGAAGCTTTGTACACGTTAAAGAAGCACACTTATCTCCATTTGCAATGTTTCTTCCTTCTTTATATGTTTATGTTCCTTTGCATTTGCTTTTCCATGTGGATATTGTCGGTCGGATGCCATCTTCTTTCTCTTCTTTGTTTTGTCGGCCAACCAACATGTTGATATGGAACTTTGTTAAAGGTGAGTTTTATACTTCTATTGGGTCAAGTTAAGCTCTTTCGTTTTGTGCTCCTTGGATCTTATGCCTGATATGCTTGCAAATTGTTAGGCCCTAAAGTGTGAGACTGACGCATCAAATTAATACAACGAGCTATGGTTATGAGCTGGGCCTTACCGGGTTAGTTTATATTAGGTTGTGGACCTTTATAGGTCACTTGGGCCAAGCTTTAGGCCATGTGGGCCAAGCAGGCCCAAGGGGAGCCCATGTAGGGAATTGGGCTTGAGTTAGTATATAAACAAGTTTTTAACTTGTTTTTAGGTTGGAACCTCATTTGTTACAGAATTCCTAGAGAGAGCTAGAGGAAGGCGATTGTTTGTGAGCACTTGTACTAGACGATTTTGCTAGTTGATAGTAATAGAATCGTGTGCAAGTGTTTAAAGGTGATTCGTTGTGTTCTTCGTATTTCATATTTTTCGTGTTTATTCTTGAATCACATCAAGTTTGGATTCCGCACAAACTTGGTGTTGTTTGATATCATTGAAAGATCCGTTTCACGGGACTTACAAGTGGTATCAGAGCCATTAGAACCTATTTCTAGGCTCGGTGTGATATCAAAGATTCAAGATTTTCGTTATTTTTGGGTTGGTGTTCTTCGCGTTCTTCGTGTTCTTCGTAGTATTCATTGGTTTTTTGTTGAAAATTTGTCATATTTTGCTTTTCGATCTGATTGGAAATGTGTTAAAGGTTTTTAAAAATATTGATAAATTTCAAAAAGATTTTGGTTGCTGAAATCTCGAGTTTTCTGTTAATATTAAAAACCTTTCCAAAAACATATATTTTGACATATCACATCTGATTTCGTGTCCCATCTGTCATCATTTGAGATTTGAGTTATCTCTACAAGGTCTCGAGTCAACAGGTGTCTCCACTTTTTCAGGAAGTATCGCCACCACAGTTCTCGAGTCGCAATCACAAAAGGAATTCTCAAGTCTCATCTTTTCACGGTCTCGATTCATAAGGTCTCGAGTCTTCTACAATTGGTCTCGAGTAGCAACCAAATCCAGTCGAAACCAGAGTCTCAAGTCATCAACTTCATCCACGGTCTCGACTCTCATCATCACAAGTCTCGAGTTATCTCTTTCACGGTTCCGAGTCGCAATCAAGATCTCGAGTATCAACATCCAAGGTCTCGACTGACATCACCTGCTTTCAAGGTCTCGAGTCATCATCACCTCACTGGTCTCGAGTCATCTTCTTCCCGAGCAGTCTCGAGTCGCAACCTCGGTTTCGACTCGCAACCGCATTCACAGTTCCGACTCACATCCACGGTTCCGAGTCCGATGTTTACGAGTCGCAACCATTGATTACATTCATCATCATCTTCTTATCCGATAACCGTCGCCGGAAACCTGCAACTTCTTCTTCTCCGGTCAAACTTCTCTTGCGACAAACGTCATCATCTTCATCGTTCACCATCGTCGTCAATTTTCATCCTTAACCTTTTCCTTCTCCGTTCAACTTTCCGGTCATCATCGTCTTCTCCGACGTACAACTCTGTACAACCTCTGTCTGCATCGTATCGTCCTTCATTCATCTTCATCGACCACCGTTCGTCACCGACCACTGCAACGAACAACCATTCACCACCGTGAATCACCATCTCCGGTCGTCTATCAACATTTCAGAACCCGGTCGTCTTCGTCACACCATCTCCGTTTCAATCTTCGTCACCATTGTGTGTTGTTTGATCGAAGAGGATAACAGACATTTGCAAAATTGTCGTTTACTGTTTTTTATTTAATTATAATAATAAATTGACTAATCATTGGATCATAATTATCTAATCATTATATATTTATTTATAATAATAATAATAATAATAATAATAATAATAATAATAATAAATAGTTTTCTTATATATTAATTAAAAAAAAAGGAGGGGTTTGTTTGTTTCGTGATAACGGTTTTGAAAGGTTTTGAGGTGCGGTTCAGAAAACGGGTTCATTCGACTGAAAGATATTTGAGTTAGCGAGTACACGGGTTCTTGTTTGGTTTGTGTTTTGAGGAGAAGAACAAAAGTATCAACCATCTACTGAAATTATGGCATTTGTGTTTCACAAACCAGTGGCTCAAGAAATTACCAGAGAAGAGATACTTTCTGTCTTTTGCACTCCTGAATGTAGAGAAAGGGTTGAGGCATATCATTTACACAACGCTGAGCTAATACAAGATTATCAAGATATAAAAAATAAAAATTTTACATTATCAAAAAACGAAAAACTTTATAAAGAAAAAATTGAGGCTCAGCGGAAAGACATCATCAAACTCAAAGATGATGTAAGTGTAAAAACAGCCCATTTTTTAGAA
Organism: Helianthus tuberosus; assembly: GCA_030545235.1. NCBI lineage: Eukaryota > Viridiplantae > Streptophyta > Magnoliopsida > Asterales > Asteraceae > Helianthus > Helianthus tuberosus. Next base: position 186,320,329 of record CM060382.1, on the reverse strand, counting down.
GCTCAGGAGAAAGTATGCATTTTAACTAAGGAACTGGAAAATATCAGAGATAGATATCAAATAAATGAACTTAATATTAAGAAATATGATTCTTCCAGCAAATTAGTTAAAAACTTGTGTGATCAACAGCTCGCATACAAGGAAAAGAAAGGGCGTGGTTTAGGTTTTAATCAGGCTCCTCCTCCCTATAATGACAATTATACTTATTTACCTATGCCTGAGGAGGAGATGATGAATGAAAGTAAAATGACTTATGGTCCCAAAAACAATAAGTCATCATTTAATAACAGACCAATTGAGAAACAGAAGTCTACTCAAATAAATTTTGTTTCTAAAGGCTCAATTGATCCTAACATTTCGTCTTCATGTGCAGATAAAGTATCTGAAGTAAAGTGTGGAGATGTTCTTGGGAGTGAACCAGTTGTTCATTCTAATATTTCTGAAAATTATGTTGAACAAACTGAGTCTGAAATTGCTTTTGGAAAAACCTTGTTTGAGTCGTTTTGTGCTTATGTGTCGTCAAGTGAGCCTGATGTTTTGGGCAAAACTGATGATGTTTGTGTTGAATCTGTGAACAATAAGTCTGGTGATGAATTTTCTTCAGTTAATGATTGTGAATGTGATGTTTCTAACCCCTTGGTTGATGATAGTGTTACAGGTGAGGTCCCTCAGGATACATTCAGTGAAACCACTGAAACTACTCCTCAAGAAAATCAAGAATATCCTGATTCGTCTTCTGAGTCGGTCTCAGTGGGTGTCCCTAATGTTGAATCTAGTGGGACCCCATTGGAAACCGTTGATACATGTGTTGCAGAAACATGTGTTAATGAAACTTCTACATCTTCTGAAATTAAAACTGAACCAGATTTTGAAAAAGAAGATGTGGTCACTATAAATGAACAGTCACTAGAAGATGTTTCTGAAAAAGAAGTTAAAGCAGAAACTGAATCGTCTTCTAAAGGTCAAATGGTCCGTGATCTACCAATCAAAGACTTCATGCTGGTAGAAAAGTGTGTTGCTTGCGCAAAAGGAAAGGCTCATCGAAAGCCTCATAAGTCCAAGTCTACACCTTCGACAAAAGCCGTGCTTGAATTACTACACATGGATCTTTTTGGTCCTGTAAATGTGGTGAGCATTGACAAGAAGGCATATTATCTTGTGATCGTAGATGACTACTCTCGTTACACATGGGTATACTTTCTTAGTCACAAGAACGAGGCTGCGAGTTTGATCAAACAATTTGTCACTCTAGTTGAAAATCAAGCTACTACAAGGGTGAAAGCAATTCGATCAGACAATGGCACAGAATTCAAGAATATCACCTTAGATACATTCTGTACAGAAAAAGGAATCGAACGACAGTACAGTGCACCACAAACTCCACAACAAAATGGAGTGGCTGAGAGACGAAATCATACTCTTATAGAGGCGGCACGAACCATGCTGGCCGACTCGAAGCTTCCTAGTTTCTTCTGGGCCGAAGCAGTTAGCACGACTTGTTACATCCAGAATCATGCTTTAGTAAACAAACGTCATATGAAAACTCCATACGAGATTCTGGAAGGACGTAAACTCTCGGTCTCACACTTCCGTAACTTTGGTTGTCCGTGTGTCTTGTTGCTCATGGACACTAATGGGAAGTTTGAGGTCAAAGGGGATGAATGTTTCTTTATTGGATATGCTAAAGGATCCTCCTATAGAGTGTACAATAAAGTAACCAAGAAAGTCATTGAGTCGTGCAACATTGAATGGCTCGAAGAAAATACTACGGATGCTAGAGTTGGTCCAGATTGGCTATATGATTATGCTGATTTGTTCAAATCCTTTAACATTTTGTCTAGTGTTTCCCCTGATGCAGGTGTGTCGACTCCGAAACAACCAGTTTCGTCTGGTGATACAGAAGAAGAGAAACATGATGAAGGGAGCTCGCGAAATCATACATCATTGGTACAGAAGAACTCGGAAAAGGCACATGGAACACAAACAAAGCAATCAAAGCAATCTAAACCCATCAGATTAGCTACTGCTGCTGGATCTCAGAATCTCCATACATTGAAGCGACAGACATGTTTCAACTGTGGAATTCCTGGACACATTGCTAGAAATTGTGTTCATCGTCCAAACGTGCAACAAAATGCCAATACTCACTCTTGTGCTGATGGTTGTGAGCCGGTTCACAACACACAAGAGGAGCCAAAACGAGCAGATCAAAGTCGAGAGTATAAGAAGTCTGCTCACCAAGGACAATCACGATCTCATAAGGCTCCTGACAAGGTGATTGAAAGCTCCAATCAGGGAGAAAAGACGAAGAGTGGTGCTCAGAGTAACAAGACTTCTGCAAATAGCAAATACAAGCACCCAAATTTGTCTTCGTCTGAAATTAATGTGCAGGCACATCCAACACAAAAAGGACCGGTTTGTCCTTCAGGACCTGCTAGAGCAAATCAAGCTGCTAAAAATGTCTTTCCGATGAAAAGACAAACTTGCTACAACTGTGGCATTGCGGGTCATATTGCTAGAAACTGCACACGGCGTCCCTATGTACCCTACTATATGCAAGATCAGAGGGTTACACCTAAGGAAAACTACCATTCTAAGCCAATGAAGGTATCTTCACCTAAGGCAATGAAGAATGTGAATCCCAAGGTTAAACCTTCTGATGGGGATTGGAACGCTGCTAAAAACAAACGCAAGACTGTTCAGGAACAAAAATGTGTTTCTAAAACTAATAAACCTAAAACAGCTAAAGTTGCTCAACCGAAGGCAACAAACGCGTTTGCTAGACCAAAACAGATTTGGAAACCCAAATCCAAAGCAGCAATGTCTCCAATCCTTGAAACTAAAGGGGACTTATGTTTAAAGGAAGTGTCTTATTTTGATGCTTCAGGAAATCCCAGGACCACGATGGCCTGGGTACCCATGTCTTACTAATCTCCTTACTTTTTCAGGAACAACTAAGGAGGAGTTGTTGACAATCTCTGGAATGTTGATAGCGGTTGTTCCAGAGATAAAAACGGGTAACATTTCACTGTTGCAAAAAGTTCAAATTTTTTTTACAGATGATATGTTTCCTTTGGAGGAGATAACAGAAGTAAGATAATGATCAGCAAAAGGTACCGTTTAAATTCAGTACTTTGATTTGAATTTGATTAGTCTTCAATCTAATGACGGAACGGTTAAGCAAAAAAAATATTTTTTTCTCTTTCTTAGTTCATTACTTTGTATATAAATTGTCCTTTCTCTAGTAAATGGTAAATTTGCGCAAAAATACAAGATTTATGCACAAATTTAGGGGGGGAGAGGAACATATAGATAGATATAGAGTTTAGGAGGAGAAAACTCGGAAAAATACAAAAAGAGTTTGCTGTATATATGCATTGTTTTAAGGGGAGAAAATGAGAAAAAGCGAAAAAGAAAGATTGCATGATATGGGAAGTGAAATAAATGTTTGTGTTAAAGGGTTTGACTAACACATGTAAGGTGCCATAGCTGAAAAGACTAGTATCTACTGCGATATGTCGATAGGCTTGACGCTCAACATGATAAAAGATACTAAGTGTTATAAACATAACGAACTATGTACCATGTGGGTAACATACCAACGGCGTATGATTTTATGGTCTTAAATCTTGCGTTGATAGATAGCCAACATCTGAGGTTTCGGGTCTTTATATTGTTGAATCATCCGGGGATATCTTGGCTGTTCTTCTGTTCAGAACTAAAATTGTACATGACCCCAGGAAAGAAAGTCACTTGGAATTAGCTCATTTCTATTTGAATGTTTGTATGTTGTCCCGATACACACAATTTTGATCTGATTCTGAAATCTTCTTTGAAAAAGTCGTGTACCTCCTCTGCTGCATCCAGATATATGCTGACCTGGAGGTGCTAGGCAACGATAGCTTCTGCTGCATCCAGATACATGCTGACCTAGCTGTACGTTGTCGCGCTATAGATCTAATACACCCGAAAGAGGCCCTCAAGTGCCCAAAAGAAACCCAAGAAACCTATATCAAACTGAGAAAAACTCATTTGATCTGTATATTATACCATCTCTGCAAAAGATCTATTCTGTTCTCTTCTCAACCTATTCCCAGTTAAGATTTCAGAAATCTGGATTGGACTTGTGAAATATGTGGTAGGGAAGATACTTGCATGATAGAGTGTGCTGTTTATATTTACAGGATTTGATTAGTATTTATTTGGGTGTTCATTGTTAAGAAATCAAAACATGATAAAACAGATTATATGCAGACCTAGATACAGTCAGGATATCTTAAAGGATGACATCAGTATACTCACCTGCTACGATGAATCGTTGTGCTTACCTTGATCGCGGGGGTATGCCTTGGAATGGGACACACGGGTATAATAGTATAATATTACCTAAAGCATATTACGAAGTTGAAAAATTGAAAGTTGAGCGTTAAAGTTTAGGTGGACAAACATATTGGCAATCGCATACACCAGTTTGATTAGGCTCGTACTGAAAAGTGTTCCTTAGTCTGCCTGAGAACGAATTTTGATCCCATTGCAATTGTAATTGTATATTATGGTAGTTGTTTATATTTTGAGTTTTTATTTGTTTTTAGTTCTTAAAAAATTCAAAAATACAAAAATAGTGTCTTGTTTTTCTATAAAATAAAAAAAACAAAAATAGAGTGCTTATTTGTTTTTCTTAAAATTAAAAAAAATATAACCGTTCTTGAAGATTTGACTGATCATCAAAAGTTAAAAGAATTTAAATTGTGAAATTTCATGTACCTAGTGTTCATGTGGTACTCTCCCTGTTGCATAAGAAATGTTTGCTTATGAGTTTGTGAGTATGTGCAGAACTTGATTTTAATCAAGAACAGGGGTTGTTGAAGACTGAGATGCTGTTAGCTGTTGACGAAGCATGGAGCAGCACAACAACAAGATGTACCTGAGTCAGAAGAATCGGATACGCAACGCCGTCTGACAGTGAAAGTACATTTGAAGAAGTACCATGAACCTGTTTGAAAGACAAAGATTGAAGAAGAAAAGAGCTGCTGAGAATCCTCCTCTCACATTCTTTTTAACAAAGACTTTCAAGAAGATGCTGATCGAGATCCTGATATGAAGCTAACCACAAGAGCTGAAGAAAGAGACCCAGTGCTGAGAGTTCAGAAGTCAAGAACTTCCACAACATCTGCAGCATAGAGACAACCATAGACTTCGTTGAAGACGTTGCTGAATTCATGGTATGAAGACAATTTGATGGCATCAGTCTAGGGGGAGATTGTTAGGCCCTAAAGTGTGAGACTGACGCATCAAATTAATACAACGAGCTATGGTTATGAGCTGGGCCTTACCGGGTTAGTTTATATTAGGTTGTGGACCTTTATAGGTCACTTGGGCCAAGCTTTAGGCCATGTGGGCCAAGCAGGCCCAAGGGGAGCCCATGTAGGGAATTGGGCTTGAGTTAGTATATAAACAAGTTTTTAACTTGTTTTTAGGTTGGAACCTCATTTGTTACAGAATTCCTAGAGAGAGCTAGAGGAAGGCGATTGTTTGTGAGCACTTGTACTAGACGGTTTTGCTAGTTGATAGTAATAGAATCGTGTGCAAGTGTTTAAAGGTGATTCGTTGTGTTCTTCGTATTTCATATTTTTCGTGTTTATTCTTGAATCACATCAAGTTTGGATTCCGCACAAACTTGGTGTTGTTTGATATCATTGAAAGATCCGTTTCACGGGACTTACACAAATTTCTTTAAAGTAGTTTTCTTTTATAAAATCCATATGCTGAAACAATTTGTTTAGTTTGCCGTTGTTGGGGTATGAAAAAGAGAATTGATAAATTTAGGGAAAATGTGATTGAAAGATGATAACCCAGTATTTGAGGATCTCATTCTACAGCCTCGATAAATTCAGGGATGTTTTCAAATAATGCTTCCTAGATGTTTGAAGACCGACAAATGTCCAAAGAAGCAGTACTGTTGACATTTGTCGATCTTTGTTGGTTTTCAAATATCTAGGAACCATTATTTGAGAACACCCTTGCATTTATCGGAGTTGTAGAATGAGATCCTCTACTGTTGGGTTATCATTTTTCAAACTCATTTTACCTAAATTTATCCATTTTGTTTTTCATGCAGGGATATAATCTGTTTTTTAGTATTTGATTTGGCCGATGACCTATGTTCAAGGATGACTTATGTTTCAGACTATACAAAGATTGTCTTTTGGTTATCATAAGGTTAAATTTTAAATTAATATGATCTCATTCGTTAATAAGCTTATAATTATACTTAAGCCATTAAATTATTTCCGTTAGGTCTCAATGCACCTAATGACAGCAACCGTCATTGAGCCATCACATTCTTTCCGTTTACATTTCAGGTAACGATTTTCCTTAATAGATCTCGAAACTTAGGTTGTTATATATGATTTTTCAATGTGGTTTTGAAACTTACGGGATAGTAATTGTCAATTTCAGGTAGGTTGGGTATTGAGATCAATAAATTCAGTGTCGCTTGCAGATATGGTTTGAAGGTCAATAATTGGCTTGAAACAGAGACAGAGGACCTTTGTTTCTAAATGTTTTGTACCTTCACTTATGACTTATGCCTGATGTTGTTGTCAATTCATAACTATAATGCGAATGTGAATTCATTAAATAATTTCACATCATATTTTACATATAGATGTAGACAAAAACTTTGCACATTATAAACTACTTAGTTTATTTCTATATCAAACATGTACACTAACACATACTGTCTTTAACATTGTTTTATAAAGATATGTAACTAAACGCAAATAATTTAAATGATATATTATAATATGTTTTTTAGTATTTGATTTCGATCGTTACTAAACATACCCGTGTATTCACACGGGTCTTACAACTAGTATATCATTATAAACGACTCGATCTCTCGCGCCGCAATGCGCGCGGATTACATACTATCTTCAACTTGAAGCATTGTTTGAATTACTTCATTGCAATTGCAACTCTAGGAATACAATTTACACTATTAATCGGATAAACCTTTTGTATAATTAAATCTGATATTTGTAATATATTGTAACATATTTGTAATTAAATTTGATATTTATTTTTATTTATTTACTAGAACAAGTGATTTCTTTTGAGATTTTTTAGAAAAAGACCTAGTTTTCATGGTTCTTACGTCTCAAGGTGATTCTCATTTAATCTTTCCATATATATCTATATATTAAATAACCATCACTAGTGCTCTAGTGGTGGCTACAGGTATTTAAGTTCCACCTATGGTGGACCCAGTGGCGGACCCAGAAAAAATTTTCATGGGGTGCGGATAAGGGGTTTAACCAAATTTTCAAGGGTTCAAGGGGTGCGAATAAGGGGTTTAACCAAATTTTCAAGGGGTGCGGGGAGAATTTTACCTTATAAAATACACTAATTTTTTTTTTCAGGGGGTGCGCCCGCCCACCCTGGCCTCTTACTAGGTCCGCCCTTGGGTGGACCCGAGTTAGTTTTCCCTTACAGGTCTCAAGTTCAAGTCTGGGTGATAGAAATTTCTCATTGGGGTGTTTAAATTGGGGATCTATAGTGCGAGGGTGCTTTTTAGCACAAACCCGATTAAGACAATGTATACTAGACCTTCTGAGATTCGCGAATAATTCACACCTTTCAAAAAATAATATATATATTAAATAATAAACGAGGAGGGTGGAAAACCAGTGTTTTAAAAACCGGTAAATACCGGCCGGTTATACCGGTATTACCGGTTCCGGATGCAAATCCGGTACGAAACACCCCGGTAAATAAGTGAAACGGCATAAGATTCGTACCGGCGGTAAAATCCGGTATACCGGTTTGTACCGTAATACCGGTACCGGCCCATGGTTATTTTGGTTTGGGTTTTTAGTATTCTAGAGTTTCATCAGATACATATACCATCGATCGACATTCAAAACCATCATCACTTACGGTTCATCACTTCATCCACAAGATTCAACTCCATCTTCATCGGCTCATCACTCCATCTTCATCATGCTTCCAGTTCCATCTTCATTGGTAGGTTTACTTATTTAAGTAAAATAATCTGAGAGTAAATAGATCCACAAGTGGGTTAAAAAGTAAAAGACTTGAAGCAATTTGATGTATCTCTCTCTCTCTCTCCATATGTATGTATGTATGGGTAAAGCAATGTTATGTGAAAGATTGTATTTTAAAACTTGAAAAAGAAAGAGGACATGATAATAGTTATATTATAATTTATTATGTTAGTGAAAAAAATTAAAACTGATAAGTTATGTCAATATAATTCATGTACGTATGTATCTCTATGAAATTATAGAGTTAACTAGTTCATCCGGTTGAACCACCCGGTACAACCCGGTTCTACCGGTTGAACCATTTTTAAGACCATCCCGGTATGATTTAAAAACCGGTTTTTAAAACATTGTGGAAAACCAATAAAATAAATAAAACATATTAAAATCGAAAGAATAGTTGACTATGCAATTAGCTGGCTACTTTTGAAACAAGGAAACAAGAATAAGCCACCACCAATGTTTTTATATGTATATATATACACACACGCATTGTCACAGAAAAATTAACAAGAACCTCTAGTGAAAGCCGGAAGAAGTTTTGGTGTGATTAGATGTGTTACGAGGTGAAGTGTTCCAAGTGTGGCAAAACCACCTGGGGTGGTTGCGGTTTTCATGTCGCCTCCGTCTACAAGAGGATCCCCGAAGGCCAGCACTGCCAGTGCAAAGGGTGGCCCGGTGTCAAACCCACCGGTGCCACCGGCGAAGAGAAGGAAGGATCCAATTCTTCCTCCTGTTCTATTCTTTGAAGATGTGAGTTCTGTTTTGTGATATGTTTTTTTTTTCCTTTTTTTTTCTTTTCCAATAAGTTTATGTGGTGTAGAATCTTGAGTAAAGATTGATATGTAATGAATTTGATTTAGTAAGATGATATGCAATGCTCCATCTACAATTGTTTAAGTTGTTTTTTTTAACCAAAATTTATTTACCATCATATTAACTCCTCCAATAAATTGTTATACTGAGACAAATTAAATTCAGGTTAGATGGTCTTGTTTGGTGAGGTTCATTTTCTTCTGCCAATTAATTATAGGTCCTAATATTAGTTATGAAGGTTAAATGGTCTTGTTTATTCAGGTTCATTTTTCGTCTGTTCTTAGTAGGACCGAGCTTTCAATGGAGTTATGAGCTATGAAGGATAACATGGTCAACTAGCTTGAAAACGGGATTTATGAGTATTTTCAGATTTTGGTTAGCTTATGCAAAGACAACACTTAAACAACAAGGGGATGGTTCATTTGGGAACACTAAAAAAGTGGGGAATAGCGGGGAACTGACTCAAACGAACTCCGATTGGACTCATTCCAGCGGCGTTGGAACCGGCTCGTTGAACCCTAACTAGGATCTCTTAACCCTAAATCCTAAACTCTAAACCCTAAAGATAAAAAATAAGGCTAAAAGCTAAGCTAAACCTTAAAATCTAAACTATAAACCCTAAAAGCTAAACCAGAAAGGCTAAACCTAAAGCTAAACCCTAAAGTTAAACCCTAAACCCTAAAGCTAAACCCTAAAAGCCAAACCTTAATATATTTAGGGTTTAGGGGTTATGATTTAGGGTTTAGGGTTAAAAAATCCTAGTTAAGGTTCGACGAGCCGGTTCCAACGCCGCTGGAATGAGTCCAATCGGAGTTCGTTTGAGTCGGTTCCCCACTGTTCCCTACTTTTTTAGTGTTCCCCAATGAACCTCACACTAAACAACAAAAAATTTGTATGAAGTAGAAATTAACCATTAAATATATTAAAACGGAGTGGTTAAGGATATTACAATGCATGTTTTCTATAACGGGTTAGACGGGTTGAATATCCTATATGCGTTGCAATGCATGTTTTCTATAACGGGTTAGACGAGTTGAATATCCTATATGCGCGAATTGGAGTCAAAGATGGTTATGTTTGTCAAATAAAGTTAATGATCATTCCTAAATTTAGCCTTTGAAAGCAAGTTTTGTCATTTGAAGAATTGAAATGCTAATTTTGAAGTGTTATGAGCATTAAGGTTTGTTTAAGTAGTTTTAAGAAATTATACATACATTCCACTAAAAAACAACTCCTATATCAATATATTTCCACTAAAAACAAATATTTTTTCTCTCTCCTTTTCAATTAAATAATATTATCATCACATTTTTCTCTCTCCTTCACTCACAACCACTTTTAATATATATTAAAAAAATTATACTGGGTGAACAGTGTCCCCCCAAATATACAGATGAACAGTAACATTTTCTCTCTCCTCCACTCACAACCACTTTTTATACCCTTTATAATATAAAAACTCCCACACACATATTTTGATGGATAGAATGTGAATGCTCTAACAAACACACTAAAGGATGAAAAATCACCATCCACAATTTGGTTTCTGTATATATCGTAATAATATTCACGTTCCCTTATATGGTTGTATAACAGACTGACTAATACTGTGAACTTTCTTCCAGTGATTTGTCATACAACAATTTTACAATTGATAAATCGTGGGATTATAGGTGTCAGATGCGACAGACAAACGTAAGAACAGCCCCATATTCCTCCAACTATTTCTTATTATATACTAGCTAATGTTGGTGTTCTGTTTTGTGCAGGAACTTGTTTGATTCATTTTCAATGGATAATTCCTCGTAAGTTTATCTTCCTTGAAATATTATATTCAAATATAGATTTGGTTATGGTTATATATCTCTGTGACACAATACTCTTCTACCTTTTACCAACAGAGTGGTCTCATGTTTGAGGGATAGTATTTGCCCAACAAGTATGTTAAAGTTGCATATTATTATCATAGATCTTGGTAAGTTATTGACGTATTAATTAGTTCTTCCTATTAGATTCTAGTCATTCGACCAGCTTGTATATCAACTGTGGCGGAGATAGATTAACAGTTGGAACGAAGGTATATGAAAGTGACCTGGAACCAGGTGGTGCTTCATTTTTCTCTTCAGCAGGCAATCGATGGGGAATTAGCAATACTGGCCACTTCATGGATGACAGCATGACGGACAGTTATGTTGTTGCACAAGAACCTTGTAAGGTCCAAACGGACGCGTCTGGACTGTACACCAGCGCACGGACTTCAGCCTTATCTTTGACTTATTACGGTTTCTGCATGCGTGCTGGAAGTTACAATGTAAGCCTTCACTTTGCTGAGATCGTTTTTACTGATGATGGGACATATAGCAGCCTTGGGAGGCGTGTATTTGATATCTACATCCAGGTGAGTTTCTCATGGATAAATATTTGTTTCTTAACCGGATATAATAAATATCTTATCTAATAAATACTAATATTTAATAAATAATATTACCTCAATATCAATCAGTTATTTGTTTCTGAACCGGATATAATAAATATCTTATCTAATAAATAATAATCGAGCCGGGGGTCTCACTGGAAGCAGCCTCTCTATTCCTACGGGGTAGAGGTAAGGTTGTCTACATCTTACCCTCCTCAGACCCTACCTTTGCTTTGCTATTGGTGGGATTAACTGAGTATGATGATGATGATGATGATCTAATAAATAATAAATAACTACTCTAGAGGCAGAATTGTTGTGGGGTCGAGTACTAGAGTGGATTGAGTTCAGAATGGGTTAGGTTGAAACTCCTCCTTGGATATACTTAGATTATCATTATCATCATTGGTGACATTATTTCAACTAAGCGGGCAATCTTGACCAAAAGCCTTTCAAGTGTCACTTTGAGTTGCTTTTTAAATTATATGGGTTGGTTTGAGTAAAATATTTTCACTCAATGGGTCAAAATGGGTCAATTAAAATTCCATCTCATATATTTTCGGATCAAAACGGGTCGACAATTTCAAAAAAATGGATCAATGTGGGTTGGTGTCTTAAAGAAACGGGACAAGTTTCGCATCGAAACGGGTTCGGTTCGGATTGAGTTTCCGGGGGCCGGGACGGGTTTCGGATCGGAACGTAGTTGGCTCGGATCGGATTTCGGGTCGGCACGGGTTTCCGCACGGGACGGGTTTCGAGCCGACATGAGTTTTCGCACGAGACGAGTTTCGAGTCGGGACGAATTTTAGCACGAGACGGGTTTCATCTCGGTTTTGTTTGTTTTGTTTAGGTCGGTTATTTTCGGTTTCGGTTGAGATTTTTTGTTTCGTTTTGGTTGCTTTTTCGGTTCGGTTTCGATTTTTTCAGTTTTTTGTTTCGTTTTGGCCGGTTTCAATTCGGTATTTTGTTCCGTTTTGATCGGTTTTTCCGGATTGGTTTCGATCTTTTCAGTTTTTTTTGTTTCATTTCGGTTCAGTTTTCGGTTTTTTATTTCCTTTTGGTTGCTTTTTTCGTTTGATTTTATCAGTTTTTTTTTGTTTCGTTTCGGTTCAGTTTCGGGTTTTTTGTTTCGTTTTGGTCACTTTTTTCATTTGATTTTTTCAGTTTTCATTTTGTTTCGTTGCATCCTTTTAGTTTACCGGATAGCCTAACTCTCGTGATTTCAAAAGCGAAAAATACCACCACTGATGCAGTAATCTTGATTTCTTATGACCACCACCAAACAGATTTAAAAACATATTTTCCAACACTCGGATATATACATTAGAAAACACACCTGGACCCGTTTTAACCCGAACATACCCGGACCCGTTTCAACCCGACATAATTGCCCCTTGATGTACAATCTCTGTTTTAAAAAAACCAATTTTTAACCAAACCGACCCGACCCGAAACCCGTTCTGACCCGGAACCGTTTCAACCCAAACCTGTTCTGACCCGAACCCGTTCTGACCCGAATCAAAACAACCCTTTTTTGTAACTGACCTGTTTTGACCCGAACCCGTTTTGACACGGACCCGTTTTGACCCATGACCCAACCCGACCCGGCCTAACCCGTTTGCCAGGTCTAATTTCAACCTAAGTTGCCAAAATAATAAAAATAAAAAAAGAAAATTTAACCTCCTTGAGCGTGTTTTTCCTCTCCCTTTTCAGATTGTTAAAAGCATCCCCCTATTTGTCGGCTGGTGTTCGCTCAGGTCTTAACAGGTGCTTTGCGCAAAGTGGTGGCGTTACCAGGATCGGTTGACAATTGGGTCCAATTACTTTTCCTACCGTCTTGCACCTTGAGGGTGGTCAGACCATCCTCTAGACAAGAGTGGAGATCAAGGAACAGGAAATCTCTGCAGTGTAGTAACATCTTGCATGCGCTTACAATTTGGAAATATGGGTCTAGGTTTGATGATTTGGTCTCTTCCCTATTGGATAGCGTGGGGGAGGCTGGGGCTCCTGAGGGAGAATGCAGGAGGGATGAACATAAAGAAAGGGACCCTAATATTTAGCAATGTCTTCGGAAAGTGAAGGATGGGCATTTTACGGTTGCAGTTAAGGTTCTATGCTCTAGTGGAGTTGTGCCTCTAGGTGATTCGACCTTAAAAGCTCTTATTGATAAACACCCAGTGGTGCTGCCCCCATCCCTGCCTTCCAACCCTTTGACCCAATCCACTATTTTTGTTGATAGGGAGTGTGTACTCAAATGTATCTGATCCTTCCCTAAAGGTACGTTTTGTGGTAGGGATGGGATGCGAGCCCAACACCTGTTAGATGCTATTAGTGGGGAGGGCTCAGTGACTTCCTCGGGTTTGCTTACCAGCATTTCTGAAGTTGTCAACTTACGGCTTGGGGGATCCTGCCCTAAGATGCTTGCTGAGTTTGTTGCTTCGGCCCTCTTACCCCCTTATTGAAGCCCGATAAAGGAATTTGACCTATTACTGTGGGGGGGGGGGGGTATTTGGCGAAGGTTGGTTTACAATGTGGTGATGAAGAAGGTCGGGAAAGACATGGCCCAGTACTTGGGGGACTTTAACTTGGGGTGGGTGTTGGTGCACTTGTGTCTGTACTTTGTCTGTATTTTGTCCTTATTCCAAACAATGTCTTTGTTAGTCATGTAAGTTTGACCAAGTCAACCATCCTCCGGTTTGACTTGGCCAACCAGTCAACACTTTGTTTGTAGCATGTCTGTGTCGAAGGATGTGTCATCGAAGGATTGTTTATATCCTTCGATGAGCTCGAAAGATAACCTTCGAAGGATAGACCACGAAGGATATCATCCTTCGTGGTGTATGTGATCCTTCGATGGGTTCATGGTCGACAAATGATCTTTCGATCAGTCTGTCTGATCCTTCGACCAGACGATCTGTGTTGGGTATAAATACCCATGTGTTGTGTTCACTTCCTTAGGAGAGTGCAGAAAATAGAGAGAACACACACAAGAGAGAGCATTCTGCTGAGAGCACACACACACGAGTGTTTTAGAGAGTTTGCAAAACTGATTTGTAAACATTGAACTTGTAACCGAACCTTTCATACGTATTAATACATGTGGTGTTAATCGGTGAATCTTGTGTGTTGTGTTTTGTGCTTGTTCTATCTCGGTTTGCATGCTAGCTTGGATTCCGCACTTGCTAGTGTGTTAGATATAACAGGGAATAGGTTAAACCTCAACCTCCGAGGGACCTACAAGTGGTATCAGAGCCGTGGCTCTTTTCCTTGTTTAAAACCGGGTTTATACAAGTTTTTGGAGTGTTTTGGACAAAAACTCTTTTGGTTTAGCACCCGTTTTTACTGTTTTTCTCGCTTTTTCAGACGTTAAAACGTGTTCTAAACTATCCGGGTGTGTTAAAGGTCGGTTTGGGTAACTTAAAAATCTGTTTTTGAGAAGTTTGGCTATTTCCGGCCAAATTCTGGCTTACTCCGGTGACCGGTTTCTGGACAAAATCGTGTTTTTAAGTAATATTTTATTGGTTCAAATCTTGTTTTTGGTGAAAATGATGGTCTGACCATACCTTTCTGCCGAAAGATTTCACCAACCCATCACCTTTTCACCAACCTGTCACTCTTTTGTCAACTGTGTCAGAGAAGATCGATAGATATCCTTCGAAGTCGAAAGATCATCTTTCGATCAGTGGAGGTTCGATAGATCATCATCCTTCGAACCAAGGAATCATTTCGAAGCATACATCTTTCGATCTACAGTTCTTTTTCGAAAGACAAGGATCCTTCGATTGGAGAGTCTTTCGATTGGAGAGTCTTTCGAAATCTTTGCTCGAAACTCAACAGTGATCTTTCGAACACTGTTGATCCTTCGAACAAGTGTTGATCTTTCGATCCCAGTTTGTTTAAGTCTAACAAGTTTGTGTTTCAGGTCTTTCGATCAAGGATCCTTCGGCTGGTTGTTATCTTTCGAAACATTAACATAGTTTGTGAAAATTAAATTTTTAAAGGGAAAACTTGTTTTTCAAATTTTAAATCTATTTTCACTTAATATATTAATTTTTATAAAATGGGAACAAACGGTCAGTGGGATCCAACCGCGTGGACTCTAACATCTTTGACTCCGCAATCATCAACTACGCAATCATCAGCTACGTAATCTGCGTCAGATTTCAACAAAGCATGGATGCAGGCTATTGCCCCACCTCAAGCTGCGATGATAACTGCAAATCAATGGGCATTGGTCACAAATCAAAGCAACAGCATTCAATCTATGATGCAGAACGACAGTGAAACTGGTACAAGCACAAAACCGCCAAAGCTAAATCACATCAATGATTGGGGATGGTGGAAAGAAAGGCTGAGAACTTATGTTCAGGGGCAAGGTCAAGATCTATGGATGTGCTTCTTCACCGCATTTGACAATGATTTGGAAGTTGCAGGATCTAATCCAGAAACTTACAGCACTATGTCTGATGATGATAAGAAGAAATTTGAGTTAGAAAAGAAGGCATTCATGATTCTCACACAAGCTCTTCATAAAGACATTTACCACCAGTTTGTTTACTGCACGACTACTAAAAGCTTGTGGGATATGCTCACGTTACGATGTGAAGGAAATCCTCAATCTAGAAAGATCAAGCAAGAATTACTGAAGAAAGAGTTTGAAGGTTTCACGTGTATGGAGAATGAGACTTTGGCAGAGTTATCTACAAGGTTCCATCACTTGTTGAGCGAGATGTTTGGTTTTAGAGTCACTGCCACTCCACAAGAAATGGTGAAGAGATTCGCTGATAGCTTACCAGCAAAGTGGAGCAGTTATCTTGAAATTCTCAAAGAAAATGGTGTTCTAGACACAATCAACGTTTATGAGTTGATTCAAAAACTGGAGAACAAGGATGTAGAAGAAAAGCTTAAGGCAAAAAGAACACTAACTCCTCAAAATCCAGAGATGTACTTTGGGATTGCAGGAGGTATCAGTGGAGAAAAACCAGCCTCTCAACATGCGAAGCTTCAAACAGCCTTCATCTCAAACACTGGACCTTCAACAACAGATCAGTTTGATCCTTCAGCTTACACGATGTTTTCTAGACCGAATGTGCAACCGACAGCTCAGCAGCAACAACCACAACAGCAAGGTTTTTATGGAACCTCTTCAAACTTTCAAGCCACTTCCAATCCGAACACAGTCAGATTACACACTTCCAACTTTTTCAAAGTCAGTGTCGAAGTAGCCAAGGAGCATATGGAGATGTTGAACACCTTGGTTAGTGCTTATTGTGGATTAGTCGCAGGTCAGATTGGGAATATCAATCTAACCAATGAAGATTATCAGCAAGTGGATAAAGAAGAGTTTGAAATGATGGATATCAAATGGGCTCTTGCTAGTGCAATTCGAAGAGCAAAAGAGTTTATGGAAAGGACGGGGAGAACCAACTTGGAAAGCAAGAAAGACACCAAGTATGGGTTCGACAAGCAAGCTGTAACGTGCTTTAACTGTGGTGAACGGGGTCATTTCAAAAGGGAATGCACAAGACCAGCTCAGCATGGAAACCAAAATCCTTTCAGAAATCAAGGCAACCAGCAGAACCAGAACATGAACAATGTTCGTACGATGATACCTGTCAACAACCAAAGCCAAGCAGGGCCATCAAATGCCAACCGGGCACTTGTGGTTCAAGTAGATGAAGGTTGTGATTGGTCACTTCAGTTTGGAAATGATGGTCCAGATGGAACAGCATGTTTTGCTGAAGTCGTAAAGGATTTAAATCACGCCAGTGGTGGAGAATCTTCCACCAATGGTGGTGACTCTTCTGAGGATGAAGACTCTTCTGGTTATAGTGGAAGCTCAGATGAAGAATCCTCCACTTCAGGCATTGATCATGTGGATGAGACATCAAGTGCGTCAGTCGATGCAGATGTTGATGAGCCTTTGGAAGAAGCTGCAGCAGGAATTGAAAGAAGATCTATTTTGGTGGATCAAGCTGCTTATTCTTCGTCTTCTCTCCATTCAGCCTTTATGGCTAATGTCGACAGTTCATCAAGTCAGGTATGTGTCGATGAACCCATTGCTGCTAGTTGTGATAAATGTGATAGTTTAAATGTTAAATGTGCTGATTTAGAAGCAAACATGTCTGAGTTGCAAGGCAAACATGATGCTTTACAAGCTAGTTTGTTTGACTTGCAAGACAAACATGTTTCGATGAATGATAAGTGTTGTGAATTGCAAAGCAAACACGAGGCTTTGCAAGAGAAATATGAAATCACACACAAACACAATCAAGAATTGATTGTAGATCTTTCTAAAGCAACTGAAGCCAACTTGTTTTTAACCAGAAATGAAAAGGAATTTAAAGCAACAATTACGTCATTAAGACATGATGTTTCAGAATTACAAAAGGCTGTTTTACGAAAACAACATGCTAACAATAATCTTATTGACACAATTGAAAAACAAATGGTAGAGTTGGCAACAGCTCGATGTGAATGTGAGACAATTAAGCAGAAGCTGGAAAGCTATTCCAATTCCCGCTATGTATTGGATCACATCATTGACGTTCAAAAGAAAAAGAAAAAGGGGGATGCAAAAGGTGTTGGATTCAAATCATGTCCTCCCCCAATGAATCACAATTACTCCAAATTGCCTGATGACGAGGATATGCCCCGTTTTGAACCTACTGTGCCACTCGGTCTAGATGACTTTGTAGCAGGCCTCGGGTTCACAACTGGTACATCATCCTCGGGTCAATCTGAATCTGAGAATGAGACTGATTCATCGTGTGTTAAGGAACAGAGTCCTCCCATTGTTGAGGATGCTGATTCTTCGGATGATGAATCTGAAGAAATTGTGAAACAACAGTCTAACTCGGTTACAACAGATATTCCAATTGAGAATCACATCCTGTGTGATCCACCAGTGAAACCGAGTAAGACTGAAATGTCAAAAGCAATGGGGTCCCTTGTTTCTACCAGTGAAGAGAATAACTTGTTGTACACACTCAAAGGAGATGACAAAATCTACTCTAACAAAGATTTTCCAATTAAAAATGTAAATCAAGATTTAATTGAGCAAATTTTTGAAGGATGTACTGATAAGTTTTTGGGGAACAAAAGTGGCAAAGTTACCGTCACTCAATGTGATCCAATTCCGTGGGAACAAATTAGAAAACAATACGGAAACCAAAAACCATCAGTTGAGCAAAAACAACAAGTCAACTCCGGAAAGGGTAAGGTACAGGGAAAGAAGGCTCAGAGCAAGAATGTTCAAGCACCTAAAGTTCAACAATCAAAGGTTGAGCAACCTAAGGTTCAACAACAAAAGGTGCAAAACAAAAGAGCTCATGTTAAGAAACGAGAACCGAGAATGAACTTTGTTGGATCCACGGGTTCAGACAAACTTGAAACATTTCAGGATAAATCTAACATTGATTTTATAAAACAAGTTAGAATTTTAAAACGAAATGATCAGAATAATTACACCCAACATACCAACGGATGTGATTTAGGTCCAAGCACGTCTAGATCACAGAGTTCATTGTCTGGTTCTCCGTCTGGTCATCAACATGGTTCTCCGAAGTTTGTTGAGCGGAGAACATGTTTTGAATGTGGGACAGTTGGGCATATTGTAAGATATTGCCCACACGTGCAAAAGCTGAAGTAAAAAACGAGTGCTCCCCAAGAAATCGATTACCGAAAACGATCAGTTTCCCCGAAACAAGACTCACGTGTCTTGAAAGAAAGGAAAAAGAAGTTAAAGCAAAAGAATCAAAAGGTAATTGAAAAGGCCTTAAAATCAAAGGTCAAAGAAGAAAAACCTGTACAAGCAGAATCTGAAACTGTAAAACCAGTAAATGTTAAAACAGTAAATTCAAATACTGGTAAAGGACAAACAGTTTGGAAGCAAAAGCAGGTAATTCAATCAGGGGGTGCACCACAGGTTCTTTTTCCCAATCATCAAGTGATTGAGATCACTTTCCTTGATGATCAAGGACGACCCAAGTCCACAAAGGCTTGGGTCCCCCTCTCAATCTGATAAGTTAAGTGAGTGTGTAGGATATTCCAGGAGGAACTTTCGATAGTCGTAAGATTGTTGATAGTGGAGCGTTCTTACACAAGATAGGCGACAGAAGAAATTGTTGCTTTTGATGAAGAGAAAAAGAAAAGGGAAACAGATTTGTCCGTCGAAAGAAATTGATAACTTCGACAAAATGAAAATCATTTCAAAAGTGTGTTTGTTAAAGGTTTTGATCGGGTCCCCGGGATAGATTCACGTAAAATGTACGCACCTGCAGCACGTCTGAAGTTCAAAGTCCAAAAGATGAACGTGCAGTGTACATTTCTCTGCGGTGTGATTGAAGAAAATGGGTTTGTTGAACAAACCAACCGGGTGTGCGGATGCCTTGGCATGGATTGAACAACCGCACACTACTTCTCAAAGAGAAAGACAAAGACCTTAGCTGGTGCAATGTGGAAGACCAGCCGGACCCGGAGGTTTATGATCTTGTTGCTGTGAAGGGATTTCAGTAGCTACAAAATCGACTTTGAAATCCACACCGGGTGGATATCCAGTTTGGGAGAGCACTCAGATTCCTTGCAATGAACGAAGCAGTTGCAGGATACGGTTTTAAATTTCTAATCTCTCCTATACTTGTCGATATTTAAGCTGCTTTGTGAATTATTATCTCGTTCAGCACTCTTTGGCCAGACAATGTTGTCATGGTCCGCACCGCTTACCGACATGCCAACTGATTTTTCCAAAATTCGCTAAATCATTTCTGATTAAAACTTAATTTTGGTAAACGGCATTGAAGTAAAAACATGAGTTAACCAACATCGGAAAATCATTTTTTTGTATATACCTTTGTGTCTTTTAAATTTGTCATAGTTTGTTGATTTTAGGGGGAGTAGATCCAACTTTGAAAAATCCAAAAACATCGAAAAATTTCAAAAACACAAAAACAATAGAAAAGCAAAAATGAGTTTCCTGGCGAGCAAAAGAGAAAATGATAGTACATCAGTGGTCTGTCCAAACCTCTTTAAACCGTAAATGAAAAACGATAAGCAGCTCTATATAAGATGTATCGGTAGGCTCACAATCATTTTAAAGTGTGCAGGGTGATATAAACTTAAATTGACTGAAGACCAGGTGGGAACCATTCATTGGCATATGGTCTTAGTACCGAAATTTCGTTTGAGAGATTGCCGAGGTTCTGAGATATTCGGTCTTTATGCTGCTTATCATCTGGGTATCATGGTTGTATCTTTTACCGAAAAATAACGGGGACGCAAGTCTAGATCTTCCATGATACCATACATACGTGTACATACTGCATTCGACCTCAATAAGTGATCAACAATCACATGTCCCAAAATAAGTGATAATATATCACATTTATCCGGGAGTCAAGTTCGTCTCTCTGCTGTACGAAAGTACTGACCTGTTCACGGACTTGCTCCTGTGCCCTCATGCATCGAAAATCAAGTTCCTCATCAATAAGTGATTGACGTGTGCGTATATATACATAATTTTTGCAATGAATTACACACGATTGGGTTTTAAATTTATAAAAGTGATTATTACTTTTACATCAAAACACACACGAAAGAGGCAAGTGTACCCCGTCATATATGTAATAAAGTATCGGTAAGAACCAAGTATCGATCCAAGGAAATGGGCGGAGAATTAGTACTAGACCTTTGTCACTAAACTACCGGTAAAAACATATGTTTTGTGATTTTAAACTAAACTAAAGTAAACATAACCAAATACATAATAAAAACATAATAGAAAGTAGATAAAAAGCCTTGCTAAATACACAACCACAGCATGTCAACTAAGTCAGTTTTGGCACTAGAAGCATTTGGTCAATTTTCCAATTTAAAACAATTAGTATCCCTTTCGGGAATCCTAACATGACAATCATTCGGAAAGTTAAAACGATAGACACACTTTAACCACCTAAAATTGTTCTTTAACGTGCAATTGATAAATGTCTATGAAAATCTCTTAAAAATAAGTTAGGCAGCCGTTAGGATTATTCTAACCTCACTTAAACAAGGAAAGCGACACCGATAAACACAATGCAACCACCGAGATAAGAATAAACTAGATTAAATCACAACCGAGTTCATTTTACAAATCTTGCACAATAATTCACTAAGATAGCAATTTTGGCCTAAACTACTAACTAAGCTAACAAGTCATGGCAAGAATTCATAACGACACCATCTAACCCGTTTAGGTCCTTACGTGACGGCAAGCTTTCTTGATTAACAATAATTACATTTTATTAAATCACTAACCATTTCTAGTATCATGATGCATACATTTAAACCAAGTTAAACTAGTTAACCAAATTCAAAGTTTACTAATACAAGATTAATTAAGCTTCATTTTTCAACTATCTTAACTAACCAAGCACCAATCATCCAACATAATTACTTATAATCAAGAATTCAATATCAATAACAAGGTTGCAAACTAATCATCAAAGATAAACATAGAAAATACTTCAAAATGTCATTACAAACAAAGATTAACACACTAATGGTTACAATCTAGCAAGGGATTGTTGTGTTTTTGCCCAAAGGCTACAATAAAACATAAATCATAATCTAAGTACTTGAAAGATTAACAAAAACTTGGAAAGATTAGAAAATCAAACCATAAACAAGTACTAGACTAAGGATCCGGGTAGTAATCGAGCTAATCGGGATAATGTGGCTTGAATCCGGGTGAAAGCTAATGCCTCCGGAGCCTGAAAATCGCCTGAGAGCTCTCCAAAAATCCAGAATAACGAGCAGAAAGTTTATGCTGTGTTTTTATACTTTTCTGCTGTTGCACGGTCGTTCGCCATATGGAACGACCGTTCACTTTATTGAATTATTGATGATGGGTCGCCATACTGCATACGTCATCGGATACGTTGACCAGATCTGAAATTGCACGGTCGTTCTTCGGGACGGAACGACCGTTCAGTTCCGAGCTACATGTTGCACGCCAGGTCGCACCGACCGTTCAGTTCCGAGATGATCATCGATGTCGGAGATGCACGACCGTGCATCAGGTGGAACGACCGTTCCACAGGCCCAGATCAGAATCCTTAACAGAAAGTCCGCAGATTTGTCGTTTTGTCCGGAAAGTCCTCGTTTTTGGTATCATCTTGTCTGGAATGCAGTTTTAGGCCTGTAAACACAAATGTAGATAAATAAGTATCCGAACGACGGTTTTACGGCCAAAAACGCATAAAATAGGGGTAAAACGGGGGACTAAAATATGTGTAAATTAGAGTGTATCAGTGATTATATCACATAGGGCTTGTTTTCAAAACAAAAATAAGTGAGAATCTCACATCATATACGGTCAAACAGATGATAATCGGTATACTCACCGGTAAGATGAACCCTCGTGCATACCTTGATACGGGAATGTGTCGTGATGTGGATGAACACCGGTCGGTAAGTATAAATCATACCTTAACGTATCCCCTAAACATGATTACATCTGATAAGTTGAGCTTAAGTGGACAACAATACCGATAATTGTTATAGGATGCTTATCTTAATGTTAACTAATTGAACAACAAGAGCGTTTTGACATGACCGTACACTGATATGATTCTCTTACCCTCGAAACTCGCAAAAAGAATGTCTGTAAATATGTGTTTACTGCTTTCGTTTCTGCATCTTTGTATATATTTATTTATTGCTTTCCGTCTTTACTTTTGAAGATTGAAAAATTCCAAAAAGATTTTAGGTGTGTTTTAATTTAAACTTTATAAAATCCAAAAAGATTTTGCTTCTGGTTTATTTTTGATTGACTGATGTTGGAACTCGAGTCTGTCCTACCCAAAATCCTGATTATGAGCCGGAAAACAATTGCACCTTCATAAATGGTCGAAGTTAACACATTTTGAAAGTTAAAGGATTAAAATTGTACATTTTCTAAACTTTCAAACTGTTGTCGGTTGGTGTTTTGTTTGAGATTTGATCTCATATGTGTCTTTTGTTTAAATGTTAACTATATTCCAAGCGGTTGTTCTCATTATGCGTTTAGCTTTCTTGCATGTGCAGATGCTAAAGGCGAGGAGAACATGTTCGATGACAAGCTTTGGAATGAAGACATGAAGTGGAGGCTCTCAAAGGATAAAATGATCGAGTTGCCGCTGACCTCTCATCAACACCACAAGGATCTCAAGTTGTAAAGATCAAGACATTCACGAGCATAACTCAAGGGGGAGCTTATGTTAAGGGGGAGTTTGTCAACACACTTCCTACATGAAACGGGGAGTTTGTTGATACACTTTCTGCTTACGATGCGTGAAAACTTTGAAGATCCTCCGACATGAAAGACACAGAAGACGAACCATCACGAGTAGCGTCCAAGGGGGAGTTTGTTGATGCACTTTGTATGGACGCGACTCGACTCGGTTCGACTCAGCATTGAAGACTTGAAAGGACGTCAAAAGCTTGAAGACACGAAAATCGAGACAAAGCTATAGCCAAGGGGGAGTTTGTTGGTGCACTTGTGTCTGTACTTTGTCTGTATTTTGTCCTTATTCCAAACAATGTCTTTGTTAGTCATGTAAGTTTGACCAAGTCAACCATCCTCCGGTTTGACTTGGCCAACCAGTCAACACTTTGTTTGTAGCATGTCTGTGTCGAAGGATGTGTCATCGAAGGATTGTTTATATCCTTCGATGAGCTCGAAAGATAACCTTCAAAGGATAGACCACGAAGGATATCATCCTTCGTGGTGTATGTGATCCTTCGATGGGTTCATGGTCGACAGATGATCTTTCGATCAGTCTGTCTGATCCTTCGACCAGACGATCTGTGTTGGGTATAAATACCCATGTGTTGTGTTCACTTCCTTAGGAGAGTGCAGAAAATAGAGAGAACACACACAAGAGAGAGCATTCTGCTGAGAGCACACACACACGAGTGTTTTAGAGAGTTTGCAAAGCTGATTTGTAAACATTGAGCTTGTAACCGAACCTTTCATACGTATTAATACATGTGGTGTTAATCGGTGAATCTTGTGTGTTGTGTTTTGTGCTTGTTCTATCTCGGTTTGCATGCTAGCTTGGATTCCGCACTTGCTAGTGTGTTAGATATAACAGGGAATAGGTTAAACCTCAACCTCCGAGGGACCTACACCTCAACCTCCGAGGGACCTACAGTGGGGACGCCAACTGGGGCAGAGGCGGTGCTTCACAGTGAGAACAGGTTTCACCGCTCCTTTCATGCAGATTGTTCCTTAGCTTTGCTTACTGTGGACTTCTCCAATACCTTCAACATGGTCGACCGCACAGCCTTCCTCCAAGAGGTTCATCAGCGTTGCCCATCACTCTATCGGTGGGTCCAATTCCTTTACGCGTAGACTGCTAGGTTGTATGTTGGTAACGAGTGTATTGGGGCTACTATCAGAGTGCAACAAGGAGATCCATTGGGTCCCCTTCTCTTTGCCATTGCCTTACACCCCGTTATTCTCCGGGTTCAAGACCGTTGTAACCTCCTGGTTCATGCTTGGTATTTGAATGATGGGACGATTATCGGCAACACGTCAGAGGTTTCTAAGGCCTTAGACATCATCAACGAGGAGAGGCCATCTTTGTGGCTTTACCTCAACATTAAGAAAACAGAGGTTTTTAGCCGACATGCGACGGGCGGAAAGTTTAGGACGGGCTTTTCCCGAGAAGGATTGGTAGACCAGAGATGGGGGGTTAAGCTCCTTGATGGGGCTGTTAGCCGTGATCCTAGCTTCATTAGGGAGTTGGCGGGGTGGCGGGCCTCGGGGGGCGGTTGACCTCATGAAACTCTTACCCTGCCTTAGGGATCCCCAATATGAACTCCTTCTGCTAAGGTCGTGCATGGGGGTTGCTAAGTTACTTTTTGGGCTGCGGACTTGTTAACCCCATTTGATGGTGGATACGGCATCTCGGTTCGATGATGGCCTCCGGAGGCTATAGAAGATATAGTCGTGTGTGGCGGCCCCTTCTTTGGTGACCTCCAATGGCGTTTGACATCTTTGCCAATGCATCTAGATGGTTTGGGCCTCCTCTCAGCTCAAGATGTTGGTGCTTATGTCTTTGTGGCGTCTAGAACTTTGTCTTGGGAACTACATGATCATATCCTTTGAAATAGTTGGGTCATCGGGTTTGACCAGGACTATAAGAAGGCGCTCGAACGCTTAAATATCTCTCTCCCGGACTTTGATATTGGCGGTTTCTCTAATAAGGACACCGCCCCCTTGAAGCCACAAAAAACTTTGGTGAACGCTCTGTTTTGCAAAATCGCTCAGAGCCTGGGAGAAGTTTTTGATTTGTCACCCCGCCAAAAGAAGGTGTTTGAGTGACTTAAGGGCCCCCATGCTTAGGATTTTTTACCGTTATCCCGATTGAGGGGTTGAGACAATGCATGTCTGTAGTAGAATACAGAGCCATTCTTAAATACCAGATGATGATCCCTATGTACCCGGAAGATAAAACTGCCTAATATGTCGTAAAACTTGTATGGATAAACACGGGGAGCACGCAGTCCATTGTAAAGAGCTCCCTGGGTTCAAATATCAGCATGACTGGGTGTGGGATGTCTTGTGGGACATCCTGAGAAGAGTTGGGATTTATGCTAAGAAAGAGGCTCCTGTGAATTTCCCCACGGACCCTATGGAAAGGAGATCTACTCTGCGACCAGCAGATCTGCTTGTCTTTAGCTGGGCTGGGGGGAAACATGCTTGTGTGGACCTCACGGGGATTTCCCCTTTGTTGGTTTAATGGAAAACGGGTTTGTAGCTGGGCACCCATCAAGAAAAGCAGAATAAAAGAAAGTGGATAAGCACGCTAAAGCTTGCGCAGAGAACCAACATGTATTTGTCCCTTTTGCTTTTGATACCTTTGGTTCTCTAGCACCAGAAGCTATCCACTTCTTTACTAGGGTCCAACGGGTCGTCCACAGCAATTGTTCATCCCGAGGGGGGCAGAGGTTTGTCTTTGGAAGGTTAGGGTTTGCAATTCAGAAAGGGGTAGCGGCACATCTTGTTGGCCGTCTACCTTCTGTTTTGATGTAAGTTGGCAAGTTTTTTAGTGGAATTTTATTTATAAATTAGCAAGTTATTTGTGCAAAAAAAAAAAAAAAAATCCAATAACATGGTCAAAGGAACGACCTAGGTTGTGACACCCATGTTCACACCTTTCCTACCACGTGTCCACAAGAAGAGATTGGATGATATTTAAATTTGTTATTTCCTTTAATTACTTATAAAAATAATTTGATTCTCTCTAATAATTATAGAATTTAGAGAGAATGCTCAGATAGTTCATGTGGTATGCTCAAATTTCACCTATAGTCCTTATACTTTTAAAATTACACCTGTAGTCCCCAACTTTTGTACATTTGTTCTTGGTTAGTCCAATTTTATTTATAAATTAGCAAGTTATTTGTGAAAAAAAAAATATCCAATAACATGGTCAAAGGAACGACCTAGGTTGTGACACCCATGTTCACACCTTTCCTACCACGTGTCCACAAGAAGAGATTGGATGATATTTAAATTTGTTATTTCCTTTAATTACTTATAAATATAATTTGATTCTCTCTAATAATTATAGAATTTAGAGAAAATGCTCAGATAGTTCATGTGGTATGCTCAAATTTCACCTATAGTCCTTACACTTTTAAAATTACACCTGTAGTCCCCAACTTTTGTACATTTGTTCTTGGTTAGTCCCTAATGTGGATGGGGGTTAGTTTTCTCTGTTAAATGAATGGGAAATGACCTAAATACCCTTACTTGATAAATTAATAACTAAAAAGTTAAGATAAATACAATGAATACCTAAAATTTTTTGTGGGACCCACCATCAACCCACCCTCTTCATCTTCCTCAATCTTCACCACCTCCATCTTTCACCACCACCACCACCATCTCAGCCGGCCGAAAAAATGCCACCACCTCACCGACCCACCATCATATTCAACCTCATCCACCACTGCCACCATGACCCTTCAACCTCTAACGATCTACCCTTTGTGATTCCTATCAAATGACTCTTTTGTAATTCACAAACCCTACATAGCAGACGATGGTTCTCCTGTAATAGCAAATCAAACAACGGTTTTGGTTCTGATGATGGTAACGGTCGTGTGAGATGGTAGGAAATCGGCGATAAGGTGGTGGTTGGTTGTGGTGTGGTGAAGGAGGAGTGAATGGTGGGCGGTGGTAGTTCCCCGCGGACGACGACGTTGCTGGTCGGAGACGGCGGTGGACAACTTTTCGAACTCTCTCTAGATTATGTATACATCGCCGTCCGATTTGAGGTGATGTTGTCACCATACATTTTCCGATTTCCTCCTTGTGTTTTTCACCTCCTCTTTTTGCAACACAAATTTAAATCTAAAAAATGCAGAGATGTAAGAAATTGCATCCGAAATAAAAGAGTTTTTATCATCCAAAATCTTGGATTCATTCGGCGACGACAACATTCCCACGTATACACAAATCATCCTAGCATCTTCAATCGGTTTGATCATTGCCGCTGGTATGCACATTAGATTTTAGAAAATAATACGCTATAACAAGAACATTATCCCATGGATTCGAGTTTCTAAAACCAAACAACCATTGAAAATTGAGAGATTCCCTGATTATGTAGGTATAAACACCATCCAACGTTAACTAAAACCAAAACAATAAAACGATTTGTGTGTGCAAGATGTGTGATGGTAGCAGTGGTTGAAGATGATGGTGGGAGGGTGCGGTGGTGGCGTTTTTTCGGCGGGGTGAGGTGGTGGTGAAAAGTGGAGGTGGAGAAGATTGGGGAAGATGAAGACGGTGAGGTGGATGGTAGGTTCCACATAAATTTTTAAGTATTACTTATATTTCTTTTAACTTTTTAGTTATTTATTTAACAAGTAAGGGTATTTAGGTCATTTCACAGCCACTTAACCGAGAAAACTAACCCTCATCCATGTTAGGGACTATCCGAGAACGAATATGCAAAAGTTGGGGACTATAGATGTAATCTTAAAAGTGTAGGGACTATAGGTGAAATCTCAGCAAACCACAGGGCTATCCGGACGTTTTTCTCTAAAATTTAACTGTTTTTAAAAATCTAAAATCACATTATTTTTTGTGAGCATCTAGATATAAATTTTACAAATAGAAGATGGACGTTGAGTAGCACCTTTTTTTTTCTTTTGTAACTTTCTCTTTTTTTCTACATTTATCCTTTACCTTTCAACATTTATGCTTACAACCCCTCGACTTTTTAAACACTTTGTAATTGAGTTTTACGTTGAACTATTTCGACGGAAGTTTTTTTTGGAAAATTAGTCGGGTTAAATATGGGTTAAATATGATACTTTTTCGTTTCGTACCATTCTTTAACCTAATAAATCATTATATTATACATATTAAAAGATAGTGGCCATGAACAGTGAACAAAATTACAATTATACATGTTATTATATTTTTTCTAGCTTTTAGTTATTTACTATAGTAATTAAACATATTTTGTTTATCTATTATATAATATAATGTTTTATAAAATTTTTAGTATGCAGTATGACATGTCTATTTTTTATCTACGTTTTAGTATTTTTATTATATGTCGACACCGTTTATCATTTACATTCTTTTAATAATACAAGTAATGCCTTATAAAATTTCGAATATAATGTTGCGACATGCTTATTTTTATCTATATTTAAATATAAGCTTTCTTTGAATCAAACGGGTAAAATATAATTAATTTTTTTGGTTTTTTATTGTGACGAACCGAACCAATACCGTTTGAACAACTTCGGTAGCAGTATAGAGTATATTTTATATATTGTAAGCTATAGCGAGTGTTGGTATCATACCCTTACCGTGACTAACTAAACTTACACCGTCCTAGCAACATCAATGCCTTGTCGATTTCGAGCGAACAACATTGGTACTGGTATCGTTATTATTGGAACCGATATTCGTTTTTATGGTTTTCGTCTTTCGACCATGTAAAACACGTGTTGACATCATTTTGGTCATATCATTACTTTTATTTTTTGGTTGTATATTTTGGTTACTATATCGAGTGCCGTTACCATACCAATCCTGTTATAAATCGAACTGATGCTACCGTAGACCCGCCGTAACGCGCGGGGAATATTACTAGTTATAAATTAAAACGTGTAATGTCAAATATAATATAGAGTAAATTTCACTTTTTGTCCTTTATGTATTACCTGAATTTTGAAACGTGCCCTTTAAAAGTTTTAGTTTCAGTTTATGTCCAAAAGCCACATGTTTTATATCACTTTATTTCCTTTTCACCAAACTGAGTTAAATAACTCAGTTAGATTTATTTAAGGTAAGGGAAAAAATGTTATTTTATAAATAAATGCATCAGATCCCTTTTATCCCCTTATCTTCTTCAATTTCTGAGAAACCCTAGCACACAACCCAAATCCCCTGCCTTCTCCCCTTCAAGTCCCGCAGCCGGACTTGGTTCTCCGGCGATGTCCATATTCACTCTCAGGAATGTTCAAATAATCAAATATCTTACTCTTGATATGATACTCAACAATCCCTCTTTCACCACGACCACACAAAGCATGATTCCCCAAATGAGCAGTTATTTCAGACAAACTAATAGTACAAGACTCCTAAAAATTAACACTTTGCACAAAAGAAAACAACCCAAATCCACAATAATCAAGACATACCTTATTCCCATCACTCAAATGACAATACTCATCACCCCTCAGCTCATCAATCTTCTCAGAATCTTTATACTTAGGATACATTGTAACAAACTTCAACAAAGCTTCATCAAATTCAAGAACATAGTCTTCATCTTCATAAACTCTATCTGCAGCTAAAGAAGTTGCTTTTAAGAACTCCTTTTGAGCCTGTAATCTTGCAAGTGATCTTGATCTGTCTAAACCCTTATTATCTTCTCTCTCAACCACAACCGTCGCCGTGGCTCTGGCGGCCAACACCGCTGTCGGACTGCCACCATCATCATCATCTTCAACATCGTGATTACCTGAAACACCACCCAATGTGCCAGAAAAATTCGTAGATCGTGTCGGATCTAAAGAGAAAAAGAGAAGAAAAAAGGGGTGTTGAAGGGTTTACCCGAAACTCAGTCACAGTGCCGCCGTCAAACACACCCATTTCCACCACTCAGTCGTCGCTGCCGTGGAACTCACCGGAGCCGCACCACTGCCTCCGTTGTCAACCATCATTATCCTCGATTATCAGCGTCAGTCGTCATCATCAACGACATGATCATGATCATCGCTCATCAATATCAGCGTCACCGGCTCCACCGGCTTCACCGTCCGGAGTCCGGTCGGGTTTTAGGGAGAAAAGAATGAGGGGGTGTGGGGGTTTGCCGGTGATCGAGGGGTATTCGGATGGTTACGGGTGTGTGAGTGAAGGTTAGGGGGGCTGTGTGTGTGGTTCGCCGGAGGAACCCGGTCGCCAGAGATGTGGCTCCGGTCGCCGGTGTTTAATAGAGGAGAGAGAGGCAGATAATTCTTGGTGTGCGCATGTTTTTGAAGAAGATAAGGGGATAAAGGGATGTGATGCATTTATTTGTAAAATACCATTTTTGCCCTTGCCTTAAATAAATCTAACTGAGTAATTTAACTCAGTTTGGTGAAAAGGACATAAAGTGATATAAAACATGTGTTTTTTAGACATAAACTGAAACTAAAACTTTTAAAGGGCACGTTTAAAAATTCAAGTAATACATAAAGGACAAAAAGTGAAATTTTCTCTATAATATATTTTAATTAGACGGTATAAATTTAAGAAAGTTTAGATTTCAATACCGCCGCAACGCGCTGTACCGTTCTTTAACTTAATATACCTTTTTATTCTTTCGTGCTTACTTTTATTTACGTGTCAGTATAGATTCAGGTTGGTTAAGGTCAAATATAATACGTTTTTGTGCTTATTTTTATATATGTTTTTAGTTGTTCTACGTTTTAACGTAAACTTTGTTCGGAAACAGGTCGGGTCAAATATAATACGTTTTTATTAGATAGTATAAATTTGAGTTACTTTACGTTAAAACGCCGCCGTAACGTGCGACACTAACTGCAAGTTGGCCAACTTTTTTTTTTGTCTTTTAGTATTATTTTTTGTTTTTTTAATCTTTACCCTTAAATATTTAGTATTGGCACTTACAACCCTCTAACTTTCTAAAAGCTTTATAATATTTTTTGTGTGCTTATTTTTATGTACGTGCCGGTATAAATTCAAGTTGATTACATTTCTTTGAAAATGGTTAGGCTCAGATATAATATGTTTTTATTTTTGTTTTTTATGTATGTTTTCAGTTGTTCTACGTTTTGGTATAATTTTTATTTTACAACAAGTTAGGTCAAATGTAATATGTTTTCAATCTGTATAAATTCGACTTTACGTTCGGCACAACCGCGACACGCGGTGCCTTTTTTTACTTAAAAAACATAATTTTGTACTCTTTTTTATGTACGTGTCTAGGAATGGCAATGGGCCGGGCTTGAGCCAGGTATTGGTAATCCCAGTCCCGTACCCGGTTGTAATTTTTTGTCCCATACCCGGCCCGTTACCCGTCGGGTATTTTTCGGGTAATTACCCGTCGGGTATCGGGCATACCCGCGTGTATCGGGTATACCCGTTAATTTTTTTAAAATATCCGTTGGGACAAATGTGCAATTTTTACTTTGATGTTTATATAATTTACTATTTTAATGACTATAACAAATGAAAATATGATTAATAACTTACATATCATATTCAGACCACAAATACTAAACTAAATTAAAACGATTACTTAATTAAGTAAGGAAAATTGGTTTTTAATAAACCAACCTTTGCCCCATTGGTAAATAATAATCCTACCTACAGAATTGGTAATTAATAATCCTACGTTTCAATATGTTGGTACTCAATGGACCTCCGTTAGTTTTTTTTAACTGAAGTTAGTTTTTAAGTTTTATTTATTACACAAACAGTCCCTGTAGTTATAATTTACTAGTTTTAAGTTTTATTTATTACACAAACAGTCCCTGTAGTTATAAAAAAATCATAAAAAATCAAAAAAATTAAAAAAAATCATAAAAATTCTAAAAAAATCATAAAAAATAAAAAAAACTCTAAAAAATCATACCGTTTCGACCCGTACCGTTTCGACCCGGACCGTTTCGACCCGTACCGTTTCGACGCGTACCGTTTCGACGCGTACCGTTTCGACGCGTACCGTTTCGAACCGTACCGTTTCGACCCGGACCGTTTCGACCCGTACCGTTTCGACCCGGACCGTTTCGACCCGTACCGTTTCGACCCGTACCAGATCCAAAAAAATAGAACCTGACATCGAAGGCATAAATGATTGTGCCTGGGTTCGAACCCGGGTCACTTGGGTTGCAACAAACACACACAACCACTGGGCCACCAGTGGTTTTGTGTCTGATTTGTTTTTTTTTTTAACATAAATGCAGAAATGTGAAAGCTCATCTTCACCAATTCATTCAAACCAAGTCAAACAGGAAGTCAAAACGTCGAATTTAACCGGGGAAACTATGTTATATCTAAATTGGCACTCAGGGTAACATTATACAAACAAAATTGAACTAAATGAAACAATAAAAACGAACCGGTACCGTGAAAATCGAAGAAAACACAAATTCCGGCGACTGTACTGTTCCGGCATAGTTGCAGGTTACGGTTTCCGGCGAGAATCGATGTGTTCGCGTTTTCTAATGGGTTCAGAATGTTCGTATGGATCCAAGAAATCTTATACTCCCGATTAATTCGACATAAAACGACCAATTAAGTGGATTGATTTACTTTAGATTTTTTTTTTATAAAAATTCCGGTTAAAGTGGAATTACACTAAATTGGGTCAAAAAGGAGTGCAAATATGAGTTGTAAAGTGGCTAAAGACCATTGAGGGGAAACTTTTGGTGGATTAAAAAATCGAAATTGGAGGATTGGATCTGATGCCTTCGATGTCAGGTGCTGTGGTGGTGGTGGTGGTGGTGCGGTGGTGGTGGCGGTGCTGTGGTGGCGGTGCTGTGGTGGTGGCGGTGGCGGTGCGGTGGTGGTGGTGGTGGTGGTGGCGGCGGTGCTTTGGTGGTGGTGGTGGTAGTGGTGGTGGTGCAAACCTCAGGGACCATTTTGGCTATTAACTCATAGTTAAAACTAGTAAATTATAACTACAGGGACTGTTTGTGTAATAAATAAAACTTAAAAACTAACTTCAGTTAAAAAAAACTAACGGAGGTCCATTGAGTACCAACATATTGAAACGTAGGATTATTAATTACCAATTCTGTAGGTAGGATTATTATTTACCAATGGGGCAAAGGTTGGTTTATTAAAAACCAATTTTCCATTAAGTAATTGTATCAGGACCACCTAATTTGCATAAAACATCCACATAATAAAAGGTGATAGCTTCCATATCCAATATACATGTTTAAAAATAAGTTATATGTTCACTAAACACTTGCCAAATACATACCCACATATGACTATAGAGAAGGTAATAAGTACATGTACTAAGTTTATATATATGAAAAATATACAATATGATAGTTTTGGGTATTATTCGGGTAAATGGCCCGGGTATTGGGCGGGTATCACTAAATCCCATACCTGTACCCATACCCGAATTTTTTCTATTTTTCAGCCCGTACCCGGCCCATACCCATTGGGCTTCGGGTATACCCGACCCATATGTTTCGGGTATACCCATCGGGCTTGGGCTTTTTTGCTTTAGTTGTTCTACGTTTTAACGTAAACTTTGTTCGGAAACAGGTCGGGTCAAATATAATACGTTTTTATTAGATAGTATAAATTTGAGTTACTTTACGTTAAAACGCCGCCGTAACGTGCGACACTAACTGCAAGTTGGCCAATTTTTTTTGTCTTTTAGTATTATTTTTGTTTTTTTAATCTTTACCCTTAAATATTTAGTATTGGCACTTACAACCCTCTAACTTTCTAAAAGCTTTATAATATTTTTTGTGTGCTTATTTTTATGTACGTGCCGGTATAAATTCAAGTTGATTACATTTCTTTGAAAATGGTTAGGCTCAGATATAATATGTTTTTATTTTTGTTTTTTATGTATGTTTTCAGTTGTTCTACGTTTTAGTATAATTTTTATTTTACAACAAGTTAGGTCAAATGTAATATGTTTTCAATCTGTATAAATTCGACTTTACGTTCGGCACAACCGCGACACGCGGTGCCTTTTTTTACTTAAAAAACATAATTTTGTACTCTTTGTTATGTACGTGTCGGTATAAGTTCAAGTTGGTGTCTCACGTGAATTTCTTTCGCAAATAAGTCGGGTTAAATATAATACGCTTTGGTGCTTATTTTTATGTAAATATTCAGTTTATCTACGTTTTGAAGTAACTTTTGTTCGAAAAGGATTCAGGTCTTCATGGTACAAATCTGAGTTACTTTAAATTTGGACCCACCGCAATGTGTGGGAAAATTTACTAGTTAGTAATAGTGAACAAGACTGGATAAACCCATCAACGCCTTTTGTGTTATATTTTTTTAAAAGAAGGTTATGAAGTTAAGACATTGTGTAACGGGGGGAGTGAAGCGGATTGAAGATGCCAACATCATGCCCCATCATGTCCGTGCACTCCCTCTCCGGTGTGATTCGATCAAAAAAAGCCATGGTGTGTTCATGAAAACCCTTGTTCTATTTTGAAATGGCCAATAAGACCATTGTGCAATAGTAAAAATTATTTTTTTCCATATATATATATAGGGTGGAGTTATTGTAAAAAAGACCAAAAATGTGAGAAAGGTAAGAAAGAATCTCAACCATTAGATCTAAATTAATTGAAAAGGGTATAATTGTAAATGCATTAACAAATTCAAATATGGTAATCCTTGATTTAAGGATTTGGAGAGAGAAAATCCTTGATTTAAGGACTTATAACCGTCCATAAATATAACACCATTCAGCACAAATATAACACCATTCAGCACAAAAAAAAACACCATTCACACAAAAATATCATCATTCAGCACAAACATAACACCATTCAGCACAAAAAAAAACAACATTCACACAAAAATAACATCATTCAACACAAAATATAACACCATTCAGCACAAAAAAAAAATACCATTCACACAAAAAATAACATCATTCAGCAAAAAATTAACACCATTCAGCACAAAAAAAAACACCATTCAGCAGTAAATAAAATAAACACCATTCAGTACAAGAATATAACACCATTCAGTAAAAGAAATATAACACCATTCAGAAAAAGAAATATAACACCGTTCAGTAAAAGAAATATAACACCGTTCAGAAAAAGAAAAAAAACACCATTCAGTAAAAGAAATATAACACCGTTCAGTAAAAGAAATATAACACCATTCAGAAAAAGAAAAAAAACACCATTCAGAAAAGAAAAAAACACCATTAAGAAAAGAAAAATAACACCATTCAGAAAAGAAAAAACACCATTAACAAACGAAAATAACACCATTAATGAAAAGAAAAATAACACCATTCAATAATCCTTACATCTCTGTATCATCTTCTTCTTCGCTACCGGCACCACCAGTGCTGGTCCGCCACCGCCGTCGTCGAACACAACCACCCGACAGTAAAATCTCATGGTTCCCAACCGCCGCCGTCGTCGAACCCAACCACCCGCGCGTCGTCGAACCCAACCACTGCTGGTCCGCCACCGCCGTCGTCGACCACCACTATGAATAATAATCAATTATCGTTGACGATTTAAGCCGTGTGTAATTGAATTGAAAAATAAATACAAAATTCTTCTGGTTTGAAATGTATTGCAAGTTGGCATCTGGAAAAACACGTAGAAGCAACCGTCGATTTGGCATCGGCATCGCCACCCCCACCTTCCTTTGCCTACCCTTTATTTAATTATTATCATTATTCCATTCTTCCAATTTCTCAACTAAAAGTTTGCGAATCAGATTTTCATCTCCGGTGCTATGAACCCACTTGCAGGGATTCTGTTCTGAATATGGAAGAAGAAAGAGAGAGAGAGAGAAAGAGATAAATTAGGAACGTATGATAGAGAGAGAACGGAATTGTAGGGATTTTGATTTACAAAATGAAGATAAAAAGACACAATTGCCCCTAGATATTTCAATTCAATCCAAATTAATAAAAATATTTTACATTTTAGTCCCTATTGATCTCAACCATTAGATCAAAAGATCTAATGGGTGCCATTAGATCAAAAGATCTAATGGGTGAGATTCTTTCTTACCTTTCTCACACTTTGGGCCTTTTTTACAGGATCCTAACTCTATATATATATATAGGGTAGGGATTCTAAGAGAAGTCTACCCTATTTGAGAAACTTGAGAAGCATTCTGGACCATACATTATCCTAAGCTTTTCGTAATATACACATATGTATAGTTTAAAATTGACTATATACATATATGTATAATTCAAGATTTGATAATATACATATATGTATAATTCAAGATTTGATAATATACATATATGTATATAGTCAATTTTAAACTATACATATGTGTATATTACGAAAAGCTTAGGGAAAATGTGTGGTCCAGAATGCTTCTCAAGTTTCTCAATTAGTCTAGTGCTTCTCACATGATCCTAACCATATATATATATATATATATATATATATATATAGAGTAGGAGTTGGGTGGAAAGTGTGTTTTTTCTAGAAAGTCTAGGAAGCAATAAGAACGCGACATGTGGCATTGAAGGATTTTAACTAAAAGGGCAATTGTGTAATTTGAATATTATTTTAATTATGAATTATTTTATTAGGATAACTAACTAACTAGAAAATTATGGAAACTAAATATCCCATTTAATTCAAATTAACAGTTTCAATTTAAATCATACAATCCATACAACATATTCACAGGAATTCGTAAAAAAAGATTTTACAACATTGCTGGAGGATTATTGACATTGTGTTTTAACAGCAAGCATATTTCTTGACGCTGTGTTTTAACAGCAAGCATATTTGCTGGAGGATTCTTGATATTGTGTTTTAACAGCAAGCAGATTTATTGACATTGTGTTTTAACAGCAAGCAGATTTCTTGACGCTGTGTTTTAACAGCAAGCAGATTGCTGGCCATTGTGTTTTAAAAGCAAGCAGATTTCTTGACGTTGTGTTTTAACAGCAAGCAAATTGCTGGAGGATTCTTGACATTGTGTTTTAACAGCAAGCAGATTTTCCTTGACATTGTGTTTTAACAATAAGCAGATTGATGGACATTGTGTTTTAACAGCAAGCAGATTTCTTGACGCTGTGTTTTAACAGCAAGCAGATTTCTTGACATTGTGTTTTAACAGCAAGCAGATTGCTGGACACACTGTCAGTGTCTTCGTCTTCAACACAACCCAGTATCTTCGTCTTCAACACACTGTCATCATCAACATTAAAATGGTAAAACACATAAACCTTAAAACACACTGTCATCATCAACATATTCAGATGTCATTTTAAAACACACTGTCATCATCAACCTTAAAGAGACTGACCTGGATTCGAAAGGGCTCGCCGGAAACCTTGACTGATCGACCGGAAAAACATAATCTGGCCATTATCCGATCGACCTCCATATTCACCGATGACCGGAAAACCACCTTCCAATCGGAAAGGTCCTGTTTGAACGGAGCAGACGCAACCGGTAGTTGCTAGAATTGATAAAAAAAAAAGATGTATATCTCTGGCATCCATGCTCCAAACAACCAATATTTTTGGAGGTGGGTTTAGAGAGAGAGAGAGAGAGAGAGAGAGAGAGAGAGAGAGAAAGAGGGGAAATCGCATGATTTTAGGGATTGGTTATTGATATGGCAGTTTCTTAATTGATTTAAAACACTTCCAATTACCAAAATACCCTCACTATATTAAAAGTCTCTAATGATATAACTCAGATATTACGAAAATGCCATCCATTTGATCTAATCCATTAAACACACTCATCTAATGGCCCAGATTCCTTCCTACACTTTCTAGGAAAAACACACTTTCCGCAGGATCGCTACTATATATATATATAGGCTAGGAGTTGGCTAGAAAGTCCAAATTTCCTAAAAAGTGTAAAAAGTCATAAAACACCATAATGTCAACCATAAAACACACCAAAAACCCACAAATAACATAATAAAGATTACTAAAACATCATGTATGTGGGTTTTGTGTTGTGTTTTAGATGTTAAGGCTCTGATTATAGAATGACAAATATTATTGTGTTTTATGTTGTTTAGCCTTTTGTGTTTTAAATTCATAGTTCTACGATGGTGTGTTTGAAGTTTTTATGGACTATTAGAGTTTGAATATGGTGTTTTAGTAATCTTCATTCTATTATTTATGGGTTTTAGGTGTGTTTTATGCCTCAAATTATTGTGTTTTATGACTTTTTACACTTTTTAGGAAAAAGACACTTTCCGTAGGATCCCCACTCTATATATATAAACTCATACTTACAACTCTCCTACAAACAAACACATACCCACACAAACTTCACAAAAATGGATTCCCCACTTCTTCCTCATCCATATAAAATTAGTTTTCAAAGAGTTTTTACCCGATGACGGAGACACAACCGACGAGTAGGTCGAGCAAAAGGCGGTTATGAGTGCGTGTCAGCTCACGGCAAAGTATATGAAACATGTTAGTTCTATTCCACGCCCGCTTTGATGAACAATATATATGGACGAGACCGAACGGCGGCGAATGCTCATTTGATGAAGTATTACTTTGACGAAACGTCGACACACGCAAACCTAAATATTTTTAGGCGTCGTTTTTCCGGATGAGTAAACGTTTATTTCTACGCATTACCAGAGATTTAGAACACAAGTTTGATCACCTTAAGCAAAAACCGAATGCGAGAGGAATGCTTGGATTTACCGCTATTCAAAAGTGTACTTTAGCGATACGCATGCTTCCTATGGAAACACGACCGGCATCAATGAGGAGTATTTGAAGATGGACGAGAAAACAACACATGAAACCTTGGAGCATTTTTGTTATAGTATACTTAAATTTTTTAAAAACTTTATTTAATGAGAATATTTTTTAGTTAGTTTAATTCATACATAGGGAAAAGGTAAAATGAGAACCACCTTGAGTTGTGAGAACCATGAGAACTAGGCCTTCCAAAAGGTTATTCCAAAAAAAAGTTTTTCTAAAAAATCTTAAAAAACATCACTTGATTCAGTAAAAGATAAAAAATAAAATAATGCCGCATGCATAAATTTTCTCAAAAGGTATTTCTAAAAAAAAATCTCAAAAAAACCATTTGTACAAACAAAAAATTGTCGTATGCAAAAATTTACATTGTCATAAAGAAAATTTACATTAAGCGTAAATTAAATTTACATCGAGCGTAACTACCGACTCGATAAATTTTTTTGTTTTCACATATGTGTTTATAACATTTTTATCTATGTTTGTGTAAAAAATGGTGGCCCAACTCGCACCGGAAGTAAGAGTTCTAATGGTTCTCAAAACTTATGTTGTTCTTAATTTAACCGAATCCTTCATACATATATATATATATATGTGTGTGTGTGTGTTTGTGTGTGTATAAATGAATAATGTACGGTGCACGTTATCTGAGAAAGCCCACTTAGAACAATCTACAACAAATTTACGAGGTGCATTCACATACCCGGCATGATTGGGAGTTTAGATTGTCATCATTGGCCATGGTATAATTGTCTAAGCGTATGACGAGGTCAGCACACTTGTGGTGACCAAAAGGACCATCGGTTCTTCAAGTGATTGCTTCATACGACCTATAGGTTTTGTCAACCTACGTTGGTGTTGTCGGGTCATACATTGAAATAAACGTTTTTGAACAGTCGCCTGTGGTAGAGGATTACATTTTTGGTACAGTAGCAAAGGCTTCTTTTTGGGCTAACGGAAACTGCCACCCACATGGATGCTATTTGAGTGATGGAATATATCCGAAGTATTCGATTATCGTGAAAACGTTTAGCGACCCGATCGATGAAAAAGAGCATATTTTAAGAAAGTTAAAGAGTTTTCGCGAAAAAAAATGAGAGATGCTTTGGGGTTTCTTCAACAGCGTTGGCACTATGTGAGAAATCCTTATGTCCATGGACTAAAGAAAAAATGGTAGAGGATTACATTTTTGGTACAACAATATGTCAAAATTATATACCGGATGATGTTGAGCTATATCCGCAAGCAACAATGGCTGAAATAGTGAAAAATGCGCATCAAATGCGTTCCCGACTAACACATTGCGCGTAAATGGTGGATTTGGTCCGACATGTATGGTCGGTTCGGTATATGCTAACGAGGGTGAAGATGAAGGGGAAGATGAAGACAAAGACGAAGATGAAGATGAGAATGGCGAAAGCGAAGATGAAAATAAAGAAAAATAGCATTATTTGTGAGTTTTTTTTAATATTAATTAATAATGTAATTTTATTTGAAGTATTTTTCTAAAAAAAGAAATTAAAATAAATAATTAGGTAATCATTGCAATGGACATTATACCACTACACCACTTTTAAAATTCAAGCCCCATAATACCCATTGCTGACTAGGACGTCACGTGTCAGATAATGCTTAAGGATGGGGCTTGAACTCAAGCCCCACTACACATGGTCTAACGCGTTTACTCTGATCAAATAAACACCGTTGTGATGGTAGTACATTTAATCTGTGAATAAAATGATTTATATTTAAAATAGGAAAAACCATCAAAATATCCATTTCACCAACTGAGAATACCAGAGAACAGAAACTGAATGCAGAACCACAAACTGACTTCACAGGAGTGATTGTAAGAAAGAGACGAAATGACGAAACAAACGACAACATCGACAAGCTAGCAACACGCCCTCACGTGTCGCTGTGAAGAGACGACGACACGTGGATGGTCGGTGGCGAAGTCTGAAGAAGTTTACAACGACATTTTTTTTCAAACCTATTAAGAGGTCGGTGATTCTAGTGGTGTTGGAGGTGAGATAAAACGGTAGCACATATCAAAGATGCATCTCTAGCTCTGATACCATGTTATAACTGAATATCACTCCCACACACACTAAAAAAGTAAAACTCCAAATACAAACTCAAGGAGATATACTTGTATTAACTCATAACTTACCCTCTGACATCTAACAAGTGGATTTGTTTAATATTATTTAACACTTAGCAAAGGTTTAAATGAGACGGCATAACAGATTTAACGTTATTAGTTTATTTTCTAGGTCCCAAAGTAACATTTAGCATCATCCTCGAGTATGGTATCAATATGTATTAGTGAGAGAAAATTATATCTTTGGGTGGTGTTATAGCCATATATTTCCCCCACTCTCCTATTTCTATGTTCTACTATATGTATGAGTTGAATTGAATACCTTTGAAAATTAATTAAATTTGAGTTAACTAATTGTGTTCTCTCTATTTTTTTTTTAAAATACTGACTATCTATACAATGGATGGGTCAAAACTGTCACCTTTACTAATTAGGGTGGTGGGGGTGCTACACTTTCCATCACTTACCACACCCAATCATCAAACGGCATGTCATCGAGCTTGGTTCCATCACTAGTGATGGATTTTAGTGGGGGCGTCCATCACGAGTGATGGATTTTTTTATTTTTTAAATAATAAATTAACAATAATAATTCATTGAGCTTGGTTCCATCACTAGTGATGGATAACATTCTTGAAACCATTCTTCGTTTGCTTCGATGTGTCCTACAACCTTTAAAAATAAATCTTTTGGTAAATGAAACCGATCCCTAAACGTTTCGGCATTGTAGACCGGATTCTTCACAAAATAATCCTTCACTAACACTTCGTTGGCATGTATACGATCACGATCCACCATTTTCTTCTTTGGGCGGCTCAAACCTTCAAGTTCGTTATACGCCTTCTCGAAAAATTCAAGCGTCTCATCGTCGGAAGACGAAAAGCTATCGGTGTCTAGAGGAAACGAATCGGTTGGAAATTCCATTTATGCAAGAAAGTGGTATAAAATTATGTATTTGTGTGGGTGAAATATGTATTTGTGTGGATGGTATATATATAGTGTTCAATTTTTTTTCATCTTCCAACGGTAACATAACGTTCGAGATCAACGATAACATCCATCATCTCCAAGCGTGATAACTACAACACATTTTCTTCTTTACGCGTGTTTGGTTTGGGTGGCGGTGGTGTTTCAAGTTAAACAACGCGTGGTAGAAGAGCCACCACGTAGCGCCCCGAGTGGCCTTACTAATAGATAAAAGAATTTTGTAGTTTGTTGCACTCTATTGATGCTTTAATAAAAAACACGGGTGTTTTGCTTTTTAATAAAGCGTTATGTAGGATTTAGTTTCAGGGTATTTTGTGATAAGAGGCTTTTTTAACTAAATTAAAAGGAAAATTTTATAGGGTTGCAGTTAGACCTGCAATGTTATATGGGATAGAATGTTGGGCCATTAAGAAGTCACAAGCACGAAAGATGGAAGTAGCAGAACTGAGGATGCTTAGTTGGATGTGTGGACACACAATTCTAGACCGGATAAGAAACAAGGTTTTTAGGGAAAGGTTAGGAGTGGCTAGCATTTCAGATAATATAAAGGATGGAAGAATGAGATGGTTTGGACATGTGAGAAGGAGGCAGACAACAACGCCAGTTAGAGTAGTTGAAACCCTCACTATTGAGGGTAAGAGGAGTAGAAGTAGACCCAGGTTGGTTTTTGATGAGCGAATTAGGCAAAATTTGCTAGACTTGCACCTCTATGAAGACATGGTCTAGGATAGAAGGTCATGGAGGCATAGGATTAAGGTTAAAGATCTTTAGAAATGATACATAAGTGTTAGTTTTGAACTAAGGACATAATCCACTTTCGAGGGCCTTTGTATGTGATTGTAACTTTTCATGTCCTTATGTTATGTATTATGTTATATTTGTCTATAGATTTACTATGTTACTCTTTCACCACCCCTTTTGTTTTTGGTAGCTCTGTATTTTTATATTTACTTTTGCTTGTTGTCTACTTGTGGCTTGGGGCTGGGGGTCTATCTAGAAGCAGCCTCTCTACCCTAGGGTGGAGGTAAGGCTTGCCTAAATCTCACCCTCCCCAAACCCTACACATAGTTTTGCTATGTGTGGGATTTACAGGGTATGGTTGGTGTTGCTTCTTTTTTACAGCTTAATTTATTGTTGGTTATAAATGGTTGGTATGTACTGTATCAGGGTGTGCGGGTGGAGAAGGATTTTGACATCAGTGATAGAGCGGGTAGGGCAATGAAACCAATTGTAACAACTTATACCGTAAATGTTATAGGTAGTTTGGAAATCCGTCTCTATTGGGCTGGAAAAGGAACAACCAATATCCCATCACGAGGAGTATATGGTCCTCTTATCTCAGCTATTTCTGTGTATCCAAGTAAGATATTACTAACTCCTTATGTGTTGATGATCTATGTTATGTTCAGGCTTTGGAGGGTTGTTTCTAACAATTATGGAAGATTGCTAAAACAACGTGCAAAGTTATAAAGTGCATTTAGACCATAATTTAGGGAAGGTTGTTAACATCAAGATCATACCTTCTATCCGTAACTGCTAGTGCCTCTGTTTCGGTTTCTGAATAAGTCTGCCGACGCACCTTAAAAGCGCACGAATTCATCTG
Organism: Helianthus tuberosus; assembly: GCA_030545235.1. NCBI lineage: Eukaryota > Viridiplantae > Streptophyta > Magnoliopsida > Asterales > Asteraceae > Helianthus > Helianthus tuberosus. The sequence continues at coordinate 186,276,384 of CM060382.1, read as the reverse complement.
ATCATTTTAACAACTCTACGAGTCACTATGTATACGTAGTATTCAACATGTTTTATAGGGCAAGTATAGAGGAAAAACCCATGTGAGTTCAAAAACTCTAGAAACTCCATGGATAGACCACCAGAAAGTGATGATGAAGATGGAGGTGGTCGGAGTAGGTAAGTGAACGGAGGTATTGAACGTTTGTGTTAACGAGTTGACGTGGAGGATCGGTGAGGACGGAGGGTGCTGTGGTCGCCGGAATAAGCTGTTGTATCGATGATGATGATGATGATGAAGGAATGATGAAGCTGCTGTATCGATGATGATGATGATGAAAGAATGATGAAGACTGTGATCTCGGATGATGTTGATGACTTCAAGTTGTATTTACAGATCTGGAGAAGAAGATGATTCGAAATTGTAGGGGTTTTGATTTACAGTTTTCTATTTTCAAGTGGATTAAAAGACTCTATTACCCCTACAATTTTCAAATCAGTCCAAAATAATAAAACACATTTTACAATTTGGTCCCTATTGATCTCAACCATTAGATCAAAGATCTAATGGTGTAGATTCTTACTTACCTTTCTCACAAAAAACCCATTTTTTACAGGATCTTCTACCTATATATATAGGAACGAGATCAGGAGAAAACGCCCAAAAGTGTGAGAACACTGAGAACGTATCCTGGCCCAACATGTGGCGCGAGACATGATCAGGGTCCGAGGGGCTTTTTTGTTTTTTTAGTATTCTTCTCCTTTCCCGATTTTCGCGTTTGACATGCTACTTCATTTTTTGCGAGCAAGATAATTTTGGCGTTATCTAGAATCATTAATTACTTGGCGTTTTACTGTTTTTCCGAGTTTTCTTCTCGTTGAATTAATTCTTTTTGTGTCACATAGTTCATTTTTTTGGCGTTATGGCTTTTTCCATGTCATTTTTTTGGCGTTTTGGGTCTTTTTGTTAATAATTGATTACCATAGATTAATATTTTATAAAATTACAATAATACGAAATCAAAATAAACTAATAGTCTTCCCTGGGTGGGATTACATCAGAGATGTACCCATCGCTTTGTTCATCACTTTCTTCAGATTCATCATCATCAAATTTTAGATTGGCATATAACGCCATTAGCTCGTCTTTTCTTTGCTGCAGCCTATTCTTGAATATCACTACATCCTTGGATTTTGGATTGTTCGAAGGTGCTAAATCACAGAGTTGTTCAATGATAGATAGCAACCCTGTCTTCAACATTTGCTCCATTGGCAATGAATATTGCACCCCGTTTTTATAAGTCACTTCAAGCGTTCCTTCTTCTTCATGCATCACCCAACTGCTAAGTTTTGGTAGAGGATATCGTCAATATCATCATCATCTTCTGCCGGAAATTTTCTCTTCAGTCTTTTTGTTACAGTTCGGGTTCTTTCACAATCGTTGGCCATTGGAACCCCAAGGGCCAGGATATCCCTCTGAACCCCTTCATTCATACCAAGCATGGCTTTGATTGTCCTTACCTTCACCCTTCTCCTATCAGAGAACTTTATGATGAATCGTTTCTTTTTCCTTTCAAACCTCGATGCAATAACCTTAGCCATTTTTATTTTTTTGGCGTTTTGGACAATATGTGGCGTTTTTAGTCAATGTTTTTGGCGTGTTTGAGCTTGTGTTCTCATGGTCTTCTTTTATATTGACTTTTCTTCCCGTGCATGATAAGTAATTATGGCGTTTTGAAAAAAGATAAATAAATTCAATTCCCCAAGTATTTGGCTTTCAATATAATAAATGTTAGTAATTATGTTTTCCGTCGTATCATTTTACTGTTTTTGCAGTTACCGTGTTTTTGTTTTCAGACTCAACTGTTTTTATGGTGTAACACGTCTAATCTTGATGGCTGTAATTATGGCGTTTTGTTTTCCAATGGCGTTTAGATAACGAGGAGACTTTTTTGTTTTATTTTCTTTGCACATTATTTTATGTTTTTTTCTTATAATAGTACTTGTTCAAAGTAATTTTATTATAGTTTGATAGTTTTTGGGGACGTTTTTATGGCATGATGACGTTTTATAAGCATTTCTTCGTTTTGGCGTTTTATTATATTTTTCATTATAGAATTAATGTACTTTTGTTGTTTATTAGCTGAAATTACAAAACAAACAACAGATAAAGAAAATTAAAAAAAACAAATAGAAGCAATTTATGATCTAAATTTTCAGTGTCATCAATTTCTTTTTTCTTTTGAAACTACAAGAACTGTCACAAATAAATGACGTTTTGGGTTTGGCGTGGTTTATTTTCTTTGTTCATGTGTTGAAGTGTCTTTGTGGATGTTGGAGACATAGATCGACCCTTTGTGGGTGGATGCTATCTGCCCGTCGTCTTCATTATAATCATCGAGGCCAAAGTAGCATTTACACTGGGATAGGTCTCTTCTAATCATCCAAACCTTCTTCAAGAACAAAGATGACAGAATGACATATGGGTGTCATTAGTCCCTCTTTTTTGAATTTTGTCCATCTCATGTAGCAAAATCTTACTATACTCACGTAACAAATCATTCAGCGAAACTTCATGCAGAACATTACTGAGTATCAAAGAAAACAAGTTTGCCATCGTTGTATTTTTTGGCGTTTTACATTGAGTTGTATTTTTTTAGGAACCACTGTGTTTTTTGTGTGTTTTTTTGTGTGATAAACGGAAAGTGGTGAGACGTTTCTATTTATAGGATTTTTTTGGTGCGTAGTTTAGGCGGGATATTATTTTTATAAAAAAAATGTAATTAACATTTATCCGGATGTAAGGCTTGGCGTTATATATTATGGCGTTTCACATTTCGTAGCGTTTTTTAGCCTGAGAGCTTAAATAAAAACACAGAAAAAAAGTACGCAGTGATAAAATTGGTGTTTTGTATTTATTTGGCGTTTTATATTTCAACGGCGTTTTTATGTGAGAAATGATGTTTTACCTTTTTTACCCTTAATGAAGCGCGTCCACGTAATAAAATTAATGTTATTTACGAAAACGCCACCGCGCCAATCTAGTCCATAGATTGTTTTGATCGTACGATCCATAAGCGTTCTCACCGTTCTCACACTTTCTACCGTTTTCTATATATATATATATATATATATAGAGGGGGTTCAACTACAAAATCCAAATTTCTAAAAAAGTCTAATAGTCATAAAACACTATAATTTCATCTATAAAACACACATAAAACCCACACATAATAGAGTGAAGACTACTAAAACACCATATTCAAACCATAATAGTGCATAAAAACTTCAAACACACAATCCATGAATATAAAACACAACATGCTAATGTTTGTCATTCGATAATCAGAGCCTTGTTATTCAAAACACAAGACACAACCCACATATATGATGTTTTAGTAATCTTTATTTTGTTATTTGTGGGTTTTAGATGTGTTTTATAGTTGACATTTTGGTGTTTTATAACTTTTTACCCTTTTTAGGAAATTTGGACTTTGTAGCTAACTCCTAACCAATATATATATATATGGGGAGGTTCATTTGAGAAGAAAATTAAATTGAGAAGAAAAAGAATAAAGGGTACAATTGTAAAACATTAAATAGTTTTTCTCTAATCTCATTTATTATTATTTTTGACTAATTAATTAGTCATAAAGAGTATCATCCTACACACTAAATTTTTTTGCCTAGACACATCAAAATTTATCCTACACGTTTTTGAAATTTATCCTACACATACTGAAATTTATCATACACAACTCGTAATTCATCCTACACACCTCATAATTTATCCTACACTTTAAATTAATTTTTTTTCTTCTTTGAAAAAATATATATTTTTTAAAATAAGTTACAAATTTAATTTAGTTAGCTATTAAAAAGGAAGACTAACAATTAATGATCTATCTAATTTTACCAATATACCCTTACACCCATATTAAATACAAAAATTAAATGAAGTAAAATGAAGCATTATTATTGGTTGAAGTTTGTTCTTTTTTATTCTTACAAAAAATTTCTTCTCATTTGAACCCTCCACGATATATATATATATATATATATATATATAACCACGAGTTGTGAGAACCACGAGAACTCCTACTTCCTACGTGAGTTAGGCCATAATTGTTTCCACTAGGGGTGTGCATGGGTCGGTTTGGGTCGGTTTTTACTATTAACCATAACCATAACCGCTAGTTCGGTTATGGAGTTTTGGTAACCATAACCATAACCAAACTTCGGTTATGGTTAATCGGTTATGAAGTCGGTTATGGTTCGGTTTTGGTTAATTTCGGTTACGTAACCAAGCAAGGTTTGAAATAAATAGGGTTGTGCACGATTTGAACTTAGCTTGAGCCTATTTTATAACATAACGAAGACTAAACTTTTTGGTTAAACTACCGATTTAGAGTTCTTTTTAATAAGGTAATTCTCAAACAAAAGCAATTATGGCCATAACACCTTAGTTCTTTATCAAAATAAATGACATCTACATCAAGATCATTTTGTTACTAACATATTTTTATCTTAGTAAAAACCCTCTATATGGTTTTGTAAAACACAAATCTATTACATAAAGTTAACATCACAACTTCGAATCGGTTTCGGTTATATTCGGTTAACCAAAGCTTCATAACCATAACCATAACCGATTGAGCAGTTATACAAAGTTTCATAACCATAACCATTGGTTATATTGGTTATCGGTTATTAGTGGTTCAGTTATGTCGGTTATGGTTCGGTTATCGGTTATGATGGTTAATTTGCTCACCCCTAGTTTCCACAAATGTTGATGAAAATATTATAAACACATGTGTAAAAAAAGCAAAAAAATAAAAAAAATTGTCAAGTCGGTAGTTATGCCTAATGTAAGTTTTGTTTACGCACTGTTGTAAATTTTGTTACGGTGATGAATTTTTTTACACCTCATGTAAATTTCTGCATACGGCATTTTTTTATTTTTTTTTACTGAAACAAGTGATTTTCTTTTAAGATTTTTGAGCAAAAATTTTTTTTTGGAAAAACCATTTGGAAGGCCTAGAGAATGGTTCTCACAACTCAAGCTGGTTCTCATTTTCTGTTTTCCGTATATATATATATATATATATATATATATATATATATATATATATATATATATATATAGGGTTATGTTCATTTGTGAACAACCCCCTAGATTGTGAACACTAGTGAATTAATCTTATCCCTTGATTATCAATACACTAGTGTATTTACGATTTGATGATGTAAATCAATCGTCAGGATTTGTTCACTCAGTTCACAAATAAACTAGTGTTCACTCTAGAACCCCACCCTATATATATACGGTAATTATAGAGGAAAAAAACCCCTTTGAGTTCAAAAAATTCAAGAAACTTAATGAATGGACCACATGTTTTCAAATGTTACATCCTTTTTTTAGATTTCTGACATTTAATAACATTGTCAGGAGAGAGAAAGTTGATATGTTACATTTTTGAACTTAAATTTTACGAGTCTTTAATGTGTGGTGCATGTAAAAAAACATGTTACATGTTTTATAGAAAAAAAATTAATGTAACAGAAAAACATGTTACATGCCAGTGTGTTAGTCGAAAAAGCAAAAAAGCAAAAAGTTGTTACGTGTAATTTTGGTCAGTATGTTACATGTTAATAAAAGTTGTTTTATTTAACATCCAATCTTACCCATAGATTTTTATGATGAACGGTGGAGATTGAGTTTTCAAAGTTTTCTTAACTCAATAAAGTTTTCTAGATATCCTTTATATATATATATAATGTATCTGGAGAAAACCCCTACAAATGAGAAAACCTAGGGAAATTCTAACCTATCGATTTTTTTTTTGAAAAAATTTACACATATAATATACATGTTTTTAAGGGTTTTGGGAAAAAAAAATCAAAAAAGCGCCGAGTGGATATTTTTTAAAAAAATAAACAAGTTTCCTGGGTAACATATTTCAGATGAATGTAACATATGTTACACCAAAACTTATTTTTTTTTAAATATCCACTCGGCGCTTTTTTGATTTTTTTTCCCAAAACCCTTAAAAACATGTATATTACATGTGTAATTTTTTCAAAAAAAAATTGGGAGCTTTGAGTTTCCTGGGTTTTCTCGGCACAAGTAGGTTTTCTATACATCCTTCCTATATATATATATATATATATATATATATATATATAGAGGCCGGTTATCATACAAATGCGCTTATCGTACATTACGTACGCTACAATCTCAGCCGTCAGATCATCTTTCGGCATTGAAATCGCATGTTGTTTTTTTATAACAATTTCGCATGTTTTTTTTAACATGCGATTTCATCAAAATTACTACATGCGAAATTGTTACAAAAAAACAACATGCTATTTCATCAAAATTATCACATGCGAAATTGTTACAAAAAACAACATGCGATTTCATCAAAAATTATCACATGCGAAATTGTTACAAAAAAACCAACATGCGAATTCAATGCACGATAAAAGATCTGACGGCTAAGATTGGCGTGTACGTAATGTATGATAAGGGCATTTGTACAGTACTCTTTACCTATATATATATATATATATATATATATATTTATATATATATATATATAGGACAAAGATCCGTTAGAAACCACCCTTTATTGCGAGAACCGCGAGAACCAGTGTGAACACAAACAGTAATTCCTAAAAAAATCTAAAAAACACCCAAAAAATTTTTTTTTTATTTTTTTACTATTTTTTTTTAAAAAATTGCTATATTTTGTTAATAAAAAAAATAAAAAAAAATTTTCGAGTAACAGTTATCCATGCACATGTGCATATGTATTGTTTCTTTGTCAAATTCCGTAATTCATTACAAATAATAGTCAATTGCACTTTCATTTACACTACCACGTGTAATACACTACTTTTTACGTTAACAATGTTAGAAATGCACATGTGCATATATATGTATCAACAGGAAATAAGGTGTTTTGGTACACTACTTTCTCTTTCATCTATCATTCCGTCCATAATACACAAGCATGCACATGTGCATTTTTGTTATTTCTTTGACAAATTCCGTAATTCATTACATATATTAGACAATTGCACTTTCATTTACACTACCATATGTAATACACTACTTTTTACATTACCAATATTAGAAATGCACATGTGCATTTATATGTATCAACATGAAATAAAGTGTTTTGGTACACCACTTTGAATACACTTTCCCTTTCATCTATCATACCATCCATAATACACTACCATTACCTCCTACCATCCATAATACAATACCATTACCTCCTACCATCCATAATACAATACCATTAACAATATTTTCACTTTATTACATGTATGTAAACACCATTTATACCATCCAATCAACATATTACATAAAAAATTGACAACTATAACCAAACCATCAACCACTAGATATAACTAACCAAAAAACATGTATATGGGTCTATTCTCCATTCAAAATCACAAACTTTTTGTACCAAAACACGTTATATCATGGTTATACCTAATTATGCACATGTGCATTTTAAATATTGGTAATGTAAAAAGTAGTGTATTACTAATGGTATTGTAAATTAAAGTGAATTGTCTATTCCTGATAACGTATTACCGAATTTGTTGAAGTAATGATACATATGCACATGTGCATGGATAACTGTTACTCGAAAAAAAAAAGTTTTTTTTTTTTTTTTTATTATTTTTTTATTTTTTTATGGTAACGAAATATAGCGATTTTTATTAAAAAATATTAAAAAAAATAAAAAAAAAATTTTGAGTGCTTTTTATATTTTTTTTAGATTTTATTTTGTGTTCACATTGGTTCTCGCGGTTCTCGCAATAAGGGTGGTTCTCGCATGAACCTTACCCTATATATATATATATATATATATATATAGATGGTTATGATCATGTGAGAAACACTAGGCTAATTGAGAAACTTGAAAAGCATTCTGGACCACACATATGTATAGTTTAAAATTGACTATATACATATATGTATAATTCAAGATTTGACAATATACATATATGTATATAATCAATTTTAAACTATACATATGTGTATATTACGAAAAGTTTAGGGAAATGTGTTGTCCATAATGCTTCTCAAATAGGGTGGACTTCTCTTACGATCCCTACCCTATATATATAATATAATATAATTTTATATTTTAAATTTCGGCCCGTGGGCCTTGAAAACAAACTAAATATGCTTTATTTTAGCATTTCTAAAAGAATATCAATATGTACAGGGCTGCAAACAAACCAAACATTCGGCAAACAGTTCGTGAACCATTCGACGGAAAGTTCATTTGTGTTCGTGCGATTATTAAACAAACAAACACGAACAAGAAATTTCGTTCATTTAGTTAAATAAACGAACATGAACAGAAGTTGCGTTCGTTTATTTATGTTCGGGAACGTTCGGGTGCATGTTCGATAGTTCATTAGTGTTTTTTGTTTTTATACTTTATTTAAATACTTCAAAATGCTGACAAATAAAATATTTAATAAGTGTCAGTGTATTATATATTATACTAGGTTAAAGCCCGTGTGGTATACGGGGTTGTGTAACAAAAAAATTAAAATAGATAAAAAATTATAACATACAATAGAAATTATAGAAATAAAAGTTCAATTATAGGAATAAAAGTTCAATTACCATTACTTCAGCTTCTATAACACTTCTATAACACGCGAATAAGATGATCAGAACTCCCACTTTTAGTACTAAATTAAAAAAGTTTGCGAAAATTTAAAAAAAGTTAAGCTAAAAGCCATACAACTATTTATTTTACTAAATTATAAATTAATAGTCTTTCCAGGTTTAAGTCTAAGTTTGTCTTTCTTTTTCTTTACTTATTTATTTGTTCTCAAATTAAATTAATTTTTTCTTGATTTATAATATTAGATGTATATTTTAGTAAAATTACATTTACAGAATTTTACTCTCAAGAAAAAATGATTTTATTTTTTAAATGAAACGTAATTAAAAAGTTTAAAAGTTGCAAATTACTCATTTTGGATTAATGTGGAAAAACTAAGATCCTAAAATCATGGGTTTTTTAAAATTTAGTTGAATAAAATATGGTAAATCTTGTTTAAATAATGAAAGGTGAAGGATGAGACTTGTCAATATAATAGGGTAGGCTTATGTATAAATGACACATAAGCAAAATTAGCTTTAGTATATTAGAATAGATAGATTCATAAATCCTTGTTTGTGTTCGTTTGTTTTCATTTGTGTTCATGAACATTAGTTTGTGCTCATTTGTGTTCATCAATGTTCATTGCCTAAAACTAACAAACAAATACAAACAAGTTCATTTCCTTAACTAACGAACACGAACATCAATCTCGTTAGGTAAGTGTTCATCAACACATATATTTCTTAATAAACGAACAAGAACAAGGTCTTGTTCATGTTCGTTCCGTTCGTTTGCAGCCTTAAATATGTAGGATCACTTTTATTGTTTGAATTCCCTCCTAATAGTTGTTTCAAACTTAATTTGTTTTAATTATTCAGACTTCGGGGAAAATGAAGACGGTCTGTCAAGATGGATTGTGGCTGTGATTGTGGTTGGAGCAGTTTGTGCCATTATCCTAATTTTAGGAATTTTATGGTGGTGTGGTTATTTGTGTCACAGAGATACAACGATGGAATTAGGTATTTATGTGCCAAATTGGTACGTTAAAGTGGCAAGATGAACGGGTTGGGTAAGTTTGATAACGGGTCAAAACAAGTTTGGGTTAAAAGCAGCCAATTCATTTGGTTGATCCAAAAAACGCTTTGTGTGATAAATAGTTATTTGTCAATTCTAAAAAAAAAAAATAATGATAAGCAAGTTGTAGTTTTAATCTTGGAATAACATTATTTGGATATTGTATGCATTAAAGTAGACTTTGGGTGTCTGTTGACCCATCTCCCCCATTTTTAGTTTTTAACCATTTGAACCGTTTGAAATAGGACACAACCCCAATCAACCCAATTACATTTAAATTGGTTGAAATTGTCACTTTCAACTGTACATAATAAATTTAGCTTTCTACCAATTTTATTACATGTTCTCAGTTACATTTTTGGTTCAACAGGCCTGCATGGTCTAGAGCTTAATACTGGGTCCTTTACTTTGAGGCAAATCAAAATTGCAACAAACAATTTTGATGTTGGTAATAAGATTGGAGAGGGTGGTTTTGGCTCGGTTTACAAGGTACTCTGCAACTTCTTTTTCGGTAACATAATATTGAATTTGTTTTCTACAATATTGTCATTTGATGGTGTTATAATGTAGGGAGTATTACGAAATGGCACCTTAATAGCAGTGAAACAACTTTCCTCGAGATCAAAGCAAGGAAATAGAGAGTTCTTGAATGAATTAGGCATGATATCTGCTTTGCAACACCCGCATCTTGTGAAGCTGTATGGATGTTGCATCGAAGGAAACCAATTGTTGCTAGCGTATGAATACTTGGAAAATAACAGTCTAGCACGTGCTTTATTTGGTAAGAGACTGTTTTTCTCTCATTGTTCTTAGACGTATGTAACCACCTGAGTTGAGGTGGGAAATGTATAGACGGGACAATGTTAGGGAACGGGTCAAATTGGGTAACTTTTGTATGGGCTGACTGTGATATAAATTTAAAAGTAATTTAATATTCTCAATAAATCATTTGAGAATTTATGTCTTAAAAGTAGATTAAGATCCTCTTATGTTGAACCCAACATAAGAGGTCATGTTGTGAGACATGAAAGGATCCCAATCCATTAAAAGTACACGTTCAGTCTATCTGACCAGTCGGCCTTTTAGATCCGTTCCGTTTTAAGCTAACCAATTTGATATGTTAGAGATAAAACATAACTCGATTTAACATGTTCATAAGGAAATGGGTTTAATTTTAATGGCACAACTAAACTTGAGTTAACCTTCGCTTGTTATTTTGCTGAATTATTGTGGACCTTGTGGATTAAAGGGCCTGAAGAATTGCAGTTGGAACTTGATTGGCCTACAAGATACAAAATTTGTATGCAAATAGCAAGAGGGTTAGCTTTTCTACATGAAGAATCAAGATTGAAGATTGTTCATAGAGATATCAAAGCCACTAATGTGCTCCTTGATAAGAATTTAAATGCTAAAATTTCTGATTTCGGTTTGGCTAAGCTTAATGAAGAGGACAGCACCCATATAAGCACCCGTATTGCTGGAACATAGTGAGTCATCTACGCCATTTTCTCTATATTTTAATGTGATTATCAAACTTCAAGAATCTCTCTTTTCTTCACAATTTTCAGTGGATATATGGCTCCTGAATACGCAATGCGTGGTTACCTAACAGATAAAGCAGATGTCTATAGCTATGGAATTGTCCTCTTAGAGATCGTAAGTGGGACGGCTAACATTGCCGACAGGGCAAGGGAAAATCAGTTCGTTCTTCTTGATCGGGTAACTAACATGAACCTAGAGGTGGCAAAATGCTTAATCTTTTAACTAAGGTTCAAACCATTGGGCTCGTAACCTTTTTGTTCATTTTTTCAATTGTATAAATAATTAGCATATTAAATAAACTAATGATTTTTTTTTTTTTTTGGGGGGGGGGGGGGGGGGGGGGGGGAATTAGTTCTTTTTTTGTTTTGTTTTGTTTTTTTTTTTTGTTTTTTCTGTTCAGTGTTTTTAAAGTTTTCTATTACAAATCAAATACATCCATGCAAGGCTTATGGGTCGAAATTGCCAGACCTACATGATCTTTTTCAAATTTACAAAAGTGCATTAATACCTCATACTCATTATCCCCCTTGTTTCTTTATTTAGGCCCTTGCTTTGAAAGCCACAGGTAATTTAACTGATCTAGTTGATCCAAAGCTGGGTTCAGAATATCACATCTCGGAGGTGATAGTTGTTATCAATTTGGCTCTAGCATGCACCGCGATCTCTCCAAACGATAGACCAACAATGTCTTCGGTGGTTTGCATGCTAGAAGGACGGATCGTTCCTGAAGCGTTTATTGCTGAACAAAGCGTCTCAATGACTGAAATTGATCGTGACAAAATGATGGAGTTAATTGAGGATCAGGATGAGAACCGAATGGAGGAAATGCCATTCACGCGCTCCCATTCTTCAACATCTGCTAATGTTCTCTATCCACAAGATGGTTTCAAATTGAGATACTAATCTCTTTCCATGAGTATGGCAGAAGAAAGACAATGATGTAACGAGTTGTCTTAGAGATACTATTTACTTTTTCTTCGATATCTGATGAAACACAGGTTAACACCGGGGCTAATCTGTGGGGTTATTCCTTCTGTGGGTTCAATCTCCTTTCTTACTCGTGAAATGACTTGGATCCTGCAAAACAGCAACGCCGTTAGTCTCGTTAAGAGGGGAATATGGGGGTTTCCCTCTTAACCAGGCTCCGGCGTGAGAATAAGTACTGTTCTGAGGAAGAATAAATAGTGTGTGTTGAGTGTGAGAGTATAGAGAACAAGATGATTCAACCTGGATGATGAAGGGTCCTATTTATAGCCGGAGGGTGAAAGAGGGAGGAGCAGCGATGCCAGCTGTGATTGCGCGCCAGCTGTCCGACCAAGGGGAATATCCTCTTGGTCTCTTCTACTGTGGTCAGTGTAGTGGTACACGTGGCGCGCTCACATTTGCCTATTCTAGAGACGTCGTACTGGTGTTGTCGGACTGCTCCTTGATCCGTTGCTGGTTGACTTGGCGCCTGATGACTGGTGACACGTGTTGTCCTTTATGTCAGATGGAGCATCTTTGGTGCCACCTTGATATTTTCCAGAAGCCTCTGGAAGCTTCTGGATGGTATCGTTGATGTCAGCGCCACATAGGATGGAAAAGTGGTGTGGTCCTTGCCATGTGGGCAAGGAATTGGGACCATACCTCTTCAAGTCCCCCCAGTCCAGTGTGCCTTCTAGTTGAGTTGATCGTCTAGGAGGGATTCTGGACTTATGAAGGTAGTGTTTTTTCTGGCGCGCGTTTGTTATGGGAGACCTAAGATATTGCATTTGATCGGCGCATGGTTTTTAACAGCTTTGTAAAAATTGAGCCAAATGGACGCATGGCGCATGGGTTTTGGCTCCTTGTAAAAGTGAGCCAAATGGACGCATGACGCATGGCGCAGGGGTTTTGGCTTCTTCGTAAAATTGAGCCAAATGGACGCATGGGCGCATGGGTTTTGGTTCTTTGTAAAAGTGAGCCAAATGGACGCATGGCGCATGGGTTTCGGTTCTTTTGTAACAGTGAGCAAAATGGGCGCATGGCGCATGGGTTTTGGGTCCTTTGTAAAAGTGAGCCAAATGGGCGCATGGCGCAATGGCACTTGCTGTTGTCTTCAGGAGGAAGTTTTGTTTGTCTTGGGAATGAGTGACTGATGTGACTGTTGCGTGTCCTTCTGTCTTATCGAAGGTGTACAGGCGTCTTTTCAGTCGCTGTCTGTTACTTTTCGGCGAGGTGTCAGGCGTCTGTTCACCTGCTCCCGAAAAAAGAGGTGGCGTCTTCTCTTTCCTCTGACGTGTCTCCTCCCCATTGAGTGCTTTTCTGGATTCTAACGGCCCACTACCCATCGCATTTAATGCGATGGGTATAAATATATGGTGTTTTCCTCTTAACCTTCACTTTTCAAATTTTGAATTCCTGATTTCTCTCCCATTTCTTCATCTTTTTCACCCTTCATCTAGAGTTCACTCACATTATTTCTGACTATGTCTGGAGCAAATCCATCATCGAAGAAGAAGAGGAACAAATGGAAAGCTCCTCCGGGTCCTGACCAGACGGTCATAGGGTGGAAGGAGGAGGAGTTCCACAATCTTGTGAGGGAGATGGGTTTCTTGCCGGAATGGGGGGCCCAGTATCCGACTGCCGGTTCAACTGCTATGGATGCACCCCCTGGTTATATGACCTTGTATGCTGCATTTTTCCGAGAGGGCAATTTCCGGCTTCCAATCACCAAATTTACCGCCGACGTCTTGAGAAACTACGGGCTCCATCTTTCTCAAATTAATGTTATCGGGCTTCCCCGTGTTACTCACTTTGAGTATGTTTGTATGGCTAACCGTTTGGATCCGACGTTTGAGATGTTCAACGTCTTTTATACTGTTTCATATACGAGTGGGTTTTATTCGTTTAATGCTCGGACCGGCGTTGCTCCCGTTTGTTCTGTGCCTTTGAAGAGTCTTCATGACTGGAAATCAAAATTTTTCTATATTCGCCGAGGGGTTATCCCGGTAGATATGCATTACCGGGCAGCGAGCGAGGGGATCCCCAAGGTTGATGTGGTTGCAAATTTTTCTGAACAAGACTGGTATAAAAAGTTGACTCGTAAAGCCACTCCGATTATTCAGCTTGAGGAGATGGCATTGGTGGGCGCCGGTATGAGTATGAAGTGGATTCCTAAGCATCCGTTGGGGGTCCCAGTTTATGGTTATGATGGCAAATGTATGTGTTTTTCCAAGACCTTTTGCCTCTCTTTTGTATGTATTTGTTGTGTTGCTTTTGTCATTGTTCTCCATCTTCGTGTTTTTTACAGTGGGTTACACTTTGTTGAACGTTTTGGATTTGAAGGCCGGTGGTGCCATGGTGGAGGCGATGCAAAAGCCTGAGAAACCACCCTGGTTGGATCAGATTCGTGGTCGCTTCCTGCATCCGACCAATGAGAGTTTTACTGCTTATGCCAACACTGGCTTAGGTGAAGATAGTGAGGATGATGATGATGCTTTTGATTTTGTTCGAGAGGAAGTTATTGTTCTCTCGAGTGATGGGTCTGACAGATCTGTTGGAGGCCTAACTTCTCGTTCCCCGCGTGCAGGTCCGGCACAGGGGGTTGTGCATGAGCCCGTGAACGAGCCCATTGATGATGACGTGGAGATTCCTGTTGAGCCTGCTGAGCAGTTGGAAACAAAGAGGAAAACAAAAACTGACACACCAGAAGGAAAGGGGAAAAAGGCTGAGGAAACTGCCACTGAAACTCCTCGTAAGCGACCTCACACTCTCCCTGTCCTAGATTACGTTGTAGTTTCTGATACGTTGTCCGGTTTAGGGGCCGGAGAAAAACATCAAGAATCTGATCCTGAAGACCGCGCTACCTTAACAGAGATAATGCAGAAGAAGATGTTTGATGATAAAAAACGGAAGCTTGACGAGCAGGCCGCTGCTATGCTTGCGTCGAAAAGGATTAAACTCCAAAAGGAGGATCCTCCCGCCCCTTCTGAGTCGGAGGTTGACATGGGTATTTTTACTGAGAAAACTGGGAATTTGTTGCAGAAGATTTTTGAGGCTTCTGGTATTCGTTTTATCAGTTTCCAGTTTGTCTTTTTGTTTTTGCTTACTTTCCCTTCTTTTCTCTGAGTGTGTTGCTCGTTTTGGAGCAGGTGCGAAACCAGCCAAGACTGTACACAAGATTGACATTTCCAAAATTACTCCCCCTGCCTCTCCTCCTTCGAGGACATTTGGGTTGTCTCCTCCTCACGAAACGTCTGGTGAGAAAAGGAAAGAAGATGTCGTTAATGTTGAGCAGGTTGGGGAGGGTGGTGGTGATGCAGGTGGTGTTGGCGGTGGTGATCGTGGTAAGAATATTGAAGTTGAGGTGGAGACAAGTGAGACCACTCCGCGTCAAACGATATATACCAAACGCCCACCGGGTGGTGGTGGTGGTGCAACTTCCGGAGCGGTTCGGAGTCCGGATTTTGAGTATGCTCGGGGTGGGTCCTGGGATACCCACAACCCAGCCTGTGATGATTTGCCCCATGCTCCTCGCTGGCGTTTGACCCAGGGCTCCCGGATGAATGATCTTGACAATTGTCATGAGTTTTTCTCTCTGTCTCTCCGCCCGGCTGAAAGGTTATTTCAGAAGAGGCGCCGCCGGTTAGAACTTTTGGATGAGCATGTTCAAGCCGGGGTTAACTTCTGGTCCACTTCTCAGGAGATCGTCCGTGAGTGGAAGCTGATGGGGGAGGACACTCTTGAGTTTGAAAATGAGAAGAAGTTGTTTGCGGAAGAGAGAGAAAAATTCAATGCTGAGAAGAAAGGGTTGGTGTGGAGGTTATCTGATGCAGAGGAGAAACTCGCCCAAGAGAAGCAAGTCAATGCTGACAAGCAGAAAAATTGGGAGGCTGCATGCGAGCGTACTAATGTGGAGCTGAAAACTCAACGTGACGCTATTGTACGTTTGTCTGGTGAGAAGGCAGATCTTGCTGAAGAAGCTCAACGGGCGCGTGTCGCGTTTGAGAAGAAAGAAAAGGAGTATATTGATCGCATTGCTAAACTGGAAGACCTTGCGAGACAGTACGAGGTTGTTGAACGTCTTCTTCAGGAGAAAACTGTTGAATGCAAGGCCTCTGAAGTCCTTGCTGAGGAAACATCGGCCGATTGCAAATGGTTGCTTTCGCGCGCGGTGCCCCTGGTAACTTACTTTATTTTATTTTGTGATTTTCGTTGGCTGTTTCTCTTATTTGTGTGTTTCTCGCAGATTGCTGATCGCGTAGTGAACTCCCACGAACTTGCCAACTATATGTTTGAGTTGGGGCAAGCTGGTTATAAT
Organism: Helianthus tuberosus; assembly: GCA_030545235.1. NCBI lineage: Eukaryota > Viridiplantae > Streptophyta > Magnoliopsida > Asterales > Asteraceae > Helianthus > Helianthus tuberosus. The sequence goes on along the minus strand of CM060382.1, from coordinate 186,259,864 downwards.
AGCGGGCGGAAGGATGGTTATAATGAGGGCAGAGCTGCGGCTCTTAGTAAAGAGAAGGAGCATCACTTCGAGTTATGGAAAGAGGATTGCGGTGCTGCTTATACCGCGAAAAGGCAATAGTTTTCGTCTTTAGAGTTTGCTGTTGTTAAGGCTGCTCAAAAATTGGCTCGAAGGTCTGATGGTGTCGCATTGTTGAGAAAGGCTCTTGGCGATGAAGGTGGCGCGGCTGGAGGTGCTGGGACCAGTCATCCTGAATGAGGGATTCCGGCCTGCGTGCCGCGTATGACCTTAGGTGGTCCTGTATTTGACAATTTCGTGAACAATTTTAATTTTTGTTTATCTGTCGTGCTTCTTAACAATTGGTTATGCTTGACGTTTTGTTATGTCAATATTTGCCTTCGTTTTATTGCAAATTTTGTTAACGTCATAATATGTGCATGTATAATTGCTTTGATTCAGGTATCACGAATGAATGATGGCGCTGACAGGTTGTGTTGTGTTTATTACAACGTTTTATTCTGTCATTCATGTGCGCAGGTTGGTTCGTGAATACGAAGTGGTCGAATTACAGGTTATTGTGTGGACCCGGCTGTGTTCAGCCTTGGGGGTGCTTACAATGTTTGTTCGTCCTGTGTTCGATGCTTTCGTGTTTATGTGGGCACGAAGTATTTGTTTGGCGTTTGTTAGGCTTTAGTTGTGTATCTGACCCGGCTGTGCACTTGTTTGTGACAGGCCTTGGAGGTCTACAACGTTTCCTAATGGTCGAGCCGTTGATGTTTTCGTGTATGCCCAAAGTAATATATGCAGTTGTGACAAAGAAATTTGCATGATAGAAAGATAGCCAAACACTTCTTGTATTACTATAAATGTGTTGGCGACTCGGCCATTGCAATTACATAATCTTTTTCACTGGTAACACTTTCTCAGCTGCTGGGCGTTCCATGTTCGTGGAACCTCCTTGTTGTCAATGGTGCGCAGCTTGTGGGCTCCCTTTCCAAGTACTGTGTCGACGACATATGGGCTTTCCCACTTGGGAGCCAGTTTTCCGGGTTTTTCAGCGTTTGAGGCCTCGTTGTCTCTGAGGACGTATTCTCCCGGGTTGAAGGTGCAAACTCGGACTTTGGAGTTGTAATACTTTTCCAGCTTCGTTTTGTACTTTGCTTCATTTATTGCTGCCATTTCTCTCCTTTCTTCTAGGAGGTCAAGGTCGATCCTCCTCTCTTCTTCGTTGTTGATCAGGTTCATTGAGAGCATTCGTGGTGACGGCAATCCTATCTCTGCTGGTATTACTGCCTCGGACCCGTAGACTAAGCTAAACGGTGTTTCTCCGTTGCTTGTCTTGGGCATCGTCCGGTGGGCCCACAAGATGCTGGGCAGTTCGTCTACCCAACCTCTTCTTTTTTCTCCCAACCTTGCCTTGATTCCATCGACAATACTCTTGTTGACGGCTTCAACTTGACCATTCCCCTGCGGGTACGCGACCGAGGAGAAGGTGTGCTCAATGTGTAATTCTTTAAACCACTGTTGAAGATTGTCTTCGGCAAAGTTCGTTCCGTTGTCCGTGATGATCTTGAGTGGTAATCCAAAACGGCATATGATTTGTTCCCAAATGAATTTTTTGACAACAGTGGCTGTGGTCGATGCGAGTGCCTTTGCCTCTACCCATTTGGTGAAATAGTCGACTGCGACTATTATGAATTTGACAGCTCCTGGGGCTTCGGGGAAAGGTCCGACCATATCTATTCCCCACTGTTGAAAGGGCCACGCCGTTGTAACTGGCACCAATTCGTTCTTGGGACGCATCGTTTTGGGAGCGTGTCTTTGGCACCCACTGCATTTCCTCAATTCTTTAACCGCATCTAAATGCATCCCGGGCCAATAATATCCCGCATTCATGACCTTTGCCACCACCATTCTTGGTCCGGCATGTATACCACAAATTCCCTCGTGCACTTCTCTGATCAGATAGCTTGCGTCTTCGGGATCGACGCATCTTAATAGTGGCCCAAGGTATGACTTTCGATATAAAATTCCATCAACCATCTGATAATGTTCAGCTTTGTATTGGATTTTCCTCGCCTCAGCTTTGTTCTCGGGGAGTATTCCAGATTGAAGGTACGTGATTATCGGAGTCATCCAAGACGTTGTTCCTAGTTGAACAACGCTTACTTCTCTCAGTGGCACTGACAGGTTGCTTAAAACCTCTATGCGCACATCCTTCGCTAGGTGTTGGAAGCTTGTAGAGGCGAGTTTACTCAGCGCGTCTGCTGGTTTATTCTCGCTTCTATTAATGTGGTGCACCTTGTAGGAATAGAAGGTTTGTAACAACGTCTTTGCTTGACTCAGGTAAAGCGCCATTGTATCTCCCCTGGCTTCATATTGCCCGTTGATTTGTCCGGCCACTAACATGGAATCCACATGCGCTTCGATGTGTCGTACCCCCATTTTGATTGCTAACTTTAAACCAGCGAGGAAAGCTTCATATTCAGCTTCATTGTTTGTGCTTTTAAAATCCAAACGTATGGCGTAGGTGAATTCATGTTTGTCAGGGCTCACCAGCTGAAGCTCAGCACCTGCACCGTCTTTGTTAGACGCTCCGTCTGTGTATAACAACCATGGTTCTTCTACTTGCTGTTTTTCGGCTTTTTCCATTGCTTTACATTCCCGATCCTTGTCATCTGGTACCTCTGTCATGAAATCTGCGAGTACTTGGCCCTTAATTGTCGGTCTTGGCCTGAAAACCACATTATGGCCCCGAGCTCTATCGCCCACTTTGCTAGTCTCCCTGAAATCTCTGGCCTTGCGAGGATGTTGCCAATATTGTAGTTTGTTAGCACGTGAATGACGTGGTTGGCGAAGTATCTGCGCAGCCGTCTTGATGCATGGATCAGTGCAAGTACTAGTTTCTCCATGATTGTATACCGGGTTTCTGGGTCAGTCAAGGTTTGTGACACATAGTAGACTGGTGTTTGAACACCTTGTCGATCAACAAGTAATACTGCTCCTACTGCTTTGTCGGAGGCTGATAAGTAGAGCACCAGAGGCTCCCCCTTGACTGGTGCAATTAATGTTGGCAACTTGATGAGGCAATCTTTCATCTCGCGGAATGCGATCTCGGCTTCCGGAGTCCACTGAAATTGGCTTTTCTTCATGCAATTTCGGAGAGTTTTGATGAACGGGAAAGATTTGGCTGCGTGATTGGCTAGGAAACGGTTAAGTGCTGCCAACCGCCCTGCCAATTTTTGCATCTCCTTGATCGTCGAAGGTGAAGGCATGCGTTCAATTGCTTATATTTTATCAGGATTCACTTTGAAGCCATCTTTTGTGACGATGAAACCCAGGAATTTCCCCTCTTCCATGCCGAAAGAGAATTTCGCTGGGTTTAGCTTGATACTTACTCCGCGCAAGGTATCGAATGTTTTTTGGATGTTCATCAGCACTGTACTCTCTTCTTTGCTCATAATGACTAGATCGTCCATATACACTTCGATGTACTTGCCGATAGCATCGTGGAAAGTTTCGTTCATGAGCCTCTGATAAGTCGCGCCCGCATTCTTTAAACCAAAAGGCATCTTGGTGTAGCAGTGTAGCCCTGTCGGCGTGCAGAACGCGGTTTTGTCTTCGTCTTGCACGGCCATCTGTACCTGGTGGTACCCTTTGTTACAGTCAAGGAAACATTTCCATCGGAATGTTGCTAGCGAATCAATCTTTTCATCAATGTCTGGTAAGGCGTAACAGTCGCGTGGACATGCCTTTTTCAGATCCTTGTAATCTACGCACATTCTCCAGCTACCGTGGTTCTTTTGGACCATCACTGGGCTTGCTACCCATGTTTGGTATCTGACTTCTCTGATGATTCCCGCGTTTAACAATTCTATCACCTGCTCTTTCATAGCGTTGTGTTTTATGTCTCCCAAGTGGCGCTTGGCATGCACCACCGGCTTTGCATCTTCTGATACGTTTAATCGATGTTCAGCTATGTGTCGTGGAACACCCACTGATGTGCGTGAAAGTGTCGTATATTTTAGGTGTATATTTTAAGCCCTTTTTAACACTTATTTTAGCCAAGTTTTAAATTTATAAAACACGATATTTCACTGACACTAAACACACATATGGGAAAGTGCACCCATCGTTGAGTGTAGTATAGTGTTGGTAAGATACCGAGGTCGTCCAAGGACACAAGAGCTTTTAGTACCGGTTTATCCTCAACGTCTAACCAAAATAAAAAGTTTAGAGAAAATGTTTTAAACTAAGAAAAATAAAACTAACTAAAATGCTGAAAATAAAAATAAAAGTAAAAACAGATAGACAAGATGAATCACTTGGTTCCGACTCGTATCTAGTATAACCTTTGATTATTTCCGCACTTTTACACAAAATTAAGAGATTATCTTAGTTATTGTAGTAGGCCCCTCTTTTGAAGGTGACGTTACCCTCACCCCAGTAGTTTGAGTCAGCAGGGATACAATCCTAAAGGGGTGGATTATTGGAAGATAATGAATTAAGTTATTAATGCAGTATTGTGGTAGGCCCCGCTTTTGGCGGTGACGTTACCCTCGGCTAAGTAGTCTGAGTCAGCAGGGATACAGTCCTAAATAGCCGGGTTATAGTATTAATAGTAGTTAACTTATGAGGGGATCAAAGAGTTTGGACCCCCGCCATCCAATACCGTGAAGTATTGAAGGAGGTCTTACTAAATTTGACCCAGGTCCATTGCAGGACCTCTAAACGCTGAACAATGGCAAGACCTTTACCAAACCGTTCCCTTAACCCCCTACCAGGTAGCCAACATACCTCCATATAGACCGTGGAGATATGAATGGTGAAAATCCTTTATTTTATATAGACAGTAAAATAATGCCAAGACACCACGGACAAACGATAAAGAAAGATCACCTTCAACATAAGTAACTAGTTATTAAAGTCATTAATACAAAACCAAATAAAAAGTGCAAAAGATTAGAAATAAAAAGTATTATACTAGACACTTTGTCTTCACCAAGTGATGTAAGAGACTTAGGCAAACATGGCCTTGATTGTCAAGAACTCTTACGATCAATCTTGGATCCCGAGACGACTCACACACTCTACGATGGACAATGGATGATGGTGGTGGATGATGGTGTTGTGATGGTGGTGGGTGGTGGATGAAGTGTGAGAGAGGTGGTGTGCCAAGGGATGAGATGAAATGAATCCAAGCACTCCTATTTATAGGCTGAACAGAGAGCTGGACACGGCCCCGTGTCCGCTGGGCACGGCCCCGTGTCCGTCTGACACTCTCTCTCCTCATTAATTGTAATTCGCAATTACAATAAATGCGCCTGCTGTACTTTCGACACGCCCCCGTGTCCGCTGAGCACGGCCCCGTGATGGGCAATAGAAGCTTCTATAGGTTTGTCTTTTCTGCTGCTTCTTGGGCACGGCCCCGTGCTGGCTGAGCACGGGGCGTGTTCAGCCTTCTGTTTTCTCTATTTTGCTTTGGAAGGTGCCGTTGAGGGCTCGGGCAGTCCACTAATGTTCCTTTCCTTGTATTTATGTTGGATTTAGCTGTCTTTTTGCTTCTTTTGCGTTTTTGAGCTCATTTAATCCTGAAAATACAAAAGGAAGACAAAAACACTCTTTTTCCAATATTAGTACTAAAAAAGGGTTAGTTTTATGCATCATTTGATGTAATTTATATGTTGCATTTTACATACATCAAATACCCCCACACTTGAACTTTTGCTTGTCCTCAAGCAAAACTCTTTAATATGTGGCTTACACTCCCAAATGGAATAGGTAGAAGAGAAGGTTTTGGGCTTGTCGTAGAGTGTCGGGATTTCCAAGATCTTTTTGGGTTTTATTTTTATTTCTTTACACTCCTATTCGTAATGATTTATTTAGAACTGTTCATAAAAGAAATTACTTATTTGGGAATAACATGCCTTTTTTAAAATTCTATTTATATACAAGTTCACATACCTCGCGGGGAATTCACTCACACTCGGCCGAAGGTGTATTTTTAATGAATCACTCGAGAGCGGCATGGAACTTATTCCTACCATAGGCTTGCCAAGAAATCAATCCTCCTCCTTTTTAACTTTTATACCTTTGTAGATATCAAGAGGACTTTGTGGGTTAAGGGTTGGCTAGGGTTAAAGGTAGGTGGTTGGGTTAGTGGTTAGTAGAAAAAGGGCTAAAAGCGTAACAAGTGTCGGTTTTCGCATTTTTGCAACTTTTTATTTTGATGAAGCTTTTATTCAAACAAAGTTATTTTTGATTACTTTGTTTGTTTATTTTCTTTTTGCTTCATCATCATCACAAATATATATATATATATATATATATATTTTTTTTTTTTTGATCGCGAAGAACCGAACTTGTTACTAAAATAAAGGGTTAAAAATGAAAAAAAAGGGTTTTGGTGGTTGAAAGGGTTTTTGTTTGGGTGATGAAACGAAAAGGTTTAGGCTCAAAAGGGCTAACTAGGGGGATTTTTTTTTTTTGGTAGGTGGTAAAAGAAAAGAAAAATAATGGTGTAGAAATGAAAAAGGTTAGTCCTAATGCCTCCATCATTTACTTACTCGGGTTTAAGTTGATAAGGACCGGGAATGTATTGTCATGGCAAGTTCTAGAGTCGTAAGAACCAAGCGGCTATTCACACAAGAAACGAAAAATGAGCATTTAGTCAAATGATATGTAATTGTGTGCTCAATAAAGGCTCAAAACTCACTTTTGTGGGAATGGGTTTTTATGTGATCAAGTATATATAATCAAATTTTAAATAAGTTTGTCATGCCTTTTCACAATTTTCTTATGTTGGTTCTTTTTATCACTACGCTATCGGTTGTAAATTTGTAAAAATATAACCTTTTTGAGAACTTGAATTTCCCGAGTTAAACCTAGACAAGTAAAAAAAAATGAAATTTTTTGAAAAAATTTTGGGGTGATTAGCGGTTCCAATAGAGTTTTGTGTAAGGCTTGTTTTTAGGACTTGCAAAATTCAAGGTTTTAGCATCCCCCCCACACTTAAATTACACATTGTCCTCAATGTGTCCCAAAAATAAATTTTTAGGTTGATTAGATGTGTAAAATAGTGTTTAAAAAGCAAAAATTTGTGTTACTGGGCACTGAACACGGCCCCGTGTTATCCGGGCACGACCCCGTGTTCAAGTGCCAGTAACAAAATTGAAATAAGAGAAACAGAAGACTGGACACGGGGGCGTGTTGGGTGAACACGGCCCGTGTCCAGGTACCTGTACTGGGCGTTTTTGTGCAGGTGGTTCGACACGGGGCCGTGTTGGTTGGGCACGGCCCGTGTTGAACCTCCTGAACTGAAGAAAGTCGTCGGGTTGCCTTGTTCTTGTGCATGGGATCATTTTTCTCGTTCTCCTTTTCATCCTTTACCACCATGAGTGTGTTTTATTCATTACAAACCATCCAAACCTTAAAACCATCATTTCATTTCATCATAGAGAGAACTTACATAATCCTAAATTAAACTAAAATTAAAACTTAACTAGATAGGTCAGCAGGTACACGAGGTTATCATAAGGAGTTCTACTATTTTAGGAAAATTTCGAGAATGTTTTCCCGATATAGTAGGACTTTTAGCCGAACGAGTTCTTCCCTAAACTTTGTTTAAAGCCATTCTTCGATCTCCCTAGGGAGGAAGAATGCGGCTTCGTTTTCTTCCGCTGTTGGTGGTTGAGGGGGAACATTCACCGGAACTCCTTGCACCACTCTTCGCGGAAGCTCTTGGTGCATGGCGTACCATTCGGCTGGAATGACAACTTCGGGCACCATGTTCCACGCCCTTTGGGTTATTATGGGTACCAAAGGCGGGGAGGCGAGAAGGTTCAACCTCTGGTGCAAGAGGTTTACTTCATGGAGACAGCCCTCCAGCCCCACAGTAAGATGGTTGATACGGTCGACCAATGCTTCTTCCACTCCCGTCATTTCATCAATAGCCTCCCTTAGAGCGTAAACATAGTTTACAAGAGAGTCTTCTGCTGTTGAAGATCTCCTCCCTTGTCGGTTATTCCTTGAAGATGATCCGCTTGTTCTGCTTGCCATTTTCTGTGAAGAAAACCGAAGAAAGCTAAATTTTTACAAAACAGAGCCCCTGGACACGGCCCCGTGTTCGTTGAGCACGGCCCCGTGTCCATTTGTCTGCAGGATTTTTGGCTAAAGAATTTTGGAGTTTAAATTATTTTTATGATTTCTTTATGGGTTTTAAGCTCAGATAATTTAAAATAAAGTTATACAACTAACTTTAAGCCAGAATCTTTAGCAAATAATCTTACAAACTTCACATAGAGGGTTGGAAACAAGGGATTTCCAAGCTTCCATGGAGGAACTTTTGAAAAATTTTTGAAAGAGGAGGAAATGAATAAAAGTGGAAGGGACAAGAGGGTCCCTTGGAACCTTCTTTTAACACTTACCTAGGATGGTATGAGTGAAAATCCCAGGGATCTCTGTCAATTGAAGTGGTCAAAATGAGCAGGAATCAGGCTGCATTTAAAGAAAACGACAGTGCCCTGGACACGGCCCCGTGTCCAGAGGGAATCCTGACACATTTTGTCCGTATTCTGACCAAATCAGCAGAGAATCTTTTTAGTGAGCACGGGGGCGTGTTGACCTGGACACGGCCCCGTGTCTGGAGGCTGCTTTATGGGTTTTTGCTACTTCAAGGATTTCCTCGAAATCGGGTGGTTCCTTACTGGTTGGAACAACCCCAAAGTGCCTAATATACCTTAATTGTCCTAGACTAAGGCGAGAACGCAAGAGGTTGTCGGTGAGGGTAATTCCTATTTTCATTCTAGGTGGACAAGTCCAACCCTTTCCCGGGCTCTTGTTAAAGAAGGTATATGCCGAATCGCTCAGGTCTATGTATGCACCGAACGAAGTCGATGGAGAGTCCTTCACGGCACAATCGACACAGGGACGACTATCGTCCAAGTCTTTGCTAGGTGCGAAGGCATTTTTGGGAGCAACGAGGTTGTCGGAATGCGGTTCCAACATTTCTTCATGGGTATCGTCTTGGGGCGGATCAATAAAATCCTTCCCAAGCTCTTCTATCCATTTCAGAATTAGCTCTTCTAGTTGAAATAACTCGCTAAGGAGCATTTCCCCTAGAATATCTGGCTGGGCGCATTCGAGGGGGAAATAGTGCTTATTTTTACTTTCGCCCCTCTTAAGGTTATGAGAAGATGGTGGGTCCATGTAGTGGGGCCTATAATTTAGGAAGTAGCATTTTACTTCTTCATGTTCGCCACCACATAATTGACACCACGTACCATAAGAGTGCCGAAAGTAAAAATAATTACTATCACTCATGTTTATGTCAGAAATTACCAACCGTCGGGATCTAACGGTTCTGTTTTCAGTAACTGAAACTTGGGCACGGGGGCGTGTTGAGTGGACACGGCCCCGTGTTCAGCTTACTGTCTGATGTAAAACAGGATTGCCAGTTCCAATGATTGAGCACGGGGGCGTGTTCAGCGGGCACGGCACGTGCTGAGCTCTGCAGAAGCTGAAAAACTAAGAAAATCCTAAAAAAAAATAAAAAGAAAAATAAAAGATGATTAGTCCGTTGATTCCTAACTTTCTTAAAATCCTTGTGTCCCCGGCAACGGCGCCAAAAACTTGATGTGCGTGAAAGTGTCGTATATTTTAGGTGTATATTTTAAGCCCTTTTTAACACTTATTTTAGCCAAGTTTTAAATTTATAAAACACGATATTTCACTGACACTAAACACACATATGGGCAAGTGCACCCATCGTTGAGTGTAGTATAGTGTTGGTAAGATAACGAGGTCGTCCAAGGATACAAGAGCTTTTAGTACCGGTTTATCCTCAACGTCTAACCAAAATAAAAAGTTTAGAGAAAATGTTTTAAACTAAGAAAAATAAAACTAACTAAAATGCTGAAAATAAAAATAAAAGTAAAAACAGATAGACAAGATGAATCACTTGGTTCCGACTCGTATCTATTATAACCTTTGATTATTTCCGCACTTTTACACAAAATTAAGAGATTATCTTAGTTATTGTAGTAGGCCCCTCTTTTGAAGGTGACGTTACCCTCACCCCAGTAGTTTGAGTCAGCAGGGATACAATCCTAAAGGGGTGGATTATTGGAAGATAATGAATTAAGTTATTAATGCAGTATTGTGGTAGGCCCCGCTTTTGGCGGTGACGTTACCCTCGGCTAAGTAGTCTGAGTCAGCAGGGATACAGTCCTAAATAGCCGGGTTATAGTATTAATAGTAGTTAACTTATGAGGGGATCAAAGAGTTTGGACCCCCGCCATCCAATACCGTGAAGTATTGAAGGACGTCTTACTAAATTTGACCCAGGTCCATTGCAGGACCTCTAAACGCTGAACAATGGCAAGACCTTTACCAAACCGTTCCCTTAACCCCCTACCAGGTAGCCAACATACCTCCATATAGACCGTGGAGATATGAATGGTGAAAATCCTTTATTTTATATAGACAGTAAAATAATGCCAAGACACCACGGACAAACGATAAAGAAAGATCACCTTCAACATAAGTAACTAGTTATTAAAGTCATTAATACAAAACCAAATAAAAAGTGCAAAAGATTAGAAATAAAAAGTATTATACTAGACACTTTGTCTTCACCAAGTGATGTAAGAGACTTAGGCAAACATGGCCTTGATTGTCAAGAACTCTTACGATCAATCTTGGATCCCGAGACGACTCACACACTCTACGATGGACAATGGATGATGGTGGTGGATGATGGTGTTGTGATGGTGGTGGGTGGTGGATGAAGTGTGAGAGAGGTGGTGTGCCAAGGGATGAGATGAAATGAATCCAAGCACTCCTATTTATAGGCTGAACAGAGAGCTGGACACGGCCCCGTGTCCGCTGGGCACGGCCCCGTGTCCGTCTGACACTCTCTCTCCTCATTAATTGTAATTCGCAATTACAATAAATGCGCCTGCTGTACTTTCGACACGCCCCCGTGTCCGCTGAGCATGGCCCCATGATGGGCAATAGAAGCTTCTATAGGTTTGTCTTTTCTGCTGCTTCTTGGGCACGGCCCCGTGCTGGCTGAGCACGGGGCGTGTTCAGCCTTCTGTTTTCTCTATTTTGCTTTGGAAGGTGCCGTTGAGGGCTCGGGCAGTCCACTAATGTTCCTTTCCTTGTATTTATGTTGGATTTAGCTGTCTTTTTGCTTCTTTTGCGTTTTTGAGCTCATTTAATCCTGAAAATACAAAAGGAAGACAAAAACACTCTTTTTCCAATATTAGTACTAAAAAAGGGTTAGTTTTATGCATCATTTGATGTAATTTATATGTTGCATTTTACATACATCACCCACCATGTCTGCTGGTGTCCAGGCGAACACAAACATGTTTTGGAACAACAGTTTCTTTAGCGCCGCGCACGTTAGGTCGGACATTGCAGGTCCCAAGGTAACTGTCTGTTCCGGGTATGCGCTGTTCAACACCCATTTTTCTGCTTCCGCACGAGGTGCTGGTTTACTTGCTTTTGCAGGTTGGAGCTCATCTGTTGCTAATACTTCTTTGCTTGCATATATTATTGCTACCCCCGTCTCTGTTGGGAATCCCACAGCTGAATGTGGACCGGAGCAGATCATACTGAAGTCTCCTTGGGACTCTCTTCCCAAGAGTATGTCGTGTCTTGAATGCGCGGGTAGAACCATGAATGTAACCTCTTCTGTTCTTGAATTCCTTCCATCTGAGAGTAACACTGGGAACGATATTTGCCCAAGGGGAAAAACGGCTTCGTTGCAGAAACCAGTGAGTGGGTAATCAACTGGTTCTAAGCGCGCCTTATCCTCCTGATCGAATTGGTTGAAACATTGTTCGTATATGATGTCCGCAGTGCTCCCTGGATCGATGAAAATGTAATCGGTTTGGTAATGCCCGATCACGCCCGAGATGACTATGGGTCGCCTTTCTCTTGGGCCTCCTCTTACAACCGGAAAAACAACCTGCCTCTCGCGCCACGAATCGTCATGTGTGCGCTTGTTGTAGTTTTTCTTTGGTCTTCGCAGACCTCCTTGAATCATATGGGTTTCTAGTTCCCGGAGTTTTTTGTTATCTGGGCCTTCGTCTCTTCTTTGTATTTGACGGTAGTCGCGCTTTCCGCCCTTTATCAAATGAGTGAGTTTTCCATCTCGTAAGGACCTTTCTATTTCTTGCTTTAAACTGAAACAGTCATCGGTTAGGTGCCCTGTGTCCTTGTGGAACTCGCAGAAAAGATTGGGATCTTGACCCCTTTTGTTTCGCATTTGAAGGGGTGGTTTAAACTGGTGATTTTCAGTGGCTAAGACCTCGGAAGGGGTCTTTGTTAGTGGTGTCCACTGTTTCTCCCTGTTTTCTCTTTTCACCTCTTTCCGGTGAGCTATCTGATTGATCGTGTGGCGCGCGTCTTCCCGTACTGGGCTTCTTTCTCTGTGACCGGATGCTTTCCATGGTTGGCTTCTGCCTTCCTTGTTATGCCGGTCGTTATGGTTGTATCCGCGCTGACGGTGATCATCACCGGTCAACTGTCTGTCAGACTGCGCAATGGTTTTGGCTGCTTTAATGAAGGTTTCCCAATCTTTGGGTCCTCCGTCTCTTCCTTTTACACGTTTGATTAAATCATCGCACTTGACTGCCCTCATGAAGTGTGCGCGCATCATCTTCTCGCCCACATCGCCAATCTCTAAACATTCTTTGTTATATCTTGTAATGAAATCTTCCACGCTCTCGTGGTCTCTGCGCCATATGTTTAAACAATCAGCTGGGTCTCTGGTGTGTCGACGTTGCTAAGAGAAGTGTGCAAGGAACTTCTCTCGGAAATCGACCCATGATTTGATTTTTCCTACTGGCAGGCTGTCAAACCAAACGCGCGCTGCGCCTATGAAGGTTTGAGCGAAGAGATGACACCAGGTTGGTAAATTCCATCCGCCTGTTGCTCCAGCACCGTTAAAAACTTGAAGGTGATCTTCTGGGTCTGTCAACCCGTTGTATTTGCCCACGTTGTGTGGCAATTTCGTTTTGTCAATGGCAGCCATGGCGATCTCTCTAATGAATTTTGAATTCTCAGCCATGTCGTCTGGACGATAGCACAAAGTGTAATCATGCTCTGCTTTTGGGTCATAACCTGCGCGCTTGCGAGGTTTGTATGCTTCATGCTCTGGTGGCAACCTGCTGAACACTGTGCTTTCTTTGTATGTTTCTTCGTCATCTGTAAGTTCATCGTTGATGTTGTGCAGACCTAAACAACTTTGTATTGGCTTCTTGGGTTGGTGAGAGTACTGCACATAATTGCTTTCTGTTTCACCATAAGTATCGCGCGTGTCGTGCTCGCTTGGCCTTCTAATGTGTGGTGGAGGTACTGATTCTGGGCGTAAATTGAATGCATTGGTCTGTTGAGGCATGGGAGCGCTCAAAGGCCTTTGCAGTGGAGTGACAAATGCGGACTGGTTGGCTTGTGCTTGAAGCAGAGCTTGCTGCGCACTGAGTTGTGTGTAAACAAGGTTTATAGACGCCACTTGTTCGGCATACCATGAAGCCAGAGTTTTCCCTTCGGGTAGCCCTAGTAGTGCAGAGAAGTTCAGTTGTGCCTGGTCCGATGGAGCTGAGGGGCCAGCTCCATGGCTCTGTGTTTGCACTGGTGGAGGTGTTTGTTGGACTACCTCTGACGGAGGCTGGAAAGTAGCTCCGTTTTTGGTTTGAGTGATGATCCTAGGTGGAGTTTGGAAAGTAGCACCAGTTGTATTTTGACTAACAACCCTGGATGCACTCCCAAAGATACTAGGATAATCGTTGTTCATTTGACCTTCTTGGATAATTTCGTTCCTTTGACCCTTTTGGACGTGTACGTTGTCCGAAACGAGTTCAAAGGAAGAAACGTCTCCGTCTACCGGGTGAGAAGGGTTTTGTTCAGCCATTTTGACGAGTGTTTTTTCGAAAAGAAAAGAGATGAGAGTGGTTTTTGCTAAAAGCAGATGGCGCCAATGATGAAACACAGGTTAACACCGGGGCTAATCTGTGGGGTTATTCCTTCTGTGGGTTCAATCTCCTTTCTTACTCGTGAAATGACTTGGATCCTGCAAAACAGCAACGCCGTTAGTCTCGTTAAGAGGGGAATATAGGGGTTTCCCTCTTAACCAGGCTCCGGCGTGAGAATAAGTACTATTCTGAGGAAGAATAAATAGTGTGTGTTGAGTGTGAGAGTATAGAGAACAAGATGATTCAACCTGGATGATGAAGGGTCCTATTTATAGCCGGAGGGTGAAAGAGAGAGGAGCAGCGATGCCAGCTATGATTGCGCGCCAGCTGTCCGACCAAGGGGAATATCCTCTTGGTCTCTTCTGCTGTGGTCAGTGTAGTGGTACACGTGGCGTGCTCACATTTGCCTATTCTGGAGACGTCGTACTGATGTTGTCGGACTGCTCCTTGATCCGTTGCTGGTTGACTTGGCGCCTGATGACTGGTGACACGTGTTGTCCTTTATGTCGGATGGAGCATCTTTGGTGCCACCTTGATATTTTCCAGAAGCTTCTGGATGGTCTCGTTGATGTCAGCGCCACATAGGATGGAAAAGTGGTGTGGTCCTTGCCATGTGGGCAAGGAATTGAGATACTAATCACTTTCCATGAGTATGGCAGAAGAAAGACAATGATGTAACGAGTTGTCTTAGAGATACTATTTACTTTTTCTTCAATATCCATTAAGATTTATATATTAATCAAGTGGTAATTACTATGATATAAACATTTATTCATTTCAGTTTATCGGTTGTATTTTATACTCGATAATAATGGTATTATTGGATATTTTGGAATTATACATCAAATAAAATGTTATATATATAGAGAGAGAGAAGGTTAATGTACAAAGGGGGATTAACGTATGAAGCATACGAAGCCGCATTAGCCATAATTACGCATGAGTTAAAGTAGATTAGGCAATATATATTTAATAAGGGTCATGCTATTTACACACGGCCAAAATTATTTTCACACCTCAAAGCGCCGCGCTTTGGCCATAGCGCGGCGCTATGCTCGACAAAAGGTGACTTGATTGACGTTTGAGACATGAGTTACTGTTTGAGAGACATAAAGCTGATTACGAGGTTTGTCGTTAACCCTAAGCGCCGCGCTTTGGCCATAGCGCGGTGCTTCGACCCCAAATTTTCACTTTTAAAAGCAATCAGACAGTACATTTAGCGTTCGAGACATAAAGCACTCAATATGTTGTTTACAAACATACGGGGGTTTTGTTGTTTGTCGATTTCCAAATAACTTGTGTTTCTTCAAAATAACGCGCGGTTTTGCTGTATTAGTTACGTGTCTTGAAAAAACGATGTCGTGGTTAAGCAACTATCTTTCGGTCCATATTCTGACGAGTCAGTTGTTCCTGATTCTTACGAGGGGACCGCTATTTCTAACTCGTATGAGAAACCGGTCTCGTCCAACTTGAAGGAGGCAGAGGTTATATCTGGCATTCGTTATCGTGATAACACGGTGACGTTGGATTTGAATACCCCTGTGGAGGACCCTTACGCACAACAAGGTTATTCGAATTTCGGTTACGATGGCGAGCACAGCTTTGTACAGCAGGAGTGTTATCCAAATCACAGTTGCGGTTGTCAATAGAGCTTTGAACATCAAGTCTATTCGGACCTCGGTGACGATGGTGAGCCAGAGAATGTGTCTGTTGACGAGGAAGGGTGTTACCCGGTTACATTTTCGTTTGATACAACGCAGACCTTTTCGTCACGTAAAGAGTTGGTGCGTTGGGTACAAGACACCGCAAAAGACAATGGTTACCTCATTATGATTAAGAGGTCGAATAAAAGAGGAGATAATTACAAGATTTGGTTTCAATGTACTTTTGGTGGGGAGCATAAGAGTATAGCTACACAGAGGAAAACGGGTAGCAAGAAAATAGGTTACCCGTTCGAGATGATCGGGTTTTCAGAATCATCCGGAAGTGTTTGGAGGATCGAGGTGACAAGGCGAAGCATAACCACACTCCTATTGAAAACTTAGAGGGTCACGCGTATGCGAGAAGGCTTTCTTCGGAGGATACAAAACCGGTTAAGGAGCTGGCAGAGCAAGATATTCCCAACCAAAGTATCTGGCGAACGCTGACGAAAAACAATCCGGCTAGAAAGCTTATTCCGAAAGATATACACAACGCTGTTCAGAAGATCAACGCCGGAAAAAATGTCGGTAAGTCTCCGATGCAAAAACTTGAAAACATTCTTCTCGAAAAAGATTACACTTATTACATGCGCACGAATGAGATATCAAATGCAGTTGAAGATGTCTTCTTTATTCACAAAAAATCATTCACTATGTGGTGTGCCTTCCCGCATGTGCTAATGATTGACGCCACCTACAAAACGAACATGTACAACCTGCCATTTGTTCAGGTCGTAGGCATGACGTCGACAAACAAATCGTTTACGGCTGCTTGTGCGGTAATTTCCGCTGAGAAGTTAGAGAACTACCTATGGGTGTTGCAGAGGATCAAGTCTATGCTGGTAGGATGTATGGAACCGCACGTGATTTTAACAGACAGGGAATTTGCGCTAATTAACGCGTGTGAACAAGTTTTCCCAAAAGCGCATAAGTATCTTTGTCGGTTCCATATTCAACAAAATATTAATAAGAATAGCAAGAAGAAATTCTCTGACAAGCAGTGGAAAGAATTCGTACGTACATTTTGGACATTGTGCTAGTCTACGATCGAGGAAATATATAGGTATAACTTGGAAAACCTTGAAGCACAGCTGAAAGAAGATGGCCGTGAACGTGAGTATTTCTTACATAATTATGTTCAAATTTTATATAATAACAAAAACTGACTATTTACGTTTTTTAATTTCAGAGGTTTTTGATTATTTGATGAAATCCTGGTTGGATCCGTACCGTGAAAAGTTTGTATCTTGCTGGATTAACAAAACTATTAACTTTCACCAAACTACGACCAACAGGGTTGAGGGCATTCATGCAACACTAAAAAGTCACTTTCCAAGTCATCGCAACACACTGGATAAACTTGTACTGTACGTTGATCATGTTGTTGATAGACAATACGCCGAGATTAGTAGTAGCTTTGAAACAAGCCTCCGAAAAGTGATGAAGCACCACAAGGATCATCCCATGCTTGCAAATATTCTCAGAAAGGTTTCAATATTTGCGATTGAGCTTTTGAATATGGAACTAAAACGTAAGGAAGACGGGTTGAGAGCCTACGGTGCAAGCTGTGGTTGCCAACTTTTTACCAGCTGTGGTTTGCCATGTGCCTGTCGTTTGGAAAAGTTGGAAAATAACGGTAAATAATATTTTTGACCTTTGTCGTTATGATTTTGCCACCTAATTTGTTTTCGTCCACAGGTCAGCAAATCCGTATCAATTTGATAGACGTGTTCTGGAAGAAGCTTGACTTCAAGCCTGCAAGGACTAAGATAGAGGATATCGATGTAGACGCGGAATTTGAAAAATTGAAACGACAGATCGATCCAACACCCCCTCAAGTGAAAAGGAGCTTCCTTGAAAAGTTTCAGCAAATCCTCAATCCAGGGAACAATAACAAAAAACCTCCTGTTGTTCTGAAGAAAACTCGTGGTCGCCCAACATTGAAAACGCAGGAACAAAGGAAGGTTGAAGCCGATAGAAAAAGCTCGTACATTCCGTCGGAAGAAACTTGGGTCGAGGCCTCAGACAATCTTCCCCGTCACAGCTCGTACGTATCATCCCAAGATTCTAGAAGACAAAAGAATACCAAACCGCTCAACCTACACCCTGATTTCCCGATGATCAAGCTCGGTCCTAAGACGGATATAGCGATCCGCAACTACGCATCTCAGATTCCCAAAGTGATCCATCCATACATTGTGAGAATAAAGGACGTGAAACCAGATGGTCATTGTGGGTTTCGATCGGTGGCTGTTGGGTTAGGAGTGAAAAAAAATACGTATTTGATGATCCGGAAACAACTTAAAATGGAGTTACGTAAGAATGAATCGCTTTGGAGGCAGTTTTTCGATCCGGAAAACATAGGACATTATGATGCGCTGGTTAGACGGATCGATTTCAAGGGGGTGGGACGAGCAGGTATCGAAAATTACATGACGATGCCTGAGACGGGGTTTCTTATTGCCCAACGATACGGTGTGATTGTTCATACCTTTGACATTCGTGGGAACGATACAATTTTCCCTCTGCTGGGCGGGCCAAACGAAGCTGAGCAACCTCACCTGGTGGTTACGGTTGTGTTCGTCGACGATGGGCATTTCATACATGTAGAGCTTGGAGGATGTTATCCAATGCCTCCCCCAAACCTACTCTGGACAGCGAACAGAACAGAGCGCGCAGCAGCCTGGCATACATTATACAGGGATCAGATCAACGCGTACGAAATGCTTACGTATCGTCCCCCTGACCTTAATGTAACCCCATATGTTCAAGATGTATGTTAAATGTGTTTAATAATAATCACGTTTGTGTTTGTTCAATATATGCGTTACATCACGTTAAAAACCGAATGTCACTGACACGACCCAATCAGATTCAATACGCACTTGTACGACCCAAAATGACAAAATACATCATAATACTACAATTAATGAAAAAATACGTCATGTACATGTACGGTAGGCGGCTGATACACATAACAGTACTCATAGGAGTACTTGTGCTTTCAAACCAAAATGATACGATATAATGGAATAAGACATCACACGTAACCGATTTGATCCGGAACTTGCAGTATAGTCCATATATATTAAAAAATGATGTATAATGGAAAAAGCGTAAAATTTAGACTATTATCGACGCGTTTGTGAATTAAAAACAATTTTAAAAAATTTAAAAAAGGCCCAAAGCGTCCCGCTTTGACCTAAGAGGGGCGCTTTGCCCGGAAATTTGAACTGGAGCGCCCCGCTATGGCCAAAGCGGTGCGCTTTGGTCCCTCATTTGGGCTGAAGCGGGGCAGCTTCTCCCCCATTTCATCAACAAACACAAACGCACACATAAAGGTGCGATTACACACAGTTGGGCTACGATCTTATTTTTCAAGATTTCAACCGCTAAAAGGTAAGATCAAACATCCTTTATCGTTTTGGTTAAATAGTTATGTTTGATATTGTTTTGATTGGCCGGGTTTTGATTCGATTGCTGGGTTCTGTTTTTGAAAACGAAGAACCAAAGCGCCACGCCGAGGCCAAAGCGGGGCGCTTTGGTTCATGTTTAATTTTTTTTATATTATTTGTTTATTTTTTAAATTGTTTAATAATAGTATTTGTTTATTATTTTTTATTTAATATTATTTGTTTATTATCTTTTATTTAAATTGTTTAATAATATTATTTGTTTATTATCTTTTATTTAATATTATTTGTTTATTATCTTTTTTTAAATTGTTTAATAATATTATTTGTTTATTATCTTTTTTTAAATTGTTTAATAATATTATTTGTTTATTATCTTTTATTTAAATTGTTTAATAATATTATTTGTTTATTATCTTTTAAACGTGCAGGGATGGATTCCGATGACGAGATTGAGCATATGGACGCTGAGGGAGAGGTGGTTGAGGAGGGAGAGGAGGTATGTCCGTACCTGCAGTTTCCGCAGGGATCACGGGCGGCGAGGAGATGCGCTAGGTTGCGCACCGTGGAGATTGGGGGGCATGTAGGGATAGACTGGGACCAGCTGGAGACCGTGGGAGAGGCTGCGCGGACGCGTGATATAGTTGGACTAGATACTCCTTGGTCGCGCCTATTTCAGATAGCGATGGAGGACTCGTACCCTAAGCTTACGGTCGAGTTTCTTTCTACGTTTACATACGCGTCGCATCCGGCGGATTACGTGGAGGACCCGGATTTTCCAGTCCACGAGGTTACATTCCGTCTCGCCGGTCAGCAGTTTCAGATGAGTGTGCGGGATTTTGCTGTCCATACATGTTTGTACACAGAGCCCGAGCTTGATACCGATTTATATACGCAGGCGGTTAGGGCGATGGACAGGCAGACGCTTATCAGTTTCTGGAGGGCCATTTCCAGGGTTCCCTTTGGGAAATCCTGGCAAAAGGCCACCACCATTAGAGACCCCTTGTACCGATACCTGCACCATATTATCGCGTCATCTATCGTGCCGCGGGGTACCAGCAGGGAGAAGGTCAACCTCAGTGACCTTTTCTTTCTATACTGCCTACTTCGCGGCCAGCCCTGCGATCTAGCAGCCTGCCTGGCAGATTACTGTCACACCCTGTCTTTTGCGGAAGCGTATGATGTGTGACTAGCTTGTTATCATTGCATTCAATCGTAATAAACAACTACATGATCAAAACGATGTTCATCCATTCATGAAAATTTGAGTACTACAACACTTGTTATTTAAGTTTTCAAAACTCGACCTTTGACAAGGTTTCGATTTAACAAAAGTGGATGACATCTAGACTTGTAGTCTACTTCTAGTTATGACACTTGCGCCCAAGATCCATCCTGTCACCTGAAATACATGTAATTTTGGAAAACATCAACATAAAGTTGAGCGAGTTCATGCGTTTTTGTATTTCACACTTTTATACTTTGTATGAAAACATAGTATGTGTCATGTATAATTCAAGTCTTTCTTGAGTACCCCACGTACTCAAGTGTAATTCCCGTTTTCTTGAGTACCCCACGTACTCAAGTATCATTCAAGTTTTCTTGTGTACCTCACGTTTTAAATGAGTGTTTATACAAGGACATTAAGGCATGTGAGGACATATGGAGCATTAGTGTTGGCTCCCTTAAGGCATGTGAGCATATGGAGTATTAGTATATTCTCCCTTTAACTATGTCGATTTTCCCTCGACTGTGTCGATTAACCTCGACTGCGTCAATTTCCCTTGACTGTGTCGATTTCCCTCGACTGTGTCGATTAGCCTCGACTGTGTCGATTTCCCTCGACTGGGACACCGAAGCACTCAAGAGGTCACATAAGGACCATGAGTGGGGCTCGGCCGTACCCGTTAGATCTAACCCTCGTCCCTAATTAATGATTGTTTTTAATGGCTTGGTACTATTATTCACCAAGACTTTATGGCATCTTTTGTATTAGTCTATGCTCACATGATCTAGTATTTTCTAGGCTTTTCTTAAAGCTCATCATATTGCACTCACCACGAGTGCTTCTTGTATTCTCAAATCATATTGCACTCGGTTCTCGTTCTCACCAAGAGTGCTTCTTGTATTTTTACCCTTTGTAAAAATTATAATATCTGTAACATGTATTTCACCCCCGAGAGTTATAAAACCAAAAACAGTTAAAGAAAAGGGGGAGCATGAACTCACAACTTTGCGTTCCTGCGTCGTAAACTTCACCGGATTTGCTTAATTAACGTCGTAACCTATACGCGTTTTCTTAACGTTAGTCACTAGACTTGCGTCGCACAAGTACAGTCACTATCTCTTGTGTACGTATTCTTGTGTTAAAAATATTCTATATTTTTAACTACGTATCTTACTTATATTATTTCCTTTAAAATTAATATAAGTATCTCGTGTTTTGCACTTTGCACCCGAATTATGTATCTTGTATGTTGTATGTGTATTTTTATGTTTACACTTCTCATGAGTGTTTAGTGCATTTTTAAGTCTTAATACACTAGCACGTATAACACATACTATATACACTTAGCACAAAAGTTGGTGATAAAATAATATATATTTTTCTCTCAAAAATATACATACTTATATCCATTTTTATTCTTGAAGAAATTCTCATTTCTTATCACCAAAAATTAGGGAAACCTTGGTAATACTTTTAAATACCTTTTTAGGGAATAAGTTTCTCAAAAACTTATATTTTTTTTTCTAAGTGTCGAAATTTATAGAAATTTCGACAGAGTTTCCCCTAAAAATGGAGGTTTCCCATGTTTTCAAAACATGTGTTTATTTTCTTTTAAATCGTCAGCAATCATCAACAACAATTATCAACAAATAATCATCAACAATGATCACTAATTTCTCCATTTCATGAACTTGAATATTTACAAAAATGTGTAGTAACTTACTAGCACATTTAGTAAGTCTTGTTATCTTTAAAAATACGTTTAGTTTCTTAAAAACTTTATTTTTAAAGAATATGAAGTTTCACAACTTCTAGTCAAGATTCACAAAAATATTTCTTTGTTGAACTTCCTTGTTACACAAGTGTTTACACACTTGTTTATTTACTAAACATATATTTAGTTCATGTAAGATCCGTCTTTAAAAGTATGTTTTCTCTTGACACGTGGTCCTTTGAAAATACCACATGCAGATGCGTAGATCTGCTAGTTTTAAACACAATTTCACAAGTAAAACTCTTTTACGCAAGTTCATGATTCGCGTGTGGTAGAGTTTCACCTTTTAACCCTTGTATTATTCAAAACAAGTTTATGTTAAGATCCATGATCTTACCAAACCGGGTTAAATGGTGATCCGAGCTACCACAATCATAGATCGGGTCTAGATAAACACATCTTTCAAGTACTACAACTTTTACACAAGTTGTAAGCTATTAACCACCATCTTTAGAGTTTTTACTAGACTTTAATACTTCAAAATGTATGTTAACGATATTTAACCGACAAAAATCTTTTTAACCACTTTAGATAAGTGTAAAAAACGAGTTTTAAATGTTATACCTCTAGCTCAAGGCTAGGGAAGATTCTTGATGAAAAACGCGTGGATAAAAGCTAACGAAAGAGGTCCTTCGTGTTCCGCTTGCTCCGAGGCTCCTAATACGTGATCTTTATCACTTGTATGATGATGGAATGCAAGAACCAAACTCGAAAATATGATGGGTGGGTGAGGGGAGTTCGGCCGAGAGCTAGATAGAGGGAAAGAGAGTGTGAAAGTTGGTGTTTGATTGTGAAGATTATGTTGGCTAATCCCTTGTACTTATAGGCAATTTTAGTGATTATGGACCAATGGATTTAGTGTCTTTAGGATATTAGACATAACACAATATAATAATCAATCTTGTACTCTTGTGTTCCCCATGGTTGGGGCCGATTCCAATGGGGGGGGGGGGTATCTAGTTCGATTGTAACCAAGTAGTTAGGAGGTTAATTATGTTAACTAAGTTATGTTAAGTGTTTAACCTCGTTGGTAATATATAGCGTGTTATGACGGGTGTTAGGGTAATCAGGGACCCTAACGGGCTCAGGAAAAGATAAATAATGAAAATAACAATATTTTCAGGTTCCGGGTAAAGTCCGGTTGTTCGGTTAGACACTGGTTCGTTAAAGTGCTAAATCACACTTTTTAGTGTCTTTTAAGTACCCTTCTTGTACCCTTTCAATTCCCAACACTTAGGGAAATATTCTGGATGATAAAACGACATTTCTGCATAATATTTATGTGTCTAAATGCTGAATTATTGCTGAATTATATAAATTCTGCACTTAAAGTGCGTTTCGGGTGCTTTTTAGTGCTTATTTTTGCTTTCGCAATGTCTATAAATTAAACCCTTGCATGTACTCTTGGGTTTTAATGTACTTTTGTCGTCGGACCTACACCTAGGCCTCAATTCTAATGTCTGACTGCTTTCTGCAGTTCTGTTGACACGATGTGTCTTACCGGTGAGTTTACTAATATTTTTGACGCAATGCTAACATAACGTAATTCTTGTAGCATATATCATGCATGAATTCACTTGCATGGAATTCAGAAACTTATCTGTCTGGTAAACCAGATCATGCACAGTCATTTAAGCACAAATTACTGTTCATCTAGTGTACGGAATGTACGGAAAAGTGACGGTTGTCACATTCTCCCCCCGTTAAAAGAATTTCGTCCCGAAATTCAAGCGATGCCATCGGTCGCAGGGGAGTTGTGAAACCAATATGGTCACTTAGATTCATGTTTTGTCTTTATGTTCCCATGAAATCTCTGGGTCATGTCATGAATTCTATCGTACTCAAGTAAGTCGATCATGACTTTTCTGTGTCTTGTGGACTCTTGGTCCCTTACCTTAACAGGTTTCTATATCACGGACTCTTGGTCCAAAACCTCAACAGGTTTCTATAGTATCACGGACTCTTGGTCCAAAACCTCAGCAGGTTTCTATAGTATCACGGACTCTTGGTCCAAAACCTCAGCAGGTTTCTATAGTATCACGGACTCTTGGTCCAAAACCTCAACAGGTTTCTATAGTATCACGGACTCTTGGTCCAAAACCTCAGCCGGTTTCTATAGCATCACGGACTCTTGGTCCAAAACCTCAGCAGGTTTCTATAGTATCACGGACTATTGGTCCAAAACCTCAACAGGTTTCTATAGTAATTCTTGTCGTTTGTCATTGACGTGAATCTTATTTGTGGGAACAACGACTGTTCCTTAAGTCAGACTCCTCTATAGACTAGACACATGAATGTGTCGCGATCACTACTGATCTTTTTCTGGGAGTTTTCTTCTTGTGAACCATGGTTCTGATCCCTACACCGGGGATTCAACCTTTTCGTTTTCCAATTCACACTACGTCCTCTCTAGGCGAGGCTCTCATTTTAGCCATACTTCTTGTCTCAAATTCATATGATTTCTGCCGCTCATCAGCGTAATCTTTCTGTATTCTGCGGGCTGTCCTGATATGATCACATATCTGAACGCTCAGTTCATATTCGAGTTCTTACGATCATCGGTGTGTTGCAACCCTTGTGATCAATAAAGATCGTGCAACGTTTTCTTTCAGGTAATGACGTCTAGTTGCGGCGCGCAATCACTGTATCTATCTCAAGATCTCTTCTCGTGATTCCTTAATTAATGTGCCGCGTGTGCGATGTCGTGGTCTCGTTGCATCGGCGTACAATCGAGACTTGTCGAGAGACGTCACATAATTGCAACTCTAGCTCTTTAGCTCTTGGTTGCAGGGTTGGCGTGAATTTCGTTCTTATCCACCATGTATCATAAAGTTCTCCCTTCGCGAACTCGAAATCCGCTTTTCGTCATCATTGCACATAACTGTGCTTTCTCTAAGAGTTGCAAGGTAAATTGCGGCTGTTGCTCACGACCTTCCTTGGTCGTTGGCCATATAAGAATGTAGTCAATAAGTATATAACTTATCCAGGTATGGCTCACACGTTCGATTCATGAGGTCCATGAATATATTGTCGATGCATGTGTCAAGCCAAATGGTACGACAAGGATCTTGTAATGCTCGAAGCAAGTCCTATAGGTCGTTTTAGGGATATTTCCACTTGTATTCACAGTGGAGGACCTCTTGTCCTCAAGTTGATCCCTGGGTAAAGGATTCTGATTCTCAATTTTCTGAAGTTTATGTAAAGTGGAGGCTACCAACTTTCTCCTTGTCTCCTTAACTAAGGATGTTATGTCCTTAATTTCCTCTGTCTAGCAGCTCTTGCAGTTATATCAGAGGTTCATGTTTCGCTGGTGAAGCTAGTCGGTATGGCGTCATTCGTCACTGGTGCTGCTCCTGGCACGCGATTTATCCTGAACTCCTCTCGTCGCTACAGAGAGGCGTTCCTAGCAAGTCTTCTGAAAAGGCTACTGGGACTTCTTCCATCACGGGGATGTTTTTAGGCTCCGTAGCCTACTCGGAGGTGCTTCTATGCCTCTTCGACCAGTGAGGGATGTCGTAGATCTGCCACCTTGTGGGGTCTAGCATCCTTGCACCTATTGCAGGAAAGTTGGGTTTCATCATTCGCAAGCGAGGAGCGTCTGATTTTCTCATATCAAACGACTTCGGCTCTATTCTTGGATTTCTGATCCATGCTGACTAACATAATGTGACTTCGCGAGTCAATGGTAACAGAAGGTTCCGGCCTTCTGAATCCCTAAATACAATCCTTAATCGCTTTGACTGTTTAATCTAGCCTCCTATATGCCCATTTCTAAAGAATATAGGATGTCTATCTCACTTGAGACTAGGCCAAGCAGTTTCTTAAGTTCTAGGCATGCAAGGTTGAAGTTGATGCCAGTATTAAAAATAGATGCATAAGGTTGGTTATTAGGGAACGTACCCGTAACCGCATCTGGATCCTGGCGTGCTTCACGAATTTCGATCGTGAAAACCCTTCCTTGCTTGTTTCTTCCTAGGGCAATCTTTCCTAAAGTGCCCTGCTTCACCACATTTGTAGCAACATGGTATTCTCTTATTTCTTCCATCTGGGTCCTTCGCCCAACAGGCATCCTTGTTGTGCCCTTCTTTTCCACACTTTCCGCACTTAGGCTTCATACATCGACCTTCATGGTGAAAATTGCATTCTCCGCACTTCGGCTTACTTCCCGAGTAGATCTTACCACCGGCCTTATAAGTGGCTCCATCAGTTTTCCTGTCATGCGGCGGTTTTACCTTCTCTCTTTTGCCTGTTCTAGAGCTTCCATAGTTGACTTGGGTGCTCATCTTTAGGTTTGAGGACTTCCTCTTCTTGTTGCTTGACGACTCCACATGAGTCTCTTTCTTGTTATCCTCAGATTCCGAAAATTTTCCCGCTCGAAGAGCTTCTTCAGTAAGGGTGACACTCATATCGATAGCCTCTGCGATGGTTGAGGGCTTTGAGGTAGTAACCATGCTCCTGATCTGAGGTGCAAGTCCCCAAATGAATCGTTCAACCCTTTTGAATTCCGGTTTGACTAAGTAGGGGACGACCCTAGACAAGTCGTGAAATCGTTGGACGTATTCGGAAATCTTTGGTCCGTCCATTTTCAAGTTCCAGAACTCCACCTCAATCTTCTGGATTTCGGTTCTAGAACAGTATTTCTTTTCCATCATTTCCTTGAGCTCGTCCCAGCTTAGTGCATAAGCAGCATCTGCACCAAGGGTTTGAACCTGAAGGTTCCACCAGGAGAGTGCGCCATCTACGAATAACCCTGAGATATAAGTAACACTCTGTCGGGGCGAACAGTTACTCATTCTTAGAATGGAGTCAGTCTTTTCTGCCCAACGAACAAATGCAACGGCACCTCCTGTGCCATCAAAATTTAATGGCTTGCAGTCCAGGAACTGTTTATAGGTGCAGCCAGTTGGAGGGTTATTTCCAGTAGTGCCATTGCTGTGCTCAGAGCGGAGGGCTTCATGTCGTGCAATTGCCTGCGAGATGCGTTCTTGCAGCTCGGCTTCTGTCCTTGGCAACGTACTGGTGTTTGTGTCTCGCCTGGGCGGCATTCTCTTCTGCCAAAATGGTATGAAGTAGGTTAGACAATATTTCAATTGTCTATGATATACATAGCACCATAAGCCACCCAATTTCACACGTATATATAAACAGTTATTGAGCCTTCACATAGGCTTGCCAACTTGGCTTACTGTTTGAGATGATCCCAAGGCTACATCGTCTTGGTCATTCAAGTTTTAGTTATTTCCTGCTACATTGGTTTTCTTAGGTCTTTAGCTTTACTGGTGCGTATAATTCCCCTTTGATGGGGTTGTTTGTGTAGAGGTGATAGGGAGTGTATCGTCGCTGACTCTTTCTGAATGTCATTCCACCTCTCTTGCTTAAACATCGTCTTCATAAACGTCTCGTATGCAAGTGGAAGTGTCAGTCACGAAGTAGGCTAAGACAGGCTTCCTACTTTCTAACGTGCTAAAGCACTGATCTATGTGTTGTTCTACCAGATGAAGGTGAGGACACCTATAGATTAATTTTGTATGGTTTTCATTAGCTCGACCCGCAGAGTCCACCAGGATTTCTGTGCGCTACAAGTCGTTATTACGTGGGCCCCCGTAATAATAAATTGTCTTGCACAGTTACCCCAATTTTCTCTCGTCCAAGCAGATGATCAGTCAAGGAGGGGACACTATTGTCCTTATACCTCTTGTCATGGAAAGGACCATTGCAGTGGTCCACGCGCTAACACTCGTTATCGTTACGCGCGTATAGGCACGATGATTAGATGGAATAGGAATAGAAAGAATTCCTAGCAGTTGGAGGGGCACCTTCGAGATGAATACTTCATCTCCCTTTTCTGGTTAAGCATATCGTCAATCTTGCTTCACATAAGCCACAGGGATCTCGTCCCGTTGATTGAGAATTCGTTCAAGGTTGCCGCCTCTGCCTCGTCATCTTTACCGTAGTTAGGCATCTTCACGATCGAGAGGGAAGAACAGCCATCTCCTACGGAAGCAAGCTCAGCATCTTGTTTGGTAATCACTCCCAGCCATGAGCTTTGCAAAGGACGCGAGGTCGGTAGCTTCATCGTGCGAGTTACGTATAGTAATAGGAGTCGGAGTCGAAAGTATCTCATTCACGTCAATAATCATTCCGTACACTTATTTGTATGTATGTATATCAATAACATATATGCTACTTAGCATAATCAAGCAATTTAATGCATTATATCACGTATAACTCTCATTTTTGGGGGTCATTTTGTTTTTGGCAAGTCTAACTCGTGTAGACTATGCTTTGGTTGGCACCTTATTTTAAAGGTATTCCTCACTAATGTCCTTGCCTTGTATTTTCTTTGTAAGGTGTCTGACTCGTGGATCTTGGCGCTTTTGTGAATGCAATGAAAACCTTTTTGAAAAAAATGTTTTCGTGAGAGAACTCTAGTGATTGTAGTCTAGACTCGAGAAAGAATCCTAGTTCACTACAATCGAAGCTCTGATACCAAACTGTCACACCCTGTCTTTTGCGGAAGCGTATGATGTGTGACTAGCTTGTTATCATTGCATTCAATCGTAATAAACAACTACATGATCAAAACGATGTTCATCCATTCATGAAAATTTGAGTACTACAACACTTGTTATTTAAGTTTTCAAAACTCGACCTTTGACAAGGTTTCGATTTAACAAAAGTGGATGACATCTAGACTTGTAGTCTACTTCTAGTTATGACACTTGCGCCCAAGATCCATCCTGTCACCTGAAATACATGTAATTTTGGAAAACATCAACATAAAGTTGAGCGAGTTCATGCGTTTTTGTATTTCACACTTTTATACTTTGTATGAAAACATAGTATGTGTCATGTATAATTCAAGTCTTTCTTGAGTACCCCACGTACTCAAGTGTAATTCCCGTTTTCTTGAGTACCCCACGTACTCAAGTATCATTCAAGTTTTCTTGTGTACCTCACGTTTTAAATGATTGTTTATACAAGGACATTAAGGCATGTGAGGACATATGGAGCATTAGTGTTGGCTCCCTTAAGGCATGTGAGCATATGGAGTATTAGTATATTCTCCCTTTAACTATGTCGATTTTCCCTCGACTGTGTCGATTAACCTCGACTGCGTCAATTTCCCTTGACTGTGTCGATTTCCCTCGACTGTGTCGATTAGCCTCGACTGTGTCGATTTCCCTCGACTGGGACACCGAAGCACTCAAGAGGTCACATAAGGACCATGAGTGGGGCTCGGCCGTACCCGTTAGATCTAACCCTCGTCCCTAATTAATGATTGTTTTTAATGGCTTGGTACTATTATTCACCAAGACTTTATGGCATCTTTTGTATTAGTCTATGCTCACATGATCTAGTATTTTCTAGGCTTTTCTTAAAGCTCATCATATTGCACTCACCACGAGTGCTTCTTGTATTCTCAAATCATATTGCACTCGGTTCTCGTTCTCACCAAGAGTGCTTCTTGTATTTTTACCCTTTGTAAAAATTATAATATCTGTAACATGTATTTCACCCCCGAGAGTTATAAAACCAAAAACAGTTAAAGAAAAGGGGGAGCATGAACTCACAACTTTGCGTTCCTGCGTCGTAAACTTCACCGGATTTGCTTAATTAACGTCGTAACCTATACGCGTTTTCTTAACGTTAGTCACTAGACTTGCGTCGCACAAGTACAGTCACTATCTCTTGTGTACGTATTCTTGTGTTAAAAATATTCTATATTTTTAACTACGTATCTTACTTATATTATTTCCTCTAAAATTAATATAAGTATCTCGTGTTTTGCACTTTGCACCCGAATTATGTATCTTGTATGTTGTATGTGTATTTTTATGTTTACACTTCTCATGAGTGTTTAGTGCATTTTTAAGTCTTAATACACTAGCACGTATAACACATACTATATACACTTAGCACAAAAGTTGGTGATAAAATAATATATATTTTTCTCTCAAAAATATACATACTTATATCCATTTTTATTCTTGAAGAAATTCTCATTTCTTATCACCAAAAATTAGGGAAACCTTGGTAATACTTTTAAATACCTTTTTAGGGAATAAGTTTCTCAAAAACTTATATTTTTTTTTCTAAGTGTCGAAATTTATAGAAATTTCGACAGAGTTTCCCCTAAAAATGGAGGTTTCCCATGTTTTCAAAACATGTGTTTATTTTCTTTTAAATCGTCAGCAATCATCAACAACAATTATCAACAAATAATCATCAACAATGATCACTAATTTCTCCATTTCATGAACTTGAATATTTACAAAAATGTGTAGTAACTTACTAGCACATTTAGTAAGTCTTGTTATCTTTAAAAATACGTTTAGTTTCTTAAAAACTTTATTTTTAAAGAATATGAAGTTTCACAACTTCTAGTCAAGATTCACAAAAATATTTCTTTGTTGAACTTCCTTGTTACACAAGTGTTTACACACTTGTTTATTTACTAAACATATATTTAGTTCATGTAAGATCCGTCTTTAAAAGTATGTTTTCTCTTGACACGTGGTCCTTTGAAAATACCACATGCAGATGCGTAGATCTGCTAGTTTTAAACACAATTTCACAAGTAAAACTCTTTTACGCAAGTTCATGATTCGCGTGTGGTAGAGTTTCACCTTTTAACCCTTGTATTATTCAAAACAAGTTTATGTTAAGATCCATGATCTTACCAAACCGGGTTAAATGGTGATCCGAGCTACCACAATCATAGATCGGGTCTAGATAAACACATCTTTCAAGTACTACAACTTTTACACAAGTTGTAAGCTATTAACCACCATCTTTAGAGTTTTTACTAGACTTTAATACTTCAAAATGTATGTTAACGATATTTAACCGACAAAAATCTTTTTAACCACTTTAGATAAGTGTAAAAAACGAGTTTTAAATGTTATACCTCTAGCTCAAGGCTAGGGAAGATTCTTGATGAAAAACGCGTGGATAAAAGCTAACGAAAGAGGTCCTTCGTGTTCCGCTTGCTCCGAGGCTCCTAATACGTGATCTTTATCACTTGTATGATGATGGAATGCAAGAACCAAACTCGAAAATATGATGGGTGGGTGAGGGGAGTTCGGCCGAGAGCTAGATAGAGGGAAAGAGAGTGTGAAAGTTGGTGTTTGATTGTGAAGATTATGTTGGCTAATCCCTTGTACTTATAGGCAATTTTAGTGATTATGGACCAATGGATTTAGTGTCTTTAGGATATTAGACATAACACAATATAATAATCAATCTTGTACTCTTGTGTTCCCCATGGTTGGGGCCGATTCCAATGGGGGGGGGGGGGTATCTAGTTCGATTGTAACCAAGTAGTTAGGAGGTTAATTATGTTAACTAAGTTATGTTAAGTGTTTAACCTCGTTGGTAATATATAGCATGTTATGACGGGTGTTAGGGTAATCAGGGACCCTAACGGGCTCAGGAAAAGATAAATAATGAAAATAACAATATTTTCAGGTTCCGGGTAAAGTCCGGTTGTTCGGTTAGACACTGGTTCGTTAAAGTGCTAAATCACACTTTTTAGTGTCTTTTAAGTACCCTTCTTGTACCCTTTCAATTCCCAACACTTAGGGAAATATTCTGGATGATAAAACGACATTTCTGCATAATATTTATGTGTCTAAATGCTGAATTATTGCTGAATTACATAAATTCTGCACTTAAAGTGCGTTTCGGGTGCTTTTTAGTGCTTATTTTTGCTTTCGCAATGTCTATAAATTAAACCCTTGCATGTACTCTTGGGTTTTAATGTACTTTTGTCGTCGGACCTACACCTAGGCCTCAATTCTAATGTCTGACTGCTTTCTGCAGTTCTGTTGACACGATGTGTCTTACCGGTGAGTTTACTAATATTTTTGACGCAATGCTAACATAACGTAATTCTTGTAGCATATATCATGCATGAATTCACTTGCATGGAATTCAGAAACTTATCTGTCTGGTAAACCAGATCATGCACAGTCATTTAAGCACAAATTACTGTTCATCTAGTGTACGGAATGTACGGAAAAGTGACGGTTGTCACAATTACTTTGCCAGTGCATACCACCGGCAGCTCCGCGGGCAGCTGCACACTGGCTCATACATCACCGCCATTGCACGCTCGCTAGGGCTCGTGCCCGAGAATGATCCGGAGCTGTCCAATCCGATCCCGTCAACCAGGTTGGGCCGCGCGTTAGTATCTAGCATGCAGATCAGCCGTGTCTTTGATGTTGGTCTGAGGTTTAGGGGCCGTGACGGGCAGATTTGGCATGCGGAAGTGTTGCCAGAGGTCATCCCGGTTGTTATTGAGCTGAGGGATGGAGTGTTAGCCCCTCCACATGTTCAGGAGGCCGCTCGGTAGGCTCAGCTACAGGCTCTGCGCCTCGATCAGTACCCGGGCCAGCCTCAGGATCAGGCTCAGGCTCAGGCTCAGCTTGTATTCGTGGATCCGGCTCTGGAGGAGCATGTCGAGGAGATCCCGGTACCACCAGTTCAGCCACCTCTTGAGCCGCCACAGTACCCGTAGCACTTTACGCTGACCTGCCTCCGGTAGCGCGTGCGGTGGCTCGGGACTTCGACCGGCGCCTCAGACGCCAGGGCGCACTCATTGACTGGATGGTCGAGACGCTCGTTGCTCTACGAGAGCTCATCGGGTTGCCTCCACTTCCCCTCCCACCGCACGAGGATTAGCACCTTAGTTTGTTTGTATAGCGTTTTGTTATGTATTATGTACTCAGTTGTACCTTTTTGTTTTGTATGTACAAACTGATATATATATATATATATATATATATATATATATATATATATATTGCAGCTAATCTTCTATTTACATCACGTTGGTTTTGGATTGTTTACGTTTAATTCTTATGGCTTTCTGTACATTATGTTTAACGTGTTCGTTTAATTTAACAAAATAAACTAGGTTAACAGTTTATAAAGACGCACTTATATTTTATACGTTCTATAAAAATAATGACGTAAAAAAACGTAATTATAAAACAACTATGAATTATATGTAATACTAATATTTTATAATAATAATAATAAAACTCAAATACAATTTTTTCCTCCAAAAAAACACTACCAAACTAACCCACATCCCACCTATTTAAAAAAAAAACAACACAAACTCATCTCCACTGGCCATTTGTCTTTTTGCACATCCAACGCGCCGCGCTTAGGCCAAAGCGGGGCGCTTTGGGATAAGTCAACAGACAAGGTCAGACCTTGTCTGTTGACTTATCCCAAAGCGCCCCGCTTTGGCCTAAGCGCGGCGCGTTGGATGTGCAAAAAGACAAATGACGTGTGCAAATAGACCAGGCCATTTAATAATGCATTAGTAAACGCATGAAGAAGTCATAATTACACATGAGTTAAAGTATTATGCAACATGTATGTGTAATTACACAACATGTATAATGATTTTTTTTAACGGCTAATTTCTTTAATCTCGTGTGTCTGTGGGACAATTTCTTTAATCTCGTGTGTCTGTGTGACTTTAACCCAAAACCATCCTCTTCCCAACCTAAGTGTTTTTAAAGTCTTTGTCTTTACCAATGGATCACCAACCCATTGGTACATGTATAATGAATTACGCGTAATAATCACGCAATAAAAATTATGTAACTTATAAAAATAATTAAGTAAAGAGTAAACTGCAATTTTACCCCCCGAGGTTAGGGGTCATTGACACTCTTACCCCCCTAAGGAAATAATTGCAATTTTACCCCCCACTGTTCAGTGTTATGTCGCAACCTTACCCCCTGTTAACAGATTCTGTTAAGTCAACGTTTGTTTTGACTGTTATAATGTGTGAAAAGTCATTTTTGCCTCTGTCTTATTAAAATTATATAAAAATTCAAGAGTTCATCATCATCAGTTCATTATTCTTCATCATCATCATCAGTTCATTCATTCTGGGTTTTCTAGATCCACAAATCAACGAAACAAGTTCATCATCATCATCATCATCATCATCAGGTTCATCATCATCATCAGTTCATCACCACCACCACTACCTCCTTCTCCTCTTCTGACCACCGCCACCATCATCCCATCACTGTTCATTCTTCATATTCAATGGCATAATATCAAATCCAAGAAGCACACAAGAAGCACACAAAAAAAACAAACCCAGATCTAATAAACCCCAAGAAGCACACAAAAAACAAACCTAGATCTAATAACCCAAACATCTTCATACATCTGCACATGAACATGAACACAGATGGGGATGTTTTGAATCAATCAATCTTCATACAAAAAACCCAGATTCATACATCTGCACATGAACCCCAAACATCTAATAACCCAGATTCATACATCTGCACAAAAAACCCAGATCTAATAACCCAGATTCATACATCTGAACAAAAAATTTTCATAATCAATCTTCATAGTGAAGTGGGTCTGGAAGAAAAGGAGTGGTGGCTCCAACCGCCTGCGTGAAGGAGACGGGCAGATACCTAAGCGAGACGTTGCCACTGACCACCGACGCACAAAACACTAAGCTAAGCACCGAGATCTTCATAAACTGAGCCCTAGACCTAATAGTCTGCAAGGGCACCGTCTTCATCCAAACGATGGCAATGTAACTGAGCAAGGAACAAGCAGTCATGTGGCACCGTCTTCATCCAAACGAGATCTTCATAAACTGAGCCCTAGACCACTGCCCCGTGCCCGTGCCTGCCTTCATCTGCAATCTATCTATCTAGGGTTGTTTAACTAACATAGGGTTTTTTAGTGAAATTGGGAGCCCAAGAGATTGCAGATTTGAAAGGGATTTAATGGGAAGAAGGAAGGAAGGAAAGAAGGAAGGAAGTGGGGGAAAGAAGGGTGCCGGAGACGGTGGTGGTGAGGAGAAGTGGCGGAGATGGCCATCAACAGTGGTGGACCTGATGGTGGTGGTAGGTGTTTCGATGGTGGATGTTCTTGTGAGAGAGAGGGAGAGTGTGGTAGACTGATGATGATGATGATGAACAATAAGATGAATCTATACTTTCTCTTTCTTTTTCACCATTATCATCTACAGATAATTAGAAGAAGTTTGGTGTGAAATTCAACTGATATATATAATAACAATAATAATAATAATAATAATAATAATAATATATTGGGTGAGATTACCAAAATACCCTCACCTATAAGGTCAAACTACCGTTGACTGTTAACAGGGGGTAATGTTGCGACATAACAGTGAACTGTGGGGGGTAAAATTGCAATTATTTCCTTAGGGGGGGTAAGAGTGCCAATCACCCCTAACCTCAGGGTGTAAAATTGCAGTTTACTCTTAAGTAAATAATTTATGGTGGAATCTCTATGGTACAAATTCTCTGGTATCAACAAACAGTAGCATCAAACGGTCACCAACCACCTTCCGGGAAAGCATCACCACCCACTACCGCCCGCTAAACGGTAGCATCAAACGGTAACCTACCACCTGCCGAGAAAGCATTGATCGGTGCGTTTTATTTGTTATATGTTAATTATAATATAAATCTAATAATATTATTATATTATTTATCAGTTTGAGTTATTTTTGTATTTTATAGTTTAGAAAATTAATTAATTACTTTTGATATATTTTTGTTGTAACTATTCATAAATCTAACTTTGTAATTCACATATTAAAAGGCTGTTACAACGAAACATGATTTTAAATAATCAAACTAGACTTTCTTTGATATGGAGTTCATATGTTGACATTTAGGTGGGCTCACAAGTGCTTGTAGAATACAAATATGTCGGCTTTCAATGAAATAAAAGAAACGGGATTAATTTCTATTGGGCTGCACGTTTGGGTTTTTGGTGTAGAAGGGCAACGCAAAAAAGGAGACTTTATGGGGACAGCTGAATGAAAAAAAAAACAATAATATAAAAGGAATCACCGCACAAGAACTTGAAAAACATCAGCAGCGGCTGTTTTTGAGTATCTAATCTTTTTGAAAAACATCGCAAAAGCTTTGGGCTCGCATACAGCACAGGGATTAAGATGAAGAATCAAGATAAGATGACGATTATGCGCGGCTAATCTTTTTGTGGCTTCCGCTCGGATTAACGATTGCTTTGTTTTGCACAAGACTTTGTTTTCTGATTCTTATTAACTGTTAATACTTGACCACTTGTGTTGGTTTTGTGAAACGTTTATTATATTTGAATTGTTTATCGTTTATCAAGCGTATTGACGATTTCCTTGCATCGTTAGCGGGTTGGTATATTGGTGGGTAATTGATATAATCAAACGAGTTATTAGGTTGTCATCGTGAGTCTTAAAAACTATCTATAATAATTAATCAAGATCATTAATTCCAAAGCCATGTATATGTGGTGTTATGAATCGTTAAACGGGTTTTTATGTTAAAATTGGTAATCGGGATTCTGGGTGTAGGTTACTTTTTCTCATCTTGATAACAACTTGTTTATTTTAGTTCAAAACAAATAGCGGAACGAGAGAAAGGGAAATAACGGTGGGTTGGTTTATTATATTTTAGTTCAAATTAGATTATTAGATTGGGTTAGGTTTGGGTTATGGAATGTTTATTGGGCTAAAGGCTAAGAGAAAGTTAATTCGGTTAAGTGAAAGTTAATTAGGTTGTATTTTTTTTTTAAATTAGTGTTTACATAATTTTTTAATAAATTAATAAGACTTTTTCCTAAGGGGGCGGTCGAAAATTTTCAAGGGGTGCGGACAAAAATTTTCTAGAGCTGCAGTCAGGACTTTACCGGGAATTTAGCACTAAAAAGTTATTTTTTAAGGGGTGTGCCCCGCCCACCTTGGAGAATAGGTGCGTACGGCCCTGGTTGACCGTTAAAAAAACATTTATCTGATGGAGATAATCGAAATATTTGTACGATTCATACAGAAAATTAAATACCTTATAATATGTAATTAAAAAAATTAATGCGGTTCTGACATATTCTAACCACAGTTGGCTTGCAAGTATTATTTTTTTTTAAAGGTAACTATTATTCACAAAGGCAAGCCCCCAAACACAAGGGCAGCCAACAACACAACAAAACTGATTACATCACAGCAAAAGAAATCCAGTTTTCCCAAGAAACATCTCTATTATTCGATCTATTACTATACCACAAAAAACCAAGCGGCTTAACGTTTTGAACGATGCTCGCAGCCGATCTATGCTTATTAGAGAATCTTCTTTCGTTCCTAGCAATCCAAATGCACCACCATCCCACCATAATGATTCCCTTGAGAATGTCCTTCGCTTTAGCGCCCAACCCGGAGAATTCATGAACATCGAGGAGGTCATTCAGCGAAAAAGCATAAATCGGATTGATGTTGCACCATCTACTGATATGATACCAAACCTCCGGTGCCACCTCACACGAGCAAAAAAGATGTTCCGCCGACTCTAATCAATCGCTGCACATAACACAATTCCCGTCCCCAAAAAAACAATTACGCTTTGCAAGAGCATCCAAAGTAGCTATCCGACCCATTTGGGCCCGCCAGACAAAGATGTTAACCTTCTTCGGCACCCACTTCGACCATTGCAAGACATAATTATTACTAAAATCGACATTGCTTGTAAGATACCTTTTTAACCGCACCAACCGAGACAGTGTTATCCTTACCGCCGATCCATTCCCACCTGTCGTTGTTGCCGGAAAGCTTCACCGAATCCATAAGAGCCGCAAACTCGTTCCATTCTCTCCATTCCTCAGCCGAGGCCGGGCTTCGAGACCATCCCCAGCTTCCCGAGAAGGCTTGCAACGACCAATTAAACCTGGAAGCAACATGACAACATTTTTCCGACTCCAGCCGAAACAGAGCCGAAAATTTCTCCTTAAGCGAGACATTGCATACCCAAGAATCGAGCCAGAACCTGATCGAGAGCCCATTACCAGCCAAGCCCTTAAAATTTTGAAACAACGAAACTCCTCCCACTTTAGTTTTAGAGCACACTGTAACAATTCCTTTCCAAACACCAACAATATTTTTGTTCAGCGAAACCAAAGACCAACTTCTACTTGAAAAATGGATGGAATCCACCACCTTTTTCCACAGAGCATTGTTGTCCATTCGATATCTCCAAATCCATTTGCTTAGCAAAGCGATGTTAATATCTTTAAGATCTGAAAGCCCAATACCTCCCCTATCAATTGGAGCCGACACCCGGTCCCAGGCGACCTAGTGAAGCTTACGATCCGAATACCCACCACACCAAAGGAATCTCTTAATCATCGCCTGAAGTTTATTAGAAACTGAAACAGGAACTTTAAATAGCTACAAATAATAATTTGGTAAGCATTCAAGGACCGATTTAATGAGGGTCACCCGACCACCAATAGACAATAAAGAGGCCTTCCATAACGCCAAACGCGACTCAAAGATGTCGAAGATAAAATTCCAATTTGAAACTTTACTCATCTTGGCCCCCACTAATATACCAAGATGAAAAAACGGGAGATTACCCACAGAACAATTCAAAGCCACCGCCATGACTTCGACTTTCGAAACGCCCACTCCCACCCCGAAAAGACTGGATTTGTTCTTATTGATTTTCAAACTAGAAAACATAAAAAAACATCTTAACAACAATGCCACCTTTTTAATATTATTACTAGCCCATTCACCAACAAGCACACAATCATCTGTGTATAAAAGATGAGAGAGCACCGGCCCCTCCTTCGGAAGCTGAATACCCCTAAACGCCCCAACCCCACCAGTTTTCCTGATCATACTAGAGAAGGCCTCCATAACTAATAAAAAGAGAAAAGGCGAAATCGGATCGCCCTGACGCATTCCTTTCTGGCACGGGAACTCGAAGGTAGGCGACCCATTCACGAGCACAGAGGAACGAGCCGAAGAGAGGATGCCATGAATCTAAAGACACCATTTCGGAGGAAAACCGAGCTGAATCATTATCGACGAGAGGAAATTCCAATTGACATTGTCGTAAGCCTTAGCAAAATCAATTTTGAATAAAAATAACTCAATACCATTCTTCTTAGCCCACGCTAAAACTTCATTGAGGATGAGGGGACCGTCCAAAATGAGCCTATCCTTGAGAAAAGCCGATTGGTTTTTAGAAATAACTGACCCGATAACCAATTTGAGCCTATTAGCTAAAACTTTAGAGAGAACTTTGTTAATAATTCCCACAAGGTTTATCGGACGGAAATCGCTCAAATCTCCGGGGTCTTTAACTTTGGGGATGAGGGTAATGAAGGAGGATGAACAACCCCTAGAGAACGAGCCTGACACAAAAAAAACTGCTTAAAGATCTTCACGAAATCATCTTCAAAAAAATCCTAAAACCTTTTGATAAACTTCATATTGAACCCGTCCGCGCCAGGTGCCCGTTCACTACCACAATCAAAACATGCCTATTTAATTTCATCCTCTGAGAATTCCTTAGAAAGAAAAGTAGCGTCCTCCTCAGTATTATGAGTATGACTTTTTGCGATTTAAGTTTCTGTTTGACTTTAGGCAGCCACGACCAAGTCTTCCACACTTTGTGATATGTGTCACCCTAGACTCGATATGCAACATAACTAAGAGAATTTCATTATAATAATAATTGGCTCCCCTTATTCCCACATACCCTATATCTTATTTTCACACCCCCTATTGTATACGGGTCGTATACAATTATACGGCCCGTATAGAATGTTTTTGAATAGGAAAATGCGTAGGGGATGTTTATTTTATTTTATTATATTCGGCCCGTATATAGTTATACAAACCGTATACATGTGTATACGATTTGTAAAACATATACGGCTCAATGGATTTATTTTTGTGTGGTTTTTGATGTTACCACATGTATACAGGCCGTATAACTATATACGTGCCGTATATAATGGTGTTTTTTCAAGTATCACGTTTTTTCCCGTAAAAACACTGGTTTCTAAACTCGTCATCACCTTTAACAATGTCGATAAACGTTGATCGGAACATGCCGCTTAAATCGGAGCACAGGTAGAGTAACGTTACCGATCAGTCCGTTGATGGAAACCTTAGTGATCGCAGAGATCTTCGTGTTGGTTATTTATTGATTCCGATTAACTACCAAGGGTGATTATGGATTGGTTACAGAAACCACTAGCAGAAGAACCCAACACGTCTTCTATGATGATCCGAAACATTCTGAATAACTAGCAGAAGAACCCGACACAAACAAGTTCTCCACAGTTTGTTATTCAGATCTCTATTCGGTCATCTTTCCAAACTACAACACACGATAACTTTAAACTTTATATTGTGTGATTTGACCAGGAAATGATTGGAGGTGATTGCTACTTTTAATAAACGGATTGTTGGACTTCTTGTTCCAAATTCACGCCTAAATTCATCTTTTTTACTATTTTCTTCGATTTCAACAAATCTTTTTCTTTTTCTTCAATTTCTAGAACATTCTCCGTAACAAGAAG
The DNA here is from genome assembly GCA_030545235.1 of Helianthus tuberosus. Lineage (NCBI taxonomy): Eukaryota > Viridiplantae > Streptophyta > Magnoliopsida > Asterales > Asteraceae > Helianthus > Helianthus tuberosus. Next base: position 186,219,368 of record CM060382.1, on the reverse strand, counting down.
ACGTGTCGGGTTCTTCTACTAGTGGTATTTTAATGAAGTATTGAAGATTGAATGTGCAAACCGCAACCGTTTTTTACTATGGAAACGGTGGCTATGCGAAATACAAACCGCAACCGTTTTTTACTACGAAACGGTGGCTATGCGAAATACAAACCGCAACCGTTTTTTAGTACGGAAACGGTGGCTATGCGAAATACAAACCGCAATCGTTTGTGACTATGGGAAACACAAGTTTTCTTTTTGAGCTTGATAGATGTCCATTATCTCAGTTGAGGCGTGCATTGTTTAAAATGCAGCTGTATTACCGGGATCACTGGACCAGACACATGTCACATAGTTTGTCAGTGAACAAAAGATATAGATGTAGGAATATAACTAGATGTTACGTGTAGCTTCATTAAACCAAGAACAAAGCCTATTTAAAAACACATGTAGATGAAGTCAAATGTGATCAAACTTGGACATCAGACGTAAATCTTGAAACAAATATGTGGTTCCCAATTGGTTACAGAAACCACTAGTAGAAGAACCCAATACGTCTTCTACCTAGTCTAAAACTTGAAAATGGATATGATCGTGTCAAGATCTTTATCTATCATGTCATCGACCAACTGCTCGAAATCTCTTTCGTTTCTTATGTTAGGGAGAATGTTCTCGAAATTGAAGGAAAAGGAAAAGGAAACGGATGCGGTTTGCATACTCAATCTTCATTGCTTCATTAAAATTACAACACACGATAAGTTTACACTTTATAGTGTGTGATTTGACCGGTTGTCAAATTCGTACTTAATGGGTTTACGGTTTTTGGTAGGTTGAAAGAGGTGAATGTTCTTGAAAGATTTGTTGAAATCGAAGAAAAGAGTAACTAGCAGAAGACGTGTCGGGTTCTTCTGCTAGTTATTCGGATTGTTTCGAATCATCACAGAAGACGTGTCGGGTTTGTATTTCCCATAAACCCTCGTTTCTTTATCTTCATCTTCAAGAACAATGATGAACATATGATGTTTTTTTTTCGCAGAACCATTGGTATACGTCGACCACAACGAGAACAGTGCAGCGACAGTTGATTCTCTTGTTAAGTGAGACATTTCATAGAGAACAAGTTCACAACAGAATGAAATTTTATTGAAAACTTGTAATTTCTCCACTCACCGTGAAATCGAACAGTTTCTGTGTCGAACAGTGTTCTCCACTCACCATAAGCGTTGTGGATTCTCAGCGTTATTCGAATGTAAGTGGATCGAGTGATACACTTATCTATTCTGGTCAAGGTGGGCATGGTTTGTTCGGGTGATAAGGAAAGTTGCCTCGTTCTAATAGATTAAAAGAAGGATCGTTCTAATAGATTAAAAGAAGGGGTTTACGGTGTTTTGGTAGGTTGAAAGAGGTGAATGGTCCTTGTTTTTCCATGTATGTGACAAAACAAGGATCGTTCTAATCATCACAGAAGACGTGTCGGGTTTGTATTTCCCATAGCCACTGTTTCCGTATACAAAACGGATGCGGTTTGCATATTCAATCTTCATTGCTTCATTAAAACTACAACACACGATAAGTTTACACTTTAGTTGTTATGAATGACAACTTGAGGGGTCTAGTTAACTTTCAGATTCAGGAAGCAGATGATTTGTCAAAAGACATGGTCAATGTAGTAAAATGTGAGCTTTTACACCAACCATATCGAGATACTTTGTGTTAGTTTGATTTGAATTTTGAAAGTTTGAAGCAAGTGTCTGTCTATTCAATTGAGATGAAAGATGACCAAATAGAGATTTGAACCAACCGAAATCCACAAATTCCAACAAATTACATCAGGAAGCTCAACTTGAACGAACGATATGTATCTTCTATCATGCGACGGACCCAATTCTTGCTCAACTCTTGTGGGCCCGTATCACTAGTTTTAGGTTTTGTTATTTTTAACAAAGCGGCCTCGGCTGCATGAAGCTTTGCATTCTCTTTGGTATCGGAAGAGCAGGATGCGATAAATGTACCATCCATATGGACACTTGCAATGATTCTCTTGTTAAGCTTCTGAACCAACCGAAATCCACAAATGTACCATCCATATGGACAATTGCAATGATTCTCTTGTTAAGCTTCTGAACCAACCAAAATCCACAAATTCCAACAGTTTCTTCGTACATTCCGTCCGGTTTCAAAGCCGGTTGAGGATTACGAGTGTTATAGACTCGTTCAAAGCCGTTTATTGAAACCGAAGCTGTTATTTCTGTTGTTCAGTACTTCCGAGACGATTCAAGTGAGTCCTATGAAAACAAGGATCGTTCTAACAGATTAAAGAGAATAAACCATTTTTTACCATTTTTTACCCATAGTATACGAGCCGTATAATATTATACGGCCCGTATACAAGCATCGTATACATTGTATACGATCGGGTAAAATTTTTTTCACTTGGTGTATACGGTCGTATAACAGTATACAGCCCGTATTCATAGGGTAAAAAATGGTAAAAATCTCTTTAATCTATTAGAAAGATCCAAACAACTGAACGTTCATTACAACTGAACGTTCATTATAACTGAACGTTCATTACTGATCTGGAATTGGAGAACCGTTGTGTATCTGAATCAGGTTCTCAAACAAACACTACTAAAGAAGAGTTGGTATTGAACCAAGAATACTTCAAACATTCTAAACCCTACCTGGAAACAAACCAACAAAATCCTGATAGTGAAAAACATCAGCAACCATTTTTTCTTTTCCTTCAATTTCGAGAACATTCTCCCTGTGTATGTGCTTGTGTTGCAGAAACCGGTGATGAATTTGTGTACACAACTGAATGTTCATTACTGATCTGGAATTGGAGAACCGTTGTGTATTTGCTTACTCTGGAATTAGAGAACCGTTGTTTCTATATGTAAGCATATTTTCTGGATTAATTATGTGTATTTATATAATAGCCAGTTGATATAG